>CM046997.1:53635385-56135385 GCA_025698465.1 Gossypium longicalyx
TGGAAAGTAAACTTATCGATTATTTAGCATACAACCATATTAGGCAATGAAACCAACAAGAATGAAAGGGTTTCCCTAACACATATTCTCAATCATCAAGTTAGTTACATAACAATGTACCATGTAATTCATCTTAGATGAGCTCATCATTTAACATATCATTTACATAAAATTCTCGTGATAGTCCCGTTGAGTTTGTACGAAATCTCGATGGATTATCAAAGCACCGTCAATTCATACGAATGATCATTTCAGGTATGCACTCGCGAACTCACACACTACGGCAGATTACCATCCAAGCTAAATCCCAGTAATATAAACTCATAAGGTGATGTCGAGATTACCAATCCAGGCTAAATCCCTTATAACGACAAACACCCTTAATGAGCTCGGATCTGAATTACTAGTCCAGGCTAAATTTAGACCCCTAATCAGATTACCCGTCCGGGTTAAATCCACAATGCACACATATTCTTCGAGAGGCTCGATCACTCAATGAACACCAATCCAGGCTAGGTCCTTTTTATACTTGAGATCTTCAGATTACTAGTCCAGGCTAAATCCATTTTTGCAACACAAGTAGGATCTCAAGTCTCATGTAAATCATGGTTTATCCGTCGAATTCCCTTTCCAACCTCAACCGAGACATTATCCAACAATTCATTATTAAAGATGCAAGTCATGCATTTTCATGCCATCAACAATGCAATTATCATGCATTCACAAAACATACAATTATGCATGTTATAAGCTTACTTCGAGTTATCTGAACTTACCACGGTATTCGCTTTGAGTCATGTGTTTGGTTATTCAAACCTTGCGTTTACCTCGATCGACCTCCAAAATTTGTTCCTCGGGGTCTATAACAACAAAATTATATCATTAATTCACTACATTACATTTTTCAAGTTTAATTTCTACCCAGGTCCAAATGACCGTTTTGCCCCTAACCTTTGACGTTTTTACTATTTAGTCCTTAAGCTCGTATAATGAAACACGTGGAATTTCTATCTTACCCAAGCCTAGCCGAACATTTTTCTCTCTTATGCCAGCCCACATTTTCCTTTATTTTCTCATTTCTAGCAGACATTTTAAAACATTTGCAAAGTGGTCCCTACAAGGGCTTTTCATGAAAATCACTTAGGAAAAGATGTTTATAACACCTTCAACTTTCATACCCCTCCATAATCCACCAAAATACAAGCAACTCATGCATGGGTAAATTTTTAAACATGAACCCTAGCATGAAATATGGTTAGAAATGGAAAGATCAAGCTACAAGGATTCTAAAAATACAAAGAACATTCAAAACGGGGCTTGGGAGCACTTACTATTGAGCTTGAAAAGCTTGAAAACCCTAGTTATGGAGAGCATGAAATTTTCAACAGCTATGGAGAAGAAGATGGCTGATTTTGGCTTATTTTTCCCATTTTGTTTCATTAAAAAGCCAAATGACCAAAATGCCGTTAAGTCCTTTCTTTAAAATTTCATCCATGCAAGCTCATTTTTGTCCAAAAACTTAAAAATAGGGCAAATTGCTTTCCAAGACCTTCTAATTTATAATCTAAAGAAATTTCATAGAAATTGCTTCTAGAATCCAAGTTTTGCAATTTATTCAATTTAGTCCCTAATTTCCAATTAGACACCTTACTCAAGGAATTTCTTCATGAAACTTTAACACATGCATAATCTCATATTCTAGGTCTCATAATAATCATAAAATAAATATTTTGATGTCAGATTTGTGGTCCCGAAACCACTGTCCCGACTGGGCCCTATTTCGAGATGTTACATTTCTCCCTCCTTAGGGACTTTCGTCCTCGAAAGTCTTACTAGTAAACAGGTTCGGATATTGGTTTCTCATGGTTTCTTTTGGTTCCCATGTAGCTTCTTCCACACCATGTCGGTGCCATAGAACCTTTACTAAAGTCACAATTTTATTTCTCAACTTTTTAACCTCTCGGGCCAAAATCTTAACTGGTTCCTCTCCGTAAGTCATGTCTGGTCTAATCTCAATCTCCTTTGGTGAAATCACATGAGAGGGGTCTGATCGATATTGTCTCAACATGGATACATGGAACACGTCGTGAATCTTTTCAAATTCGGGTGGTAATGCCAAGTAATAGGCTAATGGTCCAATTCTTTTAGTGATCTCGTAAGGTCCGATAAATCACGTACTCAGTTTACCTTTCCGACCAAATCTCAACACATTTTTCCATGGAGACACCTTCAAGAATACTCTGTCTCCAACTTGGAATTCAATCTCTTTTCTTTTCAGATCAGCATACGACTTTTGCCTATCCGATGCCACTTTTAAACAATCTTTTATTACTTTAACATTTTCTTCAGTTTCCCTAATCATATCCACTCCATGAATCTAATTTTCCTTAAGTTCTATCTAGTCTAATGGAGTTCGGATTTAACTTGCTAACATACTAGGCATCTTGACACAAACTCAGAAATATCTCTTTTCATACCGTTCCACCAATACATTTTCTTCAAATTATTGTACATCTTGGTACTTCCTGGATGAATAGACAAACGGCTACTATGTGCTTCTTGCAATATTTTCTGGATAAGTTTATCGTTTTTAGGTACACATACTCTATCTCTGAACATCAAACACCCATCAAGACTAATCCAGAAATCTGATTCAGTCCCTGACTTACATTGATCTCTTTTTGCTTGCAAGTCACCATCATTAAACTGAGCATCATGAATTTTCTGTAGAAATGTAGGCTAGCTTCCAGCTCTGCTAAGACCGAACCATCATCAAGCAATGTCAAACGAGTATCCATGACTCTCAAAGCAAATAAGGATTTTCTGCTCAGAGCGTCGGCGACCACATTCATCTTTCCCGGGTGGTAGTCAATGATCAGATCATAATCCTTAATTAATTCTAACCATCTCATTTGTCTCAGATTTAATTCTTTTTGAGTCATCAAGTACTTCAGACTCTTGTGGTCTGTAAAGATACGACAAGTTTCACCATATAAATAATGCCTCCAAATCTTCAAGGCAAAAACAATCGCAACAAGCTTTAGGTCATGGGTCGGATAATTCTTCTCGTGAGGCTTCAATTACTGTGAAGCATAGGCTATCACCCTGCCATCTTGCACAAGCACACAACCCAATCCATTTAAGGATGCATCACTGTAGACCACGAATTTCTCTCCCAGTTCAGGTAGCATTAAAACAGGAGCTTCAGTCAGTAATGTCTTTAATTTCTCAAAACTTTGCTGACACTTTTCTGTCCATTCAAACTTAACATCCTTCTGTAGCAACCTCGTCATCGGAGTCACTATCATAGAAAATCCTTTTACAAACCTTCGATAGTAACCGGTTAAGCCCAAAAAGCTTCTAAACTCGGTTACATTTTTAGGCGGTTTTCAATCAACCATAGCAGAGATTTTACTTGGATCAACTCGGATGCCTTCACCCGAAACAATATGACCCAAAAATCCAACTTCTTGGTGCCAAAATTCACTCTTGGTAAACTTAGCATACAGTTGTTTTTCTCGTAAAGTCTGCAATACAAGTCACAGGTGCTTCGTATGTTCTGTCTCATTTTTAGAATAAATCAAGATGTCGTCAATGAACACAACAACAAACTTATCCAAATATTACTGAAAGATCCTATTCATTAGATCCATAAATACGGCCGGTGCATTGGTCAGCCCAAACGACATAACAAGGAATTCGTAATGACCATACCTCGTCCTGAAAGCTGTCTTTGGCACATCTGATTCCTTGACACGCAACTAATAGTAGCCAGACCTCAAGTTTATCTTAGAGAACACAGTGGCTCCTCTCAACTGATTGAATAAATCATCAATCCTAGGTAAAGGATACTTATTTTTGATGGTTACCTTATTCAGTTGCCGATAATCAATACATAATCTCATTGAACCATCTTTCTTCTTTACAAACAACACAGGGAAACCCCAAGGTGAAAAACTTGGCCTTGCGAATCTTTTATCCGTCAACTCTTGCAACTATGCTTTTAACTCTTTTAACTTGGTTGGTGCCATTCTATACGGAGCGATAGAAATAGGAGTTGTCCCTGGCACCAATTCAATACCAAACTCAATTTCTCTCTCAGGAGGTAATCCTGGTAATTCCTCCGGGAATACATCTGTATATTCACATACTATCGGTACAGACTCAATCTTCAACTCAGTTTCCTTCGTGTTCAGTAAAAATGCAAGATAAGCTTCATACCCTTTCCTCATGTACCTCTGGGCAACCATTATTGTGATTACATTCGGCAGCGAACCCAATTCTCTTGATTCGACCCGTAGAGTCTCACCATCCAGACATTTTAACTTAATATACTTACTACCACAATTCACAGTTACATTATGAAGGGCTAACCAATCCATACCAAGTATTACATCAAATTCATCAAATGGTATCAACATAAGGTTAGCTAGAAAACCATCCTTGAATCATCAAAGGACAATTCTTACAGACTTTATCAACTAGAACCGATTTGCCTAATGGGTTCGACACTTTAATAACAAATTCCATAGGTTCAACGGGTATATTCATACTAGACACCAATCTCATGTAAACGTAAGAATGCATCGATCCTGGGTCAATTAAAGCAATAATACTCGTATTAAAAAGGGAAAAAGTATCTGTGATAACGTCAAGAGTAGAGGCTTCCTTTCAAGCGCGTATTGCATACGTTCTTGCTGGGGTTCTAGCCTCTGGTCTTGCAGTATCTTTAGTTGCGACTTAACTGCCACTAGCACTTCCAGGGTATCTTGGAGGTCTACCTCATGCCATAAGAGCACTTAACTTTAAGGTTACTTCCACTTCTTTTTTCGTTCGATCTGGGCACTCTCTGAGAAAGTGGTCAAGAGAACCACATCTGAAACATGCATCGCTTTTTACTCGGCACTCTCTGAAGTTAAATTTGTTGCAACTTTTACACTTTGGCTTTTGATCATCTACACTCCCCACACTAGTCATCATCGGGGAGGAAGACTTTGACTTCGTCATCTAGGACCCTTCGCTCTACCCGAATATCCTACTGATGAAGTGGAGCGTTCATGCTCTCTCTTAGCTTTCTTCGTGGAGAATGAGAGTGTTTTACCGCTGGTCTTTTTGCTCGTAACTCGAGCCTCTCTCTTTGCTTACTTTCTTTTGTTATTAAGCTCCGGCTTTCTTGGCCCGATCAGCCAATGCGATGAACTCCCGTATTTCAAGAATTTAGATCAACAATTTGATGTCATCATTCAGACCCTCCTCGAAGCGTTTACATATTTCTGATTTAGTTTGGACCCATTCAGTTGTGTACTAACTTAGCTGTACGAACTCTCTCTCATATTTTGCTACAGTCTTGTTCCCTTGTTTGAGTTCCAGGAACTTCTTTCGCTTCAAGTCTAAAAACTGTTGGCTAATAAATTTCTTCCTAAACTCTGTTTGGAAGAAATTCCAAGTAATATTTTCCTTCGGCACTACCGAGGATACGGTCTTCCACCAGTGGTATGCATTATCCTTCAAGAGGGACACGACACACTTTAAGCACTCATCGGGTGTGCATGATAGTTCATCTAACACCTATGTAGTATTTTTGATCCAGAACTTGGCTTTTTCAGCGTCATCATCGACTTTTGCTCTAAATTCCTCAGCCCCATACTTTCTAATCTTATCTACAGGGGCCTTACCGATTCTTACCGGTGCCATACCTCGTGGCACATCCTCATCAGGTTGGTTAGATGGCGGGGGCGGTCGTGGTATGTTGGGGCGCTTCCTTAGATAATCCCCAAACCATTCATCCATCATATCAAAGAAGGCGGCTCGGGCCTCTTCCTGGCCTTCAGACATAAGTCTCCTACTACTACTAGATACAACTCATTATACGGAAGCTAGAGCATGGCTCTCGGCTCCCTCGGACTCATCTTGTGCTCGATTGGAAGACATTTACTATATTCAAAATAATTTAAACAATTTAGGATATGTCGCACGATCAAGATTCGAAATATGGCATGTGTAGCGAACTTTAACATCCTCTATAGTAGTCTTAGAACCGACTAAATTATAGCTCTGATACCTCTAAATGTAACACCCCTCGCCTGTATCCGACGCTGGGATAGTGTTCGAGGCGTTACCAGTAATTCACCTTTACAAACTTACTCAATTAGGTTACTGAATTTCACTCATGATTTAACACTTTTCAAACGTGTGCACTTAGTCTCTTATACAGGCCTCCGAGGCCTAAAAACACTCCTAGGGGTAGTATAGAACAAAATCGAAATTGTTCAATAGACTTGGAGCGCTTAGGGAATTTTTCCCTTAGTTAAAGCGTTACATGCCCATCGGGCTTAGGACACGTCCGTGCCCTTATTCCAGTATGCAACACGGCTAAGGCACACGCCCGTGGGCTTAACCCGTGTGCTACACTAACTTCAACCCCACTATTCTATTAAATGCACACGGCCAAGGCACACGCCCGTGTTCTTATCCCGTGCTCTAAGCTATTTTAAAATTTTGGGTGCAGGGGACAACAGTCATAGCACACACCTATGAGAGTAGCCCGTGCGTCACACACTGCCTAGACACACTCCCGTGTGTATACCCATGTGGACCTTGTTAGGCTATTTTCCAAGCCTTAAGTAACCCTCTACTAGCCAATTACACTTATAGATTACTATAGTGCATATTTGGGCCAAATTATCCATTTGTAAGTATGAAACTTTGATTAACCTCATTGCATGTGAACCTTATGTCATTGGTTTCATACATGCTAAGTTATTTCTTATCTTGCATTTAATGATTTATATGTCTGCTTGACATATTAAGATTGGCTCGTTATTATAACTCATTGCCAAACATAACTAAGCCATCGTATATGAATATAAACATGCATGGATTTGTAGGGTATAGCCTACTTCAAAATGAGCCAATTCCCATGGCCAAATACAAAAAGATAAACATATTTTTACATGCCTTCATTAGGCAAATCAAACGACATAATAACCAAATACTCAAAAATCCTGTACATGCCATTGGACAAAATAGAAATGTCTTTATACCAAAGCTTGTCTAGTTGATAGTGTGTTGACTCTTCAATTGTCTTCCAATCCTTATGAGTCCTTGAGCTCTGAAAAGTAGGGAAAAGAGAGGGGTAAGCATTTACATGCTTAGTAAGCTCGTATAACTGGAAAGTAAACTTATCGATTATTTAGCATACAACCATATTAGGCAATGAAACCAACAAGCATGAAATGGTTTCCCTAACACATATTCTCAATCATCAAGTTAGTTACATAACAATGTACCATGTAATTCATCTTAGATGAGCTCATCATTTAACATATCATTTATATAAAATCCTCGTGATAGTCCCGTTGAGTTTGTATGAAATCTCGATGGATTATCCAATCACCATCAATTCATATGAATGATCATTTTAGGTATGCACTCCTACGAACCTCACATCTTACAGCCGGATTACCAGTCCAGGCTAAATCTCCCATAATATAAACTCATAAGGTGATGTCGGGATTACCAGTCTAGGCTAAATCCCTTATAACGATAAACACCCTTAATGAGCTCGGATCTGAATTACTAGTCCAGGCAAAATTCAGACACTAATCGGATTACCCGTCAGGGCTAAATCCATAATGTACACATATTCTTCGGGATGCTCGATCACTCAAGGAACACTAGTCCAGGCTAGATCCTTTTTATACTTGAGATCTTTGGATTACTAGTCTAGGCTAAATCCTTTTCTGCAACACATGCAGGATCTCAAGTCTCATGTAAATCATGGTTTATCCATCGAATTCCCTTTCCAACCTCAACCGAGACATTATCCAACAATTCATTATTAAAGATGCAAGTCATGCATTTTCATGCCATCAACAATGCAATTATCATGCATTCACAAAACATACAATTATGCATGTTATATGCTTACTTCGAGTTATCCAAACTTACATGGTATTCGTTTCGGAGCTGTGTTTCGGTTATTCCAAAACCTTGCGTTTACCTCGATCGACCTCCGAAATTTGTTCCCCGGGGTCTATAACATTAAAATTGTATCATAAATTCACTACATTACATTTTTCAAGTTTAATTTCTACCCTCGGTCCAAATGATCGTTTTGCCCCTAACCTTTGACATTTTTACTATTTAATCCTTAAGCTCGTATAATAAAACACGTGGAATTTCTATCTTACCCAAGCCTAGCCGAACATTTTTCTCTCTTATGGCAGCCCACATTTTCCTTTATTTTCTCATTTCTAGCACACATTTTAAAACATTTGCAATGTGGTCCCTACAAGGGCTTTTCATGAAAATCACTTAGGAAAAGATGTTTATCACACCTTCAACTTTCATACCCCTCCATAATCCACCAAAATACAAGCAACTCATGCATGGGTAAATTTTTAAACATGAACCCTAGCATGAAATATGGTTAGAAATGGAAAGATCAAGCTACAAGGATTCTAAAAATACAAAGAACATTCAAAACGGGGCTTGGGAGCACTTATTATTGAGCTTGAAAAGCTTGAAAACCCTAGTTATGGAGAGCATGAAATTTTCAGTAGCTATGGAGAAGAAGATGGCTGATTTTGGCTTATTTTTCCCATTTTATTTCATTAAAAAGCCAAATGACCAAAATGCCCTTAAGTCCTTTCTTTAAAATTTCATCCATGCAAGCCTATTTTTGTCCAAAAACTTAAAAATTGGGAAAATTTCTTCCCAAGACCTTCTAATTTATAATCTAAAGCAATTTCATACAAATTGCTTCTAGAATCCAAGTTTTGTAATTTATTCAATTTAGTCCCTAATTTCCAATTAGACACCTTACTCAAGAAATTTCTTCATGAAACTTTAACACATGCATAATCTCATATTCTAGGTCTCATAATAATCATAAAATAAATATTTTGATGTCAGATTTGTGGTCCCAAAACCACTGTCCCGACTAGGCCCTATTTCGAGGTGTTACATAAACACTGAGAACAACTATGATAGAAGCCATAAAATTTTCCTTTACTTTCATTAAGCAATAGTTAACAATACAGATTACTACATCATACAGATCTTACTTTCAACCTTCCATCTGCACGCCGAAGTAGAAAACTGGAATAGATAGAGCAATATCAATCACAGCTCAAACAAACTATAATGCTTTCATCTGTCTGTAAATTTAACTAACATTCTCATACTGCAGGAATTGCATCTATGATCTTGCATATATTTATATATATATATCTGAAAGTAAATGTACACATATAATAGTCAGAAAAGATTTTTCTATAATTTCTCAACTATAAACTTTACATTCAACTATTAATACGGCTCAATTATTATTCCTCTGTCTAATTCTGTCATTACTGAATTCACATTATCCCATTCACAGTTGGAATTTATTCGAAAGAAAATCTAGCAATCATATTCCTTACACATCATACTTGAATGAGTGCATTAGCTGAGCTTGACCTTTCTTTTACTGTGACATTTCAGTTATCCAGATGATTTTATTATTAACCTGGCATCCTTTCTGCAACTGTGTTCATTTGCTAAATCATTCTCGACTCTAATTACATCGTCAATAAATCTGTCACTGACCTCTTTAGTTTTCCACTTTAGCCTATTCAATCTGAATTTCATAAAATCTCATTCTGAATTACCTTAGGATAAGGGGGGTGAGGTTGTAACACCTTTGACTTACCTCTTACATACTCATGCATATAACTTAACACTCATCATATTAAAATATTATCACAATTATACAATTTGCTTCAAGCAACTTAACATGCACGTTCATAATACAATGACTTCATGATCATCTTATGCAAATTAGTGCACTTATACATGCATTCATAAATCTCGAGTAAAATTACTCATAGCATTCACTTAACTTCTCTAGTTATACATATAGCATCATACAAATGCCAATTTAACATGAACACATATCTCAATATAAACTTTCCTTTCATCTTATCTCATCTTTCATATTTCCCGGACAATTCTTATTCACAATTTATTCATTATCACATAAACATTATGAACCATTATTCTTACATTTTATGAGCCTCAACTCATCATAAACATACTATTTGTACTATCAAACTTAGCTCGATTGGAGTGCGCATCTGTCCGACAAAACATTTTATATCTGGGTCGAGAGTCATCACACTATCATAGTTCAATATGGCATGTATAACTAGACTCTTACTCATATTGAATATTCTGAGAACCGACTAAGCCTTTGTTCTGATACCAATAAATGTAACACCCCTTACCCAAGACCGTCGCTAGAGTCGAGCACGAGGCGTTACCTGACTTAACTTACTAATTTGGGGCATAAAATTTTCTTTTAAAATTAATTTATTTACATTCATTCAATATGTCCCTAAAAAGGGCCCTCGAGACCCTAAAACATGCAATTGAAACGGTTCGAGACCAAACCAGGAACATTAAAATTTTTTTGAATACTTAGACAAATCAAAACAATTTATTTCATTATTCCTTATAAAATTGCCCACCTGCGTTATAGTCACTAAATAAATCATAACTCGAGTCACAAAATTAAAAATTTAAATTCTTTAATTTTCCCTAAAACTAGACTCATATATCTTCTTACTAATTGTTTTCCAAAATTTTTGGTCTAGCCAATTAGCACAGTTTATTAGTTAAAGTTTCCCCTATTACACTATTTTACTACTCTGACCTCTCCCCACTACGAATCAATTTTCTCCCTGTACAAAATTCAAACAACCATGATGTTTGTTTCTCTTGAAAGTAGATTCACTAAGGAATCTAGAAATATAAATTATAACTAGTAATTCTTTTTGTACAATTTTTTAGTGAATTTATAAAGTTCGAACAGGGGATTCAGAAATTGCTCTGACCCTGTCTCACTAAGATTCAAATATCTCTTAATATACACTTCTTTTGCTTACTCTGTTTCTTTCATATAAAAATATACTTAATAAGCTTTAATTCTATATCTCATTCATCACCTAATTCCACTTCTACTATTCTTGGTGATTTTTCAAGATCACATCACTGCTGCTGTTCAATACTGTTTTAATGCTAATTTCACTTTTTCATGATTTCTTTGTATTAACTACCATTTAGGCATACATAACACTGAAACATGTTCTTCATTAGCCATTTCAATAGCTAATCATTTTAAAATAGTTACATACCATTCTTTAGCCATATCATAAGGACACACAAAATGGCTAAGTCCCTATACATGCCATAAACTAGAACGTTTGTAAATGAAGATACCCATTTGGTAACTTGATAGTCGATAGTGTGAAGTGATCTCCGACGACCTCCAACCCTAGCTTGCTTTCAAGTACTCTGAAACATGGGAAAGTGAAAGAAGTAAGTTTATAAATCTTAGTAAGTTCACATGTAAAATAATAAGCATTAGCAATCAATTTAGCTTACTAATATGCTGTCATAATTTGCTTAAATAATGTTTAGTTCTTACTTTCCCATCTTACTCATTGGTAACCTTACCAAAGGCTCAGAATAAAAAAGGCACCTTACTTAATAGCTTGCTTACATACCTGCAACATCTCACTTAACACATGAGTACTCTTTCAAAATATAGGCATATTGCCAATCATGTCATGAAGTGTCACAAGCATAACTGAAAACTCATCACTTACTTAATACTTGATAATCTCAACTACTTACAATCTTAATATTAAATAAGCCTTAAATGCATACTTGTAATCTTTCTTCATGTTCTCACCTTGTCGTTTCTTTGACTTACTCTTTGGATTACTCAGGAACCTTTTCTTTTTTGAACTTACCATTACCATGTCTTGACATGGTCTTACGTGCTATCCTTGCCTTATGAACTCACCAATGCCATGCCTTGGCATGGTCTTACATGGGACCTTTGCCTTATAGTAATTCGATTTTGGATGGTGTGAACATGGCTACTGACTTCTTGGGAAGCCAAATCTGTAATCTCCCTTTTAATGTTGCATAAGGCACACGAACAACCTTCAAGTTGTAAAAACCTAAAATTAGATGGTCACTTGGTGTGAACATAGCATCCAGCTGATTGGACAAGTGTGAAAACACTTGATGCTTTGCTGAGCACAAAATGGCTCTTGAGAGGTTGTGTTCTGCTCCTTAATTGTGCTATACGAACAGCCTGAAGGAAGCTTCCTAGCAGCAGCCAATGTGAACAACCTGTTACATATTAAAGAAACGGTTAAATGCCACATTAAATAAAGTTTGACACACTTTTAATTTGTAGGAAATTAAACAAGCACTAAAGATGTCAGAATTAAAACATGTATTAAAGATGTCCAAACTATGACATACTTAAAAACTCTTATTAATGATGTTCAAATTATGACATAATTAAAAATTCTTATTAATGATGTTCAAATTCTGAAAAAATTAAAACTTATATTAATGATGTTCAAATTATGACATAATTAAAGACTCAAACTAAATTAACTAAACTAACTAAAATTGAATTTAAATCTTTATTCCAACAAACAACAAGCTGGAAAATTAAAGTTTAGCTTGGAGCAAATTGCATGGCATGCATGGATGCATGTCCATGATTGATCAATGAGCCCTACAACGGCTTCACCCCAAATTTGATCAATAAGGCCCGCAATAGCTTCCTTGAACATCTTAGCTCGAGCTCAAGTAATCGACCCTGTTGGTAACTCCATGGATTCTTCGGCAGCTTTGGAAGGGTCTTGGATCATGATCGCATCATTCCCTCCCCCTTCGAAGCGATTTGTCCCCAAATCGTCGCCTACATCATAAGGAGAAAGATCAGATACATTAAAACTTGCACTTACATTGTACTCACCTAGAAGGTTGAGTTTGTATGAATTGTCGTTGATCCTTTCCAATACTCAAAAAGGACCATCGCCTTTTGGTAGCAATTCAGACCTTCGTTGGGCTAAAAACCTTTCATTTCTTATATGCACCCAAACCCAATCTCCATGTTCAAAAACTACACGTTTTCTTCCCTTAATGGCTTTGTACACATATTGTTCGATTCTCGCTTCTATATTCTTCCTCACCTTTTGATGTAGTTGCTTCACATACTCAGCCTTCCATTTGGTATCTATATTCATAAGTTGATCATTAGGTAAAGGAATCAAATCAAGAGGTGTTAAAGGATTAAAACCATAAACGACTTCAAATGGAGAATGCTTACTTACCGAATGAACAGATCAGTTGTAGGCAAACTTAATGTGTGGCAAGCACTCTTCCCAAGTCTTTAGGTTCTTTCTAATAATCGCCCTCAACAATGTTGACAAGATTTAGTTCACCACTTCGGTTTGATCGTCCGTTTGTGGGTGGCACGTCGTAGAAAACAATAGTTTCGTGCCAAGCTTCCCCGTCCATGTTCTCCAAAAATGGCTGAGGAACTTTGCATCTTGATCGGACACTATAGTCCTCGAAACTCCATGCAATCGCACGACTTTTCTGAAAAACAAATTTGCAACACGTAAAGCATTGTCAATTTTATTACAAGCAATAAAATGTGCCATTTTGGAAAATTGATCAACCATTACAAATATCAAGTTTTTTCCACTTTTAGTTCTAGAAAGACCTAAGACAAAATCCATTGAAATGTCAACCCAAGGCCCTTTGAGAATAGGCAAGGGCGTGTACAATCCATGTGGTTTGATTCACAATTTGGCCTTTTTGCAAGCTATACACCGATTGCACACTCTCTCCACGTCACGTTTCATCCTTGGCCAAAAGAAATGCTCGTGGAGCATGGCCAATGTCTTTGTGACTCCAAACTATCCCATGAGGCCTCTATTATGTGCCTCGTTCACCAACACATCCCTTATAGATCCTTGAGGAATGCAAAGCTTACCTTCTTGAAAAAGGTAATCATCATGTCTATAAAAATTTTCAAAGGCTCCATGTTCACAAGCCTTATACAATTCACCAAAATCAGAATCATTTTCATAAAGTTCTTTCAACTCCACAAAACCAAGTAATTTCAAATCTAAATGGTTAATAAGTTCATACCTCCTCGACAATGTATCTTTTACCTTTTTTATATTTGATCACATAGGGAAAGGATTCAAGAAACTCTACCCACTTGGCATGTCTCTTGTTTAACTTGTTTTGTCCCTTGAGATGTTTCAATGCCTCGTGATCAGTATGGATAACAAATTCATTAGGCCACAAATAGTGTTGCCACGTTTCTAAGTCCCAAATTAGCGCATACATTTCCTTGTCGTAAGTTGGGTGATTGAGGGTGGCACTATTCAGCTTCTCGCTAAAATAGGCTATGGGACGCCCATCTTGAGTCAACACGGCCCCAATCCCTATACCTGAGGCATCACACACAATCTTGAACATTTTTTGTTAAAATCAGGCAAGGAAAGTAAAGAAGCATTTGTCAAACAATCTTTAATTAAATTGAAAGACTTTTCTTTTTCCTCACTCCAATTAAAATTAGAATTTTTCTTAATAATACCCGTCAATGGAGTAGCCAAAGTGCTAAAGTTAGGAACAAACCGTCGATAGAAGCTTGCCAAGCCATGAAAACTTCTTACTTGGCTTATACTCGTAGGTCGTGGCCATTCTCGAATCATCTTCACTTTCTCTTAATCAACTTCGAGTCCTTCTAAGCTAACCACGAATCCTAAGAAAACAACTTTGTTAGTAAAAAATGAACACTTCTTAAGGTTAGCATACAAAGTTTCCTTACGCAATACTTCCAAAACAGATTTCAAATGAAGCAAAATGATCTTCTAAAGACTTACTATAGATTAATATGTCATCAAAATAAACTACGCAGAATTTACCAATGAAAGAACGTAGCACATAATTCATCAAATGCATAAAAGTGCTCAGTGCATTAGTTAAGCCAAAAGGCATAACCAACTACTCGTACAAACCATGCTTTGTCTTAAACATAGTTTTCCACTCATCTCCTTCTTGCATTCGGATTTGGTGATAACCACTTTTGATATCTATTTTGGAGAAGATTTGGGCTCCACTTAGTTCATCCAACATGTTGTCAAGGCGAGAAATTGGGTGTCTATACTTGATTGTGATCTTGTTGATTGCTCGGCAATCCATGCACATGCACCAAGTTCCATCCTTTTTGGGCACCAAAAGTACGAGCACGGTGCAAAGACTTAGGCTCTCTCGAATATACCCCTTCTCCATCAACTTGGTTACTTACCTTTAAAGTTCCTTGGTTTCTTCGAGATTACTTCGGTAGGCTGGGCGATTTGGAATTATAGTTCCGGGTATGAAGTTAATTTGATGCTCGATCCCTCGAATATATGGTAAACCACTAGTGACATCTTCTGAAAATATATCTTCAAACTCCTGCAAAAAAGACATAATCGAAGAAGAAAGGTTGTCATCCAAGTCGTTAGTATTAAGTAATATTTCCTTGTACATAAGTACAAGCATTGACTGTTTCAACAAAAATACTTTTGAATTTCCCTTTCCTTTGCATACACACTCAATTTTTCAATCTCTTTTTCTTCTTTTCTTTCTTTTTTCACAATTTCTTTTATTTTTGAAAACTCACTCTCACTCTTCCTTTCGCTTTCTTTTTCAACAACGACACTCGTTTCATTCACACTTTCTTTCATTTCTTCAATCTCAATGAAACATTCATCTTTCACATTGTCTTTTCTTTCACTCTCCTTTTCCTCTTTTTCATTCTCAAACTCTTTTTCAAATTTCTTTTTTTGCTCGTATTCTTCTTCATTCTCAAACTCTTTTTCAAAATTCTTTTCTTGCTCATATTCTTTTTCATTCTCTTTTCTTTCAAGCTCTCTTTTACTTTCAATATCTTTTACTTTCATTTCTTTTTTTCTTCTCTCAATTTCTTTTATTTTTTGCTCATTTTCTCTTATTAACAACTCTTGTCTTTCTTTTCTTTCAATTTCCTTTTTTCTCATTCTTTTGTTACAAGATGGGGTCAACATGAAAGAATCAGAATGAGAAGATTTTCGTTGGGTAAGACTGGAAGGATTTACATATGAGACATGATTAACTCTCTGTGATTGAACCTCCGTGGATGAATACTTTTGTGCAGTCGAAGAGATACTTGTGCCTTCTCATTTACCTTGAAAGGCTTCAAACTCATGGTTTGCTTTGCTTCGACTTGAATTCCTCTCAAATAAGAATCATGACATGGATCTCATCTTAAGAAATCATTGGACGTTTAACTCCTTGATGATCTTGCTTCCATCCTTCGATTTTGAAGAGTTCATTCCCGTTGGACTCTTTCCTTCAATTGGTTCATTTTTTCTTGCGTTGGCTCCAACCAGCGTTGTAACATGCGGTCCATCTCTCGAATGAGGGCTTGGTATGCTAAGTCGGGCACACCACCACCAGCGACGTTTCTTTCAAGACTACAAGACATGGTGTTTCCTTACAGCAAACCTCACAAATTCACTCAAAAGAAAAGTATACACTTTACTTGTATTTCACTCAATTTCCAGATTTTGTCACTCTAATGCTCTCACACTCTTGCCTTTTACCACTCTTGCTCACCTCTCTAAGTTCGTAAGTGACTACTTTAGACTTAACAGCAAATCTTTGTGGAGTCGGCTTCAAAAGTGATGTAGGGGTGGGAGTTGATGTCAGGTTTTAGGGTAGGCTGAAAGAAATCAAAAGTACTTGAAGTGTGGCTAAAAATGGTTGTAAAAGAAAATTTGGAGCTCAGGAAAATGATCACTTTCAAAACTAGCCTATTTCTCTTCTCCTTTTTTTTTAATTTGAATCTTTTTTTAATATTTTTCAAACTTTTGTACTTCAAATATTCTATATATTCTCTTTTTTTAACACAAATTTTTTTTAATTTTTTTCTTCAAAAACTCAACCCCGAGAATGCTAGAACATTAATACTTCTCAATTTTAAGTAGATCTAATACCAAATGATGCGATCTCGTACTCATTAGATGAATCGATCCACTTGTGTTCCCGATCGTAAAATTAAGTAGTATTCGAACTAATTAGTCAAAAGGCTGAATTCAGACGAAGATAGGTTTAACAAGGGGTTGTTTGGTTGATATAGAAAATGGACGAGTTAAAGATGGCTTAAAAGCTGAAGAACGAACCAATATTAAGAGAATATCGACCCAATTCTTATAATATCTCTTAAGGTGGAAATGAGGTTGGTAGATTGAACCGTGACCCACTATCTATATAAGATAAGAACCAAATGGTATAGATTGAATGCCATACTCGTTAAAGGATCAGTTCAAAAAGGAATTAGATTGATACCACTAGACTAGCTAGATAAGTCAATTTGAGTCACAAAATAACAAGGAAAGTTGAACAACTCACAAATAGATTAAAATTCATCAAAGGTTCAAAAGTTTGAAATACAATATGTAAGCTTAGTATTTATAGTTTCTACAAAGGTCCCTTAAATCATGAAGTTTGCTTGCAGGAACGAGACTTGGATCATCTCCTCGCTACTCACACCATTTATTTGTTTATTTGTTTATGTATGCTACATTGTTAGATTCAATATGCCTCATAGACATGTGAATGTGAGTGCGTACGTATTCGTATGTTCTCAGTGAATCAGCTAATAAGTGGAAAATCCCTATAGAGACTATTGAATTAGGAAAAATGGTTACGAGTTATTTAGACAAGAGTGTTATAGTGAGTAGAGAAAACTGTTAGCAATGTTACTGTAGAATAAGTTTGTGGTAGTGAATTGGATCATTAAGAAAAAAAAGTAGAAAGTTAAAAAGAATGGAAATCTAAAAGAGAATAGAAATTAAAGTGCGCAGAGAAAGTCTGATTATTAGTTTAAAAGTAGACATAGCATATTTTATGATTAAACAAGTAATGTGTTAGCAGGGAATTTCAAGGACGAAATTCTTTTTTAGAGGGGGAGAACTGTAACACCTAAAAATAGGGCCTATGAGTTTTAGGGGTATTTTAGGAATTTTAGCCTTAAAGTGTTAAAAATTTTGTAACATAGTAGATCGATCATGTTTTTTAATATGGTTTTTAGAAAATAAAATCAATTTTTGAAAAAAAAAAAGAGTTTTAAAAACCTTCAATTTTGAAAATTGGATTGATTTGTAAAAGAGTCAAAATTGTAAGTTTTTAAGAGGCAATTAAACCAAATTTTAAAAATAACCCTAATATCATCCCCACCTATAAGTTCCACGTTATTATTCTTCCTCTTTTATTGTTATTGTTGTCCATTGCTTCTCTAAGCACTTCACAGTTGATTTTGATTCCCAAACTATTTTGATTCCCAAACTCTATACTCTTGATTTCTTTCACTTTCCCAACATTAAACATCCATTAAATACTAAGAAAAACACCCAAAAACACCGTAGTTTTCTCCATTGTCAAGCTTGTAAGTTTTTCAGGTTTTTTATCAAACATTTGGTTTTTCATCAACTAAGGTAACAATTCAACTCCTAAATAGTTTTAAATATTATTTAGTCTTTAAACTAAGTTTTTAGCCATTAAATCACATGTTTTAAATAAAATCCAAAAATTGGGTCATTAATGGTGGATATTGGAATTTTAGGTAAAAACGTGGTTTCAAAGTGTTTTTCAAAAACTTTGAAGTTTCCTTAAGGATTTCCAATGTTTTAACGAATTTTCATTAAAATTGCCAAAAACATGTCGAAAATGTCAATACCATGGATTGAGTAGTTTTGTGTAGTTATAAAGGTTGAGAATTAGTCGTAGGTGAATAATTAGATGAACGGAATCGATTGTAGGCTAAAAGATTAAGTATAGAGGAAGATATTTGAGTTTCAAGTTTGTTAGTTGAAATTTCAGCTTCATAAGGAATATAGCTTAGACTTTCATTTTTGGTTGGTTTAATTGTGTGCATATTAAATATGCCGAACAATAGTGATGATGTTTTATTAGTAATATAAATGTGCAGTGAAAGTGTGCAAAAATCGATAAGGTTGTATGTGTTGAATTATGGAATGTAATGTTATTGTAGGTTATGAATGTGATAAACTGATTTTAAAGCACTCATATGTGGTCGGATACGTGATAGCTCAATGAGCATTATTGTGGCACTTTAAGTGCAATTAAATGTGAATTCGATAAGCATGTATTGTGTACAAGTTTGTGATGTGCATTAAATCGACAATTAAAATTGTGTAATTGTGGACATTTTGGCCTCGTGATCTCTTGAAACCGATGGATATAGTTGGCATGCCATAGGATTGTGAGTACTCACCTATATGTGTTTTGTTATTTGGGCATTGAAACCTTGGAACATGTTGGAGTGATAAAGGAATGTGAGCTAAGATCTATTCAACGGGACATGTTTGGTGTGTTGGAGAGTGTTAGCTTTATGCTTCACTTTTTGGGTATGTTTGACAATATGAGTCAATTGGTATGTTGGAGATCTGTGTTTCTGATGTGTAGTGATAGAGCCCACTTTTATGTTTCATAGCCTTAAGTGCCAAATTATCTTAAATGTAACACCCCTTACTAGTATTCAACGCCGGAACAGGGCACGAGGCATTACTAGACTTATCACATGAGCAAACATATAATTCTAAGTTATACATTTGCATCCAAATTAAAACTTTTTGCATTTAATCATAAAGTCCCTAATACAAGCCTACAAGGCCCAAAACATGCTTTGGAAGTGGCTCGAGACTAAACCGAGAAATTTAGAAAATTTTTCACTAAATAGGGGTCACATGCCCGTGTGGATATGGGACACGCCCATGTGGGCAAGCCGTGTGGTCACACACGTCCATGTCCCAAATTCGTGTAACTCTCTGTTTGTCACCCAAGAACAAATTGAAGACACACGGCCAAGTCACACTCCCGTGTGCTAGGTCGTGTGGTCGATTTAAAATTTATGATTTTTCATTAAATAGGTGCAGACTTCACACGCCCGGGACACACGCCCGTGTCCAAGGCCGTGGCCTTCACACGACTAAGACACACGATCTTGTCTCTGCCCGTGTACTTTATATTAGGCATTTTGTTTTGCAAAAATTAGGGTGTAAGGGACACACGGCCTAAACACATGCCCGTGGGGCAAGCCGTGTGTCGCACACAGAGTAGACACACCCCCGTATGTCTACCTGTGTGGACAAAAATAAGGCTATCTACCAAGCCATTTTGCCACCCTTTAATGCACACACCTACACAACATAACATAGCACCAATCCAAGCATATACATACAACTAACATCCACAACCAAGACATCAACACATCATTCATGAAAGGCATCATTATATGAATATACTTATAACCAATATTAGCGCATTTCCAATGGCCTTATACAAAATGAACTTCTAACCAATATAAGCCAACACATTTGGCCAAACCAATATGACACATAACAAAATGACCAAGTCCCCTATACATGTCATAACTCAAAATGTTGAATTCATTGGTACCAAAATAATTGTTGATAATGTGATGGATCTCCGACGATCTCCAAACCCCGAGCTAGCTTAGTGACACTATAAGACAAGGGAAAGAAAGGGGAGTAAGCTATATCACTTAGTAAGTTCCTATACAAATAATAAACATGATAACCACACATTTAACATAAAATTAACATGATGAAGATCAGCATGAACGTTATTAAAATCTCATAATCATAATTTACTCAATCATAATCCTACCAAGAGTTCATCATATATCGAGCTCATTACTTATGAGTTTCACGTACATACTTGTACCAACTCGCAACATAACCATATCCTTTCACAACTTTGACATTCCCATTGAACACTAAGAATATTAACGGATACTCAGAAATCTTACACATAAGTGCCATATATGTAGCCGAAGCTGTAACACCCCAAAAATCCTAAGTATTTATTTTTATATGTTTGTGATACACAAATGCATGTCTTCTTCAGTGGTTACGTATCCTGGGAAAAGTCTGAGAAGTCCTGCGTTCAAGCCTTGGCTTGTACAAAAGTTTTGTTTTAAAGGGATAAACTCTTGTCTCTAGTTAGTAGGCTTTTAAATAAATGTGGGTATTTCATGTTAAAAAGGGGTCTGCTGGTCTAAGAGATAAGTGGCGAGTCATTGTTACTGAGGGTCTTGAGTTCGAGTCTTGCTATGCGCAATGATGTGTTTTATTTTGTTGCTAGGGCCGTGTGGGAGTTCTAGTCAACCTAAACTACTGAAGAGTTGTGGTGGAATTTGAATTAGGTGGTTGAGGGAGGAGTGGATAATTTTGAGTGATTTGGGAGGAAAATTTGGTATTTTGAAAGGAGTGGGAGAGTTAGTGTCGAATGTAAACTCCTACTTCTTAGGATTTTTGGCTTAGGTTGGCTATTCTCTCTATTTTCAGTTTCTGTCAACCCTTTTTCCTATTGTGTCAAATTTTACTTCTAGTTTTTTTAGCTTCTCATCTTGTCGTTTTTTATCTTTTCTTGGGGCTGATTAATACTAATGATCATTTGGGTTATCGCATTTTTTTATTTATTCCGAGTTTTCTTTTCCCTAGAGTTCTCTTGTTGACCAATTTCTTCTTTTTGTCTCCCTTTCAATTGGATCTTAACAGTCACCCTCTCCCTTGGTGCTTGGGTTGAATACCTCTTCTCTTCCCCCTCTCCTTTCTTTCAATTTTTTGGCAAATCCCTCTTCTCATCTGCTTGTTTCCCTGCTGATTTTCCCTTCTATGTTTCTTTTTCTTTTCCTTCAGCAGGCTGTGCATCTTCTTGCACATTTCTTTGCCCGAATATTGATAGGTAAGTCTCTACTTTACTTGTGCCCCCTTTCAGCTTTTCACTTTTCTGAGCACCATTTCTCTTTTTTTCCTCTTCTTGTTGTTACACCTCTGTTTACTTTTTCAGCTCAATCTTTCTCTTCGGTTATTTGTTCGCTGCATCACCGATTTATACTCTGCTCTATCGTTATTTGGTAAGTGTTTAAGTTCTTGTTGTAACGATTCATAAGTTACTGAATGAAGGTGGTATTGAACGGTAAGTGTGGTTCAGTCGAGATTGTATTATAATCCAAGTATAGGTTTAATAAAAAGGATGTGACTTTCGTGTAGGTGGAGACCAAGGTTGATTGGTGCGTCTCGTAAGAACCAAGGGTGAGATTTCGATTGATTTTCGGTAAGGAGTTGGCTATTGTGATCGATTTGGAACTCCGTTAGGTTCCATTTGATTTATGAGTTAGGTAATTGATTAAATGACATTCTGATTGAATCCAGGTATAGGATTTTTAGGAGTGCGGTTAACTTCAAATCACAATCAGGTGAGTACAAACACAACTCCGACTATAGAAAACGTCAATAGCCGAAATAAGTAAGCGTCGACACTACACGGGTATGCTTGCGGCCCTGTGCGTAGACCATGTGATTAACCATGAGCGATTTCATTGGATGAGGCCATATTAGGCCATAGTGGACCGAGTTGGGATGTGTGGGCCCTACAGGCATGTGTGCCCCACATAGGTGAGCCACACGGTCGTGTGAAAATATTTGGGCCAGACTGTGTAATCCACACAGCCAAGGCCATTTCTGGGCTGTGTGGGCTACACGGGCGTGTGGGCTACACGGGCGTGTGGGCCCACATGGGGTCGCAATATGGGATGTGGGCCCATTTTCACTGTTTGACTATTAAGGTTGCACGGGTCGCCCGAGATGACTGTGGACTTACTGTTGGGTCGGTAAGTATACCTAGACCCCCTTAATTGATAAAATGACTATTATGCCTCTATGTGATAAAATGACTGTTATGCCCCTATGAGATGTATGATTATTTTTGAGCATGCCCTTTTAAACATATTGAATACATGTATGATATTATGACATGACATGACTTGATGCATGATATGTTGCATAGGGATGGGGTTATTATGATTGGAGGAAGTGTATTGTACTGGAAGCTCTGTTGCAAATACTGTTTAGTGCCGCAACTGGTACTACTTGAGTGTAGGGATGGGTGGGTTGATTATATCCCCACATGGAGTATAGGGTTAGATGGAGATGGAGTGTAGAGGCTAGTTGGGTAAGATTTCTTGATTGCATATCTGTACCGTTACTGTTACTGAGATGGGCTCAATCCCAAACTGATACCGATATTGTAATAGGCCAAGGCTCTAATTGAAACTGAACCATTATTGAAATGGGCTTAGGCCTAGACTGTAGATGCTCACTATTTGGTTATTTGATATGGGATTACACACTGAGTTTTTATAAACTCACCCATCAGTTTATCTGTACAGGTAATCCCCAATCTTAGGCAGATCGGTGCTGCAAAGGACTCAAAGGTGGCCACACAACCACATTTACTTTCATATTTGCTTTATTTTTTATAAGTAATTTAATTTTTGGGTATTTTACTATAATAAGGCCTCTATAGATTTTAACTTTAATTTGGAATTTTTATTTTCTTTGGTTTATAATTGTTAGTGATAGGAAAACTCGAGTTTTTAAAAAAAACGATGTTTTTGCAAAGTAGACACAAGTACGCAACTGTTTTAAAAAGCTTTCGCTATAAAATGATATTTTAATTAATAACATTTTTAAAGTAACTACTTTTTGGGTAGTGATGCAAGTTTTGAAACGAATGACATATCTCAGAATCATCATTAGAAATACACTAAGAGGTTAAATGTATTAAGGGTTTTCATTGATATAACACTTTACGAAAAACACTTCAATGTGACATCACTAGATTCAGCCATAATGTCTAGGCTGGGTTTAAGGTGTTACATTTAGTGGTATCAGAGTCAGGTTGACTCGACTGTGGATTTGGGTTTCTTTAAAACTTGGAATTTCTAAAAGAACTGTTTTAAATGATTTGAAGTATTTTGAACGATTTGTATTGTACATCGAGTCTCCGACGCCGATTCAGTAAGTTTTCTGAAACTGTTGTTTATTTAAACTGAAATGCTGAGACTATTATAGGTTGTAGATAGTACTGAAATACTCTATTTAGGGCAAACTAAAAACTGTAGTGAGACTTGTAACACCCTGAATTTGGGCCTAGAAGTTTTGGGCCTTGAGCATGGGAGCGGCTGAAGGCAGCTTATAATATTTTGTTGTGCATGTAAATTTTGTTAATGAAGGCTTGTTTTAGTGGTTAGGTGTGCTGAGAAGTGTTGGAGAAGTCCTGGGTTCAAACTTGGACTCTAGCAGAAATTTTGGTTTAAGGTGAATCAAACCCTAGGTGTAGTAGGTAGGCCTTAAGAATATTGTTAGAGAAATTGTGCCACAAAAAGCCTTGTGGTCTAGTGGCAAAGTAGCGCCACATAAGAGTCAGGAAGGTGGCGTCATAGAGTTGGCAAAGAGGTCTAGGGTTCGAAACTCATGGCAATCAAAGAGCATTTATTTTGCTAACAGGGGGCGGCAAGAGTTGGTGTTGAATTTAAACTCTAATGATGGAGGGATCCCAAATCGGGAGGCTAACATAAGAGTGGATGTGAAGCTGGCTTTAAATAGAGAGAACCATGAGGTGCTCGTTTGGGTTGGGCGTCGACTAAGAGTTCTCGGAGCGCGGATTAATTCCAGTCTCCTATCAGGTGTGTATTTCTCACTACTCTAGCTGTAGGATGGCTACTTCGGGTCGCGATGGGCCAAAATGGGCCATGTTGGCCCAATGGGCCTACGGGCCCAATTGGATAAGTTGTTTGATTGTGTAGTAAATATTGGACTAGGCTAGGTGAATCTCATATCTGTGGCTAGATTTGGGCTAAAAGGGCCACACGAGCGTGTGGGCCCATTTGGGTCGAGAATGGGCTTTAGGCCCATTCGTATTGTTATCCATATTTAGAAATTTTAGTTTACTAAAATACCCCTGTAGGGTAGAATTATTAAAATACCCCTATAGGGTAGAATTACTGAAATACCCCTGTAGGGTAGAATTACTGAAATACCCTTATAGGGTAGAATTACCGAAATACCCTTGTAGGGTAGAAATACTGAAATACCCCTGTAGGGTAGAATTACTGAAATACCCCTGTAGGGTAGAATTACCGAAATACCCCTATAGGGTAGAATTACCAAAATACCCTTGTAGGGTAGAATTACTGAAATACCCTTGTAGGGTAGAAATACCGAAATACCCCTGTAAGGTAGAATTACTAAAATACCCCTATAGGGTAGAATTACTGAAATACCCCTGTAGGGTAGAATTACCGAAATACCTTTGTAGGGTAGAAATATCGAAATACGCCTGTAGGGTAGAATTACCGAGATACCCTTGTGGGGTAAAATTACCATTTTGCCCCTAGGGTGTTAAATGACTATTTTGCCCTTGTAGGCAAGTGACTGACTTGGACAAGGTGGTTGACGAATTTGATTGTGAATATATGTTGGTGATATGAATGACTTGACTGTGATTCTTTGATTCAAATATGGGCATGACATTCTACATACATGACATGTTGCATGGGTTAGTTTATATTGATGGAGGAAGCGTTCTAGCAGCCTCGCTGCAATCTAGTGGCCTCACCACATATATCTGTTCTGGTGACTTCGTCACAATATCTGGCAGCCTCGCTGCAATCTGGTGGCTTCGCCACATATATAAATATATATATCTATTCTGGTGGCCTCGCCACAATATCTGTATCTGGTGACTTCGTCACAATATCTAGCAGCCTCGCTGCAATTTCTGTGGTGTGTAGCGGTTGGGTGGGTCGAGTAGTCTCCCCATATGATGTAAGGCTGGTACGGGGTTGTATACGGTTGGATATGGGTTGGGATTGCATTCACATTCGATTTCGATTCTGTTACACGATCACGATTCTCGATTACGTCACCTAATTCTCGATTCGATTTCGATTCGTCACCGATTCTAATTCTAATTCTCATTTTGATTCTAGTTCTGATAATGTTTCTTATTCTGTAATGGGCTAAGGCCCATCTGGTACTGTCTGTTATAATTTGCTAAGGCCCAATTGATACTGAAATTGTAAGTAGGGCTGGGGCCAGACTTTTAATTCTTTTATATGACTGACTGTTCCTTTTATATAGTAGGGGAATTGACACTGAGTTTTCGTAAACTCACCCCGTTTAGTAACCTTTCAGGTAATTTCCAGCCTTAGACAGATCGGAGCTGCGAGGGGCTTGGAGGAAGCCATACACACTGTTTATGTTACAGTTTTGATTATTACTTTTAAATGTTTTTATGTTGGTTGTAGTAAAGCCGTTGTAATTTTTTGGATTTCAAATTTGGAATTTTATTTATTGATCTTATAATTTCTAGTATTAGAACATGGTTTTCCAAAGCAACTACTGTTGTTCAAGACATCACGTATCCGCAATTGTTTTTAAATTAAGCTTCTGCAACTGCCAAGATTTTTACAAAGTTGCTAAGAATGTTATTCAGCTGAGGTTTTCTAACAAGGTTTAAAAAGGGTATAAGTTTTTAATTATTAATAAGGGTTTTTAATGGAAACATGGTTTTCAAAAAACACTTCAATGTGGCACGCTAGATTCGAGCCAAACTTCCAGGTCGGGTTTGGGGTGTTACAAGACTATTGATCTATGAAAATGAATTCTGAAATACTAATATTGTTTTCCATAAAATATCTATTAATAAACAACTGGAACTGTAAATTGATGCATAAAACTGTTAATACAGAAAAAATTCAATTCGATAATGAGCACCAGAGGTACTCGTGGAAGGGGTACAAGAGGCCGCAGCAGAGACCGTGGAGGTGCTCGAACTGGGTCTTCGTCATCTGGCCACATGCCTAATGTTGAAGCTAGGAAGGCACCAGTTTCACCTGAGACTAAGACTGGGTCTCATGATCATACGGCTAGGGATGAAGTGCTATCCCAAGCCATGTTACGGATTCTGAAAAGGGTCGTTGGGCCCAATACTGGTGTTGTGGACCGTGGGTCGATTACTGAACGACTCTGGTCTAATAGAGCTAAGATTTTTAGAGGTATTGCTAGAGTTACCCCTAATGTGGCTGAGTACTGGATTGAGGCCACAAAGAGGATCACGGATGATCTCGACTGCACCCCTGAGTAGAAACTAAAGGGTACAGTATCACTACTAAAAGATGAGGGTATAGTGTCCAAACCCAGCCTAGACATTATGGCCGTCTGCGATGTCACATCGAAGTGCTTTTCAAATACATAACTTTGTTGGTAAACTCGTTCCATATAAAACCTCTTTGTGATCTTAACGAAAATTTAAGATATCTTGTTCATTGTCAAATCTCAAGTCATTTAAGCAAAATGTTAATTATATTTGGTTATTATTACACCTTAAAACATTGTTTGTTGCGGAAGCTTTTAAAATATGTTCTGTAATCGTGGTGTTTTGAAAAGCTTTTATCATTTTGAAAATCTTTGGCCTACTACTAACATATATGAATTAGGGTAAATAAAACCCAAAATTAAAATAAATACTTAAAGTGGCCTTATTACAAAACAAATACCCAAATTAACTTGCCTATAAATTCAATAATAAAAATGGAAGTAAATCTGGTTGTGTGGCCACCTATGAGTCCCTCACAGCACTGATCCACCTAAGGATTACTTGCGCAGAAAGCAGAAGGGTGACTTTACGAAAACTCAGTGTGTAATCCCTTAACAATAGACAAACATACAGTTGGCATTTACAATCTAGGCCTAAGCCCGTTCTAGTAATAGTTTAGTCTCAATTAGGCACTTAGCCCATTACAGTATCAGAATTAGTGTGGGCCTTAGCCCAATTCAGTAGTGGTCATAGTACAGATATGCAATATAAAATCCTTCTCTAGCACTTGCCCTGATGGCGTCTCCTACAATCAGTACAAGGTTGCGGTCCAATAGTAGTAATAGGGGCCCCAACTCTGACCAGCCCATCAACTCCCCCCTTTTTCTTAGGCTTCATAACTGAACTTGAGGGCTCCCAAACCCTCTTGCTCCTACTTCTGTCCTTCACACGATTCTGGAGCTCAATGCGCTTCATATCCTCGGTGATCTTCGCCTTTTCCACTAATACAGCAAAATCTCACTCCCTCTGTGAAGCTATCAAAACCCTTAAATCATCCTTGAGGCTGTCCTCGAATCAAACACAACGCTTATATTCAGTAGCCACTATCTCACGCGCATAATGGCTAAGTCACAAAAATCCAGTCTCGTATTCAGCCACAGATTTATCCTCCTGAATCAAATTTAGAAACTCTCTCCTCCGGGCATCCATATAACTAGCGCCTACATATTTTCCCTAAAAAGTCGTCTTGAAAAATACCCAAATTAACTTGCCTATAAATTCAATAATAAAAATGGAAGTAAATCTGGTTGTGTGGCCACCTATGAGTCCCTCACAGCACTGATCCACCTAAGGATTACTTGCGCAGAAAGCAGAAGGGTGACTTTACGAAAACTCAGTGTGTAATCCCTCAACAATAGACAAACATACAGTCGGCATTTACAATCTAGGCCTAAGCCCGTTCTAGTAATAGTTTAGTCTCAATTAGGCACTTAGCCCATTACAGTATCAGAATTAGTGTGGGCCTTAGCCCAATTCAGTAGTGGTCATAGTACAGATATGCAATATAAAATCCTTCTCTAGCACTTGCCCTGATGGCGTCTCCCACAATCAGTACAAGGTTGCGGTCCAATAGTAGTAATAGGGGCCCCAACTCTGACCGGCCCATCAACTCCCCCCTTTTTCTTAGGCTTCATAACTGAACTTGAGGGCTCCCAAACCTTCTTGCTCCTACTTCTGTCCTTCACACGATTCTGGAGCTCAATGCGCTTCATATCCTCGGTGATCTTCGCCTTTTCCACTAATACAGCAAAATCTCACTCCCTCTGTGAAGCTATCAAAACCCTTAAATCATCCTTGAGGCTGTCCTCGAATCAAACACAACGCTCATATTCAGTAGCCACTATCTCACGCGCATAACGGCTAAGTCACAAAAATCCAGTCTCGTATTCAGCCACAGATTTATCCTCCTGAATCAAATTTAGAAACTCTCTCCTCCGGGCATCCATATAACTAGCGCCTACATATTTTCCCTAAAAAGTCGTCTTGAAAAATTCCCAAGTCAGTCGGTCGGGCTGAGTTCCCTCTTTAACTGTAAGCCACCACTGATAGGCTTCATCTCGCAGCAGTGACACTGCTGTACCTTCTAGTTTTTGCTTAGAGCTGCAGTTAAGGTTGTCCATGATCCTCTCTATGGCCTCAATCCAATATTTAGCCACATTAGGGGCAACTTCAGTGATACCCCTAAAAATCTCAACCCCATTAGACTGGAGTCGTTCCATAACTGACCTACGACCTACAGTACCAGTATTGGGCCCAATGACCCTCTCTAAAATTCTCAACATAGCTTGGGACAGTGCCTCATCCCCAGTTGTATGATCGTGAGACCCCGTCTCAGTCACAGGTGAAGCCGGTGCCTCTCTAGCTTTGACATTAGGCATATGACCAGAGGATGAAGACCCAGCCTGAGCACCTCTACGGCCTCTGTCGTGGCCTCTTCCACGAGTACCTCTGGTACTCATTATCGATTTGCGTATTATTTGAATTTTATGAAAATATTATTAGTAATTCAGAGTTTTGTTTTCACAGATCGCAGTCTTTACTACAGTTTTAGGTTAACCTAAACAGGGCTTTTTGGTACAGTCTATAGCCTACAATAGTTTCAGTATTTCAACTTAAACAAATAGTAGTTTTAGAGAACTTACAGAGTCGGCACCGGAGACTCGGTGTACCACACATTCAGTAAAAATATTTTAAAATACCCTTCAATCATTTGAAACAGTTCTTTTTTTTTTTTGAAAATTTCAAGTGATTTGAAAAGCCCAAATCTACAGCCGAGTTTTGCAACCTGACTTTGATACCACTAAATGTAACACCCCAAACCCGGCCTGGACGTTATGGCCGAATCTGCGATGTCACATTGGAGTGCTTTTCAAATACATAACTTTGTTGGTAAATTCATTCCATCTAAAACCTCTTTGTGATCTTAACGAAAATTTAGGATATCTTGTTCACTATCAAATCTCAAGTCATTTAAGCAAAATGTTAATTATATTAGGTTATTATTACACCTTAAAACATTGTTTGTTGCGGAAGCTTTTAAAATATGTTCTGTAATCGTGGTGTTTTGAAAAGCTTTTATTATTTTGAAAATCCGTAGCCTACTACTAACAGATATGAATTAAGGTAAATAAAACCCAAAATTAAAATAAATACTTAAAGAGGCCTTATTACAAAATAAATACCCAAATTAACTTGCCTATAAATTAAATAATAAAAATAGAAGTAAATCTGGTTATGTGGCCACCTATGAGTCCCTCGCAGCACTGATCCGCCTAAGGATTACCTGTGTAGAAAGCAGAAAGGTGAGTTTATGAAAACTTAGTGTGTAATTCCTTAACAATAGACAGACATGCAGTAGGCATTTACAGTCTGGGCCTAAGCCCATTTCAGTAGCAGTTTAGTCTCAATTAGGGCCTTAGCCCATTACAGTATTAGAATTAGTGTGGGCCTCAGCCCAATTCAGTAGCGGTCACAGTACAAATATGCAATCAGAAATCCTACCCAGCCAGCCTCTACACACCACTTCGTCCAACCCTACACACTATATAGGGATAAAATCAACCCACCCATCCCTACACACCAAAAATAGCACCGGTTGTGACACTAAATAGAAATTGCAGTAGAGCTGCCAGAACAGTACACTTCCTCCTATCATAATAACCCAACCCCATGCAACATATCATAATATCCTACATGTATGCAACATATATAAAATGGCATGCTCAATACAGTCATACATATCGTAGGGGCATATCCATCATTTTACCTCATAGGGGTAAAACAGTCGTTTCATCAGATTGGGATCTAGGTATACTTACCGACCCAATAGTAGGACCACAGTCGTCTTGGGCGACCCATGCAACCTTAACAGTCAAACAGTGAAAATGGCCCCAAGCCCATAATACGGCCCACCTGTGTAGCCCACGAAGGCCGTGTAGACTATACAGCCTGGCCCAATAATCTCCAAATGCCTGTATGGTTTACTCGTGTAAGGCCCACGAGCCCGTGGGCTCACACGGCCCATTTCAGCCTAATGTGGCCCAAAGCAGCCTAAGCCCACGAAATCTCTCGTGGTGGCCTCTACGATCAAATGCCCGCATTTGTGCATTCAGATAACCACACGAGCGAGTGCATGCCCGTGTAGCATCAATAGTAACAATTTTTGGCTTTTGTCGATTTATGATTTGAGCAGTGTTTACACACCTTATTGTGAAAAGGCGCAGAAACCCACAAGCACCAACCCTATATTCAATCAAGACACTCTGCCAGTCCTTTAATCAACAAGATTAAACACCTTTTTTTTTAACACTCATCTCAAAATCACATTGATACTTGCCTTGCTTGAATGAGTGTGGTTTAGCCCGCTTAAACAGCTGACGATGGTTGATAACAAACTCCTTGATAATTATCTGCACAATAAGCGGATTTATTACTCATTTTTACTTATACACATGGATTGAATCAACGTATACCAATCCTATAGAAAATGCAACCCAGAAATAAGGAAAAGGAGCATTCGGCCAATACCAAGGGATCCAAACCAAAATACCTCAGTTCATACAATCTCAACGAATAACATTACCTTCAATCGAGAGACGAGAGAAAGGTTCCGATCGTTTCTACAATACTAGAGCACTCCTTCACTCCTCGAGAAGTGCTAACCAAAAAGGACACCATGACCAAGAGGGAAAAAGATGAGAATCAGAATTCAGAAAAAAATGGAGAAAAGCCCAAAGAGTAGAGACAAAACAGAGACTTACCAATCAATTTTCGACCACACACCAGTAAAAAGGGAAGGAGTTGAGAGAAAGTAAAGAAGAGAAAAGAGAAGAAGAGGAGACAAGGTATTCGGCCTAAGACAAAAGAGAAGGTACATGTTAATGGCCGACTGGGAGAGGGGAAGAATGGAGGTTCGGCAAAGGTAAGGAAAATGAAAGAAGAAAGGTGAGGAAGAGAGAAAAGTCGATCAAGCAAAGCACAATATTGGAGAGCAACCTAAAATAGGCCAACAGGAAAATACTCAAAAGGTCACAAATAACATTTGGCTACCAACAAATAGTAAAACCGAAGGATGAAAAGAAGCAGAAAGGGTAATAGCTATCGAAATGGAGAGTAAAACCTAGAACAATTTTGGTACTAAGAGGTAAAACTATCCTATGACACCGAATGGTTGAGGAGAATCCCATTTTGGCACCACCACTTCCCCATGCCTTGATCTCTCGCCATATCTCTCCACAAATCACTCAATTCAAAGTCCCAACAAACACCTTAATTTTGGTCAACCTAGGACACTTCCACGACACTTGTAGCAAAATAAAATTCTTCTTCTACAACACCGAGCCTCGAACCTCAGACCCCAAGGCACACTCCATACGCCCCTTACCACTAGGCTAACAAGCTCATTATTTGTCATGTTTTACTCACATTAATTTAAAAGCCTACTAACTAAAGGCAAAGGTTTATTTCAAGTAAGAACAAAAATTTTGCAAATGCCCAGGCTTGAACCCAAGACTTCTCAAACTCTTCCCAGGACACTTAACCACTAAAGCAGACATAGATTTGTGCAATACAACATACGTAAATAAATATCTAAGTTTTGGGGTGTTACAGGTGTGTTCGCTTTGAGGATAGCCTCAGGGATGGTTTACAGGTTCTGATAGCTCCACAGAGGGAGTGAGATTTTTCTACTTTGGTTGAGAAGGTGAAGATCACCGAGGAAGTAAAGCGCACTAAGCGACAGAACCGTGAGAAAGAGAGAGGTAAGAACAAGAGGTATTCAGAGCCCTCGAGTTCTTTTCTGAGGCTTAAGAAAAAGGCTAGAGTTGATGGAGCGGTTAGAGTTGGGGCCCCTGTTGCTGCTACTGGACTGCAGTCCTGTGCTGATTATGGAAAACACCATCAGAGCGAGTGCTAGAAAAGGATTGGGCCATGTTTGAGATGCGGATCATTGGAGCACCGTATCAGAGAGTGTCCACGGAGGTCCAATCAGATGAAAGCTCCAGGTTTGGGTATTGTACAGCCGTCGAGAGGTGTTCAGCAGCCACCGAGAGGTTGTGGTCAGCCAGAGGGGGTAATGGTTTGGGCCGTGGTCAGAGGGCACTGGGCAGAAGTATTGTCATACTAAGGCAAGGTAGCCAGCTCTGGTTTATGCTGCACATCACTGAGAGGATAGAGATGCTCCGGATGTTATCACGGGTACGTTCTTTATCTATGATGTACCTTATACTGCACTAATAGATATAGGATCTACTCACTCCTACATAGCTTGTACTGTGTCTGAGACTTTGGGTATCATGGTTGAGAGCACTATGAGGGAGGTTACTGTACTGAGTCCATTGGGGTAGTCGGTGAGGGTAAACAAACTGTTCAGAGATGTTCCTTTAGAGGTTCAAGGGGTTATCTTTTTGGCGGATTTGATGGAACTTCCTTTTGGAGAATTTTATTTAATACTGGGAATGGACTGGCTAGTTAAATATCGAGTGAGCTTAGATTGTGCTACTAAATAAATGGTACTGAGAACTGTAGAGGATAACGAGGTAGTTGTAGTTGGGGAACATCGAAATTATTGGTCGAATGTGATTTCTGCATTAAGGGCTGAGAAGTTGGTTCGTAAGGGTTGTGAGGTGTACCTAGCCTATATTAGTATTTCAGATTCTGAGGTTTCTTCTGTTAAAGATATCAGAACTGTTAAAGACTTTCTAGATGTCTTTCCTGATGAGCTGCCTGGGTTACCTCCAAACCGTCAAGTTGATTTTGGGATTGTGCTCCTGCCAGGTACAGCTCCAGTGTCCATCGCCCCTTATAGAATGGCACTGAATGAGCTTGTAGAGCTTAAAGTACAGATTGCAGAGTAGTTAGATCGTGGGTTCATCCGCCCTAGTATGTCTCCATAGGGAGCAATAGTTTTGTTTGTAAAAAAGAAGGATGGATCCATGCGTATGTCCATCGATTATCGGCAACTGAATAAACTAACCATTAAGAATAAGTACCCCCTACTGAGGATAGATGATATGTTCGACCAGTTTCGAGGAGCTTCAATTTTCCCTAAGATTGATCTCCGATCTAGGTACCATCAATTGAGGGTTAAAAGACTAATGTATACAAGACAACATTTAGGACTCGTTATGGTCATTACAAGTTCCTAGTGTTGCCGTTTTGACTGACGAATGCACCAGCGGCTTTTACGGATCTGATGAACCGAGTGTTCCAGCCCTATCTGGATCGGTTCATAGTGGTTTTTATTAACGACATCTTGGTGTATTCGAGGACTGAGGATGAACATAGTGAACATCTCCGAATGGTTTTGCAGATTTTGAGGGACAAACAACTATACGCCAAGTTTAGTAAATATGAGTTCTAGTTACGAAAGGTAACATTTTTGCACCACGTAGTATCTGCGGAAGGGATTAGGGTTGATCCTCGAAAGATTGAGACCGTTTTGGATTGGAAGCCGCCTAAGACTGCATCTGAGATCCGAAGATTTCTGGGACTAACAGGGTATTATCAATATTTTGTAGAGGGGTTTTTATTGATTGCAGCACCTCTGACTAAGCTGTTACGTAAGGGTGTGCCATTTAACTGGACTGATGCACAGCAAGAGAGCTTTGAGAAGCTCAATAAGGTACTAACTGAGGCCCCTGTCTTGATACAGGCAAAGTCTGGAAAAGAGTTTACTGTCTACAGCGATGCATCACTTGTTGTTTTAGGATGTGTATTGATGCAAGACAGTAAGGTCGTGGCATATACATCTCGTCAGCTTAAGACTCATGAGGTAAATTATCCGATGCACGACTTGGAGTTGGCCTCTGTGGTTTTCGCACTAAAAATTTGGAGGCATTACCTGTATGGTGAGAAGTGTATCATTTACACTGATCATAAAAGTCTCAAGTACCTCTTCACTCAGAAGGAGTTGAATCTTAGGCAGCGTAGATGGATTGAGCTGCTTAAGGACTACGACTGTACAATTGAATACCATCCTGGGAAGGCCAATGTGGTGGCTGACGCACTGAGTCGTCTGGCTATGACTGATCTGAGGGTAATGTTTGCTCGTCTCAGCTTATTTGATTATGGCAGTCTATTGGTCGAACTTCAGGTTAAATCGACGTGGATTGAGAAATTAAGGGTAAATAATTGGTGAATGAGTCACTAGGTCTTCAATTCCAACAGATTGAGGGTGGTAACACATTAGATTTTGGACTGAATAGCGAAGGGGTGCTCTGTTTTCGTGGAAGAATCTGTGTACTAAAGGATACTGATTTGAGGCAGTCTATACTGCGAGAGGCGCATAGTAGCCCTTATGCTATGCATCCTAGTGGAAACAAGATGTATCGAGACCTTTGTGAGTTATATTGGTGGTCGGGTTTTAAGCGTGAAGTTACTGATTTCGTGAGTAAATGTTTGACTTGTCAGCAGGTTAAGGTTGAACATTAGTTACCTTCAGGATTGCTTCAGCTAGTTAAAATTCCACTTTGGAAGTAGGAGTGAGTGACTATGGACTTCGTTAATGGGTTGGCCCTAACGCCTACTAAGAAGGATTTAGTATGGGTCATCGTGGATCGATTGACAAAGTCTGCCCATTTCATACTAGTTCGTACTGATTACTCTTTGTAGAAGTTGGCTAAACTATATGCGCTTGAGATAGTGAGACTGCATAGGGTACCGATTTCCATGATATCTGATAGGGATCCTCGCTTCATGTCTCGGTTCTGGAAGAAGTTACATGAAGCTCTAGGTACAAGGTTGGACTTCAGTACTGCGTTCCATCCTCAGACAGATGGTCATTCAGAGAGGGTGATTCAGATACTAGAGGACATGTTAAGGAGCTGTGTGATTGATTCTTGAGGCAGTTGGGAGGAATACGTGCTGCTAGCAGAGTTTACTTATAACAATAGCTATCAGTCTAGCATACAAATGGCACCTTACGAGGCATTATATGGTCCTAGGTGTCGTACTCTTTTATGTTGGACTGAGTTAGGCGAGCGGTGTGTTCTGGGCCCTGAGCTAGTTTCTGATACCAAGGATAAAGTTAGACTAATTCAGGATCAACTGAAGGTGGCATCAGATAGACAGAAGTCGTATGGGGATCAGAAGCATAAGGAGATTGAGTATTCTGTGGGGACTTCTTTTTTCTCAAGGTCTCGCCATGGAAGAAGATACTGAGGTTTCGACAGAAGGGCAAGTTGAGCCCTAGGTTCATTGGCCCTTATCGCATACTGAAACGTGTGAGACCGGTTGCCTATCAGCTAGAGTTACCTTCAGAGTTAGATCATATTCACGATATGTTTCACTCTCTATGTTGAGGCGCTACCGCTCTGATCCCACACATGTTATTTTGGTTGAGGAGATTGAGGTTAGACCAAATCTAACTTTTAAGGTAGAGCCGGTTCAGATATTAGATTGTGATGTAAAGGTTTTAAAGAGGAAGTCTATCCCACTGGTTAAGGTTAAACCCCTATCTCTAGTCAATAAGATTTTAAATAAATGTGGGTATTTCATGTCAGAAAGGGGCCTGCTGGTCTAGGGGATAAGTGGCGTGTCATTGTTACTAAGGGTCTTGAGTTCGAGTCTTGCTATGCGTAATAATGTGTTTTCTTTTGCTGCCAGGGTCGTGTGGGAGTTCTAGTCAACCTGAACTATTGAAGAGTTGTGGTGGAATTTGAATTAGGTGGTTGAGGGAGGAGTGGACAGTTTTGAGTGATTTGGGGAGGAAAATTTGGGATTTTGAAAGGAATGGAAGAGTTAGTGTCGAATGTGAACTCCTGCTTCTCAAGATTTTTAGCTTAGATTGGTTGTTCTCTCCATTTTCGGTTTCTGTCGACCCTGTTTCCCCATCGTGCTGAATTTTTCCTTTTTGTTTTTGCTGGTTCTTGTCACGTCATTTTTTTCTTTTCTTGGGGCCGATTAATACTAAGGATCATTCAAGTTATCGCATTTTTTTATTTATTCTGAGTTTGCTTTTCCTTAGAGTTCTCTTGTTGATCGATTACTTCTTTTTCTCTCCCTCTCTATCAGTTCTTAACAGTCACCCTCTCCCTTGGTGCTTGGGACAAATACCTATTTTCTTCCCCCTCTCCTATCTTTTGATTTTTGGGCAAATCCTCTTCTCATCTGTTTACTTCCCTGCTGATTTTCACTTCTCTGTTTCTTCCTCTTTTCCTCCAGCAGGCTGTGCATCTTCTTGCACATTTCTTTGGCCGAATATTGATAGGTAAGTCTCTGCTCTACTTCTGTTCCCTTTTGGCTTTTCACTTTTTTGAGCACCATTTCTCTTCTTCTCCTCTTCTTCTCCTCTTCTTCTCGTTACCGCTCTATTTACTTTTCCAATTCAATCCTCCTCTTCAGCTCTTTGTTCGCTACATCACCGATTTATACTTTGCTCTATCATTATTTGATAAGTGTTTAGGTTCTTGTTGTAACATTCATAAGTTACTGAATGCGGGTGGTATTGAACGGTAAGTGTGGTTCCATCGAGATTGTATTATAATCCAAGTATAGGTTTAATAAAAAGGTTATGACTTTTGTGTAGGTGGAGATCAAGGTTGATTGGTGCGTCTCCTAAGAACCAAGGGTGCGATTTCAATTGATTTTCGATAAAGAGGTTACTATTGTGATCGATTTGGAACTCCGTTAGGTTCCATTTGATTTATGAGTTAGGTAACTGATTAAATGACATTCTGATTGAATCCAGGTATAGGAGTTTTCGGAGTGCGGTTAACTTCAAATCACAATCAGGTGTGTACAAACACAACTCCGACTATAAAAAATGGCAAAAGCCGAAATAAGTGAGCGTCGACACTGCACGGGTGTGCCTACAGTCATGTGGGTAGACCACGTGATTAACCATGAGCAATTTCATCGGCTAAGGCCGTATTAGGCCATAATAGATCGAGTTGGGCCGTGTGGGCCCTACGGGCATGTGGGCCCCATATGGGTGAGCCACATGGACGTGTGGAAATATTTGGGGCAGGCTGTGTAATCCACATGGCCAAGGCCATTTCTGAGCTGTGTGGGCCATACGAGTGTGTGGGCTTACATGGGACCGCAATATGGGCTGTGGGCCCATTTTTACTGTTTGACTATTAAGGTTGCACAGGTCGCCCGAGACGACTGTGGACCTACTGTTAGGTCGGTGAGTGTACCTAGACCCCCCTAATTGATAAAATGATTATTATGCCCCTGTGTGATAAAATGATTGTTATGCCCCTATGAGATGTATGATTATATTTGAGCATGCCCTTTTAAACATATTGAATACATGTATGATATTATGACATGACATGACTTGATGCATGAAATGTTGTATGGGGATGGGGTTATTATGATTGGAGAAAGTGTACTGTATTGGCAGCTCTGTTGCAAATACCATTTAGTGCCGCAACCGGTACTACTTGGAGTGTAGGGATGGGTGGGTTGATTATATCCCCATACGGAGTGTAGGGTTGGACGGAGATGGAGTGTAGAAGCTAGTTGGTTAGGATTGCATATCTGTACCGTTACTGTTACTGAGATGGGCTCAGGCCCAAATTGATACCGATATTATAATGGGCCAAGGCCCTAACTGAAACTGAACCATTACTGAAATGGGCTTAAGCCCAGACTGTATATGCTCACTGTTTGGTTAGTTGATATGGGATTACACACTGAGTTTTCATAAACTCACCCATCTATTTATTGGTGCAGGTAATCCCTAGTCTTAGGCGGATCGGTGCTGCGAAGGACTCAAAGGTGGCCACACAACCACATTTACTTTCATATTTGCTTTATTTTTTATAAGTAATTTAATTTTTGGGTATTTTAATGTAATAAGGCCTTTACGGATTTTAACTTTAATTTGGGATTTTTATTTTCTTTGGTTTATAACTGCTAGTGATAGGAAAACTCGAGTTTTTAAAAGAAATGATGTTTTTACAAAGTAGACACAAGTACGCAATTGTTTTAAAAAGCTTCCGATATAAAATGATATTTTGATTAATTACGTTTTTAAAGTAACTACTTTTTGGATAGTGACACAAGTTTTGAAATGAATGACATATCTCAGAATCATCATTAGAAATACACAAAGAGGTTAAATGTATTAAGAGTTTTCATCGATATAACACTTTACGAAAAACACTTCAATGTGACATCACCAGATTCGGCCATAACGTTTAGGCTGGGTTTGGGGTGTTACAGAAGCTACCTCATATCTCATAATACACATGGGCTCATTTTCGAGTTATTCATGAGCCTACTCATACAAGCTGTCAGTCAGGACATAGCTACACAGTGCTGCTCACACAAGCTGTCACGTATCCGCAACACATGCTGAACTACCCAGCCACTGGTAGGACGTACGAGACCAGCACCTAGATTACATAATCAAATATACACATGGGTTCCTAGTGACATGTCACTCGTATCCTATTCTATTCTTAAGGTTCAACTGGGATTTCTCGCTTGTCAAAAACTTTTTCGAATACATCCAAAGAGTCAATCAAAATTCATACAATATTAAAGCATTTAAAACATAAATATAACAATGCATTATTTCTACACAAACTTACCTCAGTACAAAAAATAGTAGAATTAGACCTTGTCATCAAACATTGTGTCCGAACCTCATTTTTCTTGATAATTAAGCTTGGAAGCTTGAAAAACCCTAGCTATGTCTTCCCTTGCAATATTCAGCCATGAAGGAAGATGATGGACAAAATTTTGGCTTTATTTTGCTTATTAATTCATTTATTAACCAAATGACCAAAATGCCCTTAACTTAAAACATAAAAATTCTCTTACTTCATCTCCATTTTTGTCCAACTTAAAGTAAAATGGTATAATTACTAATTAAGGACCTCCAATTTAAAATTTCATAGCAATTAGACACCTCTAACTTCTAGAACATACATTTTACACCTATTACAATTTAGTCCTTTTAGTAAATTAAGTGCCCAATCGATAAATTTTTTGAACGAAATTTTCATAAAACAATTCCATGAAATTGTAGACCATAGAAATATAATAAATATATATCTTTCTACGTTAAATTCGTGGTCCCGAAATCACTGTTCCGATTTGGCCCCAAAGCAGGTTGTTACATTAAATGTATATTTGTGTAATGTGATGTATGCCTAAATGAGTATGTGGTTGCTATGCAAATTATCATTTAAATGTGATCTTATATGTTGTAATAATACAATGTGAGATGGATGCAAAAACATGTGAATAATATGCTAAATGAGTTGATTTAAGTTTCATAAGAATGTTAGTATGTTCATATAGTAAATTGTGTACGCAATTGTGGTTTGGATCATTTCCTTTTAATTGTGAATGCATGTGAATATATCAGTTGACTTGTGGGTTATTAAAGCATGCATACGTTGTTTAGTCTTGATGAATTATTATTAAATAAATTATATATAAGCGAGTTGAATGTAATTTTATGTAGGTGCATATGTTAGTTTCGTGATTTAATGAAACGTGAATATGATACTTTGACTTGATTAGAATATGGTTGAGAACATGTTGTAGTATGCTCTTATTTAAACTTTGATATTGTGTGTACATTGTGGTTATTCTAAGTTATTCTAAGCATTCACTAATCCTGCTAGGCTCATCCACTCCTTTCTTAAAACCCTTGCAGAGTCGTTGAATGCCAGTGTGAGCGATATAGTTCCAAGGGGTGATCAAAGCAAGTCCATTTCTATTATTTCATAAGTGTTATTGTTCTTTGTTTATGTTTTAGGAATAAGGCAATGTGGTAGACTTTTAATGATATTTGTCATGATGTTTTAGAAGTTTCATAGCTTAATTACTCTTAGGATTTTTAGAATTAAATCGTATTATATCGATTATCATTTGCACTTATTTTTGATGTTTGAAAATATTATTGCAGTCGTTTTGATGTTTATTTGATGATGATATTATAGCATGATGAATTGGTACAAGTGGGAATGACTTATATGCTTAAAATATTGTATTTTTCTGGTCTAAAGCAGAGGCATCGATATTCATGTTGTAAAAACGATACCTATGTGAACTTGAAATGTGCAGGAAGTCAGAATTGTAAATTGGTATTGATACCTTACCACAAGTATTGATACTCGGGGTAATTTTATCAATACTTTTTCAATTGTATCGATGTTTTCTTGTGATTTGATTTTAGTTGAGAAACAAAATGCAAATTTGGTACTGATTTTCCATATAGTATCGATATCATGCAAGAAAAATATCGATACCCGTGTTCTACTATCGATACGTACGTAGGTCTTGGAAATTTGGCTATGTGATCCTAATGCATGTTTAATTATTAATATAAGCTTATTTAAAGTATGTTTGGCATGTTCTAGTGATGATTAATATATGTTTGACTAAAAATTTATAATATCACCCACAAGCCAACTCGATTTCTTCTGCCTTTGAGCCCCTGCAACCTGGGATTCTTGAGATAAAAAATTTCATTTTTCCTCGCCTCATGCCTTTACGGGGGAGCATTTTCTCCCCCACAAAAGAGATCTATAGAAATAATTCAATTGTAATATCCTATTTTTCAGTGGTGTTGGAAATAGTGGTTTTGGGACCACAATCCGATATGTGAGATCGTGTTTTATTATTTTATTAACATTTGTAGAGTTACTTTAGAGTCATATTAAATTTTGGTGAAGAAATTTTAATGTTTGATTATTTAACTAACCAAAAAGGATTAAATTGTAATATGCATAAAATAACTTAATTATCATTGAATTACATGATTAAGTGAAGTTCTTGGTAAAGTGGGGGATTTTATAATGTAATTATGCCATGTAATAGGTTAACGGACGGTAATGGGTAGTGAAAAAGTTTAATGAAATGTTTTATAAGTTGTAATTTACTAATTAAAAACTTTAATTAAGTAAAACTAATAATATTAGCATCTTCTAAAAGCTTGGCTACCGAAAATTGTAAGGAAGAACACCCATTTTTGGTGCTCGAAGTTCGGCCAAACATTGGGCACATGCATGGTATGAAATTTTAACTTATTTTTTATAATTTTTATGTTTTTGAACTCATTGCAACTAGGTCCAACTAACCCGTACCTTCATTTTTGAAATTGTTAAGAATTTTAGATTTCACCATTGATGAATTCTTGATGCTATGATGTTAATTGATGAAATGGAGGTTTTAGTTGTTGATTAGAATTAGTTTATTAAGTAATTTTGTTAGTTTTCGAGTTAAGGATTAATTTTATAAAATATTAAAATTTACACGGTATTCTTGTGAATTTTGAATACTTATAGAATGTACTAATATAGGAATAAATTTGGCTAGCATGGGTATTTAGCAAATTTTGCTAAATTTGGAGATTTTAAGTTTAGGGACTAAATTGTGAAAAATATAAAAGTTTAGGGAAAATGTGTAATTAATGAAACATTAAGGGTCATATACATTGAATTGATGTGAAATGTATGTGAAATTAATAGATTGTATTTAACGGTTATATAGATCAAGAATTGAACCAAAAAGACAATAATCGAGGAAAATGGAAAATTGTGGAGTCTCGAACCAAAAAGACAATAGTCGGGGAAAAGGGAAAACTGTGGAGTAGTCCCTGCTTTGTAATCGGAAGTGATCATAGGTAAGTTCATTGTAATTTTGTAACACCCCAAACCTGGCTCAGATGTTATGGCCAAACCTGGTGTGTCACATTGAAGTATTTTAGCGAAAACCGTGTTTTCATTTAAAACCCTTCTTAAAATAAAAGAAACCTTAATTAACTTTTAAAAAAAACACACCTTTCAGTTGCAAAACCTTGTTGAAACATTTGATTTAAGAAAACTTATCATTTAAAAATTTAATTTCGGAAACGTAGAAAACATACTATAATTTAGAAAACCCATGTTCAACTTCTTGTAATTACATTGAAGATAATAATAATTCAAGTAATAATAACACAATGAAAACCTTATTACAATCTGGTCTGGAACATACTTAAAAAGAAGTAAAAACTTAAATGCTTGAAATAAAAAAAAAAAACCCAAGTCTAAATCATCTTGCTAGCTGGCCACCTAGAGTCCTTCGAAACGTCGAACCTTCTACTGAGCATCACCTGAAAATAAAATAAAAGAGGGGGTGAGTTTTCGCAAACTTAGTGTGTACAACCCTCGACAAGAACAAGCATTCAAAAAAAAACAACATCATTCATCAATCATGCAATGCAATCCCACACAAATTATCCATTCGCTACATACTGGCTCCGTCCCCCGTCACACCATGTAGGGATATAAATATCGACCCACCCAACCCACACACCATGGTAGCCCGGTTGCGGAACTACCTTCATTTACATATTGGGCTTTAAAAGCTGTCGGTGGATCCACGATTGTCAAGCAACCATGCGATCCTCATATACTTCCTCTGTTTCATAATTCCCAACCCATATGCAACCTAAGCAGAATATCATATGTACGCATGTCACATCCACAAAACTTGCATTCAACACCTAGGGGTATTTTGGTCATTTTTTCCTTTAGGGGCATTTCGATAATTTTCCCTTAATTAAGGTTTTCACTTATCTTGGCCCGCTAACAAGTCCCGTGAGTTAAGATGAACGAATACTATGCACCAGGTAGGATTCCAAAGAATAGGAGGTGGGTCATTAAGACCGCTTAAGTACCAAGCTCTCCCTAGATCCAATCCTAGACATGCATATACCTGTTGCCACACCTTAACCCTATGACTTGTCCACGGTCGCAAATAATTAATTAAGTCTTATGTTGATATCATATACTAGGCCCAAAACCCCTTACAGAGCCCAATCAAATTCACACACCTGGATCTGGCCCATTAAGTCCAATCATATTCATATGGCCCATTAGGCCCAAATCACCTTTATATGGCCCATTAGGCCCAAATCACATTTATATGGCCCATTAGGCCCAGTCACATTCATATTCATGCTCACATACAAATTCCTATCACAAAGCCTCAATATTCAGTTTTTGCCTATTATGGGCCCAACAGCCCATCGGGCTCATTTAGCTCATCTGGCCCATATGACCAAATCACAACCAAAGTCCACAGAATCGTCCGTGGGCCTCAAGCAACCTATCGGTTTCACTCTTACCAGTGTTCGCGCACTCGCAAGACTACCATAGCCAAACTTTCGGCTTTTCAACATTTCGGCTTTTGCCGATTCATTGTGTGTGTGCAGTGTATGTACACACTTGGTAAGCAAGCGTGATGCGATCTCCTTAGCCCGAACCTACAATCGATATCATCCTTCAATTAATCGCATGATTAATACTTATTTACTCAAAAACCGAAACCTCACCTTAACCTTACCTTGAGCCCAATCCTTAATCGCTTTTTCCTTGATCACGTATTTCCTAGATCTGTACAAATCTTAACTATTAAAACCCGAATAATAGGTGACTCGTATCCAACACAAGTCTCCTTACCATAACTATGACCATTCGGCCACCTTAGCCAATGGAAGAAGATTACTTACCAAAATCGCAACACCTTAAGGAGCAATTCGGCAAAGAGATAAAAACCAAGATTCGATCCTAATTCCCTACCAAAGTTGATTAGAAAGAGTGAGGGACAATAATCGATACTAAATAAAGAAAATCGATTGGAAGAGCAACACTTACACTAGATTCGGTCAAAATGTATTCTGCCCTTAGAAGATTCGATTTTTCGGCTTTTCAAACTAAGTATGGTGAATAAGGTTTATTTGGTACAGATTAAAGAAGAAGAGTAGTAGAAGAAATCGACAAAGAAGATTGCTAGAGGAGAATAGAAATCGGTAGAAAGAAAAGAAAGTAAAATAGAGGGTTTTCGGCTTTTTGGATCTTGAAGAGAAAAGGGTTTCTGGCACAAAGTGAAGGGAAATTCGTCATTAACTTTTCAACCCTCCCATTCGGCACCTATTTATAGCCATATAGCCGAATTCTTCAAGTTCAAGTTCCCAATTCAGCTCCACTTACTCCTCGCTTCTCATCTCCTCGTTTTTCTCCCTAATAACCCCTTGATCCTTTCCTTAATTTTCTCTTTTGAACACTCCCCTTGGAGTCCATCTTCACGCCACTTGCATCCTTTTAGAAGGCCAAAATTAAATCCTAAAAATACTAAGCTAGGATTCCAACCTTGGACCCCCTTGCTAGCTACTAACGCCACCTCACTACACCTTATGTGGCGTCACTTAGCCACTCCACCACAGGCTCTTTTTGTGTCCAATTGTTTCTTCATTTATGCAAAAGCCCAACTACTGGCCAACCCTGATTCTTTTAATAACTAAATTATAATTTCTTCTACCCCTTAATTCGAACTCAACCTTAGCTAAGACCTACTAAAATTATTGCTTGGATAAGAATATTAAACACAATTTTCATCAAAATCGAAAATAAAAAAAATTCGGGATTTTGAGATTTTTTTTATTTCAGGATTTTTGGGGCGTTACAACTGTACCTCCCTAAAAGAAATTTCATCCTCGAAATTTACCTTGTTTAAACAGTTGTGGATATTGACGTTGCATCGCTAAGTTACACCACTACGCTTCTGCTGCGCACTCTATTTCTAATTTTAAAATAGATAGATCGCACACTATGGATAAAGTACATACCAGTATTCGCTTCTGGAGCATCTTCGTCTTCTCGGTGACGAGTAGCATAAACCAAAGCTGGTTGCCTCACCTCAGCATGGCCTGCATTTCTGCCTAGTACTCCACGTCCACGTCCATTGCCGTCACCACCCCTAGCCTGCTCACGGCCCCTTGGCGGCAGTTGACCACCCCTCGATAGCTGAGCACCAGCTTGGCCCACTACTGGCTCTCAACCTAGCATTCGGGGGCAATTCTTGATCCTATGGTCCATAGACCCACAAGCTAAACAAGCTCCCATCCTCTTCCAACACTCGCCTCTATGGCTTCTCCCACAATCAGCAGAAGGTGGCACCTCTGGATTAACAGCAGGGGGCCTTACTCTAACTGGCCCATCAACTCTAGCCCTATCCCTAGGCCTCTGATCGACAACAGGAGTCTCAGCCTCCCTCTTATTCTTACCCCTTTTCTTCTCCCGGTTTAGACGCTCAGTGCGCTTTACCTCCTCCGCTATCTTTGCTTTCTCCACCAACTCCTAGAAAACTCGTTCCCTTTGTGGAGCTATCAGCACCTTAAGGCTATCTCTAAGCCTATCCTCAAACCTAACGCAACGCTCATACTCTATTGCCACCATTACTCTTGCATACCTACTAAGGCATAGAAACTCCGCCTCATACTCCGCCATAGATTTGTTTCATTGGGTCAAGTTCAGGAACTCCTTCCTTCTAGCATCCACATAGCTTGCACCCACATACTTCTCTTAGAATGCAGCTTTGAAAAACTCCCAGGTGACCCGCTCCGGTTGGGTGCCCTCTTTCACTGTCAGCCACCACTGGTAGGCTTCCTCCCTAAGCAATGACACCGCCCCTTTCAACTTTTGCTCAGGTGAGCAGTCCAAAGCCTTCATTATCCTTTCAGTGGCCTCTAACCAATATTCCGCCACATTAGGAGCCACGCCAGCCACACCTTTAAAGATCTCAACCCCGTTCGATCGAAATAGTTCTGGAATGGACCCTCGATTCTCGTTGCCATTATTGGGTCCAGCGACCCTTTCCAAAATCTTAGCATTGCCTGCGACAATGCATCTTCTCCCGCGGCCCTGTCATACTGTCTATTCCCAGCCACAACTGAGGCCGGAGCTTCTTCTACTCCAACATCGGACATATGGCCCAATGCCAACGATTCAGCCTTAACACTTCCGCAGCCTCTGCCACGGCCTCTTGCACCTCTTCTAGCACTCATCGTCGATTCGCATATTATATGAATTAGAAATTTTATGAAGTTTTAGTTAGTTTAATAATTACACCGATATTTTATGAAAATATTTAAAGAGAAGATCGTTTTTGAAAATCCTCTATAGTTTTCAAATCCTACGGGCTTTAGATCCATTCTAACCATCATCTAAAGTAGCCATCTAACTATCTACTGCATAACAATTTAAACAAACTTAAATAAAAGTACTTACTGGGTTTGATGTCGGAGACTCGGTGTGCCGCTCAGCAAGATTTCTCTTTTTCCAAAGCATTGCGATCCAAAATTTTTTTTAAATCCAAATAATAAGTAGAAAAGAAACCAAATAATAATAAGGCCCAATTCACAGCCCGAATTTTACTACTTGAGCTCTGATACCACTAAATGTAACACCCCAAACCCGACCCAGACGTTATGGCCGAATCTGGTGTGTCACATTGAAGTGTTTTAGCGAAAACCATGTTTTCATTGAAAACCCTTCTTAAAATAAATGAAACCTTAATTAACTTAAAAAAAACACACCTTTTAGTTGCAAAACATTGTTGAAACATTTGATTTAAGAAAACTTATCATTTAAAAATTTAATTTCGGAAACGTAGAAAACATACTATAATTTAGAAAACCCATGTTTAACTTCTTGTAATTACATTGAAGATAATAATAATTCAAGTAATAATAACACAATGAAAACCTTATTACAATCTGGTCTGGATCATACTTAAAAAGAAGTAAAAACTTAAATGCTTGAAATAAAAAAAACCCAAGTCCAAATCATCCTGCTAGCTGGCCACCCAGAGTCCTTCCAAACATCGAACCTTCTACTTAGTATCACCTGAAAATAAAATAAAAGAGGGGGTGAGTTTTCGCAAACTCAGTGTGTACAACCCTCGACAAGAACAAGCATTCAAAAACAAACAACATCATTTATCAATCATGCAATGCAATTCCATCCAAATTATCCATCCGCTACACACCGACTCCGTCCCCCGTCACACCATGTGGGGATATAAATATCGACCCACCCAACCCACACACCATGGTAGCCCGGTTGCGGAACTACCTTCATTTACATATTGGGCTTTAAAAGCCGTCGGTGGATCCACGATTGTCAAGCAACCATGCGATCCTCACATACTTCCTCCGTTCCATAATTCCCAACCCATATGCAACCTAAGCAGAATATCATATGTATGCATGTCGCATCCACAAAACTTACATTCAACACCTAGGGGTATTTTGGTCATTTTCGCCCTTAGGGGCATTTCTATAATTTTCCCTTAATTACGATTTTCACTTATCTTGGCCCGCTAACAAGTCCCGTGAGCTAAGATGAACGAATACTATGCACCAGGTAGGATTCCAAAGAATAGGAGGTGGGTCATTAAGACCGCGTAAGTACCAAGCTCTCCCTAGATCCAATCCTAGACATGCATATACCCGTTGCCACACCTTAATCCTATGACTTGTCCACGGTCGCAAATAATTAATTAAGTATTATGTGGATATCATATACTGGGCCCAAAACCCCTTACAGAGCCCAATCAAATTCACATACCTGGATTTGGCCCATTAAGCCCAATCATATTCATATGGCCCATTATGCCCAAATCACCTTTATATGGCCCATTAGGCCCAAATCACATTTATATGGCCCGTTTGACCCAGTCACATTCATATTCATGCTCACATACAAATTCCTATCACAAAGCATCAATATTCAGTTTTTGCCTACTATGGGTCCAACAGCCCATCGGGCCCATTTAGCCCATCTGGCCCATATGACCAAATCACAACCCAAGTCCACGGAATCACCCGTGGGCCTCAGGCAACCTATCAGTTTCACTCTTACCAGTGTTCACGCACTCGCAAGACTACCGTAGCCAAACTTTTGGCTTTTTGGCATTTCAGCTTTTGCCGATTCATTGTGTGTGTGCAGTGTATGTACACACTTGGTAAGCAAGCGTGATGCGATCTCCTTAGCCCAAACCTACAATCGATATCATTCTTCAATTAATCGCATGCTTAATACTTATTTACTCAAAAACCGAAACCTCACCTTAACCTTACCTTGAGCCCAATCCTTAATCGCTTTTTCCTTGATCACGTATTTCCTAGATCTGCACAAATCTTAACTATTAAAACCCGAATAATAGGTGACTCGTATCCAACACAAGTCTCCTTACCATAACTATGACCATTCAGCCACCTTAGCCAATGGGAGAAGATTACTTACCAAAATCGCAACACCTTAAGGAGCAATTCGGCAAAGAGCTAAAAACCAAGATTCGATACTAATTCCCTACCAAAGTTGATTAGAAAGAGTGAGGGACAATAATCGATACTAAATAAAGAAAATCGATTGGAAGAGCAACACTTACACTAGATTCGGTCAAAATGTATTCTGCCCTTAGAAGATTCGATTTTTCGGCTTTTCAAACTAAGTATGGTGAATAAGGTTTATTTGGTACAGATTAAAGAAGAAGAGTAGTAGAAGAAATCGACAAAGAAGATTGTTAGAGGAGAATAGAAATCGGTAGAAAGAAAAGAAAGTAAAATAGAGGGTTTTCGGCTTTTTGGATCTTGAAGAGAAAAGGGTTTCTGGCACAAAGTGAAGGGAAATTCATCATTAACTTTTCAACCCTCCCATTCGGCACCTATTTATAGCCCTATAGCTGAATTCTTCAAGTCCAAGTTCCCAATTCAGCTCCACTTACTCCTCACTTCTCATCTCCTCGTTTTTCTCTCTGATAACCCCTTAATCCTTTCCTTAATTTTCTCTTTTGAACACTCCCCTTGGAGTCCATCTTCACGCCACTTCCATCCTTTTAAAATGCCAAAATTAAATCCTAAAAATACTAAGCTATGATTCGAACCTTGGACCCCCTTGCTAGCTACAAACGCCACCTCACTACACCTTATGTGGGGTCACTTAGCCACTCCACCACAGGCTCTTTTTGTGTCCAATTGTTTCTTCATTTATTCAAAAGCCCAACTACTAGCCAACCCTGATTCTTTTATAATTTCTTCTACCCCATAATTCAAACTCAACCTTAGCTAAGACCTACTAAAATTATCGCTTGGATAAGAATATTAAACACAATTTTCATCAAAATCAAAAATAAAAAAAATTAGGATTTCGAGATTTTTGGATTTCGGGATTTTTGGATTTCGGGATTTTTGGGGCGTTACAAATTTGTTATGTAATCGTAAGTTACTTGAGGTTATATTGATGTTTTCTAGTTAATTGTTGTATGTATGGGAAATTACATTAGTTGATTATATATATTATGGAGAATTACAAAATAAGTATACACGTGAAATTAAAAAAAATTAATGATAGCATTTCTTGGAGCTGCATATTATAGATATGAATGTATTGAGTTTGTAACATGTGTACAAAAATGATGAATGCCTTTGTATGATGAAAATGTATTAAAGTAATGAATTTATGTATATTTCCCAGATAAACATAGTAATCGCGTAGGATACGATTGGCATACCAATAGGGTTAGTATGTGCGCTTGTATGGGATTTGCACTTCGGCACCTCTATTTGCACTTCGGTGCCTCTAATTACACATTCATGCCTCATCTGCACTTTGGTGTCTCTGTTATGCATCTACGATGCCTTTGGTATGGTGTAGTTACCCGAGTATCCAAGTTGAGTACTTAGTTCACTGAGCTAAATGTTAATGGAATGTATAGTTAGACTTGTGGACTTAAATGTTGATGTATATTTAAGATATTAGAAAGTTTTAAATGTTCAATGAACTACTTGTTTATATGTGAGTACATTTACATTGATGAAACGTTGTTTATAAAATTGATAAGTTATTTAAGAAGAGGATTATCACAGTATATTTTGATATGTGATCAAGAACTAATGTAGGTTGTGAATGTGTATTTGGCTATCAAGAATTGTAAATTATCTCTTTATATTTTGATGTCCACTAAGGTAAGTTAGTTTGATGTTTTAAACTATGAGCTTACTAAGCTTCTTTAGCTTATTTGTTTCATTTTTGTTCTTTTGTAGTTGTCAAGTTTGTGGATTGACTTGATGAATCAATTGAAGGCTCACACTATCTAGCCATTTTGGTAGCTTTTGTATCTTATTTTGGGGTGTGGCATGTATACAGGTGTTTTGTTGAAAAAATGTAAATATTATGCTACAATGATGTTCCTAGTGAAATGCTTGGTTTTGAGTATGTATGTTTGAAGTGTTTTTGGATTGGTAATCTTTAAGGCAATGATTTAGGTCATGATGCTTGGAATGGTAACTTATTGTGCATGTTTATAGTTTGACCAATTTAGTTGATGGTTTGAGTAAGAATAGATGATTAATGCCATGTGATTTCTTAGTTAGGTTAGTTGAACATATGATCTTTGACTGTGATGCTTTTGAATGGCATATTGGTTAGGCATAGGATGAATGAATTTTTGGCATGTAATTGGTTATTTGAATGTGTTTTTGAACCATGGAAATGAATAGGTATGACATGTCTTGTTGTGCAAGGAATGGTGTTTGAAATTGCTTGGTTTAGGGGTTAAAAATGGTGCACACGGCCTGGGACACAAGCTGTCACACAACCGTGTGCCATTAATAGCCACCTACGTAGCCATGTGTATTTATTATTTTTAGGTGTAGTATCCACACGGCCGTGTGAACCAAAATAATTTGCTACATAGTCTAGCACACGACCTGTGACACAACCATGTGGTCTTATTTTGAATACCCACACGGGCGGTCACACAAGCTGGGACACGACCGTGTGTTTTAACTTCAAATGGTCACATGGTCTAGGCTATGTTACACAACATGTTTTTGAAAATTTTTATGTTTTTCTGAAACTTTCTGTTTTGTTTTGATTTGATCCTAGATTGTTTTCAAACTATTTTTAAGGCCACGTAAGCCCAAATTAGGGCCCATAAGTATATTTGTATCTTAAATTGATTCGTTTATATATGTTTGTAATTTAGTTTTTATATTGTTTTGAAATGAAATTAAATGTTCTGTTTAGCTTGGTAACACTCTATAACCTTAATCCAGCAACGGAATTAGGATCGGGGTGTTACATTAATACGGGCCTTTGATTTTCCATACATGCCTTTGAAGCAGATTGTTGATCTGAAGGATACTTGGCAATCAGAGTAATTGGCGTTGTCATGAAAACTTGAATTTCATCTCTACGTTGTTGTCAAAGCAAAGGTAATTCTTTAATTTACGTGTAGGTTTAGGGTTTTGGGTGATGAATACTAAATTTTTTTTTACTATTTTCTCGATTTTAAACATTTAGAACATGTTATTTTGTTGAAAATGAGCAGATGAGTCATAACTCTTATCCATTACAATGATTAAATTTGTGAGACCAAAATTGGCCCCTTTTTTGTATCAACACAATCTGAAGATCTAACATTCAATTGGACCATAATGTTAAAAGAGCTTAGGACAAGGACTAGGTGTAAAGTGGGGATCTAGAGAAGAATTTCGAGCCTTAAATGTAGATATCTTTTGTCATTGAAACCCACTAGATATGCCATTTTTTAGATGAATAGGGACAACAATCTGGAGCATGTGATTGAATCCCATTGCTCTAGTGGGAATGTTGTGCTAAAGTTGTATGTCAACTTCGTTGAGGAGGACAAAGGTACCCCGAGCTCAATTACATCATGTCTACCAAATCTCATGCCCAATCAAGAAGTTGAAAGTCCAACCACACGGTTGTGCGGTGGATTCACATCATTGCTACAAAACTCATACTAAGACCCACCAAAATCATCATCAATGGCAATGCATTCATTGGTTTTGCCCCTCGGTTACTTGGGTGGGTGACAGTCGGGGTATTTGGTCACCAGGCCTACGACACACCCGCACAAAATTCTATCAGTTCCTTTTATTTTAATTTTGGCAAGCCGATGTTCAATACCAATAACACTCAGACAGGCACACCATTAAGTTGCTGGGGTGGGTCAAACAGAAGTGGTTGACACCAGATTTACAAGAACGGATGATCTACTCCCAATAACCTCAACCGACGAGGGTACATCTAATCCTTGATTTGCAATCAAGGTTGATAATGAAAAGGGAGAAGAGGACGAAGAAACAGATAACGTCCCAATAGAGGAAGCGATGCTTGATGGTGTAAAAATTGTACTAATTTTAAAACTGGATCTCATTCCTACTAAACTAGAATACAATGGATCTGACAGTGAAGCTGCAAACATTGCTCGATGGGTTGACCCAAGTTTCATGGCGTACCAACCCCACCACACACACGACCTCTTGATATTGCTGTTGAGGGAGGTCTAGAATATCTAGACCTTCCTCATAGAAGACTAGGGCATGCATCTTCTTCAACAAATTTTGACCATTTAGAGATTGGGATGGATTTTGACTCCAAAGATGCTTTTGTAGCTGCTATCAAACGGTATAGCAACTTAGCATCAACTTCATTCTTACATGCTCCCGATTCGAGAAATATGAAGTGAAGTACGCAATGCATGGAATAGGGTGTCCATGGAAAATCATGGCATCTGTATAACACCCCAAACCCAGCCCAGACATTATGGCCGGATCCAGCATGCCACATTGAAGTGTTTTATAAAAAAACCTTGTTTTCATTAAAAACCCTTCCTTAAAGTAAAAATCCTTAATCTCTTTGTAAAATCTCTTTCCAGTTGCAGAAACTTTATTTAAATCATAGGATCTATGAAAACTTGTCATTTTAGACATTTAGTTGCGGAAGCAATGTACTTTCTTTTTCTACCTCATTCACAGTAATTTCAAACATGTCACCCAAAGGTTCAGTCATATTGCATGCAACATATGAATGCGTCGACCCAATATCAATCAATGTAGTTTAAGGTAACTCATGTATAAAGAACATACCCGTTATCACATCTGGGGCATCCCCGTCTTCTCAGTGATGAGCAGCATAAACCAAAGCTGGCTACCTTACCTCATCATGGCCTGCATTTCTGCCTGGTGCTCTACGTTCACGTCCATTGCCGTTACCACCCCTGGCCTGCCCACGACCCCTTGGCGGCAGCTGACCACCCCTTGGTGGCTGAGCACCACCTCAACCCACGATTGGCACCTGACCTGGCATTCTAGGGCAATTCATGATCCTATGCTCCATAGACCCACAAGCTAAACAAGCTCTTGTCCTCTTCCAACACTCGCCTCCATGGATTTTTTCACAATTAGCACAATGTGGCACCCCTGGATTAACAGCAGGGGGCCCTGCCCTAATCAGCCCATTAACTCTGGCCCTAGCCCTAGGCCTCTGTCCAACACTAGAAGTCTCAGCCTCCCTTTTATTCTTACCCCTTTCTTATTCCCGATTTAGGCACTCAGTACGCTTCACCTCCTCTGCTATCTTTGCTTTCTTTACCAACTCCAAGAAAACTCGCTCCCTTTTTTCAGCTATCAATACTCTGAGGCTATCCCTAAGACTATCCTCAAACCTAACGCAACACTTATAGTCCGTTGCCACCATAACTCTTGCATACCTACTAAGGCGTAGAAACTCCGCCTCATACTTCGCCACAGATTTGTTTCTCTGGGTCAAGTTCAAGAACTCCTTCCTTCTAGCATCCACATAACTTGTACCCACATACTTCCCTTGAAATGCAGTTTTGAAGAACTCCCAAGTGACCTGCTCAGGTTGGGTGCCCTCTTTCACTGTCAGCCACCACTAGTAAGCTTCTTCCCTGAGCAATGACACTGCCCATTTCAACTTTTGTTCTGGTGAACAGTCCAAGTCCTCCATTATCCTTTTAGTGGCCTCCAACCAGTATTCAGCCATGTTAGGAGCCACACCAGCCACGCCCTTAAAGACCCCAACCCAATTTGATCGAAGTCGCTCCAGAATTGACCCCCGATTTCCCATGCCATTATTGGGCCCAGCGACCTCTCCAAAATCCTTAGCATTTCCTAGAATAATGCATCATCCCCCGCGGCCAGGTCATATGGCCCATTCTCAGCCACAAGTGAGGCCGAAGCCTCTTCTACTCCAACATTGGGCATATGGCCCGATGCCAACAATTCAGCCCTAGCACTTTCGCGGCCTCGGCCACGGCCTCTCGCACCTCTTCTAGTACTCGTCGTGTTATCTGAATTAGAAATTTTATGAAGTTTTAGTTAGTTCTAATAATTAAGCCGATGTTTTATGAAAGTATTAATAAGAAAGTTGTTTTCGTAAATCCTCTACGGTTTCAAGGTCCTATGGGCTTCAGTTTTACTCCAACTAAAAACGTCAGTATAGTCATCTAAAGTAGCCCATTAACCACCTACAATATATCAAATTAACAAGCTTAATAATAAAGAACTTACTTGGTTCGACGTCGGAGACTTGGTGTGCCGCACAACAAGTTTTTTTTCCAAAATATTGTGATCCAAATTTTTTTCAAAAAAAACAAACCCAAATAATAAGGCCCATTTCACAGCCCGAGTTTTGCAACTTGGCTCTAATACCACTAAATGTAACACCCCAAACCCGGCCCTGACGTTATGGCCGGATTTAGTGTGCCACATTGAAGTGTTTTATCGAAAACCTTGTTTTCATTGAAAACCCTTCCTTAAAGTGAAAATCCTTAATCTCTTTATAAAATCTCTTTCCAGTTGCAGAAACTTTATTTAAATCATAGGATCTATGAAAACTTGTCATTTTAGACATTTAGTTGCGGAAGCAATGTACTTTCTTTTTTTTAAAAAAATAATAACCAGAGAGAAGACCTTATTACAATCCAGTCTGAAATAACTTAATAAACTAGAAACGATATGCTTTCCTTTTTAAAGAAACAAGTCATCTTGCTAGCTGGCCACCTTGGAGTCTCTCCCACCATCGAACCTCTTACTGCGCATCACCTAAAAAAATAAAAGAGGGGTGAGTTTTCGCAAACTCAGTGTTTACAACTCTAAAAAAAGAAACATTAAGGAAACATCCATCACCATATCAACATACATGCAATGCTTGTACAACCCACCCCAATTATCCAACCGATACACATCAACTCCATCCCCCGGTACACATCATGTGGGGATATAAATATCGACCCACATACATATCGAATACTCTTACCAAAAGTCGAAATCTCACCTTAACCTTACTTGAAACGCCAAGCTTGAATAGCTTTTCCTTGATTACTAATCACAAGTACTTCCCAAATCTGCATTAACCATTATCGTTAAGATACATAATGGGTAACTTATATCCGACATAAGTCACCCTTTCCTACTAAAGCCCATTTGGCCAATCCTTACCAAAGTGAAGAACACTTACCAAAGTCCCAACACCTAAGGAGCAAATCGGCAGGGATCCCAAAAGACTGAGATTCGATACTGCACTCCTACCAAAATCGATTTCGAAAGAGTGAGGGACAAGAGTAATCAATACTAGCAAAACCGACTGAAAGAGCAAAGCACTTACACTAGATTTGGCCGAAAGAGAGAGAAATGGTGGCACAGAGGGTATTCGGCTTTTGAGATTTATATGGTGAAAAAGGTTTATTTGGCAAAATCATGAAGAAGAGAAGAAGGAAACGGCTAAACTAAAGGTAAATCAAAGAGAATTGAGAAGAGAAAGGCAATCAAGGAGCAAGGAATTCGGCTTCTGAGCACTTGGAGTAAATAAAGTGTTTTGGCAACAAGAATGAAGAATTTGGCTAAACAGAGAGAAGCAATTTCGGCACCTACATATATAATAGCCGAATTTCCTACCCCCAACTTCCCAATTCGGCTCCACCTCTCTACACTCCTCATCTCCTAATTTTTCTCCCTGATCACTCATTAATCCCTTCCTTAAACTTCTCCTATTATCACTCCCTACAGAGTTTATATCCAACACCACTACTGGTTGTCAGTTAAACAAAAATAAATCCTCCTTTTGAGCAAGGAGGGATTTGAACCCCAGACCTCCTTGCCATGCATGTGACGCCACCTCTAAGCCTCACATGTGGCGCTACTTGCCACTCCACCACAACACTTTTTGTGTCCAATTCCTCCTTCATTTATTTAAAAACCAACCTACTTACCATCAAGGTTCTTTTAACTATTAACCTCTAATTTCCTTCACTTCTAAGTTCGAACTCAAAACTTAACCAAGGCCTATTATCACCTAAATACACTTAACTAGGAATATCTAGCACTCTTTTTATCAAACCGAAAATAAAGAAAAGAAAGTTCGGGATTCTGGGATTTTTGGGGTGTTACAATCTGTAAGGAAAAAGTCACTGTTATGGATGATCAGGAAGTTTATCGTGCCACATACATGTGTTATAGCTGGTATGTATCATGATTAATAATATCAACTCGAATTCTGATATTATTTTTCTAACATTCTACTATGTATGGTGACCCAATTTATTATTTTTCAAGCATGCCAAACAATCATCTGAAATTAGATTTGGATACGATATCTACCTTTATATTACCCATGGTCAAAGTGCTAAGATTTCAGTCCCTGTTTTGATCGCACACATCTACAGTGAGTTCAATTACACCGTGTCCTACCATAAGGCATGGTTGGCTAAGTAGGAGGTGTTGGAGAAGAGACATCCTACAACGATTTTTGGCAATGGTGTTAGGTACTAGAGCGGAACGTACCAAGTTCCATAACCAAGCTTCAAACGGAGCCTACATATTACGGCGAATGCTTGGTCCTAAGGAAAAGAGTTTTCCACCATTTTTTTGGACTTTCAAACAATGTGTAACTGCATTCTGATATTGTAAGTCACTTGTACAAATTGATGGCACAGTCTTGTATCAGAGATACGAGTATAAGTTGTTAATAGTTGTTGCACAGGATGGTAACCAAAAAATCCTGCCAATAGCTTTTGCAATAACTCCAGAAGAATCTAGTGATGATTAGGGTTTCTTTTTAACTAACCTGAGAAGGCATGTTGTGTCACTGCCCGATGTGTGCATCATTTTTTATAGAGGCACCAGAATACAAGCTGCATTCGATCGACATTCAAGCCTATGGGTTGTGCACACCATATGTATTGTTTGTGTCATATAAGGTCTAACTACATGGTCTAATATCATAAGGATGTGGAGTGGCAACATGTTATTAACATGGGTACATTGTGCATAAAATTGGTTTTCTATAAGACAATTTAACGTACACATTTTGGGTCTCTTTTCTTGAATGCATTATTGATTATTATCGAGAGGGTACGAGCTTGTCCAACATCGATTCCATAAAATGTTGGAGAGACTACAAGTTGTAAACAAACTCAGTGTGCAGTACCTCGATGGGATATCGAAAGAGCAATGTACACAGTCGTATAATGGAAGACTAAGATACGGACACATGACCTCGAACCTAGTAGATTAATTACGTACTTAAGGGGACACGTCATTCTCTGTAACCTCTATGGTCAAGGAAACATATTTTCGATTAGCAGCCTTGTTTCCAAAATCAGCTTAGACATACGTGGAACAACTAAAAGGAGGTTACGTTTGGTGCGAGTTGGTGCTGAAAGATATTGGGGAAAATGTAAAAATAGTGAACTCAATGACTTCAGTGTGCCACTCACGACCAAATTTAGTATTCTGAGTTATGCAACCCCATAAACTCGACCGTGAAGTCTATTGGATCACTAGTACACCCCATGGTGCAGTGAAAAATAAATCTTACGATCACATCCAAGGATCCATGTGCAAGGAAAGAATCAGGGTGAAAAAGGTATGAACGATTACCTTCAATCGTTTGAAAAATCGAAGAAACAGATTAAGCTATTGTATGTCGATTCCAAGCTGCTACGAAAAGTTTCAGCCTCTACGTAATCCACCCAATGTGGCAACAAACGATAAGCACTCTCTAAAACTTTTTCAGAGAGACAAAAATCTCTTGACAATTGCTAGTCCTCGCACACTTTATTTTTTGGGTATATAAGGTTTTTTTTAAAAACCATATATTTCCTAATTTGAGAATAATTGATATTTTTTATATGAATCAAATCATAATATTTAACTGAATATAATAATTATAATTACCATAATTATAATAATGTTTGACAAAAAAATTACAATTACAGTAATTATAATAATATTTCATCCTAAATTATAATTTCAATAATTATAACAAGGATTTCGGTAAATTATTTTTAGTTAAATTTTATACGAATCAAATTCATATATTAATTTAACCATATTTTTTATTATGTGTAAAACATACTTATACATATAATTCCTTCGATATTTAACTGCCCAATTGAATTAATTCTATAATCAATTTAATTCATGTGACAAATAAACTCAATACCAACTATGTTTGGATTCTGTTCATTTCAACCATACGGTGTGACCCTATAGGTTCTTCTAACGTTAGTAGTAATACTAGAACAATTCTAATATTACAAACAATAAGTGGCATCTAGCAATGCATCATTGCTATCTAAGTTACAAGAAGTCATGATTCGGCATAACCTCTTTGTGATTAACCCTTCATGTATTAAATTCTTTTGTCTTTTATATCTAGAATGGACACAAGTCATGCAATAGTCACACTTGCATAGCCCATCTAATGTTTCTTGATATCCTAAGTAGATTATAAAAAACAAATAAGTATGATATCTCATATCATCTTATTATAGCATGGTCATGCATTTCTAGTCTTACTCAATTAAGTGGCCTAGGATATTGTTCATGTAACAGCCCGTTTTCAGTGATATCGGAGCAATGGTTTTAGGACCACAAATCTGACGAGTAAATTATTATTTTATTATTCTTTTAATTTTTATGAGATTTTATTAAGGTCGTATTAAAATTTCTTAAATGGTTAATTAAATGAAAAGGACTAAATTGTATAAAGTGTAAAAGTTAGGTTCTAATATTTAAAGGTTCTAATACTTAAAAAGGCTAAATGACTATGAAAATGGAAGTAAATGGACTTAAATGGTGATTATACCATTCATAAGGTTAGTGGATGTACATGGCATGGTTTTATTGCAATTTTGTTAGCTTTTAAAAGTCAATAAGGTAATTAGGTAATTAAACTAAAATCAAAAGAAAAGTAATAAGGTGTATCATCTTTTATTTTTCACCTAAAAACCTATTTTGAAGAGAAAGAACACCATGAATGAATGCTTGGTTCGGTCAAGCTTTGTTTAATTGCATGGTGAGTTTCTAAGCCTCATTTTTAATTATTTTTATGTTTTTAAAATCATTGTAGCTTAATCTAGATAGCCCAGTGGTCAATTTGTAAAAATTTAAAGGTTGAGGGTTATGCCATGAATGTTCTTGAATGGTTTTTGATGTTAAATGATAGATTATGTAACACCCCAGACCCAGCCCAGACGTTATAGCCAGATCTGACGTGTCACATGGACTTACGACTTAGTATACATTCGTTGGTTTAAGTGATTAGGGTGGTCTTTGTAAAAATAGCAATTGAATGAAAAAGTCAGTTTATCAATCTTTAGGCGATCCATTTGTTGTGCTTGTTGAGTCTTGAAAACGTTCATTAATTTTGAAAATCGCGCAGCCTAACACTAGCAGTTTCGACATAGTATAACTATAATCAAAAAATAAAAACCATAGCGAAAAGAGAAATTTATATAGCGGCCTTATTATAACTTAAAACCCAAAATTAAATCAGAATATAAAAATAAAAAAAATAAACTAACTTAGAAAAACCAACTTTGCAGATGATGTGGCCACTCCAAATCCCTCACAGCTCCAAGCCCACTATGGTTGGGGATTTCCTGCAGAGATGAAAATAAAGGGTGAGGTTGGTAAACTCAGTGTGTAACATAACCCAACCATAGCCCAAAACAGATCAAACCTCAGAGTCAGACTTATCTGGGCCTTGGCCCAGTACAGAAATTAGAATGAAACTCATAGGCCCATAGCAGATACAGAACAAATATATCATGAATGTAGAAATCCCAACCCAGAGCCATCCATAACACCCCCGTACCAGCCTTACACCATGTGGGGAGACTACTCGACCCACCCAACGGCTACACACCACAGAAATTGCAACGAGGCTACCAGATATTGTGACGAAGTCACCAGATACAGATATTGTGGCGAGGCCACCAGAATAGATATATATATATTTATATATGTGGCGAAGCCACTAGATTGCAGCGAGGCTGCCAGATATTGTGACGAAGTCACCTGAACAGATATATGTAGCGAGGCTACTAGATTGCAGCGAGGCTGCCAGAACGCTTCCTCCATCAATATAAACCCATGTCCCATGCAACAGAATAATATGTCATGGCATACGTACACAAAAACAGAACATCATGCTTTTCAGATAAAATAAAATATCCCTAGGGGTAAAATCATAATTTTTCATGTATAAGGTTATTTCAGTAATTATTACCTATTGCTAGGGTTTCATTCTCATTCTAACGTTTACCAAGTAATCAGAAGTACTTACCTCATCTTTTTACCAAAGTGGGTCTGTTGGCCCATTGGCATGTTTTTGGCCCATTAACCCCAAGAATACCGTTGTGCACGAAAATGCACACTCTGCACTCTAATCATCCAAATGCACCATATTCATTAACAACTGTCTCACGAGCGCTCGCACGCTCGCGAGTTCACAAAATACCAACGTTTCGGTATTTCAGCTTTTACCGATTCAGTCTAAGGAAGGGTGTCATTTACACACCTGGTTGATGATGATTGATGACGATATTTCCCACGCGATAATCCTACGATCGATCACTAACACATTAGACTTACGAATTAACGATAACTACCATAAATCCATGTCAATTAACCCAATCATCACACAAGTTAGTCATTTACGCACGAGGGGCAAAATAGTCATTTTACCCTCTAGGGGTGAATCGGTAGTCCTACCCTACAGGGGTATTTTAGTAATCCTACCCTACAAGGGTATTTCAATAATTTTACCCTACAAGGGTATTTCAATAATTCTACCCTACAGGGGTATTTCAGTAATTTTACCCTACAGGGGTATTTCGGTAATTCTACCCTACAGGGGTATTTCGGTAATTCTAACCTACAGGGGTATTTCAGTAATTCTACCCTACAAGGGTATTTCGATAATTCTACCCTACAGGGGTATTTTAGTAATTCTACCCTATAGGGGTATTTCGGTAATTCTACCCTATAGGGGTATTTCGGTAATTCTACCCTACAAGGGTATTTTGGTAATTCTACCCTTAGGGGTATTTTGGTAATTCTACCCTGTAGGGGTATTTCGGTAATTCTACCCTACAGGGGTATTTCAATAATTCTACCCTCAGGGGTATTTCGATAATTCTACCCTACAGGGGTATTTCGGTAATTCTACCCTACAGGGGTATTTCGGTAAACTAAAGTATTCTAAACAGGGATAACAATACGAATGGGCCTAAAGCCCATTCTCGACCCAAATGGGCCCACATGCTCGTGTAGCCCTTTTAGCCCAAATCTAGCCACAGATATGAGATTCACCTAGCCTAGTCCAATATTTACTACACAATCAAACAACTTATCCAATGGGCCCATAGGCCCATTGGGCCAACATGGCCCGAAGTAGCCATCCTACAGCTAGAGGAGTGAGAAATACACACCTGTTAGGAAACTGTAGTTAATCTGTGCTCCCACACTCTTAGCTGACGCCCAACCCAAACGAGCACGCCACCAAGCGAAAGGGCTCAACCAAGAAGGGTATGCCAACTCTCCTCATGGTTTGCTCTATTTAAAGCCAGCTCTCCATCTACTCTTATCTTAGCTTCCCGATATGGGATCCCTCCATCATCAGAGTTTAAAACCAACACCAACTCTTGCCGTCCCAACATAGCAAAATAATCAACCTTTGCGTGCCAATGGATTCGAACCAAAGTCCTCTCACATGCCAAATCACGCCACCACCACTTGGCCATCAACTCATTTATGTCATAAGTCCAACACATTAAACTTTAAAGCACCTACTTGCTTCCAGATTTATTGAAAAGAAAAACCAAAATAAATTGCAAGAGCCAAGACTTGAACCTTGGACCTCTTGCTTCCTCTATGGCATCACTTCCTTGTCCTCTAAGTGGCGCTACCTTGCCACTACACCACACTCCTTTTTGTGTCATCTTTTACCCCTTTACTCTTAAAAGCCCAAACGCCAATTGCATCACTTGTTCTTAAAATCAAAATTCCGAAGACTACCACAGATTTAACTTAAGTTTGGGCCTTCCAAAGGCCCACTAACCTACTAAAATATATATTTTAACCCACCAGAACACACCCAAATTTTAAAAAAACACAGAAACACAGAAAACCCGAAAATTGGGCGTTATAGATTATGAATATTGGTTGAAAAATAAACAAGTTTTGTCAAATGATTTTTTATGAAATTTGCATTTCGGGATTAATTTGTAACAATAGTAAAAATTCATGTGAAATTTATGAAATGATGATTTATTTGGGTTGGTTTAAGTCTCTAAATAATTCAATTAACCTGTAAGAGGGATTAAAATGCTTAGATTTCAATTTATGAGCTTAATGACTAAATTGTGAAAAGTTAAAATGTTAGGGGAAAAATGATAATTTTGCATAAATATGAAAGGTGGATTAAATTCAATATTATAAGTATTAAATGGATTGAAATTGTCTATTTAGATAAAGAAAAACCATGTACGGACCTAGATCGAGGCAAAACAAAAGATTCAGATTAGCTCGATTTAACTTCTACGCCCTAATTGTCAAGGTAAGTTCGTATGAGCGATTGTTATATTCATGTCATTTAAATGTATGTTATTGTGTTATTCGTAATGTAATTGAACGATGTATAAACAAATCAATACTATGACAGTTATAGAGTCCCAGTTGAACCTTAAGAATTTGTAGGATATAAATGACATGTCATTAGGGATTTCATTTTTCGATTGCTGGTCTTGAATGTCCTACCGATGACTGAGGTCCAGCTTTTGTTACGGATACTCCACAGCTTGTGTGAGCAGCATCATATAGCTTACATTCCGACCCACAACTCGTGTGAGCAAGCCTATAACAACCCATTTTCAGTGAAATCGAAACAGTGGTTTCGAGACCACAAATCCGAGGTCAGAAGGAAATTTATTTTAATATTATTTTATGGTCTACAGTATGATAGAAATATCATACAAAAATTTTGTTAAGAAATTTTACCGTTTACATGACTAGCTTTATAAAAAGGATTAAATTGCATAAAGAGTGAAAATTGAGTTATAGTAGTTAAAAGTAGCAAATAGCTATGGAATTCAAAACTGGAGGTTCTTATATAGCAAATAGACCATTTAGAGGAGTTAGTGGATAAGTATGATTATTCATCATTGGAAATTGAAGAAAATATTAAGGTTAATTTTGGAAATTAAAGATTTAAAGTAATATTAAATAAAATAAAAAAATCTATTTTCATCATCTTTCATCAAAAAACATGGAAACCCTAGCCATGGAAGCTTGAGTTTTAGCAAGTTTATTTTGCTCATTTGGATCCGGATAGACCTAATATGGAGTTAGACCGAAGCAAAGAAAAAGTATCGGACTAGTAGCCTTCGTATCTACGAAAACTTATGAGGTAAATTCGTGTAACTAAATTATATATTTATATGTTATAAAATTCAATGTTGTTGTGTGTGATTTGTACAAATTTCCATGTGTAATTATGATCACATATCTGATAATTATTGAGTTCTATTTGAACCTTAGAAATTTGAAGGATAGAAATGGCATGTCATTAGGGTTCCCGATATGGTTGTGATCCTGCATGTGTTGCGGACACACGACAGCTCTTTTGAGCTTCTCGATACTTGGCTCTCAAGAGCTTCTCGATATTTGGCTCGCAAGAGCTTCCTGATATATAACTTACATTAGCTTCCCGTTACTTAGCTCACATGAGCTTCTCATTATATGGCTCGAAAGAGCTTCCCGTTTAAATGCTTGTATAAGCATACAAGTACATGAATTGATGGATTACAGATTTGTACACTTTGTGTGTACTACCTATGTATCCAACGATATTTTAAATGGTTCAATGGGCAAACTTCTGATATGAAAAAATATGAGTTCGAAATGAACAATTACGGGTATATACTTGAATTACATGGAAATGATATTACATGATATATTGAAATATGAGATGGGATGATACATGTATGTGAATCTCACCTAGTGATTATGTACATCAATGTTTATTGGTTATGGAAAGTGTTACATGGGTAACATGTTAAGGATATGTGTTTAGGCTTTTGGTCAAATTGATTTGGTTATATTCTCATGCTTACCTTAAATGTGATTAAATGGTAAGTTAATTTCCTTGTTATACGAACTTACTAAGCTTAAATGCTTACTCTGTGTTATTTTTCATGTTTTGTAGTAATTTGGAAGTTCATTTTGGTTGGAAGCTGGTCGGAGCTACTTTACACTATCCATTAGCCTTTTCAATATAATTAGTACATTAACTTTGGTTATAATGGCATGTATAGTTTAATTTGGCTAATGATGGCATATAAATGTTTTGTTGGAACTAGCAATTTGAATGGCTTGTGATGGATAAATTTGATGTGTAGGTAAATGGCCTTATCATGTTTGATGTGTACTTGAAATTGTTGAATGATGGAAATCTTATAGGTATATTGATGGTTGGGTTGAATAGGTATATTTGGTAAATTATGCATATATGTGTTTGGTCATGTAAGTGAATTTGGTTATTTGATTGATATGAGTTATGTTGTCATTTAAAGAGCCTAAGGGCATATTGTTGGTATGTGATAGTATTACATGTTTAAGTATTGATGTTGGCTGGATTTGAATCCTTGTTATGGCTTGTTGATGTCCAAAAATGTTGAGTTAGGTTGATGATAAATTGGGTGAGAAATATAGCTAGGAAAATGGCCTATTTTTATCCAAACGGGTAGAGACACAGGTGTGTGTCTTAGCCGTGTGTGACACACGGCCAGGTGTCACAGTCGTGTGTCCTCTGTATCTTTAATTTGCACAAAATAGAACGCTCACGTGGCCTAGCACATGGGCATGTGGCTTGGCTGTGCAACCCAAGTTAGGGAGCTCATAAGTTTGGAGACGGGCTAGGACACGGCCGTGTGTCCTTATTTCGAAAGCTCACACACCCTGAGACACGGGCGTGTGTCCCTTGCACCTTTGAAAATTTTTAATATTTTTTGAAAAAAATTTTGAGTACCCGATTTAGTCCTGGCTTCTTTTCGATGTGTATTTTGAGCCTCGAGGACTTGTATAAGGTACAATATAATTGATTTTGATTGGTTTTTGACATGAATGTTATATGATATGAGATGTCTGAATATTTGGTCTATAAACTCTAGTAATACTCAGTAACCCTGTTCCAGCGACGGATATGGGTTAGGGGTGTTACATTTATTTGTATCAGAGCTACGGTTTAGTCAGTTATCGGACTAACATAGCCTATATGAGTCTAGCTATATGTGCCATTATATAACCTGTGAAATTGTAGTATCTCCTAACCGTTTCAAAACATGTTTTCATATAGTAATGTCATCCAACCAAGCTGATTTCGAAGAAGCTGAAAGCAATGCTCAAGCTTTTGTGCAAATAGTAGCTTCGAGTAGTAATAGGCCCATATCTAAGGGTCGAGGAGGAGAGGCTAAAGAAGCCATCTTCCAAATAATGAATGAATGGTTTACTGAATTTGTATGAACGAACTCGGCTATGCAACAACCTCCACCCCTTCCTATTCCTCAACCAGTTCCTGATATGCCTCAAAGTACAAAACTTATCAGAGCTGGTTAGCCTCATGTTGATAAAATTCATAAGAATGGTGCAAAAGAATTTCTAGCTATAGCTGATGATGATCTTGAAAGAGTTGAGTTCTGGTTAGAAAATACCATCAGAGTTCTTGATGAATTATCTTGCACACTGACTGAATATCTTAAGTGTGCAGTATCTCTGTTAAAAGATTTAGCTTATCAGTGGTGGAAAACATTAATTTTTGTTGTGCCAAAAGAAAGGGTCACTTGGGAATTTTTCCAAATTGAATTCCAAAAGAAATACATCAGTCAGAGATTTCTTGATCAGAAACGTAAAGAATTTTTAGAGCTTAAACAGGGTCATATGACAATGTCTGAATATGGATGGGAATTTGTTCAATTGAGCAAATATGCTAGAGAGTGTATTCCGACTGAGACTGCAATGTGTAAGCAGTTTGAAGATGGCTTAAACGAAGATATAAAATTATTAGTCGAGATTCTTGAGTTGAAAGAATTTGTTACATTAGTTGATCGGGCATATAAAGCTAAAGAGTTGGGCAAAGAGAAAAGACAAGTTAAGATTGAAGCCAGAGCTTCAAGTAAGAGATTGATGAGAAAGTCATACCAGTCAACATCAAAGAAATTAAAGAAATATTATAATCGTTCAACTACTTCTACGGGATACTCTGGTAGAGACAGAGGTACCCGACACTCCAGTCCTAAATCTCAGGCTACATCTGTAGCAAGTGCGGAAGTGTTAGAAACACCAAAACCAAGTGTAAGCACTGTAACAAGCTACATTTTGGTGAGTGTAGAAGGAAGAGTGGAGCTTGTTTTAGATGTGGATCTTTTGACCACTATATTAGAGATTGCCCAGAGAAACCTAAAAAAGATAATATTCAAACTTTGAAGCCGAGCAACACAGCTATGAGAAGTAAACCATCTCGTAACCCTGGAAATACGAGTGGTAGTCGTGGTGTGACAAAAGACTTCACTATAAGATCCAAAGGATGAGCACCAGCTAGGACTTATGCTATTCGTGCATGTGTAGATGTTTCTGCACCAGATGTTATTACTGGTACTTTCTTTCTTATTGATATTGATGTAACTGCTTTAATTGATCCCAGTTCAACTCATTCATATATTTGCACGAATTTAGTGTCTAGTAAAAATTTACATGTCAAGTCCACTGAATTCGTGTTTAAAGTATCGAACCCTCTAGGCTAGTATGTGATGGTCAATAAAATTTGCAAGAATTATCCGTTAATGAAACGAGGTTATTATTTCCTGGCTGATTTGATGCTATTACCATTTGATGAATTTGATGTGATATTGGGTATGGATTGGCTAACTTTGCATGATGTCGTGGTAATTTGTAAACAAAAGCATATTGTATTGAAATATCAAAATGGTGAAATGCTCTGTATTGAATCAGATAAATTGAACAGGTTGTCTAATGTGATATCAACTATGTCAGCACAGAGATATGTGAGAAAAGGTTGTAATGTTTATCTTGCTTATGTATTGGATGCAAAAGTGTCTGAGTCGAAGCTTAAATCAGTGCCAGTGGTTTGTGAGTATCCTGATGTGTTTCTAGAGGAGTTACCTAGATTACCGCCAGTCAGAGAAGTTGAATTTACTATAGACCTTGTACTGGGAACAACACCAATATCGATAGCACCATATAGAATGGCTTCCAAAGGGTTAAAAGAGTTGAAACCATAGTTGCAAGACTTGACTAGTAGGGGTTTTGCTCGACTGAGTTTTTCACCTTGGGGTGCACCGGTTCTGTTTGTTAAGAAAAAACATGAGTCATTGAGGTTATGCATTGATTACCGTTAGCTCAACAAAGTTACAATCAAGAATAAATACCCACTGCCTCATATTGGTGATTTGTTTGATTATGTAACACCCTAAAATCCTAAGTATTTATTTTTGTATATTTATGATACAAAATAGTGTATCTGCTTCAGTGGTTAAGTGTTCTGGGAAGTGTCTGAGAAGTCTTGAGTTCAAGCCTTGGCTTGTGCAAAAGTTTTGTTTTTTTATATGAATAAACCATACCTCTAGTCAATAGGCTTTTAAATAAATATGGGTATTTTATGCCAGGAAGGGGCCTACTAGTCTAAGGGATAAGTGGCGTGTTGTGGTTACCTATGGTCTAAGGTTCGAGTGCTGGTAGGTATATTAAGGTGCTTTATTTTGCTGTTGGTGCCGTGGGAGTTTTGTGGTTTCACCAAAACACTGAAGTGTTTGAGTGGAATTTGAACTAGGTGGTTGAGGGAGGAGTGGGCGGTTTTGAGGGATTTGAAGAGGAAAATGTGGGATTTTGAATGGAGTGGGAGTGTTGGGGCCAAATGTGTACTCTTGACTTTGGGGATTTCAGCTTTAGGTAGGGCATTTTCTCTCCTTCTCGGTTGCTGACAACATTCTTTTCACCTTTTACTTTGTGCCAAATTTTTGCTTGGGACTTCGAGTACCTTTCAGTTCTGCTTTGTCTTCGATTTTGCTCTTCCCTTCAATCCCCGTGCCCATCGATTTTCTTTCTTCTCCTCTTTCCCAATCGTTTTTCCTCTTTGGCCGATTACTTCATCTTCTTCCCTCTCTCAATCGGTTTGCTTTGGCCGAATACTCTCTCTTTTCTCTCTCTTGATTCTTTTCTCCTTTCATCTTTTGTTTTGGCTGAATGCGCCATTTCTATCCTTTCAGTTTCGACAATTGTTCTTTGACCAATCAGGTTCGAGTGCACGGTCATTATCTTTTCTCTCTCTTTCTACCGTAATAGTATTTTACCTAACACCTTTCTTTGCTATCAATTTTTGCTAGGGGTGTGGTTTCTGTCGTATCGTGTGCTTTCAGCTTTCATTTGGGGTGTGTGCCGATTGCTTCTTTCTCCTATTATGAGTTTGGCGCATTCAGTAAGTTGTTATGCAGTTGGTACAAACTATTGGTGTGATCAATGATGGTTTAGGTTATTAAGTTTCGGTTGTATTGCAACTAATCTCTAAGGGGTTTGTAATCAGTCTCTTGCAACGGATTAAGTGTGTGATCCTCAATTGATCGACTAAGGCAAGTGATAAGTAACCTTTTGGATAAGTGATATAAAAAGGGGATTGTTTAATCCTTTTGATTAAGGGACTGATGGTGTATCGTGTTTGAATCTAGGTTTGGAGCGCTTGTGGACCATTTGCGCACTTTCGCAACAAGGTGTGTAAACACAATCTCAACTATGGAAGTCGATAAAAGCCGGAATAAGTGAACCATGATGCTACACGGGTATGCGTTCGCTCCTGTGGTGGTCCGTGTGACTAAACATGAGCGTTTGATCGTTGAGGCCGGCCATGAGCGATTTCATGGGTCGAGGTCGTTTTAGGCCATTTCGAGACGAACTGGGTTGTGCGGGCCCCACGAGCATGTAGGCCTCACACGGGAAAACCATACGGATGTGCGGAGAATGTTATGCCAGGCTGTGTATCCACACAGCCAAGGCCATTTCTGGGCTATGTGGGCCACACGAATGTGTGGGCCCACATGGGCCGGCAATATAGACCGTGAGCCCATTTTTACTATTTGACTGTTAAGGTTGCACGGGTTGTCCGAGACCACTATGGACCTACTGTTGGGGCAATAAGTGTACCTAGACCCCCTAATTGAAAAAATGACTATTATGCCCTTGTGTGATAAAATTATTGTTATGCCCCTATGAGATGTATGATTATATTTGAGCATTCTGTTTTTAAACATATTGAATACATGTATTATATTATGACATGACAGGACTTGATTCGTGATATGTTGCATAGGGATGGGGTTATTATGATTGGAGGAAGTGTACTGTACTGGCAGCTCTACTACAAATACTGTTTAGTGCCGCAACCGATACTACTTGGAGTGTAGGGATAGGTGGGTTGATTATATCCCCACATGGAGTGTAAGGTTGGACGGAGATGGAGTGTAGAGGCTAGTTGGGTAGGATTTCTTGATTGTATATTTGTACCGTTACTGTTATTGAGATGGGCTCAGGCCCAAACTGATACTGATATTGTAATGGGCTAAGGCCCTAACTGAAACTGAACCATTACTGAAATGGGCTTAGGCCCATACTGTATATGCTCATTGTTTGGTTATTTGATATGGGATTATACACTGAGTTTTCATAAACTCACCCATCTAGTTATTTGTGCAGGTAATCCTTAGTCTTAGGTAGATCGGTGCTACGAGGGACTCAAAGGAGGCCACACAACAACACATACTTTCACATTTGATTTTTGAAGTATAAGTAATTTTATTTTGGGTATTTTTACTGAAATAAGGAATTTATAGATTTTTACTTTAATTTGCGTTTTTATTTGTTTTGATTTATAACTGCTAGTAGTAGGAAAAGACACGAGTTTTCAAAAAGATAAATATTTTTTCAAAAATGCCACGAATATGCAACATGTTTAAAGAGCTTCCGTAAGAAAAAATGTTTTAAAATAAAAATATACTAATGACGTTTTAATATGAATAACTTTTTGACAAACGACTCACATTTTGAAAACAAAACGAACGTTTTTAAGATCACATAAAGAGGTTAAATAGAGGATGGGTTTTCATCAACATTACACTTTATAAAAAATACACTTTAATGTGACTTTGCCAGATTCAGTCATAACATCTAGGCTGGGTTTGGGGTGTTACATTTAGTTGTATCAGAGTCAGGTTGCAAAACTCAGCTTTTGATTTGGGTTTCTTTTAAACTTGGAATTTCTAAAAGAAATTGTTTTAAATGATTTGAAGTATTATGAAATGTTTTACTGAATGTGAGGTACACTGAGTGTCCGGCACCGATTCTGTAAGTCTTCTAAAACTGTTGTTTGTTTAAATTGAAATACTGAGACTATAGTAGGTAGTAGACTGTATTGAAATAATCTATTTAGGGTAAACTAAACACTGTAGTAAGACTGCGATCTGCGAAAACAAACTCTGAATTACTTATATTGTTTTCCATAAAACATCCGTTAATAAACACTAAAATTGTAAACTGATGTATAAAACTGTTAATATAGATAAAATGCAATTCGATAATGAGCACCAGAGGTACTAATGGAAGGGGTACAAGAGGCCGCGGCGGAGGCAGTGGAGGTGCTTGAGCTGGGTCCTCATCATCTGGCCCCATGCCTAATGTGGAAGCTAGGGAGCCGCCGGTTTCACCTGAGACTAAGGCTAGGTCTCATGATCGTGTGGCTGGGGATGACGAGCTATCCCAAGCCATGTTACGGATTTTGGAGAGGGTCGCTTGGCCCAACACTAATGTTGTAGGACATGGGTCGATTACGGAATGACTCCGGTCTGATGGAGCTAAGATTTTTATGGGTATTGCTGGAGTTGCCCCTAATGTTGCTGAGTATTGGATTGAGGCCACAGAGAGGATTAAGGATGATCTCGACTGCACCCCCAAGCAAAAACTAAAGGGTGTAGTGTCACTGCTCAGAGATGAGGCTTACTAATGGTAGCTTACGGTTAAAGAAGGCACTTAGCCCAACCGATTGACCTGGGAATTTTTCAAGACTACTTTTCAAGGAAAGTATGTGAGTGCTAGTTATGTGGATGCCCAGAGAAGAGAGTTTCTAAATCTGACTCAAGGGGATAAGTCAGTGGTCGAATATGAGGCTGAATTTTTGCGACTAAGCCGCTATGCGCGAGGGATGGTGGCAACCGAGTACGACTGATGTGTTCGCTTTGAGGATGGCCTCAGGGATGGTTTACGGGTTCTAATAGCTACACAGAGGGAGCGAAATTTTGTTGTATTAGTTGATAAGGTAAAGATCGTTGAGGAAGTGAAATGCACTGAACGACAGAACCGTGAGAAAGAGAGAGGTAGGAACAGGAGGGATTCAGAGCCCTCGAGTTCCCTTCCAAGGCCTAAGAAAAAGGCCAGAGTTGATGGGTCAGTTAGAGTTGCAACCCCTGTTGTTGTTACTGGACTACAGCCCTGTGCTGATTGTGGGAGACGCCATCAGGGCGAGAGTGGCAAAAGGACTAGGGCTTGTTTGAGGTGCAGATCATCGGAGCATCGTATCAGAGAGTGTCCGCAGAGGTCTGAGTAAGTGCAAGCTACAAGTTTGAGTATTGTATAGCCGTCGAGGGGTGTTCAGCAGCCACTGAGAGGCTGTGGTCGGGCCAGAGGTGGTAATGGTTTGAGCCATGGTCAGAGGGCACCAGGCAGAGGTGTTGGTCATATTGAGGTAAGACAACCAGCTCTGGTTTATGCTGTACGTCGCTGAGAGGATGGAGATGCCCCAGATGTTGTCATGGGTACGTTCTTTATCTATAATGTACTTTATACTGCACTGATAGATATAGGATCTACTCATTCCTATATAGCTTGTACTATGTCTGAGACTCTGGGTATCTTAGTGGAGAGCACTACGAGTGAGGTTACTATGTTGAGTCCATTGAGACAGTTAGTGAGGGTAAATAAATTATTCAGAGATGTACCTTTGGAGGTTCAAGGGGTTATCTTTTTGGCGGATTTGATGGAACTTCCTTTTGGTGAATTTGATTTAATACTGGGAATAGACTGGCTAGTGAAACATCGGGCGAGTTTGGATTACGCTATTAAACAGATGGTACTGAGAACTATGGAGGATGACGAGGTAGTTGTAGTTGGGGAACGTCAGAACTACTTGACAAATTTGATTTTTGCATTAAGGGCTGAGAAGTTGGTTTGTAAGGGTTGTGAGGCGTACTTGGCCCACATCAGTGTTTTAGATTCTGAGGTTTCTTCTGTTAAAGATATTAGAATGGTTAAAGACTTTCCGGATGTCTTTCTTGATGAGCTACCTAGGTTACCTCCAAACCGTAAAGTTAAGTTTGGGATTGAGCTCCTACCTGGTACAGCTCCTGTGTCCATCGCCCCTTATAGAATGGCACCGAAGGAGCTTGTGAAGCTTAAAGCACAGATTCAAGAGTTGTTGGATCGTGGGTTCATCTGTCCTAGTGTGTCTCCGTGGGGAGCACCAATTTTATTTGTGAAAAAGAATGATGGATCTATGCGTATGTGTATCGATTATCGGCAATTGAATAAATTGACCGTTAAGAATAAGTACCCCCTACCGAGGATAGATGATTTCTTCGACCAGTTTCGAGGAGCTGTAGTTTTCTCTAATATTGATCTCCAATCTGGGTACCATCAACTGAGGGTTAAGGAGACAGATGTATACAAGACAGCGTTCAGAACTCGTTATAGTCATTATGAGTTCCTAGTGATGTCGATTGGACTGATGAATACACCAGCGGCTTTTATGGATCTGATGAACTGAGTGTTCCAGCCCTATTTGGATCGATTCGTAGTGGTTTTTATTGATGACATGCTGGTGTACTCGAAGACTGAGGACGATCACGATGAACATCTCCAAGTGGTTCTGCAGATTCTAAGGGAGAAACAATTGTATGCCATGTTCAGTAAGTGTGAGTTCTGGTTACAAGAGGTAACATTTCTGGGTCATGTGGTATCTACTGAAGGGATTAGGGTTGATCCTCGAAAGATGGAGGCCGTTTTGGATTGGAATCCACCTAAGACTATATCTGAGATTCGCAGTTTTCTAGGACTGACAGGGTATTATCGATGTTTTGTAGAGGGGTTTTCATTAATTGCAGCACCTTTGACTAAGTTGTTACATAAGGGTTAACTGGATTGATGCACAGTAAGAGAGCTTTGAGAAGCTCAAGAAGGTACTTACTAAGGCCCTTTCTTATTACAGCTAGAGTCTGGGAAAGAGTTCACTGTCTACAATGATGCATTACATGTTGGTTTGGGATGTGTGTTGATGCAAGAGGGTAAGGTGGTGGCATATGCATCTCGTCAGCTTAAGACTCATGAGGTAAATTATCCAACGTATGATTTGGAGTTGGCTGCGGTGGTATTCGCACTGAAGATTTGGAGGCATTACCTGTACGATGAGAAGAGTATCATTTACACTGATCACAAGAGCCTCAAGTATCTCCTCACTTAGAAGAAGCTGAATCTTAGGCAATGTAGATGGATTGAGCTACTAAAAGATTATAACTGTACGATCGAATACCATGCTAGGAAGGCCAATGTGGTGGCGGACGCACTGAGTCGTAGAGCTATGACTGATCTGAGGGCGATGTTTGCTCGCCTCAGTTTATTTGATGATGGTAACTTATTGGTCGAGCTTCAAGTTAAACTAACGTGGATTGAGCAGATTAAGGGTAAACATTTGGAGGAAGAGTCACTGGGTCTTCGATTCCGATAGATTGAGAGTGGTAAAACATCAGATTTTGGACGAATAGCGAAGGGGTACTCTCTTTTCGTGGGAGAGTCTGTGTACCAAAGGATACTGATTTAAGGTAGTCTATACTGTGAGAGGCGCATAGTAGCCCTTATGTTATGCATCCTGGAAGGAATAAGATGTACCGAGACCTTCGTGAGTTATATTAGTGGTCAGGTATTAAGCATGAAGTTACCAACTTCGTGGGTAAATGTCTAACTTGCCAGCAGAATAAGGCTAAACATCAGTTACCTTCAGGATTGCTTCAGCTAGTTAAAATTCCACTTTGGAAGTGGGAGAGAGTGACTATGGACTTCGTTAGTGGGCTGCCCCTAATGCCTACTAAGAAGGATTTAGTATGGGTCATCGTGGATCGATTGACCAAGTCTTCCCATTTCATACCAGTTCGTACTGATTACTCTTTGCAGAAGCTGGCTAAACTGTATGTGTTTGAGATAGTGAGACTGCATGGGGTACCGTTTTCCATAATATCTGATAGGGATCCTCGCTTCACGTCTCGGTTCTAGAAGAAGTTACATGAAGCTCTAGTTACAAGGTTAGACTTCAGTACTGCGTTCCATCCTCAGACAGATGCTCAGTCAGAGAGGGTGATTCCAATACTGGAAGACATGTTAAGGAGTTGTGTGATTAATTTCCGAGGCAATTGGGAGGAATACTTGCCGCTAACAGAGTTTACTTATAACAATATCTCTCAGTCTAGCATACAGATGGCACCTTACAAGGAATTATATGATCGTAGGTGTCGTACTCTTTCATGTTGGACTGAGTTGGGAAAGCGGCGTATTCTGGGCCCTAAGCTAGTTTCTGATACTGAGGATAAAGTTAGACTAATTCGAGATCAACTGAGGACGGCATCAGACAAATAGAAGTCGCATGCGGATCTGAAGCATAAGAAGATTCTGTTGGGGACTTCATTTTTCTCAAGGTCTCGCCATGGAAGAAGGTACTTAGTTTTGGATGGAAAGGCAAGTTGAGCCCTAGGTTCATTGGACCCTACCGCATACTGAAACTTGTGGGACCGGTTGCCTATCAACTAGAGTTACCTCTAAAGTTAGACCGAATTCACGATGTGTTCTACGTCTCTATATTGAGGTGCTACCACTCTGATCCCACGCATGTTATTTCGATTGAGGAGATTGAGGTTAGACCAGATCTAACTTTCGAGCAAGAGTCGGTTCAGGAATTAGATCGTGAAGTAAAGGTTTTAATGAGGAAGTCTATCTCACTGGTTAAGGTTCTTTGGCATAATCACAGCTCTGAGGAGGCCACGTGGGAACCTGAGGAGGTATTGCGACAACAATACTCTCATCTGTTCTGATCAGGTAAAATTTTGAGGCCTAAATTTTCTTTTAGGGGGTAATGTTGTAACGTCCCAAAATCCTAAGTATTTATTTTTGTATACTTGTGATACACAACTGTGTATCTGCTTTAGTGGTTAAGTGTTCTGGGAAGTGTCTGAGAAGTCTTGGGTTCAAGCCTTGACTTGTGCAAAAGTTTTGTTTTTTATATGAATAAGCCCTGTCTATAGTTAGTAGGCTTTTAACTAAATGTGGGTATTTTATGTCAGGAAAGGGCTTGCTGGTCTAGGGGATAAATGGCGTGTTATAGTTACCAGTGGTCTGAGGTTCAGGTACTGGTAGGCGCATTGGGGTGTTTTATTTTACTGCTGGTACCGTGGGAGTGTTGTGGTTTAACCGAAACACTAAAGTGTTTGAGTGGAATTTGAACTAGGTGATTGAGGGAGGAGTGAGCGGTTTTGAGGGATTTGAATAGGAAAATGTGGGATTTTGAATAGAGTGGGAGTGTTGGGGCCGAATGTGTACTCTTTACTTTGGGGATTTCGACTTTGGATAGGGCATTTTCTCTCCTTGTCAGTTGCTGACAACATTATTTTCACCTTTTACTTTGTGCCAAGTTTTTGCTTGCGATTTTAGGTACCTTTCGGTTCTGCTTTTTCTTTGATTTTGCTCTTCCCTTCAATCCCCTTGCCCACTGATTTTCTTTCTTCTCCTCTTTCCCAATCGGTTTTCCTCTTTGGTCGATTACTTCTTCTTCTCCCCTCTCTCAATCGGTTTGCTTTGGTCGAATACTCTTTCTTTTCTCTCTCTTGATTTTTTTCTCCTTTCATCTTTTGTTTTGGCCGAATACGCCATTTCTATCCTTTCGATTTTGGCAATTGTTCTTTGACTAATCAGGTCCGAGTGCACAGTCATTATCTTTTCTCTCTCTTTCTACCGTAAGAGTATTTTACCTAACACCTTTCTTTGCTGTCGATTTTTGCTAGGGGTGTGGTTGTGCTAGCTTTTGCCTCTATCGTATCGTGTGCTTTCGGCTTTTGTTTTGGGGTGTGTGCCAATTGTTTTTTTTCTCCTATTATGAGTTTGGTGTATTTGGTAAGTTGTTAAGCAATCGGTGCAAACTATTGGTGTGATCAATGATGGTTTAGGTTATTAAGTTTCGGTTGTATTGTAGGTAATCTCTAAGGGGTTTGTAATCAGTCTCTTACAACAGGTTAAGTGTGTGATCCTCAATTATCGACTAAGGCAAGTGATAAGTAACCTTTTGGATAAGTGATATAAAAATGGATTGTTTAATACTGTTGATTAAGGGACTGATGGTGTATCGTGTTTGAATCTAGGTTTGGAGCGCTTGTGGACCATTTGCGCACTTTCGTAACAAGGTGTGTAAACACAATCTCAACTATGAAAATCGGTAAAAGCTGGAATAAGTGAACCATGATGCTACATGGGCATGCGCTCGCTCGTGTAGTGGTCTGTGTGACTAAACATGGGCGTTTGATTGTTGAGGCCGGCCATGAGCGATTTCATGGGTCGAGGTCATTTTGGGCCATTTCGAGACGAACTGGGCCGTGTGGGCCCCACGAGCATGTCGACTCCACACGGATGTACGAAGAATGTTGGGCCAGGCTATGTATCGACACGGCCAAGGCCATTTCTAGGCTATGTGGGCCACACGGGCTTGTGGGCCCACATGGGCCTGCAATATGGGTCATAGGCCCCTTTTCACTTTTTGACTGTTAAGGTTGCACTGGTCACCCGAGGCGACTATAGACCTACTGTTGGATCGATAAGTGTACCTAGACCACCTAATTGATAAAATAACTATTATGCCCCTGTGTGATAAAATTACTGTTATGCCCTTATGAGACGTATGATTATATTTGAGCATGCTATTTTTAAGCATATTGAATACATGTATGATATTATGACATGACATGACTTGATGCATGATATGTTGCATGGGGATGGGGTTATTATGATTGGAGGAAGTGTTCTATACTACCAGCTTTGCTGTACAGTGCCACAACCAGTACTACTTGGAGTGTAAGGATTGGTGGGTTGATTATATCCCCACATGGAGTGTAGGGTTGGACGGAGATGGAGTGTAGAGGCTGGTTGGGAAGGATTTCTTGATTGCATATTTGTACCGTTATTGTTATTGTGATGGGCTCAGGCTCAAACTAATATTGATGTTGTAATAGGCTAAGGCCCTAACTGAAATTGAACCATTATTGAAATGGGCTTAGGCCCATATTGTATATGCTCACTGTTTGGTTATTTGATATGGGGTTACACACTTAGTTTTCATAAACTCACCCATCTGGTTATCTGTGCAGGTAATCCCCAGTCTTAGGTGAATCAGTGCTACGAGGGACTCAAAGGTGGCCACACAACAGCACATACTTTCACATTTGATTTTTGAAGTATAAGTAATTTTATTTTGGGTATTTTTACTGTAATAAGGCCTTTATATGGATTTTTACTTTAATTTGGGTTTTTATTTGTTTTGATTTATAACTGCTAGCAGTAGGGAAAGATGTGGGTTTTCAAAAAGATAAATGTTTTTCAAAAACGCCAAGAATATGCAACATGTTTAAAGAGCTTCCGCAAGAAAAAATGTTTTAAAATAAAAATATACTAATGATGTTTTAATATGACTAACTTTTTGACAAATGACTCACATTTTGAAAATAAACGAATGTTTTTAAGATCACACAAATAGGTTAAATAGGGGATGGGTTTTTATAAACATCATATTTTATAATAAAAAAAAACTTTAGTGTGACATCGCCAGATTCGACCATAATGTCCAGGCCGAGTTTGGGGTGTTACAGATTAGTTGAAAGGTGCCACAATGTTCTCAAAGATTGATATTCATTCTGCTTATTATTAATTACATGTGAAAGATTCGGATGTGCTGAAAATAGCATTTAGAACCAGGTACGGACATTATGAATTTCTTGTGATGCTGTTTGGTTTAACTAATGCACATACAATATTTATAGATTTGATGAATAAAATTTTTAGATTGTATTTGGATAGATTTTTTGTGGTATTTATTGATGATATTTTGGTATATTCCCGATATGAGATTGAACATGCCGAACATCTAAGAATTGTTCTACAAACTTTGAAAAATAAACAATTATTTGCTAAATTTAGCAACTGTGAATTTTGGTTCGGGAAGTGAGTTTTCTGGGACACATAGTATTAGCTAAAGGTATTAGAGTTTATCTCAATAAAATTTCAGCTATTGTTAACTGGAAACCATAGAAAATTGCATCTGAAGTAAGAAGTTTTCTAGGATTAGCTGGTTATTATCGAATATTTGTAAAAAGGTTTTCAATGATAGCTACACAGATGACACAACTATTACAGAAAAATGTAAAATTTGAATGGTCTGATAGCTTTGACCAGTTGAAAGCCCTGTTGACTGAAGCACCAGTTTTGGTCCAGCCTGAATTAGGTAAGGAATTTGTGATTTTCAGTGATGCATCATTGAATGGATTAGGTTGTGTTTTGATGCAAAAAAGGTAAAGTAATAGCTTATGCCTCTAGACAGTTAAAGCTACATGAAAAGAACTATCTGACACATGATCTAGAATTGGCCGTTATTGTATTTACGCTGAAAATTTGGCGACACTATTTGTTTAGTGAAAAGTGTCATATATTTACTGATCATAAAAGCTTAAAGTATCTGATATCGCAAAAAGATTTGAATCTGAGACAACGTAGATGGCTCGAACTATTAAAAGATTATGAGTTGGTTATTGATTATCATCTGGGAAAAACAAATGTAGTTGCAATGAATACCCGATTGTCATTGTCTAATGATGGCTCAATTTTAGCTGAGTTAAAAGCTAAACTGATGTTTCTACAGTAGATCTGTGAAGCTCAAAAATGTGATAATGAGTTGCAAGCTAAATGGGTATAGTGTGAGTCGACTTCTGATTCAGAATTTTAGGTAGGATCTGATGATTGTTTATTATTCAAAGGCATAATTTGTGTACTGAAGAATCCAGAGCTTGTATAGAATTTTTTGCACGAAGCTCATAGGGGTAGTATGTTTGTTCATCTGGGAAGTAATAAAATGTACAATAATTTGAAATAGATGTACTAGTGGCCAGGAATGAAACATGATATTTTAGATTTTGTATCTAGATGTTTGATATGTCAACAAGTAAAAGTTGAACATCAAGTACAGTCAGTGCCGATACCAGAGTGGAAATGGGATAGAGTTACAATGGATTTTGTATCAGGGTTACCCTTATCTCTGAAAAAGAAAGATGTCATTTGGGTTATATCGTGGATCGTTTGATGAAGTCTACAAATTTTATTCCGGTACGTATGGATTTCTCTCTGGATAGATTAGCAGAATTATATGTTTTAGAAATTGTCATACTACATGGAGTGCCAATCTCCATTATTTCAAATAGGGATCCAGGATTTACATCGCGATTCTGGAAAAAATTACGGGAAGCTCTAGGTACACAGTTGCATTTTAGTACTGCATTCCACCCTCAGACTAATGGTCAGTCAGAGCGTGTGATTCAAATTCTTAAATTTACACTTCGGTGTTGTATTTTAGAATTCAAAGGCAATTGGGAGAAATATTTGCCATTAATGGAAATTACATATAATAAGGCACCGTATGAGGATTTGTATGGTCGCAAATGTCGAACCCCGTTATACTGGACTAAGCTCAGTGAGAAAAAGATACATAGGGTTGATTTGATTCGTGAGACTGAGGAAAAAGTGAAAGTGATCTGAGATAGCTTGAAAGCAGCTTCTGATTGTCAGAAATCTTATGCGAATCTTAAATGAAAAGAAATAGAGATTCAAGTTGGTGATAAAGTATTTTTGAAAGTTTTGCCCTAGAAGAAAATTCTTCGGTTCGGTCGTAAAGGAAAACTAAGTCTGCGATTTATCAAGCCGAATGAGATTACTGAGAGAATCAGACATGTTGCGTACCAATTATCTTTACCGTCAGAACTTGAAAGAGTCAACAATGTCTTCCATGTGTCTATGTTACGACAATATCGATCTAACCTTTCACATGTTATTTCTCTAACGGATGTTGAAATTCAGCCTGACATGACATATAGTGAGGAACTTATCAAAATTCTAGCACGTGAGCTGAAAGAATTGAGAAATAAAAAGGTAGCTTTAGTAAAAGTCCTCTAGCAACGACATAGAATAGAATAAGCTACTTGGGAACCTGAAGAAACTATGAGAAAGCAATATCCGAACCTTTTTACTGGTAAGAGTTTCGATGACTAAAATTCCTTTAGGGGGAGAGTTGTAACAACCTGTTTTCAGTGAAATCGGAATAGTGGTTTCAAGACCACAAATTCGAGGTCAGAAGGAAATTTATTTTAATATTATTTTATGGTCTACAGTATGATAGAAATATCGTATAAAAATTTCGTTAAGAAATTTTACTATTTACATGCCTAGCTTGATAAAAAGGACTAAATTGCATAAAGAGTGAAAATTGAATTCTAATAGTTAAAAGTATCAAATAGCTATGGAATTTATAATTAAAGGTCCTTATATAGCAAATAGACCATTTAGAGGAGTTAGTGGATAAGTATGATTATTCATCAGTGGAAATTGAAGAAAATATTAAAGTTAATTTTGGAAATTAAAGATTTAAAGAATATTAAATAAAAGAAAAAAATCTACTTTCATCATCTTTCATCAAAAAACATGGAAACCCTAGCCATGGAAGCTTGAGTTTTAACAAGCTTATTTTGCTCATTTGGATTCATATAGACCTAATACGGAGTTAGACTGAGGCAAAGAAAAAGTATCAGACTAGTAGCCTTCGTATCTATGAAAATTTATCGAGGTAAGTTCGTGTAACTAAATTGTATATTTATATGTTTTAAAATTGAATGTCGTTGTGTGTGATTTGTACAAATTGCCATGTGTAATTATGATCACATATCCGATAATTATAGAGTCCCGTTTGAACCTTAGAAATTCGAAGGATACAAATGACATGTCATTAGGGTTCCCGATATGGTTGTGATCCTGCATGTGTTACAGACACACCACAGCTCCCTTGAGCTTCCCGATACTTGGCTCTCATGAGCTTCCCGATATTTGGCTCGCAAGAGCTTCCTGATATACAGCTCGTATGAGCTTCTTGTTACTTAGCTCACACGAGCTTTCCATTATATAACTGGGAAGAGCTTCCCGTTTACATGCTTGTATAAGCATACAAGTACATGAATTGACGGATGATAGATTTGTAAAGGAAAGGTTATGGGTATATGTAAAGGCACACTTCGTGTGAGCTTTCCCGAGTATCTGATGAAATTCTAGACGGTTCAATGAGTATGAAAAGGAAATGAAATTGTAAGTGTTCAAATGGAATGTATCATGAACTTATAAAAAGAAATGGTGATCTAAATGATGTGAATGCATGTGTGATTTACTTGTTTATGGATGAATTCATTTGAACCATATACAAATGTACTAACTTGTGAACTTGATATTGTTGTATAGGCATTATGTCAAGCTCACGATTTTAGTTGGTATTACACTTATTCTATTTACATTATGTAAATGAAATGGTAAGTTGTGTTTAAGTTATATGAGCTTACTAAGCATTAATTGCTTACGTAGTTTCTTTTGTACGTTTTATAGATTATCAAAAACTCGATTTGGTTGGAAGCTCGTCAAAGATCTATCACACTATCTAGCAAATATATTAGTAGTTTTTGATGTTTCGGTCAAGGTTATAATGGCATGTATAGGATGAATTGTAATGTTATTTTGGTGAATGGTTTGTTGGTGTTTTGGCATGTATAAGTTTTGAAATTTATCTTGGTTTGGTACCATTTGATGCTTTGTCAAATTGTGTCAACTTAGTTATGCTACTATGCATATTTGAATGGCTCTTATGGAATGTTTGAAATGATGTGTTAATGGTTAAGCTTGTGGCATGTTTTGGTAAATGTTGAACTAGAATTTGATGATTGAAATATGGTATAATTGACATGTTTGGATAGGTAACATTTAGCTGTTGCTCGAGGTGCCTTTGAATGCCATATTGGTTAGTTGTGTTAGGACCTTGAAATGGTATTATGATGTGTGTTTAGGTGATGTTTAGGTTCTTTTAATGTGTGCATAAAGGGTTTGAGAAGTTAAGCATAATATGGTATGGAAATGGTTTGATTCTTGGTGAATTTTTGGTCCACACGGCCTAAGACACAGGTGTGTGACTTAGCCATGTGTTGGCGACACGGCTGTGTGTCATCTAAGAGTTCTTTTGTATGCAAGTCAATGAGTTACACAGCCTAACACATAGCCTGGCACATGGGCGTGTGACATGGTCATGTGACCCTACTCAGAGAGTTACGTAGATGAGAACACGGGCTAGGACACGACCGTGTGTCCCTAATTCGAATGTTACACAGCCTTAGATACAAGCGTGTGTCTTAGCCGTGTAAGGCACATAGCCTAGCCACAAGGCCGTGTGACCCCTGTTTCCAAATTTTTGTGAATTTTTCCTAAACTTTCCAAATGATTTCAAATTGGTCCTGAATCATTTCTAAGATATTTCTAGGGCCTCGAGGCCTCGATTTAGGGATAGTATGTATGTATATGACTGATATATAATATGTTTATGTTATTGAATGTAATTAAGTTTAAATATTTTGATTGTACAACAATGCTCTGTAACCCTAATTTAGCAACGGATACGAGTTAAGGGTGTTGCAACTCCCATTATGTAGGAGGGACAAATTCTATATTGATCAACCATATTCCACTACATAGATTTTGGTATATCCAACATCAGCCTTTATAGAACAACCTGTTACAATGGACATTTGATTATATCAAAATATACGACTCATGATGTTGGGATAATGATGATCTCAAGTCATTACATAATAATCACTATGAGTAATGTTGTGACTATTACATAATAATCCAAGAAACATACTCATAGTGGGTCAGTCCAATATGTTGTTCTCTAACACACATACTCATGTATTGATTTTGATATCTCATGTCAATGACAACACCTTGTCATCAATCAACTACACTTTAGTCTTAATGCATTATTGTTGTCCAAGCCCACAATAATACTCGACTAAAGACCTTTTAAGAATAATCATATTATTCTTAGGACATTATTATAAAATAGTTTATTTATATACAAAGAAAATAAACTAAAATAATAATGGCTATGCCTTATATTAATAAACGAGGTAAAATAAGTATATTATTACAATCATCTCATGATTGGTCTTTGGACATATTCTAACAGAGTTATCGGTGGAGTGTATTCTATAGAGCTCAAAAAAATGACCTGCGACTGTAGGAGATTTCAAATACTTCGTTATCCATGCGCACATGCAATTGTGGCATGTGCCTCAGAACGTGTAGATTGCATTACCTACGTTGATGAAGTTTACAGACTTGAATACGTGTATAATGTTTGGAAATATGAATTCCCACTTGTCCTTGATAAAAGTATATGGTCGCCTACCTCGCACGCTCCTTTTGAGTTGGTACCAAATAAGAACTCGTAATGTAAGCCGAAAGGTTGGCCAAACTCAACTCAGATACGAGGAAATATGAATATTCGGGAGTGGGGAGACAAATCGATTTTATGCACATATTGTAGGAACCCAGGACATACGAAGCCAATATGTCCACACAACCTGGGAGTATCAAGGAGAAAAGCTAAATAAAACACTAACTTATTCCTTTATTCATTAATTTTTCTGTAAAGTGTAAGTTATTATTACTTCTTCAAGTATTACAATACGCAAGCCAAAGTTTTAATCTGAAATTGGGAAGCTTCTAAGCAATTCTTCACTTTGCCAAAATATTGTACTTAACAAATTAACGAAAAAACTTAAATAAAAAAATAACAGAAATAATTGTAAATTTAAACTCAGAATACGATATGTTACAAAGCAAACCAATTTAATAGATTTGTTTCATATATTGTAAATAAGTGTATATTTAAGATGTAAAACAAATTATAGAATTTGGTACTAAGAAAAACACGTTCTTCATGGTGCGTTTTTATTTTCTCTCCTCAAAATACGTCCTATAGGACACATTTTCACTGATGTGGTAGTGAAAACGCACCTTATAAGATGAGTTTTTCTTTCTTTCTTCAAAAACAATATAAATCTTTAAATTTTAAAATTTTCAGTCTACTGTATCAATTGTTTTTCTTTTTCAGCATATATAAATTAATCAAATAAAAACATATTCATGGAATGATATCATAGTATAATAGATTTAGCGAGTTATAAAAATTCAAATTATTCACCTACACTTCAATATAGTTTCATTTTACCAATTTTAAAACCTCCAATATGATTTTGAAGAAACAAAACAAAAATAATAGAACACGAAACAAATATTGTAAAGTCAAATAGACTATTAATTGTAACAAGATAAAACTTACGAAATACGTTTGGAACTGAAGAAAAAAGCCACACCCATGGAATGTTGGAAATCTAGCGGCAATTGAACATATTTTTCTTAATTCGCTTATAAACAAATTAAAAACATATATATACACCTAAAAATTAAGATATTGTTATAATAAAAGTGAATGTCCACATTCTAACCCTCCTCATTTATGAGGTAAAACCTCCCATTCATTATGCAATGTTTAATATATGCGTTAATGAAGCACTTAAGTAAGCTTCATTTATAGTTTTGCATTGAATGTTAATTACTTATAAATTATAAATAGAATCCTTACCTGAGTGAAATAAAAAAAACGAGAAAAATTCTCTTGTATTTTCGTCCACTTTTATTTATTGTTTTATTAATTTTTCTATAACATGTTATTTGCATGAGTTTCTACGAGTTCATAGTGAAGTTCATGTCATTTCGACTTTTTATAATTTGCCCGTATAACTCCTATTAAACTATATACGTGATTATAATGTCAAATCTTGCCAAACTTGAATTTGCGGCCTTAGACATCTCAGGCAAGAATTATTTGTCATGGGTGTTAGATGCTGAAATTCACCTAAATGTTAAAGGTCTAGGAAATTCTATATTAGCAAATAAAGAAGCATCTAATCAAGACAAGGCAAAAGCAATGATTTTCCGTCATCATCTGCATGAAGGATTAAAAGTGGAATATCTTATTGTAAAAGACCCTCTTGAGTTGTGGAAAAATTTAAAAGAACGATTTGACCATCAGAAAACTATAATACTCCCTAAAGCTCGTTATGATTGGATGCACTTACGGTTGCAAGATTTTAAGACTGTAAGTGAATACAATTCAGAACTTTTCAAAATTAGTTCTCAACTAAAATTATGTGGAGAAAACATAATTGATGATGACTTGTTAGAGAAAACATTTTCAACCTTTTACGCTACTAATGTGCTCCTGTAGTAGCAATATCGTGAAAAAGGTTTTAAAAGGTATTCTGAATTGATTTCATGCCTTTTGGTGGCTGAACAAAATAATGAGCTATTGATGAAAAATCATGGAATTCGTCCCACTGGTTCTGCACCATTCCCTGAAATGAATGTAGCAGTGCACAATAATTATGAAAAGAAAAAATATAGAAGTCGCGACCGTGGTCATGGATGTAGTAGGGGACATGGTCGAGGACGTATTAGTAATTGTTATCATGGTGGTCATAACAATGATACTTCTAACCACCAGAAAAAGAATAACAATGAAAGACAAGAAAGAAGTGGTCAAAATAATCCTTCAAAGATTGTTGAGAATATATGCTACCGACGTGGTATGAAGGGGCATTGGTCACGTACCTGTCGTACATCTGAGCATTTAGTGAAAGTTTATCAAGCATCCATTAAAAAGAAGGGAAAGCATATGGAGACAAATTTTATATCCCAAAATGATGAAATGGAGGCAAAAGATGAAGATATTCACTATAATACTAAAACTGACCATGCTTAAGGGGGTGATAAATTTAATGACCTTAATAATATAACTCACCTAGATGTGGCAGATTTCTTTGAGAATCATTAGAAAAATTGATGTTATTTTAACATTTTTATGTTTTTTAAGTATATTTTATTTTATTGCATAAAGAATAATTTATATATTTAATAAATATTTGCAATGTTTATCATATTATATTTTGTTTGTTTTTATGAAGAATATTAATATTCAACAAAATTTCGATGGACCCAAAATCAATGGAGACATATGTCTTGCAGATAGTGCTACAACACATATGATACTTAAAGATAAAAAATATTTTTCCCATTTGACAATGAGTAATGCCCATGTTAATAAAATATCGAGTAGTTCAAAACTTATTGAAGGCTCTAGAAGAGCTATTATATTATTACCTAAAGGTACAAAATTTGTCATTCATGATGCTTTATATTCTACTAAGTCTCAAAGAAATTTATAAAGTTTTAAAGATATTCGTCTTAATGGATATCATATTGAGACTATAAATGAGAAAAATGTTGAATATCTATATATTACAAATGTTGAATGTGGAAAGAAATATGTTTCGGAGAGGCTACCTGCTTTTTCATCAGGTTTATATTATACACATATTAGTGCAATTGAGTCATATGTTACTACAAACCAGAAGTTTGTAGAACCACATACTTTTACTATTTGACATGACCGATTAGGCCATCTCGAATCTATTATGATGCGAAGAATCATCGAGAATTCAATTGGACACCCATTAAAAAAACCAAAAGATTCTTGAATTCAAGGATTTATCTTATGTCGTTTATTCTCAAGGAAAATTGATTATTAGACCATCACTAGCTAAAGTTAGAATTGAATCTCCCGCATTTCTGAAACATATTCAAGGAGATATATGCGGGCCCATTCATCCACCATGTGGACCATTCAGATATTTTATGGTATTAATAGATGAATCTAGTAAGTGGTCACATGTGTGTTTATTATCGACTCACAACCTAGGGTTTGCGAGACTACTTGCTCAAATAATTCGATTAAGAGCACAATTTCTAGATTATGCAATCAAAACTATTCATCTTGATAATGCTGGTGTGTTTACATCCCAAGCTTTTAATGATTATTGTATGTCAATTGGGATAAAAGTTGAACATCCTGTAGCTCATGTTCATACACAAAACGGTTTAGCTGAATCATTTATCAAACGCCTCCAACTAATAGCTTGGTCATTTCTCATGAGAACAAAACTCCCTGTTACAGCTTGGGGATATGATATTTTGCATGCAGCAGCACTTGTGCGCTTAAAGCCAATAAGTTATAATAAGTACTCCCCATTACAATTGGCTTTTGGTCAGGAGCCAAATATTTCCCATCTTAGAATTTTTAGACCACAACGCACAAAGATGGGTCCTCAAAGGAGGTTGGGAATATATGTTGATTATGAATCTCCTTCTATAATTAAATATGTTGAACCATTAACTGGAGATTTCTTTACTGCACGATTTATTGATTGTCATTTTAATGAAACAACATTCCCAACATTAGGGGGAGAGAAAATACAACTGGTAAAAGAAATTACATGGAATGGATTATCATTATCTCAATTAGATCCTCGCACAAGTCAATGTAAACAAGAAGTTCAAAGGATTATACATTTGCAAAACATTGCCAATCAACTGCCAGACTCATTTATTGACCTAAAGAGAAATACAAAGTCTCACATACCAGCTGAAAATGCTTCAATACGAATTGATATCCCAATAAGACAAATTGTTAGTGCAAAAGAAAGTAATCCACGCTTGAAGTGTGGAGGGCCAATCGGTTCCAAAAATAAAAATCCTTGTAAAAGGAAATGAGCAATTATTCAAGATGGTAATATTGTGGAGGCAAGTGCCCCAGAAGAGGCCAAAGATATAACTAATCAAAAAACCCCAGAAGAGGTTTAGGTACCTGAAAATGGTGATAACGAAGAAATCTCAATAAGTTATGTTACTTCAGGAAAAAGATGGAACCGAAAAAATATAATTGCTGACAACAATTTTACTTATAATGTTGCTATTGAAATAGAAACAGAAAATGAGGATCCTGAGCTTAAATCTATTGAGGAATGTGGAAATAGAAAAGATTGGCCAAAATGGAAAGACGCAATTCAAGAAGAACTAAATTCACTTTCTAAACCTGAGGTTTTTGTACCTATAGTCCAAACTCCTAAATATGTAAAGCCAGTAGGATATAAATGGATATTTGTGCGAAAACGAAATGAGAAAAATGAAGTCGTAACATATAAATCACGACTTGTAGCACAAGGATTTTTGCAAAGACCTGGCATTGATTATGAAGAGACATATTCTCATGTGGTGGATGCAATCACATTTAGATACCATATTAGTCTGACAGTATGTGAAAAACTTGACATGCGTCTAATGGATGTTGTTACAGCCTATTTGTATGGTACACTTGATAGTGAAATTTATATAAAAATCCTAGAAGGATTTAAAATCCCTGAAGAATAGAGTTTCCAGGGAAAATTGCTCAATCAGATTAAAGAAAAGTTTATATGGATTAAAACAATCTGGACGTATGTGGTACAATCATCTTAGTGAATATTTGCTAAAAGAAGGTTATAAAAACGATCCAATCTGCCCATGTGTTTTTATAAAAATGTCTGAATCAAACTTTGTGATAATTGTTATTTATGTTGATGATCTAAATATTATTGGAACTTCTAAAGAGCTTCAGAATGCAGTAAATTATTTAAAGAAAGAATTTGAGATGAAAGATCTTGGAAAAATAAAATTTTGTCTTGGCCTACAAATCGAGCATTTAAAAGATGGAATTCATGTCCATCAGTCAACTTACACGAAAAAGATCTTAAATAAATTTTATATGGATAAAGCACATCCATTGAGTACCCCGATGGTTGTACGATCGTTAGATGTGAATAAAGATTAATTTCATCCTTATGAGAATAATGAAGAGATTCTTGGTCCTGAAGTACCATATCTAAGTGCCCTATGAGCATTGATGTATCTTGCAAATAACACAATACCTGATATAGCTTTTGCTGTAAACTTGTTAGCAAGATTTAGTTCTTCTCCAACACGTAGACATTGGAATGAAATTAAACATGTATTTAGATATCTTAGAGGGACCATTGATATTGGGTTATTTTATTCAAATGATTCAAATTTCCTATTAGTTGGTTATGCTGATACTGGATATTTATCGAATCCACATAAAGGTCGATCTCAAACGGGATATTTATTTACATGTGGAGGTACTGCCATATCATAGCGTTCAACAAAGCAAACATTAGCTGCTACCTCTTCAAATCATGCTGAAATAATTGAAATGCATGAGGCAAGCCGAGAGTGTGTTTGGCTAAGGTTATTAACCCAACATATCCAGAAGATATGTAATTTGGCTTTACAGGAAAATATGCCAACTATCTTATACGAAGATAATGCAGCATGTATAGCTCAATTAAAGGGTGGTTATATCAAAGGTGACAGAACGAAACATATTTTACCAAAATTATTCTTCACTCATGATCTTGAGAAGAAATGTGACATAGAAGTTCAACAAATTCGTTCTAGTCATAATTTAGCAGATAATTCGTTCTAGTGATAATTTAGCAGATCTTTTTACCAAGGCATTGCCAACTTCAACATTTGAAAGACTACGAAACAAGATTGAAATGCGTCGACTTAAAGATATAATGTGATGTCGTCATTAGGGGGAGTCTAAAACACGTTGTACTTTTCCTTTAACCAAGGTTTTGTCCCACTGGGTTTTCCTGGTAAATGTTTTTAACGAGGCAACTTGTAATAGGAGATTGTATACTCTTTTTCCTTCGTTAGATTTTTATCCCACAGGGTTTTTCCTAATAAAGGTTTTAATGAAGCACTGTTTTCTCTAGTGGACATCTAAGGGGGAGTGTTATAAATAAATGTGAATGTCCACATTCTAACCCCCCTCATTTATGAGGTAAAACCTCCCATTCATTATGTAATGTTTAATATATGCGTTAATGAAGCACTTAAGTAAGCTTCATTTATGGTTTTGCATTGAATGTTAATTACTTATAAATTATAAATAGAATCCTTACCTGAGTGAAATAAAAAAAAAGAAAAATTCTCTTGTATTTTCATCTACTTTTATTTATTGTTTTATTAATTTTTCTATAACAAATATAATAAATAATGAATTGTATAGTTTAAAATTAAATAATAATACATTAAATACGAATGACATTAAAATAAAAAATAGATTAAATTTAATTATCATGATGTTCTTATTGATCTTGAATTGGTGTCGAGTTGACTTTTGATATCAACTCAAGAAAATACATTAATATATACAATTAGCGGATGTAATAAAATGTGCATAATGAAAATTGAATATACAAAAATATTAAAACAAAATTTTAGTTAAGTGGTAAATCAAATATTTTTTTACCTAATTAGTTTGAGTTCAAATTCCACAAATTATATATTTTTATTGATTTTTAAATAAAAAGATTAAAATATACTCAAATAATTTATTTTATTTACGAAAATATGGTTTTATAATTTTCTTAACTGATACTATCACCGGAAAACCAACTCAATAAAAAACTTAACAAATAGTATGCATTTATATATATATATAATTAATGGAGATAATAAAATATACATAACAAAAATTGAAATGTACAAAAATATTAAAACAAAATTTTTATTGATAGGTAAATTAAAGAATTTTCTAACCCAACAATTAGCCCAAATTCAAATATCACCGTACATATTTTTTCAATAAAAATATTAAATTATATTTAAATAATATAGATTACTTCACTTCATCAATAGAACAATTAATAAATAAATAAAAATAAATGTATATATAACTGATCAATATAATAAAACAGGCATAAAAAATAAAAAATAAATTTCCTTTTAATTAAATGATAAATTAAAAATTTTATTAATGCGATAAATAAAAATAGTTTTTAACTGTTCAAACTCAGTTTTTTTTATCCGACACAAGCAACTTCCGTAGGCGATGGCTCCTGCTATGAAGATCGGTCTCGGTTTATTAACCTTTGTTACTGTTGGAATGATTATCGGTATGTCATTTCCACCCAATTCCAATTCCAAATATACATTTTCCTTTAAAAAGAAAGTTCTATTATCTCTCAATCTTTCAACTTCAAACACCAATGGTGGGGTATCTCTTGTTCTTTTCTCTTTCATCAATGTTGTCTGATTTCCCACCATTTTTTTTAGTTTTAAATTCATGGGTTTTGTTTTTTTTTTCTTCCTTGGAATATATCTTCCAAACCATGAAAACGAGAGATTTAACTCAACAGATTGATGCATTTGGTTGAGACACGAAATGGGGTTTTCGCTGGTTTTTTATTTTTATTTGATTACGGTCAAATAATTTTATCATATTTTTGTTTCGGCATGAGCGAATTTGTGAAATATTTCTTATTATTATCACTTGTATTTTATGTTTGAAGAGAGAAATTTCAATTCTGACATTGAAACTTGTATTAGCATTGAAGCAATGGATTAGATTTTCAATTGTTTTGCTGCTTAGATTTGTTGTTATTCTTCATAAATTAATTTTTATGATATGGGAAAATTGCAGGTGCTTTGTTTCAGCTAGCATTCATACGAAGATTAGAAGATTCATACGGTATTTTTCATCATTGAATATATATATATATATATATGTTTGCATAACTTCTCATGCAACAATTGTGGTATTTCAATTTTTTTCTTGTTATTAAAAAAGTATTCTTGACCAATATGATAGAGACTTAGAATGATGTGAAACTTTAAGTTATATTACTACATGACCCTTTAGTTAAAATATAAATCATATAGAAAATTATACAAGTGTTTAAACTTAGTTTTACATTAACCTAAGTGGATCTCTCCTATATATTGGTACAATGGTTGCAATCTAGAAATAAGAGAAGGGCTGCAGACACATTTCTGTCTGACACTTACATTTGAATCTAAATCATAGGAAAGTGCAACTTTTGTAATGTTTTAGCTAGCATCATCTTGAATATTTCTTTCCTTAATTTTTATGTTTTTAAAATTCTCCTCTCTTCTTTTATAGGTAATTATCACTTTCCTACTACAAAACTGCATACAAGGCAAAGTGACGGTCATCTCAGGTTGCCAATAGGTTGGTACGGTTCTTGCTTTACCTATGTTGTTTTAATTTTTCTTTTTCTTTAACCGTCAGTCTTTGATACTCATGTGATATGAGTATGTGACCATCAAAGATCTTCCAAATATATGAAAAGTTCAGAAAAATCTGCCTATACTAGTGTTGAATACATACTCATATTCGGCATGCACCCGAGTCTAAGTAACAGAGGTTCTTACCTTATTTTTCCGAATCTTTATCTTCCTTGAAGAATCTATCAGACTATATCTGATACTCGTTTTCAGCACATCCAGACATGGATTCAAAAGTATGATCCTCCAAATATATAGAAATTTTTTTGATCATATCCATACTAAACACATACCAGGCACTCACATTTGAGGTCTAGTAACATCTATTCTTCATTGTTCTCAAACAATAAAGTAATCGAATGTTTTTCAGCATAATTGAACTTTGGATGAAGAATCTTTTAAGTTCTAGCCATATTTTCATTTTTCAGGTTTGAGTCATTGGCGTGGTGATCAAGAAGCAGAAATTTTGCGTCTTGGATATGTATGTTTCTTACACTCAACCATTCGTATATTCATGTCGTGTTTCATATTTTCTAGTTTCATAATTGTGTTTAAGATATTCTTTAATTTTTATAACCTTTGACATGCCAAGAATCTGGATTATGAATATTTTGACATTTTCATATATTTGTGTTGTGTTAGCAGTTTTTTTTTTTGAGTGTGTGTGTCGTACAACTCTAATATAACTCTAATATATCTAGTAGAGGAATAATTTGAGTCAAGGTTTAAGCTATTAGAAGCTCAAGCTTGAGCATGACTCAAAAATTTGAGGCTCTAAACTCGACTTGAGCTGGATAGAGTTTTATTTTAGAACTCAAATTCTGTTCAAAATAAAGATCAAACTACTTGAGCTCGCTTGATTTAATTCTACTTTGTAGGATTGATTTGTTATATGTCTTTTATGTTGTGTAAAATAAAATTGATCTGGAAGATGATTCTTCTTACACTTTTTTTAAATGGAAAAGAAAAATTTATTAAATTTTTATTTTTATTTTTCGATGTAGGTCAAACCTGAAATAATTAGCTGGTCTCCTCGAATTATAGTACTTCATAATTTCCTTAGCAACGAGGTATGTATTTTATGTTATTCTGTTATGTATCTTATCTTATTCTATTTGTCCTTTTTTTTTTTTCTTAATTTTTGTATTCAATATTTTTGTCCAACATATGACAATGAAAATATTACTTTCAAGGATCCTTTAGATACATTGAAAACATTTAAAAAGTTTGATCATATCCATGTCAGACATATAGTTGGGATGATAATGGAGCAAGATGAACTGACTTTTTTTCTCATCTCGATCCCAACTTTGCTTTCATGCCAAGTCCAATTGTATTTAATATTTGAACTCCCAAACCTTACTCTGAAATGGAAAAACTTCTCACCCCATCCCTAAAGCCTACATAATACTTTATATCAACTTTACAAGAAAATAAAAATGCTAATTAAAATATAAGAATAATCAAATCATATTATAAAATCTAATAAAAATTAAGAAAAATGCTTAATTAAAAAATATATAAATAGTTACAAAAGTAAAAGAGAAGCATTTTAGTTCATATTTCAGGATAGGACAAATCTGATCTAAGCTTGACCTTAATCCAATCTTGAAAATTTTAATTAAAACCTGCCCCGCCCCCAAACTCGATTGTTGAGAAAAATGCCCTTATAGGATTGAGTCGGATCAGATCCGAACCCAATAAGTTTGGATTATTTTGCTAACTTAGCAGGATAGACTTTTTACTATTATGTTATGATCTCCATGCTTGCTTGCCTCTATTCCTTTTGTATTGCCTTCGAAAATTTTTTAATTTTTGGTAGTTCTATACTTAGAAGATAGTAAAAGAAAATATTTTGGCTAAAAAAGTTGTAATTTGGTAAGTTTTTTGTCTCAACACTACAATATAGAATTTTTGGCTTCACTCTTGATGATCTCTGCAGGAATGCGACTACCTTAAAGCCATTGCCCTCCCTCGTCTTCAAGTTTCTACTGTGGTGGATGCAAAAACTGGGATGGTACATTTCTCTTCTTTTTCTTTCCATGAATTTGTGGTGCCTCATTATACTACTTGAACTTGGATTTGAGCTTCGAACATGGGTGGGTCCATTATAAGTATGTTTATTTTTTTCCCAAGTGTTCTTATGCATTTAGAGTGCCATTTCCTTGTACTTACGTCCAAATATGTGTTGGACATGAATACTTAAAGTAAAATAAAGAATCAGATCTAAATGTTGAATTTAAGTATGTGTCTTTTGTGTAAAATATAACATTTTTAAAGTTCACTTGGAAATTCGTGATGGGAGATCTTCTCTTACATTGAAATCGAGAAATCTTGATTGAGAGCATATCAACCAAGGTAGTAAATTACATGGTAATGATACTTAAAATATACATAAACATGAAATGAACACATGAATTGTTGGTTCTATTCTTATCTTTGATAACTTTTTTTTCAATGTAAGAATTGATCTTACTTAATAAATAGCCTTTGTTTCTCAGGGAATTAAGAGTAAGGTCAGGACAAGCTCTGGTATGTTCTTGAGGCCAAATGAAAGAAAGTATCCAATGATACAGGTTAGATTTCTAGTTACTTTTCTCCAATATAAATTCGCATCCTCGATGTTTTCGACTTTAATTGGATTTGGAGATGATCATTGGATATGAGTGAAGAATTGAGGGAAAGAGAAGTTTTTTATTTATTCTACAGGCAGTATATTACATCATAGTATTTTTAAGAAAATATTATACACAAAAAAGACAAACTAAATCCTAAATTTAAGGGATTTGTCTCCTAAATAAATGGATCCTAATATCAAGGGGTATCAATTACCCAAGGTAAAAAAATTACTAAAGATTCTCCCCCTCAAGTTGGTGCATAGATATCTATTATGCCCAACTTGTTAATTAAGTACTCGAAAAATGACTTTGACAATCTTTGGGTAAGGATGTCTGCAACTTGTTATGAAGTTGGGATTACGCAAATCATTCCGGCTTAAATCTTCTCTTTCATGAGGTATCAGTCAATCTCAACATGCTTTGTTCTGTCATGTTGAACTGGATTATGAGCCATACTAATTGCAGCCTTGTTATCACAATAGAGCTTTATAAGCATGGTTGTAGATTTCTTCAATTCTTCCAATATCTTCTTTAGCAACATTATTTCATAAATCCCATGAGCCGTAGATCGATATTATGCTTCAACATTATACAAGCTATGACACTGATTTTTGCTTCTCAAAGTCACTAAATTTCCCCAAACAAATGTACAGTACCCTGTGGTGGATCTTCTATCTGAATCAAACTTGCCCAATCTATGTCTATGTAAACTTTGATACCTTGCTGCTCATTTTTCCCCAAAAATGACTCTTCTCCTGGAGAACCTTTTAGATATCTCAATATAAGGTAGACTGCCTCAAGGTGTTCTTCAAGTGGTGAGTGCATGAATTAACTCACTTAACTGACAGCAAATGCAATGCTTGGCCGAGCATGCGATGAGTAACTAAGTTTTCCTATTAATTTATGATATCGTGCCACATCTTGTTTCCCTTCTTTGTTTCCAAACTTTAGATTAACATCAATTGGTGTCACTGTTGGCTTGCATTGACTTATTCTAGTTTTTTTAAGCAAGTCATCCACATATTTTTTTCCTATGAAACCACCAAACCTCTTTTTGAATGAGCTATATTCATGCCCAAAAATTACCACTAGCTTCCTAAGTCCTTGATCTCAAATCCAGAGGCCAATTTTTTCTTTAATAGCTTTGCTTCATCATCTCCTATGAGGATGATATCAACAACGCATACAATAAGAATAGCAATCTTCCCCTCATTTGAGTGTTTTACAAACAACATAGTATGATTAGCTTGCCCTTGAGAATACCCTTTTTTTTTAATGAACATGGTAAATCTCTCGAACCAAGTTGTAGGTGATTGTTTTAAGCCATACAAGGACTTCCTTAATTTGCACATCTTTACTTCAAATTCTTTTTCAAATCCAGGCGGTGAATCCATAGAAACTTCATCGTTTAGATCCCTATTGAGGAACACATTTTCCTGATCTGGCTACTGAAGAGGCGAATCAAGATTCACTGCAATTGAAAGAACTCTGACAGTATTCAACTTGGTTACTGGTGCAAAGATCTCTTGTTAGTCAATCCCATAGGTTTGTGTGAAACCTTTAGTAACCAACCTCGAATTGTATCTTTCAATCAACCTATCTGTTTTGAACTTGATTGTGAAAACCCATTTGTATTCAACTGTCTTCTTTCCCTTTGGTAACTCTACAATTTGCTGCGTGTTATTCTTTACAAGAGCTTTCACCTCCTTGTAGATAGGCTCTTTCCAATACAGAACCTTTAGGTCATCTTGTATATTCTTAGGAATCTTCACAATAGCTAGTTGCGAGGTAAAAGGAAAAAAGCAAGTGACAAATTTTTGTAAGAAACAAAATTGGACAAAGTGTATTTAACACAACTCCTCACTCTTTTCCTTTTGGCAATCGGGAGATTAAGATTAGATACAAGATTAGACTTAGTAATATTTGACTTAGTAACTGGGGGGTCACTATAATAAGGGATAATGTCACATTTGGTACCTGCACTTTCATAAAATGTCCAATATAGTATCTGTACTTTCAAAATGTCCAATGTGGTACTTGAACTATCAATGTTTGTTTTTTTATGTTGGTGTTATTACGTTAGTGAATTGCTAAACCAGTCAATGAAAATTTGATGCGTAAATTTTTTGTTCTCAAATCATCAAGTCCAAATAAATAATATAATATTATGTGAAAGCTAAATAAAACAATAAATTAAAATTTAAAAACAAATAACTAAGCATATAGTTAACAAAAAAGAAAATACTAAATTTACAGGAAAGTACATGTACTTCCATGGTTAATAAAAAATATTATTTCAAATGGAAAACTCTTTGGAGAAGATGACTATTTATTTACTTAAATGGAGAAAAGAATGTTTTTGCTTATGTAAATTTAGTATTCATTTCTTTTTTATTTACCATATGTTTATTTTTTTTAATTCAATTTTTTATTTAGGTTTTCACATAATATTATATTATCCATATGAACTTGACATTTTGGAAAAAGAATTTGTATCAAATTTTCATTGGTAACATATAGTTAACAAAAAAGAAATTACTAAATTTACATGAAAATACATTTAATTCCATGGATAATAAAAAATATTATTTAGAAATTAATTAAAAAATATTATTTCAAATGGAAAGCTCTTTGGAGAAGATGACTATTTATTTACTTAAATGGAGAAGATGACGTTTTTGCTTATGTAAATTTAGTATTTATTTCTTTTTTATTAACCATATGTTTAGTTATTTGTTTTTAATTTAAATTTTTATTTAGTTTTTCATATAAAGTTATATTATCCATATGAACTTGATATTTTGGAAAAAAAATTTGTATCAAATTTTCATTGGTTGATTTAGCAATTTACTAACGGTGTTAACATTATGTACCATAATAAAACACATATTGATAGTTCTGGTACCACATTGGACATTTTATGAAAGTACATGTATCATTTTAGAACACATATTGATAGTTCAGATGCTACATAGGACATTTTCAAAGTACAAGTACCGCATTGAACATTTTATGAAAGTACAAGTATCAAATGTGACATTATCCCTTATAAGAATTCCCTAACATCATGAACAATCTGGGGTGTAGATTCTTGGCAGTGTTGAGTAAGGTCCATCTCATTTCCTTGACTCTAATTCATCCCTGAATAAACAAGCAATGCCTTGGTGTTTGTTTGAACATCGTTCTCATCTCTAGCAATGTTATGAGATGGTTCTACAAGGTCTTTGTCTAAGCTATCGTTTGGTTCTATACTTATTTGAATCTTTGGTTCAAAAAGCTTTTCAAGAGAGTTAGAAGCTTTTCAAAGAAGGTAATAAATATTGAAACAAGTATTCTTTTTGTTTGTCGATCATAGCACTTGTATCTTTTTGTGTTGATGCATATCCTACAAAAACACGTTTTCAAGCCTTAGGATCTAACTTCCCACAGTTTCTACCATGAATATTAACAAACTACATCCAAATACCTTCAAAGGTAAATTCACTTGTTATCCTAAACATAGGGTGTGATAGGCTCGAGCCCGAAAGTTTAACCATGTCGATTTGAACACATAACGATCCGAGTTTGAGAAAGCCTGAGCTTGATAAAGCTTAATCTCGAGAAAGTCTGAGTCGGTAAGGATCCAAGTTCAGACTAATTTATCCCGAGCTCAAGATAAATTCAATTCGAAGCTTGAAAAGACTTGAATTTATAGCTCAACAACTGAAATAGGCATTAATTACATATATAATTATATTATATATTACTCTAAATAAAAATAACATATAAATAAATTATAATTATTTATTTTATGAAGATGTATTCATAAATATTACATATATTAAAATTTTATTAATAGCAAAAGTAATTAATAATAAATTTTTATGTTAAATTATAAAGTGGAATAAATTTTTAAATGTTAATTGAATATAACATGTTTTTAATTCAATAATTATATATGTATAATAAATATATAAGACTAATAATTATTTTATTCTATAAAATTTAAATTTAAATTTAAATTTAATGATAATATAGTATATATAATGATATAATATATATTAATTTAATAATATAATAATTAGTTTTATAATTATAAAAAATAATTAATTTTAAATCATGTTTCTTTTAATAAAAAATATTTTGAAATTCATATAAATGTCATATAATCATAAATGTGACATATAATAACTTTAATTATTTTATATAAAATATTTCTACTACATATATATAATATTTTTTATTAGATAAATTTGGATTGTGTTATCATCATAGAAGTAAAATGAATTATTATATTCAAAATTAAAATATTTATAATTTAGAATATTTGAAATTATTTGAATTTGCCAAAATCCGCTGGGCTGGATCTGAATCCAAAATAATCTAAGCCTAAAAATATTGGCACGTAAATGCATAATCGGATAAACCAAAGCAAATATACTAAGTGCATAACTGGCCAAATCGAAATATAAACCCATACAGTTAATAGGGTAACCAATTTCCAATATCATCACATAGTTCAATTCACATTCCATCATTCTCAATTCATCATCAATTTACCATTTCAATACAACATATAACATGCTTTAACTCAATTTCATACCAGGTACCACATATCAATTAAATCATGTTATTTTCTATTTCATTTAATTTAGTCCTCTTTCTCGATATTACATATTAATCACCACAATTTAACTCATACATTAATCACCACAATTTAACTCATACAAGTATTATATGCTTATCTCATTACTAAATCATGCAGTTTAACATGAATATGCAGAATTAGATTGATCTTGGGTCATAGAGATGCAAACCAAAAGCTTGCGTCACTCGTCGTTGGCTCTCGCATTTCCTTTCCTTCTCGACAACTTGGCGTTGTTTTTAGCTATGAATAATAATTCAATTATAATACATCAATTTTTCATCCAAATCACATTCATACAAAGATAAATATATTTTGTAATTTATTTAATTTAGCCCCTGAATTCGGAACAAGCATAACCATCGATTTAAAGTTTCGGATTAAAATTCAATTTCACATACTCATTAGGGACCTATTTTCTATTTCTACCGAAATTTCATAATAATATTGCATTTTCTTCAATTTAATCCCTAATGTATAAAACTAACAATTAAGCTCTACAATTTAGTTCTTTTCATAAATTAAGCTTAATTTCTATCAAATTTACACTTATTTCATCCAATTCTCAACAATGAAAACTTTCAAAAAAATTTAACAGTTTCACAAATTTGTAGGACTAGCTAAATCAAGATTTAATGATTTCAAGTCTATAAAAATTACAAGAAAATGACTTAAATTACTTACCTAATCAAGTGATCGAATGCTAACTTCAAAATGGTGTTTTCTTTATTTTTTTTCTTCTTCAATATTCATTGAAGGTTTGGGAAAATGACAACTTTTTTATCATCCCGTTAACTTTTCTATTTATATTAAAATTATATGTTAATTAAATTTAATTAATTAGTTTAATTTAAGTGACCATCATCATCAGTGTCCACTAACGTTTAAGGAACAATGGTTTAATAATCATTTTGGTTCTTTTGGATTATTGCTATCTAAGTATCGAAGCCTTTTCTTAATTAAAATTCTATAGCGATTATACTTTTACAATTTAGCCCCTGGATATTAATTAACCACATTTGTTGGGATCGCCGATATACCCCGTGGCGCAGCGAAAAAATTATCCTAGAGATCCACAACCATGGAACCATGTACGAGGAATGAAACGGGTTGGACTAGAGTTGAAGATATACTTTCTCAATTGAAAAGCGATTAAAGGATTTTGCTTATTCGATGTCGATTCCAAGCCTCAACGAAAAACGTCTCGGTCTCTACGTAGTCCACCTAGTCAACCACGAACAGAAAAACTTTTTGAACAATTTCAAAGAGAATTTAAAGATGGCTGCTAGACTTTTTTTTTTTTTTTTTGGTAACCCTAACACATTAAGGGATATCTTTCTTTTATTTTCTTTTTGATATCATATATAAGAAAGAAAAACGAGATTATTCTCTTATTATTAGAGAAACAAATAGGAAGTCATGAAAAAGAATTATATTCTTTCCAAAAGAATATCACTTTCCATGTCCTTTTATATTTTGACCGAAATTATTATTGTAACTGTTTATATTAATAATTTTGGTAAAATGTATAATTAATAATTTATATTAATCAAATTCATATATTAATTTTAATATGTTCTCTATTTGTGTGCAATAAGTTTGTACGTATAATGTGTTCAATATTTAATCATAAAATTAAATTAATTTAATTCATGTACAATACCAAATGTATTTGAATTCTATTCGCTTCAACTATAGGGTGTGACTATGTAGACTCTTGTAATGTTAGTAATAATACTAGAACGTTTCTGTGATAATTTTTTCATGTATTATATCTTTTTATGTTTAATATCTAGATTGGACATAAGTCATGGAATAGGTGTGATATCTTATATCAACTTATTCAAACATGGTCATGCATTTTTAGTCTTACTTCATCAAGAGGCTTAAGATATTGCTTCCATTATGTAGGAGGGATAAATCATATCTTAATCAATCATCTCTAACTGCATAGATTGTGGCTTACCTAACATCAGTCTTTATAGTATAACCTGTTATGATAAACGTTTGACTGTGTCAAAATATACAACTCACGATGTTGGGACAATGATAATTTCAAGCCTGAGGATTATATACATAGTTGAGTAATATTGTGATTATTACATAATAATCTATTAAACATACTCATAGCGGGTCAATCTAATATGTTGTTCTTTAACAGATACTCATGTATTGAGTAATAAGGCATTGCCATTATTATAGTGACACCATTTCAATGTAATATTTTGTAATTTCTCTATCTCCTTGTCTAGCCTCCATGGCTTGGTTTTTGTTCAAATATTTTAGAAAAATTTTCAAAGTTTAAATAGGTTTCTCTCATAGCCTCCTAAACATATTTGCAATAGGAAGACAAAGATAAGGTTTACCTATTGAAGGTTCCATGGAGTTAATTAGCCGAGCAATGATCATAGAGTTCTTGGACCACCATCCACCTATCCGTTTGTCATCTTCTTCTGGTTTCTTCTTATGCCCTGTCGGATATTCAAGCTTCCCCTCCCATCAATGGCCAACTTCACGGATTGTGCCCATTCCAGGTAGTTTTTTTTTCATTCAGCTTATGAAGGGTCAGCTGCAATGAATGATGAGATGGATCTCCCTCAAGACTCATGGTTCTCTCTTTTGTTGATGCTGGTCTACTACTTTTAGAAATGACTGTTTCAGCTATAGACAATGGGAAATTTTATTCTAGCTCTGATGCCATGAAGAATTGAGTGAACGAGACAATTTTTTACTCATTCTGTAGCAGTATATTACATCAAAATATTTATGGGAAATTATTATACGCAAAAATTAAATGGATCTTAATATCAAGGGATATCAATTACCTAAGGTTAAAGATTACAAAAGATATCTTCTAATCTCTACAATGAGTATGCATTCGACATGGGTATCCTCAGTTTTTATATATTTCTCATGTGTAAGGAAGATTGCACTCTCATACCCATTTCCAAACATGTTAGACTTGACTACTTCAAGAAAAATAAAAAAGTTAAAGAATAATGTAGTAGAAGGTATTTATTAGTAGCTAAGGGGTAAAGCGTACAAGCATTGGTCCAAATTGGCATATAAATGATGATACCAAATTTATATTGTCAATTTTAATTGGATTTGGATGTGTTGGATACCCATATGCATTCGACATGGGTATATGTGTCAGATTCTCAATATCTATTATCTAAATGTGTTGGACATGGTTGTCAGATGCAGTTCTTCTCTCCAATGAAAATTCTTATCATTATGTTTTAGATTTTGGATGCATTCTATGGTACGTGGACTTGGATGACTGTCACATATTCGTATGTATAGTTTCAATATGCATGATAGGTTTCCATTTCTAACATTTCAAGCTGTTGTTTACATCTATCCTCTCCTAACTTTTTGTTTCTTTTAATCTCAAGGCAATTGAAAAGCGGATTTCAGTGTTTTCTCAAATACCAGCTGAACATGGGGAGCAAATCCAAGTTTTAAGGTTTGGTTGATGACATATTGTGTAAAATATTTCTGAAAAAGCATGAAAACTGAATAACATCTAATGCATTACAGGTATGAAAAGGATCAGTTTTACAAGCCCCACCACGATTACTTTTCTGATCCTGTAAGTGATATGTTTTTCTCAAAGTTGACTTGGTTAGGGGTATAAACTAGACATTTGTGCTCATAAGTTACTTGGGTTCAGCTTGAGAAGTTCAGTCATTGTGGCGTTGAGTTTGAGTATCCTAATGTTTAACTTGAGCAGCTTGTGAGTGTAATTGAGCTTTTGTATTTTTAATTCCTATTAAAAAAATACTCAACTTCAAGCACAAATAATCAAGCTTGGAGTCAAGTATGAGAATTTAGCTCATTTTTTTTTAGTTAAATGAGTTTAATCAAAGCTTAATTGAGCAAACCTCAGGCGATATTTATCTCAAATTGAGTTCAAGTCCAACTTCAAGCCTTGAAATTTAAGTTGAATTTGAACCCAAATTTCTTATAGCTTTGAGCTAACTTGGCTTGATTACATCAAACGTAGTCTATCTATTGGTCGGGATTAGATTTATATCTGTTCTTGTGATATGGTGGAATCTTGATCCATTTCCTTTGCCACTAATGCAGTTTAACATTAAGCGCGGTCAACGAATAGCAACTATGCTCATGTATCTTAGTGATGATGTTGAAGGAGGAGAAACATATTTCCCTAGGGTAATTCCTTCTTTCATAAAAGAAAAGACACAATGAATTGATGTGTACCTTTCTAAGGTTTTTCATGTATCCATATCCTATATTCATATTTTAGACATGAGCATTGAACACGAATACTGTTCCAAAAAATAAAGAATCTGAGCAACATAGGGTGCTTTACCTTTCATAGCATTATTTTTTAAGTGTGTTATGTAATCTCAGGCTGGTACAGGCGATTGTAGCTGTGGTGGGAAGGTTGTTAAAGGGATGTCAATAAAACCGATCAAAGGAGATGCCGTACTTTTCTGGAGCATGGTTTGTTTCGATCTTCTCAATGTATTTAAATTGCCAGTTTACATGCCTGCCTATATATGTGGTTACAAACTAAAATATTGGATTGAAAGTCAAAACCATCGGATTTTCAGATTCTGGTTGGACTGGATAATTCAACCATCAATGAAAATTAAAAAAAGAAAAGAAATTAAAAATATTTAGGAAAATAGACTAATAGTTATTTACATTACGCCTCATGAGGTTTCATGTTTCAGTTTAGCTACTTGTTATGTCGTTTCTGTGCTGAATATATCGAGGGTTATACATCATGTAATCAGATGAGAATATGGAAAATACCCTTGCTACTTTTAGTTTTCGTATAAAAAAGTTCGAAACATAGCCCTTGTGAGATTGGACTGGAAATCAAGATAAACAATATTTTTGGTTCCGGTAAATGTTTCTGGACATTAGGGAAGTGTATGTTCTTGTTGGAATTTGCCCTATTTGATTGCATTGTCCAATATCTCATACTAGAAAGGGTACCTAGTAGGATACCATAAGTTTGAAGTGATTTAGTAAGATTTCTCTGATTTGGTTATCTTTGTTGTTTGCATTGCTTGCTTCCGTTAGGGACTCGACGGGCAGTCCGATCCAAATAGCTTGCATGGAGGATGCGCGGTTTTGTCAGGTGAGAAATGGTCAGCAACAAAATGGATGAGGAAAAAACCTTGTTCTTAATTTTAAATTCTTAACCATCTTTCTCCACCTATGTATAGAAATTTATCTTGGATTCAGATTAGATATCGGATACGGGTATCTCTTCCACGAATAATTTTTTTAAAAAAGATTTTCATAATATCATTTTTGAGAATTGTATCCCATGCCATTACCCGTAAGTCAGATATGAAAAAGCCACTGGAACAGCATACCTAGTAATTTATATAATGGTTTTTTCAAACCCGTCTAGCAATTCATTTTTATTGTTTAAAGATGGTATAATGATTTTTTTGACCTTTCAATTTTATAAAGAAAGTTATTTTAGTCATCCATTTAATTTAATTCTTATATTTACATTTTTTATCAAATCACTTTAAAATAGATGTAAATGTTAATATTTTTTTAACTTTGTTGAGGTGACATACATGTGAATTGTCATATAGATGATATTAACATTTAATTTTAGAAAAAGCTTAAAGCAATATGAAACAAAAAATATATTAATATGCTTATAAAAGTAATGGAACCTCCGAGTTGATAATGTAATTGTAGATATCTAATTATCTAACAGAAGAACTAATATGTTAAAAAAATTAATTAAAAATTTTAAAAACTTGAAGTAACATATAATAAAAAATATAAATCTGAATAGGAAAAAAATTGAACATGGGAATCAATGATGTATTTGCAACTATCTAACTATTCAACCAAAGAACTAATATGTTAAAAAATTAATTAAAAATTTATAAAGTTTAAAAAAATACAAATGTAAGTAGGAGAAAAATAAAACCCAAGATTGAAGGATAATAACACTTAACATTTAACAATTTGCCCAAAGCTAAAAACGTGTCTAGTTGAAAGTGTTTCCCTCTCATATTCATTGAAAATGCATTTAGTAGGACAAGTTTTTCATTTCTTTTTTCAAAATCGGCATAATCTAATAAATTTTACAAAAATAGGTCTAATTTGATATTTATGGTTAAAAAAAGCATTTTTGGATAATTTGCCCTAAAAAATTATTTGACAATATGATTACTAATAGAATTAACAAAAAAATAAACATTGTATATAATTTTATTTCATTATTCTAACATTCTATATTTGTTGTGTTATACTCTCCAACATAAACATATATTTCTTGGCCATTGACTGATTATAAATAATTAATATCATAAATAGTTTATAATATAATTAAAAGTAGTACAAATAATTTATAATAATTATAATAAAATTTAATTAAATATTTAATATGTCAAAATGTAAAAGAAATTAATAAATAAAAAATTAAAATATATAAATTACACTACCAAACAACATATAATTATATTTAAAATATATATATGTCACAATTAAAAAAATACTATTTGTATACCTCTACGCCTAGATAAAAATGTAAATAAGGAAGGGGCATCCTTATAATACCATCAGGGACAATTGTCACATCAAATATAATTTCATATAATGATTCTAATTTCTCAAATTCATCGACCCCAATGTAGCCACATTCAACCCACACCTTATATTAGGCTACTCTAATAGAAGTAATTTATGAGACAAGGGTCTACTTCAAGCCTTCCCTTTGTTAGAAAAAGTTTGGTTTTTTTGCACAGTAGAAAAATAAAAAATTTGAAAATCGAATTGGCTTCTTATATTTATAGTAATAAATATTTTTTCTAAAATATTACTTGTGTTTTGAGCGAGACGAATTTTAAACGTTCTCAGCTTTTAACCAAACAACCTTTTTTGGTATTTTTGCACCACGAACTACTTCGAGCATGTGCTCGAACAATTTCAGATCAAACACAAAATCAAAAACAATTTTCTTATTTTCAATAAGAAAGTAAATCTCTCTCATAGAAATAGATAGAACTATTACTCTCAGAAAATATAATTTATACTCATAAATTTTTACTATTTTCGGCCATAGTAATAATATCTCAGTTTTTTTTAGCCCTACCAGTGTTGTATATTTATAGGGAGAAGAAAGAGGAAGTTAAACCCTAATTGAATTAGTAGAATACAAATGATACTTATTTAATAGAAAAAACTCATCCCCTAGTTTTTTTCTTCTTCATATTAAACTCATCCCCCAGTTGAACTAGGAGAGAGGGGTGGCTAATAGGGTGTGCCTCCCCTCATATGTACTATAATGCGGATTCAAGTCTCTTGTATTTCAAGACCTTTAACTTAGCACTTTATAATTTAATCCAATCCAATACATTTTTTTTATTTTCCAAAATAAATATTATTTAATAAATAAATTTAAATAAATTAAATTTTCAAATTAAATTATTTTCTCAACCCAATTCTAATTCCGTTAAAATTATGACAACTTTACTGTAAAAGAATCTATGAGAAAATACATTTAACTTCTACATTCAATTGATTCACAATGACCAATTAATTTAATTCCATTTTCCAACTTCAATTATTTAATTAAATGATGATTCAAAAAACTTAAATTAATTCTCAAGTCATTTCCATACTTAGTGAGAAACCACGGTCATTTATGAATGTAACTCATTTCTATAATTTTATCATTTCTATCCATTTATGTTCATTTGATTAAACATGTAATTCATTTCTAGTTTCAACGAGCTAGTGGAGAGATCGATTGAACATATGTAATTAGGGATCAAATGATTTATAATTAAGTACTAACTTTTCGCCTGATAACATATCATTACGAAAGATACTCGACCAGTTCTCATCCAATGACCTTGTCATAAGTGTGTTACTCTCATAGGACATCCTTAATCTCTTTGGGATAAATTTATTCTCCTAATATTATCCTATTTTATCTCATGATAACCATTGTATCTTTATTCATAAAAAGTCAATTACTATCAAATAGTAATTAAATCATTCATCACAAAGACAAACGACCCATGGCCATGTTTACTTTCCATCTATCATATAATGCCAATAAGAGAATATCATTTACTCAATTTCTTGGGCTATGAATTCCACTATTCTAAATGGTGCCACACATTGCAAAAGTCATATACCCAATGCACTAGCTTTTGGTTCCTAATTTATTTGAACGCAAGGTTTGCTTACATCAAAGTATATGAGTCAAGCATACATATGTAATAGCTTGTTTTTCAGTAGTGTTGGAAACAGTGGTTTTAGAGCCACAAATCTGATGAGTAAGTTTGTTATTTAATATTTACGAGTCAAATATAATTTTTAAAAAGGTTTTTGATATGATAATTTATGTTATATAAACGATTATAAGACCATAAAGTCAAGTGGTTTTAGAAAATAAGGTATTGGGACCTCGTTTTTATAAACCGAGCCATAAATATTTTTATAAATATTTACGGAGTGTTATTAAGGTTGTATTAAAGTTTCGTTAAGAAATTTTAATGTTTCAATAGTTAATTAATTTAAAAGGATTAAATCATAAAGGATGTAAAATTTGATTACTATTAGATTTGAATGATTAAACGGCTTAATGAATGAAAGTAAATGGACTTGAATGGTAAATATACCATTTTTAAAAGGTGTTGGATAGTTAGTGGAGTTATTTAGTTAAAAAAATAATGTTAAGTAAATTATAAAAAACATTATATTATATGTTATAATGTTAATTAAATAAGAAGAAGAAAATAAAAAGATGATTCATTCATCTTCTTCATCATTTAGTTGAAACAAAAAGGGGGAGAAGAAACCTAGCCACGTCTAGCTTCAAGCAACAATTGGTAAGTCATTTTTGATCGGTTTCTTATAATTTAAATGTTTTTGAGATCAATGCAACTAGGTCCAGTTAGCTCGTACCTTCATTTTTGAAACTGTTAAAGATTTTGAATGTTACCATCGATGAATTTTTGTGATTTTAGATGTTAAATGATGAATTTTAATTATTAGTTGTTATTTATAAGTATTTTGATAAGTGATTTTTGACGAATTTAACGATTAAGGATTAAATTGTTGAAATAGTAAAAATGCAAGGACTTGATGTGAAATTTTTATAAATACAGGCTGTATTGGAAGCTATGAACATTCAGTTGGCATGAGTTGCAATAAAAATGGTTAATTTGCATGTTTTATGATACAAACTCGGTTCGGTGTTGATTCGAGTCGTTTTAGTTTGCCTGATCGTGAAATTAAGCAAGTGTTGAATCGTTTCAAAATAGGCTGGTAAAGGTTGATGGAAAAGCTCAAACAAAGGCTAGGAGATGGTTGAGATGGTTGATGGAAGAATTTGGCTAAGGCTAAGAAAGAACCAACAATATGGGAGATTGTTGACCCAAGTCTTAAACAGCACTTAGTTGGAACACGGGTTGTAAATAGCAATGGAAACCTTGACCTGCTATCTAGCAAGATAAGAACCAAAGGTATAACGAACGCCACACTTAGACAAGTGATAAGTTTGAAACAAAGGAAGGAATGAAGCCACAAGACTAAGCTTGATAAGCCAGTTCAGTCCCAAAGAGAACAAGGAGAATTGAATTCTCACAAGAACAAAATAGTTCATAAAATTGATCAAAAGTCTCAAAAACACAGAATGAACAAAGTATTTATAGGCTGAGCTAGTTCCAGCCGAAAGGACACTTGAAATCAGCTTAATTAAGCTATTAACAAGCTAATTAAAATAATTAACAAGGCCTTTAGTAACTCCTAGACCTAGGTGACGCCACTAGCTAAGGCTTTTACATTCCCAATCAGCTTAATTAAGTTCACTTAATGAGCTGAGCTGAACCTTGCTGATAATTGATACTCCAAAGAGTTATGAGCTCCTTTAATCCTCCATTGAAAAGCTGAATGTGAAGCAGCCTTTTAATTGAAGTTGTGGCACATGAACAGCCCAAATGGTGTGAATACAAGAACTCAATCAGCCTCCAAGTGTGAACCAATGAATTTAAACAGCCCCTAAGGTGTGAAATCAGCTGCAAGCTAAATGGACCAATATGAACAGCCATTGTGTAACGCCCCTTACCCGTATTCTATGCTGGAACAGGGTACGAGATATTACCGGAACATAACACATGCAATCGTACGAAACCATGACATATATTTTTTTTACATCCAAGTTAAAACAATTCAATTTTCATACTTAATCATACATCATCATACCGTATAGCTTGAACAATATTAATTAATATCAATGGTCAAATAAAAAATAAGCTATCAAATATTGAAGGCCAACATTTTAGGCCAAATTAATTATGTCATAAAAAAAAAACCAAGTCCTCTATACATGCCATAATCCAAAATATTGTTTTCAAAATACCAAAAAGTATTGATAGTGTGGATGGATCTCCGACGGTCTCCGAATCCCGAGCTGGCTTGATGATACTATAAGACAAATGAAATAAAAGAGAGTAAGCAATAAGCTTAGTAAGTACGTAAATAATAAATGATTTATCAACATATTTCTCAAGATAAAACAATCATAATGATATATATGTACACATGTTCAGGTCAAGCTGTTTTCTTGAGTCACAGTCACTAAATTATTTATATCTAGAGCTACGGAACTCCAAATTAAGATCCGATAATTTTATCAGAAACTAGACTCACATATATTCTTACAATAAAATTTTCAGAATTTTTTCTCTAGCCAATAAGTACAGTTTATTCTTTAAATTCATCCCCTTTTTCGCTATCTGATAGTTATGACCCCTCTACACTAAAATTAATTATTTCTTAGTACAAGATTTGGATAATGTTACCATTTGTTTATTTCGAAAATATACTCATTAAGGATTTTAAGAATATAAATTATAAGCAATAATTATTTTTATACAATTTTTAATTATTTTTCAAAGTCAGAACAGGGGATTCCAAAATCATTCTGACCCTGTCTCACAAAAATTTAAATATCACAGAATATGAAATTCTTTTTCTTTCATCATTTCTTTTATGTGAAAATAGACTCATCAAGATTTAATTTCATATCTTATTCAACCTTTAATTCGATTTCTACAATTTTTGGTGATTTTTCAAATTCACATAACTACGGCTGTCCAAAACTGTTTTATTATAAATTTCACTCTTACATAATATCATTTACTCCATTCCATCTTACTGAAAGTTCGCTCAACTATCGAGTTCATTGCTCATAAATTTCCACAAAAATATACCTGCACTTATTCATCACATGGTCATGTTCACATGTATTTTCACTTAGTTGATTTCCCGTTGAACTCATCGGGATAATGACAGATACAAGGTTGCTTGCACATATTACCACCCTTGTAACCGAAGCTATCTGGTACGCATAGTAGCATGCACTTAGTACTACACATGCGACCAACAATCTGGTATACGTAGTCGCCTGCACTTAGTACTACACACGTGACCTAACCATCTGATACACGTAGTAGCTTGCACTTAGTACTACACACGTGATCAAAGTTGTCGGGTACGCATAGTAGCCTGCACTTAGTATTACACATGCGACCTAACTATCTGGTACACGTAGTAGCCTGCACTTAGTAGTACACATATGACCTAAAACCATCTTAAACACACAGTAGCCTACACATAGTACTACACATGTGTTCTCACAATGGATCATTCGTATCATTTCTATTCTGAAGGTTCAACCGGGAAATTTCTCACTTTTCAACATTTAACAAATTCATTCATAGTCTATTTTGATTCGTAATTTACATCAAATGATCATTCTATAGGCAGCCACATCTCATATAATAACAAAATATAATAACATAAAAAGAATCGATATATTATTTACATACAAACTTACCTCGGTGCAAAATATAGTAATTTTGCAATTTAGTCCGATATCTTTTCCTTTCCCCGATCATGGTCGATTCCACGTCTTTCTTGATTATTGAGCTTGAAAGTTGGAAAAACCCTAGCTATGGTGTTTATGAGAGTTTCGGCCAAGCTTGGTGAAGATGATACAAATTTTGGCTTTGTTTTCCCATTTTATTCTTTTATTTACCAAATGACTAAATTACCCTTCATTAACAACTATGGTGTTTTATCTTCCTTTAGGTATTTTTGTCCAAACTAGTATAATGGTCTAATTACTATCCAAGGACCTCCACTTTAAAAACCCATTACTCACAAGTACTTAGTACCTTTGTGAACTAGAACACACATTTTACAACTTTTGCAATTTAGTCCTAAATATCAAATTGGACCCTTTATTGATAAAATTTCTAAATGAAATTTTCACACAATCATGCAATCATGCAATAGACCTTAAAATGATAATAAAATAAAATTCTCTACTTTGGATTTGTGGTTTCAAAACTAATATTCTGTTTAGGCCCTAAATCGGGCTGTTACACATTGGCCTTTGATCTCCACGAAAAGACACATGGAGAAGCTCAAAATAGCAGCTTAGTTTTTAATTCAGCTCCTTGTCCATTGATATCCAAGAATAGGCACTTGGAGAAGAGTAATCAGTAGCTTGGTGTGAACACACGAAATTGGATGGCCACAAGGTGTGAACGTGATTATTCAGCTGAAAGAACAAGTGTGAAAACACTTGATGCCTTGCTGAACCCAAAATGGCTCTTTGGAGGTTGTGTTCAGCTCATAATTGTGCCATATGAATAGCCAAAGGAAACTTCCTAGCAGCAGCCAATGTGAACACCTTAATGCTGTCCATTCGCAATTCCTACAAGACACATTAAACACAACTTAGACATATTTAATTGGTCTGAAATAAATCATGTATTAAAGATGTCTAAAACTAAGACACATTAAAAGGCCTATTTAATATGTGCTAAACTAAGACATATTTAAAACCTGCATTTAAAATGTTTAGCTTAAAACACATTTAATACCTTAAACTAAATAACTAAATTAACTAAAAAAAAATTAAATATTTTATTCCAGCAAAATAATGTGCAAGCTAAAATGAACTAAAACGAGCTCATTGAGCTAGGAACAACCTACATGAGCTTGGGGAAAGTTGCAAGGATCGCTTGGATTGCTGGTCCGAGATCGTTTGATGAAACCCGCAACGGTTTCCAAAGGTTCCATGCTAGCAACCACATTAACAAGCTGAAATTAAGGCTTCATTTTGCACTTGGGCCCTTTGTGCTTGGGCCAATTCTGATGGTGTCGAATTGAATCATGACATGATGCGGCCGGGATCGCATCATTTTAGGCTCAACGACTAAATTGAATAAAAGAAAAATGTTAGGGGCAATTTTGTAAAAATGTAAAAAATGACTAAATTGCATAAAATGAATTAGTTTTATTATCGAAATTAATGAATTGAATGAATTATTAATTTAGATCAAGAACGAGTGGAAAATTATAATCACTTAAATGTTGATTAAATTGAATGTTAAATGTGTTGTTTTAATGTAAATGAATCGATATATATGATTATGTTCACATTATGACGAATTGATGATTATGGAGCCCCATTTGAACCTTTGGAATATATAGGATATAAATGAGATGTCATTAGGGTTTACGTGTTTTGTGTGCTAGTCTTGAATGTTCTACCGATGGTTGAGATATGGTATTTGTTGTGGATACTCATCAGCTTGTGTGAGCTGCATCATGCAGCTTACATTCCAACCATCAGCTTGTGTGAGCAGACCCAGGTTACCATGTTTCAGGTGTTGATCCTAAATGTCCTACCATGGCTGAGTTCCGACATTTTTTGAGAATACTCGTCAGCTTGTGTGAGTGGCATCGTGTAGCTACATTTCGACCGTCAGCTTGTGTGAGTAGACCCATTTATGGCTCGAGTGAGCAATGATGAAAAAGAATGGTTTCGACCATATGTTTAGCACACTTTGTGTGAGTTTTCTCGCGTATCCGATATTATTCTAAGTGGTTCAACGGGCATGAAAAGGAAAGGGACGGTAAGTATTCAAATGACTTATATAATGAAAACTATGAAAATAAATGAAAAGGAAATGTTAAATGAAAATATGTCTATGTTCATGAAATTGATGATTCCAAGTGAGGTTATTCATGTTTAATGACTTATCTTATGTTAATCCAAGTGAATTATAAATTGATGCACTATCATGTGTTGTTGATAATGCTTAGGCTTGTGCCAAGCTATTGGTTGGATTGTATTATGTTTACTTTTAAAGTTATGCATTGAAAGAGTAAGTGTCCAATGGATATATGCTTATGTTCATGAAAGGGTGGTAAGAATAAAAGTATGTATTTTCTAATGAAATGGTTTATCATGTGGGTGATGTTTAAGCTTATGTCTTATAATATGAAAATGAAGCAAGTAAGAAAAGGTAATGAAACAATAAGTTCAGAGTTAAGATGTAATATGATGAAAAAAAAAAGATTGATGAGTTAAATAACGTATTCGTTCGTGAGAAATCTATTTATGTTATGGACAAATTTATCTATGTCATGGATAAATACACTAATTCATGAATTGATAATGTTATTTAAGTTATGCTAAGTAAATGAAATGGAAAGTAAGTAAATGGAGTGGTTCATAGTATTATGAAAAGGTTAATGATTGTGTAATACATTTTACAAGTTTATGGTTATGTTAGGAATGAAAAATATATGTGGTATTGATGAACTTACTCATTTATAAGTTGATGGTTATAAAGTTTGATAAACTTTGTGGAATTGGTATAGGTTTACAATTACCTCATAAAGTTTATTATTGAAATGAAATGTTATATTTAAAGTTTAGACGAGCTTACTAAGCATTCATTTCTTATGTAGTTATTACTTTTCAGATTATCAGAAGCTCAATCGGTTTGGAAGCTAGTCGGAGATCTATCACACTATCTGGAGAATATATCAGTAGATTTTGATGTTTGAGTCATGGTTATAATTGTAACAGCCCGTTTTTAGTTAAATTAGAGCAGTGGTTTTGGGACAACAAATCTGAAGTCAAAATAATTATTTTATTATTATTTTAAGGTCAACAACATGATAGTATGTTTGTGTGAAAGTTCCGTTCAAAAATTTTATCATTTGAGTGTTTAATTCGATAAAAAGGAATAAATTGCGTAAAGCGTAAAATATATTTTCTATTAGCTAAAGGTGTCTAAAAGCTATGGAATATTAAAGTGGAAGTTATTATGTGGAAATTAGTCCATTAATAATGGTAATGGACATTTATGGACATCATTAGTATGATTTATTTAAGGTTATATTAGTAAATTATTAAGTAAAACTAAAAGAAGTAAAACCAAAATCTAAATTTTTTCCATCTTCTTCCTAATTGTTGAAAATTGAAGAGAGGAGAAACCATTTTTAGGGTTTGAAGCATTCAGCACTTGCTAGCTAAATTGTAAGTTTGTTTTGTCCCGTTTTTAATGATTTTTTATATTTTTGTGATTGTTGCAGCTTAGTCTAGCTAGCCCAGAGACTATTTTGCAAAAATATTAAAGATTTAGGAAGTTTCCATTGATGAATAAGCGTGTATTTTAATGATTGATGATAGATTATGAATGTTTAATGACAGTTATTCAAGTTTTGTAAAGTGATTTTTGAGAAAAATTTCAAATAAGGATTTAATTGAGAAATATGAAAAGTTTGTGGGTAATTTGTGAAATAAAGGAAAAATATGGGCTGATATGTGTACTAGGAAAATTCGGCTAGCATTGGTTGGTATTAAATTGCATGAATTTATTATTTTATGAAATAAGGACTAATTTGTAAAAGTTGTGAAATACTTGGGGCAAAAGTGTAAATGTACTTTAATGAGTGTTTTGGATTAAATTGAATATAAATATTATTAAATAAGTTAAATTTGATTACATATAGATCAAGAAAAGTGAAATTTGGATCTAGATCGGGGGAAAAACAAAGTACTCGACCAATCGACCTATTTCATCGTTTTTGTGAACTGAGGTAAGTTTGTATGATTAATAAACTTAATGTTATATATGTTTATATGCTTAAATATTATGATTGTGATATTATGACACTGTGGAACCTATCGACAAAGCATTGATACAGTGAGAATCTTTGTTGAACCTTAGGAATAGATAGGATACTAGTGACATGTCATTAGGAGTTATTGTGATTGTGTGATCCGGATGCTGGTTCTGTATGTCCTACTAGTGGCTGAGTATACCGGCATGTGTTGCAGTTACTTGACAGCTTGTGTGAGTAGCACCTTGTAGCTACTTCTTGACTGACAGCTTGTGTGAGCAAGCCCGTTGATAGCTCGAGAGTGAGCATATATGTGATATGAGATTGACATAGCATTGGCTATATATGTGGCACTTTGGCGCGAGATTCCCAAGTGTCCGATACTATTCCGAATGGTTCAACGGGAAAAGATGATGGTACGAGGATGTAAGCAATGATACAGATTAGTTCAAGTACTCGTGATAAGTTTGGCAAGTAAATGATAATTGATAAGTTCATATGAAAAGTAAGTGAAAGTTGATGAATTTATACATGATACATAGGATTATGGAAATGTGCAAACTATTGAGTTGAATGTATTACTTACATTTACTTATATTCTTTAATTGTAAATGAATTGGGAAATTATACTTATTAATCATATGAACTTACTAAGCTAAAAAGCTTACTCTGTTTATTTTATTGTGTTTTATAGTGATTTCAAAGCTAGCTTGAATTTGGAGATCGTCGGAGACTTCATTAGACTATCAAACTATCGTTTTGGTACTTTTGAATCAATGTTTTTGGAATATATGGCATGTATAGGAACTTTGGTCATTTTGGTAAATAAGTTGATGATGAATTTAGCCATTTGAATTGACTTGTACATGTCTATGGTTTGGTTGTGTATATATGTGTGTGCATATATGGCTTATGTTATGTGATTGAGGTTGGTTTTGTAATGCTTATTGATAGTAGGTATTGTGGTTGTCAAATGGTTGATATTAGAGAAGATATATGCTAATAAACTTGAGCATAATGATGTTTGGAAATGTTTATTTAGTTAAATTGTATATGTGAATTTTAGTATAATGTAATGGTCTATTTTATGACTTGTGTATATTGTGGATAATGGAGTTGAGTTGGCATGTATTAAGCTTGATTTATTTGGTTTGAATGCCTATATATATATATATATATATATTATGTTTTGGTGCCATCTGGCTTGGTGTAGGTGCATGTAAATTTGGGTGGCAAAATGGCTTGGTAAATAGCCTATTTTTGTCCACACGGGCGTGTGTCTCAACCGTGTGTGATACATGGTTAGGTTACATGGCTGTGTGTCCCCTGGTGTTGAATAAAAAAATCAAGTCAGTATGCTCCACACGGCCTAGCACACGGGCGTGTAACTTGGCCATGTGGCAAAAGTCAGTATACCCTACAAGTTTGGCACGGCCTAGCACATGGTCTTGTACATAGGCATATGTAGCCATTTTTAAGGCACATGGGCGTGTGTGTTGGTCGTGTGACCCAAGTCAGAGAGTTACACGGGGTTGGACACGGGCCAGGACACAGCCATGTGATTCCATTTCGAATATCCACACGACCTATGAGAAGGGAGTGTGTTTGTGTAACACCCTCTAATCCTTATCCGTCCCCGGAACAGGATTACAGGGCATTACCGGTCTGTACAGTTTAATTAAAGTCATTTATTAAAATAAATGTTTCTAACCCTGCAAATTAAAACTTCAACCAATACAATTTGCCAACATTCAAATAATCCAAATACACTTAAATATACTCAAATCTTACTAATCTTAAACATTTTATAACCTATCCAATGAATCTTTTTAAGTATATCACTTACTTTATCAATTACTTCAACTTCATACTATATACTATTGCCAACCATAATTTACTTATTTCACTATTACAATCACATTCCAATATAACACTTAAGACATCCTAGGTACATGCCATTATCAACAATTAACACGCTATACCTCATTGAATTCGGGATCGACCTGGGATGCTGATTCGACATTCTCACTTTAACTTAACTTGCGCATGGAAATAAACCGTACGCTGAGTATTCCATACTCAGTGGTATTACCATAATTCAAATTATAATAGCAATAAAGAATTATAATTACCAAACATGTAACTATCCAATTTTTCAAATATCAATTCATTCTTAAACTTTCATTAATTAATAATAACAATACAATTTTTAGCTATTCTTCAATTTCAATCACATGTCACATGTAACAATTTCAATCACTACATGAACATTAAGTTCATGCCTTTCATTTTTCAATCTCAATTTTAATCGATAATTCAATTTCATTCCTTTCAATATTTCAATAATATAATCAATCATTTTATTTTAAATTTCTCATTTCAGTTGTTCACCCTATTAACAAACTCGGGCTTTGACGGATACACGAATTTCAACCCAAACACACCAGTACGACACATTGTGCCTAAAACGGTACATAGTACCTGATTAGAATACGACACATAAAGTGCCTAAAATGACACACGAGGTGCCTGATACGACACACGAGGTGCCTGAAATACGACACATAAAGTGCCTGATCAGTAAAGCTGGCAAGTCTCGTACACTTCTAAATCCTATGGCATGCCAATTATATCTGACTCAGCCCGACTAGTTAATAGGGTATTTCAATTCTCAATTCACTTTCATTTCTAATCCAAGATTACTTTTCAATTACAATTTCACATTCAAATCAATTTACAATTCAATTATACATACACATTCACCATTCAATTCAATTCTCATTCAACTCAAATATCAATACTTACCTTATAACTCACTTATTAAATATAGAATTTATATAAAATATTTAATAAAAAGTAATTTGAATTATAATAATACAAACTGTGAATTTCTCGTTTTAATCCTCGATAGCTTTCTCCTTTCCTTTGTGCGCCGATGTCTTGGGTTCTTTGTTAACTACGAAAATAATAATAATTTATAATCATCAATACAACAAAATTTAATTTAATCCATGAGCCTAAACATGCAAATTTAACTTCTTTTTTTTTTTTTTTACATATAATTCCACTATTTACTTATATATTCATTCAAAGCTGTCTACTTGAGTCATTATTACTAAATCATTTATATCTTGATCTAAGAAACTCCAAATTAAGATCCGCTAATTTTTCCTAAAACTAGACTCACATATCTTCTTACCGTAAAATTTTTATAATTTTTGGTTTAGCCAATAAGTACAGTTTATTCTTTAAAATTGCCCCTATTCTGCTGTCAAACAGTTCCAACCATTTTTCACTTAAAATTAATTATCTCCTTGTACAAGATTCGGACAATGTTACTATTTGATTATATTGAAAATAGATTCATTAAGAATTTTAAACATATAAATTTCAACCCATTATTTTTATAAAATTTTTAATGATTTTTCAAAGTCAGAATAGGGGAACCCAAATTCATTCTGACCTTGTCTCACAAAAATTATAATATCTCATGATCTACAATTTCGTTGCTTACATCGTTTCTTCTGTGACAAAATAGACTCAATAAGCTTTAATTCCATATTTTTTTCATTCTCAATTTCAATTTATACAATTTTTGATTAATTTTCAAATTCAGAACACTGCTACTGTCTAAAACTGTTTTGGTGTAAAATGTTAATAACCAAATTTACAACACCAATTCACACTTTGTTTCTATTCAATTTTGTCCAAACTCATACTTAACTATAAAATTTCCAGTATATTTTTCTAATTTCAAAATTTCATCAATTTAGTCCCTACAACATAAAACTTATGAATTACTTTAAAATTTAATCCTTATTTCATTTCTAACTTGAATTTCTATCAATTTAATCCCTAATTCATCTTTTTATTCAACATGAACAATATTTAGAAATCTAATAACTTTCAAAATATTAACTTAATTTCATCAAACTTTGTTCTAAAGCTTTTAAAACATCAAAACTAAGTAAAAAGTGCTAAATTAATTTACCTATTAAACTTTAAAGCTTCAAACCTTGAATTTTCCCTTTTCTTTCTTTCCTTTCTTTCTTCCTTTCCTTCCCCTGCTTCACATTTGCCTATTCTGTTTCTTTTCTTTTTAGTTTTGTTATTTATATATATATATATAATATAATAACATTATAAATATCTATTGATAAAAATCTATTAAATAACCAATATTTATTTAACATTTGTATCCATTTATATCCTTACATTTGTCACACTTTTATTTATTCATCACATAAAAATCATATCATATCATATAATATAATTATTTAATTAATAAATATCTTTTACTAAATAATAAATATCTATTTAATATCAAATACATGTATTACAAATGTATGTATTTTTATTAATACATTTGTATCAAATTATATCCACACATTTGTCTTTATTTAATTTATTTAATAATATAATATCAATTCAATAATAATAACATTAATATTTACTTAAATAATAAGTAAATACACACATGTATTATAAATGTATTTACAATAATTATTACACATGTATTTATTTTTTATTTTTTATTTTTTTATTTTTCCATACATTTGTATCAAATTATCACTATATACTTGTCTTTCTTTTATTTATTTCATAATATAATAATTTAATATCAATTAAATAATAATGACTATAATAATAAATAAATAAATTAATCTAAGAAAATCCTAGATTCTTCCATCTTTTTCTGCCTAAATTCATACATTAGGTATAATTGCCTATTGGTCCTTTTTATTTTCTTTTAATCTACAATTTAACTTTCATCCTTTATTCAATTTAGTCATTTTTCCTAATTACTCTTAATTAAGTTAAATTCACTTAATTAAACTCTAATTAACCACTCGACTAACTTCATAAATATTTTTAATAATTATTTACTAATTCATTTTTCAGAAACGGAGACCCGAAAATATATATTTTTTATAACCTTAAAATTCGGGTCGTTATAGTTTAGCCGTGTGAGACACACAGCCAGACCACAAGGGCGTTTGTCCCCTGTATTTTGCAATAGTTTTTTAAGTTTTAAAAGTTTCCTGAGTTATCGGTTTAGTCCTGAACTTTCCCAAATGCATGTTTTGGGCCCTGTAGGCTCGTATTAAGGACGATATGAATGATTTTGATTGTTGATTATTTGAATTTGAGAAATGTAAGTGAAATGTATGATTATTATTCTGTAAGTTCGGTAATGCTCCGTAACCCTATTCCGACGTTGAATACGGGTGAGGGGTGTTACAATAATGGCATGTATAGATGGACTTGTGTCTAATGTTTAGTTAATGTTTATGGCATGTAATGTTGTTTTGGATTTTGGGTACTTATGGTATTTTTAATGCCTTGATGGTTGATGTTTATATGGTCAAATTGATGCTTGGTTTTATGACTAAGTTGGTAAGTGTTGGCATGTTTTCAATGTGATCAATTAAGGAATGCTTTGATATGGAATTTAGTTAATTATGTTTGGATGAAATATGACTGTTTAGACACAAAGATAGGTATGAATACTTGGTTGTTATTGAGGTGCCTATATTGCGTATTGGTTGGATGATTAAATGGCTTATTGAATTGGTCTTATTATGCATAATTTAGGTATGTTTTAAGGTCTTGATTATATGTGAAAATTGCTTGCAGGTTCATGCTTGAATGGGTGAAAGAAATAGCTTAAATTTTAGCCAACTTTTTGTCCACATAGCCTAAGACACGGACGTGTGTCTTAGCCGTGTGTGACACGTGACCATACGACATGGCCGTGTGTCCCATGTAGGTTTTAAAGGTTGCTTTTCGAAATTTACACAGCCTAGCACACGGGCATGTGAGGCCATTTCGAAGGTTACGCGGCCTAGCTCATGGGTGTGCGGCTTGGCCGTGTGATCCAAGTCAGAGAGTTACACAAGACGGACAAAGGCTGGGACAAGGCCATGTGTCCCTATTTCTAATGTTACATGGCCTGAGACACGAGCGTGTGTTTTAGCCATGTGAGTCACACGGCCTGGCCACACAGCCGTATGACCCCTGCAGTGTGAATATTTTTAACTTTTTCCTCAATGTTTTAAATGTTTCCAATTTAGTCTCGAATCATTTCTAAAGTGTTTCCAAGGCCTCTAGGGCTCGAAAAAGGGATGATATGCATGTGTATGAATGAATATACCATGGTTAATAAAATGTTTATAAATGAATGTTTAAAGTTACGATCTTATGTAATGCTCTGTAACCCTATTTCAGCGACGGACACAGGTTAGAGGTTTTACAACATAGCTCATCATCCATTCAAGATTAAAGTATACCACACTATGAATGTCAGAAGTGAATAAATCCATAAATGGATCTAGGATCTATTCTACCTTGGTCCTAACCAATGTACTATTAGTTCAGTCAGTCACATCTATATCTCTATCTTCTGGGAGTCATATGCTCCGATGCTCAAGACAAAACATCTCCCTAATTGGACTTGATAGATGACATATTAGTCTTTCAATCAGTTAGTTCATTTCTGATTAGACTAAGGACTTGTTTAGGTTCATCTACTAATATAAATTGTCTTCCATATTTACGACCCAACCATATAATACGGATTACTATTAGTTAAAAATTAGACAACCAATGAACTAATATTTGTTTCCATTTTTCTTTGCATGCAAAAACCATTTAAGACAGTAGACAAAGGGTCTTAATGTTATTCATGAATTATTTTAATAAACCAATCTATTCAAAAATACTACACTTAGGGCACCAAATCCAACACCTCTATATATAAATACCACATTCTCCAAGAAGAATAAGATAAGCATGAACTAAGTCTAGTATCTTTTTAACCTTGTTTGACCACCAAATCTAGTGGCTCTTTGCACCATTCACTGTGTGAACTATCCTCAATTTAGTGGATCTATGCACCCCATATGATGTGAATCGTGTTGGAAAAATTCGGTTAAGAAAATGGTTTTTAGTTAGCTGAAGATTAAATTTTTTTAAAAATCGAGCTTGTTTGTGATATTTATAGCAACAAACTTTTACTAAAAAGTACCTATGTTTTGTGCGAGATGGATTTGAGTAGGTCTAGCTTTCAACCAAACGACCTTCTCCATTATCCTTTTACCATGAGTTTCATCGAGTGTAGGCTCGAGCAACATAAACCAAACACAGAACAAGAAACGATTTTATAACTTTTAGTAGGAATGTAATTCTCTCAATAGAAACTAACAGAAATTGTAATGATAACCTACTAATATGAAAGCTTATTATTGTAGGTCAACCAGTGCCATCGATTTGGAGGGAGAGATAGGATAATTTTGGTTGAATATTGCTTAAACAACTAATATTATTTTAATTAAAAAAACTCTCCTAGTTTAACTGAGAGAGAGGTGGGCGGGACATCTTAGTTAATAATGTTGGATCTGGTTCCCTTAGTGTAGTATTTTTTTCTATGAGCACTTGTAATTTTTCAAACATATTGATTAATAAAAATATTCATGAATTACATTAATACTTTGTATTATTGTCCTTAAATGATTTTTGCACGCAAAACAAAATGGAAGCAAATTTCACTCATTAGTTGTCAATGTTTAACTAATATTTAGCGGTATTATGTGGTTGGATCGTAATACAAAAGGAAAACTTGTATTAGTAGATGAACCTAAACATTTCCTTAGTCTAATTGGATATGAGCAAGCCGATTGAAAGACTGCCATATAGTTTAGGAAAGAATGCCAGATGTACTTGTCATGCATATATTAATCATTCATGATTGAAACAAAGTTCGAGTGGGGATCCCTAAACAAAACCTATAGTCACACCCTATTTTATAAATTGTTGTCGTTAACATTTGAAAAAGAATAAGTTCTAGTCTAGTGGTAAAGAAGTATTGTATCTCTCTTTAAGACATTTTTTTTTAAAATTCGGTACACCCCTTGGTCAATCCTCATTGTCGTGCAAAATGTGTTGTCAAACTCAAGATTCTTTCCTCCCTGTTCCTCCTTCTTCCTTCCTTATTTCCCCTCATTTTACTCCCTTTCCCCCTCTCTTTCCTTTCTTATCCATTGTTTCCTTCTCCTACCATTTATTTCCTCTTTAACTAATTGTGCCACCCTTTTTACCAAAAAATCATCATCCATTTGTTTTTCTTTTGTCATTTTTCTCCTAATTGCCACATTTTGCAACCCTTTCCTCCTAACGCCTCATTTCTCTTCTCCTCTCTTTTCTCCTTTGCCACCACACCTCCTCATTGGCCACTGTTTGCACCTTCGCTATACCACCTTATCGCCGCCCACTTTTACATCTTCTTTTTCATCATCACCCTTTTGCTACACCATACATCACCATTGCCACCACCTTGCACCACCATTTCCACCGACCCTTGTTCTTTTTCCACCTTTGAATCTTCTCCTCTCTTGTCGTAACTCTTATTTCCTCTTCGTTCTTATTGTCACTGTCGCACCACCACCATGTCGTTGCTGTCCCCTTTTGTCTATTCTCTTTTGATATTTTTTTCTATACCTAAATTCTTTTTATCATGTAAAAATTCCTACTGAATAATCGTTGTTGATAAATTTCCTTTGAAGAGTAAGTATTAATCTTTATTATTATTACTTTGATCTCATATTCAAATATAACATATTATCTTAGTCAATTCTAATGAGTATATAATTTTTGTCTAAGGCTAGATCGGGACGGTTTGAATCTCCACTGATGTTTGAGATCAAAACAAAGTCTCCTATCAAATTTGTGTTAGAGTAAATGTTTTCAAATATTGGAATTCATTACTCCTTTCTGAATCTGTCAAAACCAATTTTAAAAGTTTGCATTTGGTTGTTGGAAGTACAAATCTAATTCATCATATCAACTCTAATATATAAGAGTGATACTAGTTCAATTCTATAGATCGAAGATAAGAGTAAGTATTTTCCTCCTACTTTGTAAGTAGGATTTATAGATCTTCTTCCAGATTTAGTATGACCAAATCTAACAAGGTGTTGATTGAGGATTTGATGTAGTTCAAAGTTCAAATCCGCATCATAGGAGTGTTGAGAAACGGAGTTGGTGTAATTTGATTTGCAATTAAAGGTGTGGGTTCTAACAAATTAAAGACTATGGATGTATTGACCATAAATATTATGTGTATATTTACAAATAGTATCCTTTTAAACCTTTTTTGTATTTATCAGTAATCGATTGCATAAGTATTCTTGGTGAAGTGATCAATGAGTAATAAACCCTTTATTAGGATTGGCTAAAAGTAAGTACCCTTGATTTACGAAATCTATAATACCGATCATGTGTATAACGATATTAAATGATGCTATATTGTTTTGCAAGATCTATGGTGCTAAAGCATGCCACTGTTCTTTTATTGATATTGATAGCCTTATGCTACACTTATGCTACACTTATGGGACATGTTGGTGTGTTTGAGAGTGTTTAGCCTTGTGCTACATTATGGAACATGTTAAGGACTCATTGAGTCATTCTGAGGTGTTATAAGGAGATCCAATTATCCAACAGGAATGAACAAGTGAATAAGAATGTGATTCTCAAGATATGATGTTTTTTTCTAAGTTATATGACTGTAAGTAATTATAAACTAGACTTCATATAGGTATGGCAAATCCTAGTTTGTAGCTCTGTAATCTTGCCTAAGTTTCTGCTTAACTTATGTTTTGTGCTTACTACGTGTGTAACACCCCTTACTCGGGTCTGACACCGGGAAAAGATACGAGGCATTACCGGAGTTAGATGCAAGCAAACATACAAAATTGGACCATAAAATTTCATTCAAATTAAATTCATTCATACATATGCAAATTGTCCCTTATATGGGCCCTCGAGGCCCAAAACATACATTGGGTGTGGTTCGGGACTAAACTAAGAACTTTTGAAACTTTTATGACACTTTGAAAATTTTCTTGGTTTGAAGGGTCACATACCCGTGTGGGTAGGTTGTGCGGTCACACACGCACGTGTGGCTTGGGACACGCTCGTGTCTTTAGCCCGTGTAACTCTCTGTTTATGACGTCATCAACTAAATAGGGTCACACGGCCAAGTCACACTGTAACGCCCCAATTTTCGGGACTTCTGTGAATTTTGGTGAATTTTTGAATTTCTGTGTTTTGACTGCTGGGCGTAGGTCTCAGTATGTTAGTAGGCCTCTAGAAGCCCAAGTTTGAGATGAAATCCGGAAGTTTTAACTAATTTTAATTTTTAGAGGAAAAAGGGTTCTGGTAAGTTGGGCTTTTAAGATTTAATGGGTAAAATAATCCACAAGAAGACAGGTGGCAAAGTGGCATGTGACGCCACTAGGGTGCTAAAAAGGTGGCGTGTGGATGACTAGGGAGAGCTAAGGTTCAAGTCACAAGGTAAGCAAATATTAGTATTAATTTTTATTTACAGAAAGGGGATGTGATGGAACTTAAGTGGAACTCTGTTAGGAAGAGTTTATGCTGCTCAGGAGATTGAGTAAGGAGGAGATAAGGGAGAAGATTTAGGAGCTGATTAGGGGGTGTAGTATTGGCCGAATGATGGACTCTTGAGGAGCAAAAGTTGGCCGGCCAAGGGTTGCTAGTATAGGGAAAATTTGGCATTTGGGTTCTGACCATTCTCTTCTCTTTTTCTTTTCTCCTCTCATCTCCTATTCTCTTTTCTTCTTCTTTGCTTCTTCTTCTATAGCTGAACCCTTCCTACCATTCTACTCTTCCATTCCATTTGTTTTTAAGCCTTGGAAGCCGATTGCCATAAAAGCCAAAATCCCAAAAAACACATTTTTCACAGCCGATTTCTCTAGCCAAAGCCTCTGATTCTTCTCCATCTTTTTGGCCGATTCTCTCATCCTCTGAACCCTAAAGTCTTGTCGACAAAACCATCGCAAAACCCTCATATTTCATCTTTCTCTTCACTATTTCAAAAAGCCGAAAATCCCACAGTCTTAGAGGCATGGCTGAATCTTTAGACCTTTAAAGATTTGATTTTTGCTATCATTTGAGGGTTTAAATCTGCATCAGAACCGTATAGGAACTAAAGTGGAATCGTTGACTGAAGGAACCGGTGGTAAGTTTTCGAATCTATTCTTTATTTCAGGTTTTAAAAAAAGCCGAAACCCCTAAAGGCTTAGGGAGGCTGTCGATTGGGCCCTATGGCTCTAAGGGTTGTGACAATTGTTCTATTATGATGTTAGTGTGATCTAGAGGCTACTGATCGAAGGCTTTGACAAGTGGAACGACTGGATCTAAACCTAGTCGCTAGTTTCGGAAAAAGGTAAGAACTCTAAGGTTTGAGGCTTGGTTGGCCGAATATGGTAGGGGGATAAGTATGTGGTTTGTTTTCGATATTTAGATTGACGTGTTGGTAATCCAATTATAGGCAGCTCATGTGTGGAACTCACCGTCGAGCCACTACAAATCAGGTGTGTAACTGACACCTTTTCATAGACTAGATCGGCAAAAGCCGAAAAGCCAAAATGTCGAAAAACTGGTATTTTGTGGACTTGCGAGTGTGCGAATGCTCGTGAGGTAGATCGATTAATGTATCTGGTAAAATACAGTGTTTAGACTGCAGAGTGCATGATTTTTGTGCCTGAGATATTTTTTGGGCTTAGTGGGCCAAAATTGGGATAATAGGCCAACGGGCCCAAGTCGGTAAGAACACTCGGTAAGTGTTTCTGTTAGTACGTGAATGGTGGAAATATGCATGAAAACCCCCAAAATAGATAAATTACTAGAATACCCTTAAATATGAAAATTATCGTTATACCCCTAGGTGTAAAATGACCATTATACCCCTAGGGTTAATTTGACTGAAAAGCATGATGATCTGATTCTGTATGATGTATGTCATGAATTGTATATCTGTTGCATAGGGACATGGGTTATATTTATGGAGGAAGCGTCTTGGTGGCTATGCCACAAATATCTGTTCTGGTGGCTCTACCACAAATATCTGTATCTGGTGACTCTGTCACACTATCTGTTCTGGCAAACATGCTGCAAATTCTGTGGCGTGTAGCGGATGGGTGGGTCGAGTAGTCTCCCCACATGGTGTAAGGATGGTACGAGGGTGTATACGGTTGGATATGGTTGGGTTTCTGCATAAACATGTAATTTCTATTCTGTTATGTTATGGGCCTATGGGCTTCATTCTGAAATCTGTTCTAGGCCAAGGCCACTTTGATCTGTTTCTGTGTTTTGAACTGGTTTAGAATATGGTTGGGTTATTTTACACACTGAGTTTCCCAAACTCACCCCTTATTTTCATCCACGTAGGTAATCCCCAACCATAGTGGGCTTGGAGCTGTGAGGGATTCGGAGTGGCCACTCGTTCCGCAAATTTGGTTTCTTCTGGTGAATTGGACATCTTTTTATTTACTTTTATGATTTGGGTTTTAAGTTGTAATAAGGTCCTTTAATGATTTTTAATTGTTTTCAATATGATTTACTAGAATAGGTATAATATTATCTTAATCACTGAAACTGATTAGTCTTAGGGCAAGTTTTCAAAAACAGTAATTGATTTTTAAAATACCACGACAACAAAGCAAAACTTCCGCAACGAAAACGCTTTCCAAAGTTAATCACCTTTTCTTAATTTGGACTTAAATGAATTGGTTTCCTAAGAACATACACTAAGTTAAGGTGTGGCAATGGTGGTGTGCATGTCTAGGATTGGATCCGAAGGGAGCTTGGTACTTAAGCAGTCCGATGGACTCACCTCCTCTTTTCCGGTTTCCTACCTGATGCACAGCTTCCATTCACTTTAACCTATAATGAAATCATCCTTTGAACACTAAGTACGATTTTCTGGACTAAAAATAGAAAATGTTTTTAACGTTTCGATGTGGCACGTCGGATCCAGTCATAACGTTTAGGCTGAATTTGGGGTGTTACACACACGCCCGTGTGCTTAGGCCGTGTGGCGAATTAAATTCCAAAAATCAAGTGCAGACTTCACACCGCCTGGGCACACATCCATGTCCTTAGGCCGTGTCCTTCACACTGTTGAGACATACGTCTGTGTCTCTACCTGTGTGTTTACTACTAGGCATTCTATTTTACCTAATTAGGGTGCAGGGAACACACGGTTGGATCACATGCCCATGGGGCAGACCGTGTGTAGACACACCCCCGTGTGCCTACCAGTGTGGACAACTTTAAGGCTATTTTCCAAGCTTTTTGTCACCCTCAATAACACATGCACACTTACACATCTCAATGACATCTTACATGGCGTAAATGAGCAGTTACACATTCATAAATATCACTCATACATATCAACTTCTTATTAATTTATACTTGCTTAAGACTTCATATTTTATTTGGACCAAGCTTACCAAATCACATGCAATATGAAATATCAATTTAATTCCATTTCATACATTCATGCCTTAGTTGTTATTATGTCATTTACTCACATTTCCATCATCAAGCATCCATGATCATATCCACAATTCATCCATGCCAAATGAATTTAACCACAACATGAGTGACCATAGCACATGTATGCATGTATGAATAGGACTACATCCCTATAATTAATACAGGCCATATCTCATGGCCATATACAAAATGAACCATCAAATCATTATAAGCCAACACATATGGCTACACAAATATGACATATAACAAAAAGACCATGTCCCTATACCTGCCATACTCAAAATACTTAAATTCACTATACCCAAAAGATTAGTTTGATAGTGTGAATCGAGCTCCGACGTCCTTCGATCCCTGAGTTAGCTTAGTGATACTATAAGAAAATGGAAAGGAAAGGAGAGTAAGCATAAAGCTTAGTAAGTTTGCATGTAAATAATTAACAACATTAACTATGCAATATTATACACATAACGTAATAATATTTATTACAATGTCATCAAGTATCATAGGTACATTTTAAGTCATGCTATTTACATAATGTACAATAAAACTCATGATCATAATTCATTCATTCACTTTTTCTGAGGTCTCATCGATTCATAATCTCAATGTTTATGAGCTTTGTATACGTACCTGTATTCTTTCAACATGATCATACCTTGTCATCTCTTTGACATAATAGTTGGGTTACCTGTTGAACCACTTGGAATACTAAAGGATACTCGGGAACTCTAGTACACATGGTAGGATGCCAATGCCATGTCCCGGATATGGTCTTATATGGGATCACATAACGATGCTAATGCCATGTCCCAGACATTGTCTTACCTGGGATCATAGATCGATGCCAATGCCATGTCCCATACACTGTCTTACATGGGGATCACATATTGGTGCCAATAGCCCAGCTATGGTCTTACACAAAGTTACATATCGATGCTAGAGCCATGTCCCAGACATGGTCTTACATGGGATCGAACATAACCCTAATGTCATGACATTTGTATCCTAACTATTCCTTAGGTTCAACAGGGGTTTTGAATTATCGAACTTCGTCGAATCGTCATCGAGTCATCATTAATTAATTCCACAAAAAAATTATGTAATTCATGCAATATTAAAGCATTAAATACAAAATAATGTAACGTTGCATTATTTCCACACGAACTTACCTCGGTACCAAAATATGGTTAACTATTCGATTTAGTCCACAACCTTGTTCTTTCCTCGGTTTAGGTCCAGACTCTATTTTTCTTGATCTATAATAGAAAATTTCACTTATTTAATTATCACATTGTTCAAATTAGTCCATAAATCATACTTTGGCAAAATTAAAATTTTTCCCCTAAACTTTCACATAATTACAAATTAGCCCCTAGGCTCGTAAAATGAAATGTGTTCATTTTCTTTGTTACCCAAGCCTAGCCAAACTTATAACATGCTCATAGTAGCCCACATTTCTCATTAAAACATACATTTTACTACTCATTTTGCATCTTTTACAAATAGATCCTTTTCATGCATTTTCATAAAAAATCACTTAGTAAAAGATGTTAAACACACATTAAACTTTCATATTCCTCCATTAAACATCATGCATGACACACATGGGTAAGTTTTTGAACATGAAACCTAGCTCAAAATAATGGTAGAAATAGTTAGATCGATTGATGACTACTTTAAAAATGTAAAGAACATTAAAAACGGGGCTAGGATTGACTTACAATCAAGCTTGGAAAGTGAAGAAACCTTAGCTATGAAGAGCTTCAAAGTTTTGACCCTAGCTTGAAGAATATGAGCAAATTTTGCTTCATTTTTCCCTTTTTATTCTTTTATTAACCAAATGACAAAAAATGCCCTTAAGGCATTTCTTTTAAAATTTCCCTATTCATGCCCCTTTTTATCCATAATTATAGAGATTGAGCAAATTACTATTTAAGGACCTCTAATTAATAATCCATGGCAATTTCATGCTTAAAGCTTCTAGAACTCACATTTTGCAACTTTTTTAAATTTAGTCCTAAATGTCAAATTGGACACTTTATCAATAGAATTTCTTCATGAAACTTTCACAGAAGCATACAATCATATCACAGACCTCATAAGAATCATAAAATAATTATTTCTACTTCGAATTTTTGGTCTCAAAACCACTGTTCCAACTAGGCCCTAATTCGGGATGTTACAACGTGGGTATTATTATTTCCTATTTGTTCATTGTGTTTGCAAGAACTCACACACTCTTTCCTAAACACCGCAGGTAAGTAGATAGAAAGGTGAGCAGTCGCGAGACTAGTGATCCAAACAAAACATACATGTTGGAAGGGTAAAACAAGTGAACCCTGGACCATTAAGGCAATATGGGATGATCTGTTTGGGTATAGAGTGTAACACCCCAAGATAGGGCCTTAGATTTTTAGGGGTATTTTAGGAATTTTAGCCTTAGAGTGTTCAAAAGTTTGTGACATGACCTATCGATAATGTTCTTGATTATGGTTTTTAGAAAATCAAATCAAGTTTTGAAGAAATGTTTTAGAAACCTATAATTTTAGAAAAAAGACTGATTTGTAACAGAGTCAAAATTGTGAGCATTTATGCTGCAGTTTTACCAAATTTTAAAATTGAACCTAAAAACCCCCACCTACAACTTGTTTTCACGATAGTGTTCTCATTCACATTGTTTGTGCCGTTCCTTGCTTCCCTAAACACATTCCACTCGGATTTGTTCTTCAAATCTTCATCCTTTTGATTTCCATCATCACCCAAGTCTTTAAACCTTCATAAAGCTTCAGGAAAACACCCTAAAGTTCCATTAATTTCTTCGTCTTCTTCACTTGTGGGTTTTTCAAATTTGCATAAAAACATTTTTATTCTTCACATCGAAGGTAAGCACTCATTTCCCTATTAGTTTTTAGTGTTATTGGGTCCTTGAAATTGAGTTTTTAACCATTAAATCGTGGGTTTTGAATAAAAGCTAAAAATTGGGTCATTAATGGTAAATTTCAGGTTTCTGAGTGAAAACGTGATTTTAAAGTGATCTTCAATTAGTTTTGATGCAATTAGAAGGTTTCTAAACTTAGTTTGAAGTTTCATTAAATAATTATTTAGTTTTAATGAATCTTCGTTAAAATAGCCATAACTTGTAGAAAAATTTGATACCATAAACTGATGGATTTTGTGTAATTTAAAGGTTGGGAATTAGTCGTAGATGAATATGTAGATGAATGGAATTCTTTTCATGCAAAAAGATTAAATGTATACCAATATATTCAATTTTTATGTTTTCTATGTTAAAGGTTTCGGTTACATAAGAACATAACTTAGGCTTATGTCTTTGATTGCTTGTGGGGAGTCCTTAGCTAATTTTTGAATGTATTGTTGTGTGATTTATTGACCGCCTCTAGAAGTAGTAACCTCTAGAGTGTCAATATTGCACTAAAATATATAATTAAGAGGCGGTATCCTTAAGTATATGAGTTTAGCTGTAGTATAATTTTACAACAGAGTGGGTGAGTACTCCGAGGATCGTACCCAGGGAAGGTGAGTGCTAGATCAATTTTAACCTAAAGGCTATAAGATCTAATTAGTACTTTCTATTCAGTTATAGTATGAAGAATATAAAATAAAGGATTTTTGGGGTTTTTATAATTATAAAAATAAAACAACATAAAAATATAAGATTCAAGAGATTAAAAAGGAAGAATAAATTAAATCTGATTATGGGTAATTAGCTCACTTTAGTAATCTCCACCAACTGTCATCTGGAGTTCCTTATCAATCAACTAGTCGCTACCCTTGCAAGATCTTCTGATCTTCCACTAACATATCGAGTCAGCAAGAAATACTTATCTTCTGACCTCACAGTCTAGATTGGGTTGGGGTTACAGTGTTCACGAATGGGCAATACCAATTTTGGGTTAATTCCTACATTGATGAATACCAGGGGTTGTCAGGACTAGGGTTTATTTCACGTTCTCCCTTTACCAAACAGTTGATTTGTTGAGTAACCTTACAAAATAGTTAACAGATCATACCTCCACTCACTAATCCCCTATAGAAGGATTAGATCCTCATGGTGTTCATAACAATATATAATCGATGTAAAGAGAAAGCATGCTAATTAAATTGACAAGATAGGGCAAATGGAAGAGCCTGATTGTATTGATATTAAACATAAATCCATAGGGTTGAATGATTCCACAATCCAGATCTCTTGAAAGAAAACAACGAACAAATAAACTAAACTCTAGAAACCTAAAAAAGAAAACAAAACTAAATCTAAAGAAAGAAACTAGGTGGAAAAGGTGTCTATAATATGTGCCAAAGGAGCCTATTTATAGCTTTCAGGTTGCCACCAGCCTTAACCCTAAGTTACCTGACGTTCTTGAGCTTTAAGTTCGATTGTATGGACCAAAATGTCTATGCTTTGTGTTTAATTTTTTTCCCAGAGTCGATGTCACGACATATCAAGACCTGTGTCATGACATAGCAATCAGTATGTTCCTCTGTAGCCATCTTCAGGGGTATGTCGCGATACCCTTAGCCTGTGTCACGACATTGAAGGTAGACTTGAGTTTTTTTTCATTTTGTTCCCTATGTTGCTACATCAGACCTCCCGTGTTGCGACATAGCATCCAATATCAACCTAAAATGCCTTCTAATAGTCTCTTGAACACTTACAAAGTATGTTAGCTCTCTCTTTGGCCTCATTCAGGCCTTAAGGTCAACAAAAAACTCAATTTGTACATTTTATTAAATGCAAGTAAAACTAAAGAAACTTAACTAAAATGTAATGAAAATGTTTTAGTTTAATATGCTACACTGAATTACGGCAGATCAAACTCCCCCACATTAAAGTCATTGCTTGTCCTTAAGTAACATAAGCAAATTTGACAAAAAAAAATGACGACCCTTTAGCAAATATGATACAAGTTTTAACTTCGAAGCATATGACTTAGGCATTTCATGTTTTACTAACAACTTTAACATGATGAATAGTTAACTTACCTCCTTTAACTTCAAACATCGAAGTTAACTTTGAAAAATGTTTAAGTTTTGAAAAATTTTGTATGAGATTAGTTTGGTCTCGAACCTTCTCCAAAGCATGTTTAAGGTCTCCATGACCTACGTAGGGGACTCTATAATGATGTGTGACTTTGATGCTATGTTGATTATGAAATGAATGCAAATTATTCTGATATATCCGGTAATGCCTCTTAACCCTAGCCCGGTGACAGATACGGGTTAGGGGTGTTACATTTGGTTGGTATCAGAGCTATGGTTTAGTCGATCCTAGGACTACTATAGCGTGTGTGAGTCTAGCTATACATACCATATTTATAAATTGCGATAGCCTGATGAATCCTGACAATGAAAATGTGTTTTTATATAGCATATGGATCCTGAACGAGCCGTAGCTGACAATGTCGAAAGTAATGCACCTGCCCTCGCGCAAGGGACAGCACCATTCGACTCTAGACCGACTATGAGTAGCCATGATGGAAAGGCTAGACAAGCCTTCTATCAGATGATGAACGATTGGTTCACTCAATATATTCGAACTAATCCAGCTGTTCAACAACCCCCAACTCCGCTCAATCTTTTGCAAGTTCCTGCTATGTCACAAGTTAATCCGACTCTGTTGATTAAGCCTCTGGTCGACAAAATTAGAAAATATAGGGCCAAAGAGTTTCGAGCTTCCACTAGTGATGATGCTGAGAGGGCTAAATTCTGGTTAGAGAATACGATACGAGTGTTTGATGAATTGTCATTGACTCCGAAGGAATGCATTAAATGTGTCATTTTACTTTTGAGAGATACGGCTTATCATTGGTGGAAGACATTGATATCCGTACCTCCGAGAGAACGAGTCACTTGGGATTTCTTCCAAGCTGAATTTCGAAAGAAATACATCAGTCAGAGATTCATTGATTAGAAGCGTAAAGAGTTTCTTAAGCTAAAACAAGGCCGTATGTCTGTAATAGAATACGAGCGAGAATTTGTGAGACTGAGCCAGTATGCACGAGAATATGTCTCGACTAAAGCAATTATGTGCAAAAGATTCGAGGATGGCTTGAATAAAGACATCAAATTGTTAGTTGGAATTTTAAAAATAAAAGAATTTGTTGTGCTTGTTGAGAGAGCGTGTAAAGCTGAGGAACTCGGGAAAGAGAAAAGAAAAGCTGATTCAGAAGCTAGAGAGGTGAGAAAGAGATCTGCAAGTAAATCATTTCAATCTATGTTAAAGAAATTCTGAGATGATTATAGTCGTTCAAAGGCTAATGTGGGACATTTGAGTAGAGATCGTGCTAGATCGCATTTGAGCTTTAGAGCTCCAGCTACTTCTGTTGCAAGTGTTGGAGATGTCCAATCTAATCAACCTGAGTGCAAATATTGTGGTAAAAGACATCCTGACAGTTGTAGATTGAATGATCAAGCTTGTTTTAAATGTAGATCTTTGGATCACTTTATCCGAGATTGTCCCGAATCTGTTGAACAAGAGATTGTACAAAATTCGAGGCCAAGTGACAATGCATCTCATGGAAGACCTCTCAGAAATACGAGAAATATGAGTGGTAGTCAAAGAGGGACTAAAGACACTACTGTTCGATCTGAGGCTCGCGCACCTGCCAGAGCCTATGCCATTCAAGCTCGTGAGGAAGCTTCATCTCCTGATGTTATAACGAGTACTTTTACTCTTTACAATACTTCTGTGGTTGCATTGATAGATCTTGGATCAACGCATTCATATATATGGATGAATTTAGTATCCAGTAAGGCTTTGCCTGTAGAGTCTACTGAATTCATGATTAAAGTATCGAACCGCCTAGGTAAAAGTGTTTTAGTTGACAAGGTGTGCAAGAACTATCTGTTAATGTTTTGAGGTATTTGTTTTCTGGCTGATCTGATGTTATTACCCTTTGATGAGTTTGATATAATTCTGGGTATGGATTGGTTAACTTTGCATGATGCTATTGTGAACTGCAAATGGAAAATTATTAATTTAAAATGCAAGAATGATGAAATAGTCTGAATAGATTCTAGTGATTTGAATGGATTACCGGCTGTGATATCTTTGATGAAAACTCTGAGTATTGTGAGAAAGGGTTGTGCAGCTTACTTTGCTTATGTGATCGATTCAAAAGAAAATAAAAAAAAGTTGAATCAGTGCCTGTTGTCTGTAAATTTCTTGATGTATTTTCTAAAGAACTTCTGGGATTACCTCTGATCCTAGAAGTTAAATTTGGCATTGAGTTGGTACTGGGAACTACTCCGATTTTGATAGCTCCGTATAGAATGGCTCCTACCGAGTTAAAAGAATTAAAGTCTCAGTTGCAAGAGTTGACCAATAGAGGATTTGCATGACCGAGTTTTTCACCTTGGGGTGCTCCTGTTCAGTTTGTGGAAAAGAAAAATGGCACGATGAGAATATGTATTGATTATCGTCAGTTGAATAAAGTGACTCTCAAGAAAAAATATCCTCTGCCCAGAATTGGCGATTTGTTTGATCATTTGAAAGGAGCATCCGTGTTTTCAAAGATAGATTTGAGATCGAGCTATTATCAGCTGAGAGTAAAAGATTTAGACATTCTGAAAACTACTTTTCGAACGAGGCACTGTAACACCCCAAACCCGGCCTAGACGTTATGACCAGATCCAGCGTGCCACATCGGAACGTTAAAAACATTTTCTATTCTTAGTCCAGAAAATCGTACTTAGTGTTCAAAAGATGATTTCATTATAGGTTAAAGTGAATGGAAGCTGTGAACCAGGTAGGAAACCGGAAAAAGAGGAGGTGAGTCTATCGGACTGCTTAAGTACCAAGCTCCCTTCGGATCCAATCCTAGACATGCACACCACCATTGCCACACCATAACTTAATGTATGTTCTTAGGAAACAATCCATTTAAGTCCAGTTTACGAAAAAGTGATTACCCTTGGAAAACGATTCCATTGCGGAAGTTTTACTTTGTTGTCGTGATATTTTAAAATCAATTACTGTTTTTGAAAACGCGCCCTAAGACTAATCAATTTCAGTGATTAAGATAATATTATACCTATTCTAGTAAATCATATTGAAAACAATTAAAAATCATTAAAGCAGCCTTATTACAACTTAAAACCCAAATCATAAAAGTAAATAAAAAGATGTCCAATTCACCAGAAGAAAACCAAATTTGCAGAACGGTGGCCACTCCGAATCCCTCACAGCTCCAAGCCCGCTATGGTTGGGGATTACCTGCGTGGATGAAAATAAGGGGTGAATTTGGGAAACTCATTGTGTAAAATAACCCAACCATAGTCTAAACCAATTCAAACCACAGAAACAGATCAAATTGGCCTCAGCCTAGAACAGATTTCAGAATGAAGCCCATAGGCCCATAACAGAACAGAACAGAAATTACATGTTTATGCAGAAACCCAATCATATCCAACCGTATACACCCCCGTACAATCCTTACACCATGAGGGGAGACTACTCGACCTACCCAACCGCTACACGCCACAGAATTTGTAGCATGGCTGCTAGAACAGATAATGTGACATAGTCACCAGATACAGATATTTGTGGACAGAGCCACCAGAACAGATATTTGTGGCAGAGCCACCAGAACAGATAATTGTGGCATAGCCACCAGGACGCTTCCTCCATAAATATAACCCATGTCCCCATGCAACAGATATACAAATCATGGCATACATCATACAGAATCAGATCATCATGCTTTTCAGTTAAATTAACCCTAGGGGTATAATGGTCATTTTACACCTAGGGGTATAACGATAATTTTCATACTTAAGGGTATTCTAGTAATTTATCTATTTTAGGGTTTTCATGCATATTTTCACCATTTACGAACTAACAAAAACATTTACCGAGTGTTCTTACCGAATTGGGCCCGTTGGCCCATTATCCCAATTTTGGCCGATTAAGCCCAAAAATATTGAAAGGTACAAAAATCATGCACTCTGCAGTCTAAACACTGTCGTTTACAAAATATGCTAATCGATCTACCTCACGAGCATTCGCACACTCGCAAGTCCATAAAATACCGGTTTTTCGGCATTTTGGCTTTTTAGCGTTTGCCGATCTAGTCTATGAAAGGGTGTCAGTTACACACCTGATTGTGACGAAACGCTGACGAGTTCCACATGTGAGTTGCCTACAGTCAATTACTAATATGTTAACTAAGAATCCATAACAACTTGTATACAAATCTCCTTACCAACAGTCGGCCATTGACATTTTAAACACTAGAGATCCTACCTTTGCCGAAACTAGCGACTAGGTTTAGATCCAGTCGTTCCACTTGTCCAAGCCTTCTATCAGCAGCCTCTATATCACACTAACATCATAATAAAATAATTGTCACAACCCTTAAAGCCATAGGGCCCAATCGACAGCCTCCCTAAGCCTTTAGGGGTTTCGACTTTTCTAAAACCAGAAATAAATAATAGATTCGAAAACTTACCACTGGTTCCTTTAGTCAACGATTCCACTTTAGTTCCTATACGGTTCTAATGCAGATCTAAACCTTCAAATGATAGCAGAAATCAAATCTTTAAAGGTCCAAAGATTCGGCTATGCCCTTAAGACTATGGGGTTTTCGGCTTTTTGAAATAATGAAGAGAAAGATAAAATATGAGGGTTTTGCGATGGTTTTGTCGACAAGAATTTGAGGTTAAGAGAATGAGAGAATCAGCCAAAAATATGGAGAAGAATCAGAGGGTTTGGCTAAAGAAATTGGCACAACAGAAATAGGTATTCGGGATTTCGGCTTTTACGGCAATCGGCTATAAGGCTTAGAAGCAAATGGTAAGGAAGTGGAGTTGAGTAGAATGGTAGGAAGATTCAGCTATAGAGGGAAAGAAGAAGAAGAGAAAATAGATGAAGATAGGAGGAAAGAAAAAGAGAAAAGAATTGTCAGAAACGGCACCCCCTACCCAAAAAGTAAAAAAAAGAAATAAATCCTAAAGGCCAAAGATATATGGCACTTATTAGCTATGGCCGAATGAGTGTATTTCGGCATAGGAATTCTTCCTAAATTTCAATTCCCTGAATTGCTCCTTGATTTTTGGCCAAATTCATTGTTTGAATTTCATTCAAACTCCTAACCGAACAGCCCACCGCTTGCACCGCTCCAGCACGCTGCCAAGAGTCCTGATCAGACCCCAACTCCTTCCCCACGTGTACAGCAAAAATCCCAACCTTACGTGCGCGAGATGAGGCTCGAACCCCAAACCTCCGTCCGCCTTGCCCCCTTGCGCTTTCGCCCGAGCTGCTGGCCACTGCACCATGCTTCTTCCTTTACTAATATATGGTCACAATTAATTTTAACCTTTAACCCACTTCAGTTCTGGCCCGTTTCAAAAAATAAAACAGAATTTGCTTTCCCTTGGAATCAAACTCATAACCTCTTGGCAGGCCTAGCACACTGCTACCACTGCACTGAAGCTCTTCTCATGATATAATCTACTTACAACTAATTTTAGGACTTATCTGCAGTAGTCCCGGTTCGTTTAAAAATAAAAAAAATATCGCTACTTACTAAACTCGAACCCCTAACCACATGCACACTCTTAACGCCTGCTTGCCACTTGACCACGTGCTTGTTTTGTGTCACCTTTCCTCCCAAGATATTTATAAGGCCTCCTTGCGGTAATCCTTGGTTGTAAAAAAAAACAACCATTTGTGCACGCCGTGCCTTGAACCTAGGCACCTCCCATGCCTTCCTAGCATGCTTAGCCACTGGGCCAGGTGCTCCTTTATGCTACAACTCAGCCCAAATTATTAATAAGGCCTACTGCCCAGATTCTCTTAAAAGGAAAAATTTGAAAATTTTGCTAAACCTATAGGCCGAGCCCCGGAGTTTTCCCACACTATAAGCCCTTCGTTATTTATTTAATTACTAAACTAAGCTAAACATAATAATAATAATAATTAACTAGAACATCCAAATTATTCAGACCGTCTTCTACCCGAACCCAGACTCAAGGCCCAATACTTTCTAGGCCCAATTTTTGGGGCGTTACAGGTACGGACATTATGAGTTTTTAGTTATGCCTTTCGGATTAATGAATGCACCTTATCTTTTCATGGACTTGATGAATAGAATTTTCAGACCGTATTTAGATCAATTTGTTGTTGTATTCATTGATGAAATTTTAATTTATTCACGTGATGAAATTGAACATGCCGAGCATCTGAGAATAGTACTACATACATTGCGAGATAAGCAATTTTATGCGAAGTTTAGCAAATGTGAGTTATGGTTGCGTGAAGTTGGATTTCTAGGCCATATTATGTAGTCATCAGGTATCCGAGTTGATCCAAGCAAAATTTCAGCTATTCTGGATTGGAAACCTCCGAGAAATGTTTTTGAAGTCTGCAATTTTCTAGGACTTGTTGGTTATTATAGATGATTCATAAAAGGCTTTTTGATAATTGCGACTCCGTTGACGAAATTGCTTCAGAAAGATGTAAAGTTCGAATGGTCTGAAAAGTGTCAGAAAAATTTTGATCAATTGAAAGCTCTATTGACTGAAGCTCTGGTGTTAATACAACCAGAATTAGGTAAAGAATTTGTGAATTATAGTGATGCTTCGTTGAACGGTTTAGGATGTGTTTTGATGCAGGAAGGCAAAGTTATAGCCTATGCTTCGAGACAATTAAAGCTGCATGAAAAGAACTATCTGACACATGATCTTGAGTTAGCTGCGATTGTGTTTGCTCTAAAAATTTGGTGTCATTATCTATTTAGTGAGAAATGTCATGTTTATTCTGATCATAAAAGTTTGAAATCTCTGATGACTCAGAAAGATTTGAATTTGCAACAAAGAAGATGGCCAGAATTGCTAAAAGATTATAAGCTTGTTATTGATTATCATTTGGGAAAAGTAAATGTTGTTGCTGATGCTTTAACTCAGAAATTATTTTTTGCATTACGTGCCATGAATGCTCATTTAGCTTTTTTTGATGATGGTTCAGTTTTAGCTGAATTGAAAGCGAGACCTTTGTTCTTACAGTAGATTATTGATGCTCAGAAGGTTGATAATGAGTTAATAGCAAACAAGCTCAGTGTGATTTGAATTATGATTCTAAATTTCAAGTTGATGATGATGTTTGTTTGAGATTTCGAGATTGGATTTGTGTTCCGAGAAATCCAAATTTAATTCAGATGATTTTGAACGAGGCTCATAACAGTCGTTTATTTGTACATCCAGGTAGTACTAAAATGTATAACAATTTAAAACAGCTTTATTGGTGGTCTAAAACGAAAAGATATATCTCTGATTTCATTTCGAAATGTTTTATCTGTCAGTAAGTTAAAGCTAAACATCAAGTGTCATCTGGTTTGTTACAGTCAATTATGATTCCAGAGCGAAAATGGGACAGGGTGACAATAGATTTTGTTTCGGGTTTTCCCCTATCTCTATGAAAGAAAGATGCAATCTGGGCTGCAGTAGATAGATTAACGAAATCAGCTCATTTTATTTCGATACGATCTGATTACTCGCTTGATAAGTTAGCTGAGTTATACATTTATGAAATTGTAAGATTGCATGGTGTGCCATTGTCTATTGTGTCAGATAGAGACCCGAGATTTACTTCACAATTCTAGAAGAAATTGCAAGAGGCTTTAGGTACGAAATTGCATTTCAGTACTGCTTTTCATCCGCAGACAGATGGTCAATCCGAGCGGATTATTCAGATTCTTAAGGATATGTTAAGATGTTGCATTCTTGAGTTTCAAGGTACGTGGGAACAGTACTTGCCATTGATTGAGTTTGCTTATAATAATAGTTTTCAATCGAGCATTAAAATGCCACCCTACGAAGCCTTATATGGTTGCAAATGCCATACACCTTGGTTTTGGACTGAACTAAGTGAAAATAAGATACACAGAGTTGATTTGATAAAAGAGGCTGAACAGAAAGTAAAAGTGATCCGAGATAGTTTGAAGATAGCTTCTGATCGACAAAAATCTTACGATATTTGAAGCGAAAAGATATTGAATTTGAGATTGGCGACAAAATGCTTCTGAAAGTATCCCCGTGGAAGAAAGTGCTCCGATTTGGTAGAAAAGGCAAATTGAGTCCGAGGTTTATCGGGCCATATGAGATTATTGAGTGTATCGAGCCAGTTGCTTATAGATTGTTGTTGCCACCAGAGCTAGAAAAGATTCATAATGCGTTTCACGTATCGATGCTTCAACAATACAGATCCAACCATTGGCATGTGATTACTCCATCTGAGATTGAAATTCAGTCTGATATGACTTATGAACTGAAACTGATCCGTATCTTAGCTTGTGAGGTAAAAGAATTGCGAAATTAGAAAATTTCGTTAGTGAGAGTATTGTGGCATAGACATGGTATTAAAGAGGCTACGTGGGAGCTTGAACATGCTATGAGACAGCGATATCCAAATCTGTTCAACGGTAAGATTTTTGGGGACGAAAATCCCTAAAGGGGAGAGTTGTAAAAGTCCAGTTTAGACCCTAGTCGGAATAGTGGTTTTGGGACCACAAATTTGAGTTAGGAAAAATATTTTAATATTATTTTCTATTCTTATAATATGTGAATTGACATGTGTGAAAGTTTCGTATGAAAATTCGATCATTTGTGTGCTAAATTTGTGAAAAAGAACTAATCGCGTAAAATGTAAAAGTGGCCTTCTATTTGTTAAAGTGCCTATTTACTATGCCTTTATAATTGAGAGGTCCTTATGTTGATATTTGACCATTGAAAGTTTGAGTGGACATTTTTTGCCTTGATATTAATGTTTTAAATGTTTATAATGCAAGGATAAAATGGTAAAATGAACATTAATGTTAATTAAAATTAAACCGAACATGAAATTAGTTCATTTTATGCTCATTGTTGCCGAAAATCACAAGAAAAAAAAGGAAAAAAGAATAGCTAGGGCTCGACACTTTGATTTGGTGATTAAGGTATAGATTTTGTTCGGTTTTTGATAATTTTTACGTATTTGTGATTGTTGCTTAGTAATCTATCAAGTCCATGTCTCAATTTCTGATTTTGTTGATGATTTTGAGTTGAGCCATTGATGAAATTATGAGTTTTGTGATGTTAATAGATGAAAAATGAAAGATATGTGTTGGGTTAACATGTTTTGTCTTTGAATTTTTGATGAATTTGAGTAATTTGGGCTAAACTGTGAATTTTGTAAATTGAGGGACTAAAATGTGAAATAAATGAAATATATGGGCTTATATGAACACCATGTATATTCGGCTAAGCAAGTGTGTATGGAAATTTTGTGTATTTTGTGATTTTGTGAATTAAGGACTAAAGTGTTAAAATGTGAAAATGCGAGGGCTAATTTGTAAATTACCCTAAATTTGTGTTTGTGGATTTATTTGAATGATTTGGTGTAAAAAAGAGTTAAATTTGAATTGATATAGATCAAGAACAAAAGAAAACAGAATTAGATCGGGGGAAATCGAAAGTCGTCTAGTAGTCGACTCCGTTCGTTCGAATCCATACGAGGTAAGTCTATATACAAATAAATGTATTTGAAATAATTTAATTATGATTATATGTTATTGAATAATTGTAACACCCCTAACCCGTATCCATCGCCAGAAAGGGATTACGAGGCATTACCGAACGAGCCACAAATTTTGAACATTTACATATACACATATGTTATATTCACATAACTAAAACATAAATTCGTTTAAACATTAAATACATAATCTAAATCATAACACAATTATCAATGAAAACCTAAAGTCATATATAGTCTACTTTCAAATACATACAAAATTCATGTACTATTATCATTAAAGAAACCTAATACCTCAAAGAATTTTAGTATTTAATAACTCATTTATAAACATGTGCTTAATAACCAAGCATATCATATAACTAAAGTTTATTTAATAATAACATATGCGACATTGGCTTTTAAAAATATAATCAATATACATTTGTATATTATACCATATTACCAAACAAAATGAACCATTTTGAGTACAAATATCAACCAAAAGTACATTTATGTTGCATGCTTATGAACATTCGTATATCAAATAAAAAATAAGCCATATTATACAACTTATTAATTATCCATATAAGAGTCATTATCAAACATCAACAAATGGTCAAATATAATTGTCATTATTACCAAGTTATGCGTATTGCACTATAGCAACATTAACATTTTTGAACACAAATAACAAATCAAAGAACATCTAAATCGCATGCTAATTTTTCATGCCAAAATACATATACTCAACCAATCAATTAGCCATATATATTTGGTCATCAAATTTAACCTCAATAGATCATCCTATTATCACAACGAACTCTCAACTAGGTATATCATTTTGTAGTTAATTAACATTATTAACTAGATACATTATACTTGCTCAAATGACTGACGCATCATCCATAGAACATAGTAATATTTTGCTATCACGGACTGTACCAAAAAGACCAATTACACAAGCAATAATATATTCATAATATAACTTATATAAACTTGCCACAACTGAAACCACATCCATCACTACATTAACATCACACAAACCGATTCATAACTATCCACAAATGCAAACTATACCATCAAACAAACATACCAATATGAGCTAATTATTAAATCGATTATATATTATAATTACCACTTCTCATTGCCGAATCATTTAACTAAACATCACAAACATATTTACCAAGAATATACTTACCAAAATATGCTTATCCCATGTCAAATTACTAAATCATCAATTAACCTAATAATCAAGCCAAACCATATAGCCAAATACCAACTCACATAGCAAAACCTTAACAAAGCATATCAATCAAGTTCACATATATTTATCTATATATAAATCATAACAGAATCATCAATGCCACAACCAAACATAACCATAATTTGATCAAGACATAAATTCCAAACTTAACAAAATAATAAGCCATTTTCGCTTGGCTCATATTTACATAACCCAAAGTCAAGTATAAACATAAGCTAGCCTATACATGCCATAGGTTTAAGTTCAACTTTATAAAAATACTGAAACAGTCGATAGTGTGATAAACTTCACTGACGATCCCCGAGCTCATAACTAGTCTTCAAAATCTATAAAACAGAAACAAACATAAACACACACAGTACGTTATCATAGCTTATTAAGTCATAAGCAAATAAATATCTCAATGATAATATTAACTCAATTTAACTAAATCGATTTATGCTTTCATAGTCACATTTAATTTCAAATACACAATTTCATATAAAACATATACTTCCATACATAATTTTATTTTGGCCGAATATTCATGTATCTACTATCAAAGTAATATTCAATTTCTAAACCATAGTACCATTATATAACCAAATATACACACTCACAAGCATAGAGTATGAATCAAACATTAATATCTCATACTTATACATATCATGTGGCCAAATATACTTCACAAAAACACATATATATTTACATTAGCATAATTTATAATTTGCATCACATTTCAAATAACCAACTTACCTTATTTTCAAATAAGTAATCAACCATTTCATACCTGATCACTTAGCTCGTTTTACACATTCAATCACTACTTATCATTGCCCGTTAACCATTCGAAATTGAATATAATACTCGGATAATCACACATATCGTACAATGCCAACGTCCCAGACGTGGTCTTACATGTAATCACATATCAATGCTACTGTCCCAGACAGGGTCTTACTCGCACACATAAATCAGAATCACATATCGATGCCAGCGTATTAAACGTGGTCTTACTCGCACACATATATCAAAATCACATATCGATGCCAACGTATTAAACGTGGTCTTACTCGTACACATATATTGATGCCATGGTCTTACTCGCACATCACATATCAGAATCCTATGTCATGACATATATATCCTATCTATTCCTAAGGCTCATACGGGGCTTTCGGATGTCGTAACTCGATCGAATCGAACTCCTAACCATTACTCTCAAACATATATCATTTAGGCACATTTTAAAAACAATTATAACAATTCAATTCAGCATTTTTGATATACATATATGAAATTTACAACATCTATTTGCCTATAAACTTACCTCGGACAACAGTAATCGGAACAGAATGATTATTCGACAACTTTGGTTTTTTCCCGATCCAAGTCCAATTTCTTTGGTTCTTGATCTAAACATGTTCAAATTAAACTCATTCAAATATAATTTCATTCAATTTAGTCCAAAAACACATAATTGGGAAAATTACCATTTTACCCCTAACATTTTACACTTTTTACAATTTAGTCCAAATTCCACAAAACACAAAACATGCAAAATTTGCACACATCATGCTTAGGTCGAATGCTACCCATGTTCATACAAGTCCATACATTTCATTTATTTCACATTTTAGTTTGTCAATTTATTATTTTTGCAATTTAGCCCTAATTACTCAAAATCATCAAAATTTCCAATACAAAACATATTAATCCAAAAATATCTTTCATAATTCATCAACTAGCATCACAAAACTCAATTATTCATCAATGACATAACTCAAAATATTCATCAAAATCAAAAATTTAAGCATGAGCTTTGTACATTACACTGCAATGATCCCAAAAATGTAAAAATTATCAAAAACTGAGCTAATTTACATACCTTAATTAAGCATGCATATGACCGAACCCTTAACGCTTTATTTATTTTATTTCTTACAACATTCGGCCATTTGAGAATATGAATGCATGGCTTTTATTTATTTTATGTTTTATTATATCATATGTTATTACTTTAATTACTAATATAACCTTAATGAAATAATTATACAAACATTATATTCATGTCCTTAATCATCCATAATTTATAATTATGGTCTAATTGCAACATAAATACTTCATATTATAAAGACAACAACAATTAGGCACTTTCACATTTAACTACCAACTTTTTCATTTTACGCGATTAAGCCCTTTTATTAAATCGGGCATCCAAACAGTAAAATTAAAACATGAAAAATTAACACATATAAATTCACACATAATAAACACAGAAAATAATTTTAAATATTTTTCTGACTCAGATTCGTGGTCCTGAAACCACCGTTCCAAATAGGGTCTAAATCGGGCAGTTACAACAATAATAAATAGCTTTATGCCTTGAATATGAGATACCCGAGAAAGTATCAACAAAGTTCCGACGTTTGAAAAGTCTCGTACGAACCATAGGAATAGTTAAGATACATATGTCATGACATAGGATTTTTGATATGCGATATCATGTAAGACCACGTTTGGGATGTTGGCATCGATTTATGATTTACATGTAAGACCATGTTTGGGACATCGGCATCATATTTGATTTCATGTAAGACCCTGTTTGGGATAGTGGCATCGATATTTGATTACATGTAAGACCACGTCTAGGACGTTGGCATTGTATGAGCTTTTTGAGCTATCTGCGTATCTTTATAATTCTAAACGGTTCAACGGGCATTCTGAGAAATGAATGATTATATGAGATGTGTATTGGATTCAGGTATGTTCGAAAGGTATACTATATTTGAGAATAAAAGGTAAGTATATGTACAATTGATGATATGTGTTATATGTATGAGAAATTATGCTATATGTGTAAATGAATTGGGAATATGTGAAATGTATATGAACTATGTTGTTTGAGATAGTATTTGTCCATGGAGTATATGTAATTTGATGATGCTTTCATGTTTTAAATAATAAGTTTATTTGTATATGGCTTACTAAGCTTTTGAAAGCTTACTCTGTGTGTTTTTCAACTGTTTTATAGATATCGAAGCTATCGGGAGCTCAAGGATCATCAAGGATCCTCACCATACTATCGAGCCTTATTTTGGTACCTTTTGATATTGTGAATATAAAAGTATGGCATGTATAGGCTAGAAGTATTTGAATATATTTTGTAATATGTATATCTATTCATGTGATATGGCTTGGTTATGGATGTGATTATGAATGAATTTTGGTATATGCCTTGTGTTTAAAAATGGTATGCTTTGATGTACTCTTGAATGACCAAATGAAATGGTCAAATTTGGTAAGTTTTGGTATGTGTTTATTTGAAGAATTGGTAAGTTTATGGCATAAATGGTGTATGTTTTGGTGTATGTATTGGTTGGAAATTGGTATGAAAAGTGCTTGGTTTTATACTTGTAGGGATGACCCAAAATGGGTGGAAAATTTGGCTTTGCAAATGGCCTATTTTTAGCCACACGGGCAAGGACACGGGCATGTGTCTCAGCTGTGTTGCTCGAGGGCCATTTTGGAATGAGCCTGGGCAGACCACATGGTCACACACACGAGCGTGTACTAAACCGTACAGCCAAGTCAGTTTCGACCATGGGCTAGGCACACAGGCGTGTTGTTAGCCGTGTGGCCAAGTCAGTTTAGACCACGGGCTAGACACACGAGCGTGTGGTCAGTCATGTGGCCAAGTCAGTAGCCTCCCTACTTTTTACACGGCCTGGCACACGAGTGTGTCATGTGGCCGTGTGGGACAAGTAGTATGTATGCCCTATTTTTCCACAGCTAAGACACTCGGGTGTGTCTAATTTCGTGTGAGGCACGTGGCCTGTTCACACAGGCGTGTGACCTCTATAACTTTGAAAAATGTTTAAGTTTTGAAAAATTCATATGAGATCGGTTTGGTCCTGAACCTTCTCCAAAGCATGTTTAAGGTCTCGTTGACCTACGTAGGGGACTCTATAATGATGTGTAACTTTGATGCTATGTTGATTATGAAATGAATGCAATTTGTTTTGATATGTCCGATAATGCCTCTTAATCCTAGTCTGGCGTCGGATACGGGTTCGAGGTGTTACACGGTATGCCTTTAAAAGAATCCTTTTGGCCTATGTAATGTTCTAGTAGCCTTCATCAAATGTATGACTACTATTTTCGTTGATATGTTAGAAGAAGGATTGGATGAATTCATGGATGACTTTTCGGTATATAGAAACTCTTTTTAAGAATGTTTGGGTAACCTTGAGAAAGTGTTAAAAAGATGCGAGAAGACTAATCTAGTGCTTAACTTGGAAAAATGTCATTTCATGGTGAAAGAAGGATTGGTCTTAGGGCATCAGATATCGGGAAAAGGTATGGTAGTAGATAAAGCCAAAATAGAAGTTATAAAGCATCTTCCAAATTTGAAAAATGTTAAAGGTGTTCAAAAAAATTTTAGGCCATGCAGGATTTAACTAGAGGTTTATAAAATATTTCACTTATATTTCTAAATCTCTAAATCAACTCCACCAGAAAGAGACACCTTTCATATTTGACCAAAGCTACATCAAAGCCTTTGAGGTATTAAAAGAAAAACTCATATATGCTCCTATAATCATCACCCTGAATTGGTTGAAACCTTTTATTGTTATGTGTGATGCTAGTGACTATGCAGTAGGTGCACTTTGGGGCTACTAATTTTGCTAGCAAAACACTAAATCTAGCATAGTGCAACTACACTACAACTAAAAAAGAGATGACGGCAATAATGTTTGCTAGGGAAAAATTTTGACCCTATTTAATGGAGAATCGAGTATATGTGTATACTGGTCAGTCTATGTTAAAATATGTCATGAAGAAAAAAGAAACAAAAGCCAGACTAGTGAGATGGGTTTTATTAATTCAAGAATTTGATTTATGGATAATGGATAGGAAGGAGACTGAGAACCAAATTGCAGATCAATTATCCAGAATTGAGAACAATTTAAAAGTAAAAGATATTGAAGAAATTAAGGAGACCTTTATTGTAATATCTCGAATTAGGGCCTAATCAAAATAGTGGTTTCGTGACCATAAATCTGAGATAGAAATTATTATTTTATGATTATTTTGAGGTCTATGATATGATTTCATGATTGTGTGAAAATTTCGTGAAGAAATTCTATGCATAAAGTGCTTAATTTGAATATAGGGACTAAATTGAATAAGTTGCAAAACTTGCATTCTAGAAGTTTCTAGTATGAAATTGCTTTGAAATATTAATTAGGAGGTCTTAAATTGAATTTGACCAATTTCTAAGTTTATGGACAAAAATCAGACATGGATGGAATTTTTGGAAAGTTTAGTAGTAAGGGCATTTTTGTCATTTAGGGGTAAAATGAATTAAAATACAAAATTAAAAGTCAATTTTGCTCATCTTCTTCACCATGGACGTGTATACCAAGGGAGACTCCATGCCTAGGGTTTTCAAGCTTCCAAGCTCGATTGTAAGTCCGTTCTAGCCTCGTTTTTAATGATTTTTACGTTTTTGGAATCCCGATAACTTGATTAAGCTTATTCTAGCAATAATTTAAGCTAGGGTTCATATTTGGAAAAATACCCATAGGTGAAATTTGTGTATTTTGGTGTTTTATGATAGAATATGAGGTTTTAAATTATGTTAGACAACTTGTGCTACTCGGTTTTAAGTGAAAACGAGTAAAAGGGCTTAATCGGTAAAAATACCTAATAGTCATAAGTACATGTTAGACTGAGAATTTGATGTTGCCATAAAAGGAAAAAATGATCAGCATGTCATAAAACATAAGAAAATAGGATGAATTTTAATTTCCGAACCTTGGGAAAAAAGTGAAAATATGCAAAAGTTTAGGGGTCAAAATGAAAATTTTTAAAAATATGATTTTTGGACCCGTATAAATAGTGTGACTAATTATTAGGCTAAATGTGATATTATAGATGAAGGAAATCGAGATTCGGGCTTAAATCGGGAAAATACAAGGTTATGGACTAAAATAGTAAATTGCCGTTTCTGGATCGAGGTATGTTCGTGTGTTAATAATAATGCAATAACATGCATGAATTGTAATTCTCTATTGATATGGCATAAATTGTATGATTTAATATGTTTAAGAGAAGTTGATGGATGGTATGTATGATATGGAAAAATGTAAAGCTTGTTGTGTCATGTGAAATTGAATGGAAAATTATTGTTACATGAATTGAGTGTTAAATTACTATTACAGGTTGTATGAATGAATTTGCACGGTTGTACCTGATGAGATTTTGACAAGTTTGTACGTAAATAATTTATCGATTCTTTTTATTTTATTATATTTTGTTATCATATGAAATGTGGCTATCTATAAATTGACTATTTGTTGTAAATTGAAAATTGAAAAAGGACTATGAATAAATTTGTGACATGATGGAAAGTGAGGAATTTCTCGGTTGAACCTTCGGAATAGAAACGATACGAATGATCTATTGTGAGGTCGCATGTGTAGTACTAAGTGCAGGCTACTATGTGTACCGGATAATTGGTCGCATGTGTAGTACTATGTGCAGGCTACTATGCGTACCAGATAGCTTTGACTACAAGTGTGAAAATATGTGCAAGCAATTGAGTATCAGTTATTATTCCGAAGAGTTCAACGGGAAAATCGATTAAGTAAAAATATATATGAACATGATTATATGATGAATAAGTGCAGGTGTATGTTTATGAAAATTTTGAGCAATGTGCTCGATAGTTGGGTGAACTTTGATAAGACAACGGATTAAGTGGAATTATGTAAGAATGAATTTTAGTAGTAAAACAGTGTTGGACAGCAGCAGTTGTGTGACTTTCAAAATTCACTAAAAATTGTGTAAGTTGAATAAAAATTCAAATGATATATGAAAATAAAGCTTAATGAGTCTATTTTCATATAAAAGAAACATAGAAAGCAAAATAATTCTATATTGTATGATATTTGAATCCTTGTAAAACAGGGTCTGAATGAATTCGAGATCCCCTGTTCTGACTTTAGAAATTCACCATAAATTGTACAAATATTATTAAGAGTCATACCTTACATGCATAGATTCCTTATTGAGTCTATTTTTAAGGTAAACAAACGGCATGGTCTTTGTAATTCTTTACAGGGAGAAATTTGGTTCGTAGTGCACAGAGGTCAGAGTAGTCGTACTATGAAACAGGGGAGAAATTAGCTAAACCAAAAATTCTGGAAATTTTATGGGAGAAAGATATATGAATCTAGTTTCAAGAAAAATTAATGAAACTAAATTTGGAGTTTTGTAGCTTCGGATATGAATGATTTAGTAACTGTAACTCGATAACACAGTTTAACCTGAATATGTGTAATTGTACAATTATAGTGTTTTATCTTGAAAAGCATGGTAGTAATTGCTTATTATTTTCATATGAACTTACTAAGCGTAAAGCTTACCCATCCTCTCCATTTCTTTAGTATTGGCAGGTCGGCTCGGGGTTGGAGATCGTCGGAGGCAAAACACACTATCAAATTATCATTTTTGGGAGAATTAATTTAAATATTAGAAATATCAAGTGAGTGGCATGTATAGGAAGTTGGTTTGTGTTATGTATTTTTATTATGATTTTGACCATACGTATCAGTCTGCATTGAGTTATCGTATATAATCATGAGATGTGGTCCTTATCCATTATGTTTTATAAGTTTAATTAATCGTGCCATGTCCTATGTTTTGATGTGATGATATAGTTAGCTTTGTTTGTTATGCATGTGTTCGAAAAGTTTTGAATTAAATGAAATTTTACAGCCCAGCTTTCGTCTATGTGTATTGTTAAGTCTGGTAATGCCTCGTACTCTGTTCTGGCCTTGGATACGGGTAAGGAGTGTTACATTTAGTGGTATCAGAGCTATGGTTTAGTCGGTTCTCAGACTAACCTAGCATGTGTAAAAGTCCAGTTATACATGCCACTGATCCGTGATAGTGTGATGCCTTCTGACGCGTATGAGCACCGTCTTGTTTAGACAGAAGTACTCTCCAATTGAGCTGCACTGACCTTGTTCAATGTGATGCGAAGGTGTTTGAATAAAATTATGATTATGATGAGTCTCGATTTAGAAAAGTATGAATGAAAATTTATGATATATATAAGTGATAACACGTGAGATGAAAGGTCATGTTGTAATAAATATCCATACATGCTTGATGCTCATATGATGTAGTGTATTTGACTTACTTGATAAGATGAACAGGATAAATAGAAATTCGTAGAGGTATGAGTAAAAGTTCCTAAGATTATGATATGAATAAAAATGTCATTGCCTTGATTGAACGTTGAATGTTGATGAATGTCAATGATATTTTTTATGAGATAAATGATTATAATGAAATGAATTTATCTATGTTAAATTGTTTGGACTGAATTATGTGATTGTAATGATATGTATATGATGATGCACGAAATAAAAGTTGCGATTGTGATGCAAATATCTATATTTGTTTAACCCTTATATGATGTCATGAGTATGATTTGTTCGAGTAGATGAATGGATAAGTCAAGCTATCCAGGAAACATAGGATGCATGCATAATTATACCTGACTAAATGAGATAACTGGAAAGTGGGCATTAAACCAATATGAATGTTAGTTACTCGAAATGAATGACATGATTGAGATATGATTGCTATGATGAAAACTGTGTTACATGTATATGTATATGAGAGTTGAGTCAGAGGCCCTACGACCCCTTCTCCCTTACCAAAGTGGTGTTTTATAATGGAATTTCATGAGATTTGTACTGAATAAGTTTCCGGTTGAGAAACCAAAGAGTTCAGTGCTAGAATAATTATAAATATGATTAGAGATTAAAGAATGAGTTGATAAGTAAAGCTAAAGCTAGAAAAGTATCAGATTGGCATAAGGATTATTGGAGTTATGCACTGTTCCAGTTAGAGAAGAAATTTATTTTGATAAATCGAATTACTAAGGTATAAGGTCGAGAAAAGTGCAAATCAAAATTTATTCAGAACTAGTCTTCTTTAGTGAAAAGTAATATGAAATTTGTGATGGCAGAAATAGTTGGGGAAATGATATCTGAAATGTGTAATATCTGAGTGTGACAGTTACGGCTGGACATATTTTAGCAGTTTCTTCTAAGATGTTCTATGTGTTTATCCGTTCCTAGAAATATTTCTATGGTTATTGATCTTTTGAAGAAATCTTGTTATATAGGGATGTTTTCTAATCCTGATGTTAGACGAAAGCATTGGTAGCCTAACTGGTTTATAATTTGTATTGCTTTATTCCTTCGGGCATTCTATTAAATTTTGCCTGATAAAAAAATATTGATGAGAGAATATGTATGATACTATGATTCTATTTTTTCTACTTGATGCTCCATTTGATATGTATATATATATGGGAGTACATTGTTCTTGTTGTATTTGATTGAGATTAAATGATGTTTTCTACTGGATTTCTTTTCTCTGAGGAATTATCGGGATCTTCTATATTTCCCTATGAGTTTGGTTTTCAATTTATCGGCATAGTATCGTATCTTGGATTTCTTTATTCCAGATTTCTTTATTCTGGGTTTTTCTATCTTAGATTTCTTTATTCGATTTTCTTATTATCTTTATTCCGTAATTTGTCAATTATGACTCATGTTTGGAGTGCATTCTTCAGCTCGTGATAATCATGTCAAGTATGACTATACTTCTGATTTGATTTGAGTAATGTGGTAATTTCAGTATTGGGATTTTTCTAATTTTCGTGTAAAGTTTGACAACAGTAAAGGTATAAGTGATAAAAGTGCGAGTTCCAATCGGTATGGTGGATTACTTCTCTCAAGTAAGTCAATTATAGTTAATGTCTTCAATTGAGATATTTTGATATTTGAGCTAATGCAATTGAGATGGTCTTGATTAACGTAATGAATGAATAGTAAAGAATGGCATGATGAATTGTTTGGTAACTAGAAGAAATGATTATTTTCGAGGTTATATCAGAATTATTTTCATAGCGGAAAGAGGAAAATGTGATAGTGAGTAATAAACTAAAAGAGTACAGTGAGGATCGACTTTTGATGTTGAATTTCAGATTGGATCTGATTCATGGTATTATTAACCCAAGGCTTATACAGAAAGAATTGTATGAAGCTCACAGTGAAAATTTGTCTATTCATTCAGAGAGTAATGGCGTGTACTGTAATTTGATTAAGATGTTATTGGATTGTGATTTATTGATGATGAAAATTTGTATGATTATTTTGGAAGAGTGTAGGTCCCTTTAATTGTTGGATTTCTTAGAATTCTAGTCTCCATTAACCAAATTGAGATCTAGTTTTATGTCAAGATGACAAGGGAAACGGAGAAGGGTTGAAAATTTAAGAACAATTAAGAGATGAGTCCGTAAGCTTTCAGAATATATGAGAAATTAAAGAGATATGTTGGAGGCACTGCCTGAGTGAAAGTTCTTCAACACTGAATATGAAATTGAGGAATCCAAGTGAAGACCACTTTTCCAGTAAGATTTTCGGGGACGAAAATCCCTAAAGGGGGAGAATTTTAATATCCCGAATTAGGGCCTAATCGAAATAGTGGTTTCATGACCACAAATTCGAGATAGAAATTATTATTTTATGATTATTTTGAGGTCTATGATATGATTTCATGATTGTGTGAAAATTTTGTGAAGAAATTCTATGCATAAAGTGCTTAATTTGAAGATAGGGACTAAATTGAATAAGTTATAAAACTTGCATTCTAGAAGTTTCTAGTATGAAATTGCTTTGAAATATTAATTAGGAGGTATTAAATAGCAATTTGACCAATTTCTAAGTCTATGGACAAAAATTGGACATGGATGGAATTTTTGGAAAGTTTAGTAGTAAGGGCATTTTGGTCATTTAGGGGTAAAATGAATTAAAATACAAAATTAAAAGCCATTTTTGCTCATCTTCTTCACCATGGACGTGTATACCAAGGGAGAATCCATGGATAGGGTTTTCAAGCTTCCACGCTCGATTGTAAGTCCGTTCTAGCCTCGTTTTTAATGATTTTTACGTTTTTGGAATCCCGGTAACTTGATTAAGCTTATTCTAGCAATAATTTAAGCTAGGGTTCATATTTGGAAAAATACCCATAGGTGAAATTTGTGTATTTTGGTGTTTTATGATAGAATATGAGGTTTTAAATTATGTTAGACAACTTGTGCTACTCGATTTTAAGTAAAAACGAGTAAAAGGGCTTAATCGGTAAAAATACCTAATAGTCATAAGTACATGTTAGAGTGAGAATTTGATGTTGCCATAGAAGGGAAAAATGATCAGCATGTCATAAAACATAAGAAAATAGGATGAAGTTTAATTTCCGAACCTTGGGGCAAAAGTGCAAATATGCAAAAGTTTAGGGGTCAAAATGAAAATTTTTAAAAATATGATTTTTGGACCCGTATAAATAGTGTGACTAATTATTAGGCTAAATGTGATATTATAGATGAAGGAAATCAGATTCGGGCTTAAATCGGGAAAATACAAGGTTATGGACTAAAATAGTAAATTGCCGTTTCTGGATCGAGGTAAGTTCGTGTGTTAATAATAATGCAATACCATGCATGAATTGTAATTGATATGGCATAAATTGTATGATTTAATATGTTTAAGAGAAGTTGATGGATGGTATGTATGATATGGAAAAAGTAATGCTTGTTGTGTCATGTGAAATTGAATGGAAAATTATTGTTACATGAATTGAGTGTTAAATTACTATTACCTGGGTTGTATGAATTCTTTGCATGATTGTACTGATGAGATTTCGACAAGTTTGTATGTAAATAATTAATCAATTCTTTTTATTTTATTATATTTTGTTATCATATGAAATGTGGCTATCTATAGATTGACTATTTGTTGTAAATTGAAAATTGAAAAAGGACTATGAACAAATTTGTAACATGATGAAAAGTGAGGAACTTCCCGGTTGAACCTTCAGAATAGAAACGATACGAATGATCTATTGTGAGGTCGCATGTGTAGTACTAAGTGCAGGCTACTATGCGTACCCGATAACTTCGATCACGTGTGTAGTACTAAGTGCAGGCTACTACGTGTACCGGATAATTGGTCGCATGTGTAGTACTATGTGCAGGCTACTATGCGTACCAGATAGCTTTGATTACAAGTGTGAAAATATGTGCAAGCAATTGAGTATCAGTTATTATTCCGAAGAGTTCAACGGGAAAATCGATTAAGTAAAAATATATATGAACATGATTATATGATGAATAAGTGCAGGTGTATGTTTATGAAAATTTTGAGCAATGTGCTCGATAGTTGGGTGAACTTTGATAAGACAACAGATTAAGTGGAATTATGTAAGAATGAATTTTAGTAGTAAAACAGTGTTGAACAGCAGCAGTTGCGTGACTTTGAAAATTCACTAAAAATTGTGTAAGTTGAATAAAAATTCAAATGATATATGAAAATAAAGCTTAATGAGTCTATTTTCATATAAAAGAAACAGGGGAAGCAGAAGAATTCTATATTGTGTGATATTTGAATCCTTGTGAAACAGGGTCTGAATGAATTCGAGATCCCCTTTTCTGACTTTAGAAATTAACCATAAATTGTACAAATATTATTAAGAGTAATACTTTACATGCATGAATTCCTTATTGAGTCTATTTTTAAGGTAAACAAACGGCATGGTCTTTGGAATTCTTTACAGGGAGAAATTTGGTTCGTAGTGAATAGAGGTCAGAGTAGTTGTACTCTGAAACAGGGAAGACTTTAACTAATAAAATGTACTAATTGGCTAAATTAAAAATTCTGAAAATTTTATGGGAGAAATATATATGAATCTAGTTTTAATAAAAATTAACGAAACTAAATTTGGAGTTTTTTAGCTTCATATATGAATTATTTAGTAACTGTAACTCGATAACACAGTTTAACCTGAATATGTGTAATTGTACAATTATAGTGTTTTATCTTGAAAAGCATGGTAGTAATTTCTTATTATTTTCATATGAACTTACTAAGCGTAAAGCTTATCCATCCTCTCCATTTCTTTAGTATTGGTAGGTCGGCTCGGGGTTGGAGATCGTCGGAGGAAAAATCACACTATCAAATTATCATTTTTGGGAGAATTAATTTAAATATTAGAAATATCAAGTGAGTGGCATGTATAGGAAGTTGGTTTGTGTTATGTATTTTTATTATGATTTTGACCATACGTATCAGTCTGCATTGAGATATTGTATATAATCATGAGATGTGGTCCTTATCCATTATGTTTTATAAGTTTAATTAATCGTGCCATGTCCTATGTTTTGATGTGATGATATAGTTAGCTTTGTTTGTTATGCATGTGTTCGAAAAGTTTTGAATTAAATGAAATTTTACAGCCCAGCTTTCGTCTATGTGTATTGTTAAGTCTGGTAATGCCTCGTACTCTGTTCCGGCCTTGGATACGGGTAAGGGGTGTTACATTTATAGATGAGCAATTATTCAGAGTAGACATTAATCAACCCAGACCGAGTAAGCATATAGCACCATGGTATGTTAATTATGTCAATTATATTGCAAGAGGGTGTAACAAGCTGATTTTTTGAATAGTGGTTTTAGGACCACAAATTTATGTCATGTCACTTGTAAAAAGTATTTATAGAATATTTACGGAGTCATTTGAGTCGTGTTAAATTTGGTTAAGAAATTTTAACGTTTAGATGGCTAATTAAAAAAAAGAGACTAAATTGTAAAAGGTGCAAAACTTAGTAATTATTGAATTTAGATTATTTAATAGCTTTACTATTAAATGTGGGAAGGCTAATTAAGCAATTAAACCTTGTTAAAGGTTATTGGACGACATAAAAGAACAAAATTATTTAATTAAAGCATTAGGATGGCAATTTTGTAATTAAATCAAAATTAAAACAAAACAAATTGAAAGAATTAGACATTTCTTCTTCATTTTATTCAACTCATTATCGAAATCACCATTGAGTACCTATGAAGCTTCAGTCAACTCCTTGGCGTTGCATGGTATGGAAATTGACCTGTTTTCTTGTAATTTTTATCTTTTTGATATCGTTACAACTAAGTCCAGCTAGCTTGCACTTTCGTTTTTGAATATATTTAAAATTTTGAAAGTTTTCATTGATGAATCTTGGTTTGCTTTTTATGATAATTATGTGTTTGAAGCTTTGATTATGGTATTGGGATGTTTTATGAAGTAATTTTTATTAGTTTTTTTATTTAAGGATTAAATTGTTAAAATGCAAAAATTTCAAGGTTTGATGGTGAATTAGAGGTATAATTGGGACTGTTTAAGGGCCTAGATTATTCGAATATAAGTTTTGCTTGAGAAAATGGTTAATTTGATGATTTTCGGGTTAGAGGACTAAATTGCAAAAGTTGTAAAAGTTAGGGGCAATTGTATTATTATGAAAAATAAAAGGGTATAAAATGTAGAATAAATTGGAATATGAAATGTAAGCTAATAATTTGGAAATTTTACATTTTAGATCAAGACCCTGTTGATTTACGTGGAAAAAGGAAAATTATAGAATAGTCCCTAAACTTCTGCAACTATTATAATTCAGTCCAGGTAAGTTAGTCCGGTTTGTAATTTAATATCTTTATGCATTGTAAGATTGTATGATATGAAATAGTGGATATTTATTATTCTATTGATGATGTAAAGTTGTTTGGGAAATTATTGTTAAATTTCGATACTTGGGCTGAATGAACACGAGATAGAGTACAATTGAATAATGATGTGTTATGCGGGAATTGGACTGGAGATTGATGTGGTGTGCTATATATATTTATCTCGAGTATACCAAGGTTTAGTATTTTTTGCAAACGCTTGTGTTATACTATCATGTTTTGGCATATTATAGGAGCGACTGTATAGCCTACAGGCTAGGCACTTGGTGCCGAGGCGTGTTATCGGTTGGATTAGGTCTCATGAGTGTTTGGCGTGTTATTGTTTGGATTAGCTCTCATGAGCGTTTGGTGTGTTATCGGTTGGATTAGCTCTCAAGAGCGTTTGGCGTGTTTTGGTTGGATTATTTGTGTACTCATATCTATGAGTCATTCATCAGATCGTAAATTATTGTACTATAACTTGCTTAATGACTTTGAATGGCATGACATGTACTTGATATCCTGAATTGACTTTATTGTGGACATATATGTTTTCCGGGAGATTATTGTTTGAGCTTTGAATTGAATTATGCAAATCACTGATATGTAATTGTGGATGACAGGAAACATGTGTTGTTGGATCAATTTTTTATTAAATTTTTTATATTTACTTCGGTAAATTTTATTGTTTTTGCACGTCGAACTTACTAAGCTTCAACAAGCTTACTTGTGTTAATTTCTAATTCTTGTAGATACTTTTGAAGGTTGGACGATCGGATTAGCACTCGAGTCACACTATCCATCTATTTTCGGTAGTTTTTGAAATTTTTTTTGGTATTGTAACACCCTAAACCCGGCCCAGACGTTATGGCCAAATCTGGTGTGTCACATTGAAATGTTTTAGCGAAAACCGTGTTTTCATTGAAAACCCTTCTTAAAATAAAAGAAACCTTAATTAACTTAAAATAAAACACACCTTTCAGTTGCAAAAACCTTGTTGAAACATTTGATTTAAGAAAACTTATCATTTAAAAATTTAATTCCAGAAACGTAGAAAACATTTTAGAAAACCCATGTTCAACTTCTTGTAATTACATTGAAAATAATAATAATTCAAGTAATAATAACACAATGAAAACCTTATTACAATCTGGTCTGGAACATACTTTAAAAAAAGGTAAAAAAACTTAAAAACTTGAAAAAAAAACCCAAGTCCAAATCATCTTGCTAGCTGGCCACCCAGAGTCCTTCCAAACATCGAACCTTCTACTAAGCATCACCTGAAAATAAAAAAAAAGAGGGGTGGTTTTCGCAAACTCCGTGTGTACAACCCTCGACAAAAACAAGCATTCAAAAAAAAACAACATCATTCATCAATCATGCAATGCAATCCCATCCAAATTATCCATCCGCTACACACCAGCTCCGTCCCCCGTCACACCATGTGGGGATATAAATATCGACCCACCCAACCCACACACCATGGTAGCCTAGTTGCGGAACTACCTTCATTTACATATTGGGCTTTAAAAGCCGTCGGTGGATCCATGATTGTCAAGCAACCATGAGATCCTCATATACTTCCTCCGTTCCATAATTCCCAACCCATATGCAACCTAAGTGGAATATCATATGTATGCATGTCGCATCCACAAAACTTACATTCAACACCTAGGGTTATTTTGGTCATTTTTTCCCTTAGAGGCATTTAGAGAAATTTTCCCTTAATTACGATTTTCACTTATCTTGGCCCGTTAACAAGTCCCGTGAGCTAAGATGAACGAATACTATGCACCAGGTAGGATTCCAGAGAAGAGGAGGTGGGTCATTAAGACCGCTTAAGTACCAAGCTCTCCCTAGATCCAATCCTAGACATGCATATACCCGTTGCCATACCTTAACCCTTTGACTTGTCCACGGTCGCAATATATTAATTAAGTTTTATGTAGTTATCATATACTAGGCCCAAAACCCCTTACAGAGCCCAATCAAATTCACATACCTGGATTTGGCCCATTAAGCCCAATCATATTCATATGGCCCATTAGGCCCAAATCACCTGTATATGGCCCATTAGGCTCAAATCACATTTATATGGCCCGTTAGGCCCAATCACATCCATACTCATGCTCACATACAAATTCCTATCACATAGCATCAATATTCAGTTTTTGCCTATTATGGGCTTAACAACCCATCGAGCCTATTTAGCCCATTTGGCCCATATGACCAAATCACAACCCAAGTTCATGGAATCGCCCGTGGGCCTCAAGCAACCTATCGGTTTCCCCTTTATGAGTTTGCACGCACTCACAAGACAACTACAGCCAAACTTTCAACTTTTCGACATTTTGACTTTTCAGCTTTTCGGCTTTTCAGCTTTTCGGCTTTTGCTGAATCATTGTGTGTGTACAGTGTATGTACACAACTGGTAAGCAAGCATGATGCGATCTCCTTAGCGCAAACCTACAATCGATATCACCCTTCAATTAATCGCATGCTTAATACTTATTTACTCAAAAACCGAAACCTCACCTTAACCTTACCTTGAGCCCAATCCTTAATTGCTTTTTCCTTGATCATGTATTTCCTAGATCTGGACAAATCTTAACTATTAAAACCCGAATAATAGGTGACTCGTATCTAACACAAGTCTCTTTACCATAACTATGACCATTCGGCCACCTTAGCCAATGGGAGAAGATTACTTACCAAAACCGCAACACCTTAAGTAGCAACTCGGCAGAGAGCTAAAACCAAGATCCGATACTAATTCCCTATAATTGATACTAAACAAAGAAAACCGATTGGAAGAGCAACACTTACACTAGATTAGGTCAAAAAGTATTCGGACCTTAGAAGATTCTATTCTTCGGCTTTTCAAACTAAGTATGGTGAATAAGGTTTATTTGGTACAGATTGAAGAAGAAGAGTAGTAGAAGAAATCGGTAAAGAAGATTATGTAGAGGAGAATAGAATTCGGCAGAAAGAAAAGAAAGTAAAATAGAGGGTTTTTGGCTTTTTGGATTTTTTAGTAATTTTTGGTAATTTTTAGTTAATAACTTGTATGAATTATGAATGATGGAAGATGTTTTTTATATAAACTTGTGGTATATGTATGACTAATAGATTATATGGAATTATTGTGAATTGAGGTGCCTATGATGGACACAATGGTTAGAAATTTAAGTTACATGAATTGGTATGTTTGAGTGATGACTTAGATTGTTGTATAAGTGTGTATATTTGTGGTACCAATGAGGATACATTGGTTAGGCACTTAAGATGGTTGAATTAGTATGATTTGAGCTTGTTTAATGGCATTTTGAATAGGTCTAATGGTTGGTAAATGGATTGCTTAGCATCTAAGAAATCTTGAAATGGTAAACTTGATGTTTAAGGTTCATTTAGGCGCACACGGCCTGGTACACAGGCTGCCAGACAGCACACGGCTTGCGACATGGCTGTGTGTCATAAGTCAGAGAGTTACATGGTCTGGCACATGACCTATGACACAGCCGTGTGACCCAACTCAGTGAGTTGCACGGCCAGGGACACGGCCATGTGTCCCAACTTCAAAAGTTACATGGCCTGAGGCATTCCACACGGCCGTGTGCCCCCTGTTTTTGAATTTTTTGATATTTTTCTAAAATATCTTGATTTGTTTCAAATTAGTCCTTAAGGGTTTTAAGATTAATTCTTTAGTCCCTAAAGCTCGATTTAAGCCTCATAAATGTAAGTTATTATTGTAATTCAATTACTTTATGGAATTTAAGAAATTATATTGAAATGATCATGAATTTACTTGTTTATTTCTGTTAACTTGCTGTAGCATTCCCGTAACCCTATTCCAGTGACAGATACAAGTTAGAGGTGTTACAGAGGGGTCTTCCTAGTACAAGCATCTTGGAAACATAAAAAGAAGATAGCCTATGAATTGAAAAATTACATTTGGGAGGAACCATACGTGTTTTGATAATGCACAGATTAATTAGTTTGGCGATGTGTAGCAGAGGAAGAGATACATTATATTTTACAAGGTTGTCACACATCTCTTTCTGAAGGGCATTTTGGTGAAGAAATGATAGCCTAAAAAGTACTATAATTTGGGTTTTATTGGCCAACCATGAATGGAGACGCTTATGAATTTGTACGAGGATGTGATAGGTGTCAGAGAATTAGAAACATATCAAAAATGGACGAAATGCCGCAAATAGGGATAATTGAGGTTGAAGTGTTTGATATTTGGGGGGATTAATTTCGTGGGACCTTTTCTGAGTTCTTTTAGGAACCAGTACATCCTCCTGGCTATAGATTATGTTTTAAAATGGGCCAAAGCTATCCCACTACCTACTAATGATACAAAATCATTAGTAAGATTCCTAAGAAAAAAACATATTTGCCAGGTTTGGTACACGGCGGCCGTTGGTCAGTGACGAAGGATCTCATTTTTGTAGCAAGCTGTTTGAAGCAACTTTGGCTAAATATAGCATAAGACACAAAATGACAACTACGTATCACCCACAAACTAATGGGCAAGCAGAAGTATCTAATTGGGAAATAAAGCAGATTCTGGAGAAAACATTAAACTCAAGTCGAAAAGGTTGGGCTGTCAAGCTAGATGATGCATTGTGGGTTTACAGAACAGCATTGTAAAACCCCTAAACCTGGCCTGGACATTATGGCCGAATCTGGCGATATCACATTGAAGTATTTTTTTCGACATCTAAGACTCATCGTTTAGAGGCCTTTTCTTTAACTCGCCTCTTTGTATAGGTTGAAAACCCATTTTAAAGCCTTATTGTTTATTCATAATGTGGTTGTTCGTTTAAAAGTTGCTTTTAGTAAAATGTTATTAATTTTGAAAACGGTTTGTTAATCGCGAAAGCTTTGAAAACGAGTTATATATATGTGGTGGTTTTGAAAATGTTTTAACTTTTTAGAAACTCATACTTTCCTATCACTAGCAGTTATATACGAAAGCAACTAAAAACCCAAATTCAAAATATAAAAATTAAAGAGGCCTTATTACATAATGAAAACCCAAAATAAAATTTTAACTATAATATTAAAAGAAACTGTGTCGAGTGGCCACCTCTAAGTCCTCCGTTGCCTCGATCCATCTAAGCCTGAGGGTTAGCTACACAGTTAAAAGATGGGTGAGTTTACGAAAACTCAGTGTGTGAAATCCCATAAAAGCATACAGTCAGAGTAAACAAAATTTGGGCCTACGCCCTCAGTTTTAGTTAGGGCCTTAGCCCATTCCAGTAACAGTAGCAGTGGGGCCTAAGCGCATAACAGTGTCAGTATAGTTTGCAATCAGAAAATCCTACCCAATCCAGCCTCTACACACCATCTCCGTACCAACCCTACACATCATGTGGGGATTAAATCGACCTACCCATCCCTACGCACCAAGTCATATCGGTTACGGCACTAAATCAATATTGCAGCAAAGCTACCATTATAGTAGGCTTAAAGCCATCAGTAGGTCCACAGTCGTCATGCGCGACCCGTGCGACCATATCAATATAGTACACTTCCTCCAAAATCATATATCCCACCCCATGCAATGCAACATAATATCATAGATGGATGCAACATACATATAACATGGCATGCTCAAAATACACATCGTAGAACAAATCAATCATTTTACCTTACAGGGGTATTTCGGTCATTTTACCCTATAGAGGTATTTCGATCATTTTACCCTATAAGGGCAAAATAGTCATTTTATCGAATACCGACCTAACAGAAGGTCATAGTCATCTCGGGCGATCTGTGCAACCTTAACAGTTAAATAGTGATAATGGGCCTACAACCCATAGTGCAGGCCCATGTGGGCCCACACGCTTGTGTGGCCCGCATAGCCTAAATTGGCCTTAGTCGTGTGGTTCACACAGCCTAGCTCAATAGTAACCACATTTTTGTGTGATTTTTTCCGTGTGGGGCCAACAGGGCCATTGGCCTACATGGCCCAGTTTGGCCCAAAATGGCCCAGTATCGTTTCGGCCCATGAAAACGCTCATGGCCATCTCGTTGACCACACATCCATGCTTGGTTACACGGCCTGCCACACAGGCGCCTACACGCCTGTATGGTGTCGACAACACTCTTTTCAGCTTTTTAGCCTTTTGACTTTTCGGCTTTTTAGACTTTGCAGTTTCACATCCAATGGCAGTGTTACACACACACACACACACACCTGATATGAGATTGTAGTCGAAACGCTTTCAAGATCCAAGCACCTATGATTAACAATAATCCCTCATTAACCTAAAACCATTGTTAATCTAAACCACAATATTGAAAAGGATTCGTTTGATCCATTGTCACTTACCAAACCAACAATCGCAGATCCTAGTTTCTATTGTCATTTCTCTTTTACTTCTCTCTCTCTCCCCCCCTTTCATTCAATCACTTTTACATTGGCAAGGTATTAATTGGTAAGTCTCTATTGACTCTGTTTTTCTGTTAGTCTTTCCTTTTCTCCCTAAATGTTGTTTTTATTACTTTTTCCTTTGATCATGGTACTTGTTGTTTCGGGTTGTAGTATCACTCGTGGAGTGAAGGAGTTTGCTTGGATTCTAAGAATGACTAGAATCTTCCTCTCGTCTCTCGTTCTAAGGTAACATTGTTCATTCGTATTTTATTAATTGAGGCACTTTGGTTTGGGGTTCTTGATCTTGGCCGAATGTCCATGTCTTTTGGGGTGGTTGTGCGATGTGTAATCTTTGTGTAAGCAGTATGTTTAAGGGGCTTGTTGCCATACAGATAATCATCAAGGGTCTAATATCGATTTTCGTCGGCGTTCTAAATAGGTTGCAACCACATTCGTTCAAACAAGGCATTAGTAAGTAGTCTTTTGGAACAAGTTTAAATTAGGGTTTCTTTTAAACGCGTATGTTAAATTTTGACCAAAGTTTCTGTTGTGTTAGGTGGAGTGCATGGGCTAATTCGTTCGTTTCGTAACCAGGTGTGTAATCACACTACTTCTTTTGTGTATTGGCAAAAGCCGAAAAACTGGCATCACTGATATCACACGGGCGTGCGATCGCTCGTGTGGTCATTTCAACGCTAAAGTGCGCGCATGGGATTGTGGAGATCACCATGAGCAATTTTGTGAGCTTAGGTCTTCCTGGCCCGCATTGGGCCATATGGGCCCTACGGGCTTGTGGTCCCGCACGAGCAAACTATTCGATTATGTGGAGATTGTTAGGCCAATTGTGTCGTTTACACAGCCAGGGCCATTATTTGGGCTTATTGGGCCACAAGAATGTGTGGACCCACATGGGTTGTTCGATGGGCTTGGGCCCATTCTTGCTGTTAAATTGTTAAGGTTGCACAGGTCGCACGAGACGACTGTGGACTTATCGTTGGGTCGGTAAGATTACCAAAACCCTAATATATGTTGTGATTATTATACCTCCGTGAGATAAATGATGATTATACGCCTATATGTTATATGACTGTTGTGCATGCCATCCTTACTGTATGAACATTTATATTATGTTGCAATGCATGGGGTGAGATATATGATATTGGAGGAAGAGTACTGAAAGGCTATAATCCTATTACTGGTAGCTCTGCTGCAAATATTGATAGTACCGAAAACGATACGTTATTCTAGAGTGTAGGGGTGGGTGGGTCGATTTAATCCCCATATGGAGTGTAGGGCTGGACGGAGTGGAGTGTAGAGGATGTGTGGGTAGGATCTTTATATGCATGTCTGATACTGTACTGAAATGGGCTAAGGCCCACACTGATACAGTTATTATATTGGGCTAAGGCTCACATTGGTATTGCATTTGATAAGGGCTTAGGCCCAGACTGTTTAGCACTGTATGTTACTGTTTGATAAGTAGGGACTACACACTAAGTTTTCATAAAGTCACGCTACTGTTTATCTACGCAGGTAATCCTTAGGCGGGTCGGTGCTGCGAGGAACTCGGTGAAGGCCACACCACTGTTTATGTTTTGTATTTGATTTTCCAATAATGGTAGTTTTATTCGGGTTAAGTTTTATGTAATAAGGCCGCTTTAAGTTTTTATTTTTATTTTGGGAATTTATTTAACTTGGTTTATATTTGATAGAAGTAGGACTCGAGTTTTTTTTTTCAAAAGATAAATGATTTTTAACTATCACGCTATGTTACTTGTTTTAAAAGCTTTCAAGCCAAACGTTGTTTTTTTAAAATGTGTAATAAAAATTTAATATAATAATGTTTTACTGAACCAACCTCTGATCTAGCAATACACAAGCTGTAATAATTACTTTTAAAGTTCACAATGGGGTTTTAATACGAGTCAGTCGTTATAATGTGACTATGTTTTTAAAAAACACACTCTAATATGACATCACAGATTCGGCCATAACGTTAAGCCTAGGTTTGGGGTGTTACATTTAGTGGTATCAGAGCCAGGTTGTAAAACTCGACTATGGATTTGGGTTTTTCTAAAAACGTAAAATTTTCAAAAGGGACTGTTTCAAATAAGTAGAAAAGAATTTTTGGAAGTGATATTTTTTGAATGTGTGGTCTACTGAGTCTACGGCGCCGATCCTGTAAGTACCCTAAAATTGTTGTTTGACTTAACTAAAATATTGAGATTATTATAGATAATAGACTGTACTAAAATCTTTGTTAGGGTAACCAAAAACTGTAGTAAGACTACGATTTGCGAAAACAAACAACTCTGAATTGTTGATCCTATTTTTCATAAAACATCCATTAATAAACATTGGAACTATAAAACTGATGCATAAAATGTTAATACAGATAATATGTGAATCGACTATGAGCACTAGAGGTACTCGTGGAAAGGGTACTAGAGGCCACGACGGAGGTCGTGAAAGTGCTTAGGCTGGGTATTCGGCATTGGGCCATATGCCTAACGTTGAGGCAAGAGAGGCACCAGCTTCACCTATGACTGAGACTAGGTCACACGATCGTGTAGCTGGGGATGATGCATTGTCCCAAGCTATGTTACGGATTTTGAAAGGGTTATTGGGCCCAATACTGGTACTGTGGGTCGTGGGTCGGTAACGAAATGACTCAGGTCTAATGGGGCTGAGATCTTTAGGGATATTGCTAGAGTTGCCCCTAATGTGGCTGAATATTGGATAGAGGTCACAGAGAGGATCATGGATGACCTTGGCTGTACCCTAGAGCAGAAACTATAAGGGGCAGTATCGTTGTTGCAGGATGAAGCCTATCAGTGGTGGCTTACTGTAAGAGAGGGTACTCAGCCTAACCGATTGACTTGGGAGTTCTTCAAGAATGCATTTCAAGGGAAATATATGGGCGCTAGCTATGTGGATGCTCGTAGGAGGGAGTTTTTGAGTCTAACCCAAGGGGATAAGTCCATGGCTGAATATGAGGCAGAATTTTTATGATTGAGCCGCTATGCGCGAGGCATAGTAGCAACCGAGTATGAGCGTTGCATGTGTTTTGAGGACAGCCTCAGAGATGATTTACTGGTTTTTATAGCTCCATAAAGAGAGTGAGATTTTGCTGTGTTAGTGGAAAAGGAAAAGATCGCCGAAGATGTGAAACGCATGGATCGTCGAAATCACGAGTTGGACAAGGGAAGGAATAAGAGGGTTTGGGAATCATCAAGTTTAGGTATGAGGCCTAAGAAAAAGGCCAGAGTTGATGGATCAGTCAGAGTAGGGCGTCTTGTTGCTACTTTTAGGTTGCAGCCATGTACTGTTTGTGGGAAGAGCTATCAGGGCGAGTGCTGGGCCCGGATAGGGACATATTTTAGGTGCGGATCTACGGAGCACCGTATCAGGGATTGTCCACGGAGGCCCAATCAGATGCAAGCTACTGGTGTGAGTACTATTCAACTATAGAGAGGTTTTCAGCAGCCACCGAGAGGACGTGGTTAGGCCAGGGGTGGAAATGGTATGGGCCATGGACGTGGAGCACCGGGCAGAGGTGCAGGTCGTACTGAGGCTAGGCATCCAGCACTAGTTTATGCTACACCTCGTCGAGAGAACGGAGACGCCTCAGATGTTATTACGGGTACATTCTTTATTTATAATATACCTTATACTGCACTGATTGATGTTGTATCTACGCACTCTTATTTAGCATGCATTGTTTCTGAGACTTTGGGTATGATGGTTGAAAACACTACGAGTGAGGTTACTATATTGAGTCCATTAGGGCAGTCGGTGAGAGTGAACAAACTGTTTACGGATGTACCTTTAGAGGTTCAAGGAATGATCTTTTTAGCGAATTTAATGCAACTTCCTTTTGGGGAATTCAACATAATATTAAGCATGGATTGGCTGGTCAAGCATCAGGCAAATTTAGATTGCGCTGCGAAGGGGATGATACTGAGAATTGAAAAGGGGGACGAGGTAATTATAATTAGAGAGCGACGAAATTATCTGTCGAATGTCATTTCTGCACTTAGAGCTGAGAAGTTGGTTCGTAAGGGTTGTGAGGCATATCTAGCCTACATCAGTGCTTCGAGTTTGGAGGTTTCGTCTGTAAAGGATATTAGAACAGTTAAAGAGTTTTCAGATGTCTTTTTCGATGAGCTACCGAGGTTACCTCCAAATCGTGAAGTTGAGTTTGGGATAGAGCTCTTGCCTGGAACATCTTTGGTGTCTATCGTTCCCTATAGAATGGCACCGAAGGAGCTCGAGGAGCTTAAGGCTCAAATTATAGAGTTATTGGATCGAGGGTTCATTCACCCTAGTGTGTCTCCATGAGGAGCACCGGTTTTATTTGTGAAGAAGAAGGATGAAACTATGCATATGTGCATCGACTATCGGCAGCTAAACAAATTGACTATTAAGAATAAGTACCTCCTACCAAGGATTGACAATTTATTTGACTAGTTCCGAGGAGCTTCAGTCTTCTTTAGGATTGATCTCCGATCTGGGTATCATCAACTAAGGGTCAAGGAGACTAATGTATACAAGACAACATTTAGGACTCATTACGTCATTATGAGTTCCTAGTGATGCCGTTTGGGCTGATGAATGCACCAGCTGCTTTTACGGATTTGATGAACTGAATGTTCCAACCCTATTTGGATCGATTCGTAGTGGTGTTTATAGATGACATTTTGGTGTATTCGAGGACTGAGGAGGAACATGATGCACATCTCTAGGTTGTTCTGCAGATTTGAAGGGAGAAACAGTTGTATGCTAAATTCAGCAAGTGTGAATTCTGGCTACATGAGGTAACTTTTCTGGGTCATGTGGTATTTGCTGAGGGATTAAATTTGATCCTCGAAAAATAGAAGTGGTTCTGGATTGGAAGCGACCTAAGTCAGTGTTAGAGATTTAAAGTTTTCTGGGTCTGTAGGGTATTATAAACGGTTTGTTGAGGGGTTTTCGTTGATTGCTGCACCTCTGACTAAGTTGTTACTTAAAGAAGTACCGTTTAACTATACTGATAAGTAGCAAGAAAGTTTTGAGAAACTTAAGAAAGTTCTGACTGAGGCCCCTTATTTTAATATAACCAGAGTCTGGGAAGGAATTCACTGTCTATAGCGATGCATCACATGTTGGCTTAGAGTGTGTGTTGATGTGAGAGGGTAAGGTAGTTGCTTATGTGTCTCGTTAGCTTAAGACACATGAAACGAACTACCCGACGCATGATTTGGAGTTGGCAGCGATGGTATTCACACTGAAGATATGGAGGCATTATATGTATGGTGAGAAGTGTATTATTTACACGGATCATAAGAGCCTCAAGTACCTCCTTACTCAAAAAGAGTTAAACCTTAGGTAGCGTAGATGGATAGACTTACTTAAGGATTATGACTATTCGATAAAATACCATCATGGAAAGGCTAATGTGGTAGTTGATGCACTAAGTTGTAGAACTGTTATTGATTTGAGGGCGATGTTTGCTCGTCTCAGCTTATTTGATGATGGTAGTTTATTGGCCTAACTTCAAGTTAAACCGAGGTGGATTGAGTAGTTTAAAGGTAAGCAGTTAGAGGATGAGTCACTGGGTTCTCGTTTTCGACAGATTAAGAGTGAAGAAACTTTAGATTTTGGGCTGAATAGCGAAAGGGTACTTTGCTTTCGAGGGAGAGTCTGTGTTCCAAAGGATACTGAATTGAAGCAATCTATACTACAGGAGGTACATAGTAGTCCTTATGCTATGCATCCTGGCGGGAATAAGATGTACCGAGACCTTTGGGAATTATACTGGTGGCCAGGTCTTAAGCGAGAAGTTACCGATTTTGTGAGTAAATGTTTAACTTGCCAGCAGGTTAAGGCAGAGCATCAGTTGCCTTCAGGGTTACTTCAGCCGGTTAAGATTCCGTTGTGGAAGCGGGAGAGAGTGACTATGGACTTTGTTAGTAGGCTGCCCTTAACGCCTACTAAGAAGGATTTAGTATGGGTTATCGTAGATTGATTGACGAGATCTGCCCCCTTCATACCTGTTCGTACTGATTACTCATTACAGAAACTGGCTAAGTTATATGTGTCTGAAATTGTGAGACTGCATGGGGTATCGGTTTCCATCATATCCAATAGAGATCCTCGCTTTACATCTCGGTTCTGGAAGAAGTTACATGAGGCACTGGGTACAAGGTTGGACTTCAGTACTGTGTTCCATCCTCAGACGGATGGACAGTCGGAGAGGGTAATTCAGATACTGGAGGACATGTTAAGGAGTTGTGTAATTGACTTTCGAGGTAGTTGGAAGGACTATTTACCGTTAGCAGAGTTTGCATATAACAATAGCTACCAGTCTAGCATACAGATGGCACCTTACGAGTCATTGTACTGTCGTAGGTGTCGTACTCTATCGTGTTGGACTGAGTAGGGTGATTGGCGTATGCTAAGTCCTGAATTGATTTCTGATACTGAAGATAAAGTAAGACTAATTTGGGATCGACTGAAGGCGACATTAGACAAACAGAAGTCTTATGCGGATCTAAAGTGTAAGGAGATTGAGTATTCTGTGGGGGACTTGGTGTTTCTTAAGGTCTTGCCATGGAAGAAAATATTGAGGTTTGGACGCAAGGGCAAGTTAAGCCCTAGGTTCATTGGGCCTTATCGTATAGAGAAGCGTGTGTGGCCAGTTGCCTACCAACTTGAGTAACCTCTAGAGTTGGATCAGATTCATAATGTGTTCCACATTTTTATGTTGAGGTGATACCGTTCTGTTCCTGAGCACATTGTTTCGATTGAGGAGATTGAGGTGAGCCCAGATCTAACCTTTGAGGAAGAGTCGGTACAGATTTTAGACCGTGATGTGAAGGTTTTGAGGAGGAAGTTGGTTCCATTGGTTAAGGTGCTATGGCGTAATCATGATTCTGAGGAAGCCACATGGGAAGCCGAGGAGGCGATGCGATGATAATATCCTCATTTGTTTTGACCAGGTAAATTTCGAGGCTGAAATTTTCTTTTAGGGGGTAGAGTTGTAATGCCCCAAATCCTTAGTATTTAATTTCGTATTGTGTTGCATGTTGGCTTACTTGCTGTGATGGTTAAGGGTCTTAAGTAGTGTGAGAGGCCCTGGGTTCAAACTTAGGCTTTAGCAAAATTTTTGTCTTTTGTTGAATTAACCCTTGCATATTGGTATTGGACTCTTAAGTTTAAGTAAAGCATGTCAATGTAACGCCTGTGGCTTGATGGTAAATGGCGTGTGGCTGTGCCTAGGAGTCTTGAGTTTGAGCTACCTTATGTGCAAGGGAGTTATATTTTGCTGCTCTTACAAGGTTGGTAGTTGGGGTTGACCAAAACTCTAATGGTTGAAGAGTTTGAGGGGGAGTGGTGTGTGTGGCCGGTTGTTGGGGTGGAGTTTATATTGGTTGTTTGAGGGATTTTAGGAGAGATAAAGGGAAATATTTTAGGAAGAAAATAGGGAAGGTTGAGGTTTGTGGTAGTGTCATGCCGAAAGTGGGAAGCCTAGTGTGCAAATTCGGTCACTTTTGCTCTTAATGCCGAAAGAGTGTTGTAGTTTTGGGGTTCTCTGAATGATTATCTTTTGCTCTTTCATTTTCGGGTATTGTTCTTTTTGTGGCCGAATACCAGTTATGATCACTCGGGTATTTTGGATTTCTCTTCTATATCGTGTTTTCTTAGTCTGCTTATCTTCTTTTTCCCCATCTTTCTCCTCTTGAATATTGTCGTTATTCTTTTCTTTGCTCACATTGGTTTGGTGTGCCGAACACTTCCTCTTTTGTAGCCGAACTTTGTTTCGTTCTATCAACCTTCTTCCTAGTCTCCATTGTCGTTTCTCTTCTACGTCTCTCTCTCTCTCTCCCTTTCATTCAATCACTTTTGCATTGGCAAGGCATTAATTGGTAAGTCTCTATTGACTCTGTTTTTCGGTTAGTCTTTCCTTTTCTCCCTAAATGCTGTTTTTATCACTTTTTCCTTTGATCATGGTACTTGTTGTTTCGGGTTGTAGTATCACTCGTGGAGTGAAGGAGTTCACTTGGATTCTAAGAACAACCGGAATCTTCCTCTCGTCTCTCGTTCTAAGGTAACATTGTTCGTTGGTGTTTTATTAATTGAGGCACCTTGCCTTGGGGTTCTTGATCTTGGCCGAATGTCCATGTCTCTTGGGCTGGTTGTGTGATGTGTAATCTTTGTGTAAGCAGTATGTTTAAGGGGTTTTTTGTCATACAGATAATCATCAAGTGTCCAATATCAATTTTCATCGGCATTTTAAGCGGGCTGTAATCACATTCGTTCAAGCAAGGCGTTAATAAGTAGTCTTTTGGAACAAGTTTCAGTTAGGGTTTCTTTTAAACGCGTATGTTAGATTTTAACCAAAGTTTCTGTTGTGTTAGGTGGAGTACGTGGGCTAATTCGTTCGTTTCGTAACCAGGTGTGTAATCACACTACTTTTGTGTATCGGCAAAAGCCAAAAAATTGGCATCACCGATATCACACGGGTGTGCGATTGCTTGTGTGGTCATTTAAGCGCTAAAGCGCGTGCATGGGATTGTGGAGATCACCGTGAGCAATTTCGTGGGCTTAGGTCTTCCTGGGCCACGTTGGGCCAAAATGGGCCGTGTGGGCCCCACGGGCTCGTGGGCCTGCACGAGCAAACTGTGCAATTATGTGGAGATTGTTGGGCCAGTAGTGTTGTTTACACGGCCAGGGCCATTATTTGGGCTTATTGGGCCACAAGAGCATGTGGGCCTACATGGGCTGTTCGATAGGCTTGGGCCCATTCTTGCTGTTAAATTGTTAAGGTTCCACGGGTCGCACGAGACGACTGTGGACCTACCGTTGGGTCGGTAAGATTACCTAAACCTTAATATATGTTGTGACTATTATACCCCCGTGAGATAAATGATGATTATACCCCTATATGTTATATGACTATTGTGCATGCCATCCTTACTGTATGAACATTTATATGATGTTGCATTGCATGGGATGGGATATATGACATTGGAGGAAGTGTACTGACAGGCTATGAGCCTATTACTAGCAGCTTTGCTGCAAATACTAATAGTGTCGAAAACGGTACATTATTCTGGAGTGTAGGGATGGGTGGGTCGATTTAATCCCCACATGAAGTGTAGGGCTGGACGGAGTGGAGTGTACAGGATGTGTGGGTAGGATCTTTATATGCATGTCTGATACTGTACTGAAATGGGCTAAGGCCCACACTGATACAGTTATTGTATTGGGCTAAGGCCTATACTGGTATTGCATTTGATAAGGGCTTAGGGCCAGACTGTTTAGCACTGTATGTTACTGTTTGATAAGTAGGGATTACACACTGAGTTTTCATAAACTCACGCTACTGTTTATTTGCGCAGGTAATCCTTAAGCGGGTCGGTGCTGCGAGGGACTCGGAGAAGGCCATACCACTATTTATGTTACGTATTTGACTTTCCAATAATGGTAGTTTTATTTGGGTTAATTTATGTAATAAGACCGCTTTAAGCTTTTATTTTTATTTTAGGAATTTATTTAACTTGGTTTATATCTGATAGCAGTAGGACTCAGGTTTTTTTTCCAAAGATAAATGATTTTTAACTACCACGCTATGCTACTTGTTTTAAAAGCTTTCACACCAAACGTTTTTTTTTTAAAATGTGTAATAACAATTTAATATGACAATGTTTTCCTAAACCAACCTATGATCTAGCAATACACAAGCTATAATAATTACTCTTAAAGTTCACAACAGGGTTTTAATACGAGTCGGTCATTACAATGTGACTACATTTTTCCAAAACACACTCTAATGTGACATCGCAAATTCGACCATAACGTCTAGGCCTAGTTTAGGGTGTTACACACATACCATTCCAAAACTTCAACCTTCATAAGAAACATTCGATCGACTCATAAGTAATTAAAGTCCAATAAAAACACATCTCACTTAATGCACTTACCCCAAAAGTGAATAGGCCGCTTGTAATGAGAAGAATAATTGGCCTGAACTTCCACAATAGAATCCACACTCCTAGCAAGATTAGGCAGATCTTATGATGTTTAAACGAAAAGCATACATTCGGCCCCAAAGATAAAGAGAAGGGGAAAGCCGAAACTTGGCAATAGAGATAACAAAGATTCGGCTAGAAAAGAAATAATGAAGCGGTTGTACTTACCCTTACCAATAACTCAAATGAATTTCGGCAATAGTCAATCACAGAGATTCGGCCAAATCCAGAAGAACAGAAAGATTTGAGAGAGGGAAGAAGGAGAATCAATGAAGCCAACCGAAACAAAAGAAATGGAGGGGAGTTGATGAGATATTCGGCCTAAGACAAAAGAAAAGGTAAACGTTAATGGTCGATTGGGAGAGGGGAAGAATGGTGGTTCGGTAAAGGGTAAGAAAAATAAGTGAAGAAAGGTGAGGGAGAGAGAAGAGTCGGTCAAGCACATCATAATATTGGAGAGTAACCCAAAATAGGCCAACACAAAAATACTCAAAAGGTCACAAGTAACATTCAGATACCAACAAATAACAAAACTGAAGATGCAAAATAAGCAGAGAGAGTAAAACCACCATTTGGTGAAATCCTAAAATGAATTGACCAATAACCAATATAAAGCTGAATTTTACTCCAAAAGAACTCCTCAATTTCGTTCAGCCTTCCACACACTAATCATCTCCCCCAACATCCCTACACAACCGAAACACTAAGTGCCAGAGTTCAAACCCGGCAAGACTCTTCTCCAAAATCGAACTTGCTTAATTTTCTCCTTAATTTCCTCCCATCCATCTCTTCAAAATCGACTAACAACAACCCCATTCAATTCTATTCAAACTCTTAGTGTGTCGGTCAAACACAACTTCCTCCCAAAGCCACTAGCAAAAATAATCTCCATTTGCACAAGCTGGGATTCGAACCTCAGACCACTAGCACACTCCACACGCCACTATCCACTAGACCAGCAAGCCCATTCTATCACGTTTTTACCAAAATAAACTTATAACCCTACTGGCCAAAGATAGGGGTGTTATCCTTAAAAAGCAAAATTTTGTGGAAGCCAAGGCTTGAACCCGTGACTTCCCATACACTTCCAGAGCACAGAACCACTAAGCCAAACATGCGTTTGTGTCTCTTTCTTGCACAACCAAATATTTATGTGTAGTCTCCTAACTGCACCCACACTCAAGACCTAATACTTCTAGGCCTAACTTCGGGGCGTTACAATCATATAAGACTCCCCTAGACATGTCTCCATATAAGCTAGTCTATGGTAAGAACTATCACTTACCAATTGAATTGGAGAGAAAGGCATACTAGGCAATCAAAAAGTTAAATCTAGATCCAAAGTTAGCTAAAAAAGAAAGATTATTTCAACTCTAAGAATTGGAAATTTTCGCTTTATGGCCTACGAAAATACTAAAATGTATAAGGAGAGGAGTAGACTTCAACATGATGCAAAGATAAGAAAGTGTGAATTTTTACCAGGATAGAAAGTGCTGTTGTTCAACTCAAGATTAAAAGTATTTCCTGGAAAGCTTAAATCAAGATGGACAGGTCCGTATACAATACATCAGGTAACTCCTCATGGAACAATAGAGTTGATCGGAAAAAGAGGATAACCTTTTCTCATTAAAGGCCAAAGAGTAAAACATTATTTTGGAGAGACAATTAATACTGTAATTGATGAACAAGCCTTGTAGTGTAGCGCGCTTTGGGATTTCCAAGGAATCAATGGGAAATCAACAAATATACATGAAGAAGGTGACCAAAGTATTGATTTCACAAAACATAGAGAAACTTTGCTGGTATGTCACGACACTGCTTTAGGATGTCGCAACAATAAACAAAATTCTTATTCTAGAACCTGCCCTCGACGTCGCAACACCACTGCATAACTCTATTTTCCGAACTATCTTAACTATTGCTTTTTTTTTGTAGCTAATTATATTATGATTCTTGATTTTTAACTTTTTATTTAGTAGAAATAAACTATAACTCTTAAATAATTTACTCTTTCCTTCTAATCTATAAATAGGACACATTGCTACCCTTTTTTTATCACCAACTAAGATTAAATTGCAAGCATAACATATTTTAGTAATAACAGATTATCAAATGGCTAGTTTAAGTGTAAGTGCCTCAAGCCCAGCTGTTAAGTTCCAAGAAGGAGACATGGATAAATACTTGCAACAACTATAGCCATATACCTTTATTCAAGAGTAGGGCCTTGACCCTCTAATAAGGAATTGCAAAGGAATATGGGAGAATGCAACTGAAAGAGAATGGACAAAATTTTGTTTTCCATCCAAAAAACCCATAATAATTATTGTGGTGCAAGAATTTTACCTAGCATTAAAATAAAGGGAAGTAGCCAAACCATTCTACGAGATGCGCTCTTTTTTGAAAGTCAGAGAGGTTAGTGTTTCGATAACTGAGATGAGTATTTGCAAAAATTTATGATGTGCCATATTATTATCTTGGTTATCTCTATAAAATAAATCTAAAAGAATTCAAAAATATAGATACAGAGGAAGTATTGAGATTTATAATGGAAGGGAAAGAGATGTGGACCTATCGAATGGGAACCACAATACTTGAAACATTGAATCAAGAGCTAATGAAAGCAAAAGCCAAGATGTGGATGAAATTTGTCTATTCGAGAATATGGCCTATAATAGAGATGTCCGAGATTAGTCATTCAAGCCATCATAACATATAGGATCCTCTAAAAGGGGCAAATATGTATTGGAACATAGATATCTAAGAACATAATTGACAGTGCGAGGAATTTAGGAAAGGGAATATTTTTCCTTCATCTAATTACAAAATTGTGTGAAAGGGTAAGAAAACCCATTGAGAGGATAGATAAAACCATGAATCCCCTAAGGAAATTACTCATGATAATTTATTTAAGCATTTTTTTTCTTCTTACAAATGTAACAAAAAGAGGAAAGGTGATACGAATCACAAAGCCCATGATCAAGCTCATGCACATGATGGGCTCAAATTTCCTTAAGGCCCAATAACGAGGTCCAAGGCCAAGAAAATTTGAGCAAGATTCAACGGAACCATCCAAGACTTCATTACCAAGGCCCTAGATGCGTACACGACTGAAAAATAAAATCAAGATTCACTCTCTTATTTTTAAGAAAATCAAGAAACTGAATCTTGGATCAATTTTATTGTTTCAGACAATTTCAATAATCAAGATTTCAAATCTTGGAAATCTTTGTCCAAGAAATCGAATCTTGCAGCTAAGGTGCATTAGATTTCAAGTACGAGTTTAAATGAGCCAATTTCAGGAGCAAACGGATCACAAGACCAAGTTCTTCAAAATATGGCCCATTAAGATGTCTACAAGCCCATCCTAAAATTTGGAAAGTAATTTAATTGAATATCTTGCCAAATTATCAAAATGGCTTGAATCATAAAATATTTACACTTTAGTTCAATTTTATTTTAATAGGTGGATCATCATGTAAGAATTCAGCCAAAGGAGGGCCCATTTAATTCGTTTCACCGAATTCCCATTAAAAGTCCACACTTCGAATTATTTTGTTTTTTAGATTTGATGAGTTTTCATGTAAGTTATTCTATTAGGGTTAGGAAAACTTATTTTGGGGGCCTATAAGTAGCATGGTCGTCCACCCTTATACATTCATAGTTCATTTTTATTTTTAAGTTAATAATAATTTCCTTTGAGTTTTTCTTCAAGAATTGTTCTTGAGTTTCTTTTAGAAGCTGTTTTAACAATCTTTTAGGTTGTGGGAATCATCTTCAAGCTTTATTTTGCCAAGATCTCTTTCTTGGAGGGGGAATTAGAGCCATTGAAAAGATTTTTGCATTCTTAGTATTTCCAAGTCTTCTTAAGATGTCATTTTCTCATTTCTAGCCTTAATTTATCATTTCTTGTTTATTTTTAATTTAGTTCTTGATGATTTCATTGATTTCCATTCTAGGTTAAAATTGCTTCAAGAGAGATGTTTTCTTAGATTGTTCCATTAAGAAACACACCGAAATTAGGAGTTTTAATACTTTCTTGTTGTTTAAGATATTCTTGCACAAAATAGTTTGCTTTTGTCTTAAAAATCACTTCTAACAAATCTATTTTGTGTTTTGTTTTTCCAGATCTGGTTGGGGCATTTTCTTGAAGTCCAAGGAAGATTTCTTTCCATCCAAGAAACCCTAATTCATTCTCTATTGGACTCTTTACCAGTCGGTTTACCCTTTTTTTATTTTGTTTAAAATCTCAATATAATTTGGCTTTTTCATTTACTCTATCTTGTTGATTTAATTAGCATGCTTTCTCTTTACGTCGATTTTATATTGTCTATGAAAGACATGAGAAACTAATCCCTCTATGGGGGATTAGTGAGTGGAGGTATGATTTGTTAATTATTTTGTAGGGTTACTCAACGGATTAGCTGCTTGGGAAAGGAAGAACGTGGAACAAACCCTAGGCCTAACAACCCCGGGAAGTCATCAAGGTGGGAATTAACCCAAAACCTGGATTTTTTCCAAAAAATAATATTAGGGTTGCAGCCACTCGTGTATCTAAAAGGTAATATTGGGCCTCATGTATTAAGTCCAATTATATGTGCTTCCTAGACTTTTGATGTAACAACTCAATTTTTAGTGGTTTGAAACCCTATTTTTGTAAACCGAGCCCGTAAATATAGAATAAGAATATTTACAAAGTTACTATAGAAATATATTAAAGAATGATTGAATAATTTTGTCAATTAAATAGTTAGTTAAGGCTTAGAGACTAAATTAAAAAGTCCAAACGCTATTAGGTTTTAATTAACAAAAGACTTGAGGACCTAACAATTAACCAACGATCCAAAATGGTAAGTAAACCATTTTTAAATAAGTGATAGTAAAAGATGATGACAAGTTCCGTGAGTGTGATTAAAGGCTAGTAAAATTAATTAAACCATGATTTATTTAATTACACTAAGTTAATAATTACAGTATAAATAAGTGAAGATAGTGGAATTCATAATCTTTCTCCTTCTTTCCATCGTCCACCATGCTTAAACCTTGAAGAAAGCTTCAAAACTTCTTCCTATCATTCACCAACAATTAGATCAAGACTCGAATGAAAGTGAAGCTAATAAGGGAAAAGAAAAAATTACAGATTAGTCCCTAAATGATCTACTCATTTTGTATTTTGAAAAGGTGTAACACCCCAAACTCGACTGAGTAGGTTTGACCCGAATATAGTGAGCTACATTAGCCACTGAAGTGACTCTCCGTTAACTCCCAACCTAACCTCCCACACACCACTTGCAAAAATAATGCATTAAGTAAAAACACTACAGTAGAATTATTTTCATGCATAGAACGAAAACATGGGAACTTACAAACATCAAAGGAAAGGTTCACATATCAAACAATGGAAAGACTTAAAAGTTTGCATACTTTGAATAATATAAGCTCACATAGAAGTGTTCAACATGAGTTCGAACACACAAAGTACTAGTTCACACAACAGCATAGGTTTGCATATAGTAGTATAGTTTCGCAAACAAATAGACTTCACAACAAGAGGTATCATACAAGCATGGGTTTTCATACTTTAATAAGGTTCTTTGATTAAAAATTTAGGATGTCTTTTCATAAGAAAAAGCTTAAGTTATTTTAGGAAAACATAGTAGGTTGTCATTAAACTCTTTAAACAATAATTATTTCAGAAACTCTCAAAATGCGCTACATAGACGTGGTGTTTTTAGAAAAAATTGGGTTATAGCTTTTATTTTAAAACCCACGACCTACTACTAATAGGCAAAAATTCAAGTAAATAAATCCCCAAATTAAATAAAAATTAAAGCGACCTTAATGCATAATAAAACCTCAAAATAAAACCTTAATTTATCGTGTATAAAAGAAATAACTATGTTGAGTGGCCACCACTGAGTCCTCCGTTGCCTCGATCCGTCTAAGCCTAGGGATTTCCTGCACAGATAATAAACTTGAATTTGGGCCTTAAGCTGCAGAAGCTCCTTCGGTGCCATTCTATAAGGGGCGATGGACACTGGAGCTGTACCAGAAAGGAGCTCAATCCCAAATTCCACTTCGCGTTCTGGAGGTAACCTAGATAGTTCTTCTGGGAAGACATCCAGAAAATCCTAACTATCCTGATATCCTTTACTGAGGATTCCCCAACATCTGTAACACTGACGTATGCCAAGAATGCTTTACAACCCTTGAGAACCAATTTCTCCACCCTTAATGCAGAAATTACATTACTCAAATAGTTTCGTCGTTCCCCAATTACCACTTTCTCCTCATCGACTTCAGTTCTCAGTACAACTCGTTTAGTGGCACAATCTAAGCTTACCCAATGTTTAACTAACCAATCTATGCCCAATATCAGGTCGAATTCTCCGAAAGGTAGTTCCATAAGATAGGCCAGAAAGATAACTCCTTGTATCTCCAAGGGAACATCTCTAAACATCCTATCTACCCGAACAAACTACCCCAGTGGACTTGAAACAGTTATCTCACTCGTAGTGTTTGTAGCCATAAAACCCAATATCTTAGACACAGAGCATGCTATGTACGAATGAGTAGAGCCAACATCAATCAATGCAATATAAGGTACATTATGGATAAAGAACCTACCGGTTATGACATCTAAAGCATCTCCATCCTCTCGATGACATGCAACATAAACCAGTGTCGACTGTCTCGCCTCAGTATGACCAGCACCTCTGCCTGATGCTCTGCGACCACGTCCCGTACCATTTCCACCCCTAGCCTGACCACGGCCTCTTGGTGGATATTGAACACCTTTCGGCGGTTGACCAATACCTATACCAGTAGCTTGCATCTGACCTGGCCTCTGAGGACAATCCTTGAACCGGTGCTCTAATGATCCACATCTTAAACATGCACTCAACTTTCTCCAACATTCGCCCTTATGGCGTTTTCCACAATCAACACAGAACTGCGGTCCAGAAGTAGCAGCAGCAGGGGTCCTAACTCTGATTAGCACATCAGTTCTAGGCTTTTTCTTAAACCTCGAAAAGAATTTGAAGGCTCAACATCCCTCTTACCTTTGCCTTTATCTCTATTTAGGCACTCAGCACGCGTCACACCCTTTGCAATTTTTGCCTTGTCAACAAGTGTTACAAAATCCCGCTCCCTCTGTAGAGCTATAAAAACCCTTAGACCATCCCTGAGGCCATCCTCAAATCAAACACACTACTCGTATTCTGTTGCCACCATCCCACGAGCATAGCAGCTCAGTCGTAAAAATTTGGCCTCATATTCATCCACTGTCCTATCTCCCTGAGTTAAGTTCAGGAATTCCCTCCTACGGGCATCCACATAGCCGACACCCACATACTTAGCCTGAAAACTAGTCTTGAAAAACTCCTAGGTCAAACGATCGGCTTGAGTGCCCTCTTTGATAGTAAGCCACCATTGGTAAGCCTCATCCCTCAACAGTGATACTGCATCTTTTAGCTTCTGATTAGAGGTGCAGTCAAGGTCATCCATGATCCTTTCTGTGTCAGCCACATTAGGGGAAGCTCCTGCAATGCCCTTGAATATCTTTGCCCCATTATACCTGAGTCATTTCGTAACCAACCCACGGCCTCTAATACCAACATTAGGCCTAGCGACCCTTTCCAGAATCCTCAACATTGCTTGGGATAGTGCGTCGTCCCTAGCTGCTCGATTTTGAGACCCTGTCTCAGCCATAGGTGAAGGTGATGCCTCTCTAACCTCCTTATTAGGCTGGTGTCCAGAAGACGAGGACCTAGCCTGAGCACTTCCACGACCTTTGCTGTAGCCTCTATTACGAATACCCCTAGTGCTCATTATCCAATTGCGCTTTTATCTGTATTAACAATTTTATGCCAGTTATTTTATTATTTCAGTGTTTATTACAGATATTTTATAAAAAGTATTATCTCAGAGTTTGTTTTCACAGTTCACAATCTTGCTACAGTTTGAAGTTTACTCTAACTAAAGAGTTTCAGTATAGTATTACTACCTAAAGTAGTCTCAGTAATAATATTTCAAATATAACCCTTTCAGTATAAACAGCCAAAAAATGTACAGGATCGACGCGGAGACTCAGTGTACCACTCTTTCAGTAAAACATTTCCAAATTATACCAATCACTTTAAACTGTTTGAAAATAATTCTGTTGAAAATTTCTACATTTTTGAAAACCCAAATCCACAGTCGAGTTTTACAACCTGGCTCTGATACCACTAAATGTAATACTCAAACTCGGCCTAGACGTTATGGTCGAACCTATGATGTCACATTAGAGTGTTTTTCCAAAACACTAATTTGATAAAAAACCGTTCTTTGATTAAAAATTTAGGCTGTCTTTTCATAAGAAAAAACTTAAGTTATTTTAGGAAAACATAATAGGTGGTCATTAAACTCTTTAAACAATATTTTTTTTAGAAACTCTCGAAATGCGCTACGTAGACCTGGTGTTTTTAGAAAAACATTGGCTTAAAGCTTTTATTTTAAAACCCACGACCTACTACTAACAGGAAAAAATTCAAGTAAATAAATCCTCAAATTAAATAAAAATTAAAGCGGCCTTATTACATAATAAAACCCCAAAATAAAACCTTAATTTATGTGTATAAAGGAAATAACTACGTTGAATGGCCACCACTGAGTCCTCCGTCACCTCGATCCGTCTAAGCCTGGGGATTTCCTGCACAAATAATAGATGGGTGACTCTACGAAAACTCAGTGTGTGAAATTCCATAATAGCAAAAAATGAAAGTAAGCACAATCTGGGCCTAAGCCCATTTTTCAGTAACAGTAGCAGTTTGGGCCTTAGCCCATTTCAGTATCAGTGGTAGTTTGGGCCTTAGCCCATATCAGTGCAGTATACAAACAAGGAATCCTACCCAATCCATCTGGTACACACCAACTCCGTACCAGCCCTACACACCATGTGGGGATAAAATCGACCCACCCAACCCTCCACACCAAATCGTGTCGATTTCGGTACTAAAACAGTATGTGCAGCAAGCTGCTAGTAATAGGCTTATACCCTTTTAGCACACTTCTTCCAAAACATATATATATCCCACCCCTTGTAATGCAACATAATATCATACGTGTATGCAGAAATATCATGCTCAAAAACAGTCATACAAAAAATAGGGGTATTTTAGTCATTTTACCTCACAGGGGTATAATAGTCATTTCATTAGTATAGGATCTAAGTTTACTTACCGACCCAATAGTAGGTCCATAGTCGTCTTAGGCGACCCGCGTAACCTTAACAGTCTATCAGTGATAATGGGTCTATAGCCCATATTGCGGGCCCATGTGGGCCCACATGCTCGTATAGCCTACAAACCCAAAAATGGCCTTAGCCATATGGTCTACACAGCCTCGCCCATTATGTACCACACTTCTGTATGATTTTCCAGAGTGGGGCCCATAGGCCCAATTGGCCCACACGGCCCGATTTGGCCCAAAATGGCCCAATATTATTTTGGCCCATGAAAATACTCATGGCCATCTCATCGACTACACAGCCATGTATTGTTACAAAGCCTGCCACACGGGCAGCCTCAAGTCCGTGCGGTGTTGACATCCCAACTTTCAGCTTTTCGGCTTTTGCTATTACACATCTATAGGAAGTGTTCACACACTTGTTATGGAGTTGTAGCTGAAAATGCTTCCGAGATCGAGAACCTATAGTCAACCACAAACCCCTCATTAGTATCAAACCCTCGTTAATCCAATACCATAATATTGAAAATGCTTTAGCCAAATCGTCGCTACTTACAACTTAATAATCGTAACCTTCTCTTGATCCAACTCCACGTACTCCTTCCAATGCTTTTACCTTCACAAGAATAGTTAACCGATTCATAAGAATCTACAACCCCTCATGAAAAATAATGCTTAAAGTACTTACCACGAATAAAAGATTCCTTGTAAGGGAAAGGCAAACGGCCTACACCTTAGTCAAGGAAAACGAGTCGCTAGCAACATTCAAACAAAAAAGAAGGTGTTAGATGAACATATTCCCATGACAGAAAAAGCGAAAATAGACTTTCAGTCTGAGAGACACAAAATTCAAACCTAGAGAAAGAAGCCAAATAAGATTCGGCTAGAATAACCAAACCGCAGACACTTACCAATAAATTGAAGAGATTTCGTCAGTACCTCCGCTATAAATGGCTAGGGAAGAATAGAAGAAGATGTTTAGGCCTTAACAAATTCAGCCAACACAAGAAGAATAAAAGTTTTGAGAGAGAGAAGAGAAGTAAACGATCACAAGCAAGGCTAAAACTGAAAAGGGTTTGTGAAAGAAAGATCAAGTAGTATTCGGCCAAAGTACCTAAACAAGAAAAGATGATTGAAGAAAACTGAATAAGGGAAAGAATCATATTCGACTAAGAGAAAGAAGGGAAGTCAATCAAAATAGGCTCGTTAAGAATGAGCAATTCGCGAAAGACCTGAACTGAGTGGTCAACAAAAGGTTTCAGCTGCCAACAAGCACACAACTGAAGAGTGAAAATAAAGAACATAAGGGGTAATAGCTTTCAAACAACCAGAGCAAAGTTTCAGTCACTAAGTGCCTATGACCAATTTGGCATCAAGAGACCCACTTACGGCAGTCAACTACCACTCCCTCACTCCATGATCCACTCCTACAATCTCTCCCTAAATATCTCATTTATCTCTTTAATTGACCGATTCAAACTCCTTCAACTACACCTAACATTCGGCTACATGATCCCCTACTTCACCCCAACACCTCGACCATCTAAACAATAGAGTCCCAAAGCCATACAACCACCCACACGGTAATTTGCAAAAATAACTCACACTTGTACATAGTAGGACTTGAGCTCAAGTCCCTTAGCATTAGCAACACGCCAATTGCCACTAGACTAACAAGCTTTCTCTATCATGCAACCCTCTCATAAATTTAAGAAGCTTACAATCAAAAGACCAGGGTTTATTCAAATAGAAGCAAAGATTTTGCTTAAGCCAAGGCTTGAACTGTAATGCCCCAAAAATGTAGGGTCTATAATTTTGCATGCTTTGACACATATTGCATGTTTGGAGTGGTGGTTAAGTGAATTGGGTGTGATTGGGGATGTATGAGAAGTTCTGGGTTCAAGCTTTGGCTTTTGCAGAATTTTTTATTTTTGCTTTTAAAAAAATCTGGAGGTTGGCACATGGGCTTTATAAATAGTTGTGGTTGTTTTGTGTCACAAAAAGCCTTGTGGCTTGGTGGCAAGTGGCGTGGGAAGCAATTTAGAGGGCATGGGTTCGAATCCCAGGTGTTGCAAACAGATTTTATTTTGTGCTTCGGTGCCGTGAGAGGTGGAGTTTGATACAAACTCTGTAGAGGTGGTTGGAGACTTGGTCAAAAGGGATATGGATGAAGGTTGGTGGGATTTGAAGGAGGAAAAAGTGGAGAGATAGGGGGAGAAAATCGTGGAAGGTGGGTGGCTAGGTGTTGGCCAAATTTGAGACTCCTTGGGAGTGTGTATTCGACACTTTGGGGAAACTCTTTGGGGGAAATTTTCTCTTCTCTTGGTTGTGCCGAGTAGGTACAGAGGCAGGAAGGATTTTTCATTTTTGTTTTCGGTAACTTTTCTCTTGAGTCGTGCTATGTTCCCTCTTGGGTTTTGGTGCATTTTCTGACCTTTCGGGACTTCTTTCTCCTAACTTTATTTTCCAATTATTTGTGCCGAATACAAGGGTGGGTGTCAAACTTGTAATAGTCTGATTTTGACCCTAGTCGAAATAGTGGTTTCGAGACCATAAATTCGAGTCTGAAAAATATTTTAAGATTATTTTCTGGGTTTGTGATATGTGAATTTATAACTGTGAAGTTTCTGTGATTTAGTTTGTCTGTTTCTGTGCTTAATTATGATAAAGGACTAAATCGCATAAAATGCAAAAGTTGTATGCTATATGTTAATGGGGTTAATTGGCCTTGGCTTTTAAGATAAAGGTCCTTGCATGGTAATTATACCATTAAATTTAATGGTGGACAATAATGGACAATAGTTGTTAAAAAAATTCAAAGATATATGTCATGGGCAAATTGGTAAATCATGAAATAAATAGAATAAATTAAAGAAAATAAAGAAAAAGGCATGCAAAAACACCTTGTTTCAGTCGAAAATAAGAGAAAGAAGAAGCCATTGAAGCTTCAAAGCATTCAACCATTGCATGTGTGAATAGGTTAGTCTATTTTGCTCGATTTTTGATAATTTCTATGTTTTTGAGATCGTTGCTTCGTGTTTTATAAAGCCCATGCCTTAATTCTAATTTTGGTGATGGTTTTGAAATGTGCCATTTATGAAACTATGAGTTTTGTGATGTTAGTTGATGAATTATGGAAGCTTGATATTGAGTTTAAATGTTTTGTCTTTGGATTTTTGATGAAATTGAGTATTATGGGCTAAATTGTAAAAATGTTATTTTGAAGGACTAAAATGCGAAATAAATGAAATGCATGGACTTATTTGAGAGCTAGAAGAATTTGGCTAAACTTGTGTGTATGCAATTTATGTGTACTTTGTGATTTTGTGAAATAAGGACCAAAGTGTCGAAATGTGAAAATGTAAGGGCTAGTTTGCAAATTACCCTAAATATGTGTTTATGGATTAAATTGAATTAATTGGTGAATAAAAGGGTTAATTTTGAAAGCATATAGATCAAAAAAAGAAAAATTTAAACTTAGATCGAGGAAAGTCAAAGACTATCGAGTAAACAATTCAAATTGACAATTCCGAGTACGAGGTAAGTTCGTACTTAAAATATGATGTTAAGTAAGCTTTGATGCCTTTATTATACATGGTTTGTATATAATTGAATTGGACGATATGATGATAAATCGGAAGCTTTGGCACTAAGTGTGCGATTTAAACTATCTTGGCACTAAGTGTGCGATTTAAATTAGCTTCTGCTATTTGAAGCACTAAGTGTGCGATACTGACTTAGTCTCGGTTATTTTGAGATGGCACTAAGTGTGCGAAAATATTTATTTTGGGCTAACCATATAGCACTAAGTGGTCAGATATCTAAAATACGAATAAGTTATGGAAAGTCTTATAACATTCACAAGAGGTGAGTATGAAAGTGTATAAGTACAGGAAGATTCAGGTATGTATAATACCTAAGTGGTAGATGATGTTATGTATATTAATTTCATTAAGTTGATATAGATTATGGATTAAAATTGTGCGAATACTTAGATGTTGTTATTTTATGTTTCATATATTATGAATGATTTGAGTACGAGCTTACTAAGCTTTTAAAAGCTTACTTTGTGTGTGTTTGCATTGTTTTATAGATATCAAAGCTACTGAAAGCTTGGAGATCGTAAAGGATCCTCATCACACTATCGGACCTCATTTTGGTACTTTTGAAATTGTATATATTTGAAGTATGGCATGTATAGGCTAGTAGTTAGGAAGTATATTTTGTGATGTATATATATATTTCACTATGTGATTTGGAAAATTTTGTGTTTGAATTCATGGTTGTAAATGGTTTATAGTATGTGGAGTTATATGAAGTGGAGGTATGTTTTAGACGGATAAAAGAAATGGTAAGTTGGTGAGTTCATGGTATGAGATTGAATGATGTTTTTGATATAAACCTACCTTATGTTTTGGTACAAATAGGTAATGTTTATAATTATATAAATGGTTGATAATATTATGGCATGAAAGATGTATGTTTTAGCATAAATAATGGTTGATTGGGTTGTACATATATGCTTGATTCCTTTTTTGTAGGTTGACCTAAAAAGGGGTGGCAAATTTTGGCTTAAACCAAGTCTGCTTGGTGCCACACAGTCAGGTGACACGGGCGTGCCTTGGGGCCGTGTAAGAAAAGTAGTATTCTCCCAACCAGTGCTATATTTAGAGTGTAGGGATGGGTTTGTAACACCCCAAACCCGGCCTAGACGTTATGGCCGAATCTGTGATGCCACATTGGAGTGTTTTTCCAAAACACAAATTTGATGAAAAATCGTTCTTCCTAAAAGTTCTTTTGGGTTGGTTAAAACTTAGGATGTCTTTTCATAAGGAAAAACTCAAGTTGTTTTAGGAAATCATATTAGGTTGTCATTAAACTCTTTAACCAATAGTTGTTTCGGAAACTCTCATAATACATTGCGTGAACGTGGTGTTTTTAGAAAAACATTAGTTTATAACTTTTTAATTTTAAAACTCGAGACCTACTACTAATAGGTAAAAATTCAAGTAAGTAAATCCCCAAATTAAATAAAAATTAAAGCGGCCTTATTACATAATAAAAACCCAAAATAAATCCTTAATTATAGTATAAAAAGAAATAACTATGTTGAGTGGCCACCACTGAGTCCTCCATCGCCTCGATCCGTCTAAGCCTGGGGATTTCCTGCACAAATAACAGATGGGTGAGTTTATAAAAACTCAGTGTGTGAAATCCCATAACAACAAATAATCAGAGTAAGCGCAATCTGAGCCTAAGCCCTTTCAGTTTCAATTAGGGCCTTAGCCCTTTCTTAATGTGAGAGCGATGCGGGCCTTAGCCCATTTCGAAGAATGATGATAGTCCGGGCCTTAGCCCATTTCGAGACAAAGATGTAAACAAAGAGTCCTACGCAATCCATCCGCTACACACCAACTCCGTACTAGCCCTACACACCATGTGGGGATAAAATCGACCCACCCAACCCTACACACCAAATCGTACCGAATTCGATACTAAAACAGTATTTGCAGCAGAGCTGCTAGTTATAGGCTTATAGTCTTTCAGTACACTTCCTCCAAAATCATATATCCCACCCCATGTAATGCAACATAATAACATACGTGTATGTAGAAATATCATGCTCAGAAACAGTCATACATAATAAAAGGGTATTTCAGTCAATTTACCACATAGGGGTATAACGGTCATTTCATCAGTATAGGGTCTAAGTATACTTACCGACCCAATAGTAGGTCTACAGTCATGTTAGGCGACCCGTGCAACCTTAATAGTCAACCACAGGTAATGGGCCTACAGCCTATATTGTAGGCCCTCATGCTCGTATGGCCCACAAAGCCCAAAAATGGGCTTAGCCATGTTGTTTACACAGCCTATCCCAATATTTACCACACTTGGTGTGATTTCTCCGTGTAGGCTCACAAGCCCATTGGGCCCACACAGCCCAGTTCGGCCCAGAATGGCCCGATATCGTCTTGGCCCATGAAAGCGCTCATGGCATCTCGTCGACACACAACCATGTTTTGTTACACGGCCTACCACACGAGTGACCACTCGTCCGTGTGGTGTCGACATCCCCTTTTTCGGCTTTTCAGCTTTTGTTATCACACATCTATTAGTAGTGTTCACACACCTATAACGAGATTGTAGATGAATGCTTCCGAGATCTAAGCACCAAACGAATAATCGCAAAACCCCTCTTGCTCCAACCCAACGTTCTCTCCAATGCTTTAACCACGAGCGAAAAGATTACTTGTTGAGAGAGGATAATCAACCTAACCCCTTGACTATCATGATCAAACCCCTTATTCCAAAGCAGAGAGTTTTGGTTTCCAAAAGAAAAGAGTGATCAGCTAACAATGAGAAAACTGAATGAGTAGAGAGGGAAAGAGACACAGGATATTTGGCCAAAGCACCACTAGGAGCCACAGTTGAGGAAAGGAAGAAGAACCGAGAAAAGATCAAAAAGAGATTCGGCCAAACAAGTCAAGTGAGGAGGGAAGAATGAAAAGAGGTTCGGTAACTACAGAGAAAGGTCTAGAAGAATGCAACCCCAAAAGAATGCCAAAAGAAAAGATACTCGTATGGTCACCCTAGAATTTAGCTACCAAAACCCCAACAGTAGATAGCCTCCCCAAAACTAAAAGTGCAAAAAGCCAAAAAACCTAGCTAGCAACCGAAATGAAAATCAAGAAGCCTCAACACACCCCAAAACGAATCCCTTTGAGTCTCCAGAGTCCCTATACTACACTAACACTCCCCCTCTCATCATCTCCCCTTGATTTACTCCTAAAACCTCTCCATAACATCCCCGAACCGAACATTATCCCAATCCCCCTTTTTCCTCCTAACTTTTGGCTACAAGCTCCCCCACTCCACTCAAACAACCTAACCGTCCTAGTAATAGAGTCCCACTGCTACACAACCACCCATTCGACTGTTTGCAAAAAAATAAGACACCCTTGCATGCCACAAAACTCGAACCTCAGTCTCCTGGCTATTGCAACACGCCACTATCCACTGGACCAATAGACTTTTTATGCTCTGACTTTCCCGCAACTAAATAAGAATCCCAACATCTAACAGCAAGGGTTTTATTCAATAAAAACCAAAATTTTTGCTAGCACCAAGATTTGAACCCCGGACTCCCCACACCTCTCAGGACCCTTATCCATTAAAGCAAGCAAGCCAACATGCAACACAACACACAAATTTAACCCCTAGAATTTTGGGGCGTTACAGGGTGGGTCGATTTTATCCCCACATGGAGTTTAGGGCTAGACGAAGTGGAGTGTAAAGGATGGATGGGTAGGAGTTTTGTTTGCATTTCTCTTACTATTACTGTAATGGGTTAAGGCCCACACTGATACTGTTACTGTAATGGGCTAAGGCCCACACTAAAACTGGACTGTCACTGAAACGGGCTTAGGCCCAAACTGTATTTGCCTATGGTTTGTCTGATTAGTGTAAACGGAATACACATTGAGTTTTCATAAACTCACCCTTCTACTCTCCTGTACAGGTAATCCTTAGGCGGATCGGTGCTACAAGGGACTCGATGGAGGCCACACAACTGCTTTTGCTACTGTTTTATATTTTTAATCCTTAAGCTATTTAATTTGGGTATTTCATATGTAATAAGGCCTCTTTATATTTTTACTTTAATTTGGGGTTTACTTATTTGGGTTTATATATGCTAGTAGTAGGGTGAGAGTTTTCAAAAAGATAAATGTTTTCAAAACACCACGTTTACAAAACACGTTTCATTAGCTTCCGCAAGAAAGAATGTTTTCAAAAATTAATAACAATTTATATGCTTAACAATTTTCTAAACAACTTGGGTTTTATCAACGAACATGATACTTAAAAGTTTGGTAAAGTATCACTATAAGGGTTTTAATATTGTATAGACTTTTCAAACAGAATGATGCTTATCCAAAACACACTTCAATGCGACATCGTAGATTCGGTCAAAACGTCTAGGCCGAGTTTGGGGTGTTACATGACTATTTATGATAGTATGTGTTAAGTGCATGTATGAGAGAGTTAAATTTGAAGCTTTACTACCCTCACCCCCTTATCCGTAAAATGTTACAATAAAATCTGTAAGACTTGGGTTAAATAAGCCTACGAGTGTGGAATTACAAAAATTCGTGTCCGGAAGATTAATAATGTAGTCAGAGAAGTGAATGAACCAGCAAATGAAGATAGTATTAAAGAAGATATTGAAAAGTTCTGAAGACTATTCAAATTATGTAAAGTCACTGTTAACGAAGAAGTTGAATTCGATGAAATAAAAGTATTCAGGTATGATATCTAGAGAAAGGTATTAACTGAAAGTTCTTTTGAATTTATTTTTTTGTTATTGATGGGATAATATGGATTTAATGATGACAGAATTGGACAATTGAATAATGTTTGAATTATACTGATGGCTGAGTGCAATGGTTATAGTCGGGTAGTTACTATGACTTCTTCTGGACATTCTATGTGTACATTTATCCTCAGAAGTATATGTGATTGTTTAATTTTAGAAGGAATTCTTATCGTATGAGAACATTAGCTAAATATGCTAATAGACGAAAGTATCGTTGGTTTGTTTGAGTTATGTTCGACATTGTTATGCTTGTCTCTAGTATTTATTCCATTGTGTGGATATGAATGTTGTAACACCTCAAACCCGGCCTGGAAGTTTGGCTCGAATCTGGCGTGTCACATTGAAGTATTTTTCGAAAACCATGTTTCCATTAAAAACCCTTCTTAATAATTAAAAACTTATACCCTTTTTAAACCTTGTTTAGAAAAACTCAGTTGAATAACATTCTTAACAACTTTGTAAAAATCTTGGCAGTTGCGGAAGCTTAATTTAAAAACAATTGCGGTTACGTGATGTTTTGAACAACAGTAGTTGCTTTAGAAAACCGTGTTCTAATACTAGCAATTATAAGAACAATAAATAAAATTCCAAATTTGAAATCTAGAAAATTACAACGGCTTTACTACAACCCACATAAAAACATTTAAAAGTAATAATCAAAACTGTAACATAAACAGTGTGTGTGGCTTCCTCTGAGCCCCTCGCAGCTCCGATCCGTCTAAGGCTGGAAATTACCTGAAAGGTTAATAAACAGGGTGAGTTTACGAAAACTCAGTGTGAAATCCCCTACTATATAAAAAGGAACGATCGGTCATATAAAAGAATTAAAAGTCCGCGACCCTACTTACAGCCAAGATCAATTGGGCCTTAGCCCATCATAACAGAGAGCACATGCGGATGGGCCTTAGCCCATTCTGAATCAAGAAACATTATCGAACTAGAATCAAAATAAGAATCAAAATTAGAATCGGTGTGAGAATCGAGAATCGGTGATCGGGTAATAGAATCGAATCGAATATGAATGCAATCCCAACCCATATCCAACCGTATACACCCCCGTATCAGCCCTTACACCATGTGGGAGACTACTCGACCCACCCAACCGCTACACACCATAGAAAATTGCAGCGAGGTGCGGATATTGTGACGAAGTCACGGATCTGAATATTGTGGCGAGGCCACCGAATAGATATATATATTTATATATGTGGCGAAGCCACCAGATTGTAGCGAGGCTGCCAGATATTGTGACGAAGTCACCAGAACAGATATATGTGGTGAGGCCACCAGATTGCAGCGAGGCTGCCAGAACGCTTCCTCCATCAATATAAACCAACCCATGCAACATGTCATGTATGTAGAATGTCATGCCCATATTTGAATCAAACAATCACAGTCAAGTCATTCATATCACCAACATATATTCATAATCAAATTCATCAACCACACAATCCAAGTCAGTCACTTGCCCACAAGGGCAAAGCAGTCATTTAACACCCTAGGGGCAAAATGGTAATTTTACCCTACAAGGCTATCTCGGTAATTCTACCCTACAGGGGTATTTCGGTATTTCTACCCTACAAGGGTATTTCGGTATTTCTACCCTATATGGGGTATTTCAAGAATTCTACCCTACGGGGTATTTGAAGAATTCTACCCCTGCAGGGTATTTGGTAATTCTACCCCTATAGGGGTATTTTGGTATTTCTACCCTACGGGGGTATTTTGGTAATTCTACCCTACAAGGGTATTTGGTAATTCTACCTACGTGGGTATTTTGGTAATTCTACCTTACGAGGGTATTTGGTAATTCTACCCTACTGAGTGGGTATTTTGGTATTTCTACCCTACTGTGGGTATTTCGATATTTCTACCCTACAGGGGTATTTCGGTATTTCTACCCTACAAGGGTATTTCGGTAATTCTACCCTACAAAGGTATTTCGGTAATTCTACCCTATAGGGGTATTTCAGTAATTCTACCTTACAAGGGTATTTCGGTAATTCTACCCTACAAGGGTATTTCGATAATTCTACCCTACAAGGGTATTTCGGTAATTCTACCCTACAGGGGTATTTCGGTAATTCTACCCTATAAGGGTATTTCAGTAATTCTACCCTATAGGGGTATTTTAGTAATTTTACCCTACAGGGGTATTTTAGTAATTCTACCCTGCAGGGTTATTTCGGTAATTCTACCCTACAGGGGTATTTCGGTAATTTTACCCTACAGGGGTATTTCGGTATTTCTACCCTACAAGGGTATTTCAGTAAACTAAAGTATTCTAAATAGGGATAACAATACGAATGGGCCTAAAGCCCATTCTCGGCCCAAATGGCCTACACGCTTGTGTGGCCATTTTAGCCCAAATCTAGCCACAGATATGAGATTCACCTAGCCTAGTCCAATATTTACTACACAATCAAACAACTTATCCAATTGGGCCCGTAGGCCCATTGGGCCAACATGGCCCCTTTCAGCCCATCGCGGCTCGAAGTAGCCATCCTACAGCTAGAGTAGTGAGAAATACACACTTGATAGGAGATTGGAGTTAATCCGCGCTCCGAGCACTCTTAGTCGACGCCCAACCCAAACGAGCACGCCACCAAGCGAAAGGGATCAGCCAAGAAAGGTACCTTCACTCTCCTCATGGTTCTCTCTATTTAAAGCCAGCTTCACATCCACTCTTATGTTAGCCTCTCAATGTGGGATCCCTCCATCATCAGAGTTTAAATCAACACCAACTCTTGCCGCCCCCCTGTTAGCAAAATAAATGCTCTTTGATTGCCATGAGTTTCAAACCCTGGACCTCTTTGCCAACTCTATGACGCCATCTTCCTGCCTCTTATGTGGCGCTACTTTGCCACTAGACCACAAGGCTTTTTGTGGCACAATTTCTCCAACAATATTCTTAAGGCCTACCTACTACACCCAGGGTTTGATTCACCTTAAACCAAAATTTCTCGCTAGAGTCGAGTTTGAACCAGGACTTCTCCAACACTTCTCAAAGACACTTAACCACTAAAACAAGCCTTCATTAACAAAATTTACATGCACAACAAAATATTATAAGCTGCCTTCAACCGCTCCCATGCTCAAGGCCCAAAACTTCTAGGCCCAAATTTAGGGTGTTACAAATGTCGACGGTAAAATCTGTATGATGCTAATACTATGTTTCTACTGGTTATTGTTCTGTTGAATATACGTGAAGATTATATATTGCTTCTGTTACTGTGGATTTCAGAATTTAAGAGTGATATTGTTCTTTTTGGATATTTTCTAGAATATCATCAGGGTTGATATCATTTTATATGGGTTGAAATTTTCTGATATTCTGTATAGCTTCAGATGTTGAAAATTTCTCTATTTTGGTTTTCTTAAGATTTTATGTGATTATCTATAAGAGATATCTATTTGACGGGAATGGCTATATCTATTATAATTATAATTTTTGTTCTGAAATTTGGGAGTACTGTAGTACCGTTATCAGAATTATAAAAGTTGTCCTTCTGCATTGGTTGCTGTTCAAATCATATTTGATTTTACTCTGGGTTCAAATGCTTTATTAACAACTGGGATACTATTGATTATTACGGGTAAGACATCAGTCTTATTATGACATTATGATTTCTATTTGATGATTTTGGCATTTGTATAATGATATGTCTAGGTTATCCTTTTTAATGAGAGGAAAAGATTTCTTCAAAAAGACCGTTTCAGTAGTTTAATCTGATCTAAAATTATTTGACTGAAAAGTTAATTGGGTTATATGTGTTTGAATTTATCCACCAGATTGGAAATAGACTTTGAATGCACATGTATAAATTGAAGGATAGTTTGGAGGAAAAAATCGTATTCTTGAAGACTTGATACATAATTATAGCTATCGGAACAATTCTATTTGAGAAATGTTGTGGTAAATTAAAGTTAGTTCGATTGTTGAAATTTTCCTTTTTGCACAAAGATATTGTCAACCGAAACATCAGTACTGGTTCAATTTAATTTGAAGAAAAAGTTTATGATCTTCAGTCATGCGTAAATGAACGATTTGAAGTATGTTACGATAATAGAGTATACAGAAATATCATGTGATTACATACGGTTAAAGCTGCATAAAATGAGTTATGTGACATATTTGATGATTACAAGACTTTAAAATGTTTGACGTTGCAAAGCCAGATCCAAACTTGGCACAGTAAAGCTAGCTCGAGTCATCAAACAACTTTTGATTCTGTAAGTAAATATAATTATCCGAGGGAAATGATTATAGTTTCGTATGATCTGAATAAGAAACTTTTGTGTGCTTTATGAGCGATGAATACGTGATTGATCTTATCAGAGGATGATTATATGTTAGCTGGATTAGAAGTTAAATTGATGTTTACTAAGAGAATTCGTGAAACTTAGAAATGTGTTATCAAATTATAAGTTAAAAACGGGTTCAGCATAAATTGATTTCTGATTCATAACTTCAGATGTGGAATTGATGAATGCTTGTTGCTTTGAAATAGAGTGTGTATACCAAGAAGCTCAGAGATTGTATAACCATTGTTGCAAGAGGCTTTGTAATAGTCTGATTTTGACCATAGTCGAAATACTGGTTTTGAGACCACAAATCTGAGTCACAAATATATTTAAATAATATTTTTCGTGTTTATGGTATGTGAATTAGCATGTGTGAAAGTTTCGTACAAAAATTTAACTGTTTGTGTGATTAATTTGCAAAAAGGACCAAATCGCATAAAATGTAAAAGCTGTGTGCTAGATGTTATAAGTGCCTATTTGACTTGGCTTTGTAATTGTAAGGTCCTTAGGTTGTAAATGGACCCTTGAAATAATGCATGGACAAAGTTAGACATGATTTTATGAATTATTAATGTTATAAAGCAAGGGTAAATTGGTAAAAATATATTAATGTATGTTTAATAAAACAAAACTTAAAAATAGGCTATTATGCTCATCTTTGGCTGAAAATTTGAAAAGAAAAAGAAGAAAGAATGCAAGCTAGGGTTTCGACACTTTGAGTTTGAATTTAGGTATGTTTTTTCTTCGGTTTTTGATAATTTCTATGTTTTTGAGATCGTTGCTTTGTGTTTTATAAAACCCATGCCTCAATTTCTACTTTTGGTGATGAATTTGAAATGTGCCATTGATGAAACTATGAGTTTTGTGATGTTAGTAGATGAATTATGGAAGCTTGATGTTGGGTTTAAATGTTTTGTCTTTGAATTTTTGATGAAATTGAATATTTTGGGCTAAATTGTAAAAATGTTATTTTGGGGGACTAAAATATGAAATAAATGAAATGTATGGACTTGTTGAGAACTAGGAGAATTCGACCAAGCATGAGTATAAGCAAATTACGTGTATTTTGTGATTTTGTGGTTTAGGGACTAAAGTGTCAAAATGTGAAAATGTGAGGGCTATTTTGTAAAATGCCCTAAATATGTATTTATGGATTGTTTTGAATGATTTGGTGAATAAAAGGGTTAATTTTGAATACATATAGATCAAGAAAAGAGGAATTCAGACATAGACCAAGGGAAGTCGAAGATTTTTAGAATGAACGATCGAGTCGATAACTTCGAGTACGAGGTAAGTTCTTACTTAAAACATGATGTTAAGTATATTTTGATGTCTTGATTATACATAGATTGTATATATGTTTGGTTGGATGAATACGATGATGAATCAATAGTATTTGGCACTAAGTGTGCGATTTAAACTAGCTTTAGCTATATGAGGCACTAAGTGTGTGATATCGACTTAGCTTTGGTTAATTGAGATGGCACTATGTGTGTGGAATTGTTCTAGCTTTGGCTAATCTTTATAGCACTAAGTGTGTGGATGTTTAAAGTACGAATAATTTACAGAAAGTCTTATAATATTCAACGAGAGGTAAGTATAAAAGTGAATAAGTACGTAAAGATTCAGGTATGTACAATACCTAAGTGGTAGATGATATTATATATGTGAAGTTCATTGAATTGATATGGTTATATGGATTGAAAATGTGTAAATACTCATGTGTTGTTGTTTTAAGTTTTATATACTGTTGATGATTTTAGTACGAGCTTACTAAGCTTTTGAAAGCTTACTTTGTGTGTGTTTATATTGTTGTTTTAGATATTGAAGCAACTGCAAGCTCGGGGATCGTCAAGGATCGTCACCACACTATCGAACTTCATTTTGGCACTTTTGAAAATTATATTTTGGAAGTATGGCATGTATAGGCTAGTAGTTGTGGAATTGTGTTTTGTGTTGGATATGCTTAGCCATGTGATTTGGCTAATTTGTGATTGAATTCATAGTTGTGAATGACTTATAGTATATGTTGATAAGTTGCAAATGTGGTATGTTTTAGTTGGTAAGTCTTGGTAAGTTTGGTTTGAGATTTAATGAGGTATGGAAAGAAATGTTTTGATATAAATTTACCCTGTGTTTAGCATGAATTGGTAAGGTTTATGAGTAGGGGAATGGTTGATATTGTTATGTTATAAATGATGAATGTTATAGCATACTTATATTGGCTGAATTGGAAGTAGAATTATGCTTGTTTACTTTGCTTGTAGGTTGAACCCATTTGGGGTGGCAAATTGGCTATTCAAATGGCCTATTTTTGTCTACATGGGCAGAGACACGGGCATGTGTCTCAGTCGTGTGCGACACATGGCTATGTTGCACCGTCGTGTGTCCCCTAGGGTACCCTACAACTGTAAGTTAGGCTCGCGCACGGGCTAGATACACGGGCGTATGGTCTGGCCGTGTGACCCTTATTGGTATGCTGACGTTACAAATAGAATAACCCTTATTTTTGGCACGGCTTAGCACACAACCTGGACACAAGCGTATGCATAGCACACGGGCGTGTGGTCTGGTCGTGTGAGCAAGTTAGTAGTTATGCCCTGTTTTGACACGACTTTGACACACGGGTGTGTCTTGACCTTGTAAGGCACACGTCCTGTTCACACGGCGTGTGACCTTTTGAAACTTGAAATTTTTTATAAGTTTTGAAACTTTTATATGTTATCAGTTGGGTCCCGAATGCATGTTTAAGTATTGTATGCTAAATTTTATGTGATTATTGAATATGAATGAAGGATTTTCATTATTAATGAGATGATATTTGTTGTATGATGTTTCTGATTTGAGTTATAATTCTGGTAATGCCTCTTAACCTATTCCGGCGATGGTTACGGGTTAGGAGTGTTACATTTTATTGGTATCAGAGCTATGATTTAGTCAGTTCTAGGACTACTATAGCGTTTGTGAGTCTAGCTATACATGCCATATTTATGAACTGCGATAGTGTGATGAATCTTGACGTTGAAATGTGCTTTTATATAGCAATGGATCCCGATAGAGCTGTAGCAAATGATGTTGAAAGCAATGTGCCTGCTCCCGCTCAAGGGATGATGCAAGCTGATTCTCGATCGGCTACAAGTAGCCGTGATGGTGAGGCTAAACAAGCCTTCTATCAGATGATGAATGATTGGTTCACCCAATACATTAGAACTAATCCGGCTGTACAACAACCTCCACCCCGGTTAATCCTCCTTAAACTCCTGTTATGCCACCAGTGAATCCGGTACAGTTGAGTAGACCACCAGTTGATAAGATTAGAAAATATGAGGCTGAAGAGTTCTGAACTACAACGAATGATGATGCTGAGAAAGCTGAGTTCTGGTTAGAGAACACAATAAGAGTGTTTGATGAGTTGTCTTTGAGTCCAGAAGAACATATAAAATGTGTTGTTTCACTTTTGAGAGACACAGCGTATCATTGGTGGAAAACTTTGATATCTGTGGTTCCGAGTGAACGAGTTACGTGAGATTTCTTTCAAGCTAAATTTTGAAAGATATATATCAGTCAATGATTCATTGATCAGAAACGTAAAGAGTTTCTTGAGCTTAAACAAGGTTGTGTGTCTATCATAGAATACGAGCGAGAATTTGTAAGGTTGAGTTAGTATGCCCATGGATGTGTATCTTCGGAAGCAATAATGTGCAAGAGATTTGAAGACAGTTTGAACGAAGATATTCATTTGCTAGTTGGAATCCTAGAAATCAAAGAATTTGTGGTACTTGTTGAACGAGCATGTAAAGTTGAAGATCTTGGGAAAGAGAAAAGAAAGGCTGATTTTGAAGCTAGAGAGGTACGAAAGAGATCAGCAGGCAAATCATTTCAATCTGGATCAGAGAAGTTTAGAGATGATAGTAGTCGTTTAAAGGCTAGTGTGGGACATTCAAACAGAGATCGTGCTAGATCGTAATCGAATTTCAAATCTTCAACTACATCTGTTGCCAGTGTTGATAATGCAAAAAACGAAAAGCCTGGGTGTGATTAATATGGAAGACGACACTTCGGTGAATGCTGGGGAAAAAGTATTAACCAAGCTTGTTATAGTTGTGGTTCAAGAAATCATTTTATAAAAGATTCCCCAGATTTAGTTGAAAAAGATAACGTTCAGAATCTGAGGCGAAGTGGTAATGTTTCTCATGGTAAACCTCCCAGAAATTTAGGAAATATAAGCGATATTCAAAGAGGAACGAAAGACACAACTATTAGATCTGAAGCTCGTGCACCTGCCAGAGCATATGCTATCCGAGCTCGCGAGAATGCTTCATTGCCAAATGTGATTACGGGTACATTTACTCTCTATGATACTTCTGTGATTGCTTTGATAGATCCTGGATTGACACATTCATATATATGCATGAACTTAGTGAACAGTAAGACTTTCCCTGTAGAGTCTACTGAATTTGTAATTAAAGTTTCGAACCCCCTAGGCAGATGTGTTCTGATTGATAAAGTCTGCAAGAATTGTCTGTTAATATTTCGAGACAATTGTTTTTCGGCTAATCTAATGTTATTACCTTTTGATGAGTTTGATATAATTCTGGGTGTGGATTGGTTAACTATGCATGATACTGTGGTGAATTGCAAGCGGAAAACTATTGATTTGAGATGCAAGAATGATGAAATAATCAGAATTAAATCTAGTGATTTGAATGGATTATCTGCTGTAATGTCTTCAATGAAAGCTTTAAGTATTGTGAGAATGGGTTGTGAAGCTTATTTTGCATATGTGATTGGTTCAAAAGTATCAGAAAAGAAAGTTGAATCTGTGCCTGTTGTCTGTGAGTTCCCTGATGTGTTTCCTAAAGAACCTCCGGGATTACCTCTGGTTAGAGAGGTAGAGTTTGGCATTGAATTGGTACCTGGCATTACTCCGATTTTGATAGCTCCGTACAGAATGGCTTTGACCGAACTAAAAGAATTGAAGTCTCAGTTGCAAGAGTTAACCAATCGAGGGTTTGCTAGACCAAGTTTTTCACCTTGGGGTGCTCCAGTTCTATTCGTGAAAAAGAAAGATAGTACAATGAGAATGTATATAGATTATCGTTAGTTGAACAAGGTGACTGTCAAGAATAAGTATCCCCTGCCCCGAATTGATGATTTGTTTGATCAGTTGAAAGGAGCTACTGTGTTTTCAAAAATAGATTTGAGATCAGGCTATTATCAGCTGCGAGTGAAAGACTCAGATATTCCAAAGACTGCTTTCAGAATGAGGTACGGTCACTATGAATTTTTAGTTATGCCTTTCGGATTGACTAATGCACCTGCTATCTTTATGGATTTGATGAATAGAATTTTCAGACCGTAGTTAAATCAATTTGTTGTGGTATTCATTGATGACATATTGATTTATTCATGTGATGAATTCGAACATGCCGAGCATTTGAAAATAGTACTACAAACTTTGCAAGATAAACAGTTGTATGCGAAGTTTAGTAAATGTGAGTTCTTGTTGCGAAATGTTGGTTTCCTGGGTCATATTGTATTAGCATCTGGTATTCTAGTTGATCCAAACAAAATTTCTGCTATTTTGGATTGGAAACCTCCGAGGAATGTGTTTGAAGTTCGTAGTTTTCTGGGACTTGCTGGTTATTATAGAAGATTTGTGAAAGGTTTCTCCATGATTGCGACTCCATTAACAAAATTGTTATAGAAAGATGTGAAATTTGAGTGGTCTAAAAAATGTCAAAACAGCTTTGAGCAGTTGAAAGCTTTGTTGACTGAAGCTCTGGTATTGGTACAACCAAAATCGGGTAAAGAATTTGTGATTTATAGTGATGCTTTGTTGATCGGTTTAGGATGTGTTTTAATGCAAGAAGGAAAAGTTATTGCGTATACTTCAAGACAGTTGAAGCCGCACGAAAAGAACTATCTGACGCACGATCTTGAGTTAGCTGCGATCGTGTTTGCCTTAAAGATTTAGCGCCATTACTTGTTCAGTGAGAAATGTCACATATTTTTAGATCATAAGAGTTTGAAGTATTTGATGACTCAGAAAGATTTGAATCTGTGACAAAGAATATGGCTTGAATTACTAAAGGACTACGAACTTGTGATAGATTATCATCCGGGTAAAGCAAATGTTGTTGTTGATGCCTTGAGTTGAAAATCGTTGTTTGCTTTGCGTGCGATGAATGCTCATTTGGTTCTGTCTGATGATGGTTTAGTTTTAGCTGAATTAAAAGCAAGACCTTTGTTTTTACAGCAAATTATCAAAGCTTAGAAGATTGATAACAAGATTTTAGCTAAAAGAGCTCAGTGTGAAGTAGAGACAGATTCAGAATTCAGAATTGATACAGATGATTTTCTGAGGTTTCGAGATCGAATTTGTATTCTGAGAAATCTAGAATTAATTCAAATGATTATGAGTGAAGCTCACAATAGTCGTTTATCTGTGTATCCAGGTAGTACGAAAATGTATAATGATCTGAAATAACATTATTGGTGGTCTGGAATGAAAAGAGATATCTCTGATTTTGTTTCTAAATGTTTGATCTGTCAACAAGTAAAAGCTGAACATCAGGTGCCATCTGGTTTGCTACAACCGATTATGGTTCCGGAGTGGAAATGGGATCGAGTGACCATGGACTTTGTGTCTGGTTTGCCCCTGTCTCTGAGAAAGAAAGAAGTAATTTGGGTTGTAATTGATCGTTTGACGAAATCAACTCATTTTATTACGATTCGATCTGATTACTCACTTGATAAATTAGCTGAGTTATACATTTCTAATATCGTGAAATTGCATGGTGTGCCATTGTCCATAGTGTCAGATAGAGACTCGAGATTTACATCACGATTTTGGAAGAAATTGCAAGATGCTCTGGGTACTAAATTGCACTTTAGTACTGCTTTTCATTCGTAAATGGACGGCCAATCTTAGCGGATTATTTAGATACTCGAGGATATGTTGATATGTTGCATTCTTGAGTTTGAAGGTACGTAGGAACAATACCTACCTTTGATTGAATTTTCTTATAATAACAGTTTTCAGTCGAGCATTAAAATGGCACCGTACAAAGCTTTATATGGTCGAAAATGTCGTACACCTTTATATTGGATAGAGCTCAGCAAAAATAAGATTCACGGGGTTGATTTGATAAAAGAAACGAAACAAAAAGTGAAATTGATTCGAGAAAGTTTGAAAACAGCTTCTGATCGTCAGAAATCATATGCAGATTTGAAAAGAAAAGACATTGAGTTTGAGATCGGTCATAAAGTGTTTTTGAAAGTGTCTCCGTGGAAGAAAGTGCTTCGATTTGGTAGAAAAGGCAAATTGAGTCCGAGGTTCATCGGACCGTATGAAATTATCGAGCGTATTGGGCCAGTTGCATATAGATTGTTGTTGCTACCAGAGCTAAAAAAGATTCATAATGTATTTCACGTATCGATGCTTCGATGATACAGATCCGATCCTTCGCATATAATTTTTCCGTCTAAAATTGAAATTCAGTCTGATATAACTTACGAAGAAAAGCCGATCCATATCTTATCTCGTGAGGTTAAAGAATTGAGAAATAAGAAAATTACGTTAGTTAAAGTGATGTGGCATTGACATGGTATTGAAGAAGCCACGTGGGAACCTCAATATGCTATGAGATAGCAATATCTGAATCTATTTGACGGTAACATTTTCGGGGGCGAAAATCCCTAAGGGGGAGAATTGTAACAGTCTGAATTTGACCCTAGTCGAAATAGTGGTTTCGAGACCACAAATCCGAGTCAAAAAAATATTAAAATAATATTTTTCATGTTTATGGTATGTGAATTATCATGTGTGAAAGTTTCGTATAAATATTTAATTGTTTGTGTGATTAATTTGCAAAAAGGACCAAATTGCTTAAAATGTAAAAGTTGTGTGCTAGATGTTATAAGTGCCTATTTGACTTCATTTTGTAATTGTAAGGTCCTTAGGTTGTAAATGTACCCTTGGAATAATGCATGGACAAAGTTAGACATGATTTTATGAATTAATAATGTTATAAAGCAAGGGTAAATTGGTAAAACATGTATTAATGTATGTTTAATAAAAAAAACTTAAAAATAGGCCATTATGTTCATCTTTGGCCGAAAATTTGGAAAGAAAAGGAAGAAAGAATGCAAGCTAGGGTTTCAGCACTTTGAGTTTGAATTTAGGTATGTTTTTGCTTCGATTTTTTGATAATTTCAACGTTTTTGAGATCGTTGCTTTGTGTTTTATAAAACCCATGCCTCAATTTCTAATTTTGGTGATGAATTTGAAATATGCCATTGATGAAACTATGAGTTTAGTGATGTTAGTAGATGATTTATGGAAGCCTGATGTTGGGTTTAAATGTTTTGTCTTTGAATTTTTGATGAAATTGAATATTTTGGGCTAAATTGTAAAAAATTTATTTTGGGGGACTAAATTGTGAAATAAATGAAATGTATGGACTTGTATGAGAACTAGGAGAATTCGGCCAAGCATGAGTATAAGCAAATTATGTGTATTTTGTGATTTTGTGGTTTAGGGACTAAAATGGCAAAATGTGAAAATGTAAGGGCTATTTTGTAAAATGCCCTAAATATGTATTTATGGATTGTTTTGAATGATTTGGTGAATAAAAGGGTTAATTTTGAATACATATAGATCAAGAAAAGAGGAATTTAGACTTAGACCGAGGGAAGTCGAAGATTTTAGAATAAATGATTGAGTCGATAACTTCGAGTACGAGGTACGTTCGTACTTAAAACATGATGTTAAGTATATTTTGATGTCATGATTATACATAGATTGTATATATGTTTGGTTGGATGAATATGATGATGAATCAATAGTATTCGGCACTAAGTGTGCGATTTAAACTAGCTTCGGCTATATGAGGCACTAAGTGTGCGATGCCGACTTAGCTTCAGTTAATTGAGATGGCACTATGTGTGTGGAATTGTTCTAGCTTCGGCTAACCTTTATAGCACTAAGTGTGCAGATGTTTAAAGTACGAATAATTTACGGAAAGTTTTATAATATTCAACGAGAGGTAAGTATGAAAGTGAATAAGTACGGGAAGATTCAGGTATGTACAATACCTAAGTGGTAGATGATATCATATATGTGAAGTTCATTGAATTGATATGGTCATATGGATTGAAAATGTGTAAATACTCATGTGTTGTCATTTTAAGTTTTATATACTGTTGATGATTTTAGTACAAGCTTACTAAGCTTTTGAAAGCTTACTTTGTGTGTGTTTATATATTATTTTTAGATATCAAAGCTACTGCAAGCTTGGGGATCGTCAAGGATCGTCACCACACAATCGAACTTCATTTTGGTACTTTTGAAAAATACATTTTGGAAGTATGGCATGTATAGGCTAGTAGTTGTGGAATGGTTTTTTGTGTTGGATATGTTTAGCCATTGATTTGGCTAATTTGTGATTGAATTCATAGTTGTGAATGACTTATTGTAACACCCCTATCCCGTAACCGTTGCCGGAATAGGTAAGGGCATTACCAGACAGACAGAACATTACAGATCAATATAGAATCACAGTTATTATGTAATATTAATGCATAAGCAATCATCATCAAATTAACAATTCATTCCTTATGGAAGTCTCCAAGACCTAAGAGATACTTTTAAAGACAATCGGAACTAAATCGAACACATTCATAAATTTCAGAACTCAGAAAATTTTTCAATTCTGTGGAGGTCACACACCTGTGTGACCAGGCCGTGTGCCTTACACGGGCACTAGACACCCCCATGTGATCCAACCATGCTAAAATAGAGTATATATACTGACTTTTACACACGGCCAACAGACATGGCCATGTGATACTTAGCTAGCTACTAACTTGAGCCCACAGCCATATGACACCCCCATGTGTCTTAACTGTGTGATCTAAAGAGGTTACTGCTTTGCATAAACGGCCACAAGGCACGCCCGTGGTCCCTGACCGTGTGGCACAATATAGGCTTGGTTTAAGCCAACTTGCCACCCCTTTTAGGTCATTCCTACAAGAAATATTAAACAACATTTATACCAAACTTTTAAGGCAATTCCATGCTCAAAACATGCTTCATTTAACTAAATCATCATCATTCAATAACCTATTCAAATCTATATCAAAACACATTAAAAATCTTATTACAACAACATACCAAAATTCTCATTTCATAGCTCACTTATGATACCTTCAATCTCATGCTTAAACTTACCATTTCCTCAACTTGGCATATTTCAAAATGACCACCACATACAAGGCTATACAACCATGATATGCATACACAATTTTCCATCACAAACCATTTACCAAAACTAAGCACAAACATAACATTAGTTAGCCAACTCTTATGGCATAACATATATACATATCAAAGCTTAAATACATAAACATTCTAGCCTATACATGCCATACTTCCAAAAATTTACACTTTTAAAGTACCAAAATAAGTTCGATAGTATGGTGACGATCCTCGACTATTCCTGAGTCTTCAGTAGCTTCGATATCTATAAAACAATGCAAACACACACAAAGTAAGCTTTCAAAAGCTTAGTAAGCTCGTATCAAACATCAATAATATATCATATGAAACATCAATACATAAGTAATTATAATCTCTCAATTCATCCATAAATTCCATGCTAACAACAACTATATGTTTAAACAAATTCGATAAAATTTTATACATATTGCCACCTACCACATAGGTATTATACTTACCAGAACATTTATATGTTCATCCATTTATAAGCTCACCTCTTGTTCAAAAACTTTATGACATTCCGATGATCACCAATGCTCTAGTTAACCGCACACTTAGTGCTTAGAGATTTGTCGAAGCTAGAACAATTTCGCACACTTAGTGCCAATTTAACTAACCAAAGCTAAGTCGGTATCGCACACTTAGTGCCTTATGTAGCCGAAGCTATTCCAATTCGCACACGTAGTGCCATTTGTCGCCAAAGCTATATGTATTACCATTTATGCATTGTAATTGCATTAAAACATAACTTTAACATCATTTATCAAGTACGAACTTACCTCGTACTCAGAATTGTCGATTTGAATTGTTTACTCTATAACCTTCGACGTCCCTTGATCAAAATCCGAAGTCCCTCAAAAATAACACTTTTACAATTTAGCCCAAATTGCTCAAATTCATCAAAAATCCAAAGACAAAACATGTAAACCCAACATCAAGCTTTCATATTTCACCATTTAACAACACCAAACTCATGAATTCATCCATGACACATTTCCAAATCATCAACAAAATCAGAAATTGAGGCATGGGTTTGATAGTATACGAAGCAACGGTTACAAAAATGTAGAAATTATCAAAAACTGAACAAAATACATACCTAATTCACCAATTCAAAGTACTGAACCCTAGGTGAGCTTTCTCTTTTCTTTTTCTTTGTATTTTTCGGCAAAACAAGGATAAAATGAGCTTATTTTAAGCTTTTGTTTTATTTTAATTAACATATAATCTAAATGACAATTTTTCCCTTTTATTAAACCATTATAAATTCACATATATTAAGGCTACATATGTCCATTATACATGTGAATGGCATAATAACCACATAAGGACCTCTCAATTGTAAAGCCAAGTCAAATAGGCACTTTTAACTTCTAGCACACAGCTTTCAAGTTTTACACGATTAGGTCCTTTTTGAAATTTAAGCACACAAACAGTTAAATTTTTACACGAGACTTTCACACATGCTAATTCACATATCATAACTACGAAAAATAATATTTAAATATTTTTCTAACTCGGATATGTGGTCCCGAAACAACTATTCTAACTACAGTCAAAACTAGGCTGTTACGATTCTGCCCTCCTTAGGGATTTTCGTCCCTAAAAATCCTACCATTAAACAGATTTGGATATTACTGTCTCATTAAATCTTCAGGCTCCCATGTGGCCTTTTCAATACCATGTCAATGCCACATCACTTTAACTAATGGAATTTTCTTATTTTGCAATTCTTTAACCTCAACAGCTAAGATTCGGATCGACTTTTCTTCATAAGTCATATCAGACTCGATTTAAATCTCAGATGGAGTAATCACATGCAAAGGATCAAATCTGTACCATTGAAGCATCAATACATGAAACACATTATGAATCTTTTCTAACTCTGGTGGTAACAACAATCTATATGCTACCGGCCCAATACGTTTAATAATTTCATACAGTCCAATGAACCTCGAACTCAATTTGCCTTTTCTACCAAACTGAAGCACTTTCTTCCACGGAGATACTTCCAAAAATACTTTGTCGCCTATGTCAAATCCAATGTCTTTTCTTGTCAAATTTCCTATGATTTCTGACGATCAGAAGCTGCTTTCAAACTATCTTGAATTACTTTTACTTTCTGTTCAATTTCTTTTATCAAATCAACCCCGTGAATCTTGTTTTCACTGAGCTTGGTCCAATACAAAGGTGTACGACATTTGTGACCATATAAAGCCTCGTACGGTGCCATTTTAATGCTTGACTGAAAACTGTTATTATACCCGGATTCAATCAGTGGTAGATATTGTTCCTACGTACCTTTAAACTCAAGAATGCAACATCTCAACATATCCTCGAGTATCTGAATAATCCGTTCAGATTGACCATCTGTTTGCAGATAAAAAGCAGTGCTAAAATGAAATTTAGTACCCAGAGCATCTTGCAATTTCTTCCAAAATCGCGATGTAAATCTCGGATCTCTATCTGACACTATCGGCAATGGTACACCATACAGTCTCATGATATCAGAAATGTATAACTCAGCTAATTTATCAAGCGAATAATCAGATCGAATCGAAATAAAATGAGCTGATTTTGTCAAATGATCAACTACAACCCAAATTGCATCTTTCTTTCTCGGATAAAGGGGTAAACCCGAAACAAAATCCATGGTCAGTCGATACCATTTCCACTCCGAAATCATAATCAGTTGTAATAATCCAGATGGCACCTGATGTTCAGCTTTAACTTGCTGACAAATCAAACATTTAGAAACAAAATTAGAGATATCTCTTTTCATTCCAGACCACTAATAATGTTGTTTCAAATCATTATACATTTTCGTACTACCCGGATGCACAGATAAACGAATACTGTGAGCTTCACTAAGAATCATTTGAATTAACTTTGGATTTCTCAGAATACAAATTTGATCTCGAAATCTCAAGCAATCATCTTTATCAACTCTGAATTCTAAATCAGACTCTACATCACACTGAGCTCGTTTAGCTAAAATCTCATTATCAACCTTCTAAGCTTTAATAATCTGCTGTAAAAACAAAGGTCTCGCTTTTAATTCAGCTAAAACTAAACCATCATCAAACATAACCAAATGAGCATTCATTGCACGCAAAGCAAACAACGATTTTTGATTCAAAGCATCAGCAACAACATTTGCTTTTCCCAGGTGATAATCAATCACAAGTTCATAATCTTTTAGTAATTCAAGCCATCTTCTTTGTCGCAGATTCAAATCTTTTTGAGTCATCAAATATTTCAAACTCTTATGATTAGAGTATACATGACACTTTTCACTGAATAAGTAATGGCGCCAAATCTTTAGAGCAAACACAATCGCAACTAATTCAAGATCATGCATTGGATAGTTCTTTTTGTACGGCTTCAACTGTCTCAAAGCATAGGCAATGACTTTTCCTTCTTGCACTAGAACACATCCCAAACCACTTAATAAAGCATCACTGTAAATTACAAACTCTTTACCCGATTCAGGTTGTACTAATACCGGAGCTTCAGTCAACAAAGCTTTCAACTGATCAAAGCTATTTTGAGACCTTTCAGACCACTCAAACTTCACATCATTCTGAAGCAGTTTGGTTAACGGAGCTGCGATCATCGAAAAGCCTTTCACAAATCTTCTATAATAACCTGCAAGTCCCAGAAAACTACGAACTTCAGATACATTCCTCGGAGGTTTCCAATCCAAAATAGTGCAAATTTTACTCGGATCAACTTGATTACCAGAGGCTGATACAATATGACCCAGGAAACCAACTTCTCGCAACCAGAACTCACATTTACTGAATTTTTCATACAACTATTTATCTCTCAAAATCTGTAATACTATCCTCAAATGCTCGGCATGTTCAGATTCATCACGTGAATATATCAATATGTCATCAATGAATACCACAACAAATTGATCTAAATACGGTCTGAAAATTATGTTCATCAAATCCATAAAGATAGCAGGTGCATTAGTCAATCCGAAAGGCATAACTAAAAATTCATAGTGACGGTACCTTGTTCTGAAAGAAGTTTTCGAAATATCTGAGTTTTTCACTCGTAACTGATAATAGCCTGATCTTAAATCTATTTTCGAAAACATAGCAGCTCCTTTCAACTGATCAAAATCAATTCAGGGAAGGGAATATTTTTTCTTGATGGTCACTTTATTCAACTGACGATAGTCAATACACATTCTTATCGTACCGTCTTTCTTTTTCACAAATAGAACCGGAGCACCCCAAGGTGAAAAACTCGGTCTAGCAAATCCTCGATCGGTCAACTCTTGCAACTGAGACTTTAATTCTTTTAATTCAGTCAGGGACATTCTATATGGAGCTATTGAAATCGGAGTAGTACCAGGTACCAATTCAATACCAAACTCTACCTCTCTAACCGGAGGTAATCCCGAAAGTTCTTCAGGAAAAAAATCAGGGAACTCACAAACAACAGGCACAGATCCTACTTTCTTTTCTGATACTCTTGAATCAATTACATATGCAAAGTAAGCTTCACAACCCTTTCTCACAATACTCTAAGCTTTCATTGAAGATATCACAGTAGATAATCCATTCACATCACTAGATTCAATTCTAACTATTTCATCATTCTTGCATCTCAAATCAATAGTTTTACTTTTGCAATTCTCCACAGCATCATGCAAAGTTAACCAATCCATACCCAGAATTATATCAAACTCATCAAAAGGTAATAACATCAGATCAGCCGGAAAACAATTGTCTCGAAACATTAACAGACAATTCTTGCAGACTTTATCAACCAGAACATATCTCCCTAGGGGGTTCGAAACTCTAATTACAAATTCAGTAGACTCTATAGGCAAAGTCTTACTGTTCACTAAGTTCATGCATATATATGAATGTGTCAATCTAGGATCTATCAAAGCAATCACAGAAGTACATAGAGAGTAAATGTACCCGTAATCACATCTGGCGATTAAGCTTCCTCACGAGCTCTAATAACATAGGCTCTAGCAGGTGCACGAGCCTCAGATCTCACAGCTGTGTCTTTTGTTCCTCTTTGACTACCGCTCACATTTCCCAAATTTCTGGAAGGTCTACCTCGAGAAACATTGCCACTCTACCCTGAATTCTGAAAATGATCTTTTTAAGCTAAATCTAGGTAATCTTTTATAAAATGATTTCTTGAACCACAACTATAACAAGCTCAGCTAATACTTTTTCCCCAGCATTCACCAAAATGTCGTCTTCCACACTGATCACACTCAGGCTTTTCATTCTTTACATTATCGACACTGGCAACAGATGTAGTTGAAGATTTGAAATTTGATTGCGATCTAACACGATCTCTTGTCAGAGGTCCCATACTAGTCTTTAAACGACTACTATCATCTCTAAACTTCTTGGATCCAGATTGAAACGGTTTGCCTGAAGTTCTCTTTCATACCTCTCTAGCTTCAAAATCAGCCTTTCTTTTCTCTTTCCCAAGATCTTCAGCTTTACATGCTCGTTCAACAAGCACTACGAATTCTTTGATTTCCAGGATTCCAACTAGCATTCAATGAATCTTTAAATCTTTTACACATTATTGCTTCTGTAGATACACATTCACGAGCATATTAACTCAACCTTACAAATTCTCGCTCGTATTCCGTGACAGACATCCGGCCTTGTTTAAGCTCAAGAAACTCTTTGCGTTTCTGATCAATAAATCTCTGACTGATATATTTCTTCCAAAATTTAGCTTAAAAGAAATCCCGAGAACTCGTTCACTCGGGACCACGGATGTCAAAGTCTTCCACCAATGATACGCTGTATCTCTCAAAAGAGAAACAAAACATTTTATGCATTCCTCAAGACTCAAATACAACTCATCAAATACTCTTATTGTATTCTCTAACCAGAACTCGGCTTTTTCAGTATCATCCTTTGTTATAGCTCAGAACTCTTCAGCCCCGTGCTTTCTAATCTTATCAATTGGTGGTCTACTCAACTCTGTCGAATTTACTGGTGGCATAACAGAAGTTTGAGGAGAATTAACCGGGGGTGGAGGTTGTTGTATAGCCGGATTGGTTCTAATGTATTGGGTGAACAAATCATTCATCATCTGATAGAAGGCTTGTTTAGCCTCATTATCACGGCTACTCGTAGCCGGTCGAGAATTAGCTTGCACCGTCTCTTACGCGGGAGCAGGTGCATTGCTTTCAACATCGTTTGATACAGCTCTATCGGGATCCATTGCTATATAAAAGCACATTTCAATGTCAGGATTCATCACACTATCATAGTTCACAAATATGGCATGTATAGCTAAACTCATATACGCTATGGTAGTCCTAGAACTGACTAAACCATAGCTCTAATACTAACAAAATGTAAACCCCTATCCCGTCACCGTCACCGGAATAGGTAAGGGCATTACCAGACAGACAGAACATTACAGATTAATACAGAATAACAGTTATTACATAATATTAATGCATAAGCAATCATCATCAAATTAACAATTCATTCCTTATGGAGGTCTCCAAGACCTAAGACATACTTTTAAGGACAATCAGAACTAAACCGAACACATTCATAAATTTCAGAACTCAAAAAATTTTTCAATTCTATTGAGGTCACACATCCGTGTGACCAGGCCGTGTGCCTTATATGGGCACTAGACATGCCCATGTGATCCAGCCATGCTAAAATAGAGTATATATACTGAATTTTACACACGGCCAACAGACACGACCGTGTGCCACGGCCGTGTGATACTTAGCTAGCTACTGACTTGAGCCCACGACCATATGACACACCCATGTTTCTTAACCGTGTGATCTAAAGAGGTTACTGCTTTGCATACACGGCCATAAGGCACGCTCGTGGTCCTTGACCGTGTGGCACAACGTAGGCTTGGGTTAAGCCAACTTGCCACCCTTTTTGGGTCATTCCTACAAGAGATATTAAGCAACATTTATACAAAACTTTTAAGGCAATTCCATTCTCAAAACATGCTTAATTATAATTAAATCATCATCACTCAATAACCTATTCAAATCTATATCAAAACACATTAAAAATCTTATTACAACAACATACCAAAATTCTCATTTCATAGCTCACTTATGATACCTTCAATCTCATGCTTAAACTTACCATTTCCTCAACTTGGCATATTTCAAAATGACCACCACATACAAGGCTATACAAAAATTATATGCATACACAATTTGGCATCACAAACCATTTACCAAAAGTAAGCACAAACATACCATTATTTAGCTAACTCTTATGGCATAACATATATACATATCAAAGCTTAAGTACATAAACATTCTAGCCTATACATGCAATACTTCCAAAAATTTACACTTTTAAAGTACCAAAATAAGTTCGATAGTGTGGTGACGATCCTCGACTATTCTCGAGCCTTCAGTAGCTTCAATATTTATAAAATAATGCAAACACACACAAAGTAAGCTTTCAAAAGCTTAGTAAGCTCGTACCAAACATCAATAATATATCATATGAAACATCAATACATAAGTAATTATAATCTCTCAATTCATCCATCAATTCCATGCTAACAACAACTGTAACGCCCCCACGCCCGAGACCATCACCGGAGTCGAGTATGAGGGGTTACTAAACTTAATTTAACATTTTAAGAACTTTGGATCATTTCTTTCTACATTCACAGCTTTCCAACTACTTGCGTCACAGTTACAAGAAAAATCATATCTCGAGTTACGAAACTTGAAATAAAGATCCGTAAACTTTACCCGAATTGAGACTCATATACCTATTTACTAATTTTTTTCTAGAATTTTTGGTTGGGCCAATTAGTACAGTTTATTAGTTAAAGTTACCCCTGTTTCAGGACTTGACTGGACTGCCCTCTTTTTACTAAAAACCACATTTCTCTCTGTAAAAAATTCATATGACTATGAGGTTTGTTTCTACTGAAACTAGACTCAATAAGGATTCTGATAATATAAAATAAACCACCTAATTATATCTGTACAATATATGGTGAATTTCTAAAGTTGGAATAGGGGATCCAGAAATTGCTCTGACCCTATTTCACTAAAATTCAAATATCTTCTAACATATAATTTCTTTACCTGTTTAGTTTGTTTTATGTGAAACTAGACATATTAAGCTTCAATTTCATATTTAATCCATCACAAAATTTGATTTCTACGATTTTTAGTAAATTTTCAAACTCACATCAGTGTTGCTGCAATGTTCTGTTTATGGCAAATTTCATCCTTTTTATAAGTTTTCATGAACTAGATAACCTATTAACCTTCCATAACATTAAACATAATCTAAACTAACCATTTCCATAACTTATCATTATCAAGCATTTTCTCAACCAATCCTTCATCGTATCATAAGATCATTTATACAAAATAGGTATATTGTTATACATGCCATACTTAAATTTTACAAGCCATTTACCAAAAAGTCTTCCAGATAGTGTGACCAAGCCTTCGACCTATCCCGACTCCTGAGCTGGCTTGTCCAAAACTACAATGAGTAAGAAGGAGGGAGTAAGCATAAATGCTTAGTAAGTTCATATGCAAATAATAAGTAATATAACAAAACAATCATACCAATCAACATTAGCATGGTATCACCAAAACATATATCACATTTCTAATCATTTTTCATCATCTTATTACCTTATCGTTGTTGTATCAATACTCAACCCGAGGGTTAAGTACATACCTATCCAAAGTATCCATTTCACATCACTTACCAATACGTCTCTTTTCATCTCGAGTATTCCTCCATTTGAGTAGAACTTTACCCGTTGAACACATCGGAATATAATTCGGATACATGGATAACTTGCACATAAGTGCCACATATGCAATCAAGCAATCATGTAACCCGCCCCTAAGTAAATTCGGACTCAACTCAACGAGCTCGAGCATTCGCATCCATAAGTGAACTCGGACTCAACTTAACGAGTTCGGATGCCTAGTTACATCTCACGAGCTCGGACTCAACTCAACGAGTTCGGACATTCGCATCCATAAGTGAACTCGGACTCAACTCAACGAGTTCGGATGCCCAACCATCCTAGTGACATGTCACTTGTATCCTAATCTATTCCTAAGGTTCAAATGGGATTTTCCTCGAACACATATCCTTGCTGTCTTCCGTAGAATGCCGAAACCAATACTCGGTAACAATTTATATTTAACAAGTAGCTCACATAATTTACATTTTATTCGAAAATAACCAAAAAGCATATATTTCATGATAAAAATCAGCATATCATATAATTGACATCAATAACTTAAAAATAACAATTATGCTACATTATTTACACATGAACTTACCTTGGTACCAAAATACAAAAATTTTGCAATTTAGTCCACAATCTTTTCTTTTCCTCGATTGGGGTCGATTCCACGTATTTCTTGATCTAAAATAACACATTTAGCTTATTTAATATTCACATTATCAAATTAATCCTTAATTCAAATTTTGGCAAAATTACAATTTTACCCCTAAACTTTTGCATATTTACACTTTTTCCCCTAGGCTCGGGATTAAACTTTATTCCTTATTCTTATGTTTTATAACATGCTGATCACTTTTCTCTTCTATGGCAACATCAAATTCTCACTCTAACATGTACTTGTGACTATTAGGTATTTTTTAGATTAATCCCTTTACTCGTTTTTGCTTAAAATCGAGTAGTACAAGTTGTCTAACATAATTTAAAACCTCATATTCTATCATAAAACATCAAAATACACAAATTTTACCTATGGGTATTTTTCCAAATATAAACCCTAGGCTAAGTTATTGCTAGCATAAGCTTTATCGAGTTACTGGGATCTCAAAAACGTAAAAATCATTAAAAACGGGGCTTAGAATCACTTACTATGAAGCTTGAAAGTTGAAGAAACCCTAGCTATGGTGAGAGCAAAATTCGGCAGCAACTAAATGAAGAAGATGACCATTTTGTGTTATTTTTCCCATTTTATTTCATTTAATATCCAAATGACCAAAATGCCCCTCCTTACTAAACTTTCAAAAATTCCTTCCATGTCCTAATTTTGCCCATGAACTTAAAATTGGTCAAATTTCCATTTAAGACCTCCTAATTAATATTTCAAAGAAATTTCATACTAAAAACTTCTAGAATGCAAGTTTTGCAACTTATTCGATTTAGTCCCTAACTTTAAATTAAACTCGTTATGCTAAAAATTTCTTCACGAAATCTTCACACAATTATGCAATCATATCATAAACCTCAAAATAATTATAAAATAATTATTTCTATCTCGGATTTGTGGTCACAAAACCACTATTCTGATTAGGCCCTAATTCGGGATATTACAACTCTTCCCCCCGTTAAGGATTTTCGTCCTCGAAAATCTTACCGGTAAACAGATGTGGGTATTGATTTCCCATATTTTCTTCGGATTCCCATGTAGCTTCTTCCACTCCATGCTTTTGCCACAACACCTTCACAAGTGCAATATTTTTATTCCTTAGTTGTTTGACCTCTCGAGCTAAAATCTTAATCGGTTCTTCTTCATAGGTCATATCTGGTTGTAGTTCAATTTACGTCGGTGAAACCACATGTGAAGGATACGAGCGATACCGGCGTAACATAGAACGTGGAACACATCATGAATCTTCTCTAATTCAGGTGGTAAAGCTAGCCGATATGCTACCGGTCCAACTTTTTCAATTATTTCATACAGCCCGATAAAACGCGGACTTAATTTGCCCTTCCGTCCAAATCTAAGAACTTTATTCCACGGAGACACCTTTAAAAATACTTTATCACCAACTTGAAATTCAATGTCCTTTCGTTTTAGATCTGCATAAGATTTACGTCTATCTCAAGCGACTTTCAAACAATCTCGAATTACCTTCACTTTTTTCTTGGTTTCTTTTATTAGATCAACTCCATAAATCTGATTTTCCTTGAGTTCAGTCCAATACAATGGCGTTCGACATTTACGACCATACAATGCTTCATAAGGTGCCATTTTCAAACTTGTCTGATAACTAGTATTGTAACCAAATTCTACCAACAGTAAATATTTTTCCCAACTTCCTTGAAATTCCAATACACAACATCTAAGCATATCTTCAAGAATCTGAATTACTCTCTCTGATTGTCCATCAGTTTGTGGATGAAAAGCAGTACTGAAATTTAATTTTGTACCTAACGCGTCTTGCAACTTTTGCCAAAACCGCGAGGTAAACCTTGGATCTCTATCTGAAATAATCAACAATGGTATTCCATGTAATCTAACAATTTCTCTAACATATAGTTCAGCCAACTTGTTAAGAGAATAATCCGTACGTACCGGGATAAAATGAGCCAATTTAGTTAATCTGTCAACTATTACCCAGATGGAATCTTTCTTTCCTGGAGTCAATGGCAATCCTGATACAAAATCCATAGTAATCCGATCCCATTTCCATTCAGGAACCATAATAGGCTGAAGTAATCCCGAAGGCACTTGGTTTTTAGCTTTCACCTGTTGACAAATTAAGCATTTGGACACAAACTCTGATATATCCTTTTTCATTCCATTCCACCAATACATTTTCTTCAAGTCATTATACATTTTCGTACTACCCGGATGAATCGAGAAACAACTACTATGTGCTTCCTATAGGATCTTTTGAATCAATTCTTCATTCTTCGGTACACAAATTCGATCTTTAAACATTAAGCACCCATCAGAACCGATTCTGAAATCTGACTCTGTATCAACTTCACACTGCTTTCTCTTGGCTTGCAATTCTTGATCATCTTTCTGAGCTTCAGAAATCTCTTGTAAAAACATCGGTTTTGTTCTTAACTCTGCTAGAATCGAACCATCATCTGACATTTTCAACTGAGTGTTCATAACTCTCAAAGCAAACAACAACTTTCTGCTTAAAGCATCGGCAACCACATTCGCTTTTCCCGGATGATAATCAATAACAAGCTCATAATCTTTCAACAACTCCAACCATCTTCTTTGTCTCAAATTCAAGTCTTTTAGTGACATCAAGTACTTAAGACTTTTATGGTCGGTATATACCCGGCACTTTTCACCATACAAATAATGTCGCCAAATCTTTAAAGCAAACACCACCGCAGCCAATTCCAAATCGTGAGTAGGATAATTCCTCTCATGAGGTTTTAAGCGCCTCAAGCATAAGCCACCACTTTTCCTTCTTGCATGAGTACACACCCCAAACCATTTAGAGAAGCATCACTATACACTACAAATTCTTTACCTGATTCGGGCTGTACTAACACTGGTGCCTCTGTTAATAACTTTTTCAATTCTTCAAAACTCTATTGACATTCCTCTGTCCATTCAAATTTAACATCCTTTCAGAGTAGTCTAGTTATAGGAGCAGCAATTATAGAAAATCTATTTACAAACCGCCGATAATACCCAGCTAGCCCCAAGAAACTTCTAACTTCAGTTACATTTTTCGGTGGTTTCCAATCAACAATGGCTGAAATTTTACTAGGATCAACCCGTATATCATCACCTGAAACAATATAACCCAAAAATCCAACTTCCCGGAGCCAAAATTTACTTTTACTAAACTTAGCATATAGCTGCTTATCTCTCAAAGTTTGCAAAACTATCCTCAAATGCTTAGCATGCTCTGTCTCATCTTTTGAATCAATTAAAATATCATCTATAAACACCACAACAAATTTGTCCAAGTATGGTCGAAATATGCGATTCATTAAATCCATAAATACAACAGGAGCATTTGTCAACCCGAATGGCATAACTAAAAATTCATAATGACCATACCTTGTTCTAAAAGCAGTTTTAGGCACATCCAACTCTTTTACCCGCAGTTGGTAATATCCAGATCTCAAGTCAGTCTTTGAAAACCATGTCGCTCCTTTTAGCTGATCAAACAAATCATCAATTCTTGGCAATGGATACTTGTTTTTGATTGTCACCTTGTTTAACTGCCGATAATCAATACACAACCTCATAGAACCATCCTTCTTTTTCACAAATAACACGGGAGCACCCCAAGGTGAAAAACTCGGTCTCACAAAGCCTTTATCAGTCAACTCTTGCAACTGCGACTTTAACTCTTTTAACTCTGTTGGTGCCATTCTATATGGAGCAATCGAAATCGGAGTTGTTCGGTATCAAATCAATACCAAATTCTACTTCCACGATGGAGGCAAACAAGCAATTCTTACGGAAATACGTCCACAAATTCACACACAATCAAGCACTCGATTCAACTTTCTTTTCAACTTCTTTTGTATTAATTACATACGCCAAATAAGCTTCATAACCCTTTCTCGGATATCTTTGAGCCGACATTGAAGAAATCACACTAGGCAATGCCTCGATTTATCCGATTCAACCCATGAGTTTCACCATTTTCACACTTTAATTCTATAACCTTTTCTTTGCAATTTATTATAGCATCATGCAATGTCAACCAATCCATACCCAAAATAACATCAAACTCATCAAACGGCAACAACATCAAGTCGATTGGAAAGTAATGACCCGAATCATTAAAGGACATTTCTTACATACTTTATCAACAATCACACATTTGCCTAACGGATTCGACACTCTAATCATAAATTACTGTGTTCTCAAAAGGTATATTCATACTAGACACGATTTCATGCACACATATGAATGAGTAGAACGGGATCAATCAAAGCAATAACATTAACATTATAGAGAGAAAATGCACGGTAATCACATCGGTGAGGAAGCATCTTCGCGCGCTTTAATAGCATAAGTTCTAGCGGAGCCCTTCCTTGAGTCTAGCTGGTGCATCCGGCTACATTCTTACTGCTTGCTTCACTCCCGACTTTTCTTGGATATCTTCCTCTCGAATCCGCACCACTTGTTTTTGTATTACAAATTTTTCTTTTCAGCTCTTTTCTCAAGGCGATCTCTAATAAAATGATCCAGAGAACCACATCGAAAACATTCATTTGCTCTGCACGGACCAAAATAATTTCTACCACACCGCTGGCATTCGGGTTTAACAAATCTCGAGTTCCCTACACTGGCTGCCGAAGTAGTCTAGGACTTAAGACCCACATTTTGCTTTTTATAATTCCCATATGATTGCCCAGAAGAAACTTGGGAACGAGGATTCATATTTCTTGACTTTCCGGGTTGCTGTGAAAATGAACTGCTCGTCGGTCTTTTCTTCCAATTTCTAGTCTCAGCCTCTACCTTTTTCTTCTCTTTAAGTAGTTCTTTAGCCTTGCAAGCTCGATCCACCAGTACTACCATTTCTTTTAATTCAAGAATTCCAACAAATACCTTGATATCTTCATTGAGCCCGTCTTCAAATCGTCGGCACATCTTGGCCTCTGTAGGAACATACTCTTTGGCATACTTACTTAATCGAACAAACTCTCTTTCATATTCTGTAACTGTCATATTACCTTGCTTCAGCTCAAGAAATTCTTTACGCTTCTGATCAATAAATCTTTCAGTAATATATTTCTTCCGAAACTCTTCTTGAAAGAATTCCCAGGTTACTCTCTCTTTCGATACCACCGAAATCAAAGTCTTCCACCAATTATAGGCTGAATCCCTCAACAAAGATATAGCACATTTCAAACATTCTTCAGGTGTACAAGATAATTCATCAAATACCCGGATAGAATTTTCAAGCCAGAACTCTGCTTTCTCGGCATCATCATCAATATTTGCCTTAAATTCTTCGGCCCCTTGCTTGCGGATTCTGTCAACTGGAGTTCTATGAAATTTCATCAGATCCATACCTTAAGGCATCGAGTGCAGGTTGAGAATCGGGGAGGTGGGGAGGTTGTACATTTGGGTTCGTCTGAGCGAACTCGAGTGTACCATGCACTCATCATTTGGAGAAAGGCTTCCCGATCCTTTCTCCTCCTCCCGACCAACAGTAGGAGGTGGATTTTTCAGTCCGCGCTGCTCCTTTAGCCTGAGTGGCGCATTACTCTCTACTTCATACGCTTGCATTTGGATCGGGATCCATTTACTATAAAAAATCATTTAAAAGGTCGAAGTCGTCACACTATCACAATTTATACATATGGCATGTATAGCAAAATCCGTACATACAACACGTAGTCCGAGAACTGACTAAACCTGCTCTGATACCACTAAATGTAACGCCCCCATGCCCAAGACTGTCGCCGGAGTCGAGTATGAGGGGTTACTAAACTTAATTTAACATTTTAAGAACTTTGGATCATTTCTTTCTACATTCACAGCTTTCTAGCTACTTGCGTCACAGTTATAAGAAAAATCATATCTCGAGTTACAAAACTCGAAATCAAGATCCGTAAATTTTACCTGAATCTAGACTCATATACATATTTACTAGTTGTTTTCTAGAATTTTTGGTTGGGCCAATTAGTACAGTTTATTAGTTAAATTTACCCCTGTTTCAGGACTTGACTGGACTGACCTTTATTTACCACGAACCACATTTCTCTCTGTAAAAAATTCATATGACTATGAGATTTGTTTCTCCTGAAACTAGACTCAATAAGGATTCTGAGAATATAAAATACACCACCTAATTATATCTGTACAATTTATGGTGAATTTCTAAAGATGGAACAGGGGATTGAGAAATTGCTCTGACCCTATTTCACTAAAATTCAAATATCTTCTAACATATAATTCCTTTACCTGTTTAGTTTGTCTTATGTGAAACTAGACATATTAATCTTTAATTTCATATTTAATCCATCACCAAATTCGATTTCTACGATTTTTAGTAAATTTTTAAACTCACATCAGTGTTGCTGCAATGTTCTATTTATGGCAAATTTCATCCTTTTTATAAGTTTTCATGAACTAGATAACCTATTAACCTTCCATAACATTAAACATAATCTAAACTAACCATTTCCATAACTTATCATTATCAAGCATTTTCTCAGCCAATCCTTCATCGTATCATAAGATCATTTACACAAAATAGGTATATTGTTATACATGCCATACTTAAATTTTACAAGCCATTTACCAAAAAGTCTTCTAGATAGTGTGACCAAGCCTTCGACCTATCCCGACTCCTGAGCTGGCTTGTCCAAAACTACAATGAGTAAGAAGGAGGGAGTAAGCATAAATGCTTAGTAAGTTCATATGCAAATAATAAGTAATATAACAAAACAATCATACCAATCAACATTAGCATGGTATCACCAAAACATATATCACATTTCTAATCATTTTTCATCATCTTATTACCCTATCGTTGTTGTATCAATACACAACCCGAGGGTTAAGTACATACCTATCCAAAGTATCCATTTCACATCACTTACCAATACGTCTCTTTTCATCTCGAGTATTCCTCCATTTGAGTAGAACTTTACCCGTTGAACACATCGGAATATAATTCGGATACATGGATAACTTGCACATAAGTGCCACATATGCAATCAAGCAATCATGTAACCCGCCCCTAAGTAAACTCGGACTCAACTCAACGAGCTCGGGCGTTCGCATCCATAAGTGAACTCGGACTCAACTCAATGAGTTCGGATGCCTAGTTACATCTCACGAAGTCGGACTCAACTCAACGAGTTCGGACATTCGCATCCATAAGTGAACTCGGACTCAACTCAACGAGTTCGGATGCCCAACCATCCTAGTGACATGTCACTTGTATCCTAATCTATTCCTAAGGTTCAAACGGGATTTTCCTCGAACACATATCCTGCTGTCTCTTAGTAGAATGCCGAAACCAATACTCGGTAACAATTTATATTTAACAAGTAGCTCACATAATTTACATTTTATTCGAAAATAACCACAAAGCATATATTTCATGAGAAAAATCAGCATATCATATAATTGACATCAATAACTTAAAAATAACAATTATGCTACATTATTTACACATGAACTTACCTTGGTACCAAAATACAAAGATTTTGCAATTTAGTCCACAATCTTTTCTTTTCCTCGATTGGGGTCGATTCCACGTCTTTCTTGATCTAAAATAACACATTTAGCTTATTTAATATTCACATTATCAAATTAATCCTTAATTCAAATTTTGGCAAAATTACAATTTTACCCCTAAACTTTTGCATATTTACACTTTTGCCCCTAGGCTCGGGATTAAACTTTATTCCTTATTCTTATGTTTTATAACATGCTGATCACTTTTCTCTTCTATGGAAACATCAAATTCTCACTCTAACATGTACTTGTGACTATTAGGTATTTTTACCGATTAAGCCCTTTTACTCGTTTTTGCTTAAAATCGAGTAGTACAAGTTGTCTAACATAATTTAAAACCTCATATTCTATCATAAAACATCAAAATACACAAATTTCACCTATGGGTTTTTTTCCAAATATAAACCCTAGGTTAAGTTATTGCTAGCATAAGCTTTATCGAGTTACCGGGATCTCAAAAACGTAAAAATCATTAAAAACGGGGATTAGAATCACTTACTATGAAGCTTGAAAGTTGAAGAAACCCTAGCTATGGTGAGAGAAAAATCCGGCAGCAACTAAATGAAGAAGATGACCATTTTGTGTTATTTTTCTCATTTTATTTCATTTAATATCCAAATGACCAAAATGCCCCTCCTTACTAAACTCTCAAAAATTCCTTCCATGTCCTAATTTTGCCCATGAACTTAAAATTGGTCAAATTTCCATTTAAGACCTCCTAATTAATATTTCAAAGCAATTTCATACTAAAAACTTCTAGAATGCAAGTTTTGCAACTTATTCGATTTAGTCCCTAACTTTAAATTAAACTCGTTATGCTAAAAATTTCTTCACGAAATCTTCACACAATTATGCAATCATATCATAAACCACAAAATAATTATAAAATAATTATTTCTATCTCGGATTTGTGCACTATTCCGATTAGGCCCTAATTCGGGATATTACAACAACTATATGTTTAAACAAATTCGATAAAATTTTATACTTATTACCACCTACCACATAGGTATTATACTTACCAGAACATTTATATGTTCATTCATTTATAATCTCACCTCTTGTTCAAAAACTTTATGACAATCTGATGATCACTAGTGCTCTAGTTAACCGCACACTTAGTGCTTAGAGATTTATTGAAGCTAGAACAATTCCGCACACTTAGTGCCAATTTAACTAACCGAAGCTAAGTTGGTATCGCACACTTAGTGCCTTATATAGCCGAAGCTATTCCAATTCGCACACTTAGTGCCATTTGTAGCCAAAGCTATATGTATTACCATTTACGCATTGTAATTGCATTAAAACATAACTTTAATATCATTTATCACGTACGAACTTACCTCGTACTCGAAATTGTTGATTTGAATTTTTACTCTATAGCCTTCGACTTCCCTTGATCTAAATCTGAATTCCTCCTTTCTTGAGCTATATGTATTCAAAATCAACCTTTTTATTCACCAATTAATTCAATTCAATCCATAAACACATATTTAGGGCATTTTGCAAACTAGCCCTCACATTTTCACATTTCGACACTTTAGTCCCTATTTCACAAAATCACAAGTTAAACGTAATTTGAATATACATAAGCTTAGCCGAATTCTTCTAGCTCTCATACAAGTCCAAACATTTCATTTATCTTACGTTTTAATCCCTCAAAAATAACATTTTTACAATATAGCCCAAATTGCTCAAATTCATCAAAAATCCAAAGACAAAACATGTAAACCCAACATCAAGCTTTCATATTTCACCATTTAACAACACAAAACTCATGAATTCATCCATGACACATTTCCAAATCATCAACAAAATCAAAAATTGAGGCATGGGTTTGATAGTATACGAAGCAACGATTACAAAAACGTAAAAATTATCAAAAATCGAACAAAATACAAACCTAATTCACCAATTCAAAGTGCCGAACCCTAGGTGAGCTTTCTCTTTTCCTTTTCTTTTTATTTTTCGGCAAAACAAGGATAAAATGAACTTATTTTAAGCTTTTGTTTTATTTTAATTAACATATAATCTAAATGACAATTTTGCCCTTTTATTAAACCATTATAAGTTCACATATATTAATGCTACATATGTCCATTATACATGTGATTGGCATAATAACCACAAAAGGACCTCTCAATTGTAAAGCCAAGTCAAATAGGCACTTTTAACTTCTAGCAGATAGCTTTCACATTTTACACGATTAGGTCCTTTTTGAAATTTAAGCATACAAACAGTTAAATTTTTACACGAGACTTTCACACATGCTAATTCACACATCATAAGCACAGAAAATAATATTTAAATATTTTTCTAACTCGAATATATGGTCTCGAAACCACTATTTCGACTAGGGTTAAAACCAGGCTGTTACACTTATAGTATATGTTGATAAGTTGCAAATGTAGTTGGCAAGTCTTGGTAAGTTTAATTTGAGATTTAATGAGGTATGGAAGGAAATGTTTTGGTATAAATTTACCCTATGTTTAGCATGAATTGGTAAGGTTTATGAGTAGGGAAATGGTTGATATTGTTATGTTATAAATGATGAATGCTATAGCATAATTATTGGCTGAATTAGAGGTAGAATAATGCTTGTTTACTTTGCTTGTAGGTTGAATCCATTTGGGGTGGCAAATTTGCTATTCAAATGGCCTATTTTTATCCACACGGGTAGATGCACGGTCATGTGTTATTTGGGGTACCCTACATGTAATGCCCCAAAAATCTCGAACTTTTTTTTTTTTGGTTTTGATAAAAAGTGTGTTTAATGTTCCTAGTCAAGTGTTATTTATGTGATAATAGGCTTTGGTTAAGTTTTGAGTTTGAACTTTGGGGTGAAGGAAATTATAGTTTAATAATTAAAAGAACCTTGATGGCAAGTAGTTTGGCTTTTAAATAAATGAAGGAGGAATTGGACACAAGGAGCCTTGTGTTGGAGTAGCAAGTGGCGTCACATATGGGGCTTAGGGGTGGTGTCACATGCATGGCAAGGAGGTTTGCGGTTCGAATCCCTCCTTACTCAAAGAAAGGATTTATTTTTGCTCAATGAATGGCCAGTAGTGGCGTTGGATGTGAACTCTGAAGGGAGTGATAAAAGGAGAAATTTAAGGAAGGGATTAAGGAGTTATCAGGGAGAAAAGTTAAGAAATGAGGGGTGTAGAGAAGTGGAGCCGAATTGGGAATTTGGGGATAGGAAATTCGGCTATAGTCTATATATAGGTGTCGATTGTGGGGATTCTAGGCTAATGCTGAATTATTCCTCTCTATGTTACTGAAAACGCTTTTCTCTTCAAAGATCTAAAAGCCAAAATCCCTTATTCTTCCTCTTTTATTTTGTGTTAATTTTCCATTCTTCTCTTCTTAAAATCTCTTTTGATTCACCTTTGGTTTAAATGATTCATACTTCTCTTCTTATTTGTGCCAAATAATCCCTTTTGCTGAAGACCCTCTGTGTCGCCACTGCTCCCTCTACTTCGGTCGATTCTTGTGGGATTAGTATCAAATCTCAAAGTTCAAATCTCTGTCGAATTGCTCTTTAGGCATTTTGGGGTTTTTGGATTTAAGGAATACTCGTGATTAGTTATCTAGGAAGGGCTATTAAGGCTTGTCGTTCGAGGTAAGAAAAAGGTGAAATTTTCGGTTTATAGTGATCGTATTTTATAAGTGTGTGATTAATCGTTGAGTGACATCGTTTGTAGGTTCGTGGCTAAGGAGATCGCAGCACGTCTTAGTACCAAGTGTGTACTTCTACCCTATGATAGCTTGATATAAAGCCGAAGGTGTGTACATACACTGCACACACACAGTAGATTAGCAAATCTCGAAATGCTGAAAAGCCAGAAGTTTGGCTACAATAGTCTTGCAAGTGTGCAAACACTCGTAAGGGGGAAACTGATACGTTATCAAAGGCCCCATGAGCAATCTCATGGTCTTGGGCCGTGTTCTGGCCAACCAAGACAGGATGGGCTAAACGGGCCCGATGGGCTGTAGGGCCCATAATAGGCAAAATTGGCAATTTGATACTAAGTGATGATGAATCATATGATTGCATGACTATGAATGTGATTGGGCCTGATGGACCATATAAATGTGATTGGGCCTAGTGGGCCATATGAATGAGATTGGGCCTAGTGGGCTATATGCAGGTATGTAGACTTGTTTGGGCCTTTAAGGGCTTTTGGGCCTAGTATCTGGTAACCGCTTAAACAGACATAAAACTTAATTAATTAAGTAATCGTGACTGTGGACAAGTCATAGGGTTAAAGTGTGGCAATGGGTATATGCATGTCTAGGATTGGATCTAGGAAGAACTTGGTACTTAAGCGGTCTTAATGACTCACCTCCTCTTCCCTGGAATCCTACCTGGTGCATAGTATCTATTCACTTTAGCTAACGAGGGCTTGTTAACGGGCCAAGGTAAGTATTAAACCCAAAATAAAGAGAAATTACCGAAATGCCCCTAAAGGCAGAAATGACTAAAATACCCTTATGTGTTAAATGTAAGATTTACGGATGTTCATGTATACTTGTTGCATTCATATGGCATTCTGTTTTGATTGCATATGGGTCGGGATTTATGGAACGGAGGAAGTATATGAGGATCGTATGGTTACTTGATGATCGTGGATCCACCGATGGCTATTAATCCCAATATGTGATTAGTAGCTTGCTGCAATGAAGGTAGTACCGCAACCGGGCTACCATTGATGTGTATCGAATGGGTGGGTCGATATTTATATCCCCACATGATGTGTACCGGGGGACGGAGTTCATGTGTAACGGTTGGATTATTGGGGTAGGTTGCACAGCATTGCATGCATGATATTATGGTGACTGATGATTACTTAACACTCTTTGAGGGTTGTACATACTGAGTTTTCAAAAACTCACCCCCTCTTTTATTTTTCTCAAGTGATCCTCAGTAGGTGGTTCAACGGTAGAAGGGACTCTGAGGTGGCCAGCTAGTAAGACGTCTTGGACTTGTTTTTTTAAGCATGTCATTTCTAGTATTCTAAGTTATTTCAGTCTGGATTGTAATAAGGCCTTTCCTCTGGTTATTATTTAAAATTAGGATTACTACTATTTTTATTCTTTATAATTGTTAGAAGTAGAACATGGTTTTGTTTCCTAAACCATAATTTTATTTACATACTACGTTTCCACAACTTATTTTTTAAATGACAAGTTTTCATGGATTATCTATTTTAAATAAAGCTTCTGCGACTGAAAAGTGATTTACTCAAGGTTTTCTTTTGAAGAAGGGTTTTCAATGAAAACAAGATTTTCACTAAAACACTTTAATGTGACACGCTAGATTCAGCCATAACGTCCAGGCCGGGTTTGGGGTGTTACACTACAACTATAAGTCAGGCTCACACACGGGCTAGACACACGGTGTGTGGTCTGGCCGTGTGACCCTTATTGGTATGCTGACGTCACAAACAAAATACCCCCTATTTTTGGCACGACTTAGCACACGGCCTGGACACAGGGCTGCACACACCGGCCTGTGGCCTGGCGGTGTGAGCAAGTCAGTAGCTATGCCCTGTTTTGACACGACTTTGACACACAGGTGTGTCTTGATAGTGTAAGGCACACGGCCTATTCACACGGGCGTGTGACCTTTTGAAAGTTGAAAAATTTTATAAGTTCTGAAACTTTTATATGTTATCAATTGGGTCGTGATTGCATGTTTAAGTATTGTATGCTAAATTTTATGTGATTATTGAATGTGGATGAAGGATTTTTATTATTAATGAGATGATATTTGTTGTATGATGTTTCTGATTTGAGTTATAATTTTGGTAATGCCTCTTAACCTATTCCGGCGTTGGTTATGGGTTAAGGGTGTTATAGGCTGACAGTGTTAGTTAGACTGTTCATACAAGAGTAACAAAATGCATGATAATCTGAGAAATTGGTATTGATAAATGGGTATAAAACGTAATATTTTTTACCTCGCGTTAAATGTCTGAGCTATCAACAAGTTATAGTTAATTATTAAGCGTCTTCAGGACTATTTCAGCATGTTTTGATATCTGAGTATTGGTGAAGTAAAATTTTCATAAATTTTGTATCAACATTATCTCTTATCATTGGAAAAGATAGATGTTATCTAAATTATTGTTAACTATCTAAATAAGTCTTTCTATATGCATAGATTTCTCTTTTGATAAATCAGCTGAGTTATTTGTACAGAGACTGTCAGTTTGCACATGGTGTTAGGCATCATTGTTTCAGATTAAAATCTAAAATTTATCTAGTAATTCTAGGAGAAACTATAGTAAGCTGTGAGTACGAGATTGTTTTGAAAATTCTCGAAATATTTATTTGTTATTGTGTTTTAGAGTTTGAAACCAACTAAGAAAGACTATTATTATTTGATATGCTGCCATGTGATTATAAAAATGACATTGTATAAGGTATCGTATGGTTGCAATTACAGAATTCCGTTGTTTCTGGATAGAGCTTTATGAGGAAAATGATTCACGGGATTAATGCCATAAAAAAATTGAGCAAAAAGAAAATAAAAGTAATTCAATACAGTTAGAAACAGTTTCAGCTTGATATGACGTGTAGTGAAAGGCAGATCGGAATTTCAATTGTGAGATTAAATAGATATGAAATTTGAAGCCATGTGTGAATTTGAAATGTACTATATGGAAGTAAATCATTAATCCATTTTCTGGTAAGATTTTCGGGGATGAAAATCCCTAAGGGGGCAGAGTTGTAACAGCCCGGTTAAGACCCTAGTCAAAATAGTGGTTTCGAGACCAAGAATCTGAGTCAAAAAAATATTTTAATATTATATTTCGTGCTTAAAGTATTTGAATTGATATGTGTAAAATTTTCGTATGAAAATTTCATCGTTTGAGTGCCGATTTGTGAAAAAGGACTTAATCCCGTAAAATGCAAAAGTGGCAATCTAATTGTTAAAGCCCTAAATTTCTATGGTTTATTAATTGCTAAGTCCTTAAAATGGAATTTTGCCACTATATTGGTTGATGGACGGTAATAGACATTAGTTATATGGTTTCATAATTAAATTACAAAGGTTAATTTTATAATTGGTATAATAATTAGTAATAAATAAAACAATTCATAATTTGGCCATGCATTATCATCTTTTTGGCCAAATGTTGGATGAAAATAAGCCATGGATGAAGCTTTGAATGTTCAACACTTTGAAGCTTAATTTGGGTATGTATTTTACTAAGTTTTTAATAATTTCTACGTTTTTGTGATTGTTGCTTTGTATTCTATCAAGCCCATGTCTCAATTTCGGAATTTGATGATTATTTTGAATTATGCCATTGATGAAATTATGAGTTTTGTGATGTTAATGGATGAAAAATGAAAGATATGTGTTGGGTTAACATATTTTGTCTTTGAATTTTTGATGAATTTGAGTAATTTGGGCTAAATTGTGAAAATGGAAAATTGAGGGACTAAAATGTGAAATGAATGAAATTAATGGGTTGTTAGGGACACAAGGTGAATTCGACTTAACATGGGCATAATGAAATTTTGAATAATTTGTGTTGTTTTGAATTAGGGACTAAATTGTGATAATGTGAAATGTTGGAGTCAAAAGTGTAAATAGCCCATTTATGTGTTTTTGGATGAATTTGATTGAATATATGATTAAATAAGTCGAATTTGTATTAAATTAGATCAAGAAATGATGAAATCAGATTTGGATAGGGAAAGTCGAAAGTTATCGATTAGTCGTTCTGGTCCATTCGTGTTAGTACGAGGTAAGTTCATAAGTAAATAAATGTTGTTAAATTAAAATATATGCGCATTATATGTGCTGAATTGAGTTTTAAAGATATATATATGTGATGCCGAATTGAATCGAGCTTTGGAGAATCTATTCTGATCATGGATTGTTCGAATAGGTGAAATTGAGAAAGTTCCGATAATGTGACAAAGTCTAAAAAGCCCCATACGAACCATAGGAATAGTTAGAATACATATGTCATCACATAGGATTCCTATATATGTTATCATGTAAGACCACGTCAAGGACGTTGGCATCGATTTGTGATTTACGTGTAAGACCATGTCTGAGATATTGGCATCATATATGATTTCATGTAAGACCCTGTCTGGGACACTGGCATCAATATTTGACTACATGTAAGACCACGTCTAGGACGTTGGCATTGTACGAGCTTTTGTGCTATCCGAGGATCCTTATTAATTTCAAACGGTTCAACGGGCATTCCGTGAAATGAATAACTATGTTAAATTGTATCTGATTCAGGTACGTGTGATTTGTTATGAAATTCAGAAACAAAATCTGAGTATGTATCATATGACTATATGTGAAATATATAACAAAGAATGATATGAAAATATAAATGAATGATGTGTTATATATGCTCGTTATATGAAATGTGGTTCTATGTTTCGGACATGAGATATATGAAATATGAAACGTGGCTTTGATGTATGACTTCTAGTTCAAAAACTTGAATAGATAATGAAATTAATATTGTCGATTCGGCTATATGGTTCATATATGCAAATTCAATTTATTTGAATAAGGGAATTATGAATGTTTGAGTTTGGAAGTGTTTATGAAGTAGTTGATAAAATTTTATGTATGATTTGTAATAAATGACTATGATTTGGTTGGCGATATAATGAATTTGTGCAAGCTGGATTTACATGACTGAGATTTGTTCAATTCAGTTTAATGATATTGGTTTATAAATATCATTGAAATGATTTATTTGTTTATGGCTTACTAAGCTTTCAAAGCTTACTCTTTGTGTTTTTCCTATCTCTATAAACTTTCAGAGACTTGCTCGGGTAGGAAGTCGTAGGAGACGTCATCACACTATCCGGTTATCGCTTCGGTAAATAAAAGCTTTGAGTTTTGGTAATGTGGCATGTATAGGCTAGTTTTGAGATGGTTCATTTTTATTTGTGTATTTATATAGCCATGCGAAAATGGCTTAATTATGATGCTAATTTTGTGTATATTTGGTTATATATTGAGCTGATTTTGGGAAGTATTATTCATGGGTTATATGTATGGTGTAATTAGTTATATGATTTGGCTTAGATATTAAGGTGAAATATTGAATGCATTTTCGACTTATAGTTCATATTCCTATAGGTAAAATGATGAGTATAACATTGATGATGCATTAGTTATTTGAATATGGTTTGAAAAGGAAAATAATGTGATATGTTTAGATATATATATATATATGTATATGGCCTTGTAAAATGGTCATTTTGGTACGTTCGTAGTTGGGAATTTGGTAATGTTTAGCATGTGATTTTAATTGCTTTAATATAGAGAATGAGCATGTAATTGGTTAATGATATTATGGATTGATTGTTACATGTTGGAGTTGAATTTGGCTGAAAAATGTTGCATATATGATGCTTGATTTTGGAATTGTAGGGAGGGCCCAAATGGGTGGCACATTGGCCTTGTAAATGGCCTATTTTTTCCCACACGGGTAAGGACACAGGCATGTGTCTCTGCCTTGTTGCTCGAGGGGCATTTGGAAATGAGCCTGGACAGACCACATGGTTGAGAACACACACGAGCGTGTGCCAGACCGTGTGGCCAACTCAGTTTCGACCATGGGCTAAACACACGGGCGTGTCTTGTGGCCATGTAGATAAGTCAGTATGTATGCCCTGTTTCGCCACGGCCTAGACACACGATCATGTCTAAATGCCGTGTGAGACACACGGTCTGTTCGCATTTGCGTGTGACTTCTATAACTTAGAAAAATTTGTTAAGTCTCGAAAATTTTTTGTATGTTTTTGATTTAGTCCCGACGCCTTCCTAATGCTTGCTTATGGTCTTATTGATCTAAGAAAGGGACTTAATGTTGAGGTTTGACTATGATATGACAATGCATGACTTTTGATTGTGAAATGATTGCCAAATGTTTCGATATGTCCGGTAATGCCTCTTAACCCTAGTTTGTGATGGATACAGGTTAGGGGTGTGACATTTTCATGCTCAATTATAGCATTCAATTTACTGGAATTTCCAGCAACAATGCAACATCATAACATCATAATTTCATATGTTGTTCCATGAGTAAAATTCACATTTATTATGTCATATAGAAACATAATTTAATTAACAAGAGAACACTTATATTGGGAAATGACATTCATGGAAAAATTTAAACATGTGATCATGCATTGGATAAATGAATATTCGACCTCCAAAATATCAAATACAATTGTAACAGCCCATTTTTAGTGAAATTGGAACAGTGGTTTCGAGACCACAAATTTGAGCCAAAAAGAAAATTTATTTTAATTTTATTGCATGGTTTGCATTATGATAGGAATGTCTTATGAAAATTCTGATAAGAAAATTTTACCGATTATGTGCTTAATTACGGAAAGGACCAAATTCCATAAAATGTAAAAGTTGAATTCTAGTAGCTAGAAGGATTAAATAGCTGTGGAATTCAAAACTTGAGATCCTTATAGGGTAATTAGACCATTAAATAAAAGTTAGTAGATATTTTTGGTGATTCATCTATGGAAAAATTAGAAAAGGTTAAGGACTAAATTGGAAACTAAAATAATTAAAAGATGATAATAGAAATATCATCTTATTTTATATCATCTTCCCCAAAATTTGCATGGAAACCCTAGGAGAGAGAGAAGAAACTAATCAAGCATAATTGGGTAAGTATTCTTGTCTCGTTTTTAGTTATTTTTATATTTTTGAAACCGGGATAGTCTAATCTATCTACTTGGGGGATTAATTTGAAAAGTTATCAAAGTATAGAAATTTTTCCATGGATGAATATGCTAAAAATTAGAATTTTATGGTAGAAAATGAAAGGTTGTTGATAGATAAACAACTTTTACAAAGTGAATTTTGATGAAAATGTGATTTAGGGACTAAATTGTAAAGTTGTGAAAATTGAGGAAAAATTTGAATTTTATAGAATACATGTGCTATAAATTTTATATTGAAATTTTGGTTAGGCTTGTAATAAGGAGTAGATTGCATGAATTTCATTTTCCGAGCCTAGGGACGAAATTGCAATTTATGAAAGGTTTAGGGGAAAAATGGTAATTTTTCCTAGGGTATAAATTGAATTCAATTGAATATGAAATGTGAGAAATTGATGATTAAATTCATTTATATAGATCCGGATAACGCAAATTCAAAGTTAGATCGAGGAAAAGAGAAAGTTTCAGATTAGTAGATTTTCTTATACGAACTATTATTGAGGTAAGTTCGTGTAACTTATTTATGCCTATTAACATGTTTGAATTGAATGTTATATTTAATTTGAATGAAGTAAATGTTTATTTGATTTATATAAATGTTATAAATATATGAATGATAACATGGTAGAAAAGATTATTAATATGCAAAGTTCCGTTTGAATAATGAAAATCGATGGATACATGTGGTTTCCTATATATGAATATGATTCTGCATATGTTGCAGAAGGGAATTAGCTCGGATGAGTAATATCGATATGGCCCCTCGAGCATACTGATAAATAGTTCCTGTGAGCATCCTGATCGGTAGTGATTTTATATTTGTTTCACATTACCGTAGCTCTTTGTGAGCGACCTGATACATGTTTCGATTGATTGTGATCCAACATATAATGCGATCACAAAAACAGCTCTTCATGAGCATCCTGTTAAGCTTGCTTGAACTCCCTATGATACGAACTCGCTTCGGTGATGATTCGAGTCGTTTATTGCCTGATCATTAAAATGGAGAAGTATCATCTTTGAATAGAGTAATGGTTGAATTTGGCTAAGGCTTTAAACAAAGGGGTATGTGATAGTTTAAGATAATTAAAGGATATGGTACAAATGGCTTTAAGGTCAAGAAAGGACTAGTACTAAAATAGAGTACTAACCCAAATCTTATAAGACTTTAAAGGTGGATAGAAGGATAGCTAAATCGTGACCCACTATCTATATTAAGATAGGAACCAATCGGTATAAGGGTGAACGCCACACTCTGTTTAAGAGTGATAAGTTCGGAAAGAACAGGATGACGCTACTAGCAAACTAGATAAGTCATGCTGAGTCTAAAACGAAATAGGAGAGTTGAAAACTCACAAAATGTTATAAACATTAATCAAAGGATCAAAAAGTCCCCTAAACAAGCTAATTACAAAGTATTTATAGTGCTACATGAGACCTAGCCGAAAAGTAACTTGAATTCAGCTTTAATGTGTGGATATGAGCTGAAATAAAACTTAATTACTAGGAAAAAACTCTTAAAATCTCTAAGCCCAAGTAACAGAAAATATTAACATGATTTAATGTTCCAATTCAACTGAATAAATGAGCTGAAAACTTAAGCTGGAAGAGTTCAATGTTTTGAGCAGCCAAATGACTTCAATTCCTTCATTAAATTAGCCTTGGGCAGCTAAATAGACACCAGCAACATGTATAATGCTCTCCTTTAATTGTTGTTCATTGCTATTCTTGAACAACTCCTTGGAGAAGAGGAATAGGCTACTAAAATTTAACGGTGCATAATGCTCTTCTTTAAATGTTGTAACAGCCTCTTGAATGTAACCGATTTCAACTAAATAGTCACCTACAAGCATCCATTCACAATCAGATTAAAACACATTAAACACTTTAAGCATATGAAACACATTAAACTTAATTAACTTAATTAATAAATTTAAAACAAATGTAACAATAAATTATTCCAGCAACTAAATTAACTAAGATAAGCATTTATTCTAGCAACTCAATTAATAACTATATTGAGTATTTATTCCAGGAACTCAATTAACTAAGATGAGCATTTCCTCTAGCAACTCAATTATTAACAAACTGAAATTAAAAGCTTCATTTTGCATTTGGGCCTCTCAAGTTTGGGTCAATCTCCGTGTTGTAGAGTTAGGTCATAACATGATGCAACCAGGTTCGCATCATACCCTCCTCCCTCTTGAAGACGATTTGTCCTCAAATCGGGCCACTTACTCGTAAATTTTTTTTTAACGTCACAAACACCTTTGTTCATGAATCTGACAAAATCATTTCCAAGAACATGAGAACCACAAATGGTTTGCAAGGGAAGCAGGTTATTTGCATACCCTCCCTCTTTAGAAGGGTACCACTTCAGATTGTCACCTACACAAAAATGAAACAAATTAGTGACACTAGAAATTATAAACACAAAATGACTTTTCAGAATCTTATTAAAAATTGAGATGCATAAACAAATGTCGGGATCAAAAATAGAAATTGGTATTACCTTACTATAATGATTCAAGAAGTTCATCAATGGCGACAAACCAGAATCAAGTATTCGAAAAATATAATCTTGGAAAACAAAATTCCATGGCTCAAATCCTTTGAATAATGAGATGGAACAATATTCACCGGGATTAAAGACAAGGTTTTTGCTTACCATTTCAATTTGACTTGAAAAGTTCTTGACCGACATCATAGAAAGAACATGAATCAATTTAAAGTCATTATCATGCAAAACATGCTCGAATCTTTTAAACCACAATATAGAACATCCTCCAGAATCAAAGATTTGATTTTGATTTTGCAAGCCATCAAAATTCAAATCTTTTGTTTTCGGGAACAAATATAAAACCTGAAGCAAATGGAAGGGTTCAACACATTTATTCAAAATAAAATTATGATGCTCACCTTCACTTGACAACAACTTAGGAATACATGCTCCAGGCTTAAAAACATGGTTTTGATCACTCGTTCCAAAATGCAGCAAAAATTTCTTTTTCACTGATAATTCAAACATGCTAAACAAACAAGATTTAGGCATATTCACTTTCAAACAACCAATCCTCACAAAATTCATCCGAACAGGCATGTGAATATATGAGGATTTCGCACAAAGATTTAGAGAATTCACATTAACATCACTTTCAAACAGATTAAGCACTTTACGTGAAAACTCATTATCACAAAAGATCACATTTTTTATTTGACAATTTAATCGAACGACATCAAAATAATTTTCAACACAAAACTTATCAAGTGAACAACTCATTATGCCTCCACTTAAAACAAATTTATCAACCACAAACAGTGAATAATAATTAACCAAATCAAAATAAGGAGATCTTTTAAAAAATAAGTCATTAGAAATTTTATTGACAACTTTCAAACCTGATTGCCAGGACTTGATTGCTAAAGATTCCTTACCTTGCTTACCTTTAAACACTTGTGGTTGGATTTCACCTTCAACCTTACATTTTTCGGTCAAATGGAATTGTCTCTCTTTAAGAAGATAATGAAGTTGAAACTTGTCATTCGAATCTTGAGAAACCTGAAAAGAAGAAACAACACGAGGAAAACTCACATATTGGTTAGAAAAGACATTCCTCAGTTTTTCTTGCTTGCTCTTGTCTTCTTCACTTGTTTCTTTTTCTAACTCATTTTCTTTTATCAAAGTCTCTTTTATTGCTGAGAACTCATTTTCACTCTTCATTTCTTTTCTTTTTCAATATCTCTCATTTCTTGCTCACTACCTTTTTTTCTTTTTCAATCTCTCTCTTTTTCATTTTTCTTTTCTCGCTCGCATGCTTTTGGAATCTCAATCTCCTTTTTCTTTCTTTCATTCTCTTTTTTAGTTTTCTTTTCTTTCTCACATACTTTTTCGAATTCATTACAAGAGGGAGAAAACATAAAAGAATCAAAATGAGAAACCTTTCATTTGAAAAGATAGGAAGAATCCACATATGAAATACGATCATCTTTTTGAGATTGAGTTTTCGTGGATGAATACCTTTGCGCATATGAAGAATTACTTACACCTTATCGTTCGTCTCCATAATAGGCTTCAAAATTGTAGTTTGAGTTGTTTCGCCTCGGAGTCTTCATTGAATGGGAATCTCGATAGGGACCTCTTCGTAAACAATTGTTTGACGCTAAACTCCTTCACAATCTCGTTTTCATCCTTTGGCTTGAAGAAATTCACTCCTGATGGTAGGAAGATGGAAGGAAACGCTTGCACATCACTTCTTTCATTTTAGACCAGGTTGATATTGGGCACTCTTCATTTTGTCTTCAACTCGTGGTGAATTAATCCCACCAAGTCATGGCATAATCGGAGAAATCGTTCGCTGCAAGCCTTACTTTCTTGCTTTTCGAGTAGTCGTGGTACTCAAAAACCAATTCTACCTTATTTTCCCATTCAAGGTATACCTCCGAGTCAAATCGACCTTGAAATAGTGGAATGGTTAGCTTGTTACTCTTCAAATCACCATCAACACGTTCATGCTCTCTAAAGCCTCAATTTCTATGATCACGTCGCCTTTCGCTTTGATTGGATGCTTGGTATGATGGATTGAACCAACCACCAACAGCAACAACTTTTCTTTCGAAACTTAGAGACATTTTATTTGAACCTCACTTCAAATATCACTATTCACTCCCAAAAAAATAATATGGCACTCCACTCGTGTTTGCACTCTTTTACAGCTTTTTTTCTACACTCGAATGCTCTCACTAACTCTCGTACCTCTTACCACTTTTTTTACCTCTCAAAGTTCGTAGAAGACTCGATTAGACTTATAAACAAGCCTAGGGGTCGGCTTAAAAAAGGTTACGATGGTTGATGATGTTAATTTTGGTAGGTTGAAAGAAAATAAAAAGGGGTGCTAAGTGTGGTGTTTGGATTTGAATTTGATGGAGAAACAGCTTTGAAGATCAGGTAACTTATGAACACTTTTCAAGCACTTTTTTTTTATCTTCGAAATTTCCTTTTTTTTTTCAATTCTGTAATTCTTTTGTTTTTTTTCTTCAATACAAATACATTTAACACTTGTACAATCACATTCAAGAAATTTTTTTTGAATTTTTTTCAAATACTTACTCCAGCAACTTTCACGAACGTCTGTACTCCTCGATTTTAGCTAGCTTTGATACCAAATGATACGAACTCGCTTCAGTGATGATTCGAGTCATTTATTTCCCAATCGTTAAAATGGAGAAGTATCGTCCTTGAACAGAGTAATGGTTGAATTTGGCTAAGTAAGGCTTTAAACAAAGGGGTATGTGATAGTTTAAGATAATTAAAGGATATGGTACGAATGGCTTTAAGGTCAAGAAAGAACTAGTACTAAAATACAGTACTAACCTAAATCTTATTACTTTAAAGGTGGATAGAAGGATAGCTAAACCGTGACCCACTATCTATATTGAGATAGGAACTAATCGGTATAAGGGTGAACGCCACACTCTATTTAAGAGTGATAAGTTCGGAACGAACAGGATGACGCCACTAGCAAACTAGATAAGTCATGTTGAGTCTAAAACAAAAATAAGAGAGTTTAAAACTCACAAAATGTTATAAACATTAATCAAAAGATCAAAAAGTCCCCTAAACAAGCTGATTACAAAGTATTTATAGTGCTACATGAGACCTAGCCAAAAAGTCACTTGAATTTAGCTTTAATGTGTGGATATGAGCTGAAATAAAACTCAATTACTAAGCAAAAACTCTTGAAATCTCTAAGCCTAAGTAACAACAACTATTAACATGATTTAATGTTCCAATTCAGCTGAATAAATGAGCTGAAAACTTAAGTTGGAAGAATTCAATGTTTTGAACAGCCAAATGACTTCAATTCCTTCATTAAATTAGCCTTGGGCAGTTGAATAGACACCAGCAACATGTATAATGCTCTCCTTTAATTGTTGTCCATTGCTACTCTTGAACAACTCCTTGGAGAAGAGGAATAGGCTGCTGAAATTTAAAGGTGCATAATGCTCTTCTTTAAATGTTGTAACAACCCCTTGAATGTGACCGTTTTCAACTAAATAGTCATCTACAAGCACTCATTAACAATCACATTAAAACACATTAAACACATTAAACACTTTAAACACTTTAAACACATTAAACACATTAAACTTAATTAACTTAATTAATAAACTTAAAACACATGTAACAATAAATCATTTGAGCAACTAAATTAACTAAGATAAGCATTTATTCTAGCAACTCAATTAATAACTAAAATGAGTATTTATTCCATCAACTCAATTAACTAAGATGAGCATTTATTCTAGCAACTCAATTAACTAAGATGAGTTTAATTAAAATAAAGTCCCGCAACTCAATTATTAACAAACTGAAATTAAAAAATTGATTTTACACTTAGGCCCCTCAAGTTTGGGCCAATCTCGGTGTTGTGGCGTTGGGTCGTAACATGATGCAACTATGTTCGCATCACCTTGTTACCTTATCTGGTGCTTCTAGATAGTATCTCTTTGGAGATGTCTAAAAGGCTCTATGAGCACCCTAAGTAGAACTCTTATGAGTTCCCAATTAGCCCAGATAAGTGTCCTATTACATGATTACATGGCTCTTTTGAGCATCCTGATATGTGGCTCGAAAGTGTGCTCTCTGATTATGTGCCCTGATGGGTACCCCTGATTATGAGTGGACGGTATACAGAATGTACACCTTGAGTATACTATTTGAGTATCCATCGATATTTCAATAATTCAATGGATAGAACTCTTGACATGAGAAAATGATGAGATAAATAGAAATATGCCCTGAATGTTTCTAAATTAATTGATGAAGGATTATATTATGAGCTCATATATGTTTATTTGATGTATAAATGTATTATATGACTAACTTGCTTGATTGAGTATATGTGTGTTTAAGTAAACTTGCCAAAATTGATGAAAGCATGTTAATTGTATGCTTAATATTATTAAATGTAATTGGTAAGTTTTAATCACTGTTAAACGAACTTACTAAGCATATAATGCTTACTAGGTTTTATTTTCTATGTTTTATAGTGCTCGGAAGCTCGTGAAGGTTGGATATTGGTTGTAGCATCATCACACTATCCACTAACTTATTTTGGTATAAATAGTAAACTTATTTTGATATAATGGCATGTATAGGTAACTTGGTCTTTGTTGGCATATGAATGGGGTTTGTAAACTAGCTATTGGAATGGCTAGTAATGTTTTATTTTGATATACTTATTAAGTTATATTATGCCAAATATCTATGTGTTAGGTATATTGAATATGGTTGATGAATTTATGCTTAACATATAAGTTAAACAAAGGTAATATTATAATCATGAATACATATGATAAAATATCATATTAGATGTTAAAATTGGCTTGGATTTAATGTTTGAGTTGGCTGGTACATACTTGTAAGTTTTGGTGTAGGTTATTGGCAAATTTGGGTGAGAAATAAAGCTAGAAAATGGCTTTATTTTGTCCACATGGGTGTGTGTCATGACCATGTGTGACACACGGCCTGACACATGGGCATGTGGTTTGGCCGTGTGTCCCCTACATCTAAAATTGGAGAAATAGAATGCATAGGCAGAGACAGAGGCGTGTGTCTCAACTGTGTATGCTACACAGCTCAGAACACGAGCGTGTGTCTTAGTTGTATGAAACCTGCACTTAATTTTGAAAAATTGAATTAACCACATGGCCTAGCACACGGGCATGTGGCTGGCCATATGGCACAAGTCAGAGAGTTACACGGGATTGAACACGGCCTGCAACACAGGCGTGTCATAGGGTCACACAGGCGTGTCCCTTGACCACACAGTCGTGTGTGTCCTATATTTAGGAAAAATTATTGGAAATTTTTGGAAAAATTCTCTGAGATCCCAATTTAGTCCAGAATCGATTCCAATGTTATTTTTAGGCCTCGAGGGTCCATGCAAGGGACAATAAGACTACTTACCGTAAATAAATAGTAATTAACCTGAATTATTTATAATTGTTCTATAAACTCCAGTAAGACTCTGTAACTCTATTCCGGCGATGGATACAGGTTAGGAGTGTTTCAACAATACTCCGATTGAGTGGGGCGTAGCTAGACATTCCCTTATATCGCCTTGAAATCACCAATAATTGAGTGGAGAAAAAGCCTTAACACTCCCTTATCCACTCCAACAAAGTCAATACTCCTAAAGCCATATGCTCACAAATAACACATATTGTGGTGAGTACTCACTAATCCTGTAACATGTCATCTATATCCAATGGATCCACCATGCCATGTTGTCAATATAACCAATCATACAGGGCATAAAAACTGATACTTAAGCACTTAATTCATTATATAAAAATTCAATTTAAATCATGTCACTTAGCAATTTTAGTACCAACATAGATAATCACAATAAGTGTCTTTGTCCATGGATCTAAAACCAATTATTAAACCATCATCAAGTGTTCTAATATATAGTAATCATGCTCTAATTATTAGTAAATAGAATCCAAACCAATCATACCAAACACATAATTCACAATTTCCATAAATCATTTACAAATATGCTTATATAAAATTAAAATCAATTTTAATAATCTAAACCATTTGAGATACAATTGAATCATTAGAAACACAATTCAAAAACTCAATTTAGAATGTAAATAGGCATGCTTAACAATTGCCTTTAAAAACCACCCACCTTCACACTTTGCTTCTTAAGCCAAAGTGTATCAAGTAGCTATGTTTGGACCTCAATTCTAATTAACAATCGCCTCTCCTTATTGTGGAGCTTAAACAGAGATAAAATACATGTTACCAGTTATCATTAATAATAAGAAAATTAAAAAAATCATGAACTACACGGATCTAATACGCCTATCTAATGTACCTTACTAAAAACTCACAGTATAGTTGAAACACAAATTTTAGCCCCTAAACAACCTTTTCTGCACCAAAAACCATTTCTAGACATCATTTCTAATCTATCAACATAAAACCTGAGCATCAATTTCATCAAACAAACCCTTTCATAATTTTTCAAAAAATCAACTCATGTTCTTAGTTAAAACCGAATTTGTCATAATTGATCAATCAAACGAGTTTAATCTTTTGTTTTCTGATAAAAAAACCTCTACATAAACATGATTTGAGCTTCAATATCCATTTAAACTTGGATTCCAACTCAAAACCATGAATTCACCATTGATGAATTTCATGTTCAAGAGAGAAGAGATCAAGATTTGAAATAAATAAAAAATAGTGATTAAAAACAACTCCGAAATGAATTTAGAGTTCAGAAATTACCTTCAGTCGATCTAGAATCATCAATATTGAAGATTGGATCAATATCTTTGAAGAACACGAATGAGTTTTTTCCCAACTTTAAAAATCTTTTCTGGAAAATTTTAAGAGAATTTGGAGAAAATAAAAGATCTAATCTTTAATATGTGGACTTCGAAAATGAAAAAGAAAAATGAGTGAATATGCTTAGAAATCGAGTGAAAATTATGTGTGAAGTGAGGGGATTTTAGTGTTTTGAGCTAAAGAACCCCCACCGAATTTTCAAAAATTGGGAAAATTGCCATCAGGCCACTCCCAGAATTCCCTTGTTTTACAAAGTAATCCTTTCCCTCCAAAATTCCAAAAATATGGGCAATTTGCCACAAAACTACTCAAACACTTCTCTTGTTTTGTAAAATGGTCATATGTATTTAATATTTTAAATTATCTCAATTAAACCCCCGTTTTAATTTATTTTCCAATTCTAATTTGACCAAAAATATTAATTTTACCCAAAAATTCTTTAAAAATATAAAATTGATTTTTCTAAAAATATTTTTTTATTTCCAGAATATTATTTCCCGATTATTTTAAATGAAATTAAGATAACTAAACTAAGAGAAAAATTATTAATAACCCCGATTAACTCTTAATTTTTTACTTGAAACCTGATAAACTACCCGAAACTACTAGAATTATTTTGAGGGCCTTACAGGAACTGATGATACAACTTTAAGGGATACTTGAAAAAGGCTTCATTTGACCAAGCATATCACCTGGGGTCCACTAGTGCTATTTGTGAAGAAGAAGGATGGTACTATAAGGATGTGCATCGTTTACAGACAGCTAAATAAGCTAACAGTTAAAAACTAGTACCATTTTCCAAGAATTAACAATTTGTTTGATCAGTTGCGAGGTGCCATAGTGTTTTCAAAGATTGATTTGCGATTTGGTCATTACCAACTCAAGGTGAAGGAGCCGAATGTCTTGAAGACAACATTTAGAATGAGGTAGGAGCACTATGAGTTTCTAGTGATGCCTTTTGGATTGATAAATGCACTTGTTGCTTTCATGGACCTAATAAAATTGAGTGTTCCATGAATACTTGGATCACTGTGTAGTAGTATTTATTAACAACACTTGGTGAACTCGCAAAATAAGGAAGAGCACGACACCTATCTGCGAACTGTGTTGCAGATTATGCAAGACAAGTTGTTGTTCACGAAGTACAACAAGCGTGAGTTTTGGCTAAAATAAGTGGCATTTTTGGGGCATATCATTTCAGCAAAAGGGGTTCGCGTGGACCCAAAGAATATAAAAGTTATTATAGAGTGGAGATTGCCAAGGAGTGTAACAGGAGTGCAAAGCTTTTTTGGACTTGTAGGTTACTATCATAGGGGTTTGCTACTATTGCAACACCTTTAACAAATTTTCTTCAAAAGAATGTAGAATTCACTTGGACAGAGGAAAGGCAACAAAACTTCGACAAGCTTAAAAAGATCCTTACTAAAGCACCTGATAGAATTCTCTTATCTCCAATAAAAGAATAATATCATCCACTAACTTCTAAGCTTATATTATAAAACTGACTCCTTTATTCCAAGATGATCCAAGAAGAACTCTTCTAAACTTAATGGCTTGAGTTGGTGTAAGGATCTTGTTTGGAGAAAAAGAATAAATAAATTAAATAAACATTCATAAAAAGAAAATAGAATAGAAGAGAGTATGTGTAACACCCCAAACTCGGCCTGGAAGTTTGGCTCGAATCTGGCGTGTCACATTGAAGTGTTTTTCGAAAACCATGTTTCCATTAAAAACCCTTCTTAATAATTAAAACTTATACCCTTTTTAAACCTTGTTAGAAAACCTCAATTTGAATAACATTCTTAACAACTTTGTAAAAAAATCTTGGTAGTTATGAAACTTACTTTAAAAACAATTGCGGTTACGTGATGTTTTGAACAACGATGAGTTGCTTTGGAAAATCGTGTTCTAATACTAGCAATTATAAGAACAATAAATGAAATTCCAAATTTGAAATCCAGAAAATTAAACGGCTTTACTACAACCCACATAAAACATTTAAAGGTAATAATCAAAGCGTAACATAAGCAGTGTGTGTGGCTTCGTCCGAGCCTCTCGCGACTCCGATCCATCTAAGGTGGAAATTACGAAAGGTTAATAAGCGGGGTGAGTTTACGAAAACTCGATGTGTGAAATCCCTTACTATATAAAGGAACGATCAGTCATATAAAAGAATTAAAAGTCACTCACATTGACCCTACTTACGGTTTCAGTATCAATTGGGCCTTAGCCCATTATAATGACGATGCACTGCGGATGGACCTTAGCCCATTCTGAGAATAAGAAACATTATCGTAATTAGAACCAAAATGAGAATCGAATCGAATCGGTGTGAATCGAATCGAATTAGGTGACGAATTAAAATCGAGAATCGAATCGATGAATGAGAATCGAATCGAGAATCGGTATTAGTAATGTGAGAATCGAGAATCGAATGTGAATGCAATCCCAACCCATATCCATCCGTATACACCCCGTATCAGACCTTACACCATGTGGGAGACTACTCGACCCACCCAACCGCTACACACCACGAAATTGCGGCGAGGTGCGGATATTGTGACAAAGTCACCGAGCGAGATATATATGGCGAGGCCACAGTTGCGGCGAGGTGCGGATATTGTGACAAAGTCACCAGAACAGATATATGTGGCGAGGCCACCAGATTGCAGCTAGGCTGCCGGAATGCTTCCTCCATCAATATAAACCAACCCATGCAACATGTCATGTATGTAGAATGTCATGCCCATATTTGAATCAAACAATCACAGTCAAGTCATTCATATCACCAACATATATTCACAATCAAATTCGTCAACCACACAATCCAAGTCAATCACTTGCCCACAAGGGCAAAACAATCATTTAACACCATAGGGGCAAAATGGTAATTTTACCCCATAAGGGAATCTCGGTAATTCTACCCTATAGGGGTATTTCAATATTTTTACCCTACAAGGGTATTTCGGTAATTGTACCCTACAGGGGTATTTCGGTAATTCTACCCTACAAGGGTATTTCGGTAATTCTACCCTACAAGGGTATTTCGGTAATTCTACCCTACAGGGGTATTTCAATAATTCTACCCTACAGGGGTATTTCGGTAATTCTACCCTACAGGGGTATTTCGGTAATTTTGTAAACCAAGGGTATTTCAGTAATTCTATAAATCGAGGATAAAACGGTAATTCTATAAATCGAGAGTAAAACGATAATTTTGTAAATCGAGGATAAAACAATAATAGGGTAAAATAATAATTCTATAAATCGAGGGTAAAACGGTAATTTACAAGTTGAGGGCATTTCAGTAATTGGTAAACTAAAGTATTCTAAACATGGATAATAATACGAATGACCTTAAAGCCCATTCTCGGCCCAAATGGTCCCACACGCTCGTGTGGCCCTTTTAGCCCAAACCTAGCCACAAATATGCGATTCACCTAGCCTAGTCCAATATTTACTACACAATCAAACAACTTATCCAATTGGGCCCGTAGGCCCATTGGGCCCACATGGCCCCTTTCGGCCCATCGCGGCCTGAAGTAGCCATCCAACAACTAGAGTAGTGAGAAATACACACCTGATTAGAGACTGGAGTTAATCCACGCTCTGAGCACTCTTAGCCGACGCCCAACCCAAACGAGCACGCCATAAAGCGAAAGGGATCAGCCAAGAAAGGTACATTTACTCTCCTCATGGTTCTCTCTATTTAAAGCTAGCTTTCCATCCACTCTTATGTTAGCTTCCCGATGTGGGATCCCTCCAACATCAGAGTTTAAATTCAACACCAACTCTTGCCGCCCCTTGTTATCAAAATAAATGCTCTTTGCTTGCCATGGGATTCGAACCCATGCCTCCCCTCAGATGCTCCACACGCTACTTGCCACTAAGCCACAAGGCTTTTTGTGTCACAATTTCTCCAACAATATTCTTAAGGCCTACCTACTACACCTGTGGTTTGATTCACCTTAAACCAAAATTTTTGCTAGAGTCCAAGTTTGAACCGGGACTTCTCCAACACTTCTCAAGACACTTAACCACTAAAACAAGCCTTCATTAACGAAATTTGTATGCACTGTGAGAATATTATAAAGTGCCTTCAACCGCTCCCATGCTTAAAGCCCAAAACTTCTAGGCCCAAATTCAGGGTGTTACAACTCTACCTCCCTTAAAGAAATTTCGTCCTCGAAATTTCCATCTAACAGGGTAGTCGTGTAACATCTAACCCACTACGCTACTACGCTGCGCGCACTCGATCCTACTATCACTATCACACTTCAACTAGAACTTGAAACATCTCATACATACAACACTTATTCACTGAAGCAGACACATATTTATCACACATATATACAATTTCTATATCCAAACATCACATCCACATAAAATAAATACCAAATTTAAATTCAGACCAATATCTAAGGAATCCATAGTATTTCAATTTCTAAATAGACAAAAGTATTCAAGAAGACTTACGGATTCGGGGCGGAGACTCGGTGTGCCACAGCCACACTTTTTAAGAGAAATACTTCAAAGCAGGACCACGTGGTTGAAAATAATTTTCTAAAATTCAACCTTTGAAAACCCAATCCACAGCCGAGTTGTTGTAACTTGGCTCTGATACCACTAAATGTAACACCCCAAACCCGGCCTGGAAGTTTGGCTCGAATCTGGCGTGTCACATTGAAGTGTTTTTCGAAAACCATGTTTCCATTAAAAACCCTTCTTAATAATTAAAACTTATACCCTTTTTAATCCTTGTTAGAAAACCTCAGCTGAATAACATTCTTAACAACTTTGTAAAAAAAATCTTGGTAGTCATGGAAACTTACTTTAAAAACAATTGCGGTTACGTGATGTTTTGAACAACAGTAGTTGCTTTGGAAAATTGTTTTCTAATACTAGCAATTATAAGAACAATAAATGAAATTCCAAATTTGAAATCCAGAAAATTACAACGGCTTTACTACAACCCACATAAAACATTTAAAGGTAATAATCAAAAGCGTAACATAAGCGAGTGTGTGTGGCTTCCTCTCGAGCCTCTCGCACTCCGATCCATCTAAGGTGGAAATTACGAAAGGTTAATAAGCGGGTGAGTTTATGAAAACTCAGTGTGAAATCCCTACTACTATATAAAAGCGATCGGTCATATAAAAGAATTAAAAGTGCATTGATTACTACTTACGATTTCAGTATCAATTGGGCCTTAGCCCATTATAATGACGATGCGGATGGACCTTAGCCCATTACAGAATAAGAAACATTATCAGAATTAGAACCAAAATGAGAATCAAAATCAGAATCAGGTGACAGAATCAGAATCAGAATTAGGTGACAGAATTAAAATCGAATCGAGAATCGAATGAGAATCGAATCGAGAATCGGTATTAGTGCGAATCGAGAATCGAGAATGTGAATACAATCCCAACCCATATCCATCCGTATACACCCCCGCACCAGCCTTACACCATGTGGGGAGACTACTCGACCCACCCAACCGCTACACACCACAGAAATTGCAGCGAGGCTGCCAGATATTGTGACGAAGTCACCAGAATAGATATATGTGGCGAGGCCACCAGATTGCAGCTAGGCTGCCAGAATGCTTCCTCCATCAATATAAACCGACCCATGCAACATGTCATGTATGTAGAATGTCATGCCCATATTTGAATCAAACAATCACAGTCAAGTCATTCATATCACCAACATATATTCACAATCAAATTCGTCAACCACACAATCCAAGTCAATCACTTGCCCACAAGGGCAAAATAGTCATTTAACACCATAGGGGCAAAATGGTAATTTCACCCCACAAGGGAATCTCGATAATTCTACCCTATAGGGGTATTTCGATATTTTTACCCTACAAGGGTATTTCGGTAATTCTACCCTACAGGGGTATTTCGGTAATTCTACCCTACAGGGGTATTTCGGTAATTCTACCCTACAAGGGTATTTCGGTAATTCTATCCTACAGGGGTATTTCAATAATTCTACCCTACAGGGGTATTTCGGTAATTCTACCCTACAGGGGTATTTCGGTAATTTTGTAAACCAAGGGTATTTCAGTAATTCTATAAATCGAGGGTAAAACGGTAATTCTATAAATCGAGAGTAAAACGATAATTCTGTAAATCGAGGATAAAACAGTAATAGGGTAAAACAATAATTCTATAAATCGAGGGTAAAACGGTAATTTTACAAGTTGAGGGCATTTCAGTAATTGGTAAACTAAAGTATTCTAAACATGGATAATAATACGAATGACCCTAAAGCCCATTCTCGGCCCAAATGGTCCCACACGCTCGTGTGGCCCTTTTAGCCCAAACCTAGCCACAAATATGCGATTCACCTAGCCTAGTCTAATATTTACTACACAATCAAACAACTTATCCAATTGGGCCCGTAGGCCCATTGGGCCCACATGGCCCCTTTCGGCCCATCGCGGCCTGAAGTAGCCATCCAACAACTAGAGTAGTGAGAAATACACACGATTAGAGAGGTGGAGTTAATCCACGCTCCGAGCACTCTTAGCCGACGCCAACCCAAACGAGCACGCCATAAAGCGAAAGGGATCGACCAAGAAAGGTACATTTACTCTCCTCATGGTTCTCTCTATTTAAAGCTAGCTTCCCATCCACTCTTATGTTAGCTTCCCGATGTGGGATCCCTCCAACATCAGAGTTTAAATTCAACACCAACTCTTGCCGCCCCTTGTTAGCAAAATAAATGCTCTTTGCTTGCCATGGGATTCGAACCCATGCCTCCCCTCAGATGCTCCACACGCTACTTGCCACTAAGCCACAAGGCTTTTTGTGTCACAATTTCTCCAACAATATTCTTAAGGCCTACCTACTACTCCCAGGGTTTGATTCACCTTAAACCAAAATTTTTGCTAGAGTCCAAGTTTGAACCCGGGACTTCTCCAACACTTCTCAGCACACTTAACCACTAAAACAAGCCTTCATTAACGAAATTTGCATGCACAATAGAATATTATAAGCTGCCTTCAACTACTCCCATGCTTAAAGCCCAAAACTTCTAGGCCCAAATTCAGGGTGTTACAGTATGAATAAGAATTAAGAGAAGAAATAGAAGATACTTTATTACCCAAATATTAACAAATATGTCAAAGTTGAAGAAGTCTCCAAGAATAACTTAAAATTTCAGCAATAGAAAAGAAATTAGATCCCTAAGTGATGCTCAAAAGTGATAGGAATAAAAGATAAGAAAAATAAATAAAGAAATTGGTTTTGGGTGGTGATACAATAGTGGTGCTACGGTTGCGATGTGGCGGTGGTGTGATGGTAGTAAAATGGTTGAATGGTGGTGATATAATGGTTGTATGGTGGCGATATGGTGGTCTTTGGTTGGTGTTTTGGTTTGCAGTAGTATTAAGGAGAAAAAATAGAAGAAAGGAATCAAAGAGGAGCAACCTTTTTGGGCGGTACAAGGTGGAGGAAAGGAAGGAACAATGAGAGAAAAATGTATGAAAACAAAAGAAATGAAAGAATGAGGGAAGGAGGAGTAGACGATCATAAGGTGAAACCTCTCAGCAAAGCATTCATGAGGGGGACAAAAGTGTTATGGAGAGCTAATCACAATAACTTTAGGAGTTTCACCTATTCAAAATGTAAAATATGGAGTTACTAAACAAATTAAAAATATGAGTTACATGCTTAAGGTTGGACGATTTTGCATGGGAAAGTTGACCAACTTTTTGCATGAAATTAAAAAAAATTTGATGTTATGGAGACTTGAACTTGGGTCATTTAGGAATTAGTTAAGGTGCTTAACCACTAAACCACATTAAATGTTTTTTTAAATGCTAACAACGTTTATTTTTAAACAAGGCATAACACAAACTAGGATTTTGAAGTAAAATAGCTCAAAATAGAAAATGATGTAAGGGAAAGGACTCGAGCTCAAATCTTTAAGGACAACTCTACTGCTAGTTAACTACTAGAGTAAACTATTATTATTTTATAATACGCAAAGGTAACTTTTAAAATCGAGGCGTGACACTCTTGGTTCACTAACCCCAATTTCTACTAACCCGATTTTTGAGATGTGACAGGCTTATCATCATTGATTGAGATCTTTAGTCCACAAACAAAATTGGTCCCTTCTAATTCATCCTTGCTCTGTATTGAACTCCAAAGTCCATCGTCTTAGATCTTTAACATTTCTTCTTGAAATTTCTTCATGATAAAGTCTTGAACGAATAAGTTGAGTTTTGACTTCAACTTCTTAGATTTGGATCTTATGATTGGTCCTTGAGGGAAACTAAGCTCATCTCTATCATGGACTTTAAGTTGGATCAGGCTGCTCTTATGAATATGGCACTACAGGAAATTAAGCATTTAGTGGCATTTTTAGTGGCGTTTGGAATAAAAATGCCACGCCACAAAAGGTTCGAGCTATAGCGGCATTTTGCGCTAAAATGTACTAAAAATTTTCAAAACGGGTTGTTCAACTATATAGAAAAAAATATTTAGTGGCGTTTTTCCTTAAAACGCCGCAAATTGTTACATTAGTGCGATTGTCATAAACGCTGCAAATTTGCAATACCTATTCGACTTAAATGGCTTCGTTTCATTATAGAGCATTAAAATTTTAGTGGCATTTTTGAGAAAACGCTGCAAAATTGCAATACACATTTGCAATACACATTTGCATTAAACGTTGACGTTCACAAGAGGGAATTAAACTTTTAGTGGCGTTTAAGAATAAAATGTCACAACTTTGTTACATTAGTGGCGCTTTACACAAGTGCCGCAAAATTTAAATAGCAAATCGACTAAAATGGCGTCGTTTCCCTATAGAGGAATAAATTTTTAGTGGCGTTTTTATCAACGCCGCAAAATTGCGATACCAATTTGCCCTAAATGACAACATTTCAATACAGGGAATTAAATTTTTAGTGGCATTTTGGAAGAAAACGTTGCAAAAGTGATACCTTAGTGGCGTTTTTCATAAACGCCGCAAAGGTGCAATACCAAATAGACTGAAATGGCGTCGTTTCACTACAAAGCATAAATTTTTTAATGGCATTTTTGCATAAAACATCGTAAATATGAAATAAAAATTTCACTTAAACGTCGTAGTTTCGTTCCAGAGCAATAAATTTTTAGTGGCATTTTCAACAACAAACGCTGCAAATGTTATACATTACTGGCGTTTTCTATAAACGCCACAAAATTATTTGCCTGTACAACGTCATTTGTCTACAGAGAATTAAGTTTTAGTGGCGTTTTTACTGCAAACGCCACTAAGGTTATGCATTAGTGGCATTTTTCATAAATGTCACAAAATTGCAATACCAATTTGACTCAAATGCCGTCATTTTTTTAGCCCTAAAAATCTTTTAGTTTTTTCCCAAAATAGATTTCCTTGAAATTTTTCACAAAACCCTTTATTTATTCCCCAAATCCTTTAGTTTCTGATAAAAAAATGTCGTAATAAATATGTTATTTTAGGGTTTAGGATTTAAGACTTGAAGTTAATGGTTTACGATTTAGGGGTTTGTGTTTAATTAATATTTTTAGGGTATATGGTTTAAAGATTAGGTTTTATTGTATAGAGTTTATGGTTTCAGTGTTTAGGATTTAGGGTTTAAAGTTTAGGGTTAGTGGTTGGAGTTTAGGGTTTAGGGTTTAAGATGTAAGGTTAATGATTCATGGTTTATATTTTACGGTTGAGGATTTTTGAGTGTTACTAAAAATGACAAGAAATCATTTTATTTTAGGGTTTAGGTTTAGGGTATACGATTATTTTTTTAATTACTTTTGTACATTGTAATATATATTATTAAATTAATATCTAAAGCATAATAAAGTAAAAAGGAGAGAGAAATTCATTATTTCCAAAAAAATCCACCTCTTGGTAATTTTAAATTATAAAATTTTAAAAATTAAATAAATTGTTTGAAACAAAACAAACATCATTTAAAGGAATTGAAGAAATAATTAATCTATAAATAATAGTTGTATCAAAGGCAATAGCGGCGTTTATGATACAAATGCCGTAAAAGGTAAAAATGCCGTAAAAATATATTTCACTAAACCAAAACGGTGCCATTTTGAGTGGCCTTTTTAGTCTCATTAGCGGCGCTATGTTAAAAATGTCGCAAAAGATCGACCTTTAGTGGCACTATGTTAGAAACGCCGCAAACCTTCATTTTTGAGTAAAAAGGAAACTACGTCGTTTTGCTCTCCTCTAATTTTATCGTAGCCATATACCTGAAACCCTATTTTTTTATCCCTAAAATATTTCCCTAATCTCTTAAATTTCTCCAAAACCCTAAATTTCCCCCAAACCAAAATTGACACCCATCAGTTGTAGCGCCTCCAACCTGAGCATCTACAAAGCCGTTGAGTGTCCCCTCTGCTGCGTCGCCATCCTCTTCCGTAACTAAATGGTAAGTTTTTTTTGTTATACACTCCTCTGCTGCATCACTGACTTTATAAGAGTCAGGTTTCGGTTTGGGGTTGGGTCGAGTGGCTTTGGTTTGGGTTTTGGAGGTTTGGAAATAGGGGAAATAGAGGTTGTAAGTGGTCTTGGAAATAGAGTGGGAGAAGAAGTAAGAGAAGGAGTGTTTGGGAGGGTTCAAGAGTGGACGAGAAAGGAGCTTTAGCATTGTTGTGGAAGAAGGAAAATTGGTGGGTAATGTCAGTCCTGGAAATGGAAAACCGAACTTGAAAGGGGAAGAGGGTGATTTTTAGAAGTAACAAATCAAAGAGGGATTTTTAGTTTAGACTATTTACATTTTCAACCAAAGAATGTGAGTAATATATTTTTCTCCACGATTTGATTGTTAGTAGAAAAATAGATTAGTAGTTGTTTATTAGTTCATTTCCAGAAACTCATTGCTATGCATTGGCTTAATTTATTTTTTAGCCTTAATTTGGTAATAGTTTTTAGGGATTGTAATATATATTTTTTCCAGATTAATTCATTAAGGTTCAACGTGAAAAAAATTGAGGCGTTTAGCTCAAAACAGAGAAACTGCAAAGAAAAGCCGTCTTAAAAAGAAGGTAACATAAAAAAGACATATATATATATATATTGAAAAAACACATACATTTGCTTGTTTTCTTACTTACATAACGTATCCATAACATATAAACTGATGCATATATATATGTTTGTGTGTTTAAACAGGCACGTGTTCAACAACTAAAGTCGAGTAAAATAAAGCTAATTCAAGTTGAACAAGAACAAGAAAGTAGTGACTCACAATTAGCTTTGATAAATCAAGCTTGGTCTCCTGATGGTTTATACCTCTCATCTCGTTCAGTAGACCCTGTTATCCACATATTTGATATTAGGTATAATGCACGGAAGCCATCCTAGTCGATAAGAGCTCATTAGAAACGAGTTTTTAAAGCTATATGGCATTACTCTTTATGACTTCTCATCTTCCTTTCTACATATTTTGATCTGATTCTAGACCCTCATTTTGCCTTGGATCCAAAATCTTGCAACTTGTTCTGAAAGAGGAATTTGTCAGTGAGCAGTTTTTTATTATCAAGGAAAACCTAGCAGGTACTATACTGAACCCACATATTGCCACGTTTTCATTACATCAAAAGATTTTTTTAATGTATTTTATATCATTAATTCATGGTTCCCATTTTGTTGGGTGTCAATTCGCTCTGCGTCGCATTGCATGCATGCATTTAAGCCTTAGTAGAAAGCTTTTTTTTAACTTTTATATGCTAGAGACTTGTAGGAAAGCGAAAGCAACTTTGTCACTTAGATGACTTGGGTGTAAGTGTTAGATATAGATGTGTTGGATATAGGTAGTTCAATTTTTCTAAGTTTTTTTTTCTAGTATTTTTAGAATCATATTTTATATCCATGCCCGTATATGCATAGTACATAGATATCGAATATTATCATTGACCTTGCTCAAAGGTTAGCTTCAAGTCAAGATCTATAATGCTTGCTTTCCTTTAAATGGGTTAGAGTTCTTTTAGACATTCCAGTTTGTTGAAAATCAATGAGGGCTTACCTTTTCCCTATATTCAAAAAAGTAAAACTTATTAACATAGTAAAATATATTTATATTTATATTTATGTTTATATAAATATCATAATCTTTATAATACCCAATTGAGTTATATTAAAAATTATAATTTAAATATGAACTTACAATTATTTATTTTTAAGATTATTACACCAAATTAAGCAATAAATTTTTATTTTAAAATATTATGATATTCATATTTTAAATAATTTACGTATAAATGAATATAGAAAAATTAATATAGAGACTGATTACATATTTACTTTTATTGATATTATTCTTTAAATATTTATTTATATTTTGAAATTAAATTAAACTAATATTGATATAATGTAGTGACTAATATTTTAATTATATTATTAGAAAAAAATCAAACAAAGTATATTGTGATTTGATAATAATGACTTTAACACTAGATACCTTAGAAAAAGTATAATAAATAGAAATTTAAGATATACAATGATTAGATTTTTATTTTCTCTTACTATTTTATTGTTTATTAGATTACTACATTTACATTTGAATTATATTTTATTTTTATATATTTATATTTTGAATTCAACTTTAAAGCATTGGTTAATTTTTGTATGTATTAAATTAAAATCTAACCATAACTTACATAACTTACATAACTTACATAGCTTACATAACTTAAATAACTTACATAACTTACATAACTTACATAACTTACATAGCTTACATAACTTACATAAATATATATCATAACTTACATAACTTACATAACTTACGTAAGACATAAATATATACTTAAAAAAAAAACAACTTACCTGAATTAGTTTACACCCATTAGATACTTGATACTTGATATGTTTTATCTATTTTAGTACAATGACATGATTTAAATCATTTGAGAACATTTAAGTAATTGTAATTTATTGTCAACTTTAGACTTCAAGAACAACGAAATGGATAAGAGTTGGATGAATTTGTCAAGGGTAAGCAACGACTATCGAAATGGAGTACAAACTTTTCTAAATTTTCCATTTCAAAATGCAAGCCAAGAGAATATGATTCTTTGCCCGTGTAAGAAGTGTAGCAACATCAATTGGCATTTTCGTGAAGTTGTCTATGAACATCTAATTGTTGATGGCTTTATTCGAGGGTATAAAAAATGAACTTTCCATGGAGAGTGTACATCTAGTAGAACCTCTTCAACGATTAATCTGACTTATCCTCATAGTGCTTACCATTAGTCTATTAGAGAAGATGACATGGAAGGTATGTTGCGGGATGCATTTAATATGCACAATCATGGTTTGCAATCGTTTCCACCTGACTTTATTGCATCCGATGATTGTAATATTGGTGGAAATGCTTTTACCAAAATGGGAAGAAGTGTAACTGATGAAGAACCAAATAGTGAAGTGGCGAAGTTCAACAAGTTACTTGATAAAATGAATGAAGAACTTTACGAGGATTAAAATATTCAAAAATGTCTTTCTGCATTCATCTATTTCACTTAAAATGTTTGGAAAGGTGGACCGGAAACTCTTTTACAATGCAGTTGGACTTTTTAAGAGATATGTTTTCATTTGCAAAAATCCTTCATTCATGTAAAGATATGAAGAAACTGATAAAAGATTTAGGCCTTGGGTACGACAAAATCCATAGTTGTCCAAATGACTGCATATTGTATTGGGGTGATTAGAAAAACCAACAGTCTTGTCATGTTTGCAGTATATTTCGTTGGATGGATATGAATAAAGAAGATGTGAATGAGGATGAAGGTGAGGCATAGTTAAGAAAGAAGCCAGTAAAGATTTTACGATATATTCCACTAATTCCAAGGCTTCAAAGGCTTTTCATGTCGTCAAAGACAGCCGAGTCTATGACGTGGCATCATGGTCAACAAACCGATGAAGGATTATTAAGGCATCCTGTGGATGCTTTAGCTTGGAAATCATTTGACAATAAATTTCCAAGCTATGCAAGCGATCCTCAGAGTGTGAGGCTTGGGCTAGCATCTGATGGATTTAATCCTTTTAAAATCATGAGCATTTCGTACAGTACTTGGCCTATAGTTCTTGTTCTTTACAATTTGCCTTCATGGATTTGCATGAAGCAATCTTCTTTTATCTTATCTATGACTATCCCTGGAGAGAAAGGTCCCAGAAATGATATTGACATTTATTTGTAGCCACTTATTGAAGAGTTAAAATAGTTATGGGCGGGTGTTGAGACATATGATGTATTGAGAAAGGAGAACTTTTATTTACGTGCAGCTTTATTGTGGACTATTAATGATTTCTCGGCTTATGCCAATTTATCTGGTTAGAGTACCAAAGGATGTTATGCTTGCCCTTGTTGTGCTGTGCAAACATGTTTGAAGTGGTTATATAATAGGAATAAGTTCTCTTATATTGGGCATCATCGGTGGTTAGATGGAAATCATAAATTTAGATTTCAGAGGTGTAGCGTTCCAAATTTGGGCCTAGAAGGAATAGGCCTTGAGTGTGGTAACGCATAAAAGTTTAGGTGTGCGAGAAATATCACAAATTATGTGTAGCTTTAGTGGCTAAGTATTTGGGCATATTTAGGAGTGCTTGAGAAGCCTGGGTTCAAGTCTGGGTGTTTGCAAAATTTTAATTTTTGGGCTCTTAAGTGAACCTGGATGTTAGCTTATAGCACTTACAATAATTAGTGTTTGTTTTATTACACAAATGGAGAAGGGATCTAGTGGCAAGGTGGCGCTACATGTGTGGCAAGGAGGCTGAGGTTCGAGGCATGGCGTGCGTAATTGTATGTTTATTTTGCTGCTTGAGCTGGGGAGGTGTTGGAACTGGATTGGCACTCAGTGTTTGAATTGGTCATAAGAATTTGAATTGAATTTGAATGGGGAGTTGGAGTAAATCAAGGAGAAAATTTGGTGGAGGGATTGGTGGAGTTTTTGAAGGAATTTGAAATGGGAGAAGTTGGAGCCAATTGTGGGGGTTTGTTTAGGCAAATTCAGCTAAGGGTCCATTATGGTGCATTTTTCAGCAATTTGGGGGTGTTGGGGTACTGAATTAGTATAGGTCATTAAGTAGTTTTCCATTTTGTTTTGGTAGCATTTCTTTTTGAGTTTTGTCATTCTTGTTATTGTGTGTTTTGCCATTCAGGTCTTTCTCCTTCTCTGGTTCGTAATCTTCAAATTTCCATTGGTCACTTTACGAAACCCAAGTCATAAGGTGTCGATTTCCTTTCCTCCTTCTTCTCAATATTGCTTCTCTCGTTACCTTATTCTTGCCTAGCTAAATTGTCTTTCTTTTCGTGCACTTCTTCTTCTTTTTCTTCCTTTACCTAAACTGATTTCTTCCTATTGGTTTTCTCTATTCTCTTCTCCCTGTTTCCTATTATTCTTAATGTGAGCCAAATTCATCCTCTCTTTCTCTGCCTTTATTCTTTTTTTCCCCTTTTCTATCGATCAAACGTTTCGACCTACAAGCATTCTGATGAATTAGTAAGTATACCGTTTAGCGATCTGTCAACTTTGCTTCTTCTATTATCTTCTTTAAACCGAATATGCTTTCTCCTAATTCTCTGTGATTGCCGAATGGTGACCCCACTTCTTCCATGATGTATGTTCGTGGATTCCAGGTATTACTGAGGAGTGAAGGGCACAGAACGTTCTCGAAGCATCGAAACCCGGTCTTCTAATATTGGGTTAAGGTAATTTCGATACCTTGTTGGTTTGGGTATAGGTCGAATACTCTTAGTTCTTTAAGTATTATCATTATGGGTTTTAGGCTATTTCTTAACGGGTTCTATCTATTAATCTCTTATGTGTGTAGTTAAGTGTCAGGGTACGTGTGATCGGCTTTAACCAATCTAGGTATAGTTAGCCACACTCCTTTCGGTCAAGGCTTTAGGTGTGAGAAATTCTCTCGACTTCACGAAGAGGTGTGTAACTGTATGCCTTGTTTTGATAATCGGCTGAAAAGCTGAAAATGTGTGTGTTGTTTACTCTGCTATGACTGTAGATCGGCAAAATGCCGAAAAGCCAAAAATAAGGCGTATGATGCCACACGAGCGTGCGATCGCGCGTGTGGTGAACCGAGCTCACAGAACGTGGGCGTACGATGAGGAAGGCCACCATGAATGAATTCATGGGCTTAGGCCATAGTGGGCCACTTGGGCCACGAAATGGGTCGAATAGGCCCAATGGGCCCGTAGGCCAACTTGTGTCAAATCAGCTGCTAGGTGGGATATGGTTGGGCTTCTCATGTCGCGTACATGGCATAGGCCGTTCTGGACCACGTTGGGCCGAACTGAGCCGTGTGGGCCCATGGGCTTGTGGGCCCACACAGATAAAATGTATGTTATGTGGTAAGTTTTGGACTAGGCTACATCGTTCATATAGTCGTGAATAGTTTTGGGTTAAATAGGCCGTACGGGCCCAATGGGCCCGAGGGCCCGCGTGGGTAAATTTTGCTATTAAGCGGGAAGTAGATGGACTTGTCATGTCGCGCACATGACTTAGGTTGTTTTGGGCCTCGATGAGCCTCGATGGGTCGTGTGGGCCCAATGGGCTCGTGGGCCCACACGGATAAAATCTGCAATAAGTGACTATTAATGAACCAAGCTATGGTGTACACATAGCCGTATCCAAATTTGGGCTAAATCGGCCACACGAGCGTGTGGGCCCACTTCGCCTGAGTAATGGGCCTTAGGCCCACTTGCACCGTTATGTCTGTTTAGGTTACTTAGGTCGCTTGAGGCGACAATGGACCCTCGATTGGGTCGTTAAGAACCCTGATTTGTAAAATTACTGAAATACCCCTAATTAGTGAAATTATCGAAATACCCCTATAGGGTAGGATTACCGAAATACCCTTGTTGGGTAAAATGACCGTTTTTCCCTAAAGAGTAAAATGACTGTTTTGCACTTGTGGGTAAATGACTGACTTGGGCTATGACTGATTTGACTGTGAATGTATGACTGCGTTTTAATTGACTTGACTATGGTTGTATGACTGGTATGCTTTTAATATATGTTTAAATGACTGTTACTAAGTATGGCCATTCTGCATACACGTGTGATGATTGAGCATGACATACACAACATATTGCATGGGGTTGGGACATTGATATGGAGGAAGTCCTGTTCTGATAGGGTCGCACGGGTCACACGAGACGACTGTGGACCCAGTATTGATCTGTTAAGTTCTCACGGGTCGCACAAGACGACTATGGACCGATGGACAGCTTAAAGTCGCGTATTCTGATTATGGCTCTGTGCCAACCTAAAAATGGCTCTGTGCCATCTTAACTATGGATTTGTGCCAAACTTATTTACCCGTGGCCATGTGCCTAACATACTTATTGATAACTCTATGTCAATTATATTTACCCAAGGCTGTGTGCTGATTATATTACTGTCGCTGATGGCTATGTGCCAAACATAATACAATTACTGATGTCTTTGTGCCAATTATAATACTGCTACTGAAGGCTTAGAGCCGCATATATATTAGTAGCTTTGCTACTATTTTGGTTAGTGCCACAACCGATGCTAACATTGGTGTGCTGGCTGGGTGGGTCGATTTTATCCCCACATAAGTGTAGGGTTGGTACGGGTGGTGTATTGGCTGGATTGGGGTGGGATGCATCCTCATACTATTGCATATCTGTTTATGAGATCTATCACTGTATTGGGCTTAGGCCCACTTGTTCTGTTATTGGTTTGGGCTAGGCCCAATTGATTTTGTAATGGGATGTGACCCAAATGATATTGTAGTGGGCTTCGGCCCACGTATGCTCTGAACTGGACTGTACTATTATTGTTAAAAGGGCTTTGGCCCAAACTGTTTCGGTTTTTGTTTCTGTATACTGACTACTACTCTAGGAGGGGATTACACATTGAGCTTTCATAAACTTACCCCGTTTATTAACTGTGCAGGTAATGCCCAGCATTAGGAGGATCGGTGCTGTGAAGGACTCAGAGATGGCCACACGATTGCCTTTGGACTTTATTTATGTTTTAGATTTCGTTTTGGGTTTTCAACTTTTGAAATAAGGCCTCTTAAAGTTTCTAGATTTTAACTTTGGGTTTCATTTACTTTGATCTATAACTGCTTTTAAACAACACTACGTTTCCGTAACATTCTCAGAACGGTTTCACAACTTAGATTTTAACATCACGTTTTCGTAAATCAGTTACTTTTAAAATTAGGTTCCACAACTTAAAAGAAATTTTGGGAATAGAATTAATAACTTTTCAATGCACCATTTTATAAAATAAACTAACATAACTGGGATTTTACTCAAGTTTTCAAATAAGAAGGGTTTTAATAAAAACATGGTTTTAGAGAAACACTTCAATGTGACACGTCAGATTTAGGCCTATTTGACGGTACTGAAGAGTTTAGAGGAGCTCCTGAGCAGACCATTGGACCTGAAATCTTGTTTATGTTAAAAGATATCAATTTTAGTTATGGAAAGATGAATCAACCACTCAACACGCAAACAAAGAAAAGATCGAAGGATGAATCTAATGATGAATCTGATGAAGAGGATAATCCTAATGAGGCGGACTTGTGGAAAAAAAGAAGTATTTTTTTTAGTTGCCTTATTGGGAGCACAACATTTTACACCACAATCTTGATGTCATGCATATTGAGAAGAATTTTTACGAGAAAACCATTGGGACAATTTTGCATGTCGATGTAAAATCGAAAGATAATCTTCATAGTCAACTTCATTTAGTTGATATAGGAATTCGAAGTGATCTTCATCCCCAAGTACTTCCGAATGGGAAATATTAGTTGTCGCTTTCTATTTTTGCAATGTCAAAGGAAGAGAAAGAAATGTTCTGCATGGTGTTGAAGGATATAAAGGTCCCAGATGCGTATGCATCAAATATATCTCGATGTGTGAATCTTAAATATCAAAAACTATATTTCTTAAAATCACATGATTATCACATCTTGATGTAAGATTTATTGCCAGTTGTTTTACGGTGTTGTATGTCAAAAAAGGTGACATCCTGTATGATTGAACTATCCAATATAATGAAAGCTATTTATGGCAAAGTTTTGAATGTTGAAGAACTTGAGAAAGTACAAGATCAAGCCGTTTTAACTTTATGCAATTTGGAGAAGATCTTTCCACCTTCCTTCTTCACCATTATGGTGCACTTTCTAATCCATGTCCCTTATGAAGCAATACTTGGTGGACCGATTTTCTATCGATGGATATATCCAATAGAAAGGTGCTAATTTATTTGTAAAGTATTCATTCATTCACCTCTATACCTTTAGTTACAACTTTTGATAATTTTGTATATCGTGTTTAGGTTTCTATGCAAATTGAAGTCTTATTGTCGTAATAAGTGTTATCCAGAAGGATCAATTGCTGAAGGTTACTTGACAAAGGAGTGTATGACTTTCTATTCTAGATATTTAGAAGATGTTGAAGTAAGACTAAATAGACCAAGTAGAAATGTTGGGCTCACTGATCATAACTTGGCCTAAACATATTTATTTCAAAGTCATGGAGAACCAATCGGTAAAGTTGAAATTGCAAAATTAGATGATAGATCTTGGATACAAGCACATCGATATATTCTTTTTCACCATGATTCAATTGAACCATTACGCAAGTTCTAGAATTTGATAAATAATCATCTTTTTGATTTGTTTATCTTTTAACCTGTAATACCCCAAACTCGGCCTAGACGTTATGGCCGAATCTGGCGTGTCACATCGAAGTATTTTTCAAAAATTATTCTTTTCGGTAAAAATCTATTACTGAATTTAAATCCTTTTATTAATATTTAAAAAAGGTTTTTATAAATATGCTTACCTTATTATACATCAGTGTCATATTATATTGATTTAAAAACACGGAAGCTTGTGAAGTCGATGAAGTTTAAAACGCGTGTTTTAGAAAATAATAATTGTTTTAAAAACTCGTCTTTACCTAGACTAGTAGTTTAAAAATATTTAATCCAAAGCCCAATTAAAAATTAAAACCAGCAAATGACCTTATTACAAAATTAAAAACCCAAAAGTGAAATTTAAGTTAAATAAATTCAAATGCAAGACACAGCAGTCGTGTGGCCACCTCTAAGTCCCTCGTAGCACCAAATCGTCTAAGGCTGGGGATTACCTGTACAGTTAAAAAAAAGGGTGAGTTTATGAAAACTCAGTGTGTAGCCCCCTGTCAGTCAAATAGTAAACAGTGCATGTAGTAACAGTCTGGGCCTAAGCCCTATTTAGTATTAGTACAGTCTGGGTCTTAGCCCTATACATTAACAGTGTGGGCCTAAGCTCAATACAGTATCAGTACAGTGTAATGCAATTATGCATCCCACCCAAATCCAGCCAGTACACTACCTATACCAACCAACACACCATGTGGGGATACAAATCGACCCACCCAGCCAGCACACCAATATCGCAACAAAACTATTACTAATAATAATGCAGCATAGCTGCCAGAAACAGTAAAATGTGACATAGTCACCAGTACAGTACTTCCTCCATATTAAAATCCCAATCCCACGCAGTATGTCATGTCATAAATATTACGTGTATGCAAAGTCATACTCAGTACAATCATGTATGTAAATCATAAGCACATCAGTCATACGGAACAAAAGGGCATAATTGTCATTTTACCATACAAGTGTATTACGGTCATTTTACCTATTTTGGGGTTTCAGCTCAGATAATGACCTCTCCAAAGGTCTACAGTCGCCTCGAGTGACGCTGATAACGTTAATGATCATAACAGTGTAAATGGGCCCAAAGCCCATCACTCGACCCAAGTGGGCCCATATGCTCGTGTGGCCCATTTACCCTAAATTCAGTTACGGTTATGTGACCTACATAGCCCAGTCCAGTATTTATCACTTACTATAGATTTAATTTGTGTGGGGTCCACGAGCCCATTGGGCCCACACAACCCATTTCGGCCCAACGTGGTCCATAATGGCCCAAGTCCACAAAAACGTTCGTGGTGGCCTTTACAGTCTATCACCCATGATTTATGGGCTCGGTGTACCCCACGAGCGATCGCACACTCGTGAGGCCTTAAATGTCGAAGTCTCGACGCTTCAGCTTTTTGGCTTTTACCGATCTACAGTAAGGAAGGGTGTGGTTACACACCTGTATACGAACTTGAGCTAAGATCATGAGCTCCGAACCTTGATACAAACAAGATATACTATCACCAATCGATTTAACAACTAATCGAGCCCAAAACGCCAACTTCTACTCAGCTTGATCGGCTAAAAATTGGTTTGTTTACCTTAGGTCACTAACTATAACTACCCACAAGTCCCTTGCCGATTAACTGAAACACAAGTGCAATTCATCCATTGTTATTGACTATAATCATGGTTAAACAGATAATAGTCTAATGAAAGAACATGAAAACCCTTCCCAAAAAGAAAATACCATTCAGTTCAACACTTACAGACAGCACACTTGTCCAAGATTTGATGGAAAGAGGAGTCGGCCTACACCCTTTCACAAGCTTAAACCAAACATATTAGAAATAGCAGAGACAACACACACTGAGGGTATTCCTATTCGAGCAACGACAAAACAAGAAGGTGTTAACGAAATAAGACCCTATCAAAGAGAAAATCAAGATGATCGTTGGTAAAGAGAAAAAAAGAAGAACCCGATATCGGAGAAACACTTACCAGTAATATTCGGCCAACAAAAAAAACTGAGTAAGAGAAAACGGAGAACACAGTACTCAGTGAAGAGGAGAATTGACTGAAGAAAGAAGAATAAAAAATAAATTAAAGAAACAAAGATAGGGAATTTGGCTATGAGAAAATTTGAAAGAAAACAAGGTAGAGTCCTAACACTATTCGGCCAAAGCAAGAAAAGGTAGAAAAGACAACTCACAATTGAGTGATTCGGTAGGGATTGAAACAGAAAGGAAAGAGACTCGGGCAAAACAACACAAGGCTTCGGTATTTTAACAATTAAAGGTTTCGACACATTTGCTAAATAGTTGCAAAACCATAGAATCTCAATGAAACAAAATAAAAAGGCACAAATGGTTACTTGCAATTTCGGAACTAGAGAGAAAAGAGAGAAAAGGAGATTAGGAACTCAGAAATTCAGAAATAAAGAAAATAACCAAAAGTGAAAGAAACCCACCTAGCCAAATTCCTATGTTTTTCCCCTTACCAAATCGGCACTAAGTCCAAAATGAATAGGCACCCATAGACTCCCAAATTCGGCCAACTCTACCCCTTGTTAAACTCTAGGATTTTCTCCACCAAAATCTCCTCCATATCCATAACAACCATCATCCAAACCCTTCATTCTCTCCCTTTGACCAAGTCCACAACCACCTCAGCAGAATTTCAATCCAACTCTACCTCTCTCACCTCATGGAAATAAAATAAATTCACCTTGTATGCCATGGGATTCAAACCCAAGTTCTCTCAATTACCAAGTCACACCACTTGCCACCAAGCCACAAGGCTTTTTGTGACAAAAACCCTCACATTTAAATATAAGGCCTAAATGCTAACATCCAAATTCACTTAAGAGCAAAAACTAAAATTTTTGCAAAAGCAAGAACTTGAACCCATGCTTCTCTAACACTCGTAAATGTGCCCAAACACTTAGCCATTACAACAGACAATCCATTTGTGAAATTTTCTTACACAAATAAATTCCAATCGTTCCGATACTCAAAGCCCATTTCTTCTAGGCCCAAAATTCAGGACGTTACATAACCAATTAAACCTCTTTTTAACATAGTTAGTACAAATAAATCTTGAGATCTCGTTCACGCTCCCGAAGATTACAATATCGGGAGACTAATAAGTTATTCATAGAATCTTTTCATGCATGGTTAAGCCAAACGGTATGCAACTGAAGTTAATAAGTTACACATAATCGCGATATTTTGTATCAAATAATAATGTTTTCTCATAACATTTATTGTAACACCCCAAACTCGGCCCAGTCGTTACGGCCGAATCTGACGTGCCACATTGGAGTTGAAAACCCACGTTCCGTTTTAATATTTTAAAAACCATATATTTTGTTGAGTTAACAAAGTGTATGGAAGCTGGGCACCAGGTAGGTATCCGAAACAGAGGAGGTGAGCCATGAAGGCTGCTTAAGTACCAAGCTCTTTGATTGGATCCAATCCTAGACATGCCCACAACCATAGCCACACTTTGTTATATCAAGTTTAAATTTGCTTAAATGGACATCTTTAATAAGTTGATTAGTCATGGCGTGAGATATTTTGAAAGCAAGTATCGTTTTGAAAATACGTCCTAAGTCTAGCCCATTTGAATAATTATCAACCAGTTTTAAAGTTATTAAAAATAAAATAATCCCGAAAAGAAATAAAAGAAAGGTTAAGATATTACAACCCCAAAATAAATAATTATTAAAGCAAATTTAAAGAAAACCAACGCTTAATTAAAAGTCCGAGACGATCACCGTGGCCTCTCTGAATCCCCTCCGGCCCAAGTCCCCACATCAAGGCTCACCTGCAAGGTTAAGGAAAGGGGGTGAGTTTGGAATCTCAGTGTGCAACAAGCCCCTTTCAGAGCCTAAAACAATAATAGCCTGTTGGGCCGAAGCCCAAATCCAATCTCAACATGTATTGGGCCGTAGCCCTTTTCATATTTCATCTTACTGGGCCGAAGCCTTTACTGCAAATGGTATGGCCCATAGCCCATTTCAATATCACATGTAAAGCCAATGAAAGAATGCAAACCCAATTGGGGAGACTACTCAACCCATCATCCGCTACTCTCCACCCGTACCAACCAACACACCATATGGGGATTAACTCGACCAACCCCGCCATAACTCTCCACTGGCAGCATAGCTGCTTTATCATATCACTGGAGGCCTAGCCTCTTTTAATAACTGGGGCAAAGCCCTTTTAATAACTGGGGCATAAGCCCTTTAATAACTGGGGCATAAGCCCTTTAATAACTGGGGCATAAGTCCTAAGCATAAGTTGGCAGACTTTGCTTACCCTCAGAATCCATATCAACACTCTACATTACCCGTACACATATCAAATAACTGCAAAGGTCTCAAAAATTTTACCATTTATTCATATGTCTTATGCAGAGATAGTATTTTAGAGTTTCTATTTTCACAGAATCATAGCCTAATTATAGTCTCGGTATTCTAGTTTTTTTTTTTTTAGTATTGCCCTAGCTATAACGTTATGATATGGTCTCGATTCTATCTACTGATAATATTTTAATACAGTGTAGTATGAGTAATAGGAATACTTACAGACTTGGTGACGGGGATTCAGTGCCACTTCTTTCTCCAAACCATTTTAAAACCAAAAAAAACCATGTATTTGGTCACAGAAAATAGAAATTTAAAATTTTGATTTTGAAATACCCTTGTAACACCCTTGATTTGAAACTTTTGATTTTAGCCCTGTTTTATGAACCAGGAAAACTTGAACCATTTTAACCTTGTAAAATATCTTTGAAAAGAACTTCCCAATACCATTTCCGAAAATACCCTTCTTGGGCCTAAGTTTTCGAAAAGATTTTTTTTTGGACCCGATCCACAGCTGAGTTATTGCAATCGGGCTCTGATACTACTAAATGTAACACCCCAAACCCGGCCCAATTGTTACGGCTGAATCTGACGTGCCACATCGGAGTTGAAAACCCACGTTCCGTTTTAATGTTTTAAAAACCATATATTTTGTTGAGTTAACAAAGTGTATGGAAGCTGGGCACCAGGTAGGTATCCGAAACAGAGGAGGTGAGCCATGAAGGCTGCTTAAGTACCAAGCTCTTTGATTGGATCCAATCCTAGACATGCCCACAACCATAGCCACACTTTGTTATATCAAGTTTAAATTTGCTTAAATGGACATCTTTAATAAGTTGATTAGTCGTGGCGTGAGATATTTTGAAAGCAAGTATCGTTTTGAAAATACGTCCTAAGTCTAGCCCATTTGAATAATTATCAACCAGTTTTAAAGTTATTAAAAATAAAATAATCCTGAAAAGAAATAAAAGAAAGGTTAAGATGGCCTTATTACAACCCCAAAATAAATAATTATTAAAGCAAATTTAAAGAAAATCAATACTTAATTAAAAGTCCGAGACGATCACCGTGGCCTCTCTGAATGCCCTCCGGCCCAAGTCCCCACATCAAGGCTCACCTGCAAGGTTAAGGAAAGGGGGTGAGTTTGGAATCTCAGTGTGCAACAAGCCCCTTTCAGAGCCTAAAACAATACTTGACTGTTGGGTGAAGCCCAAATCCAATCTCAACATGTCTTGGGCCGTAGCCCTTTTCATATTTCATCTTATGGGCCAAGCCTTTATCATGAAACGGTATGGCCCATAGGCCCATTTCAATATCACATGTAAAGCCAATGAAAGAATGCAAACCCAATTGGGGAGACTACTCAACCCATCATCCGCTACTCTACACCCGTACCAACCAACACACCATGTGGGGATTAACTCGACCCACCCCGCCATAACTCTCCACTAGCAGCATAGCTGCTTTATCATATCACTGGAGGCCTAGCCTCTTTTAATAACTGGGGCAAAGCCCTTTTAATAACTGGGGCATAAGCCCTTTAATAACTGGGGCATAAGCCCTTTTAGTAACTGGGGCATAAGCCCATTATCATAACTGGGGCATAAGCCCTTTAATAACTGGGGCATAAGCCCTTTTTGCACTTCCTCCATCCATATAAAAACCCAACCCAATGCATTTATGAATATCTCATGTGCATATCATACATATCATGTGCATATCATACATATCATGTGCATATCATACATCTCATGTGCATATCATACATATCATGCACATCAAAATCCTATGTAACAAGTTCATAATAAACCCTAGGGGCATAATGGTCATTTTTACCTAGGGGCAAAACGGTCATTCTCATAAAATAAGGGTACTCCTTTAATTTTACCAAAAATTACAGTTTTCATGTTCATTAACGGTTACTAACAATTCATGTGTGCAAACCGTGAATCTGGCCCATTTTTAGCAAAATTGAGTTATGGAGCCTAAAACCCTTAATGGGCCCTACTTAGCCGATTTTTGTCATCTAGGCCCATTTAGCCTATATCCCTAACAGTGTTAACAGTCTTAACATGCAATTTAACAGACTTTCGTTTTTTACCAATTTTACCCAAATGGGCCCGAAAGCCTATTGGGCCCTATTGCAGCCCCTCGAGGCCCAACTTACCGTGAATTCCAAAAATCTCGTTCTTACTGTTTCCATTGTTCCCGATCATCATCTCATCGATTCTAACTAACTAGTGAGCGTTCGCTTGCTCACAAGTCCTCGAAATGCCCGAATTTCGGCATTTCGGCTTTTCGGCATTTATCGCTTTAAGCTTATGAAAAAGGGTTCGTTACACACCTGTTTGGTGATATTCCTTGACGAGATCTCCTACACGATTTCTCCTATAATCCATCATTAATAATCAGCTTCCCATAATTGAACTAAACCAGAAATCATCTAATATTAATACTTACACATTCGACCACCATCCATAATGGCCTTAGGAATCTTACCTTGCCGCGATTGATGACTAGGCCTAGCCACTCCGGTGATCCAAGCTATTTCAAGTCGACACTACACCTTGCTGCTCCTTCACTAAATAAACCACAAAAATATTAAAAGAAGACCCCATAAGGCCTATACCCATATTCGGCCATCTCCTAAATTATGGGGTTTCGCTTTTTTGGCCAAAAGTTACTCTAGGAATTGTTTAGAGAGTTTGAGCGCTTACCACGCCTCTTTCTTCTCTAGAATCCATACGCCTAAAAGGTAAAGGAATTGAACGCCAACAATTGAAAAGGAAAGAAAAGGTTGCTGGTCACAAAGATTCGACACCACCCTATCCTCACTGATTTCAGCTTTTTGCGGTATTTCGGCAGAAGTAGAGATTAAGGAAAGAAATAATGGGTGAATGCAGGGAAATAATGGGCTGGTTTGAAAGAAAGAGAAAGAAGAAAAGATGGAGGAAGAGATGATAGGTTCGGCTGCAAAAAGAAAAAGAGAGAAGAAGACTAACCTCAAGGGAAAAACGGCACACCAATACCTAAGTGCCGAAAATCCCTAACTAAAACCCCTCTGCCAAAAATCCCCTCTGCAATCTCCCTTGTTCGGCCAACTCTATCTCCATATCAAATCCCGAAAATCTCTCCTCTCATCCCTCCTTAATCTATGCATTTGACTTAATCCAACTCTCATTTTACAGTATCCACTTAGGTTCCAACACTTACCCTTCCTGCACATAAAAATAAATACTCTTATTTGCCAACACAGGGAATCGAATCCAGGTCCTCCTCTATGCTCCACACGCCACCTTTTTAGGAGCTTAGTGACGTCACCCTTGCCACTTTACTAAAGCTCTTTTTGTGATACATTTTACCCACAACTTTAAATACTTCTAAATTTAAAAACTAAATTTAAACACCAAATTAATAATAATATCCTCTATATTTTTAAATAATAATAATAATAATAATAACCATAACAATGAAAATTTCAAATATAATAATAATAATTATAATTTCCATAAATCAATAAAAATAGATACAGTAAAATTTTCTAATAATAATTTAATTTAAACACTAAATTAACAACAACAATTTTATAAATATATTTGTATCTAATTATTTTAATTTTCATAAAAATATCAGTAATAATAACAGAAATATTTTATCAATATATATATACATATATTTAACACTAGTAATATATAAAACTTCTCAATATTCAGGTTTTCTTCTATCCGAACCCAGACTTAAAGCCCAATTCTTCTAGGCCCAAATTCAGGGTGTTACAACTCTACCCTCCTTAAAGAAATTTCGTCCTTGAAATTTCAAACTACCAACAAACCGTATTACTCAAGTCAAACCACTATGCTTCTGCTGTGCACTCTAAAAAAATAATTCTTAGTACGACCTAGAATATTTAATTACCAAAGTAAAGAAACGTTTATCAAGCACGCATACAACTCGTAACACATATTTAAATAATATAAACTTGGCAATCCCGAGCTCGATGCTCCTTGGACCCACATCTCAAACATGCTCCTGTCTTCCTATGGCATTCACCCGGATGACGCCTGTTACAGTTCTTACAGGTTGGAGAGTTTGGTCGTCTCTTAACATGTTTCACAGAACGAGGCTCTGTTCTCTGAGAACTAGGATCCTTCCTTTTCCTACACTCCAAGCACCCTGCTTGAAGCGTTTCCCTGATTTCCTTAATTTTGGTATCCAATACTTCCTCTACCACTTTCCTTACTAACTCGGCCAGTGCCTCAGTCCTAAGCTCCGAGTTGCAGCTACCCGAAGTTGGTAGACTTTGCTTACCCTCAGAATCCATATCAACACTCTACATTACCCGTACACATATCAAATAACTGCAAAGGTCTCAAAAATTTTACCATTTATTCATATGTCTTATGCAGAGATAGTATTTTAGAGTTTCTATTTTCACAGAATCATAGCCTAATTATAGTCTCAGTATTCTAGGGTTTTTTTTTTTTTTAGTATTGCCCTAGCTATAACGTTATGATATGGTCTCAGTTCTATCTACAGTAATATTTTAATACAGTGTAGTATGAGTAATAGGAATACTTACAGACTTGGTGCCGGGGATTCAGTGCCACTTCTTTCTCCAAACCATTTTAAAACAAAAAAAAAAACCATGTATTTGGTCACAGAAAATAGAAATTTAAAATTTTGATTTTGAAATACCCTTGTAACACCCTTGATTTGAAACTTTTGATTTTAGCCCTATTTTATAAACCAGGAAAACTTGAACCATTTTAACCTTGTAAAATATCTTTGAAAAGAACTTCCCAATACCATTTTCGAAAATACCCTTCTTGGGCCTAAGTTTTCGAAAAGATTTTTTTTGGACCTGATCCACAGCCGAGTTGTTGCAATCGAGCTCTGATACTACTAAATGTAACACCCCAAACCCGGCCCAATTGTTACGGCTGAATCTGACGTGCCACATCGGAGTTGAAAACCCACGTTCCGTTTTAATGTTTTAAAAACCATATATTTTGTTGAGTTAACAAAGTGTATGGAAGCTGGACACCAGGTTGGTATCCGAAACAGAGGAGGTGAGCCATGAAGGCTGCTTAAGTACCAAGCTCTTTGATTGGATCCAATCCTAGACATGCCCACAACCATAGCCACACTTTGTTATATCAAGTTTAAATTTGCTTAAATGGACATCTTTAATAAGTTGATTAGTCGTGGCGTGAGATATTTTGAAAGCAAGTATCGTTTTGAAAACACGTCCTAAGTCTAGCCCATTTGAATAATTATCAACCAGTTTTAAAGTTATTAAAAATAAAATAATCTTGAAAAGAAATAAAAGAAAGGTTAAGATGGCCTTATTACAACCCCAAAATAAATAATTATTAAAGCAAATTTAAAGAAAATCAATGCTTAATTAAAAGTCCGAGACGATCACCGTGGCCTCTCTGAATCCCCTCCGGCCCAAGTCCCCACATCAAGGCTCACCTGCAAGGTTAAGGAAAGGGGGTGAGTTTGGAATCTCAGTGTGCAACAAGCCCCTTTCAGAGCCTAAAACAATATGACTGTTGGCCCAAGCCCAAATCCAATCTCAACATGTACCGGGCCGTAGCCCTTTTCATATTTCATCTTACTGGGCCGAAGCCTTTACTGCAAACGGTATGGCCCATAGGCCCATTTCAATATCACATGTAAAGCCAATGAAAGAATGCAAACCCAATTGGGGAGACTACTCAACCCATCATCCGCTACTCTCCACCCGTACCAACCAACACACCATGTGGGGATTAACTCGACCCACCCCGCCATAACTCTACACTGGCAGCATAGCTGCTTTATCATATCACTGGAGGCCTAGCCTCTTTTAATAACTAGGGCATAAGCCCTTTTAATAACTGGGGTATAAGCCCTTTAATAACTGGGGCATAAGCCCTTTTAGTAACTGGGGCATAAGCCCATTATCATAACTGAGGCATAAGCCCTTTAATAACTGGGCCATAAGCCCTTTTTGCACTTCCTCCATCCATATAAAAACCCAGCCCAATGCATTTATGAATATCTCATGTGCATATCATACATATCATGTGCATATCATACATCTCATGTGCATATCATACATATCATGCACATCAAAATCCTATGTAACAAGTTCATAATAAACCCTAGGGGCATAATGGTCATTTTTACCTAGGGGCAAAACGGTCATTCTCATAAAATAAGGGTACTCCTTTAATTTTACCGAAAATTACAGTTTTCATGTTCATTAATGATTTACTAACAATTCATGTGTGCAAACTAGTGAATCTGGCCCATTTTTAGCAAAATTGAGTTATGGAGCCTAAAACCCTTAATGGGCCCTACTTAGCCGATTTTTGTCATCTAGGCCCATTTAGCCTATATCCCTAACAGTGTTAACAGTCTTAACATGCAATTTAACAGACTTTCGTTTTTTACCAATTTTACCCAAATGGGCCCGAAAGCCTATTGGGCCCTATTGCAGCCCCTCGAGGCCCAACTTACCGTGAATGCCAAAAATCTCGTTCTTAATGTTTCCATTGTTCCCGATCATCATCTCATCGATTCTAACTAACTAGTGAGCGTTCGCTTGCTCACAAGTCCTCGAAATGCCCGAATTTCGGCATTTCGGCTTTTCGGCATTTATCGCTTTAAGCTTATGAAAAAGGGTTCGTTACACACCTGTTTGGCGATATTCCTTGACGAGATCTCCTACATGATTTCTCCTATAATCCATCATTAATAATCAGCTTCCCATAATTGAACTAAACCAGAAATCATCTAATATTAATACTTACACATTCGACCACCATCCATAATGGCCTTAGGAATCTTACCTTGCCGCGATTGATGACTAGGCCTAGCCACTCCGGTGATCCAAGCTATTTCAAGTCGACACTACACCTTGCTGCTCCTTCACTAAATAAACCACAAAAATATTAAAAGAAGACCCCATAAGGCCTAAACCCATATTCGGCCATCTCCCTAAATTATGAGGTTTCGGCTTTTGGCCAAAAGTTACTCTAGGAATTGTTTAGAGTTTGAGCGCTTACCACAGTCTTTCTTCTCTAGAATCCGTACACCTAAAAGGTAAAGGAATTGAACGCCAACAATTGAAAAGGAAAGAAAAGGTTGCTGGTCACAAAGATTCGACACCACCCTATCCTCATTTGATTTTGGCTTTTTGCGGTATTTTCAGGTAGTAGAGATTAAGGAAAGAAATAATGGGTGAATGCGAGGGAAATAATGGGCTGGTTTGAAAGAAAGAGAAAGAAGAAAAGATGGAGGAAGAGATGATAGGTTCTGGCTGCAAAAAGAAAAAGAGAGAAGAACTAACCTCAAGGGAAAACGGCACACCAATACCTAAGTGCCGAAAATCCCTAACTAAAACCCTCCGCCAAAAATCCCCTCTGCAATCTCCCTTGTTCGGCCAACTCTATCTCCATATCAAATCCCTAAAATCTCTCCCCTCATCCCTCCTTAATCTATGCATTTGACTTAATCCAACTCTCATTTTACAGTATCCACTTAGGTTCCAACACTTACCCTTCCTGCACATAAAAATAAATACTCTTATTTGCCAACACAGGGAATCGAACCCAGGTCCTCCTCTATGCTCCACACGCCACCTTTTTAGGAGCTTAGTGATGTCACCCTTGCCACTTTACTAAAGCTCTTTTTGTGATACATTTTACCAACAACTTTAAATACTTCTAAATTTAAAAACTAAATTTAAACACCACATTAATAATAATATCCTCTATATTTTTAAATAATAATAATAATAATAATAATAATAATAATAACCATAACAATGAAAATTTCAAATACAATAATAATAATAATTATAATTTCCATAAATCAATAAAAATAGATACAGTAAAATTTTCTAATAATAATTTAATTTAAACACTAAATTAACAACAACAATTTTATAAATATATTTGTATCTAATTATTTTAATTTTCATAAAAATATCAGTAATAATAACAGAAATATTTTATCAATATATATATTTAACACTAGTAATATATAAAACTTCTCAATATTCAGGTTTTCTTCTATCCGAACCCAGACTTAAAGCCCAATTCTTCTAGGCCCAAATTCAGGGTGTTACATTTATAATTACTCAAATTACTTTCAATTCAATAGGTTTGGAGTGAGAAGGACGTCAGTGATGAAGTTAAATGGCTTTCCCAAGGTCCGAATAGAGTAGTAAAAAGATATAGTACCTTCCTCATCAATGGATTTAGATTTCATACAAAATATCACGAGAGATTGAGGAGAACTCAAAATTGTGGAATTGTTGTTAATTCTTCAATTACAAGTTATGCTAGTGCTAGGGACTGTAATCCTGTTGAGGGAAATGTGGAGTATTATGGACTCCTTACTGACATTATTGAGTTGGATTACTATGGAAAATAGAAAGTTGTCTTATTTCGATGTGATTGGGCTGATGTTAATACTGCCCGCGGAATTAAAAATGATCAATTTGGTTTTACAATGGTGAATTTCTCTTGCTTGATTCACACTAGACAACAATTGATAGACGAGCCGTTTGTATTTTCTTCTCAAGTGAAACAAGTTTTTTCTTCGAATGATCCAACTGATGAGGGTTGGTACGTTGTCCTCTGAAACACCCCTAGAGACTTGTTTGACATGGGTAGTGGAAGTAGAGATGACACTGTTGAAAGATCAGAAACTTTGCCTTTTCCAAAACAAAACTTAAATGAAAATATCCCTAGTACTAGTACACAATTTCAATGGGTTCACCAAGATGTGGGTGAAGATATTTACGAATTATGATGTAGTAAGATTTTACAATTTTTTAATTATATGTAATATTATAATTTAAATCTTAGTCTTGTTAAATATTTCAACTATTTTATATGTACTATTATTATTGTAATTAGTTACTAAAATTTTAACTATTTTATGTATATTGCAGAAAAATGCCTAGAAGAAGATTACGGGATCAAAGTATTGTTCAGAATACTCCAAAATTGGAAGAAAAAAATAGTGAACAACAGACTATTATTGGATCTTTGAATGTTCCGAAAACACCTGACGAGCCTGCAGAAATTAAAAGTAATGTTAAATTTAATTTACATGCGTGTTGACTTTTATTATTGATTTCTTTTTCAAACTTTTATATTATAATATACCATTTTTCAGCTGAAAGTTGTGGGACGCGCAGAGGTCGAGGACGTATGCTATTTAAAGATTTATACGAGTTAAATCTTGTGGAGCGTGTCAAAGTATCTAGAAACAATCATGGTTAGCCTGTTGGATCAGAAGCACAACTGTAACAACCCAAAATCTAAGAATTTATTTTTGCATGTGATGTTACATAAATGCATGCTTGCTTCAGTGGTTAAGTGTCCTGAGAAGTATTGGAGAAGTCCTGAGTTCAAGCCTTGGCTTGTACAAAATTTTTCTTTTCACTTGAATTAACCTTTGCCTTTAGTTAGTAGACTTTTAAATTTATGTGAGTAGAGCATGACATAAAAAGCCTGTTGGTCTAGGGGTAAGTGGTGTGTGGAGTGTTCCAAGGAGTCTGAGGTTCAAGACTAGCTTGAAGCAAGGGAGTGTTTATTTTGCTACTAAGGCTGTGGAGGTGTTGTGGTTTGACCAAAACACTGAGGTGGTGGAGTGGAATTCAAACTGAGTAGTTGAAAGACGAGTGATCGGTTGAGGGCTTTGATGAGAGATTTGAGGAGGGATTTTAGGAGAAAATCAAGGGAAGTGTGGTGAGAGGGAGTAGTGTACCGGTTTTGAATAGTGGGCATTCAAGAATTTCGATTTTGGTGAGTTTGAGTACTCTATTTCAGGTTTTGTAAGCATTTTGGGTTCTTTTCTTTTGTTCTCTGGAGGCTGAATAGTGTTAAGGAAAAAGGTAGTACCTTTTGTTTTCTCTTGTAGTTGTCAGTTTTGCACTCCTCACTAGCTGAATGTTTTCCTTCTCTCCCTCTCAACTCTTTTGAGACCATCAAGCCTCCTATTTTCCATCTTATGGTTGGCCGAACTCTCACTCCCCCTTTCATTTTAGCATTTTTGGTTTTGACAAGTGCTCTCTCGGTTTTCTTGTTCTTGTGGTGACCTGCCTTGACCGTCTACTCCATCTTCTCCCTCCCCCAATTGGTTGTGGTTCTCTGACCGAATACTCTCCCATTCCCTTCTTTCGTTTCTTCCTCCTTTTTTATCTCAATTTATTTTCAGGCCAAATACCCCATACTTCTTTCTCTCTTCGATTTTCACCTTTTGGGCACCATCTCCTCTTTTCTCATATTCCTTGTCGTTACCCCTGTTTATTGCTTCAGATCAATCTTTCCTCACCTATCGATTTCCTTTTCTCAAGCTGTTGGTTCTGCCCAACGCGAATTACTTTAGGGTGGTAAGCTTTTGGTAAGAGTGGAATTTGTTTTTGCCTCAAACGTTTGAAGTATTATTATTTATTAATTTTCTAAGTTTCTAACATTCGGTCCTATCAAATGGTGGTTGGCAGTTTTTAATCATAATGAACGGGGACTATCTTTGGAGCTGTAGGCTACATCTTGTTTTTGGGAACAGTAAGGTAAGAAACGAATGTAAATCAATTGTTTATGGGATTGGTTCCAAACATGACTAACAATGGATATGAATGGTCATTGGTTTTAGGTACAGTTCAGCTCAAGAGGGGTTGCGAACTTAGAATCCTATTAGCTGTGTAATCACACTACTATACACGTAAATAGGCAAAAGTCGAAATAGGTGACGGTTGACCCTACATGAGCTTGCACTCACTCATGTGGTAATCTGAATGCATAATCATGGGCGTTTGATCATAGAGGCCACCATGAGCGATTTCATGGGCTTAGGTTGTTTTGGGCCACGTTGGGCCAATATGGGTTGTGTGGGCCCTATGGGCTCGTAGGTCCAACACGGGCCCTATGGGCCCTATTGGGCCAAGCTGTGTAGTTTACATGGCCAAGGTCATTCTAGGGCTTAGTGGGCTACACGGGCTTGTGGGCCACATGGACCCGTATTATGGGCTTGGGCCCATTTTCACTATTTGACTGTTAAGGGAGGCTAGTGCCAAATCAATTTTAACCTGAACACTAAAATATCTAGTTAGTACTTTTAAATTAGTTATAGTTCGAAAATATAAAATAAAGGATTTTTTGAGGATTTTTATAATAATAACGACAATATAACATAAAAGTAATAGACTTCAAGAGATAGAAAGGGAGAATAAATAAAATATTGATTATGGGTGTTTAGCTCACTTTAGTAATCTCCACCAACTTGTATTTCGGGTTCCTCATCAATCAGCTAGCTGCTACCCTAGAAGGATCTTCTGATCTTCCACTAACATAACGAGTCAGCAAGAACTACTTATCTTCCATCCTCATAGTCCAGACTGGCTTGGGGTAAAGGTGTTCACCGATGGGCCATACCAATTTTTGGTTAATTCCCTCTTTGATGATTTCCCGGGGTTGTCAGGCCTAGGACTTGTTCCTGGAAACACAAAAATATACACACTTTTTCATGCCCTATTTAACTTAAATTCATGCAGTTTCAATAAAATTCTTGTTGAAAAATAATTAATTTTTATAGAATAATTAAAGTTTACTTAAAATATGAACATGTTGAATTTTATTTAATTTTATAATTAATTTTGATAAATTTTGGTTATTTTTGACAGATTTGCACAAAGGGCAAAAAAAAGGCTTGGCATACACTGCTAGAAGCACAAAACCGAGAAGCAATTTAAAGTATCAAGGAAATTTAATTTTTAGCCTAAGACGGTCCAAAATTATGTGTATTAATTCATAATATAATTAATTTTAATTTATATCCAATCTAATTTGGATTAATAAATTATGAAAAGTGGTCAAGTTGAGCCGAACCGAGTGAACCAAACCGACCAAGTAATGGACAGCCCAAAACCATCCCATGCGCTGACCCAAATCAGCTTATTGGCTGATTATTTAGCTTGCAAAGAGGCCCTTGAAGACTTGTTCAAATAGCATTGAAACCCCTCCACAAATGGTGGCTTTCTAGATTTTCCCCAAGCTTAATTTAGCAAGTTTGAAATCATCAAACTTGCCACATGTGTGGCCGGCCAAGGTAGGGCTATTTGGCTGCTAATTTTAGCTATTTTGGCATCCCTCTTCAGCTATAAAAACCCCTTAAGCTGATCGTTTGAAACACACCTCAAGCATTAACATCTTTTCTCTCTTCTCTCCACTTTCTCTCGTCTTTTCCATTCCAAATTCCCTTTCTCTCTTGCCAATTTCTCCTCTTGGAAAAGGACCATTTATCAGCCATTTGGAGCAGAAATTAAGTGTTCATAGCAGCCTTGGTCAACGAGGATGATGGAGAAGGAAGAACAAAGCAAACTAGTCAAGCCACGGAAAAACACCGGATTTGATTCTTGTTCCCTATCTCTTTAATTTTTGTTGTTGTTATGATGAACATATCTATGGATATTTATGTTATTGGAATGGTTAATTTAATCAGTTTTGCTTGAATTTAATTCATGTTAGGTTGATTGCATTTCATTTGCTAAAATTGTTAAAATTGTGTTTATGTTGTTATAGGCCTCGGTAAGATGCTTGATTAAGTAAAATCATGACTAAGTTATTCTTCCATTACAATTCTGAGGTAGCTAATGAATTAATTATTTAAACGGATTGAAATTGTAATTAATGGGCACAACACTTAATCAGTGCATGTTTAATCATCTAAGGTAGCTGAGGGTTAAATTAGCAAAGGTATCTGACGATACAATTGCCTTGCATAACTTGCAAGATTATTGTGATTAAACTGTTTCAAGGTAAGGATACCTTGTTACCTCACATAGTCTTTTATGTGCTTATTAGATTTAATTAATCATTTGAATTAACATAGGGATATGTACAAGAGATTATTTCGATTTAATAAGTATGTATGTGCAATAACATATTTGCCTATTAAATATTTGTTCAATCGGTTGAATTGACATAGGGATATAGTCAAGAGATGAATGGATTTTTTGTAGGTGAGTATGTTCATAAGTTAGCAAATTACCGAGTTGCCGTGAATTTATTCGTAACAATATAAACATGAGTTTAATAATTCCAAGTTAAGAAATGTAATGGATCTAACACAATTATGTCATCTTGATTAAAATCGTATTTTGAAATTGTGCATTTGAGATTTATTTATTTAGTTTACTTAGTTTAAAATCTTAGTTTTTAATCACGCTCTTCAAAAAAAAATATTTTTCTTTACCAAAGTGTTTTAAATAGCATTCATAAATAATTCTTTTCATAGTCCCTACGAGTATGATAAATCGACATTTACTTGTCACTTTATTACTTGTTGCAATTGTGTACACTTGCACATTTCCATCATTCCAAGTTTTTGGCACCATTTCCAGGGGCTATTTTAAAAAGTCATTATTTGTGAATTTGTTAGTTTTGTATTTTGGTTTATTTTTCTGTTCAAATTTTAACTTAATTAATTTCTCTATGATTATTTTAGGTGTTTATGATTATTGACCGAATTATTGATTTACTCCCTGTAGACCCTGAGATTGAAGGAACTTTTCGACAGTGAATAAGACAAGCAAGTCAGTGAAGGACCGAAGAGATGAACTTTGAAAATCCAAATCAAGAAAACGAAGCAAACCCTGCTCAAAATCCTATCCTTATTATTGATGATAGGGATAGAACTTTAAGATAGTATGCCATGCCAGTATTTTATAATCTTAATTTGGGTATTAGGAGACCCAAAATTGAGGCACAACAGTTCGAGCTAAAGCCAGTCATGCTCCAGATGCTTTAGACAGTGGGCTGATTCAGTGGAATGCCTATCGAAGATCCTCACCTACACTTAAGATTTTTTATGGAGATGAGCAATTCTTTCAAGCTAGTCGGAGTTCCTGAAGATGCATTACAATTGAAGTTGTTCCCATATTCACGAAGGGACAGAGCTCCAACCTGGTTGAACTCATTGCCACCAAATTCAATTTCCACATGGCAAGAGTTAACAGAAAGATTTATTATGAAGTATTTCCTGCCTAGCAAGAATGATAAGTTGAGAAATGAGATCACTTCCTTCCAACAAATGGATGATGAGTCCTTGTATGAGGCATGGGAAATGTAAAAAGAATTATTACGAAAGTGCCCTCATTATGGAATCCCACATTTCATTCAACTTGAGACATTTTATAATGGTCTCAATGCTCACACGAGGATGGTAGTGGACGCTTCTACTAATGGTGCTCTCCATTCTAAGTCTTATAATGAGGCTTATGAAATCATTGAGAGGATTGCCAGCAACAATTATTAATGGCCAACTAATCGAGCATTGTAAAGAAGACGAGTTGTTGGAATACATGAAGTAGACGCTCTTACTTCAATCGTATCTTAGGTATCTTCAATATCCTTAATGTTAAAAAATCTTACTACTAATCAATCTAATAGTTTTGTAGCACAACCACCAAGTCAATATGAAAATATAGCTTGTGTCTATTGTGAGGAAGGACATTTGTTTAAAGAATGTCCATCGAACCCAAAATCCATATATTATATGGGTAACCAAAAACAAAATCAAGGAAGGCAAGGACTGCAATCCAATTTCTATAACCCATCATGGCGGAACCACCTGAATTTTTCCTAGTGTAACTAAGGGGCTGGACCCAATAACACATATGCCCAACCTAGACCTACCCAGCCACCTATATTTACCCAACAAGTTCAGAAACAATCTCAAGCTGAACCATCCAATGGCTTAGAAAACTTGTTGAAGGCATAGATGGCTGAGAATGATGCCTTAATCCAAAGCCAAGCAGCTACATTGAAAAACCTGGAAAACCAAAACGGGCCAGCTTGCAACTGAACTTAGAAACCGACCACAAGGTGCTTTACCTAGTGATACGGAGAATCCAATAAATCCAGGGAAAGAGTATTGTAAAGTGTTGACATTGAGGAGCGGAAAGACATTAGAGCCTAACACCGTCAAAGTTCAAAAGGAGCAAGCCGATACTCAAGACTCAAAGAAAGTTCAATCGAGTGTTGAAATTCCAGTTTCACCAGAACTAGAGTCTGCGAAATCCAACGAGGTAACTTCAGAACCATCTAATTTTGATCAACTAACAATGTCGTTAGATGCAAAATTACCACAGAAGATGAATCAACCAGTTCCAGTAAAGAAGCCTCCACCACCCTACCCTCAAAGACTTCAGAAACAGAAGCAGGAAATTTAATTCAAGAAGTTCTTAGACGTACTCAAGCAACTTCGTATCAACATCCCATTGGTTGAAGCACTTGAACAAATGCCAAACTACGTCAAATTCATGAAGGATATCCCATAAAAAAATGAAGGCTTGGAGAATTTGAGATGATAGCCTTGACAAAGGAATGCAGTGCATATCTTCAAGACAAACTACCCCCAAAATTGAAGGATCCTGGATGTTTTACCATACCTTGCAATATTGGAGCAACATATTGTTGTAAGACACTATGTGACTTAGGTGCGAGTATCAACTTGATGCCCATGTCAATATTTAGGAAGTTAGGGGTAGGTGAAGTTAGACCTACTATGGTTACACTTCAATTAGTAGATCTATCCTTAGCACATCCAGAAGGAAAAATCGAGGATGTATTGGTACCTGTAGACAAATTTATCTTTCCTACTGACTTTGTGATTCTAGACTTTAAAACAGACAAAGAGGTGCCAATCATCCTAGGAAGACCGTTCTTAGCAACCGAAAGGACACTTATTGATGTGCAGAAGGGTGAGCTTACTATGCGTGTTCAGGATGATCAGGTAACATTTAACATTTTTAAGTCTATGCGATTTCCTAACACAATTGATGATTGTTCTGCAGTGTCTGATTTAGAGGATTTAATCATGGGGAAGGAACTCAACTATGTTGAGGACCCATTGGACCGAATTTTGACATCAGATCCTCCAAATGATGAAGAGGATGATGAATACTTAGCTTTGTTAGAAGCTAATCAAAGGGGAATTAATTTGTAATCCCGCTTTAAATCTTTGGAGTTAGAGAATAGAGATTATGCCCAACCAAAAGCGTCAATTGAGGAGCCACCTAAATTAGAACTCAAGGTACCTCCTTCTCATTTAAAATATGTTTATTTAGGTAACTCTTTTACTTTTCCTGTGATTGTTTTGGCATAATTAACCAATGAGCAAGAAGAGAAACTTATCCTTGTATTGAAACAATTCAAGAAGGCTATCGGATGGACCATAGCCGATATTCGTAAAATTAGTCCATCTGTATGCATGCACAAGATTATCCTAGAAGATGGAGAAAAAGGGACGATTGATGGACAACGAAAATTGAACCCCATCGTGTAGGACGTAGTCAAGAAAGAAAGCATCAAGTAGTTAGATGAGGGTATAATCTACCCCATCTCAGATAGTTCATGGGTAAGTCCGGTCCAGTGCGTGCCAAAGAAAGGAGGTATCATGGTCATTGAAAAAATAATAATGAGTTGATACCGACTAAACGGTTACGGGATGGAGAATTTGCATTGATTACCGGAAGCTGAACAAGGCGACTAGGAAAGATCACTTTCCTTTGCCATTTTTGGACCAGATGCTAGATAGACTCGCAGGGCAAAACTATTACTATTTTCTCGATGGATACATGAGGTATAATCAGATTACAGTAGCCCCAGAAGATTAGCACTAGACAACTTTTACCTGCTCGTAAGGTACATTTGCATTTAGGTGCATGCCATTTGGTTTATGTAATGCACCTGCTACATTTCAAAGATGTATGATGTCTATTTTTACTGACATGGTTGAAAAATACTTGGAAGTCTTTATGGATGATTTTTCAGTATTTGGAGATACATATGATGATTGCCTAGCCAATCTAGCCAAGGTACTAAGACGATGTGAAGAAACAAACCTCGTACTCAATTGGGAAAACTGCCATTTCATGGTACAAGAAGGTATTGTCCTAGGGCATCGGATAACGAGACATGGAATCAAGGTAGATAAAGTAAAGGTAGATGTTATTGAGAAACTCCCACCCCCAACATCTGTAAAAGGTGTTAGGAGCTTTTTGGGCCATGCCAATGTCTATCGAAGATTCATCAAGGACTTCTCCAAAGTTGCTAAACCCTTATGCAAATTATTGGAGAAGGACGCGGCGTTTAAATTTAATGAAGAGTGCTTAAGAGCTTTTAATGATTTGAAGAGTCAACTAGTTTCGGCACCCATAATCGTCACAGTAGATTAAGATTTGCCATTTGAACTGATGTGTGACACAAGTGACTTCACGATAGGAGCTGTTATGGGCCAGCGAAGGAACCAAGTGTTTCATCCCATCTACTACGCAAGTCAAACTCTAACAGGAGCTAAACTGAATTATACGGTAATAGAGAAAGAGTTACTTTCTGTTGTGTTTGCTTTAGACAAGTTTCGATCTTATCTTATAGGTACCAAGGTGACTGTCTATATGGACCACTCGGCAATTAAATATTTACTTTCCAAGAAAGAAGCTAAGCCGAGACTAATCTAGTGGGTACTTCTACTTCAAGAGTTTGATCTAGAAATTCAAGATAAAAAAGGAGTAGAAAGTCAAGTAGTAGATCACTTGTCCAGATTGGAGCCGCAAGAAGGGAATTCTCCACTTATACCAATTCAGGAGATATTTCCAGATGAACAGATACTGAAGGTAAATCATGTCCATAATACCCCTTGGTTTGCTGATATTGCTAACTATTTAGCTTGTGGTTTGATGCTGATTGATAAAACATATCATCAAAGGAAAAAGTTTCTCCATGATGTGAAGTACTATTTCTAGGAAGAACCATACTTGTTTAAAAAGTGTGTAGATCAAATGATCAGGAGGTGCGTGGCAGAAGATGAAGTACATAAGATTTATACTATTGTCACTCAGCTCTGAGTGGGGGACACTTCGGAGGTACACGCACTGCGGCCAAAGTATTGCAAGCTAGATTCTTTTGGCCAACACTATTTAAAGGCGCATATGCTTATGTAAAGAGTTGTGATCAATGCCAAAGGGTTGGAAATGTCACCAATAGAAACGAGATGCCTCGAACAAACATCATTGAGATAGAATTGTTTGATGTTTAAGGTTGTGACTTTCTCGGTCCTTTCCCTCCGTCTTTTGCTCACAAGTACATCTTGGTAGCTGTAGACTACGTGTCTAAGTGGATTGAGGCTGAAGCATATCTGACAAACGATGATAAGGTTGTGATGAAGTTTTTGTAAAAGCATGTGTTCACAAGGTTTGGAACCCTACGAGCCATCATTAGTTATGAAAGCTCCCATTTTATGAACAAGTGGTTGAAATGGTTATTTGACAAACATGGAGTGAAGCACAAGGTTGCCACAGCTTATCATCCTTAGATGAATGGGCAAGCTGAACTGGCAAACAAAGAGATCAAAGGCATACTTGAGAAGGTAGTTTGCCCAAATCGAATAGCTTGGTCCAAAAGACTAGGTGATGCTTTATGGGTTTACAGGACAGCATACAAGACACCTTTAGGGATGTCACCCTATAGGTTGGTCTTTGGGAAAGCCTGTCATCTGCCTTTGGAGTTAGAGCACAAAGCTTACTGGGCTCTCCAACTACACAACTTGGATCTTAAAATTGCTAAAGAGAAACAGACGCTTCAACTTAACGAGTTAGAATAATTCCGAATGTCTTCATACGAGAATGCCAAATTACTTAAGGAGAGACTCAAGAAATAGCATGACAAGCACATTCGAGTTCGAGAATTTGAAGCAGGTCAGCAAGTCTTGTTATTCAATTCTAGATTAAAGTTCTTTCCAGGTAACTTAGAATCACGTTGGTTCGGTCCATTTATGATTCATCGAGCTATCCATACGGAATTGTTGAACTTCAAGGTAAGGGAGGTAATTTTCGAGTTAATGTTCAACGCTTGAAACATTATTGGGGAGATAAAATTGAACGGGATCAAATCTCGTTCATTTTATCAAATGATTAAATTCTTGTTTTATTTTTAAATAAATGATTTAGGATGTATTTTCGGGATTATTATGTTTAAATAAATTCTGTCTAAGGGATTGGAACATAAGCAAGATTGCTTGTAACCCTTCCAATCTTTCCTGGGAATTGATTTAAACATAATTTTCTGAGAAATTATTCCCTAAATGGCAAAATAAATTTTGAAATTTTAAAATGAAAAGGGTCAATTTTGTTCCAATTTTTAAAATTGCAACTCAATTTCAAATTTTCATTAAGTCTAGGGACTTAATTGAACTATTTTTAAAATTTGGCTGCTCTTTTTGTAAATATTAAAAATTAGATGCCTCTTTTTGTAAATATTTTCAAAAGACATCTAGAATAAATGTTTTTAGTTCAATAAAAAAAGATGATAATTATTAATATATAATTATATCCATTATAATATATATTAATTATTATCAATTTTATATAGAGTTAGGATTAGTTTTAATTTAATCATATTTTATTTGATAAGTTTTTATCTTAATAAATCAATAGTAAATAATAATTTAATATGAATTATATTAATTATTAATTTTTATTTACATTGAGTAGAATTAGAACTTAAAATTTTTAATTATTAAATTTTTCTAAGAATTCTACTTTAACTCTTATTTCCCTCACTATAAATATCACCAATCTTTTCCATCTCTCGTCATTCAAATTTCGATCCCACCAAACCACCTAGTGCTTGATAAACCGTCATTTATACATATTTTTACCCCATGCTTAGCGCATTTTATGGATGATTTTTCCTTAGAATTGGTGAATTCGATGCTCCTAATGCCTTAATTTCATGTTTTATACTTAGGTGAGCTTAGAAGAGTAAAAGGAACGAGAAACGGACCAAAAATGAAGAAAATGGGCCAACATACGAAATCAACACGGCCTGGACTTCCTCACAGGAGCAGACCACATGGACGTGTCAATTTGGAAGAATCGAAGCACGACTCACACGGGTAGACCACATGCCTGTGCTATTTTAACAGGCTTAACCACGGCCTGAAGTAATCGCACATGAGCGTGTCACACGAGCGTGTCCCTACCGAGCCCAAGTTGAGCCCAATTCAGAAAAGGCTATTTTTGAGGGCTTTTAGGCATTTTAAAGCCTATAAATACACCTTAAAGGAGGATAAAAAGAGACACACAGGAGGAAGTAAGGAATTGCTCAAGGAAAGCTGATTGATCCAACTCAGGAGCTAGATTCACCGTCAAGACTGAAGATCTACCTTCAATTCCCCTTCAGGAGTTTTGGGTTTTTCTTTATGTTTTATATTCACTATTCTTCTGAGATGTTTTCCTTTTTAGTTATGAACTAAATCCCCTAAATATCTAAGGGGGATGAAACCTAAGACAGATCTTGTTATTATTATTTTCTGAATTGTATGATAAATATTTAACTTGTTCTTAATTATGTGTCCGTCATTCTTGTTTTGATATTCCAGGATATTGATTCAAGCTAAGCTCTTATGCAGAGGAGGAATAGACCTTATCTAAGAGTACATTTTTCATAAATAAGCGGAGTTGATTGCGCGCCTAGAGATAGGGTGACAAGATTTTACCGGATTAGGGTGAAACCTAATAAGGGGATCCATAGATCGAGTTATTGCAACCCTAGGAAGTTAATTAGAAAGAGATTTCAATTATTCAACCTAGGGTTAGATGTTGTTAGTCTCGAGAAAGATAATAATATAACTTAAGGATTTCTACGGATCAAGTCAAATGAATAAATCATCCGATTCAGTGTCAAATAACAAGTGAAGTCTAGGTGGATTTTTTCTTAGGTATTGTCTTAATTCAATCATTTTCCAAAAGTAATCCCCCAATTCTATTTTCCGTGAATTCTTAGTTTAGTTAATTAGTTAGTTAAAACTAACCCCCTTATTTTTAGGCTAGATAATAAAAAGACAGTCATTACTAGTACTTTTAGTTCCTTTGGGTTCGACAGTCCGGTCTTGCTAAAACTATACCACTGTTCGATAGGTACACTTGCCTACATCGTGATAATAGTTAGTTTCAAGAACGATTAATTATAAATATTTAAAACCTGTTACAAAATTGTGATCAAGTTTTTGGCGCCGTTGCCTGGGAACTAAGATATTAGGAACACTCAATTTTTATTACTTTAGCCATTTATTTTCCTTGCAAGTTAATTTTATTTTATTATTATTATTTATTAATTTACTTTTTCTTTCTTTTGGCAGGTTTTTATAGTTTATGACTAGAAGAAACTTGTTAGACCACTACTTTTTGACGAAGAAATTGATCGCACAGTTTGCAGAAGCCGAAGAGAAATAAGCCGAAGCCTAAGATACATAGAGGAAGAGCAAGAGGACGATATACAAGCCACAACCGAGGAGATAGCTGAAAACCAGGAAAACCTGATACCTCCTACAATGGCTGTTAATCCAGTAAATCAGAATCTTGCTCTACGCACTATGTATCATTATGCTAAACCTTCGTTAACAGGAACTGAATCGAGTATAATTAGACCTGCTGTAGCTGCAAATAATTTTGAACTAAAACCTAACACTATTCAAATGATACAGCAACTTGTTCAGTTTGATGGTTTGCAGGACGAGGATCCCAATGCTCATTTGGAAAACTTTTTAGAACTATGTGATACATTTAAAATCAATGGCATTTTTTATGATGCCATACGTCTTCGGTTGTTTACCTTTTCATTGAGGAACAAAGCTAAACAGTGGTTGAGCTCGTTACCACAAGGGTCAATTACTACTTAGGAACAAATGATCGAAAAGTTCTTATTAAAATATTTTTCGCCGGCTAAAATGGCTAAATTACGTAATGATATCTCTTCTTTTGTGCAGATGGATTTAGAGACACTCTACGATGCATGGGAGAGATACAAGGATCTTTTACAAAGATGCCCTCACCATGGATTACCACTCTGGCTACAGGTTCAAACCTTTCATGATGGCCTGAATCCTTCAACTCGACAAATGGTTAACACAGCTGCTGGCGGAACTATAAACAATAAAACACCTGAAGCTGCATATGAATTTATAGAGGAGATGTCACTGAGTTATCAGTGGCAAGTCATGAGGACAAAACCAACGAAAATAGCTGGTGTTTATAACGTCGACTCGGTCACCATGCTCTCTAATCAGATAGAACTCTTGAATAAGAAAATTGATGGTTTTCTTAGTTCTTCATAGGTTCACCCAGTAATGCAGTGCGAAGCAAATGGAGGTGGACCGAGCAGTTCAGAATACCCGCCATATGGTCACAGCATGGATAACTAGCAGTTAAATTACATGGGTAACAATCCTTGATCTCAAAACAATCCTTATAGTAACACTGACAATACAGGTTGGAGGAACCATCCAAATTTCTCATGGGGAGGCCAAGGCAATCAGAGACCCCCTCCAGGCTTCCAATAACCACCCTACCAACAAGAGAAGAAGCAAAACCTTGAAGAGATGCTCACAAAGTTTATATCAGTGTCAGAAACTTATTTTTAGAATACCGAGACAGCACTTAAGAATCAACAAACATCGATCCAAGGGCTCGAACTCAGATTGGACAGCTTGCCAAGTTGATTTCTGAACGACCACAAGGTAGCTTGCTAAGCAACAACCCAAAAGAGCACGTAAAAGCAATTACACTGAGGAGTGGGAGAGTGTTAGCTGAATCTGAAAAGAAGCCACCAAAAGAATCTGAAAGAAAGGAGGTCGAACCAAAAAAAATGACAACCTAATGCCAAAAGAACATAAACCACCAATCCCATACCAATAAAGTTGAAGAAAGACCGCATGGATGCACAATTCGGTAAATTTCTTAAACTTTTTAAACAACTGCATATTAACTTACCTTTTGTTGAAGTTATATTGCAGATGCCTACATATGCAAAATTCTTAAAGGAACTTCTAACAAACAAAAGGAAATTTGAAGACTTATCTATAGTGGAACTTAATGAGGAGTGCTAGCCATACTCCAAAATAAATTGCCAACCAAACTGAAAGATCCAGGAAGTTTTACTATTCCCTACTTAATTGATAGTTTGAATGTTGATAAAGCACTAGCTGATTTAGGAGCCAGCATTAATTTAATGCCAAATAAAATGTTTAAACAACTTGGTCTTGGGGAACCTAAACCCACTAGGATGAGTATTCAATTAGCTGATAGATCTACTAAATATCCTAGGGGAATTATAGAGGACGTACTTGTAAAAGTAGATAAATTTATATTCCCTGTTGATTTCGTTGTGCTTGACATGGATGAAGATGTTGAGGTGTCTTTAATCTTAGGTCGGCCATTTTTAGCCACTGCTAGAGCTGTAATTGATGTAGGTGATGGTAAATTGGTACTTAGAGTAGGTGATGAAGAGATTATTTTTAGAATTTATAATGTCATGCGATTTTCTAGAGAACAGGATAACTCATGTTATTTTATCGACTCTCTTGATCATGCTACTTAAGATTATTTTCAGGAAATCATACACAAGGACATGATGGAACTGTATCTCGCCCAAGGAGAGGGGATGGATGATGATTCTAAATTAGGAACTGATCTAAACTCCAAAGAAACCTCCCAAAAACTAGTAGAATATGAGGGAATTACATTAAAAGATGAACTTAAGCAAAAACCCTCTATTAACGAACCCCCCAAACTGGAATTTAAACAATTGTCGAATCACTTGAAATATGCATTCCTGGGAAATAATTCCACGTTACCAGTAATTATTGCATCCAACTTGCAACCCAAGGAGAAAGAAGAATTACTCCAAGTATTAAGAGAGCATAAAATGGCCATAGCTTGGAAAATTTCTGACATTAAAGGGATCAGCCCTTCTTTCTGCACCCACAAAATTTTAATGGAAGATGAATATAAACCATAAGTGCAAGACCAAAGACGACTGAACCCCAACATGAAGGAAGTTGTTAAAGCTGAGGTAATTAAACTCCTAGATGTTGGAATTATTTATCCTATTTCTGACAGTTCTTGGGTGAGTCTAGTGCAGGTTGTTCCTAAGAAATGAGGCATGACTGTTGTAGCCAATGAGAAGAATAAATTAATCCCAACAAGGACAATCATTGGTTGGAGAGTGTGCATTGATTATAGGAAGCTAAATGATGCCACGAGAAAAGACCACTTTCCCCTTCCATTCATTGACCATATGTTGGAAAGATTGTCAGGACACATGTACTACTACTTTTTAGATGGACTCTCTGGCTATTTCCAAATCCCAATAGCTCCTGAAGATCAAGAAAAGATGAAATTTACATATCCATACGGTACGTTTGCTTATCGTAGAATGCCTTTTGGATTATGTAATGCTCCTGCTACTTTTTAGTGCTGCATGATGACTATTTTTATGAACTCGTAGAAGACATCATGGAGGTATTTATGTATGATTTTTTGGTTTTTGGTAACTCTTTCCATCTTTGCCTAAAAAATTTAAAACGAGTGTTAATAAGATATGGGGAAACAAACCTTGTGCTTAATTGGGAAAAATGTCACTTCATGGTTCAAGAAGGTATTGTGTTAGGACATAAAATTTCTAGTAGAGGGATTGAGGTTGATAAATCTAAAATTGAAACCATTGAAAAACTACCTCCCCCTAATTCGGTTAAGGCTATTAGAAGCTTCTTAGGACATGCTGGGTTTTATAGAAGATTTATTAAAGATATTTCTAAAATAGCTAAGCCTTTGACTAAATTACTAGAAAAAGATGTGCCTTTTAATTTCGATCAGGAGTGTTTAGAAGCATTTAACACTTTAAAGGATAAACTGACTAAAGCTCCAATTATAATTGCACCTGATTGGAATTCACCTTTTAAACTAATTTGCGATGCGAGTGATTTTGTAGTAGGTGCAGTTTTGGGACAGCGAAGAGATAAACATTTTCAACCTATCTATTATGCTAGCAGGACTTTGATAGCCGCACAAGAAAACTACACCACCACGGAGAAAGAGCTGCTAGTTGTGGTTTTTGCATTAGATAAATTTAGGCCATATTTAATATTGTCTAAAGTTGTTGTTTATACTGACCATTCCGCTCTTTGCCACCTTTTGACTAAAACTGATGCAAAACCTCGACTCATTCGATGGATCTTATTATTGCAGGAATTTGACTTAGAGATTAAGGATAAGAAAGGAGATGAAAATCTTGCAGCTGACCATCTCTCCAGGCTTGAAAACTCAAGTACCACAGAACCAGATTACATTGAAATAAAAGATTCATTCCCTGAAGAACAATTTTTTATTATATCTGATTTTGAGATACCTTGGTTTGCAGATATTGCAAATTTTTTAGCCGCTAACATTATCCCAAAAGGGTTGACACATCAGCAAAAGAAACGGTTCTTCACTGATGTGAAAAACTACTTCTGGGAAGATCCTTTTCTTTTCCGTAAATGTGTAGATCAAATCATTAGGAGATGCATTACAAGGATAGAAGCATTGAAAATCTTGGAACATTGCCACTCAAGACTGGCTGGAGGACATTACGGTGGAAATAAGACCGCACATAAAATCCTCGAATCAAGTTTTTATTAGCCCACTCTATTCAAAGATGCCAACAGGTATGTTACTTCTTGTGACAAATGCCAAAGGGCAGGTAATATATCCAAACATGATGAAATACCTCAAACATATATGCTCTCATGTGAAATATTTAATGTTTGGGGTATCGACTTCATAGGTCCATTCCTTAGTTCATTCAGGAATAAATACATCTTAGTAGTTGTTGATTATATGTCCAAATGGGTTGAAGCCCAAGCTTTACCTACTAATGATGCTAGAGTAGTAGTGCGATTCCTTAAGAAGCTCTTCTCTTTATTTGGTACACCTAAAGCAATTATCAGTGATAGAGGTACTCATTTTTGCAACACCCAATTTGACAAGACCCTAAAGAAAGACGGAGTTCATCATAGAACAGCTACCCCCTATCACCCTCAAACTAGTGGCCAAGTCAAAGTAGCGAACCGAGAGCTTAAACGTATCCTAGAAAAGGCAGTAGAATTAAACAAGAAGGATTGGGCAATAAAAGTAGATGATGCTTTATGGGCTTATAGAATTGCTTTTAAGACTCCCATAGGAACATCACCTTACAGACTTTTTTATGGGAAAAGTTGCCACCTACCGTTTGAGTTGGAACACAAGGCATTCTGGGCTATAAAATTTCTAAACCTAGACCCCAAACTTGTAGGTGAAAATAGGTTGATGCAGCTGAACGAGGTAGATGAGTGGCGAGCCAATGCATATGAAAATTTGTGTCTATATAAGGAAGCGACGAAGCATCGCCATGATGCCCGTTTGATACAACGAAGGCTATTTGAAGTTGGAGACCTTGTCCTACTATATAAGTCGAGGCTCAAATTGTTTCCTGGAAAGCTTAAATCATGATGGTCATGTAACGCCCCAATTTTTGAGACTTCTGTGGATTTTGGTGAATTTTTGAATTTTTGTGTTTTGACTGATAGGCATAGGTCTAAGTATGTTAGTGGGCCTCTAGAAGCCCATGTTTGATATGAAATCCAGAAGTTTTAACTAATTTTAATTCTTAGGGGAAAAAGGGGTTCTGGTAAGTTGGGCTTTTAAAATTTAATGGGTAAAATAAGCCACAAGAAGGCAGGTGGCAAAGTGGCCTGTGACACCACTAGGGTGCTAAAAAGGTGGCGTGTAGATGGCTAGGGAGAGCTAAGGTTCAAGTCACAAGGTGAGCAAATATTAGTATTATTTTTTTTATGTACAGAAAGGAGATGTGATGGAACTCAGGTGGAACTCTGTTAGGAAGAGTTTGAGCTACTCAGGAGATCGAGTAAGGAGGGGATAAGGGAGAAGATTTAGGATTTAATTAGGGGGTGTAGTATTGGCCGAATGATGGACTCTTGAAGAGCAAGAGTTGGCCGACCAAGGGTTGCTAGTATAGGGGAAATTCAGCTAGTAGGTGGGGGGAAAATTTGGCATTTGGGTTCTGACCATTCTTTTCTCTTTTTCTTTTCTCCTCTCATCTCCTATTCTCTTTTCTTCTTCTTTGTTTCTTCTTCTATAGTCGAACCCTTCCTACCATTCTACTCTTCCATTCCATTCGTTTTTAAGCCTTGGAAGCCGATTGCCATAAAAGCGAAAATCCCGAAAACTTATTTCTGTTGTGCCAATTTCTCTAGCCAAACCCTCTGATTCTTCTCCATCTTTTTGGTAGATTCTCTCATCCTCTGAACCCCAAATTCTTGTCGACAAAACCATCACAAAACCCTCATATTTCATATTTCTCTTCACTATTTCAAAAAGCCGAAAACTCCATAGTCTTAGGGGCGTAGCCAAATCTTTAGACCTTTAAAGATTTAATTTCTGCTAACATTTAAGGGTTTAGATCTGCATCAGAATTGTATAGGAACTAAAGTGGAATCGTTGACTAAAGGATCCGGTGGTAAGTTTTTGAATCTATTCTTTATTTCGGGTTTTAGAAAAGCTGAAACCCCTAAAGGCTTAGGGAGGCTGTCGATTGGGCCCTATGGCTCTAAGGGTTGTGACAATTATTTTATTATGATGTTAGTATGATCTAGAGGCTGCTGATCGAAGGCTTGGACAAGTGGAACGACTGGATCTAAACCTAGTCGCTAGTTTCGGAAAAAAGGTAAGAACTCTAAGGTCTGAGGCTTGGTTGGCCGAATATGGTAGGGGGATAGGTCTGTAGTTTGTTTTCGATATTTAGATTGACGTGTTGGTAATCCAATTGTATGCAGCTCATGTGTGGAGCTCACCGTCGAACCACTACAAATCAGGTGTGCAATTGACACCTTTTCATAGACTAGATCGGTAAAAGCTGAAAAGTCAAAATGCAGAAAAATCGGTATTTTGTGGACTTGCGAGTGTGCGAATGCTCGTGAGGTAGATAGATTAGCGTATTTGCTAAACTACAATGTTTAGACTGCAGAGTGCATGATTTTTGTGCCTTTCAATATTTTTGGTCTTAATGGGCTAAAATTGGGATAATGGGCCAACCAGCCCAATTTGGTAAGAACACTCGGTAAGTGTTTTTGTTAGCTCATAAATGGTGAAAATATACATGAAAACCCTAAAAAAGATAAATTACTAGAATACCCTTAAGTATGAAAATTACCGTTATACCTCTAGGTGTAAAATGACCATTATACCCCTAGCATTAATTTGACTGAAAAACATGATGATCTGATTCTGTATGATGTATGCCATGATTTGTATATCTGTTGCATGGGGACATGGGTTATATTTATGGAGGAAGCGTCCTGGTGACTATGCCACAATTATCCGTTCTGGTGGCTCTGCCGCAAATATCTATTCTGGTGGTTCTGTCCACAAATATATGTATCTGGTGACTATGTCACATTATCTGTTCTGGCAGCCATGCTGCAAATTCTGTGGCATGTAGCAGTTGGGTGGGTCGAGTAGTCTCCCCACATGGTGTAAGGATGGTATGGGGGTGTATACCGTTGGATATGGTTGGGTTTCTGCATAAACATGTAATTTTTGTTCTGTTCTGTTATGGGCCTATGGGCTTCATTCTGAAATCAATTCTAGGCTAAGGCCAATTCGATCTATTTTTGTGGTTTGAACTGGTTTAGACTATGGTTGGGTTATTTTACACACTGAGTTTCCCAAACTCACCCTTATTTTCATCCACGCAGTAATCCCCAACCATAGTGGGCTTGGAGTGTGAGGGATTGGCGTGGCCACTCGTTCCATAAATTTGGTTTTCTACCGTGAATTGGACATCTTTTTATTTACTTTTATGATTTGGGTTTTAAGTTGTAATAAGGCCGCTTTAATGATTTTTAATTGTTTTCAATATGATTTACTAGAATAGGTATAATATTATCTTAATCACTGAAACTGATTAGTCTTAGGGCGCGTTTGTAAAAACAGTAATTGATTTTAAAATATCACGACTACAAAGCAAAACTTTCGCAACAGAATCGTTTTCCAAGGGTAATCACTTTTTCTTAAACTGGACTTAAATGAATTGTTTCCTAAAAACATACACTAAGTTAAGGTGTGGCAATGGTGGTGTGCATGTCCAGGATTGGATCCGAAGGGAGCTTGGTACTTAAGTAGTCCGATAGACTCACCTCCTCTTTTTTCGATTTCCTACTTGGTGCACAACTTCCATTCACTTTAACCTATAATGAAATCATCTTTTGAACACTAAGTACGATTTTCTACACTAAGAATAAAAAATGTTTTTAACGTTTCGATGTGGCACGTCAGATTCGGTCATAACGTCTAGGCCGGGTTAGGGGTGTTACATTTAGTGGTATCAGAGCTAAGTTGCAACAACTCGGCTGTGAAATGGGTCTATAAAAACAAAGATTTTCGAAAATGAAATTTTTTACAAAAATTACGAAACTCAGTTTTTCAATTATTTGATCCTTAAAAAGGTGGCACCCGAATCTCCGGCCCAAGTCTGTAAGTATTATTCTAAAATTTTCTGAGATATTTTTTTCTGAATTATCTGTCTGTATTTAAACCCTATTATGATAATCTAGTGGGATGGTACTGAGACTATAGGAATTTTGGTAAAAGACTAAGACTATAGCTAGATTTCGATTCTGCGGAAAATAAACTCTAAATTACTGTCTGTTCATAAAGCATCTATAATAAACACCGGAATATTTGATTGATGCATAAAATTCGTAATCAGATAATACGATATGAGTACGAGAGCAGCTCGTGGAAGAGGCCGTGGATGTGGCCGAGGTAGTGCTCGAGTAGGAACTGCGTCCTCAGGGCATATACCGACGGCAGAAGTACCGGTACGACTGGCAACGAAAGTAGAGTCTCATGATCGTGGTGCCGGGGATGACGCCCTGTCCCAGGCAATGCTTCGTGTTCTAGAAAGGGTTGCCGGGGCAAGTACGGGTAACGAAATTCGAGGATCTATTTTTGAGCGACTCTAGGCTAACGGAGCGGAGATCTTTAGGGGTGTATCTGGTGTAGCCCCGAATGTGGCGGAATATTGGTTGGAGGTGACGAAACAGATTATGGATGACTTGAACTGCTCTGTGGAGCAGAAGCTGAAGAGAGCCGTATTGTTGCTACGAGACGAGGCTTATTAGTGGTGGCTCACTGAGAGATGGGACCCCAGCTGACAGGGTAACCTGAGAGCTATTTAAGGCAGTCTTCCAAGGGAAATATGTTGGAGCGAGTTATGTGGATGCCTGTAGGAAGGAATTCTTGAATTTGGTGTAAGAAGGTAAAACAGTTGCTAAATACGAGACTGAGTTTCTGAGGTTGAGCCGGTATGCCGTGGGAATAGTCGCTATGGAATATGAGCGTAGTGTGCGCTTCAAGGATGGTCTTAGAGATGAACTCAGGGTGTTGATTGCTTCGCAGAAGGAGCGTGACTTTGCGGTCTTGGTGGAGAAAGCTAAGATAGCTGAGGAAGTGAAGCGTGCTGAAAAGCAGAATCGTGAGAAGGATCGAAACCGTTTTTGGAAGGATTCAGGACCTTCAGGTGGTGCATATAGGAATGTCAAGAGAGCAAGAGTGGAGGAGCCAATGCGGGCAGTTCTGATGAACGTGGTTAGACCACCAATCTGTGGAGACTGTGGTAAGGTACATCTGGACGAGTGTAGGAAACGTTCCAGTGCCTGTTTCCGATGTGGATCTATGGAGCATAGAGTCAAAGACTGTCCTCAGAAAATAGATCAGGTACAAGTTGCTGAGCAAGGGGTTGCTCAACCAGTGAGAGGTGGACCACAATCACCGAGAGGACGTGGACAAGGTAGGCGAGAAATGGTAATGGTCGAGGTCGGAGCACACCGCGGGGTGTCTGAAATGCTTTGAGGCTCGGCGACCCGGTGTTGGTGTATGCAGCTCGTCATCGAGAGGAGGGTGATGCACCTGACGTCATAACTGGTACGTTCTTGGTTTCTAGCATGCTGTATACTGCTTTGGTAGATATTGGATCTACTCATTCCTATGTTGCATGTGCCATATTTGGGTCGCTGGGTGTGCACTCTGAGGAGATAGTGAGTGGGGTAACTATACTAAGTCCTTTTGGTCACTCGGTTAAGGTAGACAAACTATATAGGGATGTGCCTTTAGAAACCCAAGGTAATATATTCTCTGGAGACTTGATGGAGTTACCGTTCGGAGAATTCGACCTCCTTCTGGGAATGGATTGGCTTGTTAAGCATAGGGCGGCTCTGGATTGTGCTGCTAAACGAATGGTGTTAAGGACCACAAAGGGGGAAGAGGTTATGGTGATAGGTGAGCGAAGGGATTATTTGTCCAATGTGGTGTCGGCATTAAGAGCCGAAAAATGGATTCGTAAAGGTTGTAAGGCCTATTTGGCATTTGTAAGTCAGGCGGAAGATGAGGGACTGACAGTGGATAAGGTTAGAACCGTTAAGGAGTTCTAAGATGTTTTTCCGGAGGAGCTTCCGGGACTGCCTCCGAACCGAGAAGTCGAGTTTGGAATCGACTTGCTGCCCGGAATGACACCAATGTCCATCGCACCGTATAGGATGGGACCAAAGGAGTTGGTGGAGTTAAAAGTACAAATTCAAGAGTTGTTGGATAAGGGTTTTATTAGGCCAAGTGTGTCTCCGTGGGGAGCACCAGTGCTATTTGTAAAAAAGAAGGATGGGACGATGCGGATGTGTATTGATTATCAGCAGTTGAACAAACTGATGATTAAGAATAAGTATCCACTGCCAAGGATTGACGATCTGTTCGACCAACTTAGAGGAGCTTCTGTATTTTCCAAGATCGACCTTCGATCTGGATATCATTAGTTAAGGGTCAAAGAGGCATATATCCATAAGACGGCATTCAGAACTCGGTATGGTCATTACGAGTTTCTGAAGATGCCATTTGGACTGACAAACGCTCCTGCAGTGTTTATGGATCTAATGAATCGTATATTCCAACCATTTTTGGATCGGTTTGTAGTCGTCTTTATTGACGATATTCTGGTATATTCTGAAACTGAAGTAAAACATGATGAGCATCTCCGCATAGTACTGCAAGTGTTAAGGGAGAATGAACTATATGCAAAATTCAGCAAATGTGAATTCTAGTTGAAGGAGGTAACTTTCCTAGGACATGTTGTCTCAGCTGAAGGGATTAAGGTGGGCCCTTGAAAGATTGAAGCAATTTTGGAATGGAAGCCACCTAGGTCGGTGTCAGAAATTTAGAGTTTCTTAGGGTTGGCAGGATACTATAGGAGGTTTGTGGAAGGTTTTTCTGTGATGGCAGTGCCTTTGACAAAACTCATAAGGAAAGGAGTACCGTTTGTTTGGACAGAGAAGCAGCAGGAAGCTTTTGAGAAGTTGAAGGAAGTTCTGACTAAAGCACCTGTGTTGATTCAGCCGGAGTCTGGGAAGGATTTTACTATGTACAGTGACGCATCACATATGGGTTTGGGCTGCGTGTTGATGCAAGAGGGTAAGGTGGTTGCTTATGCATCACGACAGCTTAAGCCTCACGAAGGAAACTACCCTACTCATGATTTGGAATTGGCAGCAGTAATCTTTGTGCTTAAGATTTGGAGACACTACTTGTACGAAGAGAGGTGTATTATATACACCGACCATAAGAGTCTCAAGTACTTGCTGACTCAGAAGGAGCTGAACCTTAGGCAAAAAAGATGGATAGAGTTGCTTAAAGATTATGATTGTATGATTAAGTACCACCCGGGCAAGGCTAACGTGGTAGCCGATGCTCTAAGTCGAAGAGCTGTATTTGATCTGAGAGCAATGTTTGCTCGTCTGAGTCTGTATGATAATGGTAGTCTGTTCGCTGAGTTGCAAGTAAGGCCAACCTGGGTGGATCAGATTAAGGAGAAGCAGTTGAGAGATGAATCTTTGGTTGCTCGTTTCCAGCAGGTTAAGGAAAGGGAAACTTCTGAGTTTGGGTTGAATAATGAAGGAGTTCTGTGTTTCCGAGGGAGAATTTGTGTTCCGAAAAACTCTGACTTGAGCCAGTCAATATTGAAAGAAGCTTATGGGGGACTTTGTGCCATGCATCCTGGAGGGAATAAGTTGTATCACGACTTGCGAAAATTGTATTGGTGGCCTAGGCTTAAGTGGGAAGTAACGGAGGTTGTGAGGAAATGTTTGACATGCCATCAAGTGAAAGCTGAGCATCAACTACCTTCTAAGCTTTTGCAGCCAGTGAAGATACCACTTTGGAAGTGGGAGAGGGTAACCATGAACTTTGTGAGTGGGTTACCCTTGACACCAACAAAGAAAGACTCGGTTTGGGTGATCATGGATAGGTTGACCAAATCAGCTCATTTCATACCTGTCCGCACCGACTTTTCACTTCAAAAGTTAGCCAAGTTGTATGTGGCGGAGATCGTGCGACTTCATGGTGTCCCAATTTCAATTATTTCTGACCAGGATCCAAGATTTACATCTCGATTTTGGCAAAAGTTGCATGAGGCGTTGGAGACGCGATTGAATTTTAGTACGGCCTTCCATCCCCAGACTGATGGTTAGTCGGAAAGGGTTATTTAGATTCTGGAGGACATGTTGAGGGGATGCGTTATTGACTTTCGAGGTAGTTGGAAGGACTACTTGCCGTTTTTAAAGTTTACGTACAAAAACAGTTTTCAAGCGAGTATTCAAATGGCACCGTATGAAGTGCTGTATGGACAAAGGTGTCGTACCCCTAGTTGTTGGACCGAACTGGGAGAGCGGCAGGTTCTTGGACCCGAGTTGGTAGCTAACACTGAGGATAAGGTCAGAGTAATCAGAGATCGGTTAAAAGAAGTTGCGGATAGGCAAAAGTCGTATTTGGATTTGAAGCGCAAGGAGATTGAGTACTCAGTGGGTGATATGGTCTTCTTAAAGGTTTCTCCTTGGAAGAAGATATTAAGGTTTGGTAAGAAAGGCAAGTTGAGTCCGTGATTCATTAGGGCTTATTGGGTTTTGAAGCGAGTAGGACCAGTGGCATATCAATTAGAATTACCTTCAGAGTTAGACAGGATTCATGATGTTTTTCATGTCTCCATGTTAAGGCGTTATCGTTCTGACCCTACTCATGTCGTGCCAGTTGCAGAGATTGAGGTGCAATCTGATTTGACTTTCGAGGAAGAGCCTGTGCAGATATTGGACCGAGACGTCAAGGTGTTGAGAAGGAAATTTGTTACTTTAGTAAAAGTGCTTTGGCGTAATCACGGTAGAGAGGAAGCTACTTGGGAGACAGAAGAGGCGATGCGTCAACAATACCCTCATCTGTTTTGATCAGGTAAATTTCGAGGACGAAATTTCTTTAAAAAGGGTAGAGTTGTAACGCCCCAATTTTCGGGACTTCTGTGAATTTTGGTGAATTTTTTAATTTCTGTGTTTTGACTCTTGAGCGTAGGTCTAAGTATGTTAGTGGGCCTCTAGAAGCCCAAGTTTGAGATGAAATCTAGAAGTTTTAACTAATTTTAATTCTTAGGGGAAAAAAGGGTTTTGGTAAGTTGGGCTTTTAAGATTTAATGGGTAAAATAAGCCACAAGAAGGTAGGCGGCAAAGTGGCATGTGACGCCACTAGGGTCCTAAAAAGGTGGCGTATGGATAGCTAGGGAGAGCTAAGGTTCAAGTCACAAGGTGAGCAAATATTAGTATTATTTTTTTATGTACAGAAAGGGGATGTGATGGAACTCAGGTGGAACTCTGTTAGGAAAAGTTTGAGCTACTCAGAAGATCGAGTAAGGAGGGGATAAGGGAGAAGATTTAGGAGCTGATTAGGGGGTGTAGTATTGGCCTAATGATGGACTCTTGAGGAGCAAGAGTTGGCCGGCTAAGGGTTGCTAGTATAGGGGAAATTCGGCTAGCAGGTGGGGGGAAAATTCGGCATTTGGGTTCTGACCATTCTTTTCTCTTTTTCTTTTCTCCTCTCATCTCCTATTCTCTTTTCTTCTTCTTTACTTCTTCTTCTATAGCCGAACCCTTCCTACCATTCTACTCTTCCATTCCATTCGTTTTTAAGCTTTGGAAGCCGATTGCTATAAAAGCCAAAATCCCGAAAACCTATTTCTGTTGTGCCAATTTCTCTAGCCAAACCCTCTGATTCTTCTCCATATTTTTGGCCGATTCTCTCATCCTCTGAACCCCAAAGTCTTGTCGACAAAACCATTGTAAAACCCTCATATTTCATCTTTCTCTTCACTATTTCAAAAAGCCGAAAACCTCATAGTCATAGGGGCATAGCCGAATCTTTAGACCTTTATTTCTGCTAACATTTAAGGGTTTAGATCTGCATCAGAATCATATAGGAACTAAAGTGGATTCTTTGACTAAAGGAACCGGTGGTAAGTTTTCTAATCTATTCTTTATTTCGGGTTTTAGAAAAGTCGAAACCCCTAAAGGCTTAGGGAGGCTGTCGATTGGCCCTATGGCTCTATGGGTTGTGACAATTGTTTTATTATGATGTTAGTGTGATCTAGAGGCCGCTGATCGAAGGCTTGGACAAGTGGAACGATTGGATCTAAACCTAGTCGCTAGTTTCAGAAAAAGGTAAGAACTCTAAGGTCTGAGGCTTGGTTGGCCGAATATGGTAGGGGGATAGGTCTGTAGTTTGTTTTTGATATTTAGATTGACGTGTTGGTAATCCAATTGTACACAGCTCGTGTGTGGAACTCACCGTCGAACCACTACAAATTAGGTGTGTAATTGACACCCTTTCAAAGACTAGATCGGCAAAAGCCGAAAAGCCGAAATGTTGAAAAACTGGTATTTTGTGGACTTACGAGTGTGCGAATGCTCGTGAGGTAGATCGATTAGCGTATTTGGTAAACTACAGTGTTTAGACTACAAAGTGCATGATTTTTGTGCCTTTCAATGTTTTTGGGCTTAATGGGCCAAAATTGGGATAATGGGCCAACGAGCCCAATTCGGTAAGAACACTTAGTAAGTGTTTTTGTTAGTTCTTAAAAGGTGAAAATATGCATGAAAACCCTAAAAAAGATAAATTACTAGAATACCCTTAAGTATGAAAATTACCGTTATACCTCTAGGTGTAAAATGACCATTATACCCCTAGGGTTAATTTGACTGAAAAGCATGATGATCTAATTCTGTATGATGTATGCCATGATTTGTATATCTGTTGCATGGGGACATGGGTTATATTTATGGAGGAAGCATCCTAGTGGCTATGCCACAATTATCTGTTCTGGTGGCTCTGCCACAAATATCTGTTCTGGTGGCTCTGTCCACAAATATCTGTATCTAGTGACTATGTCACATTATCTGTTCTGGCAGCCATGCTACAAATTCTGTGGCGTGTAGCGGTTGGGTGGGTCGAGTAGTCTCCCCACATGGTGTAAGGATGGTACGAGGGTGTATACGGTTGGATATGGTTGGGTTTCTGCATAAACATGTAATTTCTGTTCTGTTATGTTATGGGCCTATGGGCTTCATTTTGAAATCAGTTCTAAGCTAAGGCCAATTTGATCTGTTTCTGTGGTTTGAACTGGTTTAGACTATGGTTGGGTTATTTTACACACTGAGTTTCCCAAACTCACCCCTTATTTTTATCCACGCAGGTAATCCCCAACCATAGTGGGCTTGGAGCTATGAGGGATTCGGAGTGGCCACTCGTTCCGCAAATTTGGTTTTCTTCTGGTGAATTGGACATCTTTTTATTTACTTTTATGATTTGGGTTTTAAGTTGTAATAAGGTCGCTTTAATGATTTTTAATTGTTTTCAATATGATTTACTAGAATAGGTATAATATTATCTTAATCACTGAAACTAATTAGTCTTAGGGCGCGTTTTATAAAACTGTAATTGATTTTAAAATATCATGACAACAAAGCAAAACTTCCGCAACGGAATCGTTTTCCAAGGCTAATCACTTTTTCTTAAACTGGACTTAAATGGATTGTTTCCTAAGAACATACACTAAGTTAAGGTGTGGCAATAGTGGTGTGCATGTCTAGGATTGGATCCGAAGGGAGCTTGGTACTTAAGCAGTCCGATAGACTCACCTCCTCTTTTTCTAGTTTCCTACCTGGTGCTTAGCTTCCATTCACTTTAACCTATAATGAAATCATCTTTTGAACACTAAGTACGATTTTCTGGACTAAGAATAGAAAATGTTTTTAACGTTCCGATGTGGCACGTCAGATCCGGTCATAACATCTAGGCCGGGTTTGGGGTGTTACAGGTCAGGTCCTTTTGTAGTTCAAACTGTGTTTCCATATGGAACAGTAGAGGTAAGTCATCCATCACAAGGCACTTTTAAGGTAAATGGACATCGTCTCAAAATGTATAATGGTGAGAATTTCAAAGGCGATAAAGAGGAGCTATGGCTCCATAAAGTTACCTAAATACACCCACAACATAAAGTCGAGCTTAGACTCTAAATAAGCGCTTCTCGGAAGGCAACCCAAGCACTAAAAATATTAATTTCTTTAAATTTTAGTATTTAACACCTAACTTACTAACGAAGATCTTGAATATAAGTTTTCCACACAGACACGGCCAGGCACACAGGCGTGCTGAGGACCGTGTGGAAATAGAGTAGAGATTTTTCCCAAACACGGGCTACAATAAAATGCCACGACCGTGCGGCATGGCCGTGGGCAAACCTGCTAAAATAACATGGGCATTCGCCACGCCCGTGTTGCAGAACTATGGTTGAACCTAAGAAAATAGCACGGGCATGCGATACGCCCATGTCTAGCACCCGTGGTTGAACCTGTTAAATTAACACGGGCGTGGGAGAAGAGAACGAGGCCAGACATGGTCGTGCGACACAACCGTGTGCACCCATACGCACAAGGAACACGGGCGTGGGCTAAATGTCAGACGCACCCAAAATTCAAAATTCGCGAATCACAGGGGCTGAAATTAGGGAACACATGTGTGTTCCCTGGCCGTGTGCCCCAAAATCTATAAACAGGCTGCACTATTCATTGTCTCCCTCACCCAAAAAAAAACCCTAACCCTAGCCACTCTCGTCCAGTTCATGCGGCGGCTTCATACGCTGACATCTCTTAGCGCCTTACACAATTTGAGCAGCAATGTTTTCAACGATTTTATCACATTGATACGACTCTACATCAGATTTGTCAGCATTTTCATATCTCATCGCCACCCCCACCTCACGAACCATCAAACGATGAAGATTTTTAAAAACATTCATTAATTATTTTATTTTATATTTTTACTTTTATTTTATCTTCAAACTCCTTTTTATTTTTCCTTACGGCTATCTTTATTAGATTTTATAATTTTTATTTTACAATTACCAACTTAAGCTATTCCATTACGAGGAATTCTATTTCCTTACATTTAAAAAAAAAGATTCTGATTTTGTCACAGCTATAAAAGAGCTCCTAAGCTCATCCTCACATAGGAACTAAAAACTCCACCGGGAAAGGTTCTCCACGACTGCCATGTCTTGCTGGACCACGACTATAGCTACAACAAATATAATATTCTTTTATCGCAGCACTTATAGACTAATGAACCTTTACCACCATCGGAGTATTCTCTTCTACTCTCACGCCATTTATTCTCCAAAAACTCCAGTTCAAGGAATTTATTCATCATTAAGGAAGTTTCACTTCTCTCCTTATCTTATGATCATAAATTTATCTTTTTCAATATATTTATCTTTATACATTGAGGGCAATGTACATCTTAAGTGTGGGGGGTCTTTTATATCACCATTAGAATATGTCTTATTCTCACATGAATTACTCATATCACTATTAGAATGAATTTTAATTAACTCATGATTTTTATTGATATGTCTTGAACTAAAACATAGGCATTTATGCATTGATTGTTTAAACTTTAAGACATTAGGGAATCAAGCATGATAAGTTGATTTTTGAAAAATTAAAAACTTCTAGGTTGTTTCTCTAAGTCTAGGTATTATCTTGAGTTGGAATTCACAAGTTTAAACATAAAAAAGCCATAATTTTTGTGAGATTTTGAGCCTTCAAGAGCATCTATTATTTCTTCCATGCTCACTTTCATTATGAGTGCGCCAATATTGAACTGTTATTCTAAAACTTGCTTGATTATGCATGTCAAGACCAGACCATTTGATTTGATATGTCAAAATGATAAAGGCACTTAGGTTGTACCCACTCACTCCATAAAAGCTTACCTTCACAATTAACCCTTAGTGAACCCCCTTGAGCCTAACAACCCATTCATTGATTTACCCTCAATATTAACCCATAACTCATTATTGTTGAAATCCCTTAAATTAATTTGATCCCTATTTTTGTCGATATTTGAGTAGGAATATTTGTTTAGCTATGTTTTATTTTGTATTTGACTTGTTCTTAAAAAAAACAACAATACTTGCTTACTTATCAATAGTAATTCACCATTTTTGAGCTTGAGTGTTAATTCCACATTTTGAGTAGAAGCTCACTTGTAATCAACTAATGACCAGTCATTTTTCTAGTTAAGCAATTTTTCAATTCAATCTCGATTCGAACCCTTTCTTCCAGCTTGTTACCACACCCTTTAACCAAAGCCACGTTACAACCCTCTAAAGACCTTTTGATTGATATTTCATCTCAATTTATAGTGGTGGAGATTTGATTTTCATGCAAGCCTATGGTAATGAGTTTTCATTATTGACTATTGAGTGCTTCATTTATTGTTCTTAAACACCTCGAGTGATTTGAGTGAATCTTTAGTGAGGATGTGAAACTCTGTGATATTTTGAATCGAAGGTAATTACTTAGATGAGGGGAGACACCTACGTTTTCATGATAAAATGCTTAACTTGGAATGTTTGAAACTTTGATGTTCTTTTAGTCAAATTTTCAATGTTTGATTACTTATGGATTATTTTGAGGTATTACCGATAGAAATTATAAGTTGAGAAGAATTTGTTTTAATTATGAGATGAGGATTTTTCTTAAGGACAAGCAAATGCTTAAGTGTAGGGGTATTTGATAAACCATCATTTATACATATTTTTACCCCATGCTTAGTGCATTTTATGGATGATTTTTCATTAGAATTGGTGAATTCGATGCTCCTAATGCCTTAATTTCATGTTTTATACTTAGGTGAGCTTAGGAGAGTAAAAGGAACCAAAAACGGACCAAAACGGAGAAAATGGGCCAACATATGAAATCAACATGGCTTGGACTTCCTCACATGGGTAGACCACACGGCCGTGTCAATTTGGCAGAATCGAAGCACGACTCACACGGGTAGACCACATGCCCGTGCTATTTTAACAGGCTTAACCACGTCCTAAAGTAATTGTACACAGGTGTGTCACACGGGGGTGTCCCTACCGAGCCCAAGTTGAGTCCAATTCAGAAAAGGCTATTTTTGAGGGCTTTTAGGCATTTTAAAGCCTATAAATACACCTTAAAGGAGGATAAAAAGAGACACACAGGAGGAAGTAAGGAATTGCTCAAGGAAAGCCGATTGATCCATCTCAGGAGCTGGATTCACCGTCAAGACTGAAGATCTACCTTCAATTCCCCTTCAGGAGTTTTGGGTTTTTCTTTATGTTTTATATTCACTATTCTTCTGAGATGTTTTCCTTTTTAGATATGAACTAAATCCCCTAAATACCTAATGGGGATGAAACCTAAGACAGATCTTATTATTATTTTCTTAATTGTATGATAAATATTTGACTTGTTCTTAATTATGTGTTCGTCATTCTTGTTTTGATATTCCAGGATATTGATTCAAGCTAAGCTCTTATGCAGAGGAGGAATAGACCCTGTCTAAGAGTACATTTGTCATAATTAAGCGGAGTTGATTATGCTCCTAAAGATAGGGTGACAAGATTTTGTCAGATTAGGGTGAAACCTAATAAGGGGATCCATAGATCGAGTTAATGCAACCCTAGGAAGTTAATTAGAAAGAGATTTCAATTATTCAATCTAGGGTTAGACGTTGTTAGTCTCGAGAGAGATAATAATATAACTTAGGGATTTCTACGGATCAAGTCAAATGAATAAATCGTTCGATTCAGAGTCAAATAACAAGTGAAGCCTAGGTGGATTTTTCCTTAGGTATTGTCTTAATTCAATCGTTTTCCAAAAGTAATCCCCCAATTCTATTTTCTGTGAATTCTTAGTTTAGTTAATTAGTTAGTTAGTTAGTTAAAACAAACCCCCTTATTCTTAGGGTAGATAATAAAAAGATAGTCATTACTAGTACTTTTAGTTCCTTTGGGTTCGACAATCCAGTCTTGCTAAAACTATGCTACTGTTCGGTAGGTACACTTGCCTACATCATGATAATAGTTAGTTTCAAGAATGATTAATTATAAATATTTAAAACCTGTCACAAAATCGTGATCAGTGTTGTAGTGTAACACCCCAAACCCGGCCCAGACGTTATGGTCGAATCTGGTGTGTCACATTGAAGTGTTTTAGAGAAAATCGTGTTTTCATTGAAAACCCTTCTTAAAATAAAAGAAACCTTAATTAACTTTAAAAAAACACACCTTTCAGTTGCAAAAACCTTGTTGAAACATTTGACTTAAGAAAACTTATCATTTAAAAATTTAATTGCGGAAACGTAGAAAACATACTATAATTTTGAAAACCCATGTTCAACTTCTTGTAATTACATGGAAAATAATAATAATTCAAGTAATAATAACACAATGAAAACCTTATTACAATCTGGTCTGGAACATACTTAAAAAGAAGTAAAAACTTAAATGCTTGAAATAAAAAAACCCAAGTCCAAATCATCTTGCTAGCTGGCCACTCAGAGTCCTTCCAAACATCGACCTTTCTACTGAGCATCACCTGAAAACAAAATAAAAGAGGGGGTGAGTTTTTGCAAACTTAGTGTGTACAACCCTCGATAAGAACAAGCATTCAAAAAAAAAAACAACATCATTCATCAATCATGCAATGCAATCCCATTCAAATTATCCATCCGCTACACACCGACTCCGTCCCCCGTCACACCATGTGGGGATATAAATATCGACCCACCCAACCCACACAACATGGTAGCCCGGTTGCGGAACTACCTTCATTTACATATTGGGCTTTAAAACCCGTCGGTGGATCCACGATTGTCAAGCAACCATGCGATCCTCATATACTTCCTCCGTTCCATAATTCCCAACCCATATGCAACCTAAGCAGAATATCATATGTATGCTTGTCGCATCCACAAAACTTACATTCAACACATAGGGGTGTTTTGGTCATTTTCGCCCTTAGGGGCATTTCGATAATTTTCCCATAATTATGGTTTCCACTTATCTTGGCCTGTTAACAAGTCCCATGAGCTAAGATGAATGAATACTATGCACCAGGTAGGATTCCAGAGAAGAGGAGGTGAGTCATTAAGACCGCTTAAGTACCAAGCTCTCCCTAGATCCAATCCTAGACATGCATATACCCGTTGCCACACCTTAACCCTATGACCTGTCCACGGTCGCAAATAATTAATTAAGTCTTATTTGGATATCATATACTAGGCCCAAAACCCCTTACAAAGCCCAAACAAATTCACATACCTGTATCTGGCTCATGAAGCCCAATCATATTTATATGGCCCATTAGGCCCAAGTCACCTGTATTTGGCCTATTAGGCCCAAATCACATTTATATGGCCCGTTAGGCCCAGTCACATTCATAAAACTTAAATTCATGCTCACATACAAACTTTCTATCACATAGCATCAATACTCAGTTTTTGCCTATTATTGGCCCAACAACCCATTAGGCCTATTTAGCCCATTCCGGCCCATATGGCCAAATCACAACCCAAGTCCATGAAATCGCCTGTGGGCCTCAGGCAACCTATCGGTTTCCCTCTTACGAGTGTTTGCGTACTCGCAAGACTACCGTAGCCAAACTTTCGTTGCTTTAGCATTTCGGCTTTTCGGCTGTTGTTGATTCATTGTGTGTGTGCAGTGTATGTACACACCTGGTAAGCAAGCATGATGTTATCTCCTTAGCCAAACCTACAATCGATATCACCCTTCAATTAATCGCATGCTTAATACTTATTTACTCAAAAATCAAAACCTTACCTTATCTTTACCTTGACCCCAATCCTTAATCGCTTTTTTCTTGATCACGTATTTCCTAGATCTGCACAAATCTTAACTATTTAAACCTGAATAATAGGTGAATCGTATCCAACACAAGTCTCCTTACCATAACTATGACCATTTGGCCGCCTTAGCCAATGGGAGAAGATTACTTACCAAAACCGTAACACCTTAAGGAGTAATTCGGCAGAGAGCTAAAAACCAAGATTCGATACTAATTCCCTACCAAAGTTGATTAGAAAGGGTGAGGGACAATAATCGATACTAAACAAAGAAAACTGATTGGAAGAACAACACTTACACTAGATTCGGTCAAAAAGTATTCGGCCCTTAGAAGATTCAGTTTTTCGGCTTTTCAAACTAAGTATGGTGAATAAGGTGTATTTGGTACAGATTAAAGAAGAAGAGTAGTAGAAGAAATCGGCAAAGAAGATTGTGTAGAGGAGAATAGAAATCGGCAGAAAGAAAAGAAAGTAAAATAGAGGGTTTTCAACTTTTTGGATCTTGAAGAGAAAAGGGTTTTTGGCACAATTTCGACAGTAGCCTGGAAACCCTGTATTCAGCCCCTATTTATAGCCCTATAGCCGAATTCTTCAAGCCCTAGTTCCCAATTCGGCTCCACCACTTCTCCCTTCTCATCTCCTCATTTTTCCCCTTGATAACCCCTTGATCTTTTCCTTAATTTTCTCTCCTGAACACTTCCCTTGGAGTCTATTTTCTTGCCACTTCCATCCTTCTAGAAGGCCAAAATTAAATTCTAAAAATAATAAGCTAGGATTCAAACCTTGGACCCCCTTGCTAGCTACTAACGCCACCTCACTACACCTTATGCTGCGTCACTTAAACATTCCACCACAGGCTCTTTTTGTGTCTAATTGTTTCTTCATTTATTCAAAAGCCCAATTACTAGCCAACCCTGATTCTTTTAATAATTAAATTATAATTTCTTCTACCCCTGAATTCGAACTCAACCTTAGCTAAGACCTACTAAAATTATCGCTTGGATTAGAATATTAAACACAATTTTCATCAAAATCGAAAATAAAAGAATTTCAGGATTTCAGGATTTTTGGATTTCGGGGTTTTTTGGGGCGTTACACGTAATCCTCAACTCCCTAGCCGCAAGCCTCTAACTTCTCAACTACAACACCGCTCGACAGCCATTTGGCTAGCACTCACCCCGCGCACACCTATTGCTTCCGTGCGCACCCAGTAGCCCACGCACAAAGGCGAACCAGAAGCCGCTCCTTGTCACTGCTCCTTGGTGCCACACCTACTCCTCGCTTCAACTCGTGCACGCCCATGTTGCTGCCTGCTGTTGAGTAGCTGCGCACACCAGGTTTTGCCACTCCTCGATCCTGCTCAACTTGTCCACTTACTACTCAACATCCGTGCGGTACGTCAGCCCTTTTACTCACCCCAACACCCCATCCTTAGCCGATAATCTTCCAACCTATCCTAAATCGACCTCTTTTGTTTTCTAATTACTTTTTTAGGAGTTCTTAATTTTTATAAAAAGGTGGTAAGACAAATTTTTTCTCTTAAATTTTAAATTTTATTTAATCATTTAAAATTTCAATTTATTGAATTATTAATATTTTATATTAATTAAATTTTTGAGAAATTGTTTCCCATCTTATGTTCAGGTTAATCATGCCTCGTAAAAGAACTCGTGGCTCTGCCCAAATTGATGAATCACAAAGCAAATTCCACTGTGAAGAAGCCAAAGCAAGATACAAAAGTGTTTTCAAGAATCAACAGATGCATCCAAAGAAACGTTTCACATTGAAAGAGAGCAATTATATTGATTTTATGGCGCGTATTCGTCAAGTTGTCGAAACTCTCAATTGGGAGTTGTTTTGTGAGAAAAGACCTAGTCTGGATGAGGAGTTAGTTCGTGAATTTTATACGAATTTAACATCAAGCGAATTGAAGGAAGTATCTGTCTACAGAATCAATGTACCAATAACCTTAAATGCTATTAATGAGTTCTTTGAATTACCTGATTTCGAAAACGATGAATATTCTTCCTTAATGAGCAATATCAAGCCTGAAAATTTGCAAGAAATACTCGAGGAACTTATAGTTCCAGGTTCTAAGTGGACTACGTCAAAGCAAGGAATCTACTCTTATAGAAGAGAATATTTGACACCACTTGCAAAGGTATGGTTCGATTTCATATGATTCAACCTTATGCCTAGTTCACATGGAACTATGATTTCATTGGAGTGAATGGTCTTATTGTACTTGATTTTAACTAGAAAGACCATTGATGTGGGAAAATCATCCTAAGAGAAATGCGAAATTGTGTCGTTAGACGTTCTGGCCCAGCTTACTTTCCTTTTATAATAACAATTCAGTGCTTGAAAGCTAAAATTCTTGCAAATGTAAAGAAGACAGGTTATAGCTAGGGCACAATCACAGATTGAGACCTCTACCGAATAGTTGGAGACTTTGTTCTACAGTAACAAGTTGAAGAAAGTGAGGATCCTAAAGAAGAAGAAGAAGATCCCCCAAAGATCGAACCAATGTAATCAGTTGATATCCCTAATAGGGTGGAACCAATGGAACTAGAAGCTGAACTTGATGTTGAGGCTTCAATGTTCAGAGCTCAACCACCTCGCCCAGATTTTCGAGATGAGCTGTCAAAGTTGATGGACATAATTCAACATATTCAGTGGTAGCAACAAGCTTATTGGAGATATTCAAAAATAAGGGATGACTCCAAGAGAAGCGCTTTTACAAAGATATACAATGACCCTTTTTTTTTGTGCCTGAGTTTCTAGATTTCATATTTGAACCATGGAGTCCACTATCGAAGAGGGAGCGAAGCCAAGATGATGAAGTAAAAGATGAGTCGAATTCGGAAGGATCTGTAAATAAATAAATGGGGGATCTCGACTTTATATTATTTATGTTCTTAGGTTAATTTAGGATTAAGTTCAAATTAGGATTTTTTTTTAATTTCACATAATAAAGCAAGAGATGGAAATCATGAATAAAAATGAACAAGTCACAAAGTATAAAGTGTGGGAATAGATATATACATGTCTAGGATTGGATTTAAAGAGAGCTTGGTACTTAACCAGTCAAATTGACTCACCTCATTTTCTCTAGAATCCTACCTGGTGTATAGTATCTATTCACTTTTAACAATGAGGACATTGTTCATCTTAAGTAGGGGGACCAAAAATTGAAATTATTTCCACTTAGAATAAAATTTTCTTTCAGTTATGACTAGGTTATATTTTGTTCAATAATTTGAAATGCTATTAAGTATGCTAAACTTTAGTATAAATGAAGTTCGATTATTTCAATAATTGTTATTTTAGCTTAATAATGACATAAATATATTTTTAATAAATCATGCAAATCATACAATAAAATTTTAGTTCCTTAGGAAAGTTAGGTATGCATGAAAATTTAAGGTCTTTAGAATTAACTTAGTAGTTTCTTGAGGCGAAATCCTAGGAAGCATAGAACGTTGAAAATGATTTAGGCAACTGTTGTTTGGACCATTTGAACCTTTCATGCCAACCATGATGAAATTTTTATCCTTTGAAACCCAACTTTGATGACTATATGGCCTAATTTTATTTGAACCCTTGCAAATTTAGCCATCACTTCTCTCTTAACTATCTTAAAATTGTCCCAAACACTAGACTCAGTACTATTCAAAGTATTCTTTAAAAATAAATTTGGGGGAGTTGAAAAGAAGTATCAAATTATCTAAAAGGTAATAGTACATACAGTAAAATGCTTGAATTTAAAAAAAAAAGAGTTCTTAAAATAAGATGTACAAAAGAGCATGTGAAAGCAAAGAAAGTTGATGTATTGAAGGTAATTATTTCGAAGGTCCGATGCAAGATGAGTCTAGGGTTTTTAGCCTAAATTTATCTATCTTTTACCTGCCCCTAAGCCCAGCCACATTACAACCTTGTTAAAGACCTATTGATTCAAGTTCCAATGCTACCTACATTAGTGGAGAGAAATTGCTTTGTTCAACATATGAAGGCATAAGTTAAACTTAATGATTGCAGCTTAATCTTGAATAAAGAAATAAAATCAAATTGGTAACATTTGTCTTTGTTAATGAAGCATTTCATCAAATTTTGCTATCATAATAGTTGTTGAGATTAATTTGAATGATATGTATTGTAATACCCCTAACCCGTATCCGTCGCCGGAGTAGAGCTATGAGGCATTACCGATCATATCACAATTCATATAATCATACATCACATTTTACAACTCAAAATTAACTGACATTATTACTCGTAATTTAATCTATTATCAAACTTAAAATCATATCGTTCTTAACACAGCTTAATTAAAACATGATCCAACATATGTCAAAAAAAACTATATATGTATACAAAATAAGTATCTAACCATCAACTTTATTAATTTAACATCAAACTTATTATATTTTTAATATAAAAGACTTGCGTACGTGCAAATTTCGTGTCAAACAACACAAGCTTTAAAACATCATTTATGCAGCATGATTACATTAGTTGACATGAGTTTACATTTTTCATACATTAATATAAGTTAACACATCCATTCGAACATACATATATATATAGGCACTTAATTATGTTTGAATAAAGTTTTATCACAAGTCACATTTATGGTTTAATAAGCAACCAATCCTAAGAGATGTAACTATGTTTCATCAAGCCAAAACATATTTCACTATATTGACTTAAACCAATTTCAAGCACATATAGTAACTCAATACAAAGTCACATGCTTAATAAGTGAATCACACATCCCAATCGAATTTACTACCACATTTTTTAGCACATATAATTATCAATTATTTTACTAGCAACTTGCCCCTTAATCGCCAAACCACAAACATCATACCATAGCATATGTATATGTTTGACCCTTCACTAGTCGAATATAAAGGCACATCTTTTACTAATTTCAAGCCAACTTGCGTAATAAAATACACATCCTATAAAGTTAATGTGGCAAACAAAATTCACATATGCTTCATAAAATTACGTACATGCATACTTCAAACCACATTATTTACCCATAATATGATAACACGAACAAAATACCATATCATATATAAGTTAATCCTTTTTATGCGCAAATAGACACATAAGAATATACCTATTATAGAGTTGGTTAAAACCATCTCATTTATACTTGGTCAAAATATGGATCTTGCACACTATATAATAACATAACAAAGCATATTTATCTCACAGTCGAATCTAACTATTTAGTTTTTAACATGTAACTACTTAATTGTACTCTTTTTTTTTAAAAGCACACTAAGTGAATGGTCACATATTTTCGCCTAACAAGAATCGAATTCAAAACCTTTAAATATACCTTGGCATACATGTTACGGTTACTATGTTCATACCATATCCAAGCCATTAATCAACCTTAATACACAAACAAGCACATATCACAAATATTACTTATTAAAGCATAAAATACTATAACTAAAATAAACGCAACCATAAACATTCATAACTGATCCTAAGCAAGATGGTTAAGCCATTTTCACTTGGCTAATATATATACATTCATTTCCAAAATATTTAACCTCAACAACAGCCTATACATGCCATAATCTAAGTTTAGTTTAAAGGTACCAAAGCAGTAAATAGTGTGATGAGCTTGGCTAACAGTCCCCGAGCTTCCAGCTTGACCTCAAAATCTATAAAACAGTGTAACATAATACACAGAGTAGGCTACCACAGCTTAGTAAGTTATAAGCAAGAAACAACTCAATAACACATTTGATTCATATTAACTAAACGACATGCATAAACATTATTAACCACCTAAGCCGAATACATATATAACTATTTAATACAATAAATCAACTTCCAAACCTAATAGCCGAAATAACCACATTTCCATTTACTATTTTATACAACTTAAGAATCATCATGTAACGCCCAAAAATCCCAAAATCTTGAATTTTCTTTTTCAGTTTTGATAAAAAAAATGCGTGCTATGTATTTTCGGTTAAGTAGGTAATAGTAGGTCTTGGCTAAGGTTTGAATTTGAACTTAGGGGAAAAGGAAATTATGTGTTAATAATTATTAAGGAACCCTGATGGCAAGTAGTTGGGCTTTTAAATAAAAATAGGGGAAAATGGCATCAAAAAGCCAAATGGTGGAGTGGCTAAGTGACGCCACTTAGGGAGTAGGGAGGTGGCGTTAGTAGCTAGCAAGGAGATCCAAGGTTCAAATCCTAGCTTCGTAATTTTTAGAGTTTAATTTTGGCCTTCTAGAAGGTTGGAAGTGGCGTGAAGATGGACTCCAAGGGGAGTGTTCAGAAGAGAAAAGTTAGGAAATAGATTGGGGGGTTATCAGGAAGAAAAACGAGGAGATGAGAAGGGAGAAGTGATGGAGCCGAATGGGGAATGGGGCATGGAGAATTTAGCTATAAGGGCTATAAATAGGGGCCGAATACAAGGTTGCCAGGCTACTGCTGAAATTCTTTTTCACTTTGTTGCTAGAAACCCATTTCTCCAAAAGCCGAAAACCCTTATTCTCTTTTTTATTTTCCTTGTGCCGATTTCTTTGTTTCACTTTTGGTTTAGCCGATTCTTTTTCCTCTCTCCCTTGGTGTCGAATAATCAATTGTTGCCATTCAAATCTCTAGAGCCGAATACCCCTTTGGCCGAATACTCTTGGTGCCGCCACTACCTTTACCACCAAGTCGATTCCAGTGTAAGTGTTCACTCTTCCAATCAGTTTGTTTTGCTAAGATTATTGTCCCTCACTCTTTCTAATCAACTTTGGTAGGGAATTAGTATCGGATCTCGGATCTTAGCTCTCTGCCGAAATTGCCTTTAGGTGCTTGCGATTTTGGTAAGTATTCCTTTCCCATTGGCTAAGGTGGAAGAATGTTCATAGTTAAGGTAAGGGGACTTGTGTTAGATATGAGTCATCTATTATTCTAGTTTTAATAGTTAAGATTGGTGCAGATCTTGGAGTTGATCGTGGTTAGTGATTTAAGAAGAGGCTGATCACACAAGGTAAGATTAAGGTGAGGTTTCGGTTTTAGTAAAGATTTGTATAGCATGCGATTAATTGAAGGGTGATATTGTTTGTAGGTTGGTGACTATGGGAATCACAGCATGTTTGCTTACCAGGTGTGTACATACACTGCACACACAAGTAGATCGGCAAAAGCTGAAATACCGAAATGCTGAAAAGCCGAAAGTTTGGCTGCGGTAGTCTTGTGAGTGCCCGAACACTCGTGAGGAGGAAATCTATAGGTTGCCTGAGGCCCATAGGCGATTCTGTGGACTTGGGTTGTGATTTGGCCATATTGGTCGGACTGGGCTAAATGGGCCCGATGGGCTGTTGGGCTCATAGTAGGCAAAAATTGAATATTGATGCTATGTGATAGAAAATTTATATGTGAGCATGAATATGAATGTGACTGGGCCTAAAGGGCCATATAAGTGTGATTTGGGCCTAATGGGCCATATGAATATGATTGGGCTTAATGGGCCAGATACAGGTAGGTGGATTTGTTTGGGCTTTGTAAAGGGCTTTGGGACTAGTATACGATAACTACATAAGACTTAATTAATCTATTGCGACCGTGGACAAGTCAAAGGGTTAAGGAGTGGCAACGGGTATATGCATGTCTAGGATTGGATCTAGGGAGAGCTTGGTACTTAAGCAGTCTTAATGACCCACATCCTCTTCTCTGGAATCCTACCTGGTGCATAGTATTCGTTCATCTTAGCTTACGAGATTTGTTAATGGGCCAAGGTAAGTGAAAACTGTAATTAACAAAAAATTACCAAAATGCCCCTAAGGGCAAAAATGACAAAAATACCCCTAGGTGTAGAATGTAAGTTTTATAGATGTGACATGCATACATATGGTATCCTGCTTAGGTTGCATATGGGTGGGAATTATGGAAGGAAAGAAGTATATGAGGATCGCATGGTTGCTTGACAATCGTGGATCCAACGGCGGCTTTTAAAGCCCAATATGTAAATGAAGATAGTTCTACAACTGGGCTACCCTTGGTGTGTCGGTTGGGTGGGTCGATATTTATATCCCCACATGGTGTGACGAGGGACGAAGTTGGTGTGCAGCGGATGGATAATTTGAATGGGATTGCATTGTATGTTTGATGTATGATGGTTTTTGAATGCTGGTTTTTTTTTTTTGTTAAGGGTTCTACACACTGAGTTTGTGAAAACTCAACCATTCTTTTATTTTATTTTCAGGTGATGCTTAGTAGAAGGTTTGATGTTTAGAGGGACTGTGGGTGGCCAACTAGCAAGATAATGTGGACTTGTTTTTTTTCTAAGCAGATAAGTTTTTATTTCATTAAGTACTTTTCAGACTTGATTGTAATAGGGCTTCCATTTTATTAGTAGTTGGATTATTATTTTTACGTGATGTAATTATAAGAAGTTGAACATGGTTTCTTAAACTATAGTATGTTTTTTTTTTACGCTTCCACAACTAAACTTTAAAATGACATGTTTTCATAAAATCATATGTTTTACACAAGCGATTGAAAGGAGATTTTTTTAATGTTAATTAAGGTTTCTTTTATTTTAAGAAGGGTTTTCAATGAAAATACGGTTTTCGCTAAAACACTTCAATATGGTACACCAGATTCGGCCATAACATCCGGGCCGAGTTTGGGGTGTTACATTTAGTGGTATCAGAGCCCAAGTTGCAAAATTCGTGCTGTGAAGTGGGCCTTATTATTATTTGGTTTCTTTTTTTATTTTAAAAATATATATATTTTGGGTCACAATGTTTTGGAAAAAAGGAAATCTTGCTAAGCGGTACACCGAGCCTCCGACATTGAACCAAGTAAGTTCTTCTGTTCTTAAGCTTGTTTAAATTGTTATACAATAGATAGATAGAGGGCTACTTTAGATGATTTTGTTTGAATGGAACTCGAGCCCGTAGGATTTAGAAACTGTGGAGGATTTTCGAAAATAATCTTCTCTTTAAATATTTCCATAAAACATCGGTTTAATTATTAAACTAACTAAAACTTCATAAAAATTTCTAATCCAGATTATATGCGAATCAACGATGAGTGCTAAAAGAGGTGCAAGAGGCCGTGGCTGAGGCCGCGGAAGTGTTAGGGCTGAATCGTCAACATTGGGCCATATGCCCGATGTTGGAGTGGAAGAGGCTCTGGCCTAACCTGTGGCTGGGAATGAACCGTATGATCAGGCCGCTGGAGAAGATGCATTGTCATAGGCAATGCTAAGGATTTTGGAAAGGGTCGTTGGGCCCAATAATGGCACTGGAAATCGGGGGTCCATTCTAGAACGACTTCGATCGAATGGGGCAGAGATCTTTAAGGGCATAGCTGGTGTGGCCCCTAACATGGTGGAGTATTGGTTGGAGGCTACTGAAAGGATAATGGAGGACCTAGACTATTCACCGGAACAAAATCTAAAATGAGCTGTGTCACTACTTAGGGAAGAAGCCTACCAGTGGTGGCTGACAGTGAAAGAGGGCACCCAACCGGAGCGGGTCACTTGGGATTTTTTCAAAGCTGCATTCCAAGGGAAGTATGTCGGTGCAAGCTATGTTGATGCTAGAAGGAAGGAGTTCATGAACTTGACCCAAGGAAACTGTAACACCCCTATGACCTGTATCCGTCGCCAGAATGGGTTATGAAGTGTTACCAACCCAAAATACCACATTTGTACAATCACATTGATATTAGAACATTAACTTTTATATGCTTTCAAAAAATTTATACAAACATCCAAAAGATACCATTTTCGCATGGCTTATATACAAGGACATCTCAAAATATCATTCACTTAAGTCTATTCTATACATGCCATATTAGCTTAAAATATAGTCGTACCAAAATGATAGATAGTGTGACGAATTGCTGACGATCCTCCTCCCGAAGCGGTGTTGTAATCAACAAATCTATAAAACAGAGAAACATAATAAACAGAGTAAGCTTTCATAAGCTTAGTAAGTTTTAAGTAATGCAATAAACAAACTCAATTATAGATCAATTATCCAATTTCTCAAGAGATCATTTTCTAGATATATTACCATTTGGCCGAATATACATAAGTACATTATGCACAATTACATACTCATTTCACTAAATCTGAATTCATATGGCATAATCAATAAATCAAATATTTTCACATACTTTCACACCTTAACCGAATGTATCATGATCATAGATATAGGTATAACATTTATTCTCATATGTATCACATTATACACTTATGATTCAATTCAAATCATACTCACATATAAATACAAAATACGTACCTGGCCAACTTAACGTATTGAATGTATTCATTTTGTCGTTCTAACACGAGGTATCTTAGTTTTAGACTTTTATCAAATCACCGGCATTTAGCCTGCTAGGTTTAAAAACCCGAATTCATTCACCGGCATTTCGCCTGCTAGGCTCGAAGCCCGTATAGTATCTCACCGGCATTATAGCCTACTAGGCTCAAAGGCCCGAATAGTACCATGCAATATTCAAATCACAAATTTTATATAACACAATCACACCAAATTGGATACAAGCATCATTCGAATATACATCATTTAATCATAAAAGTATATCACATTTTACTTCCATTACAATTGCCATTCAGCCATATACATATATGACAAGTAATACTTAATTCTTATAATATGTCATATCATTATCGAAACTTATATATATATATAAACTACTTAAAACTTGCCTCAAATATATTTGAACAGTCTCGAATCGGCTATTCAACTACTTTCTCTTTTCTCCTGTCTAACCTCGGTTCTCTATGCTCTTGAGCTAATTCAAACAAAATTTAACTTATTAAAGTCCCATCATTCTAGCTTATGGCCGAATATAACAAGAAACTTAATAGGCCATATAGTTACTTTTAGCTCAAGTATAAAATGGTCATGCACATTTTTAATCACATTAAGCAATTTACCTTAACATATAACTCACACAGCCAAAGTACATGTAACCCTAATGACCGAATAATTTGAATATGTATATCATCAAAGTTCCTATGATTTAACCCTTAAACCTTATAGCCGAATATTCACTGTATATTAACTCTCATGCACAAGCACAAAAATCATATGGCTATTATATAATTTGATAAACAATCACACATACAACCTAATATACATATATGACATGTTTGAATATGCTATTATAAATTAAATACATATTGCGTTCTTAGCATAGATTTCAAGGCTACAATCAACAATTGCATTTATTCCAAAATAATAGACTAAAACCATCAGGGAACATTTTAATAACTCATTCCCTTGCATATCCGAATTTCATTAATTAATATACATACAACTCCAAATATTATATCATGGAAAAAGTGCTGAATTAAAAATTGTAATAAAATCAAAAAATAACTCTTATCATATTTCCATATACATCATTTCATTCCATATAAATAACATATACCATCATGTCATTTATTTATTTATCTGCAGCAATTACATAACACAGATACATATACGTATAATATCCTACTTATTATAAATAGAATATATCAGCAAATTAACCAATTCTGGTACTTAAATATTTGACCAATACTTTCAATTAATATGCCATTTAAAGACCGACACAAAAGTCAGATGCATTAATCAAAATGTCATAGGCCAACTAAGTCTACAATTATTCAATACTACAAATATAGCATTATCATATAAATAAACCCATAATGACCTAATATGCATACTTGTCAAACCACAATTAAGGCACAAACCTAACATTTTAATCTTTTATTATCGTACCTCAAAAAAGGCATATTAATAAAATCATTCATATAACATATTTATCATTTGTTTTTATCAACCGTACCTAATTAACTAATCATTCCAATGTAAGATACAATCACATACAATGTCATTACATCCATTTCATAATAATTAGTACCCACTCGAATATATATATTTTTGCATTTTAGCAAAAACACATTCCCAACTAAAGCATTACTCAAACCGATTCATTTACCCAAGTATATCACGCGCTTACACATTAAACACAATTTTCAAATTGAGCTAATTACATGACCGATTATACCTCATAACTATCATCATTATCAAACCATTTCCAAAACATATAACACCTTCAAAGACACCCAAACAACCCATAACCGAATGCATCACTTCAAACCAATAACAAAAATTAACTCATGGGCTATGAAAGGAGCTTAGCAATTAACTCAATTTCACATAAATTATCAAGAAATAAAATCAAACATACCTCTAATTAGAAACACCAAGGCCGAATATCCAAGAACCTTTTGTTTTACTTGTTCTTTAAATTTAGGCAAAATGAAAGAAGAATGGATGAAAACTTTGTTTTTCTCACCTATTTTCTTTTATTAATTTATATAATTCCTCTTATAATATCATTAAATATTATAATACTAATATGGAATGCATATAATATTTATTAGGTTATTATTTTACAATAGAAAATACATATTTTTATTATCAACTATCATCATTGCTGTCCATTAATTTAATAGTGGTCCATTTGACATGCAAGTCCTCCTTGTAATATACCATGAATTATTCGGCCTTCTAAATTCTTCCTATCACATTTTTAAGTTTTAACAGACAAGTCTTTTTTAGCTAATTCCACATTCAAATGACAAAGTTAAGACACGATACTTTCACACATACACTTTCACATATAATAAGCACAGAATATAACATTTAATTATTTTTATGACTCGGTTTTGTGATCCCAAAACCACTTTTCGACTGGGGTCAAATTAGGCCTGTCACAACTCTCCCCCCTAAGAAATTTTCGTCCCCGAAAATCTTACCAGCGAAAAGGTTAGGATAACATTCTTTCATTGAGTCCTCTGGCTCCCAAGTCGCTTCTTCAACCCCATGTTTGAGCCACAATACTTTCACTAATGAGATTTTCTTATTCCGTAGTTCTTTTACTTCACGACCCAAAATACGAACCGGTTCCTCTTCATAACTTAGATCAGTTTGAATTTCAATCTCTGATGGATTTATCACATGACTAGGATCGGATCTGTATCGACGGAGAATCGAATCATGAAAAATGTCATGAATCTTTTCAAGTTCAGGTGGCAAAAGTAGTCTATAAGCAACTGGTCCAATCCGTTCTGAAATTTCGTATGGTCCGATATATCTCGGGCTCAATTTGCCTTTACGGCCAAATCTGAGTACCTTTTTCCACGATGAAACTTTAAGAAACACTTTGTCTCTGACTTGATACTCTATGTGCTTTCGTTTCAAGTCTGTATACGATTTTTGATGATCTGATGCTGCTTTCAGACTTTCACGGATCACTTTTACTTTCCGTTTTGTATCTTTAATCAAATGAACTTCGTAAATCTTATTCTCACTGAGTTCAGTCCAAAACAAAGGTGTACGACATTTACGACCATACAAAGCCTCGTAAGGTGCCATCTTGATACTCGATTGAAAACTATTGTTATATGCGAATTCAACCAAAGGCAAATATTGTTCCCACGAAGTACTAAACTTAAGGATGCAACATCTCAACATATCCTCGAGTATTTGAATAATTTGCTCAGATTGACCATCGGTCTGGGGATGAAAAGTGGTGCTAAAATGCAACTTAGTACCCAATGCTTCTTGCAATTTCTTTTAAAACTGCGATCTGAATCTCGGATCTCTATCCGACACAATAGAAGTAGGTACCCCGTGTAACCTTAGAATCTGAGAAATATACAGTTCGACTAACTTATCAAGTGAATAATCCATACATATTGGAATAAAATGAGCCGACTTCGTCAATCTATCAGCAATAACCCATATCGTATCTTTCTTGTTCTGAGACAATGGCAACCCAGATACAAAATCCATCGTGACTCGATCCCATTTCCACTCTGGTATCATGATTGGCTGAAGTAATCCCGAAGGCACTTGATGTTCTGTTTTCACTTGTTGACATATCAAAAACTTCAAAACAAAGTCAGAAATGTCTCGCTTCATACCATGCCACCAATACAGACGTTTCAGATCGTTGTACATTTTCGTACTACCCGGGTGAACTGAGATTCGGCTGTTATGAGCCTCATTCAAAATCATCAGAATAAGCTCTGAATTTCTTGAAACACATAATCGACTTCTGAATCTCAAACAATCATTGCTATTAATCAAAAACTCTAAATCTTCTTTCAAAACACATAATGCTCGCTTTGCAACTAATTCATCATCAAATTTTTGAGCTTAACGAATTTGTTGCATCAATAACGGTTTTGCTTTTAACTCTGCTACTAACACATCATCAGCGGCCACAGACAGGTGTACATTCATTGCTCGTAAAACAAACAACGCTTTACGGCTTATTGCATCAGCAACCACGTTAGCCTTTCCCAGATGGTAATCAATGACAAGCTCGTAATCTTTCAATAATTCTAGCCAACGTCTTTGTCTCAAATTCAAATCTCTCTAAGTCATCAAGTACTTGAGACTTTTGTGATCAGAATACACATGGCATTTTTCCCCGAACAAGTAGTGGCGCCAAAATTTTAAAGCGAAAATAATAGCAGCTAACTCGAGATCATGAGTCAGATAATTTTTCTCATGTGGCTTCAATTGTCTTGAAGCGTACGCTACAACTCTACCTTCTTGCATCAACACACAACCCAAACCATTCAGAGACGCATCACTGTAGATCACAAATTCTTTACCAGATTCTGGCTGAACTAACACTAGGGCTTCAGTCAAAAGAGTTTTCAATTGATCAAAACTTTTCTGACACTTTTCCGACCACTCAAACTTGATATCTTTTTGAAGCAACTTTATCATCGGTGTTGCTATCATCGAGAAACCTTCCATAAACCGTCTATAGTATCCGGCAAGTCCCAAAAAGCTTCAAACTTCTGAAACATTTCTCGGAGGCTTCCAATCAAGTATAGCTGAAATTTTACTCGAATCAACTCGGATGCCCGATGCGGATACAATATGCCCCAAAAAGCTGACTTCCCTCAACCAGAACTCACATTTACTGAACTTCACATATAATTGCTTGTCTCGCAAAATTTGCAATACTAACTTCAAGTGCTCAGCATGTTCAGTTTCATTGCGTGAATAGATCAAAATGTCATCTATAAACACGACTACAAACTGATCCAAATACTGTCTAAAAATCTGATTCATTAAATCCATGAAAATAGCAGGGGCATTAGTGAGCCCAAACGGCATCACTAGGAACTCATAATGTCCGTACCTCGTTCTGAAAGCAATTTTAGGCATGTCAGAGTCTCTAACTCACAACTGATAATAACCTGATCTCAAGTCTATCTTCGAAAATACTGAGGCTCCTTTTAGTTGATCAAACAAATCATCGATTCACGGCAACAGATATTTATTCTTTATCGTTACCCTATTAAGCTGACGATAATCAATGCACATTCTCATGGTTCCATCTTCCTTTTTCACAAATAGCATTGTTGCACCCCAGGGAGAAAAACTCGGTCAAGCAAAACCTCTATCTGTCAACTCTTGCAACTGAGATTTCAATTCTTTTAATTCGGTTGGTGCCATATGATACGGAGCTATCGAAATAGGTGTAGTCCCTGGTACTAGTTCAATACCAAACTCTACCTCCTGAATAGGTGGTAATCCAGGTAATTCCTCGGGGAACACATCTGGATATTCACAAACCACAGGCACAGTCTCGAGTTTCTTTTCTTATTCTTTACTATCCAGTACGTACGCAAGGTATGCTTCACACCCCTTTTTCACATATTTCTGAGCCAACATCGAGGATATCACTGCCGGTGATCCATTCAAATTGGTAAACTCAACTCGAATTATTTTATTATTTGAACACCTCAAATCAATTGTCTTTCGCTTGCAATTTACTACTGCATCATGCATAGTTAACCAATCCATTCCGAGAATGACATCAAACTCGTCAAACGGTAATAACATTAAATCAGCCGGAAAGCAAGAATCTCGGATCATTAGGGGACATTTCTTACATACTTTATCAACTAGTACATAACGCCCAAAGGATTCGACACCGAATCACAAACTCGATGAGACTCAACGGTGTAGTCTTCTTATTGGATGCCAAGGTTTCACACACATATGAATGAGTAGAACCGGGATCAATCAAAGCAATAACATCAGTATCAAAAAGAGTGAAAGTACCGGTAATAACATCTGGCGAAGAAGCATCCTCGCGCGCGCGTATAGCATATGCTCTGGAAGGAGCACGAGCCTCAGAACGTACAGTAGTATCTTTGGTCCCTCTCTGATTTCCACTAGCATTACCCGTATGTCTAGGTGGTCTACCTCGTGTTGCAGTGTTACTAGGTCTCCCACTCGAATCAGTATTCTGTTCAGCTAATTCCGGACAATCTCTGATAAAGTGATCAGCTGATCCACACTTGAAACAAGAGAGGTCATGAAATCTACAGCTTCCTGAATGCCATTTACCATAATGCTTACACTCAGATCTGTCCTGACGATCATTGCCGACACTGGCAACCGAGGTGGCTTGCGTGCTCACAGGGGGTCGATCACGGTCCCGTTTGGAAAAACCCGAAGTATTCTTAGATCGGCCCGAGTCATCTCTAAATTTCTTCAATGACCGATGAAAATATTTTCCCGAAGATCTTTTACGGAACTCTCTAGCTCCATCATCTGCTTTTCTTTTCTCTTTACTGAGCTCTTCGGCTTTACAAGCTCGTTCGACAAGCACTACAAACTCTTTGATTTCCAGAATACCCACTAACAGTTTGATGTCTCCATTCAACCCGTCCTCAAAGCGTTTACACATGATAGCCTCAGAAGAAACACATTCCCGAGCATATCTACTAAGTCTGACAAATTTTCGCTCATAATCGATAACTGACATAGAACCTTATTTAAGCTCAAGAAATTCTTTCCGTTTTTTATCAATGAATCTTTGACTAATATATTTCTTGCGGAACTCGGTTTGAAAGAATTCCCAAGTAACCCGTTCTCTCGGCACAACTGAAACCAAGGTATTCCACCAATAGTAGGCAGAATCACGTAACAGAGATATAGCACATTTTATGCATTCATCAGGTGTGCACGATAATTCATCGAACACGCGAATGGTATTATCAAGCCAAAACTCAGCCTGCTCGACATCACCATTGTCAGTAGCATTGAACTCAGTAGCCCCGTGCTTTCGATTTCTATCAACCGGGGGCTTGTTCAACCTCAACGGGTCCAGTACAAGAGGTACCACAGGTGCAGGGGTTGTATTAGTCAGGGGTGCAGGATGTGAAACAGCTGGATTAGTCCAACGGCTTGTTTAGCCTCATCATTTTGATTACTAGCATTCGGTTGAGAGTCCAATGGCGCTGTCCCTAACGCGGGAGCAGGAGCTACGCTATCTACATCATCAGCTACTGCTCGATCAGGATCGAAATTCATTTCTATACGGAAAACATGTTTCAACTATCAGAAATCATCACACTATCATATTAACACTTTATGGCATGTATAGCTAGACTCACACACGCTACGTTAGTCCTAGAATAGACTAAACCGTAGCTTTGATACCAATAAAATTGTAACACCCCTATGACACGTATTCGTCACCAGAATGGGTTATGAAGTGTTACCAACCCAAAATACCACATTTGTACAATCACATTGATCTTAGAACATTAACTTTTATATGCATTCAAAAACTTTATACAAACATCCAAAAGATACCATTTTCGCATGGCTTATATACAAGGACATCTCAAAATATCATTCACTTAAGTCTATTCTATACATGCCATATTAGCTTAAAATATAGTAGTACCAAAATGATAGATAGTGTGACGAATTACTGACGATCCCCTCCCCGAGCAGGTGACTGTAATCAACAAATCTATAAAATAGAGAAACATAATAAACAGAGTAAGCTTTCATAAGCTTAGTAAGTTTTAAGTAATGCAACAAACAAACTCAATTACAGTTCAATTATCCAATTTCTCAAGAGATCATTTTCTAGATATATTACCATTTGGCCGAATATACATAAGTACATTATGCACAATTACATACTCATTTCACTAAATCTGAATTCATATGGCATAATCAATAAATCGAATATTTTCACATACTTTCACACCTTAACCGAATGTATCATGATCATAGATATAGGTATAACATTTATTCACATATGTAACACATTATACACTTATGATTCAATTCAAATCATACTCACATATAAATACAAAATACGTACCTGGCCAACTTAACGTATTGAATGTATTCATTTTGTTGTTCTAACACGAGATATCTTAGTTTTAGACTTTTATCAAATCACCGGCATTTAGCCTGCTAGGTTTAAAAACCTGACTTCATTCACCGACATTTCGCTTGCTAGGCTCGAAGCCCGTATAGTATCTCACCAGCATTATAGCCTGCTAGGCTCAAAGGCCCGAATAGTACCGTGCGATATTCAAATCACAAATTTTATATAACACAATCACACCAAATTGGATACAAGCATCATTCGAATATACATCATTTAATCATAAAAGTATATCACATTTTACTTCCATTACAATTGCCATTCAGCCATATACATATATGACAAGTAATACTTAATTCTTATAATATGTCATATCATTATCGAAATTTATATATATATAAACTACTTCAAACTTACCTCAAATATATTCAAACAGTTTCGAATTAACTATTCAACTACTTTATCTTTTCCCTTGTCCAACCTCGGTTCTCTATGCTCTTGAGCTAATTCAAACAAAATTTAACTTATTAAAGTCCCATCATTCTAGCTTATGGCCGAATATAACAAGAAACTTAATAGGCCATATAGTTACTTTTAGCTCAAGTATAAAATGGTCATGCACATTTTTAATCACATTAAGCAATTTACCTTAACATATAACTCACATAGCCAAAGTACATGTAACCCTAATGACCGAATAATTTGAATATATATATCATCAAAGTTCCTATGATTTAACCCTTAAACCTTATAGCTGAATATTCATTGTATATTAACTTTCATGAACAAGCACAAAACTCATATGGCTATTATATAATTTGATAAACAATCACACATACAACCTAATATACATATATGACATGTTCGAATATGCTATTATAAATTAAATACATATTGCGTTCTTAACATAGATTTCAAGGCTACAATCAACAATTGCAGTTATTCCCAAATAATAGACTAAAACCATCAGGGAACATTTTACTAACTCATTCCCTTGCATATCCAAATTTCATTAATTAATATACATACAACTCCAAATATTATATCATGGAACAAGTGCCGAATTACAAATTGTAAGAAAATCAAAACATAACTCTTATCATATTTCCATATACATCATTTCATTCCATATAAATAACATATACCAACATGTCATTTATTTATTTATCTGCAGCAATTACATAACACAGATACATATATGTATAATATCCTACTTATTATATTTTGAATATATCATCAAATTAACCAATTCTGCTACTTAAATATTTGACCAATACTTTCAATTAATATGCCATTTGAAGACCGACATAAAAGTCAGATGCATTAATCAAAATGTCATAGCCCAACTAAGTCTACAATTATTCAATACTACAAATATAGCATTATCATATAAATAAACCCATAATGACCTAATATGCATACTTGTCAAACCACAATTAAGGCACAAACCTAACATTTTAATCTTTTATTATTGTACCTCAAACAAGGCATATTAATAAAATCATTCATATAACATATTTATCATTTCTTTTTATCAACCGTACCTAATTAACTAATCATTCCAATGTAAGATACAATCACATACATTGTCATTACATCCATTTCATAATAGTTAATACCCACTCGAATATATATATTTTTGTATTTTAGCAAAAACGCATTCCCAACTAAAGCATTACTCAAACCGATTCATTTACCCAAGTATATCACGCACTTACACATTAATCAAAAATTTCAAATTGAGCTAATTACATGACCGATTATACCTCATAACTATCATCATTATCAAACCATTTCCAAAACATATAACACCTTCAAAGACACCCAAACAACCTATAACCGAATGCATCAGTTCAAACCAATAACAAAAATTAACTCATTGGCTATGAAAGGAGCTTAGCAATTAACTCAATTTAACATAAATTATCAAGAAATAAAATCAAACATGCCTCTATTTAGAAACACCAAGGTCGAATACCCAAGAACCTTTTGTTTTACTTGTTCTTTAAATTTCGGCAAAATGAAAGAAGAATGGATGAAAACTTTGTTTTTCTCACCTATTTTCATTTATTAATTTATATAATTCCTCTTATAATATCATTAAATATTATAATAATAATATGGAATGCATATAATATTCATTAGGTTATTATTTTACAATACAAAATACATATTTTAATTATCAACTATCATCATTACTGTCTACTAATTTAATAGTGGTCCTTTTGACATGCAAGTCCTCCTTGTAATATACCGTGCATTATTCGGCCCTCTAAATTCTTCCTATACATTTTTAAGTTTTAACATACAAGTCCTTTTTAGCTAATTCCACATTCAAATGACAAAGTTAATACACAATACTTTCACACATACACTTTCACATATAATAAGCACAGAATATAACATTTAATTATTTTTATGACTCAGTTTTTTGGTCCTGAAACCACTTTCCGACTGGGGTCAAAGTAGGGCTGTCACAGAAACAAATCGGTAGCGGAGTATGAATCAGAATTTCTACACCTTAGTAGGTATGCAAGAGTAATGGTGGCAACGGACTATGAGTGTTGCGTTAGGTTTGAGGATGGACTTAGAGATAGCCTCAGGGTATTGATAGCTCCACAAAGAAAGCGAGTTTTCTCGGAGTTGGTGGAGAAGGCAAAGATAGCGGAGGAGGTAAAGAGCACTGAGCACCTAAATTGGGAAAAAGAAAGGGGTAAGAATAAGAGGGAGGCTGACACTCCTGGTGTCGATCAGCGGCCTAGAGCTAGGGCCAAAGTGGATGGGCAAGTTAAAGTAGGGCCCCATGCTGTTAATCTAGGGGTGCTACCTTGTGCTGATTGTGGGAGAAGCCATAGAGGCGAGTGTTGGAAGAGGATGGGAGCTTGTTTAGCTTGTGGGTCTATCGAGCATAGGATTAAGGATTGCCCCCGAATGCTAGGTCGGGTGCCAGTCGTGGACCGAGGTGGTGTACAGCCACCGAGGGGTGGCCAGCAACCGTCGAGAGGCCGTGATCAGGCCAGGGGTGGAAACAGTTTGGGTCGTAAAGCACCGGGTAGGGGTGCTAGTCATGCTGAGGCGACGCAGCCAGCTTAGGTCTATACAGCACGTCGTCAAGAGGAGGAGACGCTACAGATGCGAATACCGGTACATACATACCCATAGTGTGCTATTTATTTAGTTTGGAATTAGAGTGCGCAGCGGGAGCATGGTGTGGTAGTCTTTATTATGCAGCTGTACTGATAGTTTGAAATTTTAAGGATGAAATTTCTTTTAGGGGGTAGAGTTGTAATGCCTCAAAAATCCCGAAACCCAAAAATCCTGAAATCCTAAATTTTCTTTTTCGGTTCTGATAAAAAAATGTGTGCTAGGTATTTTCAATTAAGTAGGTAATAGTAGGTCTTGGCTAAGGTTTGAATTTAAACTTAAGGGAAAAGGAAATTATGCGTTAATGATTATCAAGGAACCCTGATGGCAAGTAGTTGGGCTTTTAAATAAAAATAGGGGAAAAATGGCATTAAAAAGCCAAATGGAGGAGTGGTTAAGTGACGCCACTTAGGGAGTAGGGAGGTGGCGTTAGTAGCTAGAAAGGAGATCCAAGGTTCGAATCCTAGCTTAGAAATTTTTAGATTTTAATTTTGGCCTTCTAGAAAGTTGGAAGTGGCGTTAAGATGGACTCCAAGGGGAGTGTTCAGAAGAGAAAAGTTAGGAAATAGATTGGGGGGTTATTAAGGAGAAAAACGAGGAGATGAAAAGGGAGAAGGGAGAATTGATAGAGCCAAATTGGAAATTGGGCATGGAAAATTCGGCTATAAGGGCAATAAATAGGGGCCGAATACAAGGTTTCCAGGCTACTGTAGAAATTCTTCTTCACTTTGTTGCCAGAAACCCCTTTCTCCAAAAGCTGAAAACCCTTATTCTCCTTTTTATTTTCCTTGTGCCAATTTCTTTGTTTCAGTTTTGGTTTAGCCGATTCTTTTTCCTCTCTCCCTTGGTGTTGAATAATCAATTGTTGCCATTCAAGTCTCTAGCGCCGAATACCCCTTTGGCCAAATACTCTTGGTGCCGCCACTACCTTTACCACCCAGTCGGTTCTAGTGTAAGTGTTCGCTCTTCCAATCAGTTTGTTTTGCTAAGATTATTGACCCTCACTCTTTCTAATCAACTTTGGTAGGGAATTAGTATCGGATTTGAGATCTTAGCTCTTAGTCGAAATTGGCTTTAGGTGCTTGCAGTTTTGGTAAGTATTCCTTTCCCATTGGCTAAGGTGGCCGAATGTTCATAGTTAAGGTAAGGGGACTTGTGTTGGATACGAGTCATCTATTATTCTGGTTTTAATAGTTAATATTGGTACAGATCTAAGAGTTGATCGTGATCAGTGTTTTAAGAAGGGGCTGATCGCACAAGGTAAGGTTAAGGTGAGGTTTCGGTTTTCGTAAAGATATGTATTAAGCATGCGATTAATTGAAGGGTGATATCATTTGTAGGTTGGTGACTAAGGGAATCGTAGCACATTTGCTTACCAGGTGTTTACAAATACTGCACACACAAGTAGATCGGTAAAAGCCGAAAAGTCGAAATGCCGAAATGCCAAAAAGTCGAAAGTTTGGCTGCGGTAGTCTTGCGAGTGCGCGAACACTCATGAGGAGGAAACTGATAGGTTGCCTGAGGCCCACGGGCAATTTTGTGGACTTGGATTGTGATTTGGCCATATGGGCAGGAATGGGCTAAATGGGCCCGATGGGTTGTAGGGCCCACAATAGGCAAAAACTAAAAATATTGATGCTATGTGATAGAAAATTTGTATGTGAGCATGAATTTGAATGTGATAGGGCCTAACGGGCCATAAAAATGTGATTTGGGCCTAATGGGCCATATACAGGTGATTTGGGCTTAATGGGCCATATGAATATGATACAGGTAGATGAATTTGTTTGGGATTTGTAAGGGGTTTTGGCCCTAGTATATGATAACTACATAAGACTTAATTAATCTATTGCGACCATGGACAAGTCAAAGGGTTAAGGTGTGGCAACGGGTATATGCATGTCTAGGATTGGATCTAGGGGGAGCTTGGTACTTAAGCGGTCTTAATGGCCCACCTCCTCTTTTTTGGAATCCTACCTGGTGCATAGTATTCGTTCATCTTAGCTCACGAGACTTGGTAACTGGCAAAGGTAAGTGAAAACCGTAATTAAGGGAAAATTACTGAAATGCCCCTAAGGGCGAAAATGACCAATATACCCCTAGGTGTAGAATGTAAGTTTTATAGATGTGACATGCATACATATGATATCTTGCTTAGATTGCATATGGGTGGGAATTATGGAACGAAGGAAGTATATGAGGATCGCATGGTTGCTTGACAATTGTAGATCCAACGGCTGCTTTTAAAGCCCAATATGTAAATGAAGGTAGTTCCGCATCCGGGCTACCCTTAGTGTGTCAGTTGGGTGGGTCAATATTTATATCCCCACAAGGTGTGACGGGGGACGGAGCTGGTGTGTAGCGGATGGATAATTTGGATGGGATTGCATTGTATGTTTGATGTATGATGGTTTTTGAATGCTGGTTTTTCTTTTTGTTAAGGGTTGTACACACTGAGTTTGTGAAAACTCACCCCTTCTTTTATTTTATTTTCAGGTGATGCTCAAAAGAAGGTTTGATGTTTGGAGGGACTCTGGGTGGCCAGCTAGCAAGACAATTTGGACTTTTTTTTTCTAAGCATATAAGTTTCTATTTCATTAAGTACTTTTTAGACCTGATTGTAATAGGGCTTCCATTTTGTTAGTAGTTGGATTATTATTTTTACGCGATGTAATTATAAGAAGTTGAACATGGTTTCTTAAACTATAGTATGTTTTTTTTACGCTTCCGCAACTAAACTTTAAAATGACATGTTTTCATAAAATCATATGTTTTACACAAGTAATTGAAAGGAGTTTTTTTTTAAAGTTAATTAAGGTTTCTTTTATTTTAAAAAGGGTTTTCAATGAAATCACGATTTTCGCTAAAACACTTCAATGTGATGCGCCAGATTCAACCATAACGTCCGCGCCGGGTTTGGGGTGTTACACATCAAATGTCAACCCATGCATAAGTAATACCTAAGTAGCCGAATACACAAATTATATATACACATATTAAGTAATATTTCAATACTACCCAAATCATTCATTCACAAGTTGAATACACATATCCAATTACAGCACATAATTATAGTACTTTCTTACCTTATCTTAAGTAAATATCAAGTTATCTTATGCCTGACCATTTAGCTCGTATTATACATTCCGTACATGGTTTACCTTTGCCCGATGAACCATTCAAAATTGAATAGCACACTCGGATAATCACATAAATCGTACAATGCTAACGTCCCAGACGTGGTCTTACATGTAACCACATTTTGATGCTATTGTCCTAAACAGGGTCTTACTCGTAAACACACATCAGAATCACAAATCGATGCCATGAACTTACTCGCACACATATATCGGAATCCTATGTTATGACATATGTATCTTAACTATTCCTAAGGTTCATACAAGGCATTCGGACGTCGTAACTCGGTCGAATCGAACTCGAAAGTGTAGTAGCCACATTTAACCATATTCGACCATAGTATATTTAGTTTCTAACATTTCATAACAGCATGTAAATATAACATTAAATTACCAATAAACATGTCTATTTGCTTATAAACTTACCTCGGACGTCATAAAAAGGGATGGGGCTGCTAGTCGACAACTTTCGTTTTTCCCCAGTACAAATCCGATTTCTTTGGTTGTTGATCTTGATTTTAGCTTGGAAGATGGCCGAACTAGGTTTTTTCTCCTTTATTTGTTTTTAGTTTCGGCAATGGTGGAAAGAAAGTATGAGCACTATAGTTTTTATTTACATTTTATGATATATATTAGCTTTTATTATTAGTTTCCTAATTTACCCTTAATGACCTTATATTAAAACCATATTGTATAAGCCTAATGCCGTCCATATTAAAACAAAGGGGTTATTTACCATTTAAAAGCCTTCACTTATGAAGCCAATAACAAATTAGCCTATTACAAATTAAACTACCAAATTTTCTATTTACGCGATTAAGTCCTTTTTATTAAATTGGACACCTAAACAGTGAAATTAAGTCATGAAATTTTCATAGGCATAAACTCACACAAAAAATAATTTAAAAATATTTTTCTGACTAGGATTCGTGGTCCGAAAACTGTTGTTCCGATTAGGGTCTAAATCGGGCTGTTACAACTCTCCCCCTTAAGGATTTTCGTCCCCGAAAATCTTACCAGTGAATAGGTTTGGATAGCATTCTCTTATTGCATCTTCTGGTTCCCACGTTGCTTCCTCAACACCGTGCTTATGCCACAATACTTTAAGTAACAAAATCTTCTTATTCAGCAACTCTTTAGTCTCACGAGTTAAAATGCGAATTGGTTCTTCCTCGTAGATCATATCGAGCTAAATTTCAATCTCAGACGAATTATCACATGTGAAGGATCGGATTGATACTTCCGAAGCATCGAAACATGGAATACATTATGAATCTTTTCTAACTCAGGTGGCAACAATAGTCTGTAAGCAACTGGCCCGATATGCTCTATAACCTCATACGACCCAATAAACCTCGGGCCCAATTTATCTTTGCGACCAAATTTGAGTATTTTCTTTCACGGTGAGACTTTCAAGAAAACTTTATCTCTGATTTAAAACTCTATATCTTTACGTTTTAAGTCTGTATAAGATTTTTGATGATTCGATGTTGCTTTCAAACTTTCACGGATCACTTTCACTTTTTGTTCAGTTTCTTTAATCAAGTCAACCCCGTGTATCTTATTTTCACTGAGCTCAGTCCAGTAAAATGGCGTACGACATTTACGACCATACAAATCCTCATAAGGTGCCATTTTGATACTCGATTGATAGCTGTTATTATACACAAATTCAATCAGAGGAAGATATTGTTCCCATATACCTTCGAATTCGAGAATGCAACATCTCAACATATCCTCAAGTATCTGAATGATTCGCTTAGACTGGCCATCTATTTGCGAATGGAAAGAAGTACTGAAATGTAATTTTGTACCTAAGGCATCTTGCAATTTCTTCCAAAACTGTAATGTAAACCTCGAATCTCTATCTGAAACAATAGATATAGGCATACCATGTAATCTCACAATCTGAGAAACATACAATTCAACTAGCTTATCAAGTGAATAGTCTGTACGTATCGGAACAAAATGAGCCGATTTGGTCAATCTATCAACAACAACCCAGATTGCATCTTTCTTGCTTGGTGAAAATGATAGACCAGTTACAAAATCCATCGTGACTCTATCCCACTTCCACTCAGGTATCATAATCTGCTGAAGCAAACTAGAAGGTACTTGATGCTCAGCTTTCACTTGCTGACAGACCAAACATTTTGCAACAAAATCTGAAATGTCTCGTTTCATACCATGCCACCAATAAAGTTGTTTCAGATCATTATACATCTTTGTACTACCTGGGTGAACAGATAACTGACTACTGTGAGCTTCATTCAAAATCATCTGAATCAACTCTGAATTCCTTGGAATGCATATTCGGTTTCTGAATCTCAAACAGTCATCAGCATCTATCCTGAATTCTGAATCAGCATCCGTCTCACACTGAACTTGTTTTGCGACCAACTCATTATCAACCTTCTATGCATTACAAATTTGTTGAATAAATAATGGTCTTGCTTTCAATTCAGCTATCATCGAACCATCATCAGACATAGCCATATGCACATTTATTGCACGCAAAGCAAACAGTGATTTCCAGCTTAAAGCATCTACAACAACATTAGCCTTTCACGGGTGATAATAAATTACAAGTTCGTAGTCTTTTAGCATTTTAACCATCAACGTTGTCTCAAATTCAGGTCTTTCTGAGTCATCAAGTATTTTAGGCTTTTATGATTAGAATAATCATGACATTTCTCACCGAACAAATAATAACAACAAATTTTCAATGCGAACACAATGGCTACCAATTCTAGGTCGTTTGTCAGATAGTTCCTTTCATGTGGCTTCAACTGTCTCGAGGCATAAGCCATAACTTTGCCTTCCTGCATCAAAACACAGCCCAAACCATTCAAAGATGCATCACTATAAATAACAAATACTTTACCCTATTCTGGCTGAACTAGCACCGGGGCTTCAGTCAATAGGGCTTTCAACTGATCAAAGCTTTTCTGACACTTTTCTAGCCACTCGAACTTAACATCTTTCTGTAATAGCTTTGTCATCGGAGCTGCAATCATAGAGAAACCTTTCACAAACCGTCTATAATAACCAATAAGTCCTAGAAAACTTCAGACTTTAGAAACATTCTTCGGAGGTTTCTAATCAAGTATGGCTGAAATTTTACTCGGGTACACCCGAATACCTGATGCTGATACTACATGGCCCAGAAAACTAACTTCACTTAACCAGAAGTCACATTTACTGAATTTCACATACAACTGTTTATCTCACAATGTCTGCAACACAAGTCTCAAATGTTCGGTATGTTTAGCTTCATCATGAGAGTAGATCAAAATGTCATCTATAAACACAACCATAAATCGATCCAGATACTGTCTAAAGATCTGATTCATCAAATCCATGAAAACAACAGGTGCATTAGTGAGTCCTTATGGCATAACCAAAAACTCATAGTGTCTGTACCTCGTTCGGAAAGTAGTCTTTGGTACATCGAAGTCTTTAACTCGAAACTGATAGTAGCCAACTCTCAAATCTATCTTCAAAAATACTGTAGCTCTTTTCAGTTGGTCAAACAGATCATCAATCCATGGCAACAGATACTTATTCTTTATAGTCACCTTATTAAGATGTCTGTAATCGATACACATTCTGATAGTTTCGTCTTTCTTTTTCACAAACAACATAGGTGCACCCCATAAAGAGAAACTCGGTTGTGTGAAACCTCTATCTGCCAATTCTTGATATTGAGCTTTCAATTTTTTTAATTCTATAGGTGTCATTTTGTACAGAGCTATGGATATCAGAGTCGTCCTAGGTATCAACTCAATACCAAACTCTACTTCCCGAATAGGTGGCAAACCTGGTAATTCTTCTGGAAACACATCCGGATACTCACACACAACAGGTATTGATTTAATGTTTCTTTCAGCCGCTTTACTATCGAGCACGTAGGCAAAATTAGCTTTACACCCTTTTCTCACATATTTCTGAGCTAGCATCAAAGAAATCACTGCTGGTAAACCATACAAATTGCTAGATTCAATCCGAATAACTTCATCTTTCTGGCTCCGTAGATCAATGGTCTTTCTTTTGTAGTTCACAATAGCATCATGTAAGGTCAACCAATCCATACCCAGAATTATGTCGAACTCATCAAATGGCAGCAACATCAAATCAGCCGAAACTCATATATCTCGAACCATCAAGGGACAATTCTTACACACTTTATCAACCATAACACACCATCCCAAGGGGTTTGACACTCTAATCACAAACTCAGTAGACTTAACAGGTAGAGTCTTGCCGAATACTAATGTCTCACATACATAAGAATGAGTAGAACCAGGATCAATCAATGCAATTACATTAGTATTGTAAAGAGAAAATGTACCAGTAATAACATCTGGGAAGGAAGCCTCCTATCTGACTACCGTATCTTTAGCCCCTCTCTAACTGCTACTCTTATTACCAGTATTTCTGGGTAGTCTACCTCGAGCTGCAGTGTTACCCTATCTCGTATTCTGCACTGGATTTTCTTCAGCTAACATCGGGCAATCTCGAATATAATAATCTGTCGATCCGTATTTAAAACAAGCCCGATCATGCAATCTACAACTGCCGGGATGTTGTTTACCACAATGTTTACACTAGAGTTGATTTGATCTGACATTACCTACACTCGCTATAGAGGTAGCTCTCGAGCTCATTGGTGGTCTATTCTGATCCCATCTAGAGTAACCTGAAGTGGCTTTAGAATGGCTAAAATCATCTCAGAACTTCTTTGATGCCGACTAGAATGACTTACCGGATGTTCTCTTACGTGCATCTCTAGCTTCAAAGTCAGCCTTTCTTTTCACTTTCACGAGCTCTTCAGCTTTGCAGGCTTGCTTAACAAGTACCACAAACACTTTTATCTCAAGTATGCCAACTAACAGTTTAATACCTTCATTCAGTCCATCTTCAAACCTTTTACATATTATAGCTTCAGTGGAAGCACACTCTCGGGCATACCGACTAAGTCTCACGAATTTTCGCTCATACTCTGTTACTGTCATCTGACCCTATTTCAGCTCCAAAAATTCTTTACGCTTCTCATTGATAAATATCTGACTGATATATTTCTTACAGAACTCAGTCTGAAAGAATTCCCAGGTCACCTGCTCTTTCGAAACTACTGATCTAGGGTATTCCACCAGTGGTATGCTGTCTCTCGAAGCAAGGATATAGCACATTTCAAACATTCATCAGGAATACAAGATAGCTCATCAAACACAGAGATGGTATCATCAAGCTAGAACTCAGCCCGCTCAGCGTCATCATCAGTGGCTTTAAACTCTTCAGCTCCATGTTTTCTAATTTTACCAACAGGTGGTCTATTCAATCACAACGTATCACTTACTTTAGGTACAACAGGCATCAAAGATAGATTAGTCGGGGGTGGAGGTTGTTGTGTAGTCGGGTTAGTCTGGATATATTGAGTAAACCAGTCATTCATCATTTGATAGAAGGCTTGTTTAGCCTCACTTTCTTGATTACTCGAAGTCGGTCGAGAATCAACCGGCGCTGTCCCTTGCGAGGGAGCAGACGCTACACTCTCGACATCATTAGCTACAGCTCTGTCGGGATCCATTTACTATATGAAAACACATTTCAAAAGTCAGAAGTCATCACACTATCACAGTATATAATTATGGCATGTATAGCTAGACTCCCATGTGTTACGTTAGTCCTAGAACCGACTAAACTGTAGCTCTGATACTAATTAAATGTAATACCCCTAACTCGTATCCGTCGCTGGAGTAAAGCTATGAGGCATTACCAATCATATCACAATTCATATAATCATGCATTACATTTTACAACTCAAAATTAACTAACATTATTACTTGTAACTTAATCTAATATCAAACTTAAAATCATATCGTTCTTAAAACAACTTAATTAAAACATGATCCAACATATGTCAAAACAAACTATATATGTATACAAAATAAGTATCTAACCACCAAATTTATTAATTTAACATCAGACTTGTTATATTTTTAATATAAAAGACTTGCGTACGTGCAAATTTCGTGTCAAACAACACAAGCTTCAAAACATCATTTATGCAACATGATTACATTAGTTGACATGAGTTTACATTTTTCATACATTAATATAAGTTAACACATCCAATCGAACATACATATATATATAGGCACTTAATTACGTTTGAATAAGGTTTCATCACAAGTCACATTTATGGCTTAATAAACAACCAATCCTGAGAGATGTAACTATGTTTCATCAAGCCAAAACATATTTCACTAGATTAACTTAAACTAATTTCAAGCACATATAGTAACTCAATACCAAGTCACATGCTTAAAAAGTGAATCACACATCCCAATCGAATTTACAACCACATTTTTTTAGCACATATAATTATCAATTATTTTACTAGCAATTTTCCCCCTAATTGCCGAACCACAAACATCATACCATAGCATATGTTTATGTTTGACCCTTCACTAGTCGAATATAAAGGCACATCTTTTACTAATTTCAAGCCAACTTGCGTAAGAAAATACACATCCTATAAAGTGAATGTGGCAAACAAAATTCACATATGCTTCATAAAATTACGTACATGCATACTTCAAACCACATTATTTACCCATAATATAATAACACGAACAAAATACCATATCATAGATAAGTTAATCCTTTTTATGCGCAAATAGACACATAAGCATATACCTATTATAGAGTTGGTTAAAACCATCTCATTTATACCTGGTCTAAATATGGATCTTGCACACTATATAATAACATAACAAAGCATATTTATCTCACAGTCGAATCTAACTATTTAGTCTTTAACATGAAACTACTTAATTATACTCTTTTCTTTTAAAAGCACACCACGTGAATGATCACATACTTTTGCCTAACAAGAATCGAATTCAAAACCTTTAAATATACATTGGCATACATGTTAGCTCAATATGTTCATACCATATCCAAGACATTAATCAACCTTAATACATAAACAAGCACATATCACAAATATTACTTATTAAAGAATAAAATACTATAACTAAAATAAACGCAACCATAAGCATTCATAACCGATCCCAAGCAAGATGGTTAAGCCATTTTCACATGGCTAATATATATACATTCATTTCAAAAATATTTAACCTCAAAAATAGCCTATACATGCCATAATCTAAGTTTAGTTTAAAGGTACCAAAGCAATAGATAGTGTGATGAGCTTGGCTGACAGTCCCCGAGCTTACAGCTTGACCTCAAAATCTATAAAACAGTGTAACATAATACACAGAGTAAGCTACCACAGCTTAGTAAGTTATAAGCAAGAAATAACTCAATAACATATTTGATTCATATTAACTAAACGAAATGCATAAACATTATTAACCACCTAAGCCGAATACATATATAATTATTTAATACAATAAATCAACTTCCAAACCTAATAGCCATAACAACTGCACTTCTATTTGCACTTTTATGCAACTTGAGAATCATCAAATGTCATCCCATGCATAAGTAATACCTAGGTAGCCGAATACACAAATTATATATACACATATTAAGTAATATTTCAATACTACCCAAATCATTCATTTGCAAGCAGAATACACATATCCAATTACAAATGGATTCCTCATTTGCATTGTACAAGATTTACAGAACATAATTATAGTACTTTCTTACCTTATCTTAAGTAGATATCAAGTTATCTCATACCTGACTATTTAGCTCATATATACAATCCATACATGGTTTACCTTTTCCTGATGAACCATTAAAAATTGGATAGGACACTCGGATAATCACATAAATCGTACAATGCCAACGTTCCAGACATGGTCTTACATGTAACCACATTTCGATGCCACTGTCCTAGACAGGGTCTTACTCGTAAACACACATCAGAATCACAAATCGATGCCATGGACTTACTCGCACACATATATCAGAATCCTATGTCATGACATATGTATCCTAATTATTCCTAAGGTTCATACGGGGCTTTCAAACGTCGTAACCTGGTCAAATCGAACTCGGAAGTGTAGTGGCCATATTTAACCATATTCGGTCATAGTATATTTAGTTTCTAACATTTCATAACAACATGTAAATATAACATTAAATTACCAATAAACACATCTATTTGCTTATAAACTTACCTCGGATGTCGTAAAATAGGACGGGGCTGCTAGTCGACAACTTTCGTTTTTCCCTGGTCCAAATCTGATTTCTTTGGTTCTTGATCTTGATTTTAGCTTGGAAGATGGCCGAACTAGGTTTCTTCTCCTTTCGTTGTTTTTAGTTTCGGTTATGGTGGAAAGAAAGTATGAGCACTACAGTTTTTATGTTATATTTTATGATATATATTAGCTTTTATTATTAGTTTCCTAATTTAACTTTAATGACCTTATATTAAAACCATATTTTATAAGCCTAATGCCGTCCATTTTAAAACAAAGGGGTTATTTACCATTTAAAAGCCTTCACTTATGAATCCAATAACAAATTAGCCTTTTACAAATTAAACTATCAAATTTTCTATTTACGAGATTAAGTCCTTTTTATTAAATTGGACACCTAAACAGTGAAATTAAGTCATGAAATTTTCACAGACATAAATTCACACAAAATAAACACAGAAAATAATTTAAAAATATTTTTCTGACTCGAATTCGTGGTCCTAAAACCACCGTTCCTATTGGGGTCTAAATCGGGCTGTTACATGTATACTTAAGAAGCATAACTATCAAATTTCTTATTTTTGAGCGTAAGTATATTAAATTCATAATTCTGGGAAGATTTTTGTTCTAAAGGAATTTTTCAAAGGTGTTTTCAAGAAATTCTTTTCAAATTTGTGCATTACTCAGGATGAGCAATGAATTAAGTTTGGGGGTGTGGAAACACAAAAATATACACACTTTTTCATGCCCTTTTTAACTTAAATTCATGCAGTTTCGATAAAATTCCTGTCAGAAAATAATTAATTTTTATAAAATAATTAAAGTGTACTTAAAATATAAACATGTTGAATTTTAATTAATTTCATAATTAATTTTGATGAATTTTGGTTATTTTCGACATATTTGCACAAAGGGCAAAAAATGGCTCGGCAAACACTGCTAGAAGCACAAAACTGAGAAGCAATTTGAAGTATCAAGGCGAATTAATTTTCAGCCTAAGACGGTCCAAAATTATGTGTACTAATTCATGATATAATTAATTTTAATTTATATCCAATTTAATTTGGGTTAATAAATTATGAAAATTGGTCCAGTTGAGTCGAACTGACCAAGTAATGGACAGCCTAAAGCCGCCTCATGTGCTGACCCAAATCAGCTTATTGGCTGATTATTTATCTTGCAAAGAGGCCCTTGAAGAATTGTTCAAATAACATTCAAACCCCTCCACAAATGGTAGCTTTCTAGATTTGCCCTAAGCTTAAATTAGCAAGTTTGACATCATCAAACTTGCCACATGTGTAGCCAGCCAAGGGAGGGCTCTTTGGCTGATTATTTTAGATATTTTTAGCAGCCCGTTTTAGCTACAAAAACCCCCTTAAGCTGATCATTTGAAACACAACTTAAGCATTCACATCTTTTCTCTCTTTTCTCCACTTTCTCTCTTCTTTTCCATTCCAAATTCCCTTGCTCTCTTGCTGATTTCTCGACTTGGAAAAAAAGAATTCATCAGCCATTTGGAGCAGCAATTAAGTTTTCATAGCAGCCTTGGTCGATGAGGACAATGGAGAAGAAAGAACGAGCAAACTAGTCAAGCCACGGAAAAACACCGGATTTGATTCTTGTTCCCTATCTCTTTAATATTTGTTGTTGTTATGATGAACATATCTATGGATATTTATGTTGTTGGAATGGTTAATTTAATCAATTTATCGTGAATTTAATTCATGTTAGGTTGATTGCATTTTATTTGCTAAAATTGTTAAAATTATGCTTATGTTGTTATAGGCCTCGGTAAGATGCTTGATTAAGTAAAATCATGACTAAGTTATTCTTGCATTACAATTGTGAGGTAGCTAATGAATTAATTATTTAAGCAGATTGAAATTGTAATTAATGGACATAGTACTTAATCAGTGCATGTTTAATTATCTAAGGTAGCTGAGGGTTAAATTAGCAACGGTAACAGACGATACAATTGCCTTGCATAACTTGTAAGATTATTGTGGTTAAATTATTTTAAGGTAGGAATACCTTGTTACCTCACATAGTCTTTTATGTGCTTATTAGATTTATTTAATCATTTGAATTGACATACGGATATGTACAAGAGATTATTTCAATTTAATAAGTATGTATGTGCAATAACATATTTGCCTATTAAAGATTTGTTCAATCGGTTGAATTGACATAGGGATGTAGTCAAGAGATGAATGGATTTTTTGTATGTGGGTATGTTCATAAGTTAGCAAATTACTGAGTTGCCGTGAATTTATTCGTAACAATATAAACATGAATTTAATAATTCTAAGTTAAGAAATGTAATTAATCTAACAAAATTATGTCATCTTGGTTAAAATCGTATTTTGAAATCGTACATTTGAGATTTATTTATTTAGTTTACTTAGTTTAAAATCTTAGTTTTTAATCACCCTCTTCAAACAAAATGTTTTTCTTCACCAAAGTGTTTTAAATAGCATTCATAAAAAATTATTTTCATAGTCCCTGTGGGTACGATAACTCGAGATTTACTTGTCACTTTATTACTTGTTGTGATTGTGTACACTTGCATATTTTCATCGTGTTCTTTCTTTCCCACATAGTTGATCCTTTGAGTAACCTTACAAAACAGTTAACAGATCATACCTCCACTCACTAATCCCCCATAGAGGGATTATTCCTCATGGCTTTCATAGACAACTAGAATCGATGTAAAGAGAAGGCATGCTAATTAAATCGACAAGATAGAGTAAATGAAAGTGCCTGATTATATTGAGATTAATCGCAAATCCACAAAGTTTGAAATCTTCCACAATTCAGATATCTTGAAATCAACAAGAACAACTGAAATAAATCTAAAACCTAAAAATGAAAAAAAAAATACTAAACTAAATTTTTCATAGAGAATCTAGGCTAAGAGAATAGTGTCCATAACAAGTGACAAATGAGCCTTATAGCGTTCAGGTGGTCGTCGCCCTTAACCCTAGGTTAGCTAACACTTCTGAGCTTTAAGTTTGATTGTGTAGACCAAAATGCCCTTGCTTTAGGTTTTATTTCCATCCTAGAGTCGATGTCGTGACACATTAGGATATGTGCGTGATACAGCAATCAGTATACTCCTCTTCAGCTATCTACATGGGTATGTCACGATACCTTTAATCTATGTGATGACATCAAAGACAGTCTTAAGCTTTTTCCATTCTGCTCCTTAAGTTTTGATAGTGAGTCATCTGGGTTGCAACATAGCAACTATTATCCGTTTAGTACACCTTCTAATGGTCTCCTACACACTCACAAAGTGTGTTAGCTCACCCTTATACCTCATTTGGTCCCTAAAGTCAATAAAAGACTTAATTTGCACATTTTATTAAATATAAATAAAACTAAGAAAACTTAACTAAAACATCACAAAAATGCTTAGATTCAAGCTCCTTAAATGTGAAAACTAATTTAATCTGCCATATCAAATTACGATATATCAGATAACGACTAGTGTGAGCAGTACTGCGTAGCTTTGTCATGACCGTCAGCTTTGTGTGAGTAGACCTGTTAATAGCTCAAGAGTGAGTAGTATATGTGATATGAGATTGAGATAACTTCGGCTATATATGTGGCACTTAGGGTACGAGTTTCCTGGGTATCCGATAGTATTTTGAATGGTTCAACGGGTAAATGAAAGATATAGATGAATATGAGTACAGGTATGTTCATGAACCGTATAAGCTTTGAATCGAAGAAACTTGTGAAATTCACATCTAATCTTGTAATTGAATATGTGATAGGCTTGTGTACTTATATGAGTTGTATATTAATCTGATCAATTGTTTAAAATGTATTTGTAAGATAAGATAAGTTTATTGTTATACAAACTTATTAAGCTTTATAGCTTACATTGTTTATTTTCCTGTGTTTTATAGTGAAATCAAAGCTAGCTCGAATTTGGGAATCATCGAAGACCTCATCACACTATCAATCTATCACTTTGGTACTTTTGAATCTATGTTTTTGGTTATATGACATGTATAGGAACTTTGGTCATTTTGATATATGTGTTGGTAATGAATTTGGCCATTTGAATTAACTTGTAAATGTTAAGTGTTTGATTTTTTATATAGCCATGAGACTTGACTTATTTTAGTATGTTGGTGATAAATGTATATATATGTGCATATGGATTTAGTTATGTGTTTGATGAGGGATATGTGATGCTTGTCAATAGTTGGCAATTAGGGATACTATATGGTTGAGATTTGAATTCAGTATGTTTGTGAATTTAGGTAAAATAATGCATGTTTGAAAGTGACCATATTGATGTTTTCAGAAAGTGAATTGTTAGTGTTGAAATGGAATGAATTGTGCTTGGTTGAGGTTGGTTGATTGCCTATTATGCCATGTTTTGGTGCCATTTGGTTTAGTGTAGGTGTATACAAATTTAGGTGGCAAGGTGGCTTGGTAAATAGCCTATTTTTGTCCACACAGGTAGAGACACGGGTGTCTGTCTCAGCCGTGTGTGACGCACGATCAGGTTACACGACTGTGTGTCCCCTGGTGTTGAATTAGAAATCAAGTCAATATGCTCCACATAGCCCAGCACACGGGTGTGTGACTTGGCCGTGTGACATAAGTCAGTATACCCTACAGGTTTGGCACGGCCTGGCACACGAGCGTGTGAGGCCATTTCGAAAGGACACATGAGCTGGTCACACGGGCATGTGGTTGGCCTTGTGACCCAAGTCAGGGAGTTACACAAGGTCGGGCATGGGCTAGAACACGGCCATGTGATCTCATTTTGAATGTCCAGACAACATGTGACACAGCCGTGTGTCCCTGTAGTTTGAAAAATTTTCTAAGTTTTGTAAAAGTTTCCTAAGTTATCGGTTTAGTTCCGAACCATCCTGAAAGCATGTTTAGAGCCTCGTAGGGTCATATTAGGGACAATGGGAATGATTTTGAATGATGTTTATTTGAAATTCGAAAATGTAAGTGAAATGTATGGTTATTTGTGAAATAAGTTTGATAAAGCTTCGTAACCCTATTTTGGTGTTGAATACGGGTGAGGTGTGTTACAGATTCACTCTACTCTTCTATCCCTTGAACTTTATTTCTTTTATGTTATTTTATTTTATTAGTATAAAAACCCTAAACAACCCTTTTATTCTGTTATCATACTATAAATGATTTAAAGTAATAATTAGATTTTTTAGTGTTTAGGTTAGAATTGATATAGCACTTACCTCCCTTGGGTACGATCCTTGGAGTACTCACCTATTTCATTGTAAAACTATATCACAACTTGACCCTTATACTTGAGGATATCGCCTTGTATTTCTATTTTTTATTGCAGTATTCACACTCTAGACATTGGTATGTCCAGAGGCGGTTAAGTAGTTGGTGCGGTTGTCAGGGAAGCAACATTTCTAGAATAATTTTAATTTTCACACTATAATCAGAATAATTAGGAAACTTTTTAAATTATAGATCTTCGTATATAAATCACTGACAATATGCATGTTTTAGGGACATTATTTGATGTAAACTAGTTAAGGTCTAGCATTTCCTGACCTGTTATCCATAGTTCACATTTTTAATTAAATCTTGCTTTATTGACATGTATCTCTAATAATGTCAGATTCACTGACCATATAAACAAAGATCCCATAGCATTTTTGCGTAAATTTGACCACATATGCAACAGTGTTAGTTATGCAAGAATACCATCAGAGACTATCAAATTATTATTGATTCCATTTTTGTTAAAGGGGAGAGTAAAAATGTGGTTCGAGACACTTGCTCCAGACACCATCACTACATGGGCCAATTTCGTGCAGATATTCCTTCACCGAGTTTTGCCTATGACTAAGGTTCTAAGTAGTTACACGTAGTTATATTATTTTCAGTAAGGTATCACTAAAACTTTAGGACAAGTGTGGGAAATTTTCATTACAATCCTTAGATCTATATTAGGCAGAGGCATACATTTCACAGTTCAATTACAACATTTTTACTACAGGTTGGATAGTTAGAATAGACAAAAAATTGATATCGTGACGGGGTGAAGTATTTGGAAAAAAACCCAAGAGGAAGTAATGGAAATATTGGAAAATTTTAGCATTAATGAATCAACCTGTAACGCCTCGAATTTTGGGCCTAGAAGTATTAGGTCTTGAGCATGGAAGCAGTTAGGAGGCTACACATAAAATTTAGTTGTGTAAGAAAGTGACATAAATGCATGTCCGCTTCAGTGGTTAAGTGTCCTGAGAAGTGTCTGAGAAGTCTTAGGTTCAAGCCTGGACATGTGCAAAAAGTTTTGTTTTTTTGAAGGAATAAACTCGTTGCCTTTAGTTAGTAGGCTTTTAAATTAATGTAAATATAACATGACAGAAAGGGCCTGCTGGTCTAGAAGATAAGTGACGTGTCATTGTTACTGAAGGTCTTGAGTTCGAGTCCTGCAATATAACACACCGTACCAGTATCCTACTCTGAGACGAAATACGAGGCATTACCTCACTTGAATGCATGCTTACAACCCTTTCCGGGTCTCCAAGACTTGGACAAATTTAAAACTTCCTCAAAATTATCAATGTATCCTTATTATGGGCCTACGAGGCCCAAAACACACATCAGAAATTATTCAGAACCAACTCGGGTTCTCTAGCCAAATTTAGAAAAATGTCACTTGACATAGGGGCACACACCCATGTGGAAGGGCAACACGCCCGTGAGACTATTTCGACATGGCCGTGCTGATGGCCCGTGTGGCTCACACAGCCTAAGCAATACAGGGACAAGCCCGTGTCCACCACTTGTGTGGAGTTAATTCTAAATGCACACCTACAGGGGTTTTCACATGGCCTGGCACACGCCCGTGTCCTTGGTTCGTGTCCTTCACACGGCCATGACACGCCCGTGTCCTAGCCCCTGTGCAAAAACATGGACATTCTGTTTCTGATGTTAGCAACTCCAAAATGTAACACAGCCAAGGCACACGCCTGTGTGCTAGGCCGTGTCCTTCACACGGCTGAGACACACGACCATGTCTCTGCCCGTGTGTTTACTACCATGCATACTGACTTGAAAATTTTATGTGCAGGGGATACATGACCGGACCACACGCCCATGGGGCTAGCCATGTGTCACATATGGCCTAGACACACGCCCTTGTGTCTACCCATATGGACAAAAATAAGGCTATTTACCAAGCCTCTTTGCCACCCTTACTTACACAGCCTACACAATAACAACCACAACTAATACAAGACTATTTCACGTAATAAAATCAACCACAATAGAAAACATTTCATTTGTGCATTTTACTCGTCCACGAATACAACATCATTTGCAGATATTAAAATGAATAATTAGTCATCATTCGAGGCTTAATACAAAATGAGGGATTTATCCCCAAGCCAACACATTTGGCCAAGTTAATATTAACACAAAACATAAGTCTAGTTCCCTATACATGCCATATTAAAAAATATAAATCAAACTATACTGAATACTTCGATTGATAGTGTGATCGATATCTCTGACTTCCTTTAGTCCTTGAGCTAGCTAGGTGGCACTATAAGAAAATGGAAAAGGAGAAGGAGTAAGCATAAAGCTTAGTAAGTTGCACATAAATAAATATACAACATAACTTTACCATTCATCAACAAGTATCACAATACACAAGTGGGCATAAGCAAAACTTACTCATTAATATTTAATACACATCATATAGCTTATATTGAGCTCATGTCTCATACATACCAAATAGGTATCTGTATCACTCACAACACGGTTGTACCTTCCTCATTAACTAGAAAACATAACTATCACCGTTGAACCATTTGGAACATTATAGGATATTCCATAAGCCTCAAACATGGGTAAGGTACCGATGCCATGTCCCAGACATAGTCTTACACAGGCTCTAGCATATTGGTGCAGATGCCATGTCCCAAACATGGCCTTACACTGACATATCTCGTAGCCGATGTATGTCCCAAACATTTCTTATACTAGCTTACATCTCGAGGCAGATGCATGTCCCTGACATGTCTTATATAGCTTATGTCTTGAGGCCGATGCATGTCCCAGACATGTCTTATACTAGTACTCGTCACAATGCCGATGCCATGTCTCGGACATGGTCTTACACTGGCTCTCATAATGTGGCCGATGCATGTCCCAGACATGTCTTACACTAGCCCACAATAACCCATATGTCATGGCATGAGTACCCGATATATTTCCTAGCCATTAAAATCACTTACTTGTAGAGATGCTAACTAGCTGAAATTTGAGCTTCAAAACCCCTCTAATGGATGATGTTTTCGGTAGGAAAGAGTTGAGAAATAAATGAAAATGACAATTTTTTTCTTTTTGTTATTTTCTATTCAATTAAGCCACCAAATATCACCTAATCTTTGACTTTTCTCATCTTTCTGTCCCTATGGCCGGCCAAGCTATCACAATAGGTTCTAATTGCCCTTTAAAGACCCCCAATTTTTTATTCTCTAGCTATTTGACACCTTTAGCTATCAATTTAGGACTTTTACATTTTATGCGATTTACTCATTTTTTGTAATTGGGCTCTCAAATGTTAAAATTAGCTCACCAAATTATTCATGCACTATTATAAACATGCTACGACTCCATATCAACAATAAAATAACTTTTTTTACCTCAGATTTGTGGTCTCGAGACAACTATTCTTACTAGGCCCTAAATCGGGCTATTACATGTAATGCGCAAGAGAGTGTTTTATTTTGCTGTAAGTACATGGGAGTGCCCTAGGTTGGCCGAAACTCTAAGGAGTTTGAAGGGAGTTCAAACTAGTTGGTGGAGAGGTTGGAGAAGAGGTTAAGGAGTGGATCAAGGGATTTGGTGGACGGTTAGAGATATTATAGGAGAAAATCGTGAGGAGTTGAGGGGAAGGAAGTGTTGTGCCGAAATGGGACTTTAGGCACTCATTGAATTCGGCTTTAGGAAGATTTCAAGATTGTTTTGGTTACTTTTCTCTTCACCTTGTTTTCTGTCACTTCTTTTTTGCTCCTTTTCTTTCGTGGAGGTCGGATTGTGCTAAGGAGTGTGAGTAATATCCTTCATTTTAGGTTTATTTTTAGTACCATTCAGGTTCATTTCATTTGTTGACTTTGTTTTCCCCTACAAACCCTTGTCTAATCGATTTTCTTTTCTCCTCTACTTCTCCAAACCTTGGCTGAATATTGTTGAAGTTATTTCGTGTAGCACTTTTCTTCAGGACTTGCTCTTCTTCCTCTACCCTTTTGTCAATTGTTTTGTCAAATATTGATTCTCTCCCTCCCTCTCTTGTTTTCAATTTTGCACAATCTTGCTTGCCTTTCTGCCGATTTCACTCCTTTGTTCTTCCTCTTTTCCTCCAATAGGTGTGTGTTGCTAAATATTGATTGGTAAGTCCCTGTTTTGCTTCTTCATTTCGGCTTTTCTCCACTTATTCTATGATTGCCAATTCTCATCTCCTCTCTTTTATTTGGTGTTTCTTTCGGCTTTAGAAGTTCTCGAGGGGTGAAGGAGTTTACGAGTGTTACTGAAGTGTTTGAAACCTTTCTCTCGTCACTCGATCGAAGGTAACTCTATTCTTAGTTATTGTGCTCAACCTGAGTATTTTGGGCTTGCATTCTTGAGTGTAGGTCGAATGCTTCATTCCCTACTTGTGGGTTCTGTGTTTCTGTAAGTTAAGTCATGCTGATTTAAACCATGTGTATAAACAATCGTGATTAATAAAACCTGCTTGTAATGCAAATATCCATCAAGGAGTTTGTAATTAGCCTTCGTCAGTGGTTTAAGCGGGCTAAATCACACTCATTCAATAAAGGTTTTGGTGCTCGTGGACTTTTAGCACGTTAACACTGCCCAATTCGTAAATAGGCAAAAGCCGAAAAATGTGACCATTGACACTACACGGGCGCACGCTCGCTCGTATGGTAATCTGAATGCATAAACGTGGGCATTTGATCGTAGGGGCCACTATGAGCGATTTCATGGGTTTAGGTCATTTTGGGCCATGTTGGGTCGAAATGGGCCGTGTAGGCCCCACGAGCTTGTGGGCCTCGCACGGGTAAACTTCACGGACATGTGGAGTGCCGAAACCACCCTTTTTATTTAAAAATTTTAGGTTTGTTTATTTTTTTTATTTTTTATTTTTTAAAAAATGGGGGAATCGATTTTAAAAAAAAAAGAGAAATATGGAGTTGCCACTGATCCTTTTGTTTTGGTGTGATCGGATCACCTAAGAATTTGGTTATTTTAATAAAACATTTTTGGTTTACTAAAACAACGATTCTGGTCTATGAAAATATGAGAAATGGGGCTCGGGAGTCGATTACGTATGAGGAAGGATTAGCACCCTCACTACGCCCAAAATTGGTACCAAATCGATTTAAATTCTGTCCTCATGTCTAAAATTAAAAATGTTTTTGAAATGTGGTTCTTTTTTGATAACATTTGAATAACCCGAGTTGGTTGCCAAAAATCCTCTTGTTTCAACTTCCGAAAGTTTATAATTCGAAAATTTCAAAAGGATGCCCAACTATTTGGTCCAACGAAAAAACTGACACCCAGCACGGTAGGGCATGATTCCTCGAATTTCCAAACATTGAACATTGCCTTGCTTTAGAAAGTACGAGTGAAATTCCAAAGGGATATTAGATTATTTGGTACAAACGGAAGATTGCAACCCAGTACAATAGGGCACTACTCTCCGAATTGTCAAACATCGAGTATTTCCCTTTTTTTTAAGAGTTTTTATAAAACATGAGTGAAATTCTGAAGGAATCTTCGATTGTTTTGAATAAACGAGAAATCACAACCCAGCACGACAGGGCATGATTCCTGAATTGTCAAACACCGAGTATTGCCTTTGTTTTAAAGGATTTTTAGAAGACATGGGTGGAATTCTAAAGGGATATTTGATTATTTTGAGCAAACGAGAAATTGCAACCCAACACGTTAGGGCACGATTCCGCGAATTGCCAAATATCAAACCTTGCCTTCGTTTCAAAGAATTTTTAAATGGGTAATTATAAAACTGGCTTAAAACGTATTAACGCATTTTGAAACTAAAAAAAATTAATCATAAAGATTTGAATTTATAAAACAAACTACATTTCAAAAAATCGAGTGTAAAACAATAATATGGGATAATAAGTATGAGATACTATCCACTAATAAACTAATAATTAAGCAGGGCTAATCTAAAGAAAAGCAACTCGATTACGATAACGCATGGAGAAAAATTGATGTGGTAACATATAAAAATGAGCGAGCCTGATGTAGCAAATATACAAGAAATATCGGGAAGATAATTAACACATGAGATATCAAACGATATAGGATCAACAAGATACAAAAATAATAGATTAAAAAAAATGATGGACTTGAAAGCATACTTATATATAAAGAAGACTATGTATATAAAATGTCGGTTTGATAATGTACGTAAATCAAAACATGTACTAATGTAAATGAATATAAAATAACTCAAATTTTATGTAAAACACATATACAAAACATATTTGAATAGCAAAAATATATATTAGAATACATGGGTTTAATAATATATAGATCAAAGGTAGGTATCGATAAATATATATATATACTTGCATAACGATGATTTAAAAGATATATTATAAGAATTACATAATATAATATAAGAATACGTTTAAAGAAAATTATATGTATATAAAATAATATAATATTAACAATATGCATAAAATAAAAATTGACTTTATTATAAAGTACGTGTATATATCTACACAATAGTATATATAGAAAATCATTCATAAAAAATAACATACAAAATATGAAAATACGGTTATCAAAATTATAATAAATAAGTAAGTAAATGGTACAAATGTTGTAACCTATACGAATAAATAAACACGAATAAAATAAAAAGAAAATTAAATGAATCTAGAAAGAAGCCAAATTGAAATCAAATCAAAGTATGGAGGATGGTTTGAATAAAATAAACTGTTGGAAATGAAAAGGAAGGACTAGCGCATAACATGGGTAAATGCACAGGGACCAAATCTGGAAATAATCCAGACCCCAAACGCGGTGTACGAGTGTGGGCTAAAATGAAAATATGTGCAAATTACATGTCCAAATTAAAAAAGGAAACAAAACAAACTAGACGCAATTGATTGCGCATGCGAAAGGGGAGGACCTGGCGTGCAAATATCCCCTCATCGCAAAAACGCGTGGATCCCAGGGGTGAAGGATCGGGTCGGGTCGAATAAGCTTATGCGACGCCGTTTTGAGGCCGGGGGACCAAGCCTTAAACGACGCCGTTCCCACACATACATAAAAACCCCTTTTTTATAAGATTTTTTTCATTAATCCAAACCCTAGCCCCCTCTCTTTGTTCGAATCTCAAAAGGCCGTAGCCACCATTTGACCACCGAACAGCGATTGACGGAGGGAGACTTGTTCGCTCACTAACCCCGCTTGGGTCCCTGCTTTAAGGACCTCTGATTTCAGACCTTACACCCCGTCTCGATTTCGATTAAAATGAAAGAGACGAGGATTCCGGTGGTTCATTCGTAGAGGTAATCCCTTTACTCCCTTTTTTGATTGAAATAACAGCATGTGTAACCAAACAATATGAAAAGAAGATGAAAACAAACGGGAAAGAAGGGCCAAAGCCGAATAATCACCTTTTTAAGGTTTTGATTTCTTTTCTTTGTATTCAGTGTGCAAAAATGTGCACGTATTCCTATTGCGTGTGTTTTTTTTGTTGCATAAAAAAATACCTAGGCTATTACATGGCTTTTATAGCTGAAACTAAAGAAGAAAAAATACAATATTTCCTTGCTTTGCTGCTGCTACGTTTGTTTTGTTCGCAGGTACGGAGTGGAGGACATGCGCTGGCGTGTACGGGAGCTGCGCTGGTGTAGGTACGGGGGCTGTGCTGGAGGGTACGGAGGCCAGGGCCGAGGCTCGGCTACGGCACGAGGGAAAGAGAACCCTAAGGTTCTGTCTGTTCTAAAAGCAGTGGGCCTATTGGGCCTGTATTTTGGGTCAGGTCTAGGTTTAGTTATTAGGTCTTGGGTTTTATGTTTAGTTTGGGCTATTAGTTTCTGTAATTGGACTGTAATGGGCTGTGGTTATTTATTTATTTTATTTTTATATATATGTTTGGGGTTTTTAGCGGGCCCGGGCCAAAATTGGTCACTACAACTTCCCCTCTTTGCTCATTGTCGTGCAACGAGAATAGAGCAAAGACTTCAAAGAGGGCCAATTTTGCCCGGTTTCGCGGAGTCATGACTTCTTTGGTGCTTCCTTTCTTCGAGGTAGCCTTGCCACTTCATAGGAATTGTTGCTCCTATCTGTTCCACTGTAACTCTAGAGAGACTAGCCTTGTAGCTTTTAATCTGCTCTACTGCAAATTCAGGAAGACAAGATCTACAATTTTCAGCCCATTATCCCACGACTTAGAGAGTTAAGGCTTGCTTAAATCTGCTTCACTGCAACTTCAAGATGCCAAGATTCATCGTCTTCGATTTGCTCCACTGTAACTTCAGGGAGACAAGATCTATAATCTTTAGCCTACTCCACTACAACTTTAGGGAGCTAGGACTTGCTTAAATCTGCTTCACTGCAATTTTAGGAAGCCAAGATTCGTCGTCTTTGATCTACTTCACTACAACTTTAGGGAAACAAGACCTAAAATTTCAGCCTACTCCACTATAACTTTAGGGAGCTAGGTTGGTGGATTAAATCTGCTTCACTGCAACTTCAGGGAGCCAAGATTCGCCGTCTTCGATCTGCTTCACTGCAACTTTAGGGGAACAGGATCTAAAATTTCAGCCTACTCTACTACAACTTTAGGGAGCTAGGTTGATGGCTTAAATCTGCTTCACTTCAACTTCAGGAAGCCAAGATTCGCCGTCTTCGATTTGCTTCACTGCAACTTCAGGGAAACAGGATCTAAAATTTCAGCCTACTCCACTACAACTTTAGGGAGCTAGGTTGATGGCTTAAATCTGCTTCACTGCAACTTCAGGAAGCCAAGATCTGTCGTCTTCGATCTACTTCACTGCAACTTCAGGGAAACAGGATCTGTAGGATTCGCCAATGTCACTACACTATCTTCTAAAGACATGATTTGTAGAATTGGTTTCCTGTATCTATGTATGTCAAAAATTAGGATGTTATGATCGAGATGAATCAAATGCTCCTAACTAAGTGAATGGTTATGAATGTAGAAATGTCATGAGAGTAATTTCTTTTTTAAAAAACTTAAGGCATCATTGCTCATAGTTCATCCGGGTTCTATCATTGATGTGCTATCGCGGCTTCTTGCTTAGCCGTTATCTTTGACAGAGAGTTTGAAGAAGTAGCCATAATTTGGACCGTTCTTTCTCCAATATTTTCAACTTTTGAACTTGGTTAGTCCTGAGTAGTGGCCCTATTTTAGGTCCTTGTACTATTTAGAGACTTTCCAGAGTAATATGCATAACATCTTTTGTGTGAATATTATAAGTCCCAAAAATTGTAATTTCGAAAAAAATACTCGAAAGAGATTATCATAATGAAAAAAATGGAATTTTATTGAGTAAAACTCGAAGTGAGCACAAAATAAAATGAGAAAAGAGGTGCCCCAGATATCACAGCACGAGTTTCACTATTCCAATTTCTCAAAGGCTCCTTTGAACCAAATGTGTATTTAAGAGATCCTGCATATTTTGTTGATGCTCCAAGGTGTACTGTTCTTCTGTCTTGCTGATTTTGGGAGGACAGTACTACCATATGCCCCATATTCAAAATTTGAGCTGCCCGTTTTCGGGTTTTCAACTCAAAAGCCCCTTTGGTCTCAAAGTGCCATTTGCAGGTTTTCACCTTGGCCTCTCCTCTTTTTTTTTTTTAGAGCGCCCTTTGCGGGTTTTCACTCTGGCCTCTCTTTCTTTAGGTAAAATACTTCTTGACCGAATCCGAGTTTATAGGATTGGGCAAGTTTCTACCGTCCATCTCGGCTAGAATCAATGCTCCTCCGGAGAAAGCTTTCTTCACCACGTAAGGTCCTTCCCAATTAGGCATCCATTTCCCTCGAAAATCCTTCTGTATGGGAAGAATCTTTTTCAAAACCAGGTCTCCTTCATGAAATTCTCTAGGGCGGACCTTTTTGTCATAAGCCGGCATCATTCGCCTTTGGTACATCTGACCGTGACAGATAGCTCTTAGCCTCTTTTCCTCAATCAAGTTCAATTGGTCATATCGAGATTGGACCCACTCTGCTTTATCCAATTTTAGTTCCGACAACACTCGGAGGGATGGGATCTCAACTTCGATGGGCAAAACTGCTTCCATTCCGTAGACCAGGGAGAAAGGGGTTGCCCTAGTTGAGGTTCTGACCGATGTTCGATAAGCAAAGAGGGCAAATGGTAATTTCTCATGCCAGTCTTTGTAGGTCTCGGTCATCTTCCCCACTATCTTCTTAATGTTTTTATTGGCTGCTTCCACTGCCCCGTTCATCTTCGGGCGATACGGTGACGAGTTGTGATGTCTGATCTTAAATTGACTGCAGACTTCCGCTATGTACTGTTGTTCAAGTTTAATGCATTATCAAATATGATCCTCTCCAGCATTCCATATCGACATATGATCTCTTTTTTTAGGAACCTGCTCACTGCTGACTTTGTAACACTAGCATACGAAGCAGCTTCTACCCATTTGGTGAAGTAGTCGATAACCACAAAGATGAACCGATGCCCATTGGAAGCTTTCGGCGATATTGGTCCAATCACATCCGTGCCCCACATAGAGAAAGGCCATGGAGAAACCATGACATGCAGCGGTGAAGAAGGCACATGAATTTTGTCTCTATAGATTTGGCACTTATGGCATCTCTTGGCATAATTGATACAGTCTCCTTCTATAGAGGACCAATAATACCCGAATCTCATAATCTGCCTTGCCATTGTAAAGCCATTAGCGTGTGTCCCACAGACACCTTCATGGACTTCTTCTAAGATTTTCTTAGCCTCTACAGCGTCTACGCATCTTAGTAGCACTTGATCCTTTCTTCTTTTGTATAGGACCTCCCCATCTAAGACATAGTCGATGGCCAATCTTCTCAGCGTCCTTTTGTCATTCTCGCTTGCTTGGTCCGGGTATTCACGATTCTTCACGTATTGTAATATATCGTGATACCAAGGATGATCATCTTTTTCCTCATCTTCTTCAATCAGAATAAGCAATGGGCGGAGTTTCATAAATGCTCATCCAGATGGGTTTGACATCTTCTTGCTTGTTCACCTTGATCATGGAGGCTAAGGTGGCCAAAGCATCGGCCATCTGATTTTCGTCCCGTGGAAGGTAGCAGAAAGTAATGTCATCGAACTCTTTAATCAATTCAAGGATCAGTTTTCGATAATCGATCAACTTGGGGTCTCTGGTCTCCCATTCTCCCTTGAGTTGATAAATCACTAGCGCAGAATCTTCGTATACCTCTAGCACTTTAATCTTGCGTTCTATGGCTGCACGGATACCCATAATGCACGCTTCGTATTCTGCCATGTTATTCGTGCAATCAAAATCTAATTTACTAGTGAATGGATAATGATCTCCGTTTGGGGATACCAAGACTGCCCCGATTCCATTACCCACAACATTTGATGCCTCATTGAAGTTTAGTTTTCAGGGAAGTTCTTTCGGATCACCTTCTTCAACGGTCGCAATACACATCAGGTCTTCATTCGGGAAATCAAAGTTCAAAGGCTCGTAGTCTTCCAAAGCTCTACTGGCCAGGAAATCTGCTATTGCACTTCCTTTTACTGCTTTCTGGTTCACATAAACTATGTCGAATTCAGAGAGCAGAATCTGCCATCGGGCCATCCTTCCATTCAAAGCTGTTGACTCCATCATGTACTTTAAAGGGTCCAATTTTGAGATGAGCCAAGTGGTATGATACAACATATGCTGCCTCAGCCTTCGAGTTGTCCAAATTAGGGCACAACACAACTTCTCTATCGGCGGATACCTTGTCTCAAATTCTATGAACTTTTTACTAAGATAGTAAATAGCTTTTTCTTTCCTTCCCAATTCATCATGCTGTCCCAGTACACATCCCATAGAATTCTAAAATACTGTCAGATACAATATCAATGGCTTATCGGGGTTAGGTGGCATCAGTACCGGAGCGTTGGACAAGCATTGTTTGACCTTATCGAAAGCCCTTTGGCATTCTTCATCCCATTCACCTAGGTTGTGTTTCTTGAGAAGGCGGAAGACAGGGTCACATTTCTCGGTTATTTGTGAAATGAACCGGGCAATGTAATTTAATCTTCCTAGAAAGCCTCAAACCTCTTTCTGAGTACGCGACGGAGATAGCTCTTGTATGGCTTTGACTTTGTCTGGATCGATCTCGATCCCTTTTTCACTGACCACAAATCTGAGGAGCTTTCCGGACTTGGCTCCGAAGGTACATTTGGCTGGATTGAGTTTTAGCTAAAACTTTCTCAATCTCAAGAATAATTTCCTCAGGACTTGTATGTGCTCTTTCTCTGTTCGAGACTTTGCGATCATATCATCGACATAGACCTCGATTTATTTATGCATCATGTCATGGAATAGGGTTACCATGGCTCTTTGATAAGTTGCCCCCGCATTCTTCAGTCCAAACAGCATCACTTTGTAACAGAATGTTCCCCACATGGTTACAAATGTGGTCTTCTCCATATCTTCAGGATGCATCTTGATCTGGTTATATCTGGAAAAACCGTCCATGAATGAAAACAATGAGTGTGCTGCCGTGTTGTCCATTAGGGTGTCAATATGAGGCAGTGGGAAATTGTCCTTTGGGCTGGCTTTATTCAAATCTCTGTAGTCCACACACATTTGCACTTTTCCATCTTTCTTAGGGATGGGGACGATGTTGTCTACCCAATTTGAGTATTTTACCACCTTTAGGAATCCGGCGTCAAACTGCTTTCGAACCTCTTCTTTTATTTTTAGCAAGACATCGGGCCTCATTCTTCGAAGTTTTTGCTGAACTGGCTTACATTCTTCTTTTATGGGGAGTCGGTGTACCATGATGTCAGTGTCCGACATGGGCATATCCTGGTATGACCATACGAAGACATCTTTGAATTCTTGAAGCAATTCAATGAGGTCTCGCTTCATCTCTATAGTGAAACATGTTCCGATCTTCACCTCTTGTCCTTCTCCTAAGCTCTCAATTTCAACTGATTCTTTGTGAGGTAGGATTTGTTTCTGGTCTTGTTCTACCATCCTCAACAAATCAGGAGATAGGTTACAGCCTTGGTCATCTTCAAAATCCTGAGAATCCTCCATAGACACATCTCGCTCAAAAGAGAACTCTAAGTCACTAGCAGTGTCATTCGTATCATTGATATCTGGGGACCTGTTATGAGGATGAAGGCAGATACAAAGAATCAAAAGAATTCGAAACATTTACTCATGGTATGATTATGAATGACGAATGAAAGAATATTTAGAAGAATGTTTCAAGAATAAGAGAATCCGAAAGTAATTATTTGTATGGTTATGAACGAAATTGAAATGATGAGAGAACATTTGCTCAAAAATGATAATAACCGTGCATTTTATTGAAATAATGTTTTTAAACATCAGCCTATTTCACAAAAGATTCTTATTACTCCTAGGCCTAGAGCAATAAGTGTGTTTTGGACATTACTCTGAATCTGTTCTAAAAACTATAGGAATCTCTTCCGCAGTCCAGTTGTCTAGAACACTTCCAGGTGTGTAGGGGTAAATGCCCGACAAATTTTCTCTTCCAGTCTCCTCTTCGTGCGTGGCGTTGATGTCTAAGCTTTCCAGCCTTTCTTCTATAGCTCTCTTCAAAGGCGTGTCTCTCTTGGGATGAATGATTCCCCCGGACACAAAAGTTTTCGATATCTGGGGGAATATCATTGGCTCCCACTTGAGTTCCTCCCCCGTTAACCGTGCTCTCCTCCTTTATTGCTTCTTCTCCAACTCCTTTCTCCTTTGTCCGCATCCGGCCTAAATCCTAAGCCGAAGCGGTCTCTCTTCTCCTTCAATACCGGCGTTTCGACTCTTCCTTGAAGATGTCTGCCAAGTCCTCTTCCGGGTAGGGCCCCTTTTCCAGCCATCAACCGTAAGCTCATCCTCGTAGTTTTGGACAATTTTGGCACCAGAATCTTGCTTCCCTCGGCGATGAAGGTCACATTAACAAATTCCAAAGATCGAAATGAACATTCGATTGCCACGTCATCTATCTCCAAATAAGGCGCATTATTGCTCACAGTTGCAATGATATCCTCTTCAGCATTGATCGTTATCAACCGCCCTTCTAACACCAGCTTCAACTTTTGATGCAACGATGAAGGAACTGCCCCAGCTGAATGTATCTAGGGCCTCCCCAATAAGCAGTTGTATGAGGGCTTGACATCCATTACTAGGAAATCCACCTCATATGTGTTTGGCCCGATCTAAAGAGGTACCTCGATTCTGCCCATCACTTTTCTCTCAGTGCCATCAAATGCTTTCACTATGTTCTGGCACTCCTTCATATGAGAGCTGTCTATAGGTAATCTGTTGAGTGTAGTTAAGGGCAAGACGTTCAAGGCTGAACCATTGTCAATCAGTACGCCTGGCAGCGTATACCCTTTACAGCGCGTGGTGATATACAAAGCTTTAGTCGACCCCATGCCCTCGGGTGGTATCTCATCATCATTAAAAAAGATGTAGTTGTCGGCACTGATGTTGCTAACCAAACAGTCCAACTTATTAACAGAGATATCATTGGCAACATATGTTTCATTCAAGACCTTCATTAGCGCGTTGCGATGGACTTCTGAGCTTAGTAAGGCCAGTACCGAGATACGAGCCAGTTGTTTGCATAGTTGTTCCACCACACTGTATTCGCTATGCTTTAGGAATTTTAAAAATTCCTTGGCCTCCTCTTCGTTAACTGGCTCATTAACAGGTTTGGTTGCTTTTTCTTTCATTTCCTCGACCACTGGGGTTTTTCCTTTTACGAGTTGTACCTCCTCATTTGCTATATTGTAACGTCTCCCGCTATGTGTATAGGAGCCTCTATCTTGACCTTCTTTTGAAGCATCCATCGGGCTTTCCTTCCCCAAAATCGTCATGTTACAATCATAATTCCATGGGACCTTTTTGCTGTCTTTGTAGGGGAAGACTGCAGGTCTCTGGATTATGACCCTTGGTGGTATTTGAACTCTAGCTTCATTATTTTTTGGTCTCGATATGATAACCACAGGGTAGTTAGCTGTTTGACTCTGCGCCTTTAATTCTCCCTCCGATGCGCATATATCTCCCTCTACGGGGTTTTTAGCTTCTTCATAAAACTCAATTTCATTATTATCTATCATGTTCTGTACTAGGGCCCTGAATTCCACACACTCTTGGATTTTATGCCCCAGCTCATTATGGAACTCGCAGTAGTTCCTCTCTTCTTTAGATTCTTCCCTCGAATCCAAAACGATCAATCCTCTCTTGGCCATCTCCTTCTATACCCGTCTCAACGGGGTCCTGACTTCTGCCACCTCATACTTGATCTTCTTGTTCCTACCTTCACTTATCTCATTCACTCCTTGGTTGGTATGATTGGGGAGCGAGTTTTTCGCTACATTGGGAATAGCTGGGTCATCAAACCTCACGATCCCGATTTTGATGAGTCTTTCAACTACTTTCTTAAATGCGGTGCAATTTTCGATCGAGTGCCCTCTGATTCCCGCGTGGTATTCACATTGGGCATTTGTGTCATACCATTTGGGGTACGGGGGCTGTAGTGGTTTCAAGTAGAAAGGGGACACCACATGAGCATTGAACAGGTTCTGGTACAACTCCCTATACGTCATGGGTATAGGGGTGAACTATAGCCTTTCTGTGTTCTCCTTGCATTGGATTCTTATCTTATAGAGCTTTGTTGATTGGTGGTCACCGTCTTGGGTTAATTCACGGTGAACGACTTGGATTGGCCCTTACCGAATGCGCTCGTGTTGTTTACTTCATTATCTCTTTTCCTCGGAGCTGACTTTCTGGTACTTTCTTCGGCTTCTATCTTTTCGCTTCTCACAGCATTTTTAATCATTTCACCCGTCATCACTATGTCTGAGAAGCTCTTGTTGGAGCTTCCCAACATGTGAGTGATAAAAGGGGCTTTCAATGTGTTGATAAAGAGTATTGTCGTCTCTTTTTCTAGAAGCGGCGGTTGAACTTGTACGGCCACTTCTCTCCACCTTTGTGCATACTGTCTGAAGCTTTCATTTGACTTCTTCTCCATGTTATGGAGAGTGATTCTGTCGGGGGTCATGTTCGTCACATGGTTGTATTGCTTCATAAAGGCCTGGGCCAGGTCCTTCCATGAATTAATTTTAGCTCGGCTCAGCTGATTATACCACTTAGATGCCGCCCCAACCAGACTATCTTGAAAGTAGTGAATTAAGAGCTGGTCGTTGTTAATGTATCCTGTCATTCGCCTGCAAAATATAGTGATCTGGGCTTCAGGGCAGCTCGTTCCATTGTATTTCTCGAATTCGGGCATTTTGAATTTGGGGGGAAGGACCAAATCTGGGACCAAACTCAGGTCTTTGGCATCAATCCCTTGATGATGATCCGCGCTTTCCATGGCTCTGAATTTCTCCTCAAGCCATCTACACCGTTCTTCCAATTGTTTTTGTGAATCTACCCTCGCCTTTTCTTCTTTAGCAACTTCATCCAAATCGGGAACGGGCGGATAGTTCGAGTTGTTGACAAAGTTAGAGCCTGAGCCGGTTTGAAAGTTCATCGGCATTGAAGCTCTGGCCTGAACCTGCTGGGGCATGATCGTGACAGGTGGTTTTTGTAGATTAATCTCGGGCTTCATCGGTATATGTGTCAGAGTGAAGCCAAGAGGGTATTGAGGGTCTTCATTAGTTTCCTCGACCTTATCTATGGGGCCCTTTCCCTTATCCGTTCCTCCCAATAGCAATTGGGATAACTGACTCATCATCTCCCTCTAGGATTCCATCATTTGTTCCTTCATCTCTCGCTGAATCTTGGCTAGCTGCTCCTGCATCTGAGACTGTATTTGTTCTTGCATGTCCTTTTGCATTTGCTCCAATTTCTCAAGTCTCTTATCCATTAATTTTTTCCTTGTACCGTAGGGGTGCGTAGTTGGTTGGTTTTCGTTGGTTTCCAGGTTACTGAAATAATTTTTAATTAATTAATTAGAAAACTCTTATGGCCTTTAATGCATAATGATATGATGCAATGCAAATGCATGAATGCAAAGGAGGCATCAATTTTGATTCAATTGCCCTTAGAAAATTTCACTTGAAAATAAAATCTTTTACATAAAGTCGAGTTACAAATAAAATTTCGCTCTAACACTTAAATTCCTAATCTTTCTAAACAACGAGGCCAGCTCTTGTCCGCGGTCTGACTCCAACTCATACTTCACGCTCAGTGTGTCCGCCTGAACTGCTAAAGTTTGGAAGTAGTCAGCTACCTCCCGAATCTGGGTTATGGCTTCCCCCATAAGGTAATCTCTGTTTCTGACTTGGCCTTGCGCATGGTGAAGTTGCTCTTTCCAACGATCCTCGTTTGCCTCAAAAAATTGGATCCGCATCTCACAGTTTTGTAATGACGCCTCTAACTCTTCTATTTTTCCTTTCATTTCTTCTATCTTTCTCAAGCTTGCCCTCAATTCCATTGCGGTGTTGCGGTTTCGATACTGATGCAGAGACTTCTCGAGTTCTACCACTCTAGCCCTTAATTCTCCTCGCTCATTTCTGCTCTCCGACAGACTCTTCTCCAAATCTTCGTTTCGTGCCTGAGCTTCTCGGAATTTCCTTTCCCACCGATCGGTATTGGCCTTTTCTTCTTGAATTTCATGGTGCCATTGTTCGGAAGTCTTTCCTAACCCCGCAGTCATCATGGATAAGCGCAACTTCTTATAGTCAGTCTTTAAGCTATCTAGATCTTCTTCGGCCTTGGTTTTTCCTTTTCTCTACTTCTCAGCCTCAGACCTTTGAACATCAGCATCTAACCTTAAGTGCATCTTCTCTTCCTCCAATTTTCGATCTTCTTCCCAAGCTCTGAACTCTTCTTCTCGAAATCTTGCCTTATAATTTTCAATTCCGACGGGACGACTTGTAATTTTTCCCTGATAGGTCGAGCATTCTCCAAGCTTGGCCTAGGAATATTATCATTAATCCTCTTCTTAAACCACTCGCTATACTCGGGCGTTACCATGGAACCGATGGCTAACCTCTTCATCCAACAAGTTTGCTTCCAAGCATCCGATAGCTCCCGAACTTTCTTCTTATAGTGAGCACCGCTAAAAGAGAATTCAGTCTAAGCGAGTCCGTTGGTCATGGGTACAAACTACCTTGACTTATATTGCCTCAACGCGAGTAATGGAGTATAGCCGGTAGTTCCCCAAATTCCTAACAATGGTACCCAATCAAAGTTACCACATCGGTACATGATCTCATCAGGAACCATCCAGTAAGCTCTCCACTCGATATCCCCCTCCTTGAGGTTCTGAAGAATGTCCATCCACTTCTCTTCCGAGATATCCTCTCTCCTTTGTATAGCTGCCTCTTCTTTTAACAGGGAATAACCCTCAGAAAAGACCCGATAAGAAACCTTGTCTACCTTCCAAAAGTGCCCGTGAAACCATGTCATCAATAATTGTGCACATCTAATGAACCGTCCTTCGCCCGTCTTCCGACATGTGCTCAAGGATCTAAACGTCTCAGCCAATATCGCCATACCGGAGTGATTCCCTTCTCAAGGCGATCGAATAAGTCAATGACTGCTTCATCCACGTGCCTCAACGCCTTAGGGAAAATTACCAAACCGTAGATACTTAAGGCGAAGATATCGATCCTCTTTCTTTCATCCGGATGCGTCAAAATCAAGTCTCGTAGATTCTCCCAAGAGATACATTTACTATCTCCTTTTTGCTGAATCCGAGCGGTAACCCAAGGCTCGCTCATCCCAGAAATACTCATCAATTTCTTCACGAAGGTCTGACTACTAAAAACCCGGGCATAAGTCTTCCAAACCTGAATTTTTGGACACCTAAGCAAAGTAGTGTATTCCTCTATAGTAGATACCAAATCCACTTCTCCAAAAGTGAAACACCTGTACGCAGAATTCCAAAACTGCACCAAGGCTCGGAACAAATGCTTATCCACTCTAATGTCTAGCAGGTAGGATATGTCACCATAGCTTTGGTAAAACAACTACTTGATCCCTTCATCCCAACTAGGCCAAATGTCTCTCAACTCTTGCAGCTCATTCAGTACCACATTGACGCGAGTGAAATCCTGCAACTCGGAGATATATCCTTCTGCCAAGCTATCCCCTCTCTCGAATTGTAGCTTCTCCGACCATGCACGAACAGCTGTATTATCCTCGACTTTACTAAGAAATTCATTCTCCATGTCAAACTTTCTAATTTAGTAATTGAATATGGATTAGCACCCCCTTTAGTATGCAATGTCATGTAAAAAAAGACAATCAAAATGAAACACCAGTTAGTATCAAATAATAGTGATAAAATGCAAGCACAGAAACGACAAATATAACACATATACGGGTAAGTACTAAGGCTCGATGCGGCTTCACCCAAGGATAGCTCCTAAGGTTCACTATATGTGGTTTAGTTCTAGGGATAAGGTACCCAAACCAGCAGATTCCTCAATCCTTACCCATTATAGGCTCATATAGATCGAGTTCGGTTCGGGGGGATACATTTCCCTATGACCATGCGGAGATGAAAATCTCATGAAATCATAGGTACGGTTGTACCCCGGAAGCAATCCACTAGCCCATGCGGAGGTGAAAACCTCACGAAAGCGTAGTTTCTTACTCCCACTTAGAAGGTGTGACCATAGTGGTCATGCAATGAAATGCAATACTATTCTACAATACCCGCACCAAAACAATCATACAATCGAATGCAATCAAAAGATACATGATTTTTTAAAATACATTTTCGATTTTTGACAAAAGGACAGTAAACAATCAATTTTTATGGCTCAACTCTCAAGTCCCCAGTGGAGTCGCCAAGCTGTCGAAACCACCCTTTTTATTTAAAAATTTTAGGTTTGTTTATTTTTTTATTTTTTTATTTTTTAAAAAATAGGGGAATCGATTTAAAAAAAAAGAGAAATATGGAGTCACCACCGATCCTTTTGTTTTGGTGTGATTGGATCACGTAAGAATTTGGTTATTTTAATAAAAAAATTTTGGTTTACTAAAACAACGATTCTGGTCTACGAAAATATGAGAAATCAGGCTCGGGAGTCGGTTACGTATGATGAAGGATTAGCACCCTCACTACGCCCAAAATTGGTACCAAATCGATTTAAATTTTGTCCTCATGTCTAAAATTAAAAATGTTTTTGAAATGTGGTTCTTTTTTAATAACATTTGAATAACCCGAGTTGGTTGCCAAAAATCCTCTTGTTTCAACTTCCGGAAGTTTATAATTTGAAAATTTCAAAAGGATGCCCAACTATTTGGTCCAACAAAAAAACCGACACCCAGCACGGTAGGGCATGATTCCTCGAATTTCCAAACATTGAACATTACCTCGCTTTAGAAAGTACGAGTGAAATTCCAAAGGGATATTCGATTATTTGGTACAAACGGAAGATTGCAACCAAGCACAATAGGGAACTACTCTCCGAATTGTCAAACATCGAGTATTTCCCCTTTTTTTTAAGAGTTTTTAGAAAACGTGAGTGAAATTCCGAAGGAATCTTCGATTGTTTTGAATAAACGAGAAATCACAACCCAGCACGATAGGGCATGATTCCCGAATTGTCAAACACCAAGTATTGCCTTTGTTTTAAAGGATTTTTAGAAGACATGGGTGGAATTCTAAAGGGATATTTGATTATTTTGAGCAAACGAGAAATTGCAACCCAACACGTTAGGGCACGATTCCGCGAATTGCCAAATATCAAACCTTGCCTTCATTTCAAAGAATTTTTAAATGGGTAATTATAAAACTAGCTTAAAACGTATTAATGCGTTTTGAAACCAGATAAAATTAATCATAAAGATTTGAATTTATAAAAAAAACCACATTTCAAAAAATCGAGTGGAAAACAATAATATGGGATAATAGGTATGAGATACTATCCACTAATAAACTAATAATTAAGCAGGGCTAATCTAAAGAAAAGCAACTCGATTACGATAACGCATGGAGAAAAATTGATGTGGTAGCATATAAAAATGAGCGAGCATGATGTAGCAAATATACAAGAAATATCGGGAAGATAATTAACACATGAGATATCAAATGATATAGGATCAACAAGATACAAAAATAATAGACTAAAAAAAATGATGGACTTGAAAGCATACTTATATATAAAGAAGACTATGTATATAAAATGTCGGTTTGATAATGTATGTAAATCAAAACATGTACTAATGTAAATGAATATAAAATAACTCAAATTTTATGTAAAACACATATACAAAACATATTTGAATAGCAAAAATATATATTAGAATACATGGGTTTAATAATATATAGATCAAAGGTAGGTATCGATAAATATATATATATACTTGCATAACGATGATTTAAAAGATATATTATAAGAATTACATAATATAATATAAGAATTTGTTTAAAGAAAATTATATGTATATAAAATAATATAATATTAACAATATGCATAAAATAAAAATTGACTTTATTATAAAGTACGTGTATATATCTACACAATAGTATATATAGAAAATTATTCATAAAAAATAACATACAAAATATGAAAATACGGTTATCAAAATTATAATAAATAAGTAAATGGTACAAATGTTGTAACCTATACGAATAAATAAACACGAATAAAATAAAAAGAAAATTAAATGAATCTAGAAAGAAGCCAAATTGAAATCAAATCAAAGTATAGAGGATGGTTTAAATAAAATAAACTGTTAGAAATGAAAAGGAAGGACTAGCGCATAACATGGGTAAATGCGCAGGGACCAAATCTAGAAATAATCCAGACCCCAAATACGGTGTACGAGTGTGGGCTAAAACGAAAATATGTGCAAATTACAAGTCCAAATTAAAAAAGGAAACAGAACAAACTAGACGCAATTGATTGCGCATGCAAAAGGGGAGGACCTGGCGTGCAAATATCCCCTCACTTCAAAAACACGTGGATCCCAGGGGCGAAGGATCGGGTTGGGTCGAATAAGCTTATGCGACGCCGTTTTAAGGCCGGGGGACCAAGCCTTAAACGACGCCGTTCCCACACATACATAAAAACCCCTTTTTTATAAGATTTTTTCATCGATCCAAACCCTAGCCCCCTCTATTTGTTCGAATCTCAAGAGGCCCTAGCCGCCATTTGACCACCGAACGGCGATCGACGGAGGGAGACTCGTTCGCTCGCTAACCCCGCTTGGGTCCCTGCTTTAAGGACCTCCGATTTTAGACCTTACACCCCGTCCCGATTTCGATTAAAATGAAAGAGACGAGGATTCCGGTGGTTCGTTCGTAGAGGTAATCCTTTACTCCCTTTTTTGATCGAAATGACAGCATGTGTAACCAAACAATATGAAAAGAAGATGAAAACAAACGGGAAAGAAGGGCCAAAGCTGAATAATCACCTTTTCAAGGTTTTGATTTCTTTTCTTTGTATTCAATGTGCAACAATGTGCATGTATTCCTATTGCGTGTGTTTTTTTTTTGTTGCGTAAAAGAAATACCTAGGCTATTACATGGTCAAGTCTAGGTTTAGTTATTGGGTTTTGGGTTTTATGTTTAGTTTGGGCTATTAGTTTCTGTAATTGAACTGTAATGGGCTGTGGTTATTTATTTATTTATTTATTTATATATATATGTTTGGGGTTTTTAGCGGGCCCGGGCCAAAATTGGTCACTACATGGAGAATATTGGGCTACGCTATGTAATCTACACGGCCAATGCCATTTCTGGGATGTGTTGGCCACTCGGGCGCCCACGTTATGGGCCTTGGGCCTATTTTCACTGTTTGACTATTAAGGTTGCACGGGTTGCTCGAGACGACTGTGGACCTACTCTGGGTCAGTAAGTATACCTAGACCTCAAATTGATGAAATGACTGTTATGCCCCTATGAGGTAAAATTACTGATATGGCCCTATCATATGTATGACTGTATTCGAGCATGCCATTTTTATATTGCATACATGTATGATATTATGCCATGACTCATGACATATTGCATGGGGATGGGTTAATTATGATTGGATGAATCAGATTAATCGGCATACTCTCTTTGCAAAGATCTCATTTAGTGCCGCAACCAGTGCTAATTTGGAGTGTAGGAATGGATGGGTTGATTTTATCCCCACATGGAGTGTAGGGCTGGACGGAGTGGAGTGTAGAGGCTGGATGGGTAGGATTTCTGATTGCATAACTGTATTGCTACTATCACTGAAATGGGCTAAGGCCCACACTGATACTGATACTATAATGGGCTAAGGACCTAACTAAAACTAAACTGATACTGATACGGGCTTAGGCCCAGACTGTTTTGCCTATTGTATGATTGACTGATTGCTTGATAAGGTATTAGTCACTGAGTTTTCGTAAACTCACCCTTCTGTTTATCTGTGCAGGTAATCTCCAGTCTTAGGCGGGTCGGTGCTGCGAAGGACTCAAACGTGGCCAGATAACTGCACGTATTTTATTTATTTGACTTTAATTTATAAGATATTTAATTTGGGTATTTTTATGTAATAAGGCCTCTTTAAATTTTTAATCTTTAATTTGGGGTTTTATTTATTTGAATTATATCTATTAGCAGTAGGACGTGGGTTTACAAAAAGATAAAGGCTTTTCAAAACACCACGTTTGCACAACATGTTTTAGAAGCTTCCGCAAGAAATAATATTTTAAAATTAATAACAATTTAATATGATTAACTTTTTGCTAAACGACTTGAATTTTTACAATGAACGAGACATCTTAAAATTTTCGTTTAAATCATAAGTAGGTAAAGTATAGAGCAGGTTTTACAACAATATTATATTTTGTGAAAAACACTTCAATGTGACATCGTAAGATTCGGCCATAACGTCCAGGCTGGGTTTGGGGTGTTACACAACCTGGGAAGAATGTTTAATAAAAAGTCAGGTACTGGAACCTGTAGTTTATAAAAGGTAAGAATGTAACCAATTAGAGATCAGTATGAAATAGTCAATGGGCTATGAAGTAGAAGAAGTAGAAGAAGAAGGGGACAGCAGAATAAGAGAACAATCACATGGTAACCTAATTGGACTGGTCGAGACAGAATAAGGAACAACTAGAGCAAATTATCCCAAACTCAATAAAAATGGTGCCATCTATTGTAACACCCCAAACCCGGCCTACACTTTATGGTCGAATCTGGTGTGTCACATCTAAGTGCTTTTTGAAAACCCTGTTTTTCTTGAAAACCCTTCTTATTTGAAAACTTGGGTGAAATCCTAGTTATGTTAGTTTATTTTCAACACGTGGTTCATTGAAAAATACATAATATTATTCCCAAAATCTCTTTTAGCTGTAGAAGCTAGTTTTAAATTAATTACTAAAACTTGATGTAAAAAAAAATTAAGTTACGAAAGCATTTTGAAAATGTTGCGGAAACGTAGTGTTTGAAAATAGTTATTATTTTGAAAATTCGATGTTCCTACTCTAGCAGTTTAGAATATGAAATCAAAAGCCCATTAAAAGTTAAAAACCACCAAATGGCCTTATTACATAATTAAAACCCAAATATGAAAGCTTAAATAAATTGAATCATTAACAACCAATCTGCAGACGTGTGGCCACCACTGAGTCCCACGTGGCTCAAAATCGTCTAAGGCTGGGGATTATTTGCACAGTTAAAAAAAGGGTGAGTTTACGAAAACTCAGTGTGTAATCCCTTATCATCAAATAATAAGCAGATGTATACTGAGAACGGTCCAGGCCTCGAGCCCTATTCAATAACTTGAGATACCGGGCCTAAGCCCTATGCAGTAATAGTGCGGGCCTATGCCCAAAATAGTATAATCACAAAACAGGTATGCAACCCAACCCAATCCATCCTACTCACCACCCGTACCAACCAACTCACCATATGGGGATTAGATTGACCCACCCAGCCAATTCACCAATATTGTAGTGTAGTTGCTAATAGTAACGCAACAAAGCTGCTAACAGCGGTAAACATCGCGTAGCCACTAATATCAGAATACGAAGCAAAGCCACCAGAACAGTGCTTCCTCCAAATCAGTATCCCAACCCCAATGCAGAATGTCATGTCATAATATTTCGTGTATGCAAGGTTTCATACTCAGATACAGTCATGCATATATCATACACTCATCAATCAACCTATCTCTAAGGTATAATAGTCATTTCCACCCATTAGGGGTAGAATAGTAATTTTTTACTCCTTAGGGGTAATTTGGTCATTTTACCCTCTAGGGTCTCGGTACATATAATCGACCTCTTGGAAAGTCCACAGTCACCTCGAGCGACTTATGTAACCTAAATAGACCTAACAGTGTAAAGGGGCCTAGGCCCATTATTCGGCCCAAGTGGGCCCATACGCTTATGTGGCCCATTTAGCCCATATTTAGCTATGGCTATGTGACCTACATATCCTAGTCCAAGATTTATCACTTACCGTGGATTTAATTTGTGTGGGGCCCACGAGCCCATTGAGCCCTCACGACCCATTTCGGCCCAACAAAGCCCTTAACGGCCTATGCCATGCACACGACATGACAAGTCCAGCTACTTCTCACCTAACAGTTAGATTTACACAATCGGGCCCACGAGCCTATTGGGCCCATTTGGCCCATCGAGGCCCATTGAGGCCCAGTACACGAGAACGCTCGTGGCAGCCTCTACAGTCTATCGCCCATGATTTGTAGGCTCGGTTTACCCCACAAGCGATCACACGCTCATGAGGCCTCAAATGTCGAAGTTTTGGCTTTTCGGCTTTTGCCGATTTCCAACAAAGAAGGGCGTGAATACACACCTGTTTATGAGAACGTGCCGAAGTCCATGATTACCAACCTTGGCACATCCTGCATTGAGTCTTAATCACTTTCCCCCTCACCAACTTCGCTCTATTTAAAGCCAACTTCTCACCAATTCTCATGTTAGCTTCTCGATGTGGGATTGCTTTCAACCATTAGGAAAATTCGTCATTCTTATGACCACTTCAACCATAGAGTTCCAGTCCAACACCACCTCCTACACAACTCAAATAGCAAAATAAATACTCCACTGCGCATCCCAAGACTTGAACCTCAGACCTAACAGTTACACAGCATGCCACTTTGCCACTCCACCACAGGTTGTTTCTGTGTCATATTTTATCCTCAATTAATTATAAGGTCTATAGGCCAAAGTCCAAGTTCCGTTAAAAGAGAAACCAAAATAAATTGCAAGAGCCAAGACTTGAACCCAGGCTCCCTTGCAACCTTAATGACGCCACAACCACTAAACCACATGCGTCCTTGTGTCATTTACTTAACACAATAATTTAAAAAGCCATCATCCAAGCATCCAGTGTTTTATTCACTTAAAACAAAAATTTTTGCTAAAGCCCAGGTTCGAACCTAGGACATTTCCAACTCCTCTTAGGACCCTTTACAACTTGAGTAGACATTTAATTGTGTCATTTCCTTGCACAATTAAATACTTATACACAACCCCCTTACGAACCCATACTAAAGGCCTAATACTTCTTGGCCCAAATTCGGGGTGTTACAATTCTACCTCCTTAATGAAATTTCATCCTCGAAATTTCAAACTATCAAAATAGTCGCACAACCTAGACTACCGCACTAGGCTCTCGCTGTGCACTCTGATCCTAACCATCTATCCATCGGAGCGGATAGATATCGCATGCATGCCATTCCTAGAACATACACAGAAAAATACAAACTCTAGCTTTACGTGTAGCAATACAGTCTAATATTTAAGAAATCACAGTGTTTCTATCTACTGTTCTTCAATGAAAACAAACAATAGTTTCAAAAACTTACAGATTCGGCACCGGAGGCTCGATGTGCGACACTTTCCAAAACCATACCTCAAAACACTTTACATATTTGAAAACAACCTCATGAAATACCAATTTTGAAAACTCATTCCACAGTCAAGTTTTACAAGTTGGCTCTAATACCATTAAATGTAACACCCCAAACCCAGCCTAGACGTTATGGCCGAATCTGGTGTGTCACATCTGAGTGTTTTTCAAAAACCCTATTTTTCTTGAAAACCCTTCTTATTTGAAAACTTGGGTGAAATCCCAGTTACGTTAGTTTATTTTCAACACGTGGTTTATTGAAAAATACATAATATCATTCTAAAAATCTATTTTAGTTGCAGAAGCTAGTTTTAAATTAATTACTAAAACTTGATGTAAAATAAAATTAAGTTGCGAAAGCATTTTGAAAATGTTGTGGAAACGTAGTGTTTGAAAACAATTATTATTTTGAAAATTTGATGTTTCTACTCTAGCAGTTTAGAATATGAAATCAAAAACCCATTAAAAGTTAAAAACCCCCAAATGGCCTTATTACATAATTAAAACCCAAATATGAAAGCTTATATAAATTGAATCGTTAACAACCAATCTGCGGACGTGTGGCCACCACTGAGTCCCTCGCGGCTCCAAATCGTCTAAGGCTGGGGATTACCTGCACAGTTAAAAGAAGGGTGAGTTTACGAAAACTCAGTGTGTAATCCCCTATCATTCAACAGTAACAGTGCATACAGTAACGGTCTGGGCCTAGGCCCTATTCAATAATAGTACAGTCTGGGCCTAAGCCCTATGTAGTAATAGTCTGGGCCTATGCCCAAAACAGTATAATCACAATACAGGTATGCAACCCAACCCAATCCATCCTGCTCACCACCCGTACCAACCAACTCACCGTGTGGGCATTAAATCAATCCATCCAGCCAACTCACCAATATCACAGTGTAGCTGCTAATAGTAACGCAACAAAATTGCTAATAGCGATAAACGTGGCGTGGCCACTAATATCAAAATACGTGGCAAAGCCACTAGAACAGTACTTCCTCCAAATCAGTATCCCAACCCCAATGTTGATTGTCAGGTCATAATATTTCATGTATGCAAGGTTTCATACTCAGATACGGTCATGCATGTAACCCCCCAAAAATCCAGAAATCCAAAAATCCCGAAATCCCAAATTTTCTTTATTTTCGATTTTGATGAAAATTGTGTTTAATATTTTTATCCAAGCGATAATTTTAGTAGGTATTAGCTAAGGTTGAGTTTGAATTAAGGGGTAGAAGAAATTATAATTTAGTTATTAAAAGAATCAGGGTTCGCTAGTATTTGGGATTTTGAATAAATGAAGAAACAATTGGACACAAAAAGAGCCTATGGTGGAGCGGCTAAGTGACGCCACATAAGGTGTAGTGAGGTGGCGTTAGTAGCTAGCAAGGGGGTCCAAGGTTCGAATCCTAGCTTAGTATTTTTTAGAGTTTAATTTTGGCCTTCTAGAAGGATGGAAGTGGCATGAAGATGGACTCCAAGGGGAGTGTTCAGTAGAGAAAATTAAGGAAAAGATCAAGGGGTTATCAGGGAGAAAAACGAGAAGATGAGAAGAGAGAAGTGATGGAGCTGAATTGAGAATTGGGCATGGAAAATTCGGCTATAAGGACTATAAATAGGGGCCGAATACAAGATTGCCAGGCTACTGCCAAAATTCTTCTTCACCTTGCTACCGGAAACCCTTTTCTCTTCAAGATCCAAAAAGCCGAAAACCCTCTATTTTACTTTCTTTTCATTCTGTCGATTTCTATTCTCCTCTACACAATCTTCTTTGCCGATTTCTTCTACTACTTTTCTTCTTTAATCTGTACCAAATAAACCTTATTCACCATACTTAGTTTGAAAAGTTGAGAAACCGAATCTTCTAAGGGCCGAATACTTTTTGACTGAATCTAGTGTAAGTGTTGCTCTTCCAATCGGTTTTCTTTGTTTAGTATCGATTATTGTACCTCACTATTTATAATCAACTTTGGTAGGGAATTAGTATCAGATCTTGGTTTTTAGCTCTTTTCCGAATTGCTCCTTAAGGTGTTGCAGTTTTGGTAAGTAATCTTCTCCCATTGGCTAAGGTGGCCGAATGGTCATAGTTATGGGAAGGAGACTTGTGTTGGATATGAGTAACCTATTATTTGGGTTTTAATAGTTAAGATATGTGTAGATCTAGGAAATACGTGATCAAGGAAAAAGCGATTAAAGATTGGACTCAAGGTAAGGTTAAGGTGAGGTTTCAGTTTTTGAGTAAGTAAGTATTAAGCATGTGATTAATTGAAGCGTGATATCGATTGTAGGTTTGGGCTAAGGAGATCGCATCATGCTTACTTACCAGGTGTGTACATACACTATACACACACAATGAATCGGCAAAAGCCGAAAAGTCGAAAAGTCGAAATGTCGAAAAGTTGAAAGTTTGGCTACGGTAGTCTTGCGAGTGCACGAACACTCGTAAGAGGGAAATCGATAGGTTGCCTGAGGCCCACGGGCGATTTCGTGGACTTGGGTTGTGATTTGGCCTTATGGGCTGAAATGGGCTAAATGGGCCCAATGGGCTGTTGGGCCCATAATAGGCAAAAACTGAATATTGATGTTTTGTGATAGGAATTTCTATGTTTGCATGAATATGAATGTGATTGGGCCTAACGGGCCATATAAATGTGATTTTGACGTAATGGGCCATATACAAGTGATTTGGGTCTGATGGGCCATACGAATATGATTGGGCTTAATAGGCCAGATACAGGTATGTGAAATTGTCTAGGCTTTGTAAGGGGTTTTGGACCTAGTATATGATATCCACATAAGTCTTAATTAATATATTGCGACCGTGGACAAGCCAAAGGGTTAAAGTGTGGCAACGGGTATTTGCATGCCTAGGATTGGATCTAGGGAGAGCTTGGTACTTAAGCGGTCTTAATGACCCACCTCCTCTTCTCTAGAATCCTACCTGGTGCATAGTATTCGTTCATCTTAGCTCACGAGACTTGTTAACGGGCCAAAATAAGTGAAAACCGTAATTAAGGGAAAATTACCGAAATGCCCCTAAGGGCCAAAATGACCAAAATACCCCTATGAGTTGAATGTAAGTTTTGTGGATGCGACATGCATACATATGATATTTTGGTTAGATTGCATATGGGTTGGGAATTATGGAACAGAGGGAGTATATGAGGATCGCATGGTTGCTTGACAATCGTGGATCCACCGACTGCTTTTAAAGCCCAATATGTAAATGAATGTAGTTTCGCAACCGGGCTACCATGGTGTGTGGGTTGGGTGGGTCAATATTTATATCTCCACATGGTGTGATGGAGGATGGAGCCGGTGTGTAGCGGATGAATAATTTGGATGGGATTGCATTGCATGATTGATGAATGATGTTGTTTTTTTTTGAATGCTTGTTCTTGTTGAGGGTTGTACACACTGAGTTTGCGAAAACACACCCCCTCTTTTATTTTATTTTCAGGTGATGTTCAGTAGAAGGTTCGAAGTTTGGAAGGACTCTGGGTGGCCAGCTAGCAAGATGAGTTGGACTTGGGTTTTTTATTTCAAGCATTTAAGTTTTTACTTCTTTTTAAGTATGTTCCAGACCAGATTGTAATAAGGTTTTCATTGTGTTATTATTACTTGAATTATCATTATCTCCAATGTAATTACAAGAAGTTGAACATGGGTTTTCTAAATTATAGTATGTTTTCTACGTTTCCATAAATAAATTTTTAAATGATAAGTTTTCTTAAATCAAATGTTTCAACAAGGTTTTGCAACCGAAATGTGTGTGTTTTTTTAAGTTAATTAAGGTTTCTTTTATTTTAAGAAGGGTTTTCAATGAAAACACGGTTTTCGCTAAAACACTTCAATGTGACACACCAGATTCAGCCATAACATCTGGGCCGAGTTTGGGGTGTTACAATGCATATATCATACACTCATCAATCAACCTATCTCTAAGGTATAATAGTCATTTCCACCCATTAGGGGTAGAATAGTAATTTTTTACCCCTTAGGGGTATTTTGGTCATTTTACCCTCTAGGGTCTCGGTACAGATAATTGACCTCTTGGAAAGTCCATAGTCACCTCGAGCAACTTAAGTAACCTAAATAGACCTAACAGTGTAAATGGGCCTAAGGCCCATTATTTGGCCCAAGTGGGCCCATACGCTTGTGTGGCACATTTAGCCCAAATTTAGCTACGGCTATGTGACCTACATAGCCCAGTCCAAGATTTATCACTTACCGTGGATTTAATTTGTGTGGGGCCGATGAGCCCATTGAGCCCTCACGGCCCATTTCGGCCCAACAAAGCCCTTAACGGCCTATGCTATTCACACGACATGACAAGCCCAACTACTATCCATCGAACAGTTATATTTACACAAGTGGGCCCATGGGCCCATTGGGCCCATGGAGGCCTAGTGAGGCCCAGTATTGGAGAATGCTAGTGGCGGCTTCTACAGTCTATCGCCCATGGTTTGTGGGCTTGGTTTCCCCTACGAGCGATCGCACGCTCGTGAGGCCTCAAATGCAAAAGTTTCAGCTTTTCGACTTTTGTCGATTTCCAATAAAGAAGGGCATGAATACACACCTATTTATGAGAACACTCGAAGTCCTCGATTACCAACCTTGGCACATCCTACATTGAGTCTTAATCACTTTCCTCCTTACCAACTTCGCCCTATTTAAAGCCAACTTCTCACCAATTCTCATGTTAGCTTCCCGATGTGGGATTGCTTTCAACCATTAGGAAAATTCGTCATTCTTATGACCACTTCAACCATAGAGTTCCAGTCCAACTCCACCTCCTACATAACTCAAATAGCAAAATAAATACTCCACTGCGCATCCCAAGACTTGAACCTCAGACCTCACAGTTACACAGCATGCCACTTTGCCACTCCACCACAGGTTGTTTTTGTGTCATATTTTATCCTCAATTAATTATAAGGTCTATAGGCGAAAGTCCAGGTTCCTTTAAAAGAGAAACCAAAATAAATTGCAAGAGCCAAGACTTGAACCCAGGCTCCCTTGCAACCTTAATGACGCCACAACCACTAAACCACATGCTTCCTTGTGTCATTTACTTAACACAATAATTTAAAAGGCCATCATCCAAGCATCCAGGGTTTTATTCACTTAAAACCAAAATTTTTGCTAAAGCCCAGGTTCGAACCCAGGACTTTTCCAACTCCTCTCAAGACCCTTAACCACTTGAGTAGACATTTAATTGTGTCATTTCCTTGTGCAATTAAATACTTATACACAACCCCCTTACGAACCCATACTCAAGGCCCAATATTTCTAGGCCCAAATTCGGGGCGTTACATCTATTGTCAAACCCCCAGAATTAGAAGTAAATTCATTAGCCAACCACTTAAAATATGGATATCTAAGGAAACAAAATACTTTGCTAGTAATTATCATTGCAAGCTTAGACGCAAAACAGGAGGAGGCTCTATTAAATGTCCTAAAAATGCATAAAAAAGTGATATGATGGACAATTGCTGATATTAAAGGAATCAATCTTGTATTCTATCAGCATAATATTAGTTTAGAAGAAGGGAAAAGACCTGGGGTGGATGCTTAGTGTAGACTTAATCCAGTTATGAAGGCAGTGGTAAAGAAGGAATTGCTTAAATGGTTAGATGCATGTATTGTTTATTCCATCTTTGATAGTGAATGGGTTATCCTGACCAAGTGTGCTTCGAAGAAGGGAGATCTAACTGTATTCGAGAATGATAATAATGAGTTAATTCCAATATGAACAGTTATTACTTGAAGAGTGTGCACTGATTACTGGAGACTGAATGATGCAATGAAAAAAGACCACTTTTCATTGCCCTTTATTGATCAAATGCCCAATCCTTTAGCAGGAAAAGATTATTATTGTTTCCTGGATGGGTATTAAAGGTACCATAAAATCCCAGTTCATCTCGATGACCAAGAGAAAACCACTTTCACATGTCCCTTTGGTATGTATATGTAACAACCTATTTTTGGGTAAATCAGAATAGTGCTTTCGGGACTACAAATTCGAGCGAAAAATAAAATTTATTTTTATTTTATTACATGGTCCGTATTATGTTAGGAATGTCATGTGAAAATTCTGATAAGAAAATTTTATTGATTATGTGCTTAATTACGGGAAGGACCAAATCGCATAAGATGCAAAAGTTGAATTTTAGTAGCTAGAAGGATTAAATAGCTATTGAATTCAAAACATGAGGTCCTTTTATGGTAATTAGACCATTAATAAAAAGTCAATAGATATTTTTGGATGATTCATCCATGGAAAATTAGAAAAAGACTAAGGACTAAATTGAAAATCAAAATTATTGAAGATGATAAATTAATTAAATAGAAATAAAAATCATTTATATCATCTTCTTCCCCAAAATATTTCGTGGAAACCCTAGGTAAGAGAAAGCAAGCTTTCTTGGCCAAATTGGGTAAGTTTTCTTGTCTCGTTTATAGTAATTTTGATATTTTTGAAATTGTGATAGCTTAATCTATCTATTTGGGGGATCAATTTGAAAAGTTATCAAAGTATGGAAATTAGGTAATGGATGAATATGCTGAAAATTTTAATTTTACGGTAGAAAATGAAAGGTTGTTTATAGATAAACAACTTTTACAAAGTGATTTTTGATGAAAACATGATTTAGGGACTAAAATGTAAAGTTGTGAAAATTGAAGAAAAATTTTGAATTTTATAGAAAATATGTGCTATAAATTCTACATTGAAATTTTAGTTAGGCTTGGAATAAGAGTAAATTGCATAAATTTCATTTTTCGAGCCTAGGGACGAAATGAGAATTTATGGAAAAGTTAGGGGCAAAATGGTAATTTTGTCTAAGATGTAAATTGAGTCCACTTGAATATGAAATGTGATAAATTGATGTAAAATTTACTCGTATAGATCCGGATAGACCAAATTCAGAGCTAGAATGAGGAAAACGGAAAATGTCAGATTAGTAGATTTTACGTATACGAACAATGTCGAGGTAAGTTCATGTAACTTAATCGAGCTTGTAAATATGTTTAAATGAATGTTGTGTTTGTACGGAATGTGACTTATATTGAATGTACATTATTTGTATGCTATAATGAAAAGTTTAATACATGCTTGAAATGGTGAAAAAGGGTTAAGTCCCGATTGAATTTTGTATTCCGATGATTATATGCGCTTTCACGAAACGAATAAGGTCCTATATTTCTTGCAAATGGGATTTAGCTTGGACGAGTAATCCTATTGACCTCAATACAAAAAGAATTAAGCCCGGACAGGTAATCCTGATATAAGTCCTCTCGAGCATATGCTATGGATTGGATTAAGCCCGGACGGGTAATCCAGATCAAGCTCCTTAGAGCATATGTCATAAAAAGGATTTAGCCAGGACTAGTAATCCTGTTGTATACATGTGTGGCTTGAGAGTGTACTTTCTAAAATAGTACCTTATGGGTACCATTGAATATGAATTGATTGTAACACCTCTAACCCATATTCGTCACCGGAATAGGATTACGAGGCATTACCGATCAATCACAACATAAATTATTCATTTTCACATAAACTTCAATCAAATATAATCACAATGTCCCTTATAAGGCTCTACGAGACATTAAAACATGCTTGGAAGAGGTTTGGGACTAAACCGATAACATTTGCAAAGTTTAGGAAACACATAAAATTTTCCAACATTCAAGGGCCACACGCCTGTGTGAACAGGCCGTGTGAGACACGCTCGTGTCACAGACCGTGTGAGAACTAGGCATACATACTAACTTGCACCACACGGCCGGATACATGCCCATGTGCCATGGCTGTGGGAAATCTGGAGGGGTTACTGACTTGGGTCACACGGCCAGCCACACGCCTATGTGCCAGCCCGTGTGCCACACACGGCTAGTGGACACGCCCGTGTGTCTAGGCCATGCCAAACTTGTAAGGTATACTGACTTAACTCGAAGGGCTACCCTAGGGGACACACGGCCATGTAGCATGATCGTTTGTCACACACGGCTGAGACACACGCCTATGTCTCTACCCGTGTGGACAAAAATAGGCTATTTGAAAGGCTAATTTGCCACCCTTTTCTCATGTACACCTAGCAACCAAAATAGTACCATTTCGGTACATTTATAGGCAGCCAAAACATGCCAATTTGTATACAATTCATGCTATTTTATCATCAACCATTTCACTACTCAATTCATAACCAAAACATATCACATTAATGTGTCATAATAAATATTTTTCACCTAACTTCCAAATGCATTATCTTACCATCTTTTCATCTATTTCATACTTTAAAACATACGATTTCATTATCAACAAGCCAATCCACAACAAGCCATTTTCTAAACATTAATACACCAATTGACAATTAGCTAATTGAGCAAACTTATAACCATCACAACAACCATACAAAACATGCCAAAACTCAAGGCCATAAATTCATCATATATCACTTACCAAACTCATAAATTAAGCCAACTTAAATTTCCAAATGCACACCGACATTTACATCAAAAGCAAGCCAAATCTCGTGGCTATATCATATCTCAAGACATATCATCAACTCACTAGCATATACATGCCATATACCAAATTCACAAAGCATCCAAACATATACTAACAAATTGATCAATAGTGTGATGACATTTCCCTACGATCCCTGATGTCCGAGCTAGCTTCGATAATCTATAAAACAGGGAAATAACACACAAAGTAAGCTTTAAAAGCTTAGTAAGCCATATACAAATAAAGTCATCATATGAATATTTGCATATCAAATCAAATATGCTAAGCATAGCTAAACACATTCAAGTTCACAAACCTTTCTCATTGTACACATATTCAATATCATAATTAAATTCATCAAATACTTCCCCTTTCAATACTTGTATGAATCTCGTACATACCTGAATCACTTAACTCATTCACACATTCTGTCTCGACTTGACTTTGCCTGTTGAACCATTAGAAATCGTTAAGGATACTTGGTAATCACATAAAGCTCGTACAATGCCATATCCCCGATATGGTCTTACATGTTATCACATATCGATGCCACTATCCCAGACAGGGTCTTACATGAAATCTAAATACAGTGCCAATGTCCCAGACTTGGTCTTACACATAATCATAATACAATGCCAATGTCTCAGACATGGTCTTACATGTAATCACGTCTCGATAACCTAATGTCATGACATTCGTATACTATACTATTCCTAGGGTTCGTACGGGACTTTTGGTTATCGTAACTTCATTGATTCTTGCTCGTATTTGCTCATTCAACATTCATAGCAATTTAATAATAATAAAACATATGTAATTCAATTTAAAAACATTTATTTGCATATGAACTTACCTTGTATATACACTGAACAGATCAGATCGACTACTCGACAACTTTCGATTTCCTTCGATCTAAATCTGATTTCTTTCTTTCTTGATCTATACACATTCAAAATTAATTCATTTATTCACCAAACCATTCAATTTAGTCCTTAAACACATATTTGGGAATTTTTACACTTTAGCCCCTAAAGTTTCACATTTTTACAATTTAGTCCCTATTTCAAAAATACACAAAATTCACACAATTAAATCCAATTACATGCTACTCGAATTTCATAAGGACCCCTAGTAGCCCAAAACTTTCATTTATTTCACATTTCAACCCTTCAATTTACAAATTTCACAATTTAATCCTCATTTGACATTTTTGTCAAAAATCACTTTACAAAACATTAAAATCTATCAACAATTAGTAATTTTCCATCATCAACATTCAAAAACATCAAGCTATCATCAATGTAAACTCAAAAATTCATCAACCAATTCAAAATTTAAGGCATGGGCTAGCTAGAACTCAAAGCAACGATCACAAAAACATAGAAATCATCAAAAACCGAGCTCAAAACATACCTTAATCAAGAACAACAATGGACGAACCCTAAAATTCTTCAAATGGTCTTTCTCCTTTTTAATTTAAATGAGAAAGATGAACATTAACACTAATTTTTATGTTTTATTTTATTAAATATACGTTAATACATAGTTTACCATTTTACCATTGATCATTAAACTATTTAATCATCAAATATAAGACCATTTATGTCAACTTCCACTATCAATGGTCTAAAATCAAAATAAGGACCTTTCATTTAATAAATCTTAGAAATTAAACACTTTTAACTTATAGCATGCCACTTTTGCATTTTACGTGATTTAGTCCTTTTTCTCAAATTGAGCTATTAAACGATAAAATTAGCTCACGAAATTTTCACACAAATATATTCACATGCTGTAAACACCAAAAATAATATTAAAATAATTTTCCAACCTTGGGTTTGTGGTTCCAAAACCACTATTCCGATTTAGCTAAAACCAGGCTGTTACATTGATAGATCCTAATTTGTACACCTTGAGTGTACTGCCTGTGTATCCATCAATATTTCAAATAAATTCAATGAGTGACAATCCAAACATGGGATGATATGAATAATAAAAATATTTATTACACGTATTCGTCAGAAATACAAAAAAATGATGATACATGACAAGTGATATATGAAAGTATGAGATGGTGATATTTATACATGGAAATTAATTGATGAGAATGTTTATCCTTGATTATAGACTTGTACATCTTGAGTGTATTACTACTCGTGTGACCTTGATATTTCGAATTATATGAGTAAAATTTTGACATGAAATAATCTAAACTCGAGATGAACTATTATGAAATTATACTTGTAATATAAAGATATGATTTATACATGTTATTATGGAATATATGACTAACAAGGGCAATGAAGATGTATGTAGGGCTTGAGGTCAAATTGATTGAATATGCCTTACATAGTTACCTCAAAATAGAATGAATGGTAAGTTAAGTACGATGTTATACGAACTTACTAAGCATTTTATGGTTACTTAGTTTTATTTCCCTATTTTAGAGTAAATTGAAAGCTCTTTGGATTGGAAGCTTGGCGGAGATCACTCACACTATCCATCGGCCCATGTCGGTACAATAATGGTTACAATGGCATGTATAGGTTAAATTGGCCATATTGGCATGTAAATGTAAATGATTATTATAATCAAGCAATTGGAATGGCTAGTGATGATTATGTTTGGTACACGTATATATGTATTAAGTTTATTCTATGGAGATAACATAAGTGTTCATTATTCATTTACTGAGAAAGGTTAAAATGAGTATGCTTATAAAAGGAAAGATTAAAAGCATGAATGCATGTAATGATATATCATATTAGATATTATAAATTGCTTAATTTCAATGCTTGGATTGGTTGGTGTTTGGATGTAAGTTTGGTGCAAGAACTTAGTAGAAAATTTTGGGTGAGAAATGAAGCTAGCAATGGCTTTATTTTGTCCACACGGGCAGGCACACGGGCGTGTGTCTAGACCATGTGTGACACACAGCCTAGTACATGGGCGTGTGGTTAGGCCAAGTGTCGCCTGCACCTTAAATTTAACAAACAGAATGCTTAGAATTGAGCACACAAGCAAAGACATGGGGGTGTTTCTCAGCTGTGTGTGCTACACAGCCTGGAACACGAGTGTGTGTCTTGGTTGTGTGAAACCTGTATCTAATTTTGAAAGAATTTAATTAACCACACAGCATAGCACACGGGCTTGTGGCATGGCCATGTGTACAAGTCAAAGAGTTATATGGGGTCGAACATGGCCTGTAGCATGGGTGTATCCCTTGGATCACACGGGCATGTATGCCCTACACCTTGGAAAAATTTTAAAATTTCGTAGAAAAATTCTTAGAGTTTCTGATTAAGTCCCGACTCAATTCTAATACTCGTTTTGGGCCTCATGAGTGTTTGGCGTGTTATTGGTTGGATTAGCTCTCATGAGCGTTTGGTGTGTTATCAGTTGGATTAGCTCTCAAGAGCGTTTGGCGTGTTTTGGTTGGATTATTTGTGTACTCATATCTATGAGTTATTCATCAGGTCGTAAATTATTGTGCTATAACTTGCTTAATGACTTTGAATGGCATGACATGTACTTGATATCCTGAATTGACTTTATTGTGGACATATATGTTTTCCAGGAGATTATTGTTTGAGCTTTGAATTGAATTATACAAATCACCGATATGTAATTGTGGATGACAAGAAACATGTGTTGTTGGATCAATTTTTTATTAAATTTTTATATTTACTTTGGTAAGTTTTATTGTTTTTGCACGTCGAACTTACTAAGCTTCAACAAGCTTACTTGTGTTAAGTTCTAATTCTTGTAGATACTTTTGAATGTTGGACGATCGGATTAGCACTCGAGCCACACTATCCATCCATTTTTGGTAGTTTCTGAATCATTTTTTTTTGGTATTATATGGCATGTAATAGGCTTGTTTTGTCATTACTTTTGTTTTAGTATGTAAATATATAAAGAGTGAGCCTAAGTGCAAGTTGATAATATGAGCATCACTACAATGATCTTGATGTTTATTGGTAAATGTTTAGTTAATAACTTGTATGAATTATGAATGATGAAAGATACTTTTTATATAAACTTGTGGTATATGTATGACTAATAGATTATATGGAATTGTTGTGAATTGAGGTGCCTATGATGGACATAATGGTTAGAAATTTAAGTTGCGTGAATTGGTATGTTTGGGTGATGACTTAGATTGTTGTATAAGTGTGTATATTTGTGGTACCAATGAGGGTACATTGGTTAGTCACTTAAGATGGTTGAATTAGTATGATTTGAGCTTGTTTAATGGCATTTTGAATAGGTCTAATGGCTAAATGGATTGCTTAGCGTCCAAGAAATCTTGAAATGGTAAACTTGATATTTAAGGTTCATTTAGAAGCACACGGCCTGGTACACAGGCTGCCACACAACACACGGCCTGCGACATGGTCGTGTGTAGTAAATCAGTGTGTTACACGGCTTGCAACATGGCCGTGTGTCATAAGTCAGAGAGTTACATGGTCTGGCACATGACCTGTGACACGGGCGTGTGACCCAACTCAGTGAGTTACACGGGCAGGGACACGGCCGTGTGTCCCCATTTCAAAAGTTACACGGCCTGAGGTATTCCACACGGTCGTGTGCTCCCTGTTTTTGAAATTTTTGATATTTTTCTAAAATATTCTGATTTGTTTCAAATTAGTCCTTCAGGGTTTTAAGATTAATTCTTTAGCCCCTAAAGCTCGATTTAAGCGTTGTAAATGTAAGTTATTATTGTAATTCAATTACTTTATTGTATTTAAAAAATTATATTGAAATGATCATGAATTTACTTGTTTATTTCTATTAACTTGCTGTAGCATTCCCGTAACCCTATTCCAGTGACGGATACAAGTTAGGGATGTTACAGAGGGGTCTTCCCAGTACAAGCATCTTGGAAATAGAAAAAGAGGATAGCCTATGAATTGAAAATTTACATTTGGGAGGAACCATACGTGTTTTGATAATGCACATATCAATTAGTTTGGCGATGTGTAGCAAAGGAAGAGATACATCATATTTTACAAGGTTATCACACATTTCTTTTTGAAGGGCATTTTGGTGGAAAAATGACAGCCTAGAAAGTACTACAATCAGGGTTTCATTGGCCAACCATGAATAGAGATGCTTATGAATTTGTACAAGGATGTGATAGGTGTCAGAGAATTAGAAACATATCAAAAAGGGATGAAATGCCACAAACAGGGATAATTGAGGTTGAAGTGTTTGATGTTTGGGGGGATTAATTTCATGGGACCTTTTCTGAGTTCTTTTAGGAATCAGTACATCCTCCTGGCTATAGATTATGTTTTAAAATGGGCCGAAGCTATCCCACTACCTAATAATGATACAAAATCAGTAGTAAGATTCCTAAGAAAAAAACATATTCGCCAGGTTTGGTACACCGCGGGCGTTGGTCAGTGACAAAGGATCTCATTTCTGTAGCAAGCTGTTTGAAGCAACGTTGGATAAATATAGCATAAGACACAAAATGACAACTACATATCACCCACAAGCTAATGGGCAAGCAGAAGTATCTAATTGGGAAATAAAGCAGATTCTGGAGAAAACACTAAACTCAAGTCGAAAAGGTTGAGCTGTCAAGCTAGATGACGCATTGTGGGTTTACAAAACAGCATTGTAACACCCCTAAACTCGGCCAGGATGTTATGGCTGAATCTGGCAATGTCACATTGAAGTGTTTTTTTCGACATCTAAGACTCAACGTTTAGAGACCTTTTCTTTAACTCTCCTCTTTGTGTAGGTTGAAAAGCCATTTTAAAGCCTTATTGTTTATTCATAATATGGTTGTTCATTTAAAAGTTGCTTTTAGTAAAACGTTATTAATTTTGAAAACAGTTTGTTAATCACGGAAGCTTTGAAAACGAGTTATATATATGTGGTGGTTTTGAAAATGTTTTGACTTTTTAGAAACTCACATGTTCCTATCACTAGCAATATACGAAAGCAACTAAAAACCCAAATTCAAAATATAAAAATTAAAGAGGCCTTATTACATAATGAAAACCCAAAATAAAATCTTAACTATAATATTAAAAGAAACTATGTCGAGTGGCCACCTCTGAGTCCTCCGTCGCCTCGACCCGTCTAAGCCTGAGGGTTACCTGCACATTTAACAGATGGGTGAGTTTACGAAAACTCAATGTGTGAAATCCCATAAAAGAATACAATTAGAGTAAACACAATTTGGGCCTAAGCCCTCAGTTTTAGTTAGGGCCTTAGCCCATTCCAGTAACAGTAGTAGTGGGGCCTAAGCCCATAACAGTATCAGTACAGTATGCAATCAGAAAATCCTACGCAATCCAACCTCTACACACCATCTCCGTACCAACCCTACACACCATGTGGAGATTAAATCGACCCACCCATCCCTACACACCAAGTCATACTGGTTACGGCACTAAATCAGTATTGCAGGAAAGTCGCCAGTATAGTAGGCTTAAAGCTATCAGTAGGTCCACAATCGTCATGCGCAACCCGTGCGACCATATCAGTATAGTACACTTCCTCCAGAATCATATATCCCACCCCATGCAATGCAACATAATATCATACATGGATGCAACATACATATAACATGGCATGCTCAATACAGTCATACACATCGTAGAACAAATCAATCATTTTACCTTACAGGGGTATTTCAGTCATTTTACCCTACAGGGGTATTTCGGTCATTTTACCCTATAAGGGAAAAATAGTCATTTTATCGAATACCGACTTAACAGAAGGTCATAGTTGTCTTAGGTGACCCGTGCAACCTTAATAGTTAAACAGTGATAATGGGCTGTAGGGCCCATAGTGCTGGCCCATGTGGGCCCACACGCTTGTATGGCCTGCATAGCCCAAATTGGCTTTAGCCGTGTGGTTCACACAGCCTAGCTCAATAGTAACCATATTTTTGTGTGATTGCTTCCGTGTGGGGCAAACAGGGCCATTGGGCCTACATGGCCCAGTTTGGCCCAAAATGGCCTAGTATCGTTTTGGCCCATGAAAACGCTCAAGGCCATCTCGTTGACCACACAGCCATGCTTGGTTACACAGCCTGCCACACGGGCGCCCACACGCCCGTATGGTGTCGACAACACACTTTTTGGCTTTTCAGCCTTTTGACTTTTCGGCTTTTCAGCTTTTGTAGTTTCACATCCAATGGCAGTGTTACACACACACACACACACCTGATATGGGATTGTAGCCGAAACGCTTCCGAGATCCAAGCACCTATGGTTAACAAGAATCCCTCATTAGCCTAAAACCATTGTTAATCTAAACCAAAATATCGAAAAGGATTCGTTTGATCCACTGTCACTTGCCAAACCAACAACCACAGATCCTAGTCTCCATTGTCATTTCTCTTTTACTTCTCTCTCTATCTCCCCCTTTCATTCAATCACTTTTGCGTTGGCAAGGCATCAATTGGTAAGTCTCTATTGACTCTATTTTTCAGTTAGTCTTTCTTTTTCTCCCTAAATTTTGTTTTTATCAATTTTTCCTTTGATCATGGTACTTGTTGTTTCGGGTTGTAGTATCACTCGTAGAGTGAGGGAGTTTGCTTGGATCTAAGAACGACTGGAATCTTCTTCTCGTCTTTCGTTCTAAGGTAACACTATTCGTTCGTGTTTTATTAATTGAAGCACTTTGGTTTGGGGTTCTTGATCTTGGCCAAATGTCCATGTCTTTTGGGATGGTTGTGCGATGTGTAATCTTTGTGTAAGCAGTATGTTTAAGGGGTTTGTTGTCATGCAGATAATCATCAAGTGTCTAATATTGATTTTCGTCGGCATTCTAAGCGGCCTGTAACCACATTCGTTCAAACAAGGCATTAGTAAGTAGTCTTTTGGAACAAGTTTCAATTAGGGTTTCTTTTAAAAACATATGTTAGATTTTAACCGAAGTTTCTATTGTGTTAGGTGGAGTGCATGGGCTAATTCGTTCGTTTCGCAACCAGGTGTGTAATCACACTACTTCTTTTGTGTATCGGCAAAAGCTGAAAAACTAGCATCACTGATATCACACGAGCGTGCGATCGCTCGTGTGGTCATTTAAGCGCTAAAGTGCGCGCATGGGATTGTAGAGATCACCACGAGCAATTTCGTGGGCTAAGGTCTTCCTGGGCCTTGTTGGGCTGAAATGGGCCATGTGGGCCCTACGAGCATGTGAGCCTACATGGGCTGTTCGATGGGCTTGGGCCCATTCTTGCTGTTAAATTGTTAAGGTTGTACGGGTCGCATGAGATGACTGTGGATCTACCGTTGGGTCAGTAAGATTACCTAAACCCTAATATATGTTGTGACTGTTATACCCCCGTGAGATAAATTATGATTATACCCTATATGTTATATGACTCTTGTGCATGCCATCCTTATTGTATGAACATTTATATTATGTTGCATTGCATGGGGTGGGATATATGATATTGGAGGAAGTGTACTGACAGGCTATGAGCCTATTACTGGTAGCTCTGTTGCATATACTAATAGTACCAAAAACGGTACGTTATTCTAGAGTGTAGGGATGGGTGGGTCGATTTAATCCCCACATGTAGTGTAGGGCTAGACGAAGTGTAGTATAGAGGATGTGTGGGTGAGATCTTTATATGCATGTCTGATACTGTACTGAAATGGGCTAAGGCTCACACTGATACTGCTATTGTATTGGGCTAAGGCCCACACTAGTATTGCGTTTGATAAGGGCTTAGGCCCAGACTGTTTAGCACTGTATGTTACTGTTCGATAAGTAGGGACTATACACTGAGTTTTCATAAACTCACGCTACTGTTTATCTACGCAGGTAATCCTTAGGCGGGTCGGTGTTGTGAGGGACTTGGAGAAGGCCACACCACTGTTTATGTTACGTATTTGACTTTCCAATAATGGTAGTTTTATTTGGGTTAAATTTTATGTAATAAAGCCGCTTTAAGCTTTTATTTTTATTTTGGGAATTTATTAACTTGGTTTATATCGAATAGAAGTAGGACTCGAGTTTTTTTTTCAAAAGATAAATGATTTTTAACTTTCATGCTATGCTACTTGTTTTAAAAGCTTTCACACCAAACGTTGTTTTTTTAAAATGTGTAATAACAATTGAATATGATAATTGTAACACCCCAAACCCGGCCTAGACGTTATGACCGAATCCGACGTGCCACATCAAAAAGTTAAAAATATTTTCTATTTTCAATCCATAAAATCGTACTTGGTGTCTAATGGATGATTTCGTTATATGCTAAAGTGAATGGAAGTTGTACACCAGGTAGGAAACTGGAAAAAAGAGGAGGTGAGTCCTTCGGACTGCTTAAGTACTAAGCTCCCTTCGGATCCAATCTTAGACATGCACACCACCATTGCCACACCTTAACTTAGGGTGTATTTTTAAGAATCAATTTGATTAAATTCATTTTAGGAAAAAGTGATTAATTTTTGGAAAACATTTGCATGGCGGAAGCTTTGCTTGTTGTCGTGTTATTTGCAATCAATTACTGTTTTGTTTTTTTTTTGAAAACACTCTAAGCTAATCAATTTCGACAGTTAAAAATTAAGCATATCTATCTTATCAAAACTTATCAAAGCCATAAAAAAAATTAGAGCGGCCTTATTAAAACTTAAAACCCAAATCATAAAAATAATTGAAAAGATGTCCAATTCACCAGAAGAAAACCAAATTTTGCAGAACATGTGGCCACCCCGAATCCCTCACAGCTCCAAGCCCACTATGGTTGGGGATTACTTGCGTGGATGAAAATAAGGGGTGAGTTTAGGAAAACTCAGTGTATAAAATAACCCAACCATAGTCTATATCAGTTTAAACCACAAAAACAGATCAGATTGGCCATAGCCCAGAATAGATTTCAGAAAGAGGCCCGTAGGCCTATAACAGAATAGAATAGATATTACATGTTTATGCAAAAAAACCCAACCCATATTCATCCGTATACACCCCCGTGCCAACCTTACACCATGTGGGGAGACTACTCGACCCACCCATCCGTCTACACATCACAAGTATGCAGTAAGGCTGCTAGAACAGATATTGTGACAGAGTCACCAGATACAGATATTTGTGGTAGAGCCACCAGAATCAGGTATTTGTGGCAGAGCCACCAGAAACAGATATTTCTCGCAGAGCCACCAGAACGCTTCCTCTAACATCATAACCCATATCCCATGCAATAGATATACATGTCATGGCATACAACAAAGAGAATCAGAATATCATGCATATGGCATACATCATACAGAATCAGAATATCATGCATTTCAGTCACAATTAACCTTAGGGGTAAAATGGTCATTTTGTACCTAGGGGTATAATGGTAATTTTTGTATACTTAGAGGTATTTTCGTAATCCAACTATTTTAGGGTTTACATTCTTACTACAGCCGTTAACACATTCATAGAAGTACTTATCAAGCGTTCTTACCGAATTGGGCCTGTTGCCCCATTATCCCAATTTCTGGCCCATTAAGCCCAAAATATCGAAAATGCATGAAATTGTGCACTCTGCAGTCTTACCATTTTAGTTAACCAAATACGTTAATCAATCTATCTCACGATCATTCGCACACTCGGTAGTTCACAAAATATCGACTTTTCGGCATTTCGGCTTTTGCCGATCAAGTCTATGAGAGGATGTCAGTTACACACCTGATTTAGAACGGTACGCTGGCGAGATCCACACACACGAATTGCCTACAATTGTATTTCTACCACGTCAATCTAAATATCGAAAACAACTACGTATTTAACCCCTTACCATATTCGACCAACACAGCTTTAGATCCCAGAGTTCCTTACCTTTTTGCCGAGATATGGGTTAGATCTAGAGAGCCAATCAAATAAGTCCTCAAGCCCTTTGCTGTATGTCCCCTCCTCCACGCTACCACTTTCACAACCAACAGAAAAAAACGCGAATCCCTTAGTCCAAAAAGGCTAGCCACCCCTAAGGGTTTCGGCATTTCCTTCCTAAAAACAATGAGACTAAAGACAGTTTGTTCAAAAGACTTACCTAATGTCGATCGGTTCAGAAGAATATTCTTATCTATGATTTTTTTTATCTGCAATCCACCGCAGCCAAAAGAAGAAGCAGATTCAAACAACCGAAGATTTGGCCTCCTTCACCACATGTATGTAGGTTCGATTTTTAAAGAAGTAAGAGAAGAAAAGTTCGGCTACCACAAGATTCGGCTATTGAGGAATATTTAAGTTGGAAAAATAAAGGATGAGACAGAGGAAGAAGGGTATAGATTCGATTATGGAAACGAAAAGATGGAAGAAGAAAGAAAAAGATGAGAGGTAGTATTCGACTATGGAGAAAACTGCACAATGAGTCTTCTAGGTTCGGCTATTAGCAAAAAGGGAATAAGAAACCCTAAGCCTAACCTATTTCGACAAACCAAAGAAAATAAATGCGAATTAGAAGGAAAAGGAATTGCTAGGGACGGCACTACTCATCCCAAATGCTGAAATTTCCCTCTTCAAAGGCCTAGCCGAATCCCTATACTGGAGACCTTTGGCCGGCCAACTCTTGCTCCTCAAGAGTCCACCATTCGGCCACGACTGCTCTCCCTAATCTGCTCCTAAATCTTCTCCCTTATCCCCTCCTTACTCAATCTTCTGACCAGCTCACACACCTCCTGACAGACTTTTACTTGCGTTCCAATACTTACCATTCCTACTCATAAAAATAATTCCCTTGGTATGCTTTTATTGTGACTTGAACCTCAGTCCCCCCTAGCCATCCACACGCCACTTTAATAGCCTTCCCTGTGGCGTCACTTGCCACCTTGCCACGTGCTTCCTTGTGATTTCTTTTACCCATTAAATTCTTAAAAGCCCAAATTACCAGAACCCCTTTTTCTTATGGAATTAAGATTAATTAAAACTGCCAGTTTTTAACCTAGACTTGGGCCTTCTAAAGGCCCACTAACATGCTTAGACATACATCAAGCAGTTAAAACACAGAAATTTAAAAATTCGCTAAAACTCTCTGAAATCCCGAAGATCCCGAAAATTGGGGCATTATAACTCTTCCCTCCTTAAAGAAATTTCGTCCTCGAAATTTACCTGATCCAAACAGATAAGGGTATTGCTGTTGCATTGCCTCTTCTGTCTCCCAAGTAGCTTCCTCTCTGCCGTGATTACGCCATAGCACTTTTACTAAAGGTACAGATTTCCTTCTCAACACCTTGACATCTCGGTCCAGTATCTGTACCGACTCTTCCTCGAAAGTCAAGTCAGGTTGCACCTCGATCTCTGTAACCGGCACGACATGAGTAGGGTCAGAACAATAACGCCTTAACATAGACGCGTGAAAAACATCGTGAATCCTGTCTAACTCTAGAGGTAATTCCAATTGATATGCCACCGGTCCCACTCGCTTCAAAACCCGATAAGGCCCAATGAACCGCGGACTCAACTCGCCCTTCTTACTAAACCTTACAATCTTCTTCCAATGAGAAACTTTCAAGAAGACCATATCACCTACTGAGTATTCAATCTCCTTTCACTTCAAATCCGCATACGACTTTTGTCTATCGGATGCTTCTTTTAAATGATCCCTGATAATTCTGACCTTAACTTCAGTATCTACTACCAACTCAGGTCCAAGAACTTATCGTTCTCCCAATTCGGTCCAACAACTAGGTGTTCGACACCTTCGCCCATACAGCGCTTCATACGATGCCATTTGAATACTCGCCTGATAGCTGTTGTTGTACACAAATTCTGCCAACGGCAAGTAATCCTTCCAACTACCTCGAAAGTCAATAACACATCCCTTCAACATGTCCTCTAGAATCTGAATAACCCTTTCCGACTGACCATCAGTCTGGGGATGGAAAGCCGTACTAAAGTTCAATCGCGTTCCCAACGCCTCATGCAACTTTTTCCAAAATCGAGATGTGAATTTGGGATCCCGGTCAGAAATAATTGAAATTGGGACACCATGAAGTCGTACAATCTCTGCCGCATACAACTTGGCTAACTTTTGAAGCGAGAAGTCCCTGCGGACAGGTATGAAATGGGCCAATTTGGTCAACCTATCCACAATCACCCAAACCGAGTCCTTCTTTGCTGGTGTCGAGGGTAGCCCACTTACAAAATCCATGGTTATCCTCTCCCACTTCCAAAGTGGTATCTTTACTGGCTGTAAAAGTCCAAAAGGTAGTTGATGCTCAGCTTTCACTTGCTGGCACGTCAGACACTTCCCCACAAACTCTGTTACTTCTCGTTTAAGCCCAGTCCACCAATACAATTCTCGCAAGTCGCAATACAACTTATTCCCTCCAGGATGCATAGCACAAAGTCCTCCATGAGTTTCTTTCAGTATTGACTGCCTTAAGTCAGAGTCCTTCGGAATGCAAACTCTTCCTCGAAAACACAGAATTCCTTCACTATTTAACCCAAACTCAGAAGTTTCCCCTTTCTTAACTTGTTGAAATCGAGAAACTAAAGACTCATCCTTCAACTGTTTTTCCTTAATCTGATCCACCCAGGCTGGCCTTACTTGCAACTCAGCCAACAGACTGCCATCCTCATATAGACTCAGACGAGCAAACAGTGCTCTCAGATTAGATACAGCTCTATGACTTAGAGCATCGGCTACCACATTAGCCTTGCCTGGGTGATACTCGATCGAATAGTCATAATCCTTAAGCAACTCTATCCATCTCCTTTGCCTAAGGTTCAGCTCCTTTTGAGTCAGCAAATACTTAAGGCTCTTATGGTCTATGTATATAACACACCTTTCTCCGTACAAGTAGTGTCTCCAAATCTTAAGTGCAAAAATCACTGCTGCCAACTCCAAATCATGAGTAGGATAGTTTCCTTCGTGAGGCTTAAGCTGTCGTGATGCATAAGCAACCACCTTACCCTCTTGCATCAACACACAACCCAAACCCACATATGATGCGTCGCTGTACACAATGAAATCCTTCCCAGACTCTGGCTGAATTAATACAGGTGCTTCAGTCAGAACTTTCTTTAACTTCTCAAAAGCTTCCTGCTGTTTCTCAGTCCACACAAATGATACTCCTTTCCTTACGAGTTTTGTCAAGGGCGCTACCATCACAGAAAAACCTTCCACAAACCTTCTGTAGTATCCTGCCAACCCTAGGAAACTCTGAATTTTTGACACCGACCTAGGTGGCTTCCATTCCAAAATTGCTTCAATCTTTCGAGGGTCCACCTTAATGCCCTCAGTAGAGACAACATGTCCTAAGAATGCTACCTCCCTCAACTAGAATTCACACTTGCTGAATTTCACATAGAGTTCCTTCTCCCTTAACACTTGCAGTACAATGCGGAGATGCTCATCATGTTTCGCTTCAGTTCCCAAATATACCAGAATATCGTCAATAAAGACGACTACAAACTGATCCAAAAATGGCTAGAACACATGATTTATCAGATCCATAAACACTGCAGGAGCGTTCGTCAGTCCAAATGGCATAACTAGAAACTCATAATGACCATACTAAGTCCTGAATGCCGTCTTATGGATGTCTGCCTCTTTGACCCTTAACTGATGATATCCAGATCGAAGGTCAATCTTGGAAAATACAAAAGCTCCTCTAAGTTGGTCGAACAGATCGTCAATTCTTGGCAAAGGGTACTTATTCTTAATCATCAGTTTGTTCAACTGGCGATAATCAATACACATCTGAATCGTCTCATCCTTCTTTTTCACGAACAACACCGGTGCTCCCCACGGAGACACACTTGGCCTAATAAAGCCCCTATCCAACAACTCTTAAATCTGTGCCTTTAACTCCACTAGCTCCTTTAGTGTCATCCGATACGGTGCAATGGACACTGGTGCCGTTCCAGGTAGCAAGTTGATTCCAAACTCGACTTCTCGGTTCGGAGGCAATCCCGGAAGCTCCTCCGGAAAAACGTCTTGGAACTCCTTAACGGTTCTAACCTTATCCACTGTCAGTCCCTCAACTTTCGACTGACTTACAAATGCCAAATAGGCCTCACAACCTTTACGAATCCATTTTTCGGCTCTTAGTGCCGACACTACATTGGACAAATAATCCCTTCGCTCACCTATCACCATAACTCTTCACCCTCTGTGGTCCTTAACACCATTCACTTGGCAGCACAATCCAGAGTCGTCCTATGCTGAACAAGCCAGTCTATTCCCAGAATGAGGTCGAATACTCCTAACGGTAACTCCATCAAGTCTCCCAAAAAAATATTACCTTGAGTTTCTAAGGGCACATCCCTATACAGTTTGTCTACCCTAACCGAGTGACCCAAAGGACTTAATACAGATACCCCACTCACAATCTCCTCAGAATGCACACCCAATGACCCAGATATGGCACATGCAACATAGGAATGAGTAGATCCATTATCCACCAAAACAGTATACGGCATGCTAGAAACCAAAAATGTACCCGTTATGACGTCAGGTGCATCACCCTCCTCTCAACGATGAGCTGCATACACCAACGCTGCCTGTCGAGCCTTAGCATTTCTGGCACCCAGCTAGGTGCTCCTCGCCCCTGACCATTTCCATTTCCATTACCGCCCCTTCCTTGACCACGTCCTCTCGGTGGTTGTGGCCCACCTCTTGCTGGTTGGGCAACCCTCCTTTTTGCAACTTGAACCTGATCTATTTTTTAAGGACAGTCCTTGACTCTATGCTCCATAGATCCGCATCGGAAACAAGCACCGGAGCGTTTCCTACACTCGCCCAGATGTACCTTACCACAGTCCCTACAAACTTGTGGTCTGGCAATATTCGTCAGAACTACTCGCACTGGCTTCTCTACTCTTGCCCTTTTAGCACTCTTATATGCTCTACCCAAGGGGCCTGAATCACTCCGAGAACGGTTTCGATCCTTCTGACGATTCTGTCTCTCCGCACGCTTCACCTCCTCATCTATCTTAGCTTTTTCCACCAAAGCAGCAAAGTCACGCTCCCTCTGTGGAGCAATTAGCACTCTAAGTTCATCTTTAAGACCATCCTCAAAATGCACACTACGTTTATAATCCGTAGCGACTATCACAACGGCATACCGGCTCAGCCTCAGAAACTCAGCCTTATACTTAGCAACTGTCTTACCCCCTTGAACCAGATTCAGAAATTCTTTCCTGCGGGCGTCCACATAACTTGCTCCAACATACTTCCCCTTGAAGGCCGTCTTAAATAGTTCCCAAGTCACCCTATCAGCTGCGGTCCCATCTCTCACAGTGAGTCACCACTGATAAGCCTCATCTAGTAGCAATGATATGGCCCCCTTCAACTTCTATTCTACAGAACAATCCAAATCATCCATAATCCGTTCCGTAGCCTCTAACCAATACTTAGCCACATTCAGGGCTACACCAGACACACCCCTAAAGATCTCCGCTCCATTAGCCCGGAGTCGCTCAGAAATAGATCCTCGAATTTCGTTACCCGTGCTTGCCCCAACAACCCTTTCCAGAATACGAAGCATTGCCTGGGATAGGGCATCATCCCCTGTACCTCGATCCTGAGATTCCACCTCTGTTGCCGGTGGTACCGGTGCATCTATTGCTGGCATATGCCCCAAGGACGAAGATTCAGCCCGTGTACTATCTCGTCCACGACCACGGCCCCTTCCACGTGCTGCCCTTGTACTCATGTCGTATTATCTGATCTACGAATTTTATGCATCCATTAGATATTCCAGTGTTTAGTACATATGTTTTATGAACAGATAATAATTTAGAGTTTGTTTTCGCAGAGTCGTAGTCTAGCTACAGTCTCAGTCCGTTTATCAAAAACTCCTATAGTTTCAGTACCATTCTAACTAGAGTATCCTAAAGGATTTTCATCTGCATGTGTAATTCAGAAAAATATCCAGAAAAGTTCAGAATAATACTTACAGACCTGGGCCGGAGACTCGGGTGCCACCTTCTAAAGATCCCAATTTTTGAAAATTGAGTTTTGCAATCTTTATAGAATTTTTGTTTTCGAAAATCTTTATTTTTGTAAACCCATTCCACAGCTGAGGTGTTGCAACCTGGCTCTGATACCACTAAATGTAACACCCTAAACCCAGCCTAGACGTTATGACCGGATCCGATGTGCCACATCAAAAAGTTAAAAAAAATTTCTATTTTCAATCCAGAAAATCGTACTTGGTGTCTAATGGATGATTTCGTTATATGCTAAAGCGAATGGAAGCTGTACACCAGGTAGGAAACCAAAAAAAAGAGGAGGTGAGTCTTTCGGACTACTTAAGTACCAAGCTCCCTTCGGATCCAATCCTAGACATGCACACCACCATTCCCACACCTTAACTTAGGGTATATTTTTAAGAATCAATTCGATTAAATTCATTTTAGGAAAAAGTGATTAATTTTTGGAAAACATTTGCATGGTGGAAGCTTTCCTTGTTTTCGTGTTATTTGCAATCAATTACTGTTTTGTTTTTTTTTTTGAAAACGCCCTAAGCTAATCAATTTCGACAGTTAAAAATTAAGCATAACTATCTTATCAAAACTTATCAAAGCCATAAAAAAAATAATTAGAGCGGCCTTATTACAACTTAAAACCCAAATCATAAAAATAATTGAAAAGATGTCCAATTCACTAGAAGAAAATCAAATTTTGCAGAACATGTGGCCACCCCGAATCCCTCACAGCTCCAAGCCCACTATGGTTGGGGATTACTTGCGTGGATGAAAATAAGGGGTGAGTTTGGGAAAAATCAGTGTGTAAAATAACCCAACCATAGTTTATATCAGTTTAAACCACAGAAACAGATCAGATTGGCCATAGCCCAGAACAGATTTCAGAAAGAGGCCCGTAGGTCCATAACAGAACAGAACAGATATTACATGTTTATGCAGAAAAACCCAACCCATATCCATCCGTATACACCCCCGTGCCAACCTTACACCATGTGGGGAGACTACTCGACCCATCCATCCGTCTACACGTTACAAGTATGTAGCAAGGCTACCAGAACAGATATTGTGACAGAGTCACCAGATACAGATATTTGTGGCAGAGCCACAAGAATCAGGTATATGTGGCAGAGCCACCAGAAATAGATAGTTGTGGTAGATCCACCAGAACGCTTCCTCCAACATCATAACCCATAGCCCATGCAATAGATATACATGTCATGGCATACAACAAACAAAATTAGAATATCATGCATATGGCATACATCATACAGAATCAGAATATCATGCATTTCAGTCACAATTAACCCTAAGGGTAAAATGATCATTTTGCACCTAGGGGTATAATGGTAATTTTTGCATACTTAGAGGTATTTTCGTAATCTGACTACTTTAGGATTTACATTCTTACTACAGCCATTAACGCATTCATAAAAGTACTTAACAAGCGTTCTTACCGAATTGGGCCCCGTTGGCCCATTATCCCAATTCCTGGCCCATTAAGCCCAAAATATCGAAAATCCATGAAATTGTGCACTCTGCAGTCTTATCACTTTAGTTAACCAAATACGTTAATCAATCTATCTCACGAGCATTCGCACACTCGCAAGTTTACAAAATACTGACTTTTCGGCATTTCGACTTTTCGGCTTTTGCCGATCAAGTCTATGAGAGGATGTTAGTTACACACCTGATTTAGAATGGTACGCTGGCGAGATCCACACACATGAACTGCCTAGAATTGGATTTCTACCACGTCAATCTAAATATCAAAAACAACTACGTATTTAACCCCTTACCACATTCGGCCAACACAACTTTAGATCCTAGAGTTTCTTACCTTTTTGCCGAGATATGGGTTAGATCTGGAGAGATAATCGAATAATTCCTCAAGCCCTTTGCTGTATGTCCCCTCGTCCATGCTACCACTTTTACAACCAATAGAAAAAAAACGCGAATCCCTTAGTCCAAAAACGCTAGCCACCCCTAAGGGTTTCGGCTTTTGCTTCCTAAAAGCAATGAGACTAAAGACAGTTTGTTCAAAAGACTTACCTAACGTCGATCAGTTTAGAAGAATGTTCCTATCTATGATTTTTTTATCTCCAATCCACCGCAGCCAAAAGAAGAAGAAGATTCAAACAACCGAAGATTTGGCCTCATTTACCACAGGTATGTAGGTTTGGTTTTTAAAGAAGTAAGAGAAGAAAAGTCCGGCTACCACAAGATTCGGCTATTGAGGAATATTGAAGTTGGAAAAATAAAGGATGACAAAGAGGAAGAAGGGTATAGACTCGATTATGGAAACGAAAAGATGGAAGAAGAAAGAAAAAGGTGAGAGGTAGTATTCGGCTATGGAGAAAATGGCACAATGAGGCTTTTAGGTTCGGCTATTAGCAAAAAGGGAATAAGAAACCCTAAGCCTAACCTATTTCGGCAAACCAAAGAAAATAAATACGAATTAGAAGGAAAAGGAATTGCTAGGGACGGCACCACTCATCCCAAATGCTGAAATTTCCCTCTTCAAAGGCCTAGCCGAATCCCTATACTGGAGACTCTTGGCTGGCCAACTCTTGCTTCTCAAGAGTCCACCATTCGGCCACCACCGCTCTCCCTAATCCGCTCCTAAATCTTCTCCCTTATCCCCTCCTTACTCAATCTCCTGAGCAGCTCACACACCTCCTGACAGACTTTTACTTGCATTCCAATACTTACCATTCCTACTCATAAAATAATTCCCTTGATATGCTCTTATTGTGACTTGAACCTCAGTCCCCCCTAGCCATCCACACGCCACTTTAATAGCCTTCCCTATGGCATCACATGCCACCTTGCCACGTGCTTTCTTGTGATTTCTTTTACCCATTAAATTCTTAAAAGCCCAAATTACCAAAACCCCTTTTCTTGTGGAATTAAGATTAGTTAAAACTGTCGGTTTTTAACCTAGACTTGGGCCTTCTAAAGGCCCACTAACATGCTTAGACTTACATCAAGCAGTCAAAACAGAGAAATTCAAAAATTCGCTAAAACTCTTTGAAATCCTGAAGATCCCGAAAATTGGGGCGTTACAATAATGTTTTGCTGAACAAACCTATGATCTAGCAATACACAAGTTGTAATAATTACTTTTAAAGTTCACAACAGGGTTTTAATACGAGTCGGTCGTTATAATGTGACTATATTTTTCAAAAACACACTCTAATGTGACATCGTAGATTCGGCCATAATGTCAAGGCTAGATTTGAGGTGTTACATTTAGTGATATCAGAGCCAGGTTACAAAACTCGTCTATGGATTTGGGTTTTTCTAAAAACATAAAACTTTCAAATGGGACTATTTCAAATATGTAGAAAAGAATTTTTGAAAGTGATATTTTTTGAATGTGTGGTCTACCGAGTCTACGGCGCCGATCCTGTAAGTACCCTAAAATTGTTGTTTGACTTAACTAAAATATTGAGATTATCGTAGATAATAGACTTACTGAAATGTTTGTTAGGGTAACCAAAAACTGTAGTAAGACTACGATTTACGAAAACAAACAACTCTAAATTATTGATTCTATTTTTCATAAAACATCCATTAATAAACATTGGAACTATAAAACTGATGCATAAAATTGTTAATACAGATAATACGTGAATCGACTATGAGCACTAGAGGTACTTGTGGAAAGGGTACTAGAGGCTGCGGCGGAGGTCATGGAAGTACTCAGGCTGAGTCTTCGGCATCGGGCCATATGCCTAACGTTGAGGCAAGAGAGGCACTAGCATCACCTGTGATTGAGGCTAGGTCACACGATCGTGCAGCTGGGGACTATGCATTGTCCCAAGCTATGTTACGGATTTTGGAAAGGGTTGTTGGACCCAATCTAGTATTGTGGGCCGTGGGTCGGTAATGGAATGACTCAGGTCTAATGAGGCTGAAATCTTTAGGGATATTGCTGGAGTTGCCCTAATGTGGCTGAATATTGGATAGAGGCCACAAAGAAGATCATGGATGACCTCAACTGCACCCTAGAGCAGAAACTAAAAGGTACAGTATGTTGTTGTGGGATGAAGCTTATTAGTGGTGGCTTACTGTAAGGGAGGGTACTCAACCTGACCGATTGACTTGGGAGTTCTTCAAGAATGCATTTCAAGGGAAATATGTGGGCACTAGCTAGGTGGGATGCCCGTAGGAGGGAGTTTTTGAGTCTAACCCAAGGGGATAAGTCCGTGGCTGAATATGAGGCAAATTTTTTGCGATTGAGCCGCTATGCGCGAGGCATAGTAGCAACTGAGTATGAGTGTTGCATGCATTTTGAGGACGGCCTCAGAGATGATTTATGGGTTTTTATAGCTCTACAAAGAGAGTGAGAAATTGCTATGTTAGTGGAAAAGGCAAAGATCGCCGACGATGTGAAACGCACGGATCATCAGAATCGTGAGTTGGACAGGGGAAGGAACAAGACGGTTTGGGAATCCTCAAGTTTAGCTATGAGGCCTAAGAAAAAGGCCAGAGTTGATGGACCAGTTAGAGTAGGGCATCTTGTTGCTACTTTTGGGTTGCAGCCGTGTACTGTCTGTGGGAAAGGCCATTAGGGCAAGTGCTGGGTCCGGATAGGGGCATGTTTTAGGTGCGAATCTACGAAGCACCGTATCAGGGATTATCCACGGAGGCCTAATCAGATGCAAGCTACTGGTGTGAGTACTATTCAACTGTAGAGAGGTTTTCAGCAGCCACCGAAAGGATGTGGTCAGGCCAAGGGTGGAAATGGTATGGGCCGTGGACATGGAGCACCGGGCAGAGGTGCATATCGTACTGAGGTGAGGCAGCCATCACTGGTTTATGCTGTACGTCGTCGAGAGGATGGAGTCACCCCAGATGTTATTACGGGTACATTCTTTATTCATAATATACCCTATATTGCACTGATTGATGTTGGATCTACGCACTCTTATTTAGCATGCACTGTGTTTGAGACTTTGGGTATGATAGTTGAAAACACTACGAGTGAGGTTACTGTGTTGAGTCCATTAGGGCAGTCGGTGAGAGTGAACAAACTGTTTAAGGATGTACCTTTGGAGGTTCAAGGAATGATCTTTTTAGTGGATTTAATGTAACTTCCTTTTGGGGAATTCGACATAATATTGGGCATGGATTGGCTGGTCAAGCATCAGGCAAATTTGGACTATGCTGCGAAGCAGATGATACTGAGAACTAAAAAGGGGGATGAGGTAATTATAATTGGAGAGCGACAGAATTATTTGTTGAATGTCATTTCTGCACTTAGAGCTGAGAAGTTGGTTCGTAAGGGTTGTAAGGCGTATCTAGCCTACATCAGTGCTTCGAGTTCGGAGGTTTCATCTATGAAGGATATCTAAACAATTAAGGAGTTTTTGGATGTAACACCCTATGACCCTCATCTGTCGCCGGAATAGATTCATAAGGTATTACCTATCAGAAGACAAATCAAACTAGCCATTCATAATCAATCAGGCACAACAAAATATAGTTTCTTTGATCTTTCAACCATGAACAAATTTTAACCAAAATTAAAATTACTAATAAATTTCAAGATATTTGACATATAAGTCCATTGAACCATATACTCGTGTTTAGGAACTTAGCAAGCCATTTTCGCATGGCTAGAATATTTACAATTTCAAAATATAACTTGTTTCAAAAAAGAGTTAAGCTTATACATGCCATATTTCAAAATATAAACTATTAAAAAGTACCAAAACAGTGACGATAGTGTAGATGACTTTGAACTTGAAATCCCCGAGCTCGTAGCTTCCAAACAAGATCTATAAAATAGGACAACACAAAACATTCACAGTAAACCATTAAGCTTAGTAAGTCTTAAGTATCTTAAACAACAAAACTTATTTATACACATTATAACATATTCGAAATGCAGCACTAATTAGCCGAATATGCATAACCACGTTAAATCCACTCCATTAACTTATTATTTTTTTCAGAGTTCGAATTACATAATCACACCATCTAAATGACTCGTAGTAATTCATTGATTCGACCTTATAAAGTTAATTTAAATCATTGCATTCACATATAATTTTAATGATCATAATTATATATATAACGTATACTTTCATGTACTAAATTCAAGATGGCTGAATATAAATATACACAACCACATTTCATATACTTCTCATTTCAATTCATACTTTAATTCACATTATCTTCACATGCATAATAATTTATACGTACTTGGACAATTTAATCAATCGAATGAATCTAGATGCCGTAAAACATAAACTCATATCACCGGCAATTAGCCTGCTAGGTATAAACCTGAACTTATCACCGGCACGAGGCCTGCTAGGTATAAACCTGAATTTATCACCGACATGAGGCCTGCTAGGTATAAACCTGAATTTATCACCGGTACGAGGCCTGCTAGACATTAAGTCTGAAACTCATTCATCAGCATTATGCCTGCTAGGCTTATGGCCCGAAACAATTTCACCAGCTAAAAGCTTGCTGAGCCATAGGTTCAAATAATAATTCGAATATAAATTTCACAAAATCATAACATATACACTTCTTGTATTTATGCATTTCACACAAGTTAATCACATTTGTCCATGTTGACTTCACTCACGTATAATCACTTAATAACTATCACACTACTGCTTTTTAATTTACCATTACATATCTTCAATCTCATGAATATAACTTATGGCAATATGATCATAACAAATTTCCTTATTTAACTTTTATGCATACTATACGGCTTCATGTATGTATATATATATATATGCTAAAGGTATGGCTAAATTCTAGTGACATATCATGATTCATTCACAAATAACTTATGTTTAAATACTAAAAACTTACCTCGAGTATTTCTGAACAACTACGAGTCGGCTACTCAACTACTTTAGCTTTTCCCTTATCCGAATTTGCCCCTCTATGCTCTTGAGCTTAAATTCAACAATTTTAAACTAATCATTATTCGACTATTCAAGCATTACTTCAAAATATAATATATATACATATTCGACTTTCATATATACAGATCATAGTAAACAAAAGTAAGATACATTATAGGTCATCTTTGACCTTTCTATTTTCATCAATTTGAACCATTCCTTGGCCAAATATTTCATTCGGCATTAAGATACAAACAAGTTAACATTTTCTTTATAAAACACTCTTAAGACCAAATGCATAATTTATTTATTTTAACATATTTATACCTCGTAACTATACTTAATTCTCACCTATCAATCATCATCCGAACATGTATATGTAAGATACATATAAATCCTTAGTCAGCTACCATACATCATTTAACATGATAAATTTCCATTTTCAATATCATAGAAACCTAGGTTGGCCGAATATATATATAATTTCACCTATGCATAAACATAACTCACATTCCATTACTTACCTTATTCAAAATCATACGATTAATGCATAAAGCAGAACCTTTAGACATTCAAACATCTATTTTATTTTATTTTTTTCAAATCACTCAAATGGAAATTACTCATATTCTAACATTTTAATACACAACATTTGCTCAAATCATTATTCAAGTTCAAATTTGGCTAATACACATATAAATACTAGCAAATTAAATATTAGCTAGCTCAAACTTCACTCATCAACAATTATTCATTAAAACATAAAGACAACAATCTATCCCCTTCAATTTCTTCTATGGCCGAATGCTCAATTCATTACACAAATTCAAAATTTTGACATGGGCTAAGTAAGGAACTTAGTAACTAACTTAAAATATGCTAAAATTTCAAGAACTAACATGAATTTCTTACCTTATTTCAAGCTTAAGATGACCGAATGGTTTTTGCTCCCTTTTCTTTCTTTACATTCGGCTAAGAAGAAACAAAGATGAACACTTTGTTTTCTTCACCCTTTTTCTATTTTAATTATCATTATTTTATAATATAAAGCCATTTAGTTGCAATAATACTAATAGAAAATACATATATTTTGTATTAAATAACAACATGGCCGGCCACTATCTCAAAAGTGGATAATTTGACATGCAAGTCCATTTTTTTTTACCATGCATTAATAGACCACTACAATTTAACCTAACACATTTTCAAAATTTCTCACATAAGTCCTATTTATTAAATTTCACATACAAATGAAAAAATCAAAGTATGAAATTTTCACACATGCACTTCCACATATAATAAGCATAGAATATAACATTTAATTATTTTTGTGACTCGATTTTGTGGTCCCGAAACCACTTCCCGACTAGGGTCAAATTAGGGCTGTCACATTGGATGTCTTTCCCGATGAGCTATCAAGGTTACCTCCTAATCGTGAAGTTGAGTTTGGGATAGAGCTCTTGCCTGGAATAGCTCTAGTGTCTATCGTTCCCTATAGAATGGCACCGAAGGAGCTCGAGGAGCTTAAGGCTCAAATTCTAGAGTTATTGGATCAGGGGTTCATTCGCCCTAGTGTGTCTCCGAGGGGAGCACCAGTTTTATTTGTGAAGAAGAAGGATGGAACTATGCGTATGTGCATCGACTATCAGCAGCTGAACAAATTGACTATTAAGAATAAGTACCCCCTACCAAGGATTGACGATTTATTTGACTAGTTCCGAGGAGCTTCAGTCTTCACAAAGATTGATCTCCGATCGGGGTATCATCAACTAAGGGTCAAGAAGACTAATGTATACAAGACAACATTTAGGACTCGTTATGGTCATTACGAGTTCCTAGTGATGCCGTTTGGGCTGACGAATGCACCAGCTACTTTTATGGATTTGATGAACTGAGTGTTCCAACCCTATTTGGATCGGTTCATAGTGGTGTTTATAGATGACATTTTGGTGTATTCGAGGACTAAGGAGGAACATGACACACATCTCTGGGTTGTTCTGCAAATTTTAAGGGAGAAATAGTTGTATGCTAAATTCAACAAGTGTGAATTCTAGCTACATGAGGTAACTTTTTAGGGTTATGTGGTATTTGCTGAGGGGATTAGAGTTTATCCTCGAAAAATAGAAGCGGTTCTGGATTGGAAGCGACCTAAGTCGGTGTTAGAGATTCGAAGTTTTTTGGGTCTAGCAAGGTATTATAAATGGTTTGTTGAGGGGTTTTCATTGATTGCTGCACCTCTGACTAAGTTGTTGCTTAAAGGAGTACCGTTTAACTAGACTGATAAGCAGCAGGAAAGTTTTGAGAAACTTAAGAAAGTTTTGACTAAGGCCCCTGTTTTAATACAGCCAAAGTCTGGGAAGGAATTCATTGTTTATAGCGATGCATCACATGTTGCCTTGGGGTGTGTGTTGATGCAAGAGGGTAAGGTAGTTGCTTATGCATCTCGTCAGCTTAAGATGCATGAAACAAACTACCCGACGCATGATTTGCAGTTGGCAGTGGTGGTATTCGCACTGAAGATTTGGAGGCATTATCTGTATAGTGAGAAGTGTATTATTTACACGGATCATAAGAGCCTCAAGTACCTCCTCACTCAGAAGGAGTTAAACCTTAGGCAGTATAGATGGATAGATTTTCTTAAGGATTATGATTGTTCAATAGAATACCATCCTTGAAAGGCTAATGTGGTAGTCGATGCACTAAGTCGTAGAACCATTACTGATTTAAGGGCGATGTTTGCTCGTCTTAGCTTATTTGATGATGGTAGTTTACTGGCCGAACTTTAAGTTAAACCAAGGTGGATTGAGTAGTTTAAAGGTAAGCAGTTAGAGGATGAGTCACTGGGTTCTCATTTCCGACAGATTGAGAGTGAGGAAACTTCAGATTTTGGGCTGAATAGTGAATAGGTACTTTGCTTTCGAGGGAGAGTCTGTGTTTCAAAGGATACTGAATTGAGGCAATCTATACTGCAGTAGGCACATAATAGTCCTTTTGCTATGCATCCTGGTGGAAATAAGATGTACCGAGACCTTTGGGAATTATACTAGTGGACAGGTCTTAAGCGAGAAGTTACCGATTTTGTGAGTAAATGTTTAACTTGTCAGTAGGTTAAGGCGGAGCATCAATTGCCTTAAAGGTTACTTCATCTAGTTAAGATTCTGTTGTGGAAATGGGAGTGAGTGACTATGGACTTTCTTAGTGGGCTGCCCTTAACGCCTACTAAGAAGGATTCAGTATGGGTTATCGTAGATTGATTGATGAAATCTGCCCACTTCATACCTATTCGTACTGATTACTCGTTGCAGAAACTGGCTAAGTTGTATGTGCTTGAAATTGTGAGACTGCATGGGGTACCGGTTTTCATCATATCCGATAGAGATCCTCACTTTATTTCTCGGTTCTGGAAGAAGTTACATGAGGCACTAGGTACAAGGTTGGACTTCAGTACTGCGTTCCATCCTCAGATGGATGGACAGTCAGAGAGGGTGATTCAGATACTGGTGGACATGTTAAGGAGTTGTGTAATTAACTTCCGAGGTATTTGGGAGGACTATTTTCCGTTAGCAGAGTTTGTATATAACAATAGCTACTAGTCTAGCATACAGATGGCACCTTACGAGGTATTGTATGGTCGTAGGTGTCGTACTCCATCGTGTTGGACTGAGTTAGGTGAGCGGCGTATGCTAAGTCCTGAATTGATTTCTAATACTGAAGATAAAGTTAGACTGATTCGAGATCGACTGAAGGAGGCATCAGACAGACAGAAGTCTTATGCGGATCTGAAGCGTAATGAGATTGAGTATTCTGTGGGGGACTTGATGTTTCTTAAGGTCTCGCCATGGAAGAAGATATTGAAGTTTGGACGCAATGACAAGTTAAGCCCTAAGTTCATTGGGCCTTATCATATAGAGAAGCGTGTGGGGCCAATTGCCTACCAACTTGAGTTACCTCCAGAGCTGGATCGGATTCATAATGTGTTCCATGTTTCTATGTTGACGTGATACCGTTCTAATCCTACGCACATTGTTTTGACTGAGGAGATTGAGGTGAGCCCAGATCTAACCTTTGAGGAAGAGCCGGTACAGATTTTAGACCGTGATGTGAAGATTTTGAGAAGGAAGTCAGTTCCACTGGTTAAGGTGCTGTGGTGTAATCACAGTTCTGAGGAAGCCACGTGGGAACCCGAGGAGGTGATGCGACGATAATATCCTCATTTTTTTTGACCAGGTAAATTTTGAGGTCAAAATTTTCTTTTAAGGGGTAGAGTTGTAACGCCCCAAATCCTTAGTATTTAATTTTGTATTGTGTTGCATGTTGACTTACTTGCTATTATGGTTAAGGGTCTTAAGTAGTGTGAGAGGCCCTGGGTTCAATCTTAGGCTTTAGCAAAATTTTTGTCTTTTGTTGAATTAACCCTTGCATATTTATATTGGACTCTTAAGTTTAAGTAAGTAAAGCATGTCAATGTAACGCCTGTGGCTTGATGGTAAGTGGCGTATGGGTGTGCCTAAGGGTCTTGAGTTCGAGCTACCTTATGCGCAAGGGAGTTATATTTTACTGCTCTCACAAGGTTGGTAGTTGGGGTTGACTGAAACTCTAATGGTTGAAGTTTTTGAGGGGGAGTGGTGTGTGTGGTTGATTGTTGGGGTGGAGTTTGAAAGGAGTTTGAATTGGTTGTTTGAGGGATTTGAGGAGAGATAAGGGGAGAGATTTTAGGAGGAAAATAGGGAAGGTTGAGGTTTGTGGTAGTGTCATGTCGAAAGTGGGAAGCCTAGTGTGCAAATTTGATCACTTTTGCTCTTAGTGCCGAAAGAGTGTTGTAGTTGTGGGGTTCTCTGAATGATTATCTTTTGCTCTTTCTTTTTCGGGTATTGTTCTTTTGGTTATCGAATACCAGTTGTGATCACTTGGGTATTTTGGATTGTTCTTCTATATCGTGTTTTCTTAGTCGGCTTCTCTTCTTTTTACCCATCTTTCTCCTCTTGAATATTGGTTATTCTTTTCTTTGCTCACATTGGTTTGGTGTGCCGAACACTTCCCCTTTTGTAGCCGAACTTTGTTTCATTCTATCAACCTTCTTCCTAGTCTCCATTGCTGTTTCTCTTCTACCTCTCTCTCTCTCTCTCTCTCTCTCTCTCTCTCTCTCTCTCTCCCCTTTCATTCAATCACTTTTGCGTTGGCAAGGCATCAATTGGTAAGCCTCTATTGACTCTATTTTTCGGTTAGTCATTCCTTTTATCCCTAAATGCCATTTTTATCACTTTTCCCTTGATCATGGTACTTGTTGTTTCGGGTTGTAGTGTCACTTGTGGAGTGAGGGAGTTCGCTTGGAATCTAAGAACAACCAGAATCTTCCTCTGGTCTCTCGTTCTAAGATAACACTGTTCATTGGTGTTTTATTAATTGAGGCACTTTGGTTTGGGGTTCTTGATCTTGGCTGAATGTCCATGTCTCTTGGGGTGGTTGTGTAATGTGTAATCTTTGTGTAAGTAATATGTTTAAGGGGTTTGTTGTCATGCAGATAATCATCAAGTGTCTAATATTGATTTTCATTGGCGTTCTAAGCGGGCTGTAATCACATTCGTTCAAGCAAGGCGTTAATAAGTAGTCTTTTGGAACAAGTTTCAGTTAGGGTTTCTTTTAAACGTGTATGTTAGATTTTAACCGAAGTTTCTATTGTGTTAGGTTGAGTGCGTGGGCTAATTCGTTCGTTTCGTAACCAGGGGTGTAATCACACTACTTTTATGCATCGACAAAAGCTGAAAACTTGGCATCACCGATATCACACGGGTGTGTGATCGCTTGTGTGATCATTTAAGTGCTAAAGCGCGCGCATGGGATTGTGGAGATCACCACGAGCAATTTCGTGGGCTTAGGTCTTCTTGGGCCGCGTTGGGCCAAAATGGGCCGTGTGGGCCCCATGGGCTCGTGGGCTTGCACAAGCAAACTGTGCGATTATGTGGAGATTGTTGGGTTAGTTGTGTTGTTTACACGGCCAGGGCCATTATTTGGGCTTATTGGGCCACACGAGAGTGTGGGCCCACATGGGCTGTTCGATGGGCTTGGGCCCATTCTTGCTGTTAAATTGTTAAGGTTGCATGGGTCACACGAGATGACTGTGGACCTACTGTTGGGTCGGTAAGATTACCTAAACCCCAATATATGTTATGACTATTATACCCCCGTGAGATAAATGATGATTATACCCCTATATGTTATATGACTCTTGTGCATGCCATCCTTATTGTATGAACATTTATATTATGTTGCATTGCATGGGGTGGGATATATGATATTGGAGGAAGTGTACTGATAGGCTGTGAGCCTATTACTGGCAGCTCTGCTGCAAATACTAATTGTGCCGAAAACGGTACATTATTCTAGAGTGTAGGAATGGGTGGTCGATTTAATCCCTACATGGAGTGTAGGGTTGGACGGAGTAGAGTGTAGAGGATGTGTGGGTAGGATCTTTATATGCATGTCTGATACTGTACTGAAATGGGCTAAGGCCCACACTGATACTGTTACTATATTGGGCTAAGGCCCACACTGGTATTGCGTTTGATAAGGGCTTAGGCCCAGACTGTTTAGCACTGTATGTTACTGTTCGATAAGTAGGGATTACACACTGAGTTTTCATAAACTCACACTACTGTTTATCTACGCAGGTAATCCTTAAGCGGGTCGGTGCTGTGAGGGACTCGGAGAAGGCCACACCATTGTTTATGTTACGTATTTGACTTTCCAATAATGTTAGTTTTATTTGGGTTAAATTTTATGTAATAAGGCCGCTTTAAGCTTTTATTTTTATTTTGGGAATTTATTTAACTTAGTTTATATCTGATAGCAGTAGGACTCGGGTTTTTTTTCAAAAGATAAATGATTTTTAACTACCATGCTATGCTACTTATTTTAAAAGCTTTCACACCAAGCGTTGTTTTTTTAAAATGTGTAATAACAATTTAATATGACAATGTTTTGCTAAACCAACCTATGATCTAGCAATACACAAGCTGTAATAATTACTCTTAAAGTTCACAATGGGGTTTTAATAAGAGTCGGTCGTTACAATGTGACTACGTTTTTCCAAAACACACTCTAATGTGACATCGCAAATTCGGCCATAACGTCTAGGCCGAGTTTGGGGTGTTACAAATGTACCATTCCAAAAATTCAACCTTCATAAGAAACATTCGATCAATTCATAAGTATTTAAAGCCCAATAAAAACACATCTCACTTAAAGCACTTACCCCAAAAGTGAGTAGACAGCTTGTAATGAGAAGAAAAATCGGCCTAAACTTGCATAATAGAATCCACACTCCTAGCAAGATTAGGTAGATCATAAGATGTTTAGACGAAAAGCATACATTCGACCCCAAAGAGAAAGAGAAGGGGAAAGCCGAAACTTGGCAGTAGAGTTAACAGTGATTTGGCTAGAAAAGAAATAATGAAGCGGTTGTACTTACCCTTACCAATAACTCAAGTGAATTTCGACAATAGTCATTTACAGAGATTCGGGCAAATCCAGAAGAACAGAAAGATTTGAGAGAGGGAAGAAGGAGAATCAATGAAGCCAACCGAAACAAAAGCAATAGAGGGGAGTTGGTTAGATATTCAGCCTAAGGTAAAGGAAAAGGTAAATGTTAATGGCCGACTGGGAGAGGAGAAGAATGGTGGTTCAGCAAAGGGTAAGGAAAATAAGGGAAAAAGGTGAGGGAGAGAGAAGAGTCGATTAAGCATAGCACAATATTGGAAAGCAACCTAAAATAGGCCAACACAAAAATACTCAAAAGGTTACAAGTAACATTTCGCTACCAACAAATAACAAAACCGAAGATGCAAAAGAAGCAGAGAAAGTAAAACCACCATTTGGCAAAATCCCAAAATGAAATGACCAATAACCAATATAAAGCCGAATTTTACTCCAAAAAAAACTCCCCAATTTCGTTTAGCCTTCCACACACTAAACACCTCCCTTAACATCCCTACACTACCAAAACACTAAGTGCTAGAGTTCAAACCCGGCAAGACTCTTCTCCAAATTCGAACTTGCTTAATTTTCTCCTTAATTTCCTCTCATCCATCTCTTCAAATTTGGCTAACAACAACCCTATTCAAATCTGTTCAAAATCTTAGTGTGTCGGTCAAACACAACTTCCTCCCAAAGCCACCAGAAAAAATAATCTCCATTTGCACAAGTTGGGATTCGAACCTCAGACCACTAGCACACTCTACTCGCCACTATCCACTAGACTAGCAGGCTCGTTCTATCATGTTTTTACCAAAATAAACTTATAACCCTACTGGCCAAAGATAGGGATTTTATCCTTAAAAAGAAAAATTTTGTGGAAGCCAAGGCTTGAACCCATGACTTCCCATACACTTCTAGAGCACACAACCAATAAGCCAAACATGTGTTTGTGTCCCTTTCTTGCACAACCAAATATTTATGTGCAGTCTCCTAACTGTACCCACACTCAAGACCTAATACTTCTAGGCCCAACTTCGGGGTGTTACAAGCATATAAGACTCCCCTAGGCATGTCTCCATATAAGCTAGTCTATGGTAAGAACTATTACTTACCAATTGAATTTGAGAGAAAGGCATACTAGGCAATCAAAAAGTTTAATCTAGATCCAAAGTTAGCTAAAAAAGAAAGATTATTTCAACTCTAAGAATTGGAAATTTTTGCTTTATGGCCTACAAAAATACTAAAATGTATAAGGAGAGGAGTAGACTTCAACATGATGCAAATATCAGAAAGTGTCAATTTTTACTAGGATAGAAAGTGTTGTTGTTCAACTCAAGATTAAAAGTATTTCCTGGAAAGCTTAAATCAAGATGGACAGGTCCATATACAATACATCAGGTAACTCCTCATGGAACAATAGAGTTGATCAAAAAAGGAGGATAACCTTTTCTCATTAAAGGCTAAAGAGTAAAACATTATTTTAGAGGGACAATTAATACTATAATTGATGAACAAACCTTGTAGTGTAGTGCACTTTGGAATTTCCAAGGAATCAATGGGAAATCAACAAATATACATGAAGAAGGTGACCAAAGTATTGATTTCACAAAACATAGAGAAACTTGGCTGGTATGTCACGACACTGCTCCACGATGTCGCAACAATGAACAAAATTCTTATTCTAGAACTTGCCCTCGACGTTGCAACCCACTGTATAACTCTATTTTTTGAACTATCTTAACTATCGCTTTTTTGTAGCTAATTATATTAGGATTCTTGATTTTTAACTTTTTATTTAGTAGAAATAAACTATAACTCTTAAATAATTTATTCTTTCCTTCTAATCTATAAATAGGACACATTACTACCCATTTTATCACCAACTAAGATTAAATTGCAAGCATAATATATTTCAGTAATAACAGATTATCAAATGGCCAGCTTAAGTGTAAGTGCTTCAAGCCCAGCTTTTAGGTTTCAAGAAGTAGACATGCCATATACCTTTATTCAAGAGCTGGGACTTGACCCTCTAATAAGGAATTGCAAAGGAATATGGGAGAATGCAAATGAAAGAGAATGGAAAAAATTTTGTTTTCCATCCAAAAAACCCATAATAATTATAGTGCTGCAAGAATTTTATCTAGCATTAAAATAAAGGGAAGTAGCCAGACCATTCTACGCGATGCGCTCTTTTTTGAAGGTGAGAGAGGTTAATGTTTCAGTAACTGAGATGAGTATTTGCCAAATTTATGATGTGCCATATTATTATCTTGGCTATCTCTATAAAATAGATCTAAAAGAATTCAAAAATATAGATACGGAGGAAGTATTGAGATTTCTAATGGAAGGGGAAGAGATGTGGACATATCGAATGGGAACAAAAATACTTGAAACATTCAATCAAGAGCTAATGACAACAAAAGCAAAGATGTGGATGAAATTTGTCTATTCGAGAATATGGCCTATAACAGAGATGTCCGAGATTAGTCATTGAAGCCATCATAACATATGGGGTCCTCCAAAAGGGGCAAATATGTATTGGAACATGTATATATAAGAACATGATTGACTGTGCGAGGAATTTAGGAAAGGGAATATTTTTCCTTTATCTAATTACAAAATTGTGTAAAAGGGTAAGAAAACCCATTGAGAGGATAGATAAAACCATGAATCCCCCAAGGAAATTACTCATGATAATATATTTAAGCATTTTTTTCTTCTTACAAATGAAACAAAAAGAGGAAAGGTGATACAAGTCACAAGGCCCAAAATCAAGCTCATGCACGTGATGGGCTCAAATTTCCTTAAGGCCCAATAACGAGGTCGAAGGCCAAGAAAATTTGAGCAAGATTCAATTGTACCATCCAAGACTTCATTACCAAGGCCCTAGATGCATACACGATTGAAAAATAAAATCAAGATTCACTCTCTTATTTTTAAGAAAATCAAGAAACTGAATCTTGGTTCAATTTTATTGTTTCAGACAATTTCAAGAATCAAGATTTCAAATCTTGGAAATATTGGTCCAAGAAATTGAATCTTGCAGCTAAGGTGCATTAGATTTCAAGTATGAGTTTAAATGAGCCAATTTCGGGAGCAAACGGATCACAAGACCAAGTTCTTCAAAATATGGCCTATTAAGATGTCTACAAGCTCATCCTGAAGTTTGGAAAGTAATTTAATTGAATATCAGGCCAAATTATCAAAGTGGCTTGAATCATAAAATATTTACACTTTAGGTCAATTTTATTTTAATAGGTGGATCATCATGTAAGAATTCAGCCAAAGAAGGGCCAATTTAATTCGTTTCACCGAATTCCCATTAAAAGTCCACACTTAGAATTATTTTGTTTTTTAGATTTGATGAGTTTTCATGTAAGTTATTCTATTAGGGTTAGGAAAACTTATTTTGGGGGCCTATAAGTAGCATGGTCGTCCACCCTTATACATGCACAGTTGATTTTTATTTTTAAGTTAATAATAATTCCCTTTGAGTTTTTCTTCAAGAATTGTTCTTGAGCTTCTTTTAGAAGCTATTTTAACAATATTTTAGGTTGTGGGAATCATCTTCAAGCTTTATCTTTCCAAAATCTCTTTCTTGGAGGGGGAATTAAAGCCATTGAAAGGAGTTGTGCATTCCTAATGTTTCCAAGGCTTCTTAAGATGTCATCTTCTCATTTCTATCCTTGATTTATCATTTCTTGTTTATTTTTAATTTAGTTCTTGATGATTTTATTAATTTTCATTCTTGGTTAAAATTGCTTCAAGAGAGATGTTTTCCTATATTGTTCTATTAAAAAACACACCGAAATTAGGAGTTTTAATCCTTTCTTGTTGCTTTAGATATTCTTGTACAAGATAGTTTGCTTTTATCTTAAAAATCACTTCTAACAAAACAGATCTGGTTAGGGCATTTTCTTGAAATCCAAGGAAGATTTCTTTCCATCCAAGAAACCCTAATTCATTCTCTATTGGACTCTTTACCAGTTGGTTCACCTTTTTTCGTTTTAATTTTATTTAAAATCTCAGTACAATTTGGCTCTTTCATTTACTCTATCTTGTCGATTTAATTAGCATGCTTTCTCTTTACATTGATTTTATATTGTCTATGAAAGCCATGAGAAACTAATCCCTCTATGGGGGATTAGCGAGTGGAGGTATGATTTGTCAATTATTTTGTAAGGTTACTCAACGGATTAGCTATTTGGGAAAGGAAGAACGTGTAACAAACCCTAGGGCTAACAACCCTGGGAAGTCATCAAGGTGGGAATTAACCCAAAATTGGTATGGCCCATCCATGAATACCTTCATCCTAAGCCATTCTGGACTATGAGGTCGAAATATATGTAGTTCTTGCTAACTCGTTATGTTAGTGGAAGATCGGAAGATCCTACTAGGGTAGCGACTAGTTGATTGACGAGGAACCCAGAACGACAATTGATGGAGATTACCGAAGCGAGCTAATCACCCATAATCAATATTTGATTTATTCTCCCACTTTATCTCTTGAAGTCTATTTCTTTTATGTTATTTTGTCTTTATTATTATAAAAAACCTTAAAAATCCTTTATTTTTATTTTCATACTATAATTAATTTAAAAGTATTAATTAGATCTTTTAGTGTTTATGTTAGAATTGATTTGGCACTAGCCTGCCTTGGGTATGATCCTCGGAGTACTCACCTACTTCATTGTAAAACTATATTACAACTTGACCCGTATACTTGCGGATACTGCCTTCTCATTCTATATTTTATTGTAGTATTCACACTTTGGACGTTAACACGTCCGAAGGCGGTCAGGTTGAAAGCTAGGAACAACGAACTTTCTCTAAGCCGAAAACATAGGTATTAGTTTAGTTAGGGTTTATTGCTATAAATATCACAAACTGGGTCAATTTTTAAAATTTTAATTTTTTGTTGTACAATAAAACCATTTTCAAACCTGGATTTTTTCCAACAAATAGTACTAGGGTTGTAGCCACTCGTGTATCTAAAGGGTAATATTGGGCCTCATGTATTAAGTCCAATTATATGTACATCCTGGACTTTTGATGTAACGACTCAATTTTTAGTGGTTTTGAAACCTTAGTTTTGTAAACCGAGCCCGTAAATATAGAATAAGAATATTTACAAAGTTACTATAAAAATATATTAAAGAATGATCGAATAATTTTGTTAATTAAATAGTTAGTTAAGGCTTAGAGACTAAATTAAAAAAATCCAAATGATATTAGGTTTTAATTAACAAAAGACTTGAGGACCTAAATAACAATTAACCAACGATCCAAAATGGTAATTAAACCATTTTTAAATAAGTGATAGCAGAAGATGATGACAAGTTCCTTGAGTGTGATTAATGGCTAGTAAAATTAATTAAACCATGATTTATTTAATTACACTAAGTTAATAATTACAGTATAAATAAGTGAAGATAGTGGAATTCATAATCTTTCTCGTTCTTTCAATCGTCCATCATGCTTAAACCTTGAAAGCTTCAAAACTTCTTCCTATCATTCACCAACAATTAGATCAAGACTCGGATCAAAGTGAAGCTAATAAGGGAAAAGAAAAAATTATAGATTAGTCTCTAAATGATCTACTCATTTTATATTTTGAAAAGGTGTAACACCCCAAACTCGACTGAATAGGTTCGACCCGAATATAGTGAGCTACATTAGCCACTGAAGTGACTCTCCGTTAACTCCCAACCTAACCTCCTACACACCACTTGCAAAAATAATGCATTAAGTAAAAACACTACAGTAGAATTATTTTCATACATAGAATGAAAACATGGGAACTTACAAAAATCAAAGGAAAGGTTCGCATGTCAAACAATGGAAAGACTTAAAAGTTTGCATACTTTGAATAATATAAGCTCACATAGAAGTGTTCAACATGATTTCGCACACACAAAGTACTAGTTCACACAATAGCATAGGTTTGCATACAGTAGTATAGTTTCACAAACAAATAGACTTCACAACAAGAGGTATCATACAAGCATGGGTTTTCATACTTTAATAGGGTTCATATGCATGCATAGGTTCGCTAAATCCAAGGTACACATGTAATTTTCATAAACACAAACATACACGGATAGTAGAAAACAATACTTAGTAATAATTTTAACTCACATATTTTAATAGACACTCAACGTAATACTCATGCATGAAAAACATCGATTTTATTCAAAAGATAATCAAATATTCTAAGTCGTGGTTTGTAAATAAAAAAATCAAAGGAACAAAATCAAAATTCAATAAGTCTAAAGCCTTCATAAGATAATCCCCATCACCTATGTTTCTAGGTTTGCCAATATCTAGTCAAGAGTGAGCCTCGCTAAGTCATCTACCCCGCCACTACTCTCCACGACCTACTTACATGTGAAATAAGAGAGAAGTGGGTGAGTTCATAGAGAACTCAATGAATAATCAGGAATCGAAAAGGTATGCTTTAAAAATGGGCTTTAAAAATAGAAAGAAAACTTAGTCTTAAAATATTTCGTGTGCTGGGTTCACAGGTGAGGTTACGGGACCCAGTTTGCAGATCTTGTCAGAAACATAAGTTTGTAAAATAGTTTTTCTTGTGTTACTAAAAACCATACTTAAAACTTAGCTTGTGATTTCCTGAAAACAAAACTTATACAACATGAAAACATGCTCACATACTTATCTTATCAGAATGGCTGAGGAACATAAAATATGTTATCGTACTTAATGCACTTATCAGATTTTTGACTCATTAGATATGCAGATCTCTTTATAATTCCTCAGAATGACTCAGATAGTCCTTATAACATGTCCCATAAGTGTAGCCTGAGGTAATACACTCCCCTATTGTAACACCCCAAACCCGGCCTAGACATGAATTTGTGATGTCACATTGGAGTATTTTTCCAAAACACTAATTTGATGAAATATCGTTGTCATTAAACTTAATTTAGGATGTCTTTTCATAAGGAAAAACTTAATTTATTTTAGGAAAACATAATAAGTTGTCATTAAACTCTTTAAATAATAATTTTTTCGGAAACTCTCAAAATGCGCTACGTAGACGTGGTGTTTTTAGAAAAAAAATTGTCTTATAGCTTTTATTTTAAAACCTGTGACCTACTACTAACAGGAAAAAATTCAAGTAAATAAATCCCCAAATTAAATAAAAATTAAAGCGGCCTTATTACATAATAAAACCCCAAAATAAAACCTTAATTTATAGTGTATAAAAGAAATAACTACATTGAGTGGCCACCACTGAGTCCTCCGTCGCCTCAATCCGTCTAAGCCTGGGGATTTCCTGCACAAATAATAGATGGGTGAGTTTACGAAAAATCAGTGTGTGAAATCCCATAATAGCAAACAATCAGAGTAAGCGCAATCTGGGCCTAATCCTTTTTTGTTGCAGTAAGGCCCCTTTTTCAATAATAGTAGCAGCTTGGGCCTTAGCCTATTTCAGTATCAGTGGTAGTCTGGTCCTTAGCCCATATCAGTTCAGTATGCAAAAAAGGAATCCTACCTAATCCATCCGCTACACACCAACTCCGTACCAGCCCTACACACCATGTGGGGATAAAATCAATCCACCCAACCCTACACACCAAATCGTACCGATTTCAGTACTAAAACAGTATGTGCAGCAAGCTGCCAGTAGTAGGCTTATAGTCTTTCAGAACACTTCCTCCAAAACATATATATATCCCACCCCATGTAATGCAACAAAATATCATACGTGTATGCAGAAAAATCATGCTAAAAAATAGTCATACATAAAATAGGGGTATTTAAGTCATTTTACCTCACAGGGGTATAATAGTCATTTCATCACTATAGGATCTAAGTGTACTTATTGACCCAATAGTAGGTTCACAGTGATCTTAGCCGACCCGTGCAACCTTAACAGTCTATCAGTGATAATGGGCCTATAGCCCATATTGCGGGCCCATGTGGGCTCACATGCTTGTATGGCCCACAAGCCTGGAAATGGCCTTAGCCATGTGGTCTACATAGCCTCTCCCATTATGTACCACACTTCTGTGCGATTTTCCAGAGTGGGGCCCACAGACCCATTTGGCCCACACGGCCCAGTTTGGCCCAAAATGGCCTGTGCGGTGTCGACATCCCAACTTTCGGCTTTTCGACTTTTTGGCTTTTGCTATTACACATCTATAGGAAGTGTTCACACACCTGTTATGGAGTTGTAGCAGAAAATGCTTCTGAGATCGAGAACCTATGGTCAAACACAAACCCCTCATTAGTCTCAAACCCTCGTTAATCCAATACCATAATATTGAAAACGCTTTAGCCAAATCGTCACTACTTACCACTGAATAATCGCAACCTTCTCTTGCTTCAACTCCACATACTCCTTCCAATGCTTTTACCTTCACAAGAATAGTTAACCGATTCATAAGAATCAACAACCCCTCATGAAAAAACAATGCTTAAAGTACTTACCACAAATAAAAGATTCCTTGTAGGGGAAAGGCAAATGGCCTACACCTTGGTTAAGGAAAAGGAGTCGCTAGCAACATTCAAATGAAAAAGAAAAAGGTGTTAGATTAACATATTCCCATAATAGACAAAGAGAAAACAGCCTTTCGGTCTGAGAGACACAAAACTTCAACCTAGAGAAAGAAGCCAAATAAGATTCGGCTAGAGTAACCAAACCGCAGACACTTACCAATAAATCGAACAGATTTCGTCAGTACCTCCACTATAAACGGCTAGGGAAGAATAGAAGAAGATGTTTAGGCCTTAAAAAATTTAGACAACACAAAGAGAATAAAAGTTTTGCGAGAGAGAAGAGAAGTAAACGATCACAAGCAAGGCTAAAACTGAAAAGGGGTTGTGATAAACCGTAATTTATACATATTTTTACCCTATGCTTAGCGTATTTTATGGATGATTTTTCCTTAGAATTGGTGAATTCGATGCTCCTAATGCCTTAATTTCATGTTTTATACTTAGGTGAGCATAGGAGAGCTAAAGGAACGAGAAACGGGCTAAAAATGGAGAAAATGGGCCAACGTATGAGATCAACACGGCCTGGACTTCCTAACACGGGCAGACCACACGGCCGTGTCAATTTGGCAGAATCGAAGCACGACTCACACTGGTAGACCACACAGACGTGCCATTATAATAGGCTCAAACATGGCCTGAAGTAATCACACATGGCCGTGCCATTCTAACAGGCTCGAACATGGCCTCAAGTAATCGCACATGGGCGTGTCACACGGGTGTGTCCCTGCCGAACCCAAGTTGAGTCCAATTCAGAAAAGGCTAATTTTGAGGGCTCTTAGGCATTCCAAAGCATATAAATACACCCTGAAAGAGGAGAACAAAACACACACAGAGGAGCGAGCAAGGAATTGCTCAAGGAAAGTCGATTGATCCATCTCAAAAGCCAGATTCACCGTCAAGACAGAAGTTCTCCTCTCAATTCCCCTTCAGGAGTTTTGGGTTTTCTTTATGTTTTGTATTCATTATTCTTCTGAGATGTTTTACCTTTTAGTTATGAACTAAATCCCTTAAATACCTAAGACGGATGAAACCTAAGACAAATCTTGTTATTAGTTTCTGAATTGTATGATAAATATTTGACTTGTTCTTAATTATGTGTTCTTAATTCTTGTTTTGATATTCCAAGATATTTATTCAAGTTACGCTCTTATTCAGAGGAGGAATAGACCCTGTCTAAGAGTAGAATTGTCATAATTAAGCAGAGTTGATTGCGTGCGTAGAGATAGGGTGACAAGATTTTGCTGGATTAGGGTGAAACCTAATAAGGGGATCCATAGATCGAGTTAATGCAACCCTAAGAAGTTAATTAGAAAGGGATTTCAATTATTCAAACTAGGGTTAGACGTTGTTAGTCTCGAGAGAGATAATAATATAACTTAGGGATTTCTACGGATCAAGTCAAATGAATAAATCGTTCGATTCAGAGTCAGAATAACAGGTAAAGTCTAGGTGGATTCTTTCTTGGGTATTGTCTTAATTCAATCGTTTTCCAAAAGTAATCCCACAATTCTATTTTCTGTGAATTCTTAGTTTAGTTAATTAGTTAGTTAAAACAAACCCCCTTATTCTTAGGCTAGATAATAAAAAGAAAGTACTTTTAGTTCCTTTGGGTTCGACAATCTAGTCTTGCTAAAACTATACTACTTTTCGATAGGTACACTTGGCTACATCGTGATAATAGTTAGTTTCAAGAATGATTAATTATAAATATTTAAAACCTGTCACAAAACAACACGATCAAGTTTTTAGCACTTTGCCGGGGAACTAAGATATTAGGAACACTCAATTTTTATTACTTTAGCCATTTATTTTCCTTGCAAGTTAATTTTATTATTATTATTATTTACTAATTTACTTTTTCTTTCTCTTGGCTGGTTTTTATAGTTTATGACTAGAAGAAACCCGTCAGGACTATTACTTTTTGACGAAGAAATCGATCACACAGTTCGCAGAAACCGAAGACAAATAAGGCGAAGCCTAAGATACATCGAGGAAGAGCAAGAGGACGATATACAAGCCACAACCGAGGAGATGGCTGAAAATCAAGAAAACCTGATACCTCCTGCGATTGCTATTAATCCAGTAAATCAGAATCCTGCTTCACGCACTATGTATGATTATGCTAAACCTTCTTTGACAAGAACTGAATCGAGCACAGTTAGACCTGCTATTGCTGCGAATAATTTTGAACTAAAACCTAACACTATTCAGATGATACAGCAATTTGTTTAGTTTGATGGTTTGCAGGATGAGGATCCAAACACTCACTTGGAAAATTTCCTAGAATTCTGTGATACATTTAAAATTAATGGCGGTTCTGACGATGCCATTCATCTTCGGTTGTTTCCCTTTTCATTGAGGAACAAAGCTAAACAGTGGTTGAGCTCATTACCACAAGGGTCAATTACTACTTGGGAACAAATGACCGAAAAGTTCTTATTAAAATATTTTTCGTCGATTAAAACGGCTAAATTAGGTAATGATATCTCTTCTTTTGTGCAGATGGATTTAGAGACACTCTACGATGCATGGGAGAGATACAAGGATCTTTTGCGAAGATGCCCTCACCATGGGTTACCACTCTGGCTATAGGTTCAAACCTTTCATAATGGCCTGAATCCTTCGACTCGACAAATGGTTGACGCAGCTGCTGGCGGAACCATCAACAATAAAACACCTGAAGCTACCTATGAATTTATAGAGGAGATGTCACTCAATAACTATCAGTGGCAAGTTATGAGGACAAAACCACTAAAAACAGCCGGTGTTTATAACGTCGACTCGGTCACCATGCTCTCTAATCAGGTAGAACTCTTGAATAAGAAAATTGATGGTTTTCTTAGTTCTTCACAGGTTCACCCAGTAATGCAGTGCGAAGCAAATGGAAGTAGATCGAGTAGTTCAGAATACCCGCTATATGGTCACAACATGCACAACGAGCAGTTAAATTACATGGGTAACAATCCTCGACCTCAAAACAATCCTTATAGTAACACTTACAATGCAGGTTGGAGGAACCACCCAAATTTCTCATAGGGAGGCCAAGGCAATCAGAGACCCCCTCCAGGCTTCCAACAACCACCCTACCAACAAGAGAAGAAGCAGAACCTTGAAGAGATGCTCACAAAGTTTATATCGGTGTCAGAAACTCATTTTCAAAATACCGAGACAGCACTTAAGAATCAACAAGCATCGATCAAAGGGCTCAAAACTTAGATTGGACAGCTTGCCAAGTTGATTTCTGAATGACCACAAGGAAGCTTGCCAAGCAACACAGAACCTAATCCAAGGGAGCAACTCAACGCAATTACTAGTCAAGATGAGGAAAGGATAGTCACGCCTAAACCAAAACCAAGGCAAGATACTGAGATAAGTAAAGGTAAAGGTGAGGTATACCACAACGAACAGAAATCGGTAAGTACAGAATACAAACCTCGTGTGCCATACCCTAATGTGACAAAGAAAGACCGCTCAGATGAATAGTTTAGTAAATTCCTTAAACTCTTAGAAAAATTACATATTAACTTACCGTTTATTGAAGCTCTATCACAGATGCCAAACGCAATGAAATTTTTAAAGGAGCTTTTAGCAAATAAGCAGAAGTTGGACGAGGCGTCACATGTGGAGCTAAACGCAGTTTGCTCAGCTATTCTACAGAATAAGCTACCCAACAAGTTAAAAGATCCAGGGAGTTTTACAATTCCTTACTTAATTGGTAGTTTAGATATTAATAATGCATTAGCTGATTTAGGGGCTAGTATTAACGTCATGCCCTACAAAATGTTCAAACAATTAGGTCTTGGGAAACCCAAATAGGCTAGGATGAGCATACATTTAGCAGATAAAACTATAAGATTTCCTAGGGGTGTTATTGAAGATGTGCTAGTTAAAATCAATAAATTTGTATTTCCCGTTGACTTCGTTGTTCTAGACATAGAGGAGGATAGCAACACTCCTTTGATTTTAGGAAGGCCCTTTTTAGCAACTGCTAGAATGATTATTGATGTTGGCACAGGTGAGCTCACACTTTGTGTGGGGGACGAAACAATCACCCTTCAAGCTCGCAATTCTGGCAACACATCGAAAATTGAAGGTGATCGTCTAAACCATTCTACTAAAACTGAAAATATGGTGCAACCTACTTCGCAGGAAATGAGTCTGAAGTAAGTACATGAGTCATTCTCAAGCAATAGTAGAGGATCTATTCATGAAGATCGAAGGCTACAAATCGAGGAGCTAGACAAATGGCGGACGCATAAACTGAGAACACCCGATAAACCAAAACTACGCCAAAACGAGCTCAATACCTTCCCAAATCAACTTAAGGTTGGAAATAAAGTTTTGTTAGATGCTGCAGATCCTTACATTGTCACTACCAAACCGACTGAAGAAGTCCCTTTTATGGCACTTAACATTTTCCCATTCGGCACAGTCGAGGTAAATCATCCTAAGTTTGGCACTTTTAAGGTAAACAATACTCGTCTAAAACCTTATCTTGGTGAGATTGATAGCAAGAATGAGGAGTATAAACTCCTTGAACCACCATGACCATTCAATGGAGTTGTAAGTCGAGTTTAGACTATAAATAAGCGCTTCTCGGGAGGCAACCTGAGCACTAACAATATTAATTTCTTTAAATTTTAGTATTTAACACCTAACTTACTAACGGAGATCTTGAATACATGTTTTCCATACAGACAAGGCCAGGCACACGGGCATGTTGAGGACCGTGTGGAAACAGGGCAGAATTTTTTCTCAAACACAGGCTATGATAAAATGCCACGGCCGTGCGATATGGCCGTGGGCGAGCTTGTCAAAATAACATGGGCATTGGACACGCCCATGTCTAGCACCCGTGGTCGAACCTGTCAATTAACACGAGTGTGGAGCTTCATACACGGGTATGGGTGAAGCTAACGAAGCCAGACACGGTCGTGCGACACGACCGTGTGCACCCACATGCCCAAAATACACGGGCGTGGGCCGAATGCCAGACTCACCTAAATTCAAAATCCGCGAATTACACGGGCTGAAATTGGGGAACACAGGTGTGTTCCCTGGTCGTGTACTCCAAAATCTATATATAGGCTGCACTATTCAAATGATAACCTAAAAAAAAAAACCCTAACCCTAGTCGCTGCAAGTCCACACATTGATGCGACTCTACAACAGATTTGTCAGCATTTTCACATCTCATCGCCACCCCCACCTCGCGAACCATCTAGCAATGGAGATGTCTAAAAACTTTCATTAATTATTTTATTTTATGTTTTTACTTTTATTTTATCTTCAGACTCCTTTTTATTTTTCTTTACGCCTATCTTTATTAGATTTTAGAAATTTTATTTTTTTACAATAACCAACTTCAGCTATTCCATTACGAGTAATTCTGTTTCCTTACATCTCTTAAAAAGTTCCTGATTCTGTCACAGTTATATAGAGCTCCTAAGCTCATCATCCTTGCATAAGAACTAAAAACTCCACCAGGAAAGGATCTCCAAGACTGCCATATCCTGCTCGACCACGACCATAGCTACCACTAGATATAATATTCTTTTGGCGTAGGACTTATGGTCTAGCGAACCTCTACCACCATCGGAGTATCCTCCTCTACTCTCACACTATTTATTCTCCAAAAACTCCAGTTCAAGGAATTCATTCATCATCTAGGAAGTTTCACTTCTCTCCTTATCTTATGATCATAATTTTATCTTTTTGAATGTATTTATCCTTGTACATTGAGGGAAATGTACATCTTAAGTGTGGGGGGTCTTTTATATCACCATTACAATATGTCTTATTCTCACGTGAATTACTCATATCACTATTAGAATGAATTTTATTTAATTCATGAATTTTATTGATATGTCTTGAATTAAAACATAGGCATTTATGCATTGATTGTTTAAACTTTAAGACATTAGGGAATCAAGCATGATACGTTGATTTTTTAAAGAATTAAAAACTTCTAGGTTGTTTCTCTAAGTCTAGGTATTATCTTCTGTTGAAATTCACAAGTTTAAACATAAAAAAGCCATAATTTTTGTGAGATTTTGAGCCTTCAAGAGATCTATTATTTCTTCCATGCTCACTTTCATTATTAGTACGCCAATATTGAACTGTTATTTTAGAACTTGCTTGATTATGCATGTCAAGACCACACCATTTGATTTGATATGTCAAAATGATAAAGGCACTTAGGTTTAACCCACTCGCTCCATAAAAGCTTACATTCACAATTAACCCTTAGTGAACCCCCTTGAGCTTAACAACCCATTCATTGATTTACCTTCAATATTAACCCAAAACTCATTATTATTGAAATCCCCTAAATTAATTTGATCCCTATTTTTTGTCGAGATTTGAATTGAATAAATTACCTAGCTATGTCCTGCTCTAAATTGTTAGATATTTAACTTGTTCTTAAAAAAAATGTATACATATAGGTAGTTGTGATCTTTTGAGCTAAAGTAGTTAAATTCCATATTCCGAGAAAAAAGCTTTGTTGTATGCAACTGATGACTAGTCATTTTTCTAGTTAGACAAATTTTCAATTCAATCTTGATTCTAACCCTTTCTTCCATCTTGTGACCACACCCTTTAACCAAAGCCACATTACAACCCTCTAAAGACCTTTTGATTAATGTTTCATCTAAATTTATAGTGGTGGAGATTTGATTTTCATGCAAGCCTATGGTAATGACTTTTCATTATTGACTATTGAGTGCTTCATTTATTGTCCTTAAACACCTCGAGTGATTTGAGTGAATCTTTAGTGAGGATGTGAAACTCTGTGATATTTTGAATCAAAGGTAATTACTTAGATGAGGGGAGACACCTATGTTTTCATGATAAAATGCTCAACTTGGAATGTTTGAAAGTTTGATGTTCTTTTAGTCAAATTTTCAATGTTTGATTACCTATGGATTATTTTGAGATATTATCGATAGAAATTATAAGATGAGAAGAATTTATTTTAATTGTGAGTTGAGGATTTTGCTTGAGGACAAGCAAATGCTTAAGTGTGGGGGTATTTGATAAACCGTAATTTATACATATTTTTATCCCATGCTTAGCGCATTTTATGGATGTTTTTCCTTAGAATTGGTGAATTCGATGCTCCTAATGCCTTAATTTCATGTTTTATACTTAGGTGAGCATAGGAGAGCTAAAGGAACGAGAAACGGGCAAAAAACGGAGAAAATGGGCCAACTTACGAGATTAACACGGCCTGGACTTCCTCACACGAGTAGACCTCACGGCCGTGTCAATTTGGCAGAATCGAAGCACGACTCACACGGGTAGACCACACAGTCGTGCAATTCTAACAAGCTCGAACACAGCCTAAAGTAATCACACACAACCGTGCCATTCTAACAGGCTCGAACACGGCCTGAAGTAATTGCACACGGGCGTGTCACACGGGAGTGTCCCTGTCGAACTCAAGTTGAGTCCAATTAAGAAAAGGATAATTTTGAGGGCTCTTAGGCATTCCAAAGCCTATAAATACACCCTAGAAGAGGAGAACAGAAAACGCACAGAGGAAGGAGCAAAAAATTGCTCAAGGAAAGCCAATTGATCCATCTCAGAAGTCAGATTCACCGTCAAGACGGAAGTTCTCCCCTCAATTCCCCTTTAGGAGTTTTGGGTTTTCTTTATGTTTTGTATTCATTATTCTTCTGAGATGTTTTCCTTTTTAGTTATGAACTAAATCCCTTAAATACCTAAGGGGGATGAAACCTAAGACGAATCTTGTTATTATTTTCTTAATTGTATGATAAATATTTGACTTGTTGTTAATTATGAGTTCTTAATTCTTGTTTTGATATTCTAGGATATTTAATCAAGTTACGCTCTTATTCAGAGGAGGAATAGACCCTGTCTAAGAGTACAATTGTCATAATTAAGCAGAATTGATTGCGCGCTTAGAGATAGGGTGACAAGATTTTGTCAGATTAGGGTGAAACCTAATAAGGGGATCCATAGATCGAGTTAATGCAACCCTAGGAAGGTAATTAGAAAGATATTTCAATTATTCAACCTAGGGTTAGACGTTGTTAGTCTCAAGAGAGATAATAATACAACTTATAGATTTCTACGGATCAAGTTAAATGAATAAATCATCCGATTCAGAGTTAGAATAACAGGTAAAGTCTAGGTTGATTCTTTCTTGGGTATTGTCTTAATTTAATCGTTTTCCAAAAGTAATCCCCCAATTCTATTTTTTGTGAATTCTTAGTTTAGTTAATTAGTTAGTTAAAACAAACCCCTTTATTCTTAGGCTAGATAATAAAAAGAAAGTCATTACTAGTACTTTTAGTTCCTTTGGGTTCGACAATCCGGTCTTGCTAAAACTATACTACTGTTCGATAGGTACACTTGCCTACATCGTGATAATAGTTAGTTTCAGGAATGATTAATTATAAATATTTAAAACATGTCACAAAATAACATGATCAGTTTGTGAAAGAAAGATCAAGTAGTATTCAGCCAAAGTACCTAAACAAGAAAAGATGATTGAAGAAAACTGAATGAGGGAGAGAATCATTTCGGCTAAGAGCAAGAAGGGAAGTCAATCAAAATAGGCTCGGTAATAATAAGCAATTCGCAAAAGACCTAAAATGCTAGATACCCGAGTGGTCAACAAAAGGTTTCGACTGCCAACAAGCACACAACTGAAGAGTGAAAACAAAGAGTAAAAGGGATTATAGCTTTCAAACAACCAGAGCAAAGCTTCGGTCATTAAGTGCCTAAGACCAATTTGGCATCAAGAGACCCACTTATGGCAGTCAACTACCACTCCTCTAATCTCTCCCTAAATATCTCCTTTATCTCCTCAATTGACCGATTCAAACTCCTTCAACTACACCTAACAATTGGCTACATGATCCCCTACTTCACCCCAACACCTCAACCGTCTAAACAATAGAGTCCCAAAGCCATACAACCACCCACACGGCAATTTGCAAAAATAACTCACACTTGTACATAGTAGGACTTGAACTCAAGTCCCTTAGCATTAGCAACACGCCAATTGCCACTAGACTAATAGGCTTTCTCTGTCATGCAACCCTCTCATAAATTTAAGAAGCCTATAATCAAAAGACCAGGGTTTATTCAAATAGAAGAAAAGATTTTGCTCAAGCCAAGGCTTGAACTGTAACACCCCAAAAATGTAGGGTCTATAATTTTGCATGCTTTGACACATATTGCATGTTTGGTGTGGTGGTTAAGTGAATTGGGTGTGTTTGGGGATTTATGAGAAGTCCTGGGTTCAAGTTTCGACTTTTGCAGAATTTTTTATTTTTGCTTTTAAAAGAATCTGGAGGTTGGCACATGGGCTTTATAAATAGTTGTGGTTGTTTTGTGTCACAAAAAGCCTTATGTCTTGGTGGCAAGTGGCGTGGGGTGCAATTTAGAGGGCATGGGTTCGAATCCCAGGTGTTGCAAATAGATTTTATTTTGTGCTTCAGTGCCGTGAGAGGTGGAGTTTGATACAAACTCTGTAGAGGTGGTTGGAGACTTGGTCAAAAGGGATATGGATGAAGGTTGGTGGGGATTTTAAGGAGGAAAAAGTGTAGAGATAAGGGGAGAAAATAGTGGAAGGTGGGTGGCTAGGTGTTGGCCAAATTTGAGACTCCTTAAGAGTGTGTATTTGGCACTTTGGGGGAACTCTTTGGGGGAAATTTTCTCTTCTCTTGGTTGTGCTGAATAGGTGTAGGGGTAGGAAGGCTTTTTCATTTTTGATTTCGGTAACTTTTCCCTTAAGTCGTACTATGTTCCCTCTTGGGTTTTGGTACGTTTTCTGACCTTCCAAGACTTCTTTCTCCTGACTTTATTTTCCAATTATTTGTGCCAAATAAAAGGGTGGGTGTCAAACTCTTTTGAACCTCTTCTTTTTTTCACATTCCCTCTCTGCCGAATTGACATTATTCTTCTTCTCACTTATTCTCTGAAGCTGAATATCCATACTCTCCTCTCTCAAATCTTGTTCCTTTTACTGTAGTCGAATCTTCTTTACTTTCTTCTCCCCTTTCTTTCAAATGACTTTACCCTAATTGATCATATCATCTAGCCTTTGTCTTTTGTGGTTTCGGCTATAGTGAGTGTTTCATTCTTTTTTTTTCTCCCCTTTCTGCAGTGTAAGTTTAACCGTGTTGGTTGTACAAGTACTTTAGCATTAACCTTCTGTGAATCGATTCTACTGCTGCGGTTCTCTATCGAATTTTTGGGGTAAGTGCTACTTTGGTGGTTGTGGTTTCTATTCACTCTTTTCTTTTTTGAGGCATCTATGGCTCTCTTAACCTTTTTCTTTCCAATCAACATTGCTAGGGGATTGACAGCGCTAGTTAAACTTGGTGAACCGATTCTGTATCTTTCTTAGGGAGCGGGTTCTCAACATTTGTGGTAAGTGTTGCTAAAAGGTTGGTTACCCATTGGTTAAGGACCGATTTTGGAGATGTAAAGCTTTTTAACAAGTAGTAGTTGAAAGACTAACGGTAGGCGAGTTTGATTGTAGGTTCGGCATTTGAAGATTTTGGAGCGGTCACGAAAAAGGTGTGTAATTGTGCACCCAAACTTTTGCTACAGCCAAAAAGATGGACAAGGGTGTGTATTCACAGCATTACATTATTGTGAATTGGCAAAAGCCGAAAAGCCGAAACTTCGGCATTTGAGGCCTCACGAGCGTGCAAATGCCCGGATGGAAAACTGAGCCCACAATCAAGAACGACAGACTGTAGGGGCCGCCACGACCGTTTTCATGAGCTTGGGCCGTTATGGGCTGAGATGGGCCATGTGGGCCAAGTGGGCTCATGGGCCCTACACGGATAAATTTCACAGTATGTGACAAATAACGGAGTGGACCACGGGGTTCGCACAGCCGCGACTGAAATTGGGCTGTTTAGCCACACGAGCGTGTGTGTAACGCCTCGTACCCGTGACCGTTACTGGAGTCGAACACGAGGTGTTAACAGACTTAATTCATTGCTTAAACAGCTCAAACAATTTAATTTTAAAATTTCCAGTCAAGCTAGCAATCTGCGTCACAGTCGCTTAAAAATTCATATCTCAAGTTTCGAAACTCAAAATCCAATTCCGTAAATTTTTCCTAAAATTAGACTCATATATCTATTTACTAATTTTTTTCTAAAATTTTTGGCTGGGCCAATTAGTACAGTTTATTAGTTAAAATCTCCCCTGCTTTAGGGTACGACTGCTCTGACTTCTGTGTATTACGAATCATATATCTCCCTGTACAGAGTTTCAATGACTATGTCGTTTGTTTCTATTAAAACTAGACTCTATAAGGAACCTGTACATATAATGAATGACTTCTAATTATTTTTATAAAATTTATGGTGAATTTCCAAATTCAGAGCAGGGGATTCAGAAATTTCTCTGGCCCTGTTTCACAAAAATGTAAATATCTTATAAAATACTACTCTTTTACTATTTTGTTTATTCCACATGAAAATAGATTCATTAAGCTTAAATTAAATATTTTATTCATGATCTAATTATATTTCTACTATTTTTAGTGATTTTTCCAATTCACGTCACTGTTGCTGTATGATTCTGTTTTATAACGAATTTCACCATTTTATGGTTTTCCAAGGACTAGGTAACACATTAAACATACATGACATCAAATATGATCTAGATTGGCCATTCCAATGGCTAATCATTTCCAAAATTTTTCTTACCAAACCATAACCATATCATAAGATTATTTACACAAAGTGAGTATAGTGCTATACATGCCACACTCAAAATATACAAGCCATTTTACCAATTTAGGTCTTCGGATAGTGTGAGCGAGCCTTCGACCTATCCCGATTCTCAAGCCGGCTTGTCAAAACTACAATGAAGGAAAAAGGAAGGAGTAAGCATAAATGCTTAGTAAGTTCACATACAAATAGTAAGTAACATAATCATGCAATCCCACATAAAAACATCATTTGCATAAACAACACCAAGACATTCATGTTACATTTGCATTTAATATCATGCTACGATTTCATCATACCTGTCAAATTTTCTCATTTACCACACTTACCAACATGTCACCTTCGTTTTAGGCATTCTCCTTATTCTCTTAAGATTCACCCGTTGAACACATCGGAATATAATTTGAATACACGGAAAGTTTGTACGTAAGTGCCACATATGTAGCCAAGCTACCATGTAACCCGCCCATAAGCAAACTCGGACTCAACTCAACGAGCTCGGGCGTTCGCATCCATAAGTGAACTCGGACTCAACTCAACGAGCTCGGATGCCTAGTTACATCTCACGAACTCGGACTCAACTCAACGAGTTTGGATGCCCAACCATCCTAGTGACATGTCACTTGTATTCTAATCGATTCCCAAGGTTCAAACGGGATTCTTCTCAATTACAAATTTTGATCGCCTTCTTCGAAATGTAGAAACCGATACTTGCTAGCATCTCATACTTATCAAGTTGTTCACATAATTTGCATATTACAAAATAATAATTCACAAAACATAATATTTCATGATAATAAGTATCATATCATATAAATAACATTAAATCACTTAAAATAAAAATTATGTTACCTTATTTACACATGAACTTACCTCGATACAAAATATTAGCAATCAAGCCTATTCCTCGTAAACTTTGTTTTTCCCTCGATCACGACTTGAATCTTGTTTCTCTTGATCTATAATGCCAAATTAATCTTATTTAAAACATACATTCATCAAAACAGCATTTAATACGAACTTTGGCAAAATTACATTTTTGCCCCTAAACTTTTGCATAATTACACTTTTGCCCCTAGGCTCGGGAATTAAACTTCATCCCATTTTATTATGTTTTATGACATGCTGATCATTTTTCCCTTCTATGGAAACATCAAATTCTCATTCTAACATGTACTTATAACTATTAGGTATTTTTACCGATTAAGCCCTTTTTCTCGTTTTCACTTAAAATCGAGTAGCACAAGTTGTCTAGCATAATTTAAAACCTCATATTCTATCATAAAACAGAAAAATACACAAATTTCACCTATGGGTATTTTTCCAAATATGAACCCTAGGTTAAATTATTGCTAGCATAAGCTAAATCGAGCTACCAGGATTTCAAAAACGTAAAGAACATTAAAAATGGGGCTTGGAATCACTTACTATGGAGCTTTGAAGCTTGAAACAAACCCTAGCTATGGAGAACCCTTTAATTTTTATCCTAATGAAGAAGATGGACATATTTTGCCATCTTTTTCCTTTTTTTAATCTTCTAATTACCAAATGACCAAAATACCCTTAATACCTTTCTTTGAAAATTTTCATGTACAAGCCCATTTTTGTCCAAAATTTTAGAAATTGGTCAAATTGATATTTAAGACCTCCTCATTAATATTCCAAAGTAATTTCATACTAAAAACTTCTAGAATGCAAGTTTTGCAACTTATTCAATTTAGTCCCTAATTTCAACTTAAGCACTTTATGCATAGAATTTCGTCACGAAATTTTCACACAATCATGCAATCATAACATAAACATCAAAATAATTATAAAATAATTATTTCTATCTCAGATTTGTGGTCACGAAGCCACTATTCCGATTAGGCCCTAATTCGGGATATTACACCCCCTTTAAGGATTTTCGTCCTCGAAAATCTTACCGATAAACAGGTGTGGGTATTGTTCTCTCATAGTTTCCTCAGATTCCCATGAAGTCTCTTCTACCCCGTGCTTTTGCCATAATACTTTCACGAGAGCGACACTCTTATTTCTTAGTTGCTTGACCTCTCGAGCTAAAATCTTAATCGGTTCTTCTTCATAAGTCATATCCGGTCGTAGCTCAATTTCTGTCGGTGAAATTATATGTGAGGGATCCGAACGATACCGACGTAGCATAGATATGTGAAACACATCATGAATCTTCTCTAATTCAGGTGGTAATGCTAGCTGATATGCTACCGGTCTAACTTTTTCAATTATTTCATACAGCCCAATAAAACGCGGACTTAACTTGCCCTTCCGTCTAAATCTAATGACTTTCTTCCATGGAGACACTTTCAAAAATATCTTATCACCAACCTGAAACTCGATTTCTTTTCGTTTCAAATCCGCATAAGATTTTTGTCTATCCGAAGCAGCTTTCAAATAATCTCGAATCACTTTCACTTTTTCTTCGGTTTCTTTTATTAGATCAACTCTATAAATCTGATTTTCCTTGAGTTCAGTCCAATACAATGGCGTCCGACATTTACGACCATACAATGCTTCATAAGGTGCCATCTTCAAACTCGTCTGATAACTATTATTATAAGCAAATTCTACTAACGGTAAGTACCCTTCCAAACTAGCTTGAAATTCCAATACACAACATCTGAGCATGTCTTCAAGAATCTGAATTACTCTCTTTGATTGTCCATCAGTTTTTGGATGAAAGGCAGTACTAAAATTTAACTTTGTACCTAATGCCTCTTGCAACTTTTGCCAAAACCGCAAAGTAAATCTCGGATCTCTATCCGAAATGATTGACAAAGGTATTCCGTGAAGTCTAACAATCTCACTGATATACAATTCAGCCAACTTATTAAGAGAATAATCTGTACGTACCGAAATAAAATGAGCCGATTTAGTTAGTCTGTCAACTATTACCCAGATGGCATTTTTCTTCCCTGGAGTTAACGGCAACCCTGATATAAAATCCATAGTAATCCGATCCTATTTCCATTCAGGAACCATGATAGGCTGGAGTAGTCCCGAAGGTACTTGGTGTTCAGCTTTCACTTGTTGACAAATTAAGCACTTTGATACAAACTCAGAGATATCTCTTTTCATTCCGTTCCACCAATACATTTTCTTCAAATCATTATACATTTTCGTACTGCCCTGATGAACTGCCAAACAACCATTATGTACTTCATGCAAAATCTTTTGAATCAACTAATCATTTTTCGGTACACAAATCCGGTTTTTAAACATCAAGCAACCATCAGAATCGATTTTGAAATCTGACCCCGTATCAGCTTCACACTTTTTTCTCTTGGCTTGCAAATCTTCATCGCTTTTCTAAGCTTCACAAAGCTCTTGTAAAAACATCGGTCTTGCTCTTAACTCTGCTAAAATCGAACCATCATCTGATACCTTTAACCGAGTGTTCATAGCTCTCAAAGCAAATAGTAATTTTCTGCTCAAAGCATAGGCAACCACATTCGCTTTTCCCGGATGGTAATCAATAACAAGCTCGTAATCTTTCAATAACTCCAACCATCTTCGCTGTCTCAAATTCAAGTCTTTTTGTGACATCAAGTACTTAAGACTTTTGTGGTCGATATATACTCGACACTTTTCACCATACAGATAATGTCGCCAAATCTTCAAATCAAATACTATAGCAGCCAATTCCAAATCATGAGTCGGATAATTTCTTTCGTGAGATTTTAACTGCCTCGAAGCATAAGCCACCACTTTTCCTTCTTGCATAAGTACACATTCTAAACCATTTTGAGAAGCATCACTATACACCACAAATTCTTAACCTGATTCGGGTTGTACCAAAACTGGTGCTTTAGTTAATAACTTTTTCAATTCTTCAAAACTCTGTTGACATTCTTCCGTCCATTCAAATTTAACATTCTTTCGAAGTAGTCTAGTCATAGGAACAGAAATTATAGAAAATCCATTTACAAACCGCCGATAATACCCAACTAGCCCCAAGAAACTTCTAACCTCAGTTACATTTTTTTCGGTGGTTTCCAATCAACAATGGCTGAAATTTTACTAGGATCAACCCGTATACCATCACCTGAAACAATATGACCCAAAAATCCAACTTCCTGAAGCCAAAATTCACTTTTACTAAACTTAGCATACAACTGCTTATCTCTCAAAGTTTGCAAAACTATCCTCAAATGCTCAGCATGCTCTGTCTCATCTTTCGAATAAATTAAGATATCATCAATAAACACCACAACAAATTTGTCCAAATATGGCCGAAATATACGATTCATCAAATCCATAAACACAGCAGGAGCATTTGTCAACCCAAATGGCATAACTAAAAATTCATAATGACTGTACCTTGTTCTAAAAGCAGTTTTAGGCACATCCGACTCTTTTACTCGTTGCTGGTAATACCCAGATCTCAAGTCAATCTTTGAAAACCATGTTGCTCCTTTTAGCTGATCAAATAAATCATCAATTCTCGGCAACGAATACTTGTTCTTGATTGTCACCTTGTTTAACTGCCGATAGTCAACACACAATCTCATAGAACCATCCTTCTTTTTCACAAATAACACGGGAGCACCCCAAGGTGAAAAACACGGTCTCACAAAGCCTTTATCAGTCAATTCTTGCAATTGTGACTTTAATTCCTTCAACTCTGCTGGTGCCATTCTATACGGAGCAATCGAGATCAGAGCTATTCCTAGTATCAAATTAATACCAAATTCTACTTCCCTGACTGGAGGCAAACCCGGCAATTCTTCTGGAAATACATCCGCAAATTCACACACAACTGGCACTGATTCAACTTTCTTTTCAACTTCTTTTGTATCAATTACATACGCCAAATAAGCTTCATAAGCCTTCCTCAAATATCTTTGAGCCGACATCGAAGAAATTACACTAGATAATGCCTCTGATTTGCCTTATTCAACTCGCAGAATTTTACCACTTTCACATTTTAATTCTATAACCTTTTCTTTGCAATTTACTATAGCATCATGCAATGTCAACCAATCCATACCCAAAATAACATCAAATTCATCAAACGACAACAACACCAAGTCGGCCAAAAAGTAATGACCCCGAATCATTAAAGGGCATTTCTTGCATACTTTATTAACTATCACACATTTGCCAAATGGATTCGACACTCTAATCATAAATTCTGTGTACTCAACAGGTATATTCATACTAAACACCAATTTCATGCACACATATGAATGAGTAGAACCGGGATCAATCAAAGCATTAATATTAACATCATAAAGAGAAAATATACCAGTAATTACGTCGGGTGATGAAGCATCTTCACGTGCCTTTATAGCATAAGTTCTAGCTAGAGCTCTTACTTCAGATTTAGCTGTTGAATCTCTGGCTACATTTTTGCTGCTTGCTTCATTTCCAGCTTTTCTCGAATATCTTCCCCTCAAGTCTGCACCACTAGCTTTTACATTCTGAAATTTTTCTTTCTCAGCTCTCTCTGGGCAGTCTCTAATAAAATGATCCAGAGAACCACACCGAAAACATTCATTCGCTCTATATGGGCCAAAATGATTTCTGCCACATCGCTGGCACTCAGGCTTAACAAATCTCGTATTTCCCACACTAGCCGCAGAAGTAGTCTGAGATTTAGGACCCACATTTTGCTTCTTAATATTTCCATATGATTGTCCAACCGAAACCTGTGAACGAGGATTCATATTTCTAGATTTTCGGGATTGCTGTAAGAATGAACTGCTCGTTGGTCTTTTCTTCCAACTTCTAGTCTCAGCCTCTACTTTTTTCTTCTCTTTCAGTAGTTCTTCAGCCTTGCAAGCTCGATCAACCAATACTACCATTTCTTTTAATTCAAGAATCCCAACAAATTCTTTGTTGTCTTCATTGAGTCCGTCTTCAAATCGTCTACACATTTTAGCCTCTGTAGGAATGTATTCTCTAGCATACTTACTCAACCTGACGAACTCCATTTCGTATTCAGTAACTATCATGTTCCCCTGCTTCAACTCAAGAAATTCTTTACGCTTCTGATCAATAAATCTTTCACTGATATATTTCTTCCGAAATTCTCCTTGAAAGAACTTCCAAGTTACTTTCTCTTTCGGTACTACTGAAGTCAATGTCTTCCACCAATGATAAGCTGAATTCGTCAACAATGATATAGCACATTTCAAGCATTCCTCAGATGTACACGACAATTCATCAAATACTCGAATAGAATTCTCGAGCCAAAACTCTGCTTTCTCGGCATCATCATCAATATTTGCCCTGAATTCTTCGGCCCCTTGCTTGCGGATTCTGTCAACTGGAGTTCTATAAAATTTCATCAAATCCACACCTTGAGGCATCGAGGGTACAGGTTGAGGAATCGGGGGAGATGGGGGAGGTTGTGCATTCGGGTTCGTACGAACGAACTCAGTATACCAGGCACTCATCATCTGGAGAAAGGCTTCTTGAGCCCCTTCTCCTCCTCCTTGACCAACCAGTAGGAGGTGGATTTTCAGTTGGCACCGCCCCTTCAGTCGGAGCTGGTGCATTACTCTCTACATCATCAGCCACAGCTGGATCGGGATCTATTTACTATAAAAAAAAGTCATTTAAAAGGTCAGAAGTCGTCACACTATCACAATATATATATATGGCATGTATAGCAAAATCCGTACATACAACACGTTAGTCCAAGAACCGACTAAACCTACTCTGATACCACCAAATGTAACACCCTGTACCCGAGAACGTTGCCGGAGTCGAACACGAGGTGTTAACAGACTTAATTCATTGCTTAAACAGCTCAAACAATTTAATTTTAAAATTTCCAGTCAAGCTAGCAATCTGCGTCACAGTCGCTTAAAAATTCATATCTCGAGTTCTGAAACTCAAAATCCAATTCCGTAACTTTTCCCTGAAACTAGACTCATATATCTATTTACTAATTTTTTTCTAAAATTTTTGGCTGGGCCAATTAGTACAGTTTATTAGTTAAAGTCTCCCCTGTTTCAGGGTACGACTGCTCTGACCTCTGTGTATTACGAATCAGATATCTCCCTGTACAGAGTTTCAATGACTATGTCGTTTGTTTCTATTAAAACTAGATTCTATAACGAACCTGTACATATAAATAATGAATTCTAATTATTTTCATAAAATTTATGGTGAATTTCCAAAGTCAGAGCAGGGGATTCAGAAATTTCTCTGGCCCTGTTTCACAAAAATTTAAATATCTTATAAAATACAACTCTTTTACCTATTTTGTTTCTTTCACATGAAAATAAATTCATTAGGCTTAAATTAAATATTTTATTCATGATCTAATTATATTTCTACTATTTTTAGTGATTTTTCCAATTCACGTCACTGCTGCTATGTGATTCTGTTTTATAACCAATTTCACCATTTTATGGTTTTCCATGGACTAGGTAACACATTAAACATACATGACATCAAATATGATCTAGATTGGCCATTCCAATGGCTAATAATTTCCAAACCTTTTCTTACCAAACCATAACCATATCATAAGATTATTTACACAAAGTGAGTATAGTGCTATACATGCCACACTCAAAATATACAAGCCATTTTACCAATTTAGGTCTTCGGATAGTGTGAGCGAGCCTTCGACCTATCCCGATTCTCAAGCCGGCTTGTCAAAACTACAATGAAAGAAAAAGGAAGGAGTAAGCATAAATGCTTAGTAAGTTCACATGCAAATAGTAAGTAACATAATCATGCAATCCCACATAAAAACATCATTTGCATAAACAACACCAAAACATTCATGTTACATTTGCATTTCATATCATGCTACGATTTCATCATACCTATCAAATTTTCTCATTTACCACACTTACCAACATGTCACCTTCGTTTTAGGCATTCTCCTTATTCTCTTAAGATTCACCCGTTGAACACATCGGAATATAATTCGAATACATGAAAAGTTTGTACGTAAGTGCCACATATGTAGCCAAGCTACCATGTAACCCGCCCATAAGCAAACTCAGACTCAACTCAATGAGCTCGGGCGTTCGCATCCATAAGTGAACTCGGACTCAACTCAACGAGCTCGGATGCCTAGTTACATCTCACGAACTCGGACTTAACTCAATGAGTTTGGATGCCCAACCATCCTAGTGACATGTCACTTGTATTCTAATCGATTCCCAAGGTTCAAACGGGATTCTTCTCAATTACACATTTTGATCGCCTTCTTCGAAATGTAGAAAACGATACTTGCTAGCATCTCATACTTATCAAGTTGTTCACATAATTTGCATATTACAAAATAATAATTCACAAAACATAATATTTCATGATAATAAGTTCATATCATATAAATAACATTAAATCACTTAAAATAAAAATTATGTTACCTTATTTACACATGAACTTACCTCGATACAAAATATTAGCAATCAAGCCTATTCCTCGTAAACTTTGTTTTTCCCTCGATCACGACTTGAATCTCGTTTCTCTTGATCTATAATGCCAAATTAATCTTATTTAAAACATACATTCATCAAAACAGCATTTAATACGAACTTTGGCAAAATTAAATTTTTGCCCCTAAACTTTTGCATAATTACACTTTTGCCCCTAGGCTCGGGAATTAAACTTCATCCCATTTTCTTATGTTTTATGACATGCTGATCATTTTTCCCTTCTATGGCAACATCAAATTCTCATTCTAACATGTACTTATAACTATTAGGTATTTTTACCGATTAAGCCCTTTTTCTCGTTTTCACTTAAAACCGAGTAGCACAAGTTGTCTAGCATAATTTAAAACCTCATATTCTATCATAAAACATCAAAATACACAAATTTCACCTATGGGTATTTTTCCAAATATGAACCCTAGGTTAAATTATTGCTAGCATAAGCTAAATCGAGCTACCGGGATTCTAAAAACATAAAGAACATTAAAAACGGGGCTTGGAATCACTTACTATGGAGCTTTGAAGCTTGAAACAAACCCTAGCTATGGAGAATCCTTTAATTTTCGTTCTAATGAAGAAGATGGACATATTTTGCCATCTTTTTCCTTTTTTTAATCTTCTAATTACCAAATGACCAAAATACCCTTAATACCTTTCTTTGAAAATTTTCATGTACAAGCCCATTTTTGTCCAAAATTTTAGAAATTAGTCAAATTGCTATTTAAGACCTCCTCATTAATATTCCAAAGTAATTTCATACTAAAAACTTCTAGAATGCAAGTTTTGCAACTTATTCGATTTAGTCCTTAATTTCAACTTAAGCACTTTATGCATAGAATTTCGTCACGAAATTTTCACACAATCATGCAATCATATCATAAACATCAAAATAATTATAAAATAATTATTTCTATCTCGAATTTGTGGTCACGAAACCACTATTTCGATTAGGCCCTAATTTGGGATATTACAGTGTGGCCCACTTGGGCCGGGTAATGGGATTTGGGCCCACTTACACTGTTTTGATCAGGCAAGTTATCTGAGTTGTTCGAGATGAGTGTAGACCATTGGAAGGGTCGTTATCAGTACTGAGACTCAAAAATTGGTTAAATAGTGGAAATCACCGTTATACCTTAGAGGTAGGTTGATTGATGAGTGTATGATATATGTATGACTGTATCTGAGTATGAAACCTTACATACACAAAATATTATGACATGACATTTCACATTGGGGTTGGGATTCAGGTTCAGAGGAAGGACTGTGCTAGTGGCTTCGCCATGTTTTACCGTTCTAGTGGCTTTGCCATGTATTCTAACATTAGTGGCTATGCCATGTTTACTATATTAGTAGCTTTGTTGTGTTACCCTTAGTAGCTTTGCTACGATTTGGTGTGCTGGCTAGGTGGGTCAAATTAATCCCCACGTGGTGAGCTGGTTGGTACGGGTGGTGTATTGGTTGGATTGGGTTGGGCTGCATACCTGCATTGTAAATATACTATATAAGGCTTAGGCCCAGACTACACTGTCACTGTATAGGGCTTAGGCCCAAATTGCACTGTTACTGAGTAGGGCCCAAGCCAGCACCGATCATTGTATGCTCTCGTCTCACCGTTTGGTGGTGGGGACTACACCGAGTTTTAAGTAAACTCACCCTTCCCTTTATCTTGTGCGAGTAATCCCAGCCTTAGGTGATTTGGAGCCGCGAGGAACTTAGAAGTGACCACACGACCGCGAACTATTTGATTATGACTTAATTTATTCAAAGATTTTATATTCGGGTTTTTAATTATGTAATAAGGCCATTTGGAGCTTTTTTTAACTTTTATTGTGCTTTTGATTTCATATTTTAAACTGCTAGAGTAGGAACATCGAATTTTCAAAATAATAACACTTTCAAATAAAAACCTGCATTTTTAACCTTAAGGTTTTCAACTAGAGAAGCTTCCACGGTGTTAATCAGATTGGGAAATATAAGATAACAAATGTGTTGATAAGTTAAAATCAGATGTAAAACGAAATTTACTGAGTTTTCTCAAGCGAATAAAACTTAATGGGTTTTAATCTTATAAACAGTTTACACCAAACAAGTATAAGGTTTTGCAAAACACTATGATGTGACATGCTAGATTTAGCCATAATGTTTAGGCCGGGATTGGGGTGTTACATGAACCCCAGACTTCCCAGACATTCCCAGCTCACTACCACTAAGCCAGACATACTTTCACATCACAATACACCAAAAATAAAATTTTAACAGGGTTTTCGGGATTTGGGGCGTTACACCTATACACCAACATGTCCTAGCAAATGGAGCATAGCTCAACTTTCCCTTATACCAACACATGTCCTAGGTCTTCAATACCCAAAATCACAAAAAAGAGAGGTGAGTACTCACAATCCTTTGGTATACCAATATATCAAACATGGCTCCCAAAGGAGCACACATAAAAACATATCATAGGGTGCTCACATAGGGAGCTTACTTATCTCAAAAAGCCTACATAGGGAGCTTACTTGAAAACATAGAGCTCCCACCAAAGTGTGTGAAAACACAATTTATAAAGCTGTACTTTAAAAATGTTTCTTAAAAACATAGGCTCATTTAGGAGCATACATAAAACATCTCTTTAAAATTCAACTTGAAAACTTAATTTTGAAAACAGAGTATCAAAGTTAATAATAGAGTTTTGCAAAACACTTGCATTTGAAAAAAAAAAAAATTCTTGAAAATCATAGCAGATAGAATACTTAAAGAAATTTCTTAACCACTCACACTTTGAAAACATAATAGCGAGCATACTTATGACAAATCCCAAATCGCTCACTGAAAAACTGAGAAATTAAGCAAGCTTGGTTTTGTCTTTATCTTTGCTAGTGGATGGTCTGGCTGGTTCACAGTATAAACAAACATACAGATTACTTAAGCAGACCATACTTACAGTATTCACACATGCAAGTGGACCTAGGTTTTGGACAATTACCTAACAAGACGGAGACTTGCCTTGGGTGCTACGAACTTGATTCCATATAGATACTTAAGGGTAGAATATTCAATAAGAGAATTCTCATGAATTAAGGGTCGTGTTTATAGATCTAAGTGTCTTGGAAATCTTAGGATACTGTACTTGACTTAGGAAAGGTGTTACTTGCACGTAAAGTATTCCTAGATACACATATCTTTATTTTCTAATTAGAGTTAGACATAATTTTTGACTGGTGATGTAACAGCCCAGTTTAGACCCTAATAGGAAAGGTGGTTTTGGGACCACGAATCTGAGTTAGAAAAATATTTTAAAATTATTTTCTATGTTTATTTTGTGTGAATTTATGCCTATGAAATTTTCGTAATTTAATTTTGTCGTTTGAGTGTCCGATTAAATAAAAGGGCTTAATCGCGTAAAATAGAAATTTGATGGTTAATTTTAAAAGGACTAAAATGAATGTGTCTTTGTAAGTGGAGGTATTTAAAATGTAATTTGACCTTAGTTAAATATCATGGACGGTTGTGACCATGCATTTAAAATGGTTTTATATTTTTATTATAAGGTTAAATATGTAAATTATGTAATAATATGTAATAATAAAACATAAAAAAATAAAACATGTTTTAATAATCTTTGTTCTTGCCTAATATTAAATAAAAAGAAAGAAAGCAAAGCCTAGGTTATTCGGCTATTCTCAAGCTTGATTCAAGGTTAGTTTGGTTTCAGTTTTTGATAATTTTTACGTTTTTGAGATCGTTGCTTCGAGTACTATCCGACCCATGCTTGAATTTTTTATTTTGATGAATATTTTGAGTTATGCCATTGATGAGAGCTTGTGATTTTTGTTGTTTGATGATGAAATATGGAAGATATGTTTTAGATTAACATGTTTTATATTGGAGTTTTTGATGATTTTGAGTAATTAGGACTAAATTGAAAAAAATAATAAATTAAGGGACTAAATTGTAAAATAAACAAAATGTGAGGACTTGTATGTGTATCGGGAGTATTCGGCTCAAACATGGCATAGGCAAATTATGCTTGTTTTGTGTTTTGTGAATTTTAGATTAAATTGATAAAAGTGTAAAATGTGTGGGGAAAAAGTACAATTTGTCCATTTATGTGTTTTTGAATGAATTTGATTAAATAAGTTTAAATTATGTCAATTTAGATCAAGAAAAGAGAAAATCAGACTTGGATCGGGGAAAAGCAAAAATAGCCGAATAGTCGATTTAAATCATTCGTCGATATCTGAGGTAACTCTTTAAGCAATTAGACATAGTTAATTTTGAATGTAACATAGTTTAATATGCTGATTTGGGATTTATAGATTTATGGTATAGTTAGCCGAATGTGATAAAGCGTAGAGATAATGCATTTGAGTTTGACTTGATTGAGTTATAACATTTCGAAGACAGTATGAATTATGTGGAATATTTGAAATGTTCGATATATGAATTATTTATGAGATAGCTTTATAATAATGATATTCGGGTTATGAGCCTAGCAAGCCTTGTGCTGGTGAATTTAATCTGGCTTTATGCCTAGCAGGCTTATTGCTGGTGAATAAAATCAGACTTTGAGTCTAGCAGGCCTTGTGCCGGTGTGTGATTCAGGCTTTTGCCTAGCAGGTTTTATGCCGGTGATTTATTTTCAAGCCTATGCCTATAAGACTTCATGTTGATGTAGTAATTGAGCAAGTAAACTAAGCTAAATGATCTTGTATATTCGACCACATAGGTATGCACATATGTGATGTTATATTGGATCTTGTATATTCGGCCACATAGGTATGTACTTGTGATGTTATATTGGATCTTATATATTCGGCCATATTGGTATGCACATATGTGATGTTATATTTGAACATGTATATTCGGCCACATAGGTATGTACATATGTGAAGTTATATTGGATCTTGTATGTACATATGTGATGTTATATTGGATCTTGTATATTCGGCCATATAGTTATGCACATATATGATGCTATATTTGATCTTGTATATTCAGCCATATAGGTATGCACATATGTGATGTTATATTTGATCTTGTATATTCAGTCAAATGAGAGATGTTGGTATATGAAGTTAAATTTTGTTTTGTGAGCTTGTGTAAATGTGTGGAAGTATATTTGAATATTTGGCTTTGAAAGTTGAATGAAAATTTTTAAAATGTGAACCTTATAAGTATTCGGTCAAGGTGGTAGTTATGTTAAACATGTGTGGTTATGGATTGATTAAGTTGAAATTAAATATGACATTGATATAGTAAATTAGTTTTTTTTTTAGATTTTAAGGAGTTGAATATATTATTGAGTTGATATTTGCTTATGACTTACTAAGCTATAAAAGCTTACTCTATGTATATGTGTGTTTCTATTTTATAGATTTTGGATTCGAGTTACAAACTTTGGGATCATCAGCCAAGTCTATCACACTATCGACTGACTTCGGTATTGTAATAAGCGAACTTTCGAAGCTATGGCATGTATAGGCTAGATTATGTTTTAGAATATTGTATTTTGGTTTGTGCTAAATGGGAGCCATGCGAAAATGGCTTAATTGCTATGTTTGAGTTCAGTGTTGGTTAAATTATAGTTTAAGTCTATTTTGATTATTATACCATGTGCCATGGTTGATTATAAGTTATGTTATGTGCTTGTATTCAAAAGTGGTATGGATGAATTGGTTATGTTATATATGTTAGATCTTGACCTGAGTTTATATTGAGAGTGTAACCAAATAGTATGATGTTTGTGAAGTTTGATATGTGATTCGGCCATATGGTATTTAATGGTTGTTAATTGAGCTAAAATAGATCAAGTGTTTGTTAGGTAAAAATCAAGATTTATGCATGGTGAGTATTTGATGTGTACTTATGAATTTGAGTATTAATGTGTATTAATATATGAAATGTGAAAACTCATATTGACTAATTGGAAAATGTTGTATAAATGAATGACTAGATGGTATTGAAATTTATTTTATTTGAAATACAATTTGTACACGTGCAAGATTATTATTAAAATGGGTTTGATATTCAATTTATGAATGTTTTAATTATGTTATCAAATGAATTATATGAAGTTTAAGATTTGATATTTGAAAATGATATGAGTATTGACGAGGTTATAACTTCGATTTGTAAAATGAAAAGCATATTTGTATGAACTATGATATGATCGGTATCGCCTCATAACCCTAATCTGGCGACGAATTCAGGTTAGGGGTTTTACATTTAATTGGTATCAGAGCTACGGTTTAGTCGATTCTAGGACTAACGTAGCGTGTGTGAGTCTAGCTATACATGCCATAATATATACTGCGATAGAGTAATGACTTCTGACATTTAAAAATGTGTTTTCATATAGTAAATGGATCCCGACAGAGCTGTAGCTGATGATGTCAAGAGTGTAGGGCCTGCTCCCGCACAAGGGACAACACCAGTTGAATCTTGAGTAGCCATGAGGGGGAGGCTAAACAAGCCTTCTACCAAATGATGAACGATTAGTTTACTCAGTATATCCGGACTAATTCGGTTACACAACAACCTCCACCCTCGAATAATCCATCTCCGATACTTGTGGTACCTCCGATGATTGATCCAATGAGATTTAATAAGCCTCCTGTAGATGAAATCAGAAAACACGAGGCTAAAGAGTTTAAAGCTAATGATGATGATGATGCTGAGCGGGCTCAGTTGTGGCTTGATAATACTATCCGTGTGTTCGACGAGCTATCTTGTACTCCGGATGAATGTTTAAAGTGTGCCATATCTTTATTACGAGACACCGCATATCACTGGTGGAATACACTAGTATCAGTGGTCCCGAAAAAGAGAGTGACCTGGGAAATCTTTCAGACTGAGTTCCGTAAGAAATACATCAGCCAGAGATTTATTGACCAAAAACGCAAAGAATTTCTAGAATTGAAACAAGGTCGTATGACCGTAAATAAGTATGATCAGAAATTTGTGAGATTAAGTCGATATGCTCATGAATGTGTTTCAACCGAAGCTATCATGTGTAAAAGATTCGAAGGCGGTTTGAACAAAGACATTAAATTTCTGGTTGGTATACTTGAAATCAAAGACTTCGTGGTACTTGTTAGACGAGCTTGCAAAGCCGAAGAACTCAGGAAAGAGAAAAGAAAAGCTGATTTTGAAGCTAGAGATTCCCGTAAAAGATCATTGGGTAAGACTTTTCACTCAGCATCAAAGAAGTTCAGAGATGATTATAGTCGATCTAAAGCTACATCGGACTTTTCTAGACGAGATCGAGATCGACCTCTTATGAGTTCACGAGCTACTTCAATTGCTAGTGTTGATAATGTTCGGCAGAATAGACTCGAGTGTAAGCAATATGGTAAACGGCATTGCGAAAATTGTAGACTGCATGATCCGTTTTATTTTAAATGTGGATTGATGGATCGTTTTATCTGAGATTGCCCGATGTTAGCCGAGCAAAATACTGTTCAGAACATGAGACCGAGTAATATGTCAATACAAGGGAGACCACTTAGGCATTTGGGTAATGTGACTGGCAGTTAGAGAGAAACGAAAGATACAACAATATGATCTGAGGCTCGTGCACCTGTCAGAGCATATGCTATACATGCTCGCGAGGATGCTTCTTCCCCAGATGTTATTACCGATACTTTCACTCTTTATGATACTAGTGTTATTGCATAGATTGATCCTGGTTCAACTCATTCTTATGTGTGTGAAACATTAGTATCCAGCAAGACTTTGCCTGTTGAGTCTACTGAGTTTGTGATTCGAGTATCAAACCCCTTGGGCTGGTGTGTTCTGGTTGACAAAGTGTGTAAAAATTGCCCGTTAATGATTCTAGATTCATGCTTTCGTGCCGATTTGATGTTGTTACCTTTCGACGAGTTCGATATAAGTGTGGGTATGGATTGGTTGACTTTACATGATACTGTTGTAAATTGTAAAAGAAAGACCCTTGATTTGAGATGTCAGAACAACGAGATTATTCGGATTGAATCTAATGATCTGAATGGTTTACCAGTAGTAATATCTTTGATGTTAGCTCGAAAGTATGTGAGAAAAGGATGTGAAGCCTACTTTGCTTATGTGCTTGATAGCAAAGTGACTGAAAATAAGATTGAATCCATACCAGTCGCCAAATGTGTTTCCTGAAGAATTGTCGGGTTTGCCACCTATCCAAGAAGTAGAGTTTGGTATCGAGTTAGTACCAAGGACAACTTTGATTTCGATAGCTCCGTACCGGATGGCACTTACTGAATTAAAAGAGTTGAAAACACAGTTGCAAGAGTTGACAGATAGAGGTTTTAGCATGATTGAGTTTCTCTCCACAGTGCGCTTTGTGTTATTTGTGAAAAAGAAAGATAGAACTATGAGAATGTGCATCGATTATAGACAGCTTAATAAGGTGACTATAAAGAATAAGTATTTGTTACCACGGATTGATGATTTGTTTGATCAGCTGAAAGGGGCTATAGTGTTTATAAAAATAGATTTGATATTAGGTTATTATCAGTTGCGAGTTAAAGACTTCGACGTGCCAAAGATTGCTTTTCGAACGAGGTACGGACACTACGAGTTTTTAGTGATGCCTTTTGGACTTACTAATGCACTTGCTGTTTTCATGGATTTGATGAATCCAATTTTCAGACAGTATTTAGATCGGTTTGTGGTTTTGTTCATTGATGATATATTAATCTACTGTCGTGATGAAACTGAACATGCCGAGCATTTGAGACTTGTATTACAGACTTTGCGAGAAAAATAGTTATATGCAAAGTTTAGTAAATGTGAGTTCTGGTTGTACGAAGTTAGTTTTCTGGGACATGTTGTTTCAGCATAAGGTATTCGGGTTAATCCGAGTAAGATTTTAGCAATACATGACTAGAAACCTCCAAGAACCATTTCTGAAGTCAGAAGTTTTCTGGGACTTGTCGGTTACTATAGACAGTTTGTAAAAGGTTTCTCTATGATAGCAACTCTGATGACGAAGCTACTTTAGAAATATGTTAAGTTTGAGTGGTCAGAAAAGTGCCAGAAAAGTTTTGATTAGTTGAAAGCCCTTTTGACCGAAGCTCCAGTGTTAGTTCAGCCAGAATCGGGTAAAGATTTTGTTATCTATAGTGATTCATCTTTAAATGGTTTGGGCTGTGTTTTGATGCAGGAAGGAAAAGTCATAGCTTATGCCTCGAGATAGTTAAAACCGCATGAAATGAATTATCCGACGCACGATCTAGAATTGGCAGCTATTGTGTTTGCATTAAAGATATGGCGTTATTATTTGTTTGGGGAGAAATGTCATGTTTATTCTTATCATAAAAGTTTGAAGTACTTGATGACTCAGAAAGATCTGAATTTGAGACAGCGTTGATGGTTAGAGTTGTTAAAAGATTACGAGCTAGTGATTGACTATCACCCGAGAAAGGCAAATGTTGTTGCTGATGCTCTAAGCCAAAAATCATTGTTTGTTTTGCATGCAATGAATGCACATATGGTTATGTCAGATGATGGTGCCATAATAATCGAGTTAAAAGCAAGATCGTTATTTGGTCAACAGATTTGCGAAGCTCAAAAGGTTGACAATGATTTGATAATAAAGCGGGCTCAATGTGATTCGAATGTTGATTTAGAATTTCAAGTAGATACCGAGGGATGTTTGCGATTCAAAAATTGAATATGCGTTCCAAAAAATACAGAGTCGATTCAGATGATTTTGAATGAAGCTCATAATAGTCGGCTATCTGTTCACCCAGGTAGTACAAAGATGTATAATGATTTGAATCAGCACTACTAGTGGCATGGTATGAAACGAGACATTTTTGACTTTGTATCGAAATGTCTAGTTTGTCAGCAAATAAAAGCCGAGCATCAGGTACCTTCCAGATTGTTATAGCCAATCACGATACCTGAATAGAAATGGGACAGAGTTACGGTAGATTTTGTATCCAATTTATCGATGAAGTAGAGCAAGAAAGGTGCAATCTGGGTTATTGTGGATAGATTGACTAAATCAGCTCACTTTGTTCCAGTTTGTACAGATTATTCGCTCGATAAACTTGCTGAGTTATATGTTTCTCAAATTGTGAGACTAGACGGAGTACCTATTTCTATTCTGTCGGATAGAGATTCGAGGTTTACATCGCGGTTTTGGAAGAAACTGCAAGATGCATTAGGTACTAAACTGCATTTTAGCACTGCTTTTCATCCCCAGACAGATGGTCAGTCCTAGCGAATCATTCATATACTTGAGGATATGTTGAGATGTTGCATGCTCGAGTTTGAAGGTATGTGGGAACGATACCTACCTTTGATTGAATTTACGTACAATAATAGTTTTCAATCGAGTATCAAAATCACACCTTACAAGGCTTTATATGGCCGTAAATGTCGTACACCATTGTATTGGACTGAACTCAGTGAAAACAAGATACACGGGGTTGATTTGATCAGAGAAACTGAACAAAAGTTAAAATAATCCGTGAAAGTCTAAAAGTAGCATCAGATCGTCAGAAATCATTCGCAGACTTGAAACGTAAAGATATAAAGTTTCAGATCTGGGATAGAGTGTTTTTGAAAGTCTCACCATGGAAAAAAAATACTCAAATTCGATCGTAAAGGCAAATTGAGTCCAAGATTTATTGGGCCATATGAGGTTATAAAGCGTATCGGGCCGGTTGCTTATAGACTGTTGTTGCCACCTGAATTAGAAAAGATCCACAATGTATTCCATATCTCAATGCTTCGTAGATATCGATCCAATCCTTCACACTTGATTAGTCTGACCGGAGTTGAGATTAAGCCTGATATGTCATACGAGGAAGAACTGATTCATATTTTAGCTCGTGACATTAAAGAGTTGCGAAATAAAAAAATTTCGTTGGTTAACGTACTGTAGCATAAACACAGAGTTGAAGAAGCAACGTGGGAGTCAGAAGATGTAATGAGAGAACGCTATACTAACCTATTTACCGGTAAGATTTTTGGGGACGAAAATCCTTAAGGGAGGAGAGTTGTAACAACCCAATTTAGACCCTAATCAGAACATTTGTTTCGGGACCACGAATTCGTTCAGAAAAATATTTTAAAATGAGTTTTTGTGTTTATTTTTTGTGAATTTATGCCTGTGAAATTTTCGTAATTTAATTTTGTCGTTTGGGTGTCCGATTAAATTAAAGGGATTAATTGTGTAAAATTAAAATTTGTTGGTTAATTGTAAAAGGACTAAAATGAATGTGTCTTTATAAGTGGAGGTATTTAAAATGTAATTTGACCGTAGTTAAATATCATGGACAGTTGTGACCAAGCATTTAAAATGGTTTTATATTTTTATTATAAGGTTAAATATGTAAATTATGTAATAATATGTAATAATAAAACATAAAAAAAAATAAAACATGCTTTCATAATCTTTGTTCTTGCCAAATATTAAAGAAAAAAAAAAGAAAACAAAGCCTAGGTTATTCGGCAATTCTCAAGCTCGATTCAAGGTTAGTTTGGTTTCGGTTTTTGATAATTTTTACGTTTTTGAGATCGTTTCTTCGAGTACTATCCGACCCATGCTTGAATTTTTTATTTTGATGACTATTTTGAGTTATGCCATTGATGAGAGCTTGTGATTTTTGTTGTTTGATGATGAAATATGGAAGATATGTTTTAGATTAACATGTTTTATATTTGAGTTTTTGATGATTTTGAGTAATTAGGACTAAATTGAAAAAATAATAAATTAAGGGACTAAATTGTAAAATAAACAAAATGTGAGGACTTGTATGTGTATGTGGGGGAGTATTCAGCTCAAACATGGCATAGGCAAATTATGTTTGTTTTTTGTTTTGTGAATTTTGGATTAAATTGATAAACGTGTAAAATGTATAGGGCAAAAGTGCAATTTGTCAATTTATGTGTTTTTGAATGAATTTTATTAAATAAAAATTATGTCTATTTAGATCAAGAAAAGAGAAAATCGGACTTGGATCGAGGAAAAGCAAAAATAGCCGAATAGTCGATTTACATCGTTCGTCGATATTCGAGGTAAGTCTTTAAGCAATTAGACATCATTAATTTTGAATGTAACATAGCTTAATATGTTGATTAGGGATTTATAGATTTATGGTATAGTTAGCCAAATGTGATAAAGCATAGAGATAATGCATTTGAGTTTGACTCGATTGAATTATAACATTTAGAAGACAGTTTGAATTATGTGGAATATTTGAAATGTTCGATATATGAATTATTTATGAGATAGCTTTATAATAATGATATTTGGGCTATAAGCCTAGCAAGCCTTGTGCTGGTGAATTTAATCGGGCTTTATGCCTAGCAAGCTTATTGTCGGTGAATAAAATTAGACTTTGTGTCTAGCAGGCCTTGTGCGGTGTGTGATTCAGGCTTATGCCTAGCAGGTTTTATGCCGATGATTTATTTTCAAGCCTATGCCTATAAGACTTCATGTTGATGTAGTAATTGAGCAAGTAAACTAAGCTAAATGATCTTGTATATTCGGCCACATAGGTATGTACATATGTGATGTTATATTGGATCTTGTATATTCGGCCACATAGGTATGTACATGTGATGTTATATTGGATCTTGTATATTCGGCCACATAGATATGTACATATGTGAAATTATATTGGATCTTGTATGTACATATGTGATGCTATATTGGATCTTGTATATTTGGCCATATAGTTATGCACATATATGATGTTATATTTGATCTTGTATATTCGGCCATATAAGTATGCACATATGTGATGTTATATTTGATCTTGTATATTCAGTCAAATGAGTGATGTTGGTATATGAAGTTAAATTTTGTTTTGTGAGCTTGTGTAAATGTGTGGAAGTATATTTGAATATTTGGCTTTGGAAGTTGAATGAAAATTTGTAAAATGTTAACCTTATAAGTACTCGGTCAAGGTGGTAGTTATGTTAAACATGTGTGGTTATGGATTGATTAAGTTGAAATTAAATATGACATTGATATAGTAAATTAGTTTATTTTAGATTTTAAGGAGTTGAATATATTATTGAGTTGATATTTGCTTATGACTTACTACGCTATAAAAGCTTACTCTGCGTATATGTGTGTTTCTGTTTTATAGATTTTGGATTTGAGTTACGAGCTCGGGGATCATCAGCTAAGTCTATCACACTATCGACTAACTTCAGTATTTTAATAAGCGAACTTTTGTACCTATGGCATGTATGGGCTAGATTATGTTTTGGAATATTGTATTTTGGTCTGTGTTAAATGGGAGCCATGCGAAAATGGCTTAATTGCTATGCTTGAGTTCGTTGTTGGTTAAATTATAGTTTAAGTCTATTTTGATTATTATGCCATGTGCCGTGGTTGATTATAAGTTATGTTATGTGCTTGTATTCGGAAGTGGTATGGATGAATTGGTTATGTTATATATGTTAGATCTTGACCTGAGTTTATATTGAGAGTGTAACCAAATAGTATGATGTTTGTGAAGTTTGATATGTGATTCGACCGTATGGTATTTAATGGTTGTTAATTGAGCTAAAATAGATCAAGTGTTAGTTAGGTAAAAATCAAGATTTATGCATAGTGAGTATTCGATGTGTACTTACGAATTTGAGTATTAATGTGTATTAATATATGAAATGTGAAAACTCATATTGACTAATTGGAAAATGTTGTATAAATGAATGACTAGTTGGTATTGAATTTTATTTTATTTGAAATACAATTTGTGCACGTGCAAGATTATTATTAAAATGGGTTTGATATTCAATTTATGAATGTTTTAATTATGTTATCAAATGAATTATATGAAGTTTAAGATTTGATATTTGAAAACGATATGAGTATTGATGAAGTTATAACTTCGATTTGTAAAATGAAAAGCATATTTGTATGAACTATGATATGATCAGTATCGCTTGATAAACCTAATCCGGCAACAGATTCGGGTTAGGGGTGTTACAGGTGAACCCCAGTTTTCCAAACAATTTGGCGAGCCCTTAGTTCGCAACTAAACTGGTGAACCCGCAGTTTGCAACTTACCTGGCGAACTATAGCTTGCAAATATACTAGCTAACACGCTTGCAAAAAATCTGGCAAACCCCTTACCACATCTTTTAGTGCATACTACTACTAGTGAGCTTTTTGTTGATGCTCCCCAGCTTGCCTAAATCTTTGTGAACCCCCAGTTCACCAAAGCATTAGCAAATCCTAACTTCTGAGGTCAAAATTTCTAGGCCCGTTCTCAAGATGTTACAATTCTCCCCCATTTAAGACATTTCGTCCTCAAAATGTTTAGCTACAAATAGTTGAGGGTATTATTGTTTCATTGATTCCTTTATTTCTCAAGTAGCTTTGTTGGTCTTATGGTTTTTTCCACCACACTTTGACTAAGGGAATCCTCTTGCTTTGCAAGACTTTCACTTCACAAGCAATAATCTTTACTGGTTCTTCCTCATAAGTTAAATCATGTCACAATTCCAGTACATTTGTTGCCACCACATGGGATGGGACTGTATAACACTTTCTTAGCATAGACACATGGAACACATCATTGATCTTATCAAGTTCGCAAGGCAACTTGAGTCGATATGTTATAGGACCGATCCTTTCTATCACTTCAAAGGGACCAATAAACCTTACGCTTAGCTTTTCTTTACACCCAAACCTTAGGATATTGTTCCATGGTAATAAATTAAGAAACACATGCTCGTCTATTTTCTACTCAACATCTCATTGTTTCAAGCCAGCATAGGACTTCTGTCTGTCTGAAGCAGCCTTAATCCTTTGACATAGTAACTTTACTTTCTCTTCAGTTTCAAGAACCAACTCAGGTCCAAAAATTTGTTTCTTACCCAACTCAGCCTAACACAGAGGTGTTCGACACCTCCTTCCATACAGTGCTTCAAAGGGCGTCATCTGAATAATTGTTGTGTGACTATTGTTATAGGCGAACTTTGCCAAAGGTAAATAACATTCCTAGCATCCTGCGAACTCCAAATCACAACTTCGTAACATGTCTTCTAACACTTGAATCACTCCCTTAGATTGGCCATTTATTTGATGGTGATAAGCGATACTGAAATTTAACCTCAAAGCCAAAGCTTCTTACAAGCTCTTCCAAAATCTTGAAGTGAATTGAGGATCTCGATCAAAAGTTATGGAAACTGGTATACCGTGCAATTATACTATCTTAGCAACATAAAGTTTTACGAGCCCTTTACAAAGAATATCTCATGCGAATGGCTAAAAAGTGCGCACTCTTAGTGAGGCGGTCTACAATCACCTAAATAACATCTTTCTTGGTTGTAGTTAGAGGCAAACCCAACACAAAATTCATGGTGATCCTTTCCCAATTCCATTCTAGAATTTTAAGCGACTGAAGCAGTCTTGAAAGATACTAGTGCTTTACTTTTACTTTTTGACAAGTTAATCACTTCGCCACAAACTCTGTTATAGGTCGCTTCAAACCAGACCACTAATAAAGTTCACGGAGGTCATAATACGTCTTGTTACTATTTTGGTGCATCGCATAAAGGCTATTGTGGGCTCCACTGAGGATCATCTATTGAAGCTCTTCATCATTCGGTATGCAAAGTCTTCCATAAAAACAGAGTACTCCTTTATCATTTAGCACGAAGTCACCTTGCACTCCTTATTCGATTTGGCAAACCCTTTTTGCCAATTCATCATCTGAAGCTTGCTTTGTCTTATTTTATTTCATCAATGTCAGCCTTAGTTTCAGTTTTGTGAGTAGTCTTCCATCACTTGTCACACTCAGTTGAGCGGACAAAGCTTGCAACTCATTCATAGATTTCCTATTTAAAGCATCGGCTACCACATTTATTTTGCCAGGGTGTTATCTATCACACAGTCATAGTCCTTCAGTAACTTTATCCATCTTCTCTGTCATAGATTCAGCTCTTTCTGTGTGAGCAGATACTTGAAACTTTTGTGGTATGTAAAAATGGTACACCTTTTTCCATACAAGTAGTGTCGCCAAATCTTGAGTGCGAACACCACTGCTACTAGTTCCAAGTCATGGATTGGGTAGAAAAAGCTACCACCTTCCCTTCCTACATTAGCACACATCCAAGTCCCGTGTGAGAGGTATCGTTGTAAACCACAAACTCCTTCTCTAGTTCTGGTTGAATCAACACTAGGCACATATACGATTTCCTTAGGTGCAAATCAAAGTTCCTATTCTTTTGGTTCGGAATTGAACAAGTTCTATTAGGATATACAATTTGGATCACAAAATGTATGTGTTTTATACAATTTGAATATGTGATGTTTTGATTATGATTAACTAATTATCTTTACAAACATAAGACAAAATAAAATAACATATAAGTGACTATAAGGATTTGAGGTAAGTTGTTCTTACTTAAATCTTGTTGACATGATATTATATGTATTGTTATTATGTGATATTTTTCTAATCTCATGTTATGCAATATCATGGTTATATGTTCATTTTGAAATCATGTATTAACATGACTATTGATATTGATGTGTACATGAAAGCATGATTAACATGCCTATTGTCTTAAAATGAGATTGTATGTCATGATACATTACATGGGGTTCAGACAAATTGTAAAGAGGAAGACATATAGTTTAATAATATACAAATATTGGTGGTTTATCCACAAATGTGTTTCAACAACTTGTCTGCATTTTTAGTGGCTTGACCACATATATCTGATCTGGCAATTTAACTGCATTTTAATAATCCATCATTGCTGGGCAACCTGGATTACTTAATTGGTGTGTTTTGGATGGATGAGTTATGGGGAACTCCTTTTGGTGTCTAATGGAGATGGGTAATTTTTTTTGAAAAATATGCATAATTGTTTTGCTAAAACTTACATTGACATTCTCATGTGCAAAAAATTTTGTATATTTGAATAATATGTTTGTGATAATAATATTAAAATGTTTTATGTGATAATTGATATTTAGCTTATTATAAAACTCACACCGGGCTTATTAGCTCACCCCTTAGTTTTCATAAACTTTTCAAATAATACACGTGCATAGGACTTGGATCAGCATATGGAGGAGTCTCTCGGATACAATTTTTAATAAAATACATTATAAATTGTTTGGGTTTTTTTGTTTGACATTGGACATTGGACTATTTTTGGGTTATTTATACATTTGATATTATAATTGCTTTGCATGCATAATCGATGAACTTATAAATTCTTTAATTATTGTTTTTATAAATTAAATGGTTTTATCTAATCTTAAATCAATTTTAAACTTAAAGTTTTCTAAGTATTTTTAAAAGTCTGCTACAAATGATTTACATTTAGGCCATTTATAAGTAATGCTCAAAATTTATGTTGAAATTTTTTGATTTAAATGCTTTAAGATGATAATTCAATTTAATTAGTGAATTTTTCCAAAATAAACATGTTTTACTAAATGTTACAACAATAATTAAATTATTTAGAAATCAATTCTAGCTTTTCATAAAAATGATTTAAACATAATTGTTTGTAATAAGAAAAAGTTTTTCAACGAAATTAATGTGGCTTTCAAAATTTGGCCATAACGTCTAGGCCAGGTTTGGAGGGTTACAAAGCCCATGTGGAAGATGTTAACAAGCTTAGGCGTTACACTTCTAGGACCCCAATCAAGCCTACATGCTTAACCATGTTATAATCAGTTTACTTGCGGTGCATTTTTGGAAGGGATCTAGGCATTTCTAGGTCAACATGTCTTCATATTGATTCAAGGTCTACCTCTTATATTCACAATGCACTTTGAATCACTTGATTTGAGTTTAGGAACTCAATTTATGATTGTTTTAGTGAAGACTGGATGAGCAGAATTTCTTAACAAGATTATTACAGAAATTACGAGTTTTGGGCTTTTATTTCGAGTTGAAATCATATTGGGTTATGTTTTTAGGCTTATTTTTTATTACATGTGAGCCAAAAATTCTATTTATTAAGTTTTATTATTTTATTATTTACTTATTCCAAATTTTGGATAATTTTTAAGTATTTTAAAATTTTTTAGGAGTTTTGTTGTAACACCCCTAACCCGAATCCATCATCGGAATAGGGTTACGAGGCATTACCGATCAATCATAACCTAAATCATACATTTGTGCAATTATAATTAAAATCCATCCATCTCAATCATATTGTCCCTTCTAAGATCCTACGAGACCTTAAAACATGCTTAAATGAGGTTCGGGACTAAACCGATAACATTTGCAAACTTTAAGAAACTTAGAAAATTTTCTTTAATTTTGAGGCTTAGACGCCCGTGTGAACAGCACACGGCCACCAGACACGCCCGTGTTACAGGCCGTGTGAAAACAGGGCATACATACTGACTTGGGTCACACAGCCGACTACACACCTGTGTGTCTAACTTTCTAACTTGTACCACACGGCCGGTCACACACCCAAACACCAGCCCCTGTGCCACACACGGCCAATAAACATGCTGGTGTAACATGACCGTGTGTCGCACATGGCTGAGGCACACGCCCGTGTCTTTGCCCGTGTAGACAAAAATAGGCCATTTGAACAGCCAATTTGCCACCCTTCTCTCATTCACACATAGCAACCAATTTGGTACCAATTCAATACATATATAAGCAACCAAAACATGTTAATTCAGACACATATCATGCTATCTATCCTTAACCAATTCATCAACTATATTCCATATTCAAAACATACCAAATTATCATGTCAAAGTTATTAAAAACTTACATAATTTTTAATTGCATTTCATCATCATTTTGTCATCTATTTCCTGCATCAAAACATATCATTCTTTAAGCATTATTTCGCCAACTTACAAATACCCAAAGAACAAACATGTAACTATACCAAACAGTCCAACACATAAGGATTATATGCATCACATATTCAACTTATCAAACACATAACTTAAGCCAATTTAAATGGTCATATAGTCCAACATTTACAAGTAAATTCTCATGGCTATTTCAAGTCTCAAAACATACCAAAATGAAACTAGCCTATACATGCCATATACCATAAATACAAGCTTCAAAAGTACCAACAATTCAATCGATAATGTTACGATGCTCCTAACGATCCCCGAGTCCAAGTTAGCTTTGACTATCTATAAAACATAGACAAGTGACACACAGTAAGCTTCATAGCTTAGTAAGTTCGTAAGTAAATAACTCAATTCATCAAATAATATAATTCAACCATTTGCGCATTACTGAATCAACATTACATTAACACAAACCTTATTCATGTCTCAAACATGATACATTAATATCTCATTAATCTTTCTCAATACAGTACTTGAATAGGTTCTGTACATACCCGTATCACCTCGTACTAACCTCTTTCTCAACCACGACATTCATTTATATGTTGAACCATTAGGGATAGAAGTTGGTTACTCAAAAATCACAATCGATAAGCACCTATACCATGGCCCATAGCCAAATCAAGGTAACTTATCCTAGAGTACCTATACCATGGCCCGTAGCCAAATCAAGGTAACTTATCCTAGAGTACCTATACCATGGCCCGTAGCCAATGCTTTAACTTAATGACATTACATTATCATCATAACTGTACTTAGAGTGTATCCGGGAAGTTTCGCTTGTTGGTTTCATCGTCGAACACTTTCGTATAGTCGTATTCACAGTTCAAACATTATCCGCAATCTCATAAACACATTTTATGTAATATTAAAGCATATAACATTCATTTATAATGAAATTAACACCTACGAACTTACCTCAGTTGTAGTAACAACAAAACTAGCCGATTAATCGAGTACTTTCTTCTTGCCTCGATCTAAGTCCGAGTTCTTCTTTTCTTGATCTACATGTATTCAAAATTAACCCATTTAATCACCTATTCATTCAATTTCATCCAAAAATATACATTTGGCCATTTTTGCACCTTAGCCCCTAAACTTTCACATTTATTCAATTTAGGCCCTATTCCACAAATACACGAAATTCACAAAATTCAATTTAACCCATGCTTGGTCGAATTACCATAGTGCCCCTAGCAGCCCACATTTTTCATTTATTTTGTATTTCAACTCCTCTATTTACACTTTTTACAATTTAATCCTTAATATGCATTTTTACTCAAAATCACTTTACAAAATATGTATATTCAACACCAAGCTTTCATATTTCATCATCAAACATCCAAAAACACATGAATTCATCAATGGCAACTTTCAAATTCATCAACAATTTTAGAAATTAGGGTACGAGCTAGCTAGAATACAAAGCAACGATCACAAAAACATAGAAATAATAAAAAATCGAGCAAAATTGCTTACCTAATCAAGCTACCAAGTTTTTGAATATCAAAACCCTATTTTAGCTTTCTTCCTTGCTTCATTCGGCCATAAAAGATGATAAAATGGCCATCATTTAGTTTTGTTTTAATTATATTAACATAATTATCAATTACCAATTTTAACCTTTATTATAAAGCATGAAAGTTAACTAATTCATGTACATAATGGTCCACTCAAGCTATTTATGGTATAATAACATCTTAAAGACCTCCCATTTAATAAGCCATAGCCATCTGGCACTTTTAACTTATAGCATGCTACTTTTACATTTTATGTGATTTAGTCCTTTATTCAAATTAGCAACTTAAACGATAAAATTATCACACGGAACTTTCACAAATATATAATCACATACTGAAAATACCTAAAATAATATTTAAAAAAATTTACGACCTCAGATTTGTGGTTCCAAAACCACTATTCTTATTTAGCTAAAACCGGGTTGTTATATTTGTGTCAAGAAGAAAGTTTAGTTTAAAACTACTTGTTAGATTAACTAGAGTTTTAGTATACTTGATAGTTTTATTTAGATGTACTTAGATAGCCTATATAAAGGACTTTTTATTGTACACAATTAATCAATTTATTCATTATTCATTTTGAGTTAATAAAATTATCTTTGAGTTTCCCTTTTAAGAATATCTCTTGAGTTTTCTTTTAGAAAATTTTTAACAGTATTTTTAGATTGCAAGGATCATCTTTAAGCTTTTTCTTGCCAAGTTTTCTTTTTTGGAGGGAAAATTAAAGTCATTTGAAGGAGATTGTGGATTCATTTGGTTTCTAAGGCTATTGTAACCTTTCGTTCAGCGAAGCCCTAGCGATTGAGAGCTATTTATAGAAGTAAAGTATATAGAGTAAGTTATGAATAATTAAGGTATTAAAATCTGGCTATGTATATGAAATCCATGGATGTGACTTCGAGAAAGGTCTGCATTAGGCGAGCTTGGTGGTTTGGCAAACTCTCTTGTAGAGTATATGTCACCCCAGCAATTAGGCAAATATATTGAATCTTTATAGTCAAGTTCTTAGAGTTAAGCCATGGTATTAAATCCTTAGTTTAGAGGAATTGTCTATTACATTATTATTTTATTATTCTAATTGAACGATTTATGCAACTTGATGAGATCTAGTCAAAATGGGGCAAGTTACTGTAGATGTCATGACACGTATTTAAGATGAGAGAGAAAGTTCTTAGTCACAGGTACCGAAGGAAGTGTAGTGAGGTAATTTAACGTGCCCACTAAGTTTGCCTTTCATGTATTTCTGTATAAAGCCAGCCTTGACTTCTTGGGCAAGTTTATGTTTTCTTTGGCCACCATATTTTCTTCCCAAAATTTTCTTTGCATTTTTTCTCGAAAACCCTAAACTTAAGGCTTGTTGGACAACTTGGGTTAGTTGTACTTAGCCAACTCCATCGTTGTTAGCATATGGTAAAATTCAATGAAACTCGAGTTATTTCATAGTTGCTTATGAGGCCTTAGGGTTTTATGTTTTAAGGTTAAATTAAAGTGTAATGAAGGAAACTTCCAAATTCTGGGTTTCCTGTTAATGTTCTTGTACCTAGCATAATTTTCTGTTAAAATTATATAAAAAGGTTAACTTTATATATTATAACTCAAGAAACTCTTGAAGGCTCTCGAGGTAAAAGTAAAGGTCCTGTTGTATAACTTAGATACACTTTCTGGTGAGTTCCTTCTTACTCCATCTGTGTGTATGCTTTTGTTTATGTTTTATATAAGTTAAGTATACCTATCTTGTGAAAATGAAATGGTTGGATAAGCGAGTGATACGATCCCGTCCTCGTGGTTGATTTCAAGTTGTATTTGCGTTGCCTGATCGCCGACGAAGAAGTATCGTTCAGTTCTAACAAAAGGGTGTTTTGGATAAATTTGTGCAGAAACAGACAAAAGGGTTCAAAGATAGATTAAAGGCGGATATTATAGGTTCGATTAACAAAGAATAAAAAAGGATTGTTGGAAGTTCAGATAGATAAGCTCAATGAAACAAGAAATAAAAAATATAGTTGAAAATTTGGATGGAATGGATGATAGGACTCAAGCTTTAAGAACGAAAAACCAACATTAAAGAAATGCTGACCTGGGACTTATATGGCTTAAGGGGGATTCGGTTATGGAATAGAAGACCTTGACCCGTTGCCTAGCAAGACAAGAACCAAAGGTATCGAATTGGGTGAACGCCACACTCGTTTGGGAGTGATAAGTTCGAAAGACAAGGATTGACGCCACTAAGGTAACAGTTAAGCCAATCAAGTCTAAAAACGAAATTTGAGAGAAAAAAAATTCTCACAAGATAAACTAGTTTTATATAAAATGTTCATTAGCCCTCAATAAGTGAAATACATGTCATATTTATAGCCTAAACTATAGTTAACTGAATGGTCTCTTGAGCATTCAATGGGACGACAATCTTAAGCCTTAAGGCTTTTAGGAAATTTCCTAGAAACTTCTTGGACATCTTCTTAAGTATTCTTGGCATGGAAAACTGAATGGGCAGCTACTAGAAATGGATGATTCGGGTGGCCATTGATGGAGAGTTTTATGGACTAGTCCACATTCGGCCAAGGTGCTTAAAGGTAGCTTGAATGCTTCTTAAATGTGGCGCCTAGATGAGCTTAAAAGTCTTGGATTAAATGAGCATTATGGAGCGCTCCAATGGCCATTCAAGTGTAAAACCCGAATATGAGTAGACCACTAGGTGTGAACACATGTCACCGAATAGCCCATAGTATGAATGGCACCTTTCATCAAGTGTGAACAGCTTGAGATGCTTCTTTGGAGAGTGGAACATTTAGCCTTAAACAAAGGAAACATCAAGCATGCTTCGACCGAATGGCCACTTGGGAAATACCAACCAGCTACACACATTAATTTCAGCATGCAAATTGCTCATTTAATTCGGCCATGCATGCTGCACATTAATGACGTCCCTTGGTAATGCACCAGTAGACTCTTGAGAAGGAAAATGTAACGCCCCAAAAATCCTAAACCCAAAAATCCCGAAATCCCAAACTTTCTTTGTTTTCGGTTTTGATAAAAATTATGTTTTATATTCCTAGCCAAGTGATAATTATAGTAGGTCTTAATTAAGGTTTAAGTTCGAATCTAGGGGTAGAAGAAATTATCGTTTAGTTATTAAAAGAATCAAGGTTGGCAAGCAGTAGGGCTTTTAAATAAAGATATTGGAAATAGCATCAAAAAGCCTTATGGAGGAGTGGCTAAGTGACGCTACTTAGGGAGTAGGAAGGTAGTGTTAGTGGCTAGCAAGGAGATCCAAGGTTCGAATCCTAGCTTAGTAATTTTTAGAGTCTAATTTTGGCCTTCTAGAAGGTTGGAAGTGGCATGAAAATGGACTCCAAGGGAAGTGTTCAGGAGAGAAAATTAAGGAAAGGATCAAGGGGTTATCAGGGATAAAAACAAGGAGATGAGAAGTGAGGAGCAAGTGGAGCCGAAATGGGAACTTGGGCTTGAGGAATTCGGCCATAGGGGTTATAAATAGGTGCCGAATGCAAGGGTATGAGGCTAATGTCGAAATCTTTTTCTCACCTTATTGCCAGAAACACTCTTCCCTAAAAGCCAAAAACTCTTTTCTTTCTTTTCTTTCTGCCGATTTCTATTCTCCTCTACACAATCTTCTTTGCCAATTTCTTCTACTACTCTTCTTTTTTTTTCGTGCCAAATAAACCTTATTCACCATACTAAGTTGAAAGCCGGAGAAGCCAAATCCCCCAAGGGCTGATACTCTTTGACCGGATCTAGTGTAAGTGTTGCTCTTCCAATCGGTTTTCCTTGCTAAGTATCAATTATTGTCTCTCACTCTTTCTAATCAACTGTGGTAGGGAATTAGTATCGGATCTTGGATCTTAGCTATCTGCTGAAATTGCCTTTAGGTGCTTGCGGTTTTGGTAAGTATTCCTCTCCCCTTGGCTAAGGTGGTTGAATGTTCATAGTTAAGGTAAGGGGACTTGTGTTAGATACGAGTCATCTATTATTCTTGTTTTAATAGTTAAGATTGGTGTAGATCTAGGAGTTGATCGTGGTTAGTGATTTAAGAATGGGCTAATCGCACAAGGTAAGGTTAAGGTGAGGTTTCGATTTTAGTAAAGATATGTATTAAGCATGCGATTAATTGAAAGGTGATATCGTTTGTAGGTTGGTGACTAAGGGAATCACAGCATGTTTGCTTACCAGGTGTGTACATACACTGTACACACAAGTAGATCGGCAAAAGCCGAAATGCCGAAATGCCGAAAAGTTAAAAGTTTGGCTGCGGTAGTCTTGCGAGTGCGCGAACGCTCGTGAGAAGGAAACTGATAGGTTGCCTGAGGCCCACGGGCAATTTCGTGGACTTGGGTTGTAATTTGGTCATATGGGCCGGAATGGGCTAAATGGGCCTGATGGGCTGTTGGGCCCATAATAGGCAAAAACTGAATATTGATGCTATGTGATAGGAATTTGTATGTGAGCATGAATATGAAAGTGACTAGGCCTAACGGGCCATATAAATGTAATTTGGGCCTAATGGGCCATATACAGGTGATTTGGGCTTGATGGGCCAGATACAGGTATGTGAATTTGATTGGGCTTTGTAAGGGGTTTTGGGCCTAGAATATGATAACTACATAAAACTTAATAATTATTTGCGACCGTGGACAAGTCATAGGGTTAAGGTGTGGCAACGGGTATATGCATGTCTAGGATTGGATCTAGGGAGAGCTTGGTACTTAAGCGGTCTTAATGACCCACCTCCTCTTCTATGGAATCCTACCTAGTGCATAGTATTCGTTCATTTTAGCTCACGGGACTTGTTAACGGGCCAAGGTAAGTGAAAACCGTAATTAAGGAAAAATTACCGAAATGCCCCTAAGGGAAAAAGTGACCAAAATACCCCTAGGTATTGAATGTAAGTGACATTCATACATATGATATTTTGCTTAGGTTGCATATGGGTTGGGAATTATGGAACGGAGGAAGTATATGAGAATCGTATGGTTGCTTGACAATTGTGGATCCAACGACAGCTTTTAAAGCCCAATATGTAAATGAAGGTAGTTCCACAACCGGACTACCCTTGGTGTGTCGATTGGGTGGTCAATATTTATATCCCCACATGGTGTGACGGGGGACGGAGCTGGTGTGTAGTGGATGGATAATTTGGATGGAATTGCATTGCATGTTTGATGTATGATGGTTTTTGGAATGCTTTTTTTTTTGTGTTGAGGGTTGTACACACTGAGTTTACGAAAACTCACCCCCTCTTTTATTTTATTTTTAGGTGAAGCTCAGTAGAAGGTTTGATGTTTAGAGGGACTCTAGGTGGCCAGCTAGCAAGATAATTTGGACTTGGTTTTTTTTAAGCATATAAGTTTTTATTTTATTAAGTATGTTTCAGACCAAATTGTAACAAGGTTTCATTATGTTATTATTACTTGAATTATTATTATTTTCATTGTAAACATGAAAAGTTGAACATGGGTTTCCTAAATTATAGTATGTTTTCTACGTTTCCGCAACTAAATTTTAAAATGACATGTTTTCATAAAATAATATGTTTTAAACAAGTGATTGAAAGGAGTTTTTTTTTAAGTTAATTAAGGTTTCTTTTATTTTAAGAAGGGTTTTCAATGAAAATACGGTTTTCGCTAAAACACTTCAATGTAACATGCCGAATTCGGCCATAACATTTGGGTCGGGTTTGGGATGTTACAGAAAAAGAGCTGCCGAAATTTAATTCAGCTCACTCCTTTAAATGCCATCCATGCCTTGTACTTGCACAAATTAAATAGCAACACTTTAATTGAATTTAAGACATCATTAATTTGGCTAAGACAAATTAATTACCAGCAGCTAATAAATTTGTCTTATAACTAGACACATTAAAATTATATCCTAAACTAGACATTTTAAATTAACTAATAATCATGCATGAATTAAAGCACATTTAATCTTTAATTAATCATGTCCAGATTTGACAAATTTATTTGAACTTAAATATTTTTAATAATTTAATAATTTTTATTCCAGCAACAATAATGCATAAAACAAATAAATTCAAATCAAGCTCAATGAGCTTGCATCAAACTGAATTGAGCTCCATTGAGCTGAGTAAAACCAAAAATTAAGTTGGAAACAAGCTGAATTGAGCTCATCGAGCTTCATTTTGCACTTGGGCCCTTTGAGCTTAGGCCATTCTCGATGTCAACGATTTGTGTCAAAACATGATATGACCGAGTTCATATCAGTGAGACAGAAGTTGTTGTCAATAATCTGTTCGGTCCCAATTAAGTGCCACAATGCCCTCTAATGTTTCTAAAGAAGAGTCCTTAGTCTATACTACCAAATAGCCTTAAACTTGGACCAGCCTTGCCCTTGATCCTTAACTCCCCAAAGCTGAAAAAAAACTTTGCACAAAGTTGTGAGGATGTGAGCTAAAAAAGTTGAGTGAGTGGCTATATATTGAATAAGTAAATTACACCAAAAACACAGTTAAACCAGGCAAATCATGTATCAAATTTTGAGTATATGAATCATAGTTTCAATTATATTTTCTGTAGCAACCCAGTTTAGACCCTAGTCGGAACAGTCGTTTCAGGACCATGAATCCGAGTTATAAAAATATTTTAATATTATATTCCGTACTTAAAGTATGTGAATTGATATGTGTGAAATTTTCGTATGAAAATTTCATCGTTTGAATGTTGATTTGTGAAAAAGGACTTAATCGTGTAAAATGTAAAAGTGGCAATCTAATTGTTAAAGCACTAAATAGCTATGGTTTATTAATTTCTAAGTCCTTAAAATGGAATTATGCCACTATATTGGTTGATGGACGGTAATAGACATTAGTTACATGGTTTCATAATTAAATTACAAAGGTTAATTTTGTAATTGGTATAATAATTAGTAATAAATAAAACAATTCATAATTTGGCCATGCATTATCATCTTTTTGGCCGATTGTTGGAAGAAAATAAGCCATGGATGAAACTTTGAATGTTCGGCACTTTGAAGCTTAATTTGGGTATGTATTTTACTCGGTTTTTTATAATTTCTACGTTTTTGTGATCGTTGCTTTGTATTATATCAAGCCCACGTCTCAACTTCTGAATTTTATGATGATTTTGAATTATGCCATTAATTAAATTATGAGTTTTGTGATGTTAATGGATGAAAAATGAAAGATATGTGTTGGGTTAACATATTTTGTCTTTGAATTTTTGATGAATTTGAGTAATTTGGGCTAAATAGTGAAAATGGAAAATTGAGGGACTAAAATGTGAAATAAATGAAATTAATGGGTTGTTAGGGACCCAAGGTGAATTTGGCTTACATGGGCATAATGAAATTTTGAATAATTTGTGTTGTTTTGAATTAGGAACTAAATTGTGATAATGTGAAATGTTAGGGATAAAAGTGTAAATAGCCCATTTTTGTGTTTTTGGATAAATTTGATTGAATATATGATTAAATAAGTCAAATTTGTATTGAATTAGATGAAGAAATGAGGAAATCAGATTTGGATTGGGGAAAGTCGAAAATTATCGATTAGTCGTTCCGGTCATTTCGTGTTAGTACGAGGTAAGTTCATAAGTAAATAAATGTTGTTAAATTAAAATATATGTGCATTATATGTGCTGAATTGAGTTGAAAAGATATATATATATGTGATGCCGAATTGAATCCAGATTTATAGAATCTATTTTGATCGTGGATTGTTCGAATAGGTGAAATTGAGAAAGTTCTGATAATGTGACAAAGTCTGAAAAGCCCTGTACGAACCATAGGAATAGTTAGGATACATATGTCATGACATAGGATTCCTATATGTGTTATCATGTAAGACCAGGTCTGGGACATTGGCATCGATTTGTGATTTACGTGTAAGACCATGTTTGGGACAGTGGCATTGATATTTGATTACATGTAAGACCACGTCTGAGACGTTGGCATTGTACGAGCTTATGTGCTAGCTGAGTATCCTTATTGATTCTTAACGGTTCAACGGGCATTCCGAGAAATGAATAACTATGTGAAATTGTATCCAATTCAGGTACGTGTGATTTGTTATGAAATTCAGAAAGAAAACATGAGTATGTATCATATGACTATACATGAAATATATGGCAATAAATGATATAAATGTATATAAATGAATGATGTGTTATATATGCTCGTTATATGAAATTATGGTTCTATGTTTCAGACATGAGATTTATGAAATATGAAACATGGCTTTGATGTATGATTTCTGGTTCGAAAACTTGAATAGATAATGAAATTAAAATGGTCGATTTGGCTATATGGTTCATATATGAAAATTTGATTTATGTGAATAAGAGAATTATGGATGTTCGAGTTTGGAAGTGTTTGTGAAGAAGTTGATAAAATTTTATGTATGATTTGTAATAAATGACTATGATTTGGTTGGCGATATAATGAATTTGTGCAAGCTTGATTTACATGACTGAGATTTGTTAAATTCGGTTTAATGATATTGGTTTATAAATATCATTGAAATGATTTATTTGCTTATGGCTTACTAAGCTTTCAAAGCTTACTCTGTGTGTTTTTCCTATGTCTATAAAGTTTCAGAGACTTGCTCGGGTTGGAAGTCATAGGAGATGTCATCACACTATCGGGTTATCGCTTCGATAAATAAAAGCTTTGAGTTTTGGTAATGTGGCATGTATAGGCTAGTTTTGAGATGGTTCATTTTGATTTGTGTATTTATATAGCCATGCGAAAATGGCTTAATTATGATGCTAATTTTGTGTATATTTGGTTATGTATTGAGCTCATTTTGGGAAGTATTATTCATGGGTTATATGTATGGTGTAATTAGTTATATGATTTGGCTTAGGCATTAAGGTGGAATATTGAATGTATTTTCGACTTATGGTTCATATTCCTATAGGTAAAATGATGAGTATAACACTGATGATGCATTAGTTATTTGAATATGGTTTGAAAAGGAAAATAATGTGATATGTTTAGAGATATATATATGTTTATGGCCAAGTAAAATGGTTATGTTGGTACGTTCATAGTTGGGAATTTGGTAATGTTTAGCATGTGATTTTAATATGCTTTGATATAGAGAATGAACATGTAATTGGTTGATGATATTATGGATTGATTGATACATGTTTGGAGTTGAATTTGGCTGAAAATGTTGCATATATGATGCTTGATTTTGGAATTGTAGGGAGGACCCAAATGGGTGGCACATTGGCCTTGTAAATGGCCTATTATTGCCCACACGGGAAGGAACATAGGCATATGTCTCTTTCGTGTTGCTTGAGGGCCATTTCGAAATAAGCCTGGACAGACCACACGATTGAGCACACACACGAGCATGTGCCAGACCGTGTGGCCAAGTCAATTCCAACCATGGGATAGACACACGGGCATGTCTTGTGGCTGTGTGGATAAGTCAGTATATATGCCCTGTTTCGCCACGGCCTAGACACAAGAGCGTTTCTAAATGCTGTGTGAGGCACACGGTCTACTCGCACGAGCATGTGACCTCTGTAACTTAGAAAAATTTGTTAAGTCTTGAAAAAATTTTATATGTGTTCGGTTTAGTCCCGACCCCTTCCTAATGCATGCTTATGGTCTTATTGACCTAAGACAGGGACTTAATGTTGATGTTTGACTATGATATAACGATACATGACTTTTGATTGTGAAATGATTGTGAAATGTTCTTATATGTCCGGTAATGCCTCTTAACTCTAGTCCGATGATGGATACGGGTTAGGGGTGTTACATTTGGTTGGTATCAGAGCTATGGTTTAGTCACTTCTAGGACTGACATAGCTAATGCGAGTTTAGCTATACATGCCACTTTTAACCTGCAATAGTGTGATATCTCCCGACTCTATCAAAAATTATTTTGATGAGACAGATAAGTTTTCCAACTAAGCTAATTTTGATAGTATTGAATGTGTACACAAATGTTTGAATGGAAATGTGTTGATTATGAGTTGAAACTCATAAAGGTATGGATCAAAGAGTATGACATATTGTTATTGATAAAGGTTATAATTATATGAGCATATGGGTTATGATATTTGGATTATGACTATAATATGAAATGCTTTGATCGTGAATTAGTGAATTGAGTTGGCATATGAACTATGTGTTAAGAACAAAAGTGATTAAACGCAAATGTTTATTAAATGTTTTGAGAATGTGAAATTAGAAATGAACTGACTTGTAACGCCCCAAAAATCTAAGTATTTATATTTGTATGTTGTGTTGCATAATGCATGTCTACTTTAATGGTTGAGTGTCCTGAGGAGTATTGGGGAAGTCCTGAGTTCAAGCAGTGGCTTGTGCAAAATTTTGTTTTTATTTGATTAAACGTTGGCTCTAGACAGTAAGCTTCTTAAATAAATATGATTAAGATATGTCATAAAAAGCCTACTGATCTAGTGGGTGAAGGTGTGTGGAGTGTACTAGGGGATCTAGGGTTCGAGGTTTAGCAACGCAAAAGGATATTTTATTTTGGTTGCCACTAACGCTGGGGAAGTGTTGTAGTTGGACTGAAACTGAGGTGTTGAGGAGTGTGGGAAGTGTGGCCGAATTCTAGGAAATTGTTGAAGGGGATTTCAGCTGGTAGGGATTTGGATAAGGGGAGATGGTTGAGTGATCTTAGGAGTGATAAGGGGAGAGAAATTAGGAGTTTTGAAGGGAGTGGAAGAGGGTGTGCCGAATGGGGACTCTCACTCCTTGCAATTTTTGGCTGAGTTAGCAATTCTCTAGAGCTTTCGGTTTTGTCTGCTTTTTGGGGTTCTTTTCTCTCCTTTCTTTTGTTGAGGTTTCGGGATGTTGTAGTTCTTTTCATTTTGTTATGAAAGCCGAGTGGTGGTTTTCGGGTACCTTTTGGATTTGGTAGCTTTTGGTTTTACTCTTCTCTTTAACCCCTTTTGTCCATGGATTTTCTTCTCCATCACAATTTTTTCCCAAACAGTTTATCCCTTCTTTGCTGAATACCTATTGCCTTCCTATCTCTCAAACTCTTTTGGTTTTAGCCTGGAGTGACTGATTTTGTCCTTCTTTTTTCTTCCTTCCTCTCCTGATTGGCTGAATATTACTTTTCACTTACCCTCTTTGTGCCGACTCTTCATTTTGTTTCTTCTTTATCGATCTTGGTGTTAAGTACTGCTATTTAGATTTGGTTTTCATCCTCTCCTCTTTCTACCATGTCTATAGTTCTTATCTAACACCTTCTTTTTCGGCCAACTATTGCTAGGAGTGTGATTGCGCTAGTTCTGCCTTTGTGGTGCGGCGATCTTTCTGGGGATAGTGTACCGATTACTTTCCTTCCTTAGTTCAGCTTTACTCTATGGTAAGTGGTTGTGCACTTGGTTCAATTTATGTGCGTAAACTGTGTTAGTTATTAAGTTCGTATGGGATGCAGGTAATCTCTAAAGGAGCTCGTATTAGGTCTCGTGCATCGGTTTAAGGGTGGGATCTTCATTAGTTCGACAAAGTCAAGTATTAGTGAAAGTTTTGCGATAAGTATAAGGAGATGTTAGCCTTATTTTCATTGATTAATGGGGTACTTTTGGTTGAATGTAGGCTTGGGCTCGTGGGCTACTCACATATCTTTGTCTAAATTGTGTAATCACATTGCTTTAATCGTAATCTGGCAAAAGCCGTGCGCTCACTCGTGTCGTGAACCGGACGCACGAAATGATGGCATTCGATCGTAGAGGCCACCATGAGCAATTTCATGGGCTTAGGCCGTTTTCGGCAATGCTGGGCCAAAATAGGCTGTGTGGGCCCCACGGGCTCGTAAGCCCCACATTGGTAAACCACACGGACGTGTGGAGATTATTGGGCCAGGCTGTGTAGTTCACACGGCTAAGGTCATTTTTAGGCTTTATAGGCCACACGAGCGTGTGAGCCCACATGGGTCGTGGTATGGGCTTTGGGCCCATTTTCACTGTTTGATTGTTAAGGTCGCACGGGTCGCCCAAGACGACTATGGACCTACTGTTGGGTCGGTAATTACACCTAGACCCTATACGGATGAAATGACCGTTATACCCCTAAGAGGTAAAATGACTGATATACCCCTATGATATGTTTGACCGTATTCGAGCATGACATTTTGCATACACAGATTATATTATGACATGACATGTTGTATGGGGGTGGGTTTGATATATTGGAGGAAGTGTACTGTACTGGTAGCTCTGCTGCAAATACTGATTAGTGCCGCAACCAGTGCTATATTTGGAGTGTAGGGATAGGTGTGTAACACCCCAGACCCGGCCTAGATGTTATGGCCGAATCTGTGATGTCACATTGGAGTGTTTTTCCAAAGCACAAATTTGATAAAAAACAGTTCTTCTTAAAAGTTCTTTTGGGTTGATTAAAACTTAGGATGTCTTTTCATAAGGAAAACTTAAGTTATTTTAGGAAATCATATTAGGTTGTCGTTAAACTCTTTAAACAATAGTTGTTTCGAAAAATCTCATAATGCATTGCGTGAACATGGTGCTTTTAGAAAAACATTAGTTTATAACTTTTTAATTTTAAAACCCGAGACCTACTACTAACAGGTAAAAATTCAAGTAAGTAAATCCCCAAATTAAATAAAAATTAAAGTGGCCTTATTACATAATAAAAACCCAAAATAAATCCTTAATTATAGTATAAAAAGAAATAACTACATTGAGTGGCCACCACTGAGTCCTCCGTTGTCTCGATCCGTCTAAGCCTGGGGATTTCCTGCACAGATAACAGATGGATGAGTTTACGAAAACTCAGTGTGTGAAATCCCATAACAGCAAATAATCAGAGTAAGCACAATCTGGGCCTAAGCCCTTCCAGTTTTAGTTAGGGGCCCTAGCCCCTTTCTCAGTAAAAGTAGCAGTTTGGGCCTTAGCCCATTTTCGATAATGATGTGATGCGGGCCTTAGCCCATTTCGATCTGATATGCAAACAAACAGTCCTACCCAATCCATCTGCTACACACCAACTCCGTACCAGCCCTACACACCATGTGGGGATAAAATTGACCCACCCAACCCTACACACCAAATTGTATCGAATTCGATACTAAAATAGTATTTGCAGTAGAGCTGCCAATAATAGGCTTATAGCCTTTCAGTACACTTCCTTCAAAATCATATATCCCACCCTATGTAATGCAACATAATAACATAAGTGTAGCAAAAATATCATGCTTAGAAACATTCATACATAATACAAGGGTATTTCAGTCAATTTACCTCATAAGGGTATAATGGTCATTTTATCAGTATAGGTTCTAAGTATACTTACCAACCCAACAGTAGGTCCACAGTCATGTTAGGCGACCCGTGCAACCTTAATAGTCAACCACAGGTAATGGGCCTACAGCTCATATGCGGGCCCTCATGCTCGTATGGCCCACAAAGCCCAAAAATGGGCTTAGCCATGTGGTTTACACAACTTAGCCCAATATTAACCACACTTGGTGCGATTTCTTCGTATGGGGCCCATAAGCCCATTGGGCACACATGGCCTAGTTTGGCCAGAATGGCCCAATATCGTCTTGGCCTACAAAAGCGCTCATGGCATCTCATCGACCACATGGCCATGTTTTATTACACGGCCTGCCACACGGGCGGCCACTCACCCGTGTGGTGTTGACATCCCCTTTTTCGGCTTTTCAGCTTTTGTTATCACACATCTATTAGTAGTGTTCACACACCTATAACGAGATTGTAGCTGAACGCTTTCGAGATCCAAGAACCAAACGAATAAGCGAAAAACCCCTCTTGCTCCAACCCCAACATTCTCTTCAATGCTTTAATCACGAGCAAAAACATTACTTGTTGAGAGAGGATAATCAACCTAACCCCTTGATGTCAAGATCAAACCCCTTATTCCAAAGCAGAGAGTTTCGATTTCCAAAAGAAAAGAGTGATCGGCTAACAATGAGAAAATTGAATGAATAGAGAGGGAAAGAGACACAAGATATTCAGCAAAAGCACCACTAGGAGCCACAGTTGAGGAAAGGAAGAAGAACTAAGAAAAGATAAAAAAAAGATTCGTCCAAACAAGTTAAGTGAGGGAGGAAGAATGAAAAGAGGTTCGACAACTGCAGAGAAAGGTCTAGAAGAACGCAACCCCAAAATAATGCCAAAAGAAAATATACTTGTATGGTCACCCTAGAATTCGGCTACCAAAACACCAACAGTAGACAGCCTCTCCAAAACTAAAAGTGAAAAAAGCCAAAAAACCTAGCTAGCAACCCAAATGAAAATAAAAAAGCCTCAACATACCCCAAACTGAATCCCTTTGAGTCTCCAGAGTCCCTATACGACACTAACACTCCCCCTTTCATCACCTCCCCTTGATTTACTCCTAAAACCTCTCCACAACATCCCCCAACCAAACATTATCCCAATCCCCCTTTTTCCTCCTAACCTTCGGCTACAAGCTCCCCCACTCCACTCAAACACCCCAACCGTCCTAGCAATAGAGTCCCACTCTTCACAACCACCTATTCGGCCGTTTTCAAAAAAATAAGACACCCTTGCATGCCGCAAGACTCAAACCTCTATCTCCTAGCTATTGTAACATGCCACTATCCACTAGACCAATAGACTTTTTATGCCCTGACTTTCCTGCAACTAAATAAGAATCCCAACATCTAATAGCAAGGGTTTTATTCAATAAAAACCAAAATTTTTGCTAGCACCAAGATTTGAACCCCGGACTCCCCACACCTTTCAGGACCCTTATCCATTAAAGCAAGCAAGCCAACATGCAACACAACACACAAATTTAACCCCTAGAATTTTGGGGCGTTACAAGGTGGGTCAATTTTATCCCCACATGGAGTTTAGGGCTAGACGGAGTGGAGTGTAGAGGATGGATGGGTAGGAGTTTTGTTTGCATTTCTGTTACTATTACAGTAATGGGTTAAGGCCCACACTGATACTGTTATTGTAATAGGCTAAGGCCCACACTAAAATTGGACTGTCACTGAAGCGGGCTTAGGCCCAAATTGTATTTGCCTACGGTTTGTCTGATTAGTGTAAAGGGAATACACACTGAGTTTTCATAAACTCACCCTTCTGATCTCCTGTACAGGTAATCCTTAGGTGGATCAGTGCTGCGAGGGACTCGATGGAGGCCACATGACTGCTTTTGCTACTGTTTTATATTTTTAATCCTCAAGCTATTTAATTTGGGTATTTGATATGTAATAAGGCCTCTTTAAATTTTTAATTCAATTTGGGGTATACTTATTTAGGTTTATATCTGCTAGTAGTAGGACAAGAATTTTCAAAAAGATAATTGTTTTCAAAACACCACGTTTACAAAACACGTTTCATTATCTTTCGCAAGAAAGAACATTTTCAAAAATTAATAACAATTTATATGCTTAACAATTTTCTAAACAACTTGGGTTTTATCAACGAACATGATACTTAAAAAGTTTGGTAAAGTATCACTACAAGGGTTTTAATGTACATAGAACAATGTTTTTTTCCAAAACACACTTCAATGTGACATCGCAGATTCGGCCATAACGTCTAGGCCGGGTTTGAGGTGTTACATGACTATTTATGATAGTATGTGCTAAGTGAATGTATGAGAGAGTTAAATTTGAAGCTTTACTACCCTCACCCCCTTATCCGTAAAATGTTACAATGAAATCTGTAAGATTTGGGTTGAATAAGCCTACGAGTGTGGAATTACAAAAGTCCGTGTTTGGAAGATTAATAATGTAGTCAGAGAAGTGAATGAACCAGCAAATGAAGATAGCACTAAAGAAGATATTGAAAAGTTCTCAAGACTATTCAAATTATGTAAAGTCACTGTTAACGAAGAAGTTGAATTCGATGAAATAAAAGTATTCAGGTATGATATCTAAAGAAAGGTATTAACTAAAAGTTCTTTTGAATTTATTTTTTTGTTATTGATGGGATAATATGGATTTAATGATGACAGAATTAGACAGTTGAATAATGTTTGAATTATATTGATGGCTGAGTGCAATGGTTATAGTCGGGCAGTTACTATGACTTCTTCTAGACATTCTATGTGTACATTTATCCTCAGAAGTATATGTGATTGTTTAATTTTAGAAGGAATTCTTATCATATGAGAACATTAGCTAAATATGCTAATAGACGAAAGTATCATTGGTCTGTTTGAGTTATGTTCGACATTGTTATGTTTTTCTCTAGTATTTATTCCATTGTGTGGATAAGAAAATCGACGGTAAAATTTGTATGATGCTAATACTATGTTTCTACTGGTTATTGTTCTGTTGAATATATGTGAAGATTATATTGGACTAGGCTATGTAGGTCATATAGCCGTAACTGAATTTGGGCTAAATGGGCCACACGAGCGTGTGGGCCCACTTGGGCCGAGTAATGGGCCTTGGGCCTATTTACACCATTATGATCATTTAGGTTATCCATGTCACTCGAGGTGACTGTAGACCTTTGGAGAGGTCATTATCCAAGCTAAAACCCCAAAATAGGTAAAATGACCGTAATACCCCTGTATGGTAAAATGACGATAATGCCCTTATGTTCCGTATGACTGATGTGCTTATGATTTACATATATGATTGTACTGAGTATGACTTAGCATACACGTAATATTTATGACTTGACATACTGCATGGGGTTAGGATTTTGATATGGAGGAAGTACTGTACTAGTGACTATGTCACATTCACTATTACTTGTGGCTTTGCCACATTTACTGTTTCTGGCGGCTATGCTACATTATTATTACTGGTAGCTTTGCTGCGATATTGGTGTGCTGGCTGGGTGGGTCGATTTATATCCCCACATGGTGTGTTGGTTGGTACGGGTGGTGTGCTGGTTGGATTTGGGTGGAATGCATAACTGCATTACATTGTACTGATACTATATTGGGCTTAGGCCCACACTGTTACTATATAGGGCTAAGGCTTAGACTATACTAATACTGAATAGGGCTCAGGCCACATTGTTACTGCATGCATTGTTTACTATTTGACTGTTAGAGGGCTACACATTGAGTTTTCGTAAAATCACCTTTTCTTTTTAACTGTATAGGTAATCCCCAGCCTTAGACGATTTGGTGCTGCGAGGGACTTTGAGGTGGCCACACGACTGCTGTGTCTTGCATTGGACTTTATTTAACCTAAATTTCACTTTTGGGTTTTTAATTTTGTAATAAGGCTGTTTGTGGGTTTTAATTTTTAATTGGGCTTTAGATTATATATTTTTAAACTACTAGTCTAGGTAAAGACGAGTTTTTAAAATAATTACTGTTTTCTAAAACACGCGTTTTCAACTTCATCGACTTAAAAAACTTTTACGTTTTTAAATCAATTTAATATAACACTGATGGTTAATAAGGTAGACATTTTGACGAGAACTTTTGTTAAATAATAATAAAAGGATTTAAATTCAGTAACAGATTTTTTTTACTGAAAAGATCAATTTTTGAAAAACACTTCGATATGACACGTCAGATTCGGCCATAACGTTTAGGCCGAGTTTGGGGTGTTACATTTAGTGGTATCTGAGCCAAGGTACCAAACTCAGTTGTGGAATGGGTTTAGAAAATATTAGGAATTTTTGGAAAATTGTTCTTGAAATATTTTTGGAAGGTTTACCAGTGTGGCACACGGAGTCTCCAGCGTCGAATTTGTAAGTTCTTCTTTTACTGTAGATTGCTTGAACTAAAAGGCATTACTGAGGTACTACTATAGGTAGTAGGACTATACTAAAACTCTTTAGTTAGAGTAGACTGAGACTTTAGAAGACGAAAAACTGTAGTAAGATCTTGTTCTACGAAAACAAACCCTAATTACTGTCATTCATTACACTTTCGTTAACAATTACAGATATTACAAACTGATACATAAGACTCTTAAAGTAGATAATACGCTATACATTATGAGCACAAGAGGTACTCGCAGAAGGGGTACACGGGGCCGCAGTAGAGGCCATGGAAGCGCTGGGGCTGGGTCTTTGGCATCAGGCCGCATGTCTAACAATGGGGCTTGGAAGGCATCGGCTTCACCAGTAACTGAGATAGAGGCACCAACTTCACCAAAACATGAGATGGTTCAGGAGACAGAAGTCATGGTAAGTCTGCCAACTTCGGATAGCGATAACCGAGAGCTTGGTACTGAGGAGCTAACCCGATTAGTAAAGGAAGTGCTGGAAGAAGTTAAGGAGATTGGTGAAACACTCCGGGCTAGGTGTGTGGACTATAAGAAAAGAGAGATCGCAGTTCTCTAGGGCTAGAGCCTCGTTATGTGAAGCATGATAAAATGTGTCTAAACTTTCTGACTTGTGAGCATTATAGAAGGCGTCATCTAGGCGAATGCTGGAGGAAGTCAGGAGAATGTCTCAAATGCGGGTCTAAGGAGTATCGGGCTCGGGATTGCCAAGTCACCTTTAAGTCAGGTATGTTTTGTTTAAGTGTGATGATTTGGACATATAAATTGTATATGTGTGATGTCTATCTACTTCAGTGTTTAAATGTTTTGGGTGTGTGTAAGAGGTTCCAAGTTCAAGTTAAAGTGTGTTAGTGTCATTGGGATCAGAGTGAGCACCAGGAGCGTAGTGGTGTAGCCTGGATGGTGCAACTATTTTGATAGTTGGAAATTTCAAGGATGAAATTTCTTTAAGGAGGGGTGAATTGTAACGCCCCGAAATTATGCCTAGAAGTATTGGGCCTTGAGAATGGGAGCGGTTAGGAGACTACTCATAAATATTCTAGTTAAGCAAGAAAGTGACACAAATTTCATGTTTGCTTTATTAGCTAAGTGATTTGGGTGTGTTTAGGAGTGTTTGAGAAGCCTAGGTTCAAGTCTGGACTTTTGCAAAAATTTTAGTTTTTCCCCTTAAGTGAACCTTGGCTTTAGCTCGTAGGCCTTATAAGTATTTGTAGCTAAAATGTGTCACACAAAAAGCCGTATGGCTTGGTGGCAAGTGGTGTAACTTGGTAAGTGGGACAACTTGGGTTCGAATCCCATGGCATATAGGGTGTATTTATTTTATTGCCATGAGGTGAGAGAGGTAAAGTTGGATTCAAATTCTACTGAGGTGGTTGTGGACTTGGTCAAAGGAAGAGAATCAAGGGTTTGGATGATGGTTGTTATGGATATGGAGGATATTTTGGTGGAGAAAATCGTGGAGTTTGTCAAGGGGTGGAGTTGGCCAAATTTGGGAGTTTATGGGAGCCTATTCGATTTTGACTTGGTGTCAAATTGGTCTAGGTAACTGCTCATTTTCTCTCTTTTGGTTTCATACTCTTTTGATAACCAAGTTGCGTGTTGACCATTTGAGTTCTTTTTCTTTCTCTTTTGACATTCTTCTTCGGTTTGTACTTTGTTCATTTTTTCCAAAACTCCTAAGGGCCAATTACCGAATTTTGGCTATCTTCTCCAAAGCTTTTCTTTCCTCTTCTCTTTTCCCTTCTCTATAATTCCCTCTGTCGAATTTATTCTTCTCCTCTTGTCTCAATCACATTTCTTCATATTGGCCGAATATACATTTCTTCATATTGGCCGAATATAGTTTCTTTCTTCTCTATTCTCTCTTTTCTTTCGGTTTTTCTCCTAACCGATTGTCCCTCTTTCTTTTCTTCATCTTCTTTTGATTTTTCCTTACTTTTTGGTGTGGGCCAATTGCTTGTGTGCCTACTATTGGTATTGTGGTTTTGGTCTCGCAAGAGTTCTGACAAAATGATAGGTACTCGTATGTTCCCTCTCTTGTTTCTCGATTGTTCCAATATGTGTTTAAATCTATTCTTTTCAATATTTTTGGGAGCCGAATGTTTTCTTTTTATGTTTTCTGACTACGCTTCTCTTTCTTCTTTGTGTTGTAATATGCGATGGGTTTTAGGGGTTTTAGTGGAGTAAAAGAGTGTAAGTGTTTTGGAAGAGATCAAAACCATGTCCTCTCATTTTCCAATAAAGGTAAATACATTATCTTCCTTCTTTTTGGGCAAAGTTTGAATATCCCTATGCTTCTGTAAATGATTTTTTTGGATGTAAGCCACATCTACAATTTATTCTATCTAATAAGATCTTTGGTTTATGCAGTTAATCGGCAATAAACGAACGATAATTTGAGTCAGTGTTTTAAAAAGCAATAAGCCATTGTCGTTCGTTCAAGGTGAGTAGTGGGTGGCGATTTGGGATTATGTTTTGTGATTCTATCGATTGAAACACTGACAGTGTGCCCTATTGGAATGTAGGCTTTGGGCTCAAGAGCGGCTCACTTGATTTGGCAAATAGGTGTGTAACCACACCCTTCCTTATTGTAGATCGGCAAAAGCCGAAAAGCCGAAGTGCCAAAACTTCGGCATTTGAGACCTCACGAGTGTGCGATCGCTTGTGGGGTAAACCGAGCCCACAAATCATGGGTGATAGACTGTAAAGGCCACCAAGAGTGTTTCTGTGGACTTGGGCCTTTATGGGCCACGTTGGGCCGAAATGGGCTGTGTGGGCCTGATAAGCTCGTGGGCCCCATACAGATCAAAACCACCGTAAGTGATAAATATTGGATTGGGCTATGTAGGTCACATAGCCGTAACTAAATTTAGGCTAAATGGGCCACACGAGCGTGTGGGCCAACTTGAGCCGAGTAATAGGCCTTAGGCCTATTTACACCGTTATGATCATTTAGGTTATCTGTGTCACTCGAGGCGACTGTAGGCCTTTGGAGAGGTTATCTGAGTTGAAACCCAAAAATAGGTAAATTGATCGTAATACCCTTGTATGGTAAAATGACGATTATGCCCTTATATTCTGTATGACTGATGTGCTTATGATTTACATATATGATTGTACTAAGTATGACTTTGCATACACGTAATATTTATGACATGACATACTGCATGGGGTTGGGATTTTGATATGGAGGAAGTACTGTACTGGTGACTATGTCACATTCACTATTACTTGTGGCTTTGCCACATTTACTATTTCTGGCAGCTATGCTGCTTTATTATTACTGGCAGCTTTGTTGCGATATTGGTGTGTTGGCTAGCTGGGTTGATTTATATCCCCACATGATGTGTTGGTTGGTACGGGTGGTGTGCTAGCTGGATTTGGGTGGGATGCATAACTGCATTACACTGTACTGATACTATATTGGGCTTAGGCCCACACTATTACTGTATAGGCTAAGGCCCAGACTGTACTGATACTAAATAGGGCTAAGGCCAGACTGTTGCTGCATGCACTGTTTACTGTTTGACTGTTAGAAGGCTACATACTGAGTTTTCGTAAACTCACTATTTCTTTTTAACTGTACAGGTAATCCCCAGCCTTAAACGATTTGGTGTTGCGAGGGACTTAGAGGTGGCCACACGATTGCTATATCTTGCATTTGACATTATTTAACTTAAATTTCATTTTTGGGTTTTTAATTTTGTAATAAGGCTGTTTGTGGGTTTTAATTTTTAATTAAGCTTTGGATTATATATTTTTAAACTGCTAGTCTAGGTAAAGACGAGTTTTTAAAACAATTACTGTTTTCTAAAACACGCATTTTCAACTTCATCGACTTAAAAAGCTTTCGCGTTTTTAAATCAATTTAATATAACACTGATGGTTAATAAGGTAAACGTTTTGAAGAGAACTTTTGTTAAATAATAATATAAGGATTTAAATTCAGTAACGGATTTTTTTTACCGAAAAGATCAATTTTTGAAAAACACTTCGATGTGACACGTCAGATTCAGCCATAACGTCTGGGCTAGATTTGGGGTGTTACAGTTAGTGCCAGTGGTATGTGAGTACCCGGATGTGTTTCTGGAAGAATTGCCCAGATTACCTCCAACTAGGGAAGTTGAGTTTGGTATCGAGTTTGCCCTTGGTCTGACACCTATCTCGATTGCTCCGTACAGGATGGCTCCGACAGATTTAAAGGAGTTAAAAATATAGTTATAAGAATTAACGGACAAGGGTTTTGCGAGACCAAGCTATTCCCCGTGTGGTGCTCCAGTACTATTTGTGAAAAGGAAAGACGAGTCGTTGAGGTTATGTATAGACTACAAGCAGCTCAACAAGGTGACTGTGAAGAACAAGTATCCATTGCCTAGGATCAATGATTTGTTTGATTAATTAAAAGGAGCCACGGTGTTTTCTAAGATAGACTTGAGATTCGACTATTACCAACTAAGAGTTAAGGAGCAAGATGTGCCGAAAACTGTGTTTCAGACGAGATACGAGTAGTATGAGTTCCTTGTCATGCCCTTTGGCTTAACAAATGCCCCCGCCGTGTTTATGGGCTTGATGAATCGTATTTTTCGGTCGTACTTGGATAAGTTCGTAGTTGTTTTTATCGATGATATATTAATTTATTCTCATAATGAGAGTGAGCATGTAGAGCACTTAAGAACCATTTTGATGACATTAAGAAATAAGCAGTTATATGCCAAGTTTAGCAAAAGTGAGTTTTGGCTTCGAGAGGTTAGATTCTTGGGACACATCGTGTCGGGCGATGGAATTAGAGTTGACCCAAGTAAGATCTCAGCTATTGTTGAGTGGAAACCGCCGAGGAATGTATCAGAGATTAGAAGCTTTCTAGGGTTAGTGGGTTTCTACAAACAATTTGTTAAAGGATTCTCCATGATTGCTACTCCGATGAGAAGGTTGCTGCAGAAAGATGTCAAGTTCAAATGGACGGAAAAATGCCAATAGAGTTTTGAGAAACTAAAGCTGTTGTTGACTGAAGCTCCAATTTTGGTGCAACTAGAACCAGGAAAAGAATTCATAGTGTATAGTGATACATCCTTGAATGGATTAGGATGCATACTTATGCTAGAAGGAAAGATGATAGCGTATGCCTCGAGACAACTGAAGCCGCAGGAGAAAAGTTTTTTGACTCACAATTTAGAGTTAGTGGCCATAATGTTCGCACTAAATATTTAGAGACACCACTTGTATGGCGAAAGGTGTCGAGTATTCACCGACCATAAAAGCTTAAACTACCTGATGACTCAAAAGGATTTGAATCTATAGCAACGAAGGTGGCTGGAGCTGATTAAAGATTACGAGTTGGTAATTGACTATCACCCAGGAAAGGCGAACGTGGTTGCAGATGCATTAAGTAGGAATTCATTATTTTCCTTGAGAGTAATGAATACTCAATTGTCTGTAATCGAGGATGGTTCGATTCTAGCAGAGTTGAGAGCTAGACCTATGTTTCTTCAAGAGATTTGTGAAACTCAGAAGTGTGATAAAGATTTTCAAGCCAAGATAACTAAGTGTAAGACAGTTGACGAATCAAAATTTTAGATTAGTACCGATGACTGTTTAATGTTTCGAAACAAAATTTGTGTAGCCAAAGATGATGAGCTTATTAGGAAAATTTTGCATGTGGCATAAAGCAGTTGTATGTCTATCCATCTGGGTAGTGTAAAAATGTACAATGACTTGAAGAAAATATATTGGTGGTCGGGATTGAAGAGAGACATTTCAGAGTTTGTCTCTAAGTGCTTAATTTACCAGCAAGTGAAAGCCGAACACCAAGTACCTTCGGGTTTACTTCAACCTGTGATGGTTCCCGAGTGGAAATGAGATCAGATCACCATGGATTTTGTAACAGGATTGCCGTTGTCACCGAGAAAGAAAGATGTTGTTTGGGTCGTAGTCGACCAATTAACGAAATCAGCTCATTTTATCCCAGTGCATACCGACTACTCACTTAATAAGTTAGCCAAGTTATATGTTTCTAAAATTGTGAGACTTCATGAAGTGCCCTTGTCGATTATTTAGATAAGGATTCGAGGTTTACTTCGTGGTTTTGGAAAAAGTTATAAGAAGCTTTAGGGATAAAGTTGAATTTTAGCACGGCTTTCCATCCACAAACTGACGGCCAGTCAGAGAGAGTAATTCAGATTCTTGAGGACATGCCGCGGTGTTGTGTTCTTGAATTCCAAGGTAGTTGGGAAAAGAATTTACCACTGGTAGAATTTGCCTACAACAGTAGCTATCAGTCGAGTTTGAAAATGGCGCCCTACGAGGCTTTATATGGGCGTAAGTGCCAAACGCTCTTGTTTTGGACTGAACTCAGAGAAAATCAAATTCACGGGGTCGATCTAGTTAGAGAGACCGAAGAGAAAGTTAATGTAATTCGTGATTGTTTGAAGGCCGCTTCAGATAGACAGAAATCCTACGCGGATTTGAAACGAAAGGAAAATGAGTTTCAAGTCGGTGATAAGGTGTTTTTAAAAGTATCCCCGTGGAAGAAAGTCCTTAGATTTGGTAAGAAAGGAAAATTAAGTCCACGTTTTATTAGACCTTATGAAGTGATAGAGAGAATTGGACCGGTAGCTTATCGACTAGCTTTGCCATCAGAGTTAAAGAAGATCCACAATGTTTTCCATATGTCAATGTTGCGCCATTACCGTTCAGACCCCTCGCATGTTCTTTCGCCAATAGAGATTGAGATTTGGTCAGACATGACTTATGACGAAGAGTCAATTAAGATCTTAGCTCGAGAGATCAAGCAATTTAGAAATAAAAGTATAGCACTCGTGAAAGTACTGTGGCATCGACATGGGGTTGAAGAGGCCACATGGGAACCCGAGGAAACTATGAGGGATCAATACCCTAACCTTTTCACTTGTAACACCCTAAAATATAGGTACTTATTTTCTGTATATTGTGTAGCTCAAATGCATGCTTGTCTCAATAGTTAAGTGTCCTGGGAAGCACCTAAGAAGTCTTGGGTTCAAGCTTGGGCATTTTCAAAAAACTTTGTTTTTAGGAAAATAACCCTTGCTTTTAGTTAGGAGACTTTTAAATTAATGTGAGTAGAGAATGACAGAAAGGGCTTGCTGATCAAGGAGTAAGTGGTGTGTCATTACTGTTGAAGGTCTTGAGTTCAAGTCCTGTGTTGCACAAGGAGAGTTTTATTTTGTTGCTGTGTCGTGTAGGAAGTTGAGAACTCTGAAGCTATTGGGTGGTTAGAGTGTTTGAGGGGGAGAAGAGTGTGTGGCCAAATTTTAGGAGGATTTTGAAAGGGATTTGAATTGGTCGGTTGAGGGACTAGAGGAGAGATTTGAGGAGTGGATCAAGGAGTGGGGGAGTGGTAGTTGTTTGCCGATAGTGGGATTCTCTTTGTACCAAACCGGTCATAGGCACTTAGTGCAAAAATTTTTCTAGTTGGGCTCTTTTTTTTTTCGGTAGCTATTCCCCTTTCGCTCTTTTATTTTGTGCTTGCTTGGTAGTTGAATTTTACCCTGGCCATTTGGGTATCTTTCTCCTTCTGTATTCTTTCAGTTTTTCTGTCCTTCCTAATGTGCTCATTCTTGTACCCTTAAACCGAATACCATTTCTTTCATCTTCTTTTGAGCAGTAGCTAAATATTCGTTTCTCTACTCATCTCTATTCTTTTAGCTTTTGTCAAGTGTTTTCTCTCATAATGTTTAAACCGAATACATCTACTCTTCCCCCTCATTTCTGTTTTTTCGGTTCTTTTCTCCTTCTACGTTCTTGGATTAGCCGAATACTTCCCCCTCTACTCTTTTATTTTGTTTTTGGCTAGTAAGGGTTCTCTGACGAATCGATAAGTGCTCATGATTTACTCTTGTTTCTCTCTACCATTTTGATCTTTCTTCTAACATCTTCTTGTGTTACTGATTCCTGATAAAGGTACAATCGTTCCGTTTTGCCTCTGTTATACTGTGTTCTTTCAACTCTTGTGTGGGTATAGGTCGATTCCTTCTATCAACCGTTCTTAGTTCTACATTGTGGTAATATATCGTTCTTTAGGTTCTATATAACACCCCAAACCCAGCCTAGATGTTATGGCCGAACCTGGCGTGTCACATTGAAGTGTTTTTCGAAAACCTTATTTTCATTGAAAACCCTTCTTTAAAATAAAAACCTTGAGTAAAATCCCAGCTTGTATTTGTTGCTTTCAAAGCGAGGTTTATTTAACAAACTATTCCTTCTTGTATGATAATAATTTCTTTGTAAAATCTCTTTTCAGTTGCGGAAGCTTTATTCACAACAGATGATCTATGAAAAATTGTCATTTAAAAATGAAGTTGCGGAAACGTAGTATTTAAAAAAATATATGGTTTAGGAAAAACCATGTTCTACTTCTAACAAATATAAAGCATAAAAATAGTAATAATCCTAATTTGAAATAATAACTAGAGGAAAGGCCTTATTACACCCCAAATAAAAAATAATAATTTAAAATTAAAATATTAAAATTTACATAAAAGACTAACTCTAAACTTTTTTCTAGTTGGCCACCTCCGAGTCCCTCCATTTGTCAAACCGCCTAATGAGGATCACCTGAAATATTTAAAAGGAGGGGGGTGAGTTTCGAAAACTCATTGTGTACAACCCTCAATGAGTATAAAGCAATCATCAGTTATTTTTGGCCTGAGCGCAATTCAATAACGGTAACCTTTGGGCCTTAGCCCATATTAGCCTCAATTGGGCCGAAGCCCACATTGCAATAATATCACTATAATATCATACATGTAATGCTGTACAACCCACGCCAATAATCCAACCGCTACACACCAACTCCGTCTCCTGGTACACATCATGTGGGGATATAAATATTGACCCACCCGTTCGATACACATCAACGGTAGCCCAGTTGCAGTACTACCTTCATTGTAGCAAGCTGCTAATCAAATATTGGGCCTAATAGCCATCGGTGGATCCACGGTCGTCAAGCAACCATGCGATCCTCCTATACTTCCTCTGTTCCATAATTCCCAACCTATATGCAACCTAAACAGAATATCGTATGAATGCAGCAGGTATACATGTAACATACATAAAACTTACATTCAACACATAGGGGTATTTTAGTCATTTTTCACCCTTAGGGGCATTTCGATAATTTCTCTTTATTATGGGTTTATTACCTATCTCGGCCCGTTAACAAGCCCTCATTGGCTAAAGTGAACAGATACTATGCGCCAGGTTGTATTCCAGCAAAGAGGAGGTGAGTCATTAAGACTGCTTAAGTACCAAGCTCTCCCTAGATCCAATCCTAGACATGCAAATACCCATTGCCACACTTTAACCCTATGACTTGTCCATAGTCACGATTAATTAACTAATTAAGTTTTATGTCTGTTTAAGTAGTTATTAGATACTAGGCCCAAAAACCCCTTACAAAGCCTAAACAAGTCTACGTACCTGGTGTGACACACGATAGGATCTTTCAAAACCACCTCAATATCATTTGTAAACAATTTTTAAAGCTTAAAAAAAACCCATTTCACATCCCAAGTTTTAAACCTGGCTCTGATACCACTAAATGTAACACCCCAAATCCAGCCTAGACATTAGGACTGAACTTGACGTGTCACATTGAAGTGTTTTTCGAAAATCTTGTTTTCATTGAAAACCCTTCTTTAATATAAAAACCTTGAGTAAAATCCTAGCTTGTTTTTGATGCTTTCAAAGTGAGGTGTATTTAAAACACTATTCCTTCTTGTATGATGATAATTACTTCGTAAAATCTCTTTTCAGTTGCAGAAGCTTTATTTAAAACAGATGATCTATGAAAACAAGTCATTTAAAAATTAAGTTGCGAAAACATAGTATTTAAAAAAAATTTATTGTTTAGGAAAAACCATGGTCTACTTCTAACAAATATAAAGCCTAAAAATAGTAATAATCCTAATTTGAAATAATAACCAGAGGAAAGGCCTTATTACACCCCAAATAAAAAAATAATTTAAAATCAAAATATTAAAATTTACTTAAAAGATTAAGTCTAAACTTTTTGCTAGTTGGCCACTTCCGAGTCCCTCCATCCGTCAAATCGCCTAATGAGGATCACCTGAAATATTTAAAAGGAGGGGGTGAGTTTCAAAAACTCAGTGTGTACAACCCTCAATGAGTATAAAAGCAATCATTAGTTATTTTGGGCCTGAGCCCAATTCAATAACGGTGGCCTTTGGGCCTTAGCCCATATTAGCCTCAGTTGGGCCAAAGCCCATATCGCAATAATATTACTATAATATCATACATGCAATGTTGTGCAACCCACTCCAATAATCCAACCGCTACACACCAACTCCGTCCCCCGATACACATCATCTGGGGATATAAATATCGATGCATCCATCCAATACACATCAATGGTAGCCAAGTTGCGGTACTACCTTCATTGCAGCAAGCTGCTAATCAAATATTGGGCTTAATAGCCATCGGTGGATCCACGATCGTCAAGCAACCATGCGATCCTTCTATACTTCCTCCGTTCCATAATTCCCAACCCATATGCAACATAAACAGAATATCGTATAAATGCAGCAGGTATAGATGTAACATCCATAAAACTTACATTCAACACATAGGGGTATTTTAGTCATTTTTTACCCTTAGGGGCATTCCGGTAATTTCTCTTTATTATGGGTTTATTACCTATCTCGGCTCGTTAACAAGTCCCCATTGGCTAAAGTGAACAGATACTACGCGCCAGGCAGGATTCCAGCGAAGAGGAGGTGAGTCATTAAGACCGCTTAAGTACCAAGCTCTCCCTAGATCCAATCCTAGACATGCATATACCCATTGCCACACTTTAACCCTATGACTTGTCCACAGTCATGATTAATTAATTAATTAAGTTTTATGTCTGTTTAAGCAGTTATTAGATACTAGGCCCAAAACCCCTTACAAAGCCTAAACAAGTTTACATACTTGCATATGGCCCACTAGGCCCAATCTCATTCATATGGCCCAAATCACCTTTATATGGCCTATCTGGCTCGAATCAATTCCAAGCCATGTAACCAACATGACTAGTTTATCCCTTATTATCAAATCAACAAATTCACTTATTTTAGGCCCGCAGCCCGTCGTGCCCATTTAGCCTATTCCAGCCCAAATGGCCTAAGTACGGCCCAGATCCATGAGATTGCTTATGGGGCCTTTGTCAACGTATCAATTTTCCTCTTATGAGTGTTCGCGCACTCACAAGACTACCGTAGCCAGACTTTCAGCTTTTCGGCATTTCGGGATTTTTTGATCTAACGTGTGTGTAGTGTATGTACACACCTTCGGCTTTATATCAAGCTATCATAGGGTAGAAGTACACACCTTATCACCTGGTGTACTAAGTATTCATAATCGCCCGGACCTATATTCAACATTATACTCTATTAGTCACATCCCATTAATTCAAAATAAATCCACTACTTACCGAAGAACAACCTATACTTGCATTGACTAGATTGATTGACTGCGATCTACCTACGTAACTCGAAATCTGACGTAGTCCCCCTTCCGCATCCAGGCGAAAAGTCCCTGACAGCTGACACCTTACGTCGCTTAATCTTCAGAGCCTCTATCCCAACCTCTCTACTCGAACCCCATTTTTCCATCAACTAATACTTAGCGAGTGATTACAATCATGAATAAGAGGGAGAAAGAGAAATAAATGGAGAAACCATAGGTTAACGAAAGTAATGGTATTGGAAAGGATAAAGAAAAATTGGCTTTTAAGAGTGTCGAAACGAAAGAACTTAAAAATATCTAACAAAATCCAAAGAAGATCTAATTCACTTACCGATCACGAGATCGCTTGCCAATAAGAAATCAATCCCTAAAGTGTATGAATCGGCTCTTAAATGAAAAAAAAAGCAACCGGCTAAGTTAAAGAGGGAAAAGGTTAATTTGATTAAAATAGGGAAGAAAAGATCAGGAGTTTAGCTTAAAGAAAAGAGAAGATGAACTGAAGCACACAAAAACAACAAATGCCCTTACTTGCCCATACGACACACGTATATATACTAAAAAAAAATACAAACCTACACTCCCTAATTGACTTAAACTCGTCAAGTTAAATTCCCTTCAATTTCTCCAATTTTATCACCATCATATCCACACTTAATACTTATCCTTATCTCCACCGTAACCTTGATTTTAGCCAACAATTGCATTGAAATTGCTTCCACCGAATGGAAATCCTTCCTTGCGTTGCACAACAAAACTTGAATTCCCTTTTACGCATGAAACCAGTCAAACTCCAGCCCTCCAACTTCCCAACACGCTGCTGGCCACTGCATCGCCACCTATCTTGTACTACCATTCGGTCACAATTAACTATAAGGCTTATATGCCTAAGTCTCAGTTTTCTTAAAGAATAAAAATTTATAACTCTGCCAGGCCTAGGATTCAAGCCTACAATCTCTCAAATCCATAGCGTGCTTCTCGCCACTGCCTCCCAGGCGCTCTTGTGCCTTGTTTCCACCAAACATATTTATATGCGAGCTTCCCTACTAATCATATGTGCAATAAAAATTTTCGCCAAAGCCAAGACTTGAACCCTGGACTTCCTGCTTGCTACCAACACCTTTTGTCACTAGGCCAAGTGTTCCCCTATGTCAGATTTTACCAAGCCTTATTAATAAGCCTTTAACCTAATGCTCAGGGACTTTAAAAAAAATGCAAATTTTTGCTCAAGCCCTGGATCGAACCCAAGACTTTTTCCACACTACCAACCCTTCCTAAATCACTTAACAATTAAACTAAACATGCAATTATAAAATATTTAAACACATTTAATTTATTTAAGCTGCCTTCTAACCGATCCCAAACTCAAGACCCATTACTTCTAGGCCAAAAATTTAGGGTGTTACAATTCACCCTTCCTAAAAAAATTTCGTCCTCGAAATTTCTAAATAACAGGGTAGTCGTGTATCAACTATCCCACTACATTACCACTGTGTACTCTGATCCTAATAATTTTAATATATATCCAGAAAGGAAATCCTATTGAATATAAACAATTAATAGCTTAAGACATGTTGTAGTATAAATGTAACATCTGATTTTGGGCCTAGTCGGAACAGTGGTTTCGGGACCACAAATCCGATGAGGAAAATTTCATTTTATTATATTTTTATGGTCTACGATTTTACGGAATGATTTTGTAAAAATTTCATTCGAAAATTTCGACGTTTGGGCACTCAATTTAGTCAAAAGAACTAAATTGTAAAAAGTGCAAAAGTTGAGTTCTACATGCTAGAGGTATCTAATTGTTATGAAATTTTAAATTAAAGGTCCTTAAATGGTAATTAGACCATTTTAAAGTTTTTGGACAAAAATGGACATGATATGTTAGGTTTTTAGAAGTTTTTCATTAAGGGCATTTTAGTAAATTGGTAATTAAATGAATTAAAAAGCCAAAAATAAGCCAAATTTGCTCATCTTCTTCCTCATGGCTGAATGTCTCATGAAAAACACCATGGCTAGGGTTTTCAAGCTTTCCAAGCTCATTTGTAAGTGATCCTGAACCCTGTTTTTAATGTTCTTTACATTTTTGAAGTCCTGGTAGCATGATCTACTCATTTTTACCATTATTTTGAGCTAGGATTTATGTTTAAAAATTTACCCATGAGCAATATGCATGAATTTTGATGTCTAATGGTAGAAAATGAGTGTTGGGTGTTAGATAAACAACTTTTGCTAAGTGATTTTACGTGGAAACAAGTAAAACGTCATAATCGATAAAAAACCTAATGTTCATAAGTACATGTTAGAGTGAGAATTTGATGTTTCCATAGAAGGGAAAAATGATCAGAATGTAATAAAATATAATAAAATAGGATGAAAAATTGTAAAAATATGATTTTTAGACCCATATGAATAGTATGACTAATTAGTAGGCTAAATGTGATACTATAGATCAAGGAAATAGAGATTCAGGCTTAAATCGAGAAAATACAAGGTTATGGACTAAAATGGTAAATTGCCGTTTTTGGATCCAAGGTAAGTTCGTATGTTAATAATAATGCAATACCATGCATGAATTGTAATTCTCTATTGATATGGCATAAATTGTATGATTTAATATGTTTAAGAGAAGTTGATGGATGGTGTGTATGATATGAAAAAATGTAATGCTTGTTGTGTCATGTGAAATTGAATGGAAAATTATTGTTACATGAATTGAGTGTTAAATTACTATTACATGGGTTGTATGAATTGCTACACAGTTGTACTTGATGAGATTTCGACAAGTAAGTTCGGATAACTTAAAGTAAACTCATGACATGCATAATTGTATGATTCATGAATGCATGATGATTGCATTGTTGATGGCATGAAAATGCATGGAATGTATCTTTGATAATAATTTGTTGAATAATGTCTCGGTTGAGGTTAAAAAGGGAATTCGATGGATAAACCATGATTGACACGTGAATTGAGATCCTGCATGTGTTGCAGAAAGGATTTAGCCTGGATGGGTAATCCGATGATCTCAAGTATGAAAAGGATCTACCCCGGACGGGTGTTCCTTGAATGATTGAGCCTCCCGAAGAATATGTGTGCATTGTGGATTTAGCCCAGACGGGTAATTCGATTAGGGTTTGAATTTAGCCTGGACTAATAATTTAGATCCGAACTCATTAAGGGTGTTTGTCGTGTAAGGGATTTAGCCTGGATTGGTAATCCCGACATCACCTTATGAGTTTATATTACGGAGAATTTAGCCTGGATTGGTAATACCGCCGTAAGATGTGAGGTTCGCGGGAGTGCATACTTGAAATGATCATTCGTATGAATTGACGGTGACTAGATAATCCTTCGAGATTCTCTAAAAACTCAATGAGACTAACACGAGGTATATGTACAAGTGAAAGGATGTATGATGAGCTCTTCTAAGACAAATTTACATGGTGCATTGTCATGAGACTAATTTGATGATTGAGTGCATGTGATAGGGAATTATCCTATACTTGGAATGTATGACTAAGTGTGCCCATGAGAAATAATAACTTTTATATTGAGCTCCATTGTGAAAAATGAGTAAGGGATCTATGAAATGGTAAGTTCATGATAGTTGGAAATGATCTTATGATAGTGATCATTATATTGTACCAAACCAGATTTGGATAACAGCATTGGTTTGAATTTGAAAATCCACTAAAAATAGTGGAAATTGAGTTAGAAGCTTAATAAAATATGAAATTAAATATTAATTAGTCTAGCTTCACATAAAGGAAATGATGAAAGCAAAAGAATTCTGTATCATGAGATATTTGAATTCTTGTGAGATAGAGTCGAAGTGATTCTAGACTCTCCTATCTCAACTTTGGAAAATCACTAGAAATTGTAAAAAAATAATTATAAGTTAAAATTAATATGACTAAAATCCTTAATGGGTATATTTTCAGGAGAAAGGAGATAGATAAATTTTAGTGAAGGAAGGTTGAAGCTGTCAAACAGCAAAATAGGGGAGAATTTGAATAATAAACTGTACTTATTGGTTAGAGAAAAATTCTAAAAATTTTATGATAAGAAGAGATATGAGTTTAGTTTTTGGAAAAATTAACGGATCTTAATTTGGAGTTCCGTAGCTCTGGATATAAATAATTTAATGACTGTGACTTGAGAAAACAGCTTAGCTGGAATTTGAATAAATGGAAAGAATATGAAAATAACATGTTATTGCATTGATTATTATTTTCATGTGAGCTTACTAAGCGAAAAGCTTACTCCCTCCTTTCCGTTTCTTTTAGTTTTGTCAGGTCTACTCAGGGTTGGAGATCGTCGGAGGCAGCATCACACTATCGAGCCATTATCCTTAGAGTATTAGCGTGTGTATGTTAAATGTTTTAATGCGAGTGGCATGTATAGGGACTTAGTTTTTCCATGATAACTATTGTTGTGATTAGCCAAAGGTATTGGCATATATTAATTGTTGATTATAGCCATGAGATGTGGCTTATAATGATTTTGGCTTGTAAGCCTATTTATTCATGATATGTGTTAATGTCTTGCGATGTAGCTACACTAGTTTATCATAACTAGGTGGAACTAATGCATAATAATGAGCTAATGATGAATGCCATTGAAATCATGTATGTGTATGCATGAAAAGATGACAAAAGGCTTGGAAATTAGCCTAAGTCTTGACCACACAGGTAGAGACACAGTCGTGTGTCTCAGCTGTGTGAAGGACATGGCCTCTAGACATGGGCGTGTGCCTTGGCCGTGTGCCCTTAAACGATTGCTGATGTCATAAATAGAGTTACACGAGCTGAGGACACGAGCATGTCCCAAGGCACACGGGTGTGTTACTCTCTAAATCTAGAAAATTTTTAAGTTGCCCAAAGATTATCGAATGTTTTCAATTTTGTCTTGAATCGCCCTACTGTATGTTTTAGGCCTCGAAGGCCTGTATAAGAGACAATATGCATGTGATTGAAATTTTTTAATTTTGGGCGAAATTTGGTGACCCGATTTTGTATGTTTGTGAATGTTTAAGTCTGGTAACGCCTCGAACCCAGTCCCGACATTGGATACGGGTGAGAGGTGTTACAATAACAGTTCAACATAATTCAGTAGTAAGAGAACTAACTTGGTTCGACATTGGAGACTCAGTGTGCCACACAATAGGATCTTTAAAAACCACCTCAATATCATTTGTAAACAATTTTTAATGCCCCAAAAAATAAAGCCCATTTCACAGCCTAAGTTTTGAACCTAGCTCTGATACCACTAAATGTAACACCTCAAAGAAAACCTTGTTTTCATTGAAAACCCTTCTTTAAAATAAAAACCTTGAGTAAAATCCCAGCTTGTATTTGTTGCTTTCAAAGCGAGGTGTATTTAAAAAAACTATTCCTTCTTGTATGATGATAATTACTTCGTAAAATCTCTTTTCAGTTGCAGAAGCTTTATTTAAAACAGATGATCTATGAAAACTTGTCATTTAAAAATTAAGTTGCGAAAACGTAGTATTTAAAAAAATTATGGTTTACGAAAAAACATGTTCTACTTCTAACAAATATAAAGCATAAAAATAGTAATAATCCTAATTTGAAATAATAACCAAAGGAAAGGCCTTATTACACCCAAAATAAAAAAAATAATTTAAAATCAAATTATTAAAAATTACATAAAAGACTAAATCTAAACTTTTTGCTAGTTGGCCACCTCCGAGTCCTTCCATCCGTCGAACCGCCTAATGTGGATCACCTGAAAAATTTAAAAGGAGGGGATGAGTTTCGAAAACTGAGTGTGTACAACCCTCAATGAGTATAAAGCAATCATCAGTTATTTTGGGCCTGAGCGCAATTCAATAATGGTGGCCTTTGGGCCTTAGCCCATATTAGCCTCAGTTGGGCTAAAGCCCACATCGCAATAATATCACTATAATATCATACATGCAATGGTGTGCAACCCACCCCAATAATCCAACCGCTACACACCAACTCCGTCTCCCGGTACACATCATGTGGGGATATAAATATCGACCCACCCATTCGATACACATCAATGGTAGCCCGGTTGCTGTACTACTTTCATTGCAGCAAGCTGCTAATCAAATATTGGGCCTAATAGCCATCGGTGGATCCACGGTCGTCAAGCAACCATGCGATCCTCCTAGTCTTCCTCCGTTCCATAATTCCCAACCCATATGCCACTAAACAGAATATCGTATGAATGCAGCAGGTATACATGTAACATCCATAAAACTTACATTCAACACATAGGGGTATTTTAGTCATTTTTCACCCTTAGGGGCATTTCGATAATTTCTCTTTATTATGGGTTTATTACCTATCTCGACCCGTTAACAAGTCCCCGTTGGCTAAAGTGAACAGATACTATGCGCCAGGCAGGATTCCAACAAAGAGGCGGTGAGTCATTAAGACCGCTTAAGTACCAAGCTGTCCGTAGATCAAATCCTAGACATGCATATACCCATTGGCACACTTTAACCCTATGACTTGTCCACAGTCACGATTAATTAACTAATTAATTTTTATGTCTATTTAAGCAGTTATTAGATACTAGGCCCAAAAACCCCTTACAAAGCCCAAACAAGTCTACATACCTGCATATGACCCATCTGGCCCGAATCAATTCCAAGCCATGTAACCAACATGACTAGTTCATCCCTTATTATCAAATCAACAAATTCGTTTATTTTGGGCCCACGGCCTATCAGGCCCATTTTCGCCCATTTTGGCCCAGATGGCCTAAGTACGGCCCAGATCCATGAGATAGCTTATGAGGCCTCTATCAACATATTGATTTCCCTCTTACGAGTGTCCGTGCACTCGTAAGACTACCATAGCCAGACTTTCGACTTTTCGGCATTTTGGGATTTGCTGATCTAACGTGTGTGCAGTGTATGTACACACCTTCGGCTTTATATCAAGCTATCATAGGATACAAGTACACACCTTATCACCTAGAGTACTAAGTATTCATAATCGCCCGGACCTATATTCAACATTATACTCCATTAGTCACATACCATTAATTTAAAATGAATCCACTACTTACCAAAGAACAATCTATACTTGCCATTACTAGATTGATCGGCTGTAATCTACCTATGTAACTCAAAATCTGACGTAGTACCCCTTTCGCATCCAGGCAAAAAGTCCCTAACAGCTGACACCTAACGTCGCTTAAACTTGGAAGCCTCTATCCCAACCTCTCTGCTAGAACCCTTTTTTTTCCATCAACCAATACTTAGCCAGCGATCACACTCTTGAATGAGAGGGAGAAAGAGAAATAAATAGAGAAACCATAGGTTAACGAAAGTAATGGTATTGGAATGGATAAAGAAAAATTGACTTTTAAGAGTGCAAAAATGAAAGAACTTAGAAATATCTAACAAAAGCCGAAGAAGATCTAATTCACTTACCGATCGCGAGATCGCTTGCCAACAAAAAATCAACCCCCAAAGTGTATGAATTGGCTCTTAAATGGAAAAGAAGCAACCGACTAAGTTAAAGAGGGAAGAGGTTGATTTGATTAAAATAAGGAAGAAAAGATCAGGAGTTTGGCTTAAAGAAAAGAGAAGATGAACTGAAGCACACAAAAATAACAAATGCCCTTACCTGCCTATACGACACACGTATATATACTAAAAAATATATACAAACCTACACTCCCTAATCGATTTAAACTCGTCAAGTTAAATTCCCTTCAATTTCTCCAATTTTGTCACCATCATATCCACACTTAATCATTTTCCTTATCTCCACCGTAACCTTGATTTTAGCCAACAATTGCATTGAAATTGCTTCCACCGAATGGCAATCCTTCCTTGCGTTGCACAGTAAAAATTGAATTCCCTTTTGCACATGAAACCACTCAAACTCCAGCCCTCCAACTTCCCAACACGCTGCTGGCCACTGCACTACCACCTATCTTGTGCTACCATTCGATCACAATTAACTATAAGGCTTATATGCCTAAGTCTCAGTTTCCTTAAAGAATAAAAATTTAAAACTTTGCCAACTTGGGATTCGAACTTGCAACCTCTCAAATCCATAGCATGCTTCTCGCCACTGCCCCCTAGGCACTCTTGTGCCATGTTTCCACCAAACATATTTATAAGGCCTAAACGCTAGCTTCCCTACTAATCATATGTGCAATAAAAATTTTCGCCAAAGCAAGGACTTGAACCCTAGACTTCTTGCTTGCTACCAACGCCTTTTGCCACTAGGCCAAGCGTTTCCTTGTGTCAGATTTTACCAGGCCTTATTAATAAGCTTTCTACCTAATGCTCAAGGTCTTTAAAAAAAATGCAAAATTTTGCTAAAGCCCTCGATTGAACCCAAGACTTTTTCCACACTACCAACCCTTCCTAAATCACTTAACAATTAAACTAAACATGCATTATAAAATATTTAAACACATTTAAGTTATTTAAGCCGCCTTCTAATCGATCCCAAACTCAAGGCCCATTACTTCTAGGCCAAAAATTTAGGGTGTTACATTTTAGTTATTTTTGGTCATAGGGATAGTTAAAGAGATTAGGATACAATGCAGGTTGTGCCAAGGATTTGGTGATCACTGGTTTGAGGAGGGATTAATTCGTACTTGCTTAACCAAGGTAAGTAACATGTATCATATTGGGGATTAAGTGTTAACAAGAGGGTGTTTAACCCTAACGATTAGTAGACTGACATTGCGTCATGTTTTAATCTAGGTTGGTATACGTGGAGATTGAGCTACTCTCATAAAGAGGTGTGTAGGATACAAGTGACATGTCACTAGGAAATATATGATCTGAACTCATTAAGTTTTGGTCTGAGTTTGTGATATTTATATGACACATGTTTTGAAGTTCAGATACTGGTCTCGTATATTTTATTGATGACATGTAACAGCCCGATTTAGATCCTAATTGGAATGGTGGTTTCGAAACCATGAATTTGAGTCAGAAAAATATTTTAAAATTATTTTTTGTGTTTATTATATGTGAATTTGTGTGTGTGAAATTTTCGTGATTTAATTTTGTCGTTTAAGTGCCCGATTTAATAAAAAGGACTTAATCGCGTAAAAGGAAAATTTGGTGGTTATTTCTAAAAGGGGACTTAATTGCTAGTGGGTTTCTAAATTGGAGTATTTATGTTGAAAATACTCCATTAACATATTGTGGGACGGTAATGGACTTATATTATAAGATTTTATTATTATTTCATTAAGGTTATAAAAGAAATTTAATAATAAACATATATTACTTAAAAACATAAGTTATCAAAATTCATTTTATATTTTTGTTCTTCTTGCCGAAAGTTAAAACAAAGAAAAAGAAATAAACCAAGCTAGGGTTCGGCATACATTCATGCTCAATCAAGGTTCATTTTTGTTCGGTTTTTGATAATTTCTACGTTTTTGAGATCATTGCTTCGAGTACTACAAAACCCATGCTTGAATTTTTTATTTTTATGAATATTTTGAGTTGTGCCATTCTTGAGAGCTTATGATTTTTGTTGTTTGATGATGAAATATGAAAGATATGTTTTAGATTAACATGTTTTGTATTGGAGTTTTTGATGATTTTAAGTAATTAGGACTAAATTGCAAAAATAATAATTTGAGGGACTAAAATGTGAAATAAATGAATTATATGGGCTTGTATATATATGGGTAATATTCGGCCTAGCTTGGGTATGGAGAAATTTGGTGTATTTTTTGTTTTGTGTAATAGGGACTAAATTGTAAAAATTATAAATGTTAGGGGTAAAATGGTAATTTTCCCATTTATGTGTTTTTGGAATAAATTGAAGGAAAATATGTTTGAATTAGATTAATTTGAATATGTTTAGATCAATAACCAAAGAAATCGGATTTGGATCGGGGAAAAACAAAAGTTGTCGACTAGCTGCCCTGTTCCATTTTACATCGTCTAAGGTAAGTTTATAAGCAAATAGACGTGTTTAATTGTAGTTAAATGTTAATATTATATACTAGTACAAAATGTATGAACATATATAAGCTATGGCCGAATATGATTAAGCTTGGCTATTATATCTTCGAATTGGTTTCGACCGAGTGATGACATCTGAAAGCCCCGTATGAACCTTAGGAATAGTTACGATACATATGTCATGACATAGGATTTCGATATATGTGTACGAGTAAGACCATGGTATCGATATGTGATTCCGATATGTGTTTACGAGTAAGACTCTGTCATGAACAGTGGCATCGAAATGTGACTACAAGTAAGACCATGTCTAGGACGTTGGCATTGTACGACTTGTGTGTTTATTCGAGTGTCCTATCCAATTTTGAATGGTTCATCAGGCTACAATAAGATGTGAACGTACATGTTGAATAAGCTAAATGACTAAGTATGGAATAGGTTATTATTACTTGTGATAAGGTAAGTGAGTACTTAATGTTTGTTACAAAATGACTTATGAGGTAAATATAGAATGTGTATAATTATAAAAGTGTGTTCAATCTTGATAGATATATTGTGATTGTCTTTGAAATGATATGTGATATGTGTATAGATGTAACCATGTGTATTCGGCCATTTAGGTAATGTGTACATGATGATATATTATGATTCTTGAGTTTGTGTTTATGAGTATAAGTATATTTGATTATCTAATGATATATTGGCTTTGTAAGTGAAATGTGAATTACTTATATCGGTTATATGAGCATGCGGCCAAGGTGGGAATTTTGTATAAAAATGAAAATATCATTTCTGAAATTGGTAGTTTGAGACTAAGCATATTTATGCTAGTATAATTCGGTTTAGTTTAAAATGAGTTGGTTATATCACCAGATTGTATATTTGCTTATGACTTACTAAGCTATAATAGCTTACTGTGTGTATATTTGTTTCTATTTTATAGATATTGGATTCAAGTTACAAGCTCGGGGATCGTCAGCAAAGTCTATCACACTATCGTCCGCTTTTGGTATTTTATAAGTTGTATTTTGGAACTATGGCATGTATAGGCTGGATTTCGTTTGAAATAATGAACTTTGGTTATGTATAAGGCCATGCAAAAATGGCTTAATTTCTATGCTAGATTTCGGTTTTGGCATATTAGTGGTTTAAGTCCATTTGGTTATTATGCTATGTGCCATGAATGAATAACATTTGTGTTATGTGATTGTACATTGAAGTTGGCTAATGATTTTGGATGAGGCATGAAGAAATCGATCATAAGTATGTTTGATTACCTTGGTTGTGTTTCATATTAATATGAATTATATATGTGAATTTGATTACTATGTTTAGTCTTCATTTGTCATGTCTTTGATTGAAACATATTAATGAGCTTGATTGTTGATAAAATGATAATGGAAGCCTCGTATACGTATGTAATTTTAAGTAATAAGGTTCAGCTATGAAGGTATGTACTAGGTATGCTAGTCAGTTTTTGATGGAATTATGTAATGTGATAATTAAAGTGATGGATGAATGTATGCTAGTTTAATAGATTCGGTTGCTAAGTGGTAAGTATTGCATGTGTTGCATGATCATTTTGGTTGGTTGTTTTAGTATGTATTTAATGCTAAGTGTAATCCTTATTTTAGGGTAAGTTGCACATTATATACATTTGTATGATATTATATATATATATTTGGCCATATGGTTCATTATGAATGTAATTGAGTTAATGTAGATTATAAAATTAATAGGTAAAGAGGAAGACATATGCATGATGCAAATTTTGGTGTTCATTTATGTATTAAGTTAAGACATGCGTATATGACATTCGCTCTTGTAATATTAATTAAGTTTGTATGTGTCTTGTATGAGTGTAAAAGTGTTCATATTTATGGGTGCTTTTTACCTATGTATATGGCTATATGAATTTACTAATTAATTGTAAGTTGTGAATGTGTATAATGATTAAACCAAGAAATAAAGTGAGTTGATTTATAACCAAATACTTGCTTTTAATGGTATTAATATGTAAAACATATGAGATTCATATAGATTACTAAGTTAATGCCGCATATATGAAATTTTTGATGCATATTATATTTTATACTATTACATGTGAACGATATGTCTATTTATATATACATATGATATGAAATGTCAAAATTTAAAAGCTATATTAGTTTATGAAAATAATTTTGATTAACTTTCGAGACTTGTTTATATGATTAATTATATATTTATATTTAACTATTTGGGATCGTGTTTTATTCTACAAAGCCTTATGACTCTATTCCGACGACGGATACGGGTTAGGGATGTTATATTTTATTGGTATCAGAGCTACTATTTAGTCAGTTCTAGGACTAACGTAGCGTGTGTGAGTCTAGCTATACATGTCATATTATATAGTGCGATAGTGTGATGACTTCTGACATTTGAAAATGTGTTTTCATATAGTAAATGGATCCCAACAGAGTTGTAGCTGATGATGGCGAGAGTGTAGCGCTTGCACCTACGTAAGGGACAGTGCCGGTTGATTCTCGACCGACTTTGAGTAATCAAGAAAGTGAGGCTAAACAAGCCTTTTACCAAATGATGAATGACTGGTTTACTCAATATATCTTGACTAACCCGGCTGCACAACAACCTCCACCCCCGATTAATCCCTCTTTGATACCTGCTGTACCTCAAGTAAGTGATCCGTTGAGATTGTATAAGCCACCTGTTGATAAAATCAGAAAACATGGGGTTGAAGAGTTTAAAGCTGCTGCTGATGATGATGCTGAGCGAGCTGAGTTCTAGCTTGATAATACCATCCGTGTGTTTGATGAGATGTCTTGTACCATAGATGAATGTTTGAAATCTGCCATATCATTGCTTCGAGATACAGCATATCACTGGTGGAATACCCTAGTATCGATAGTTCTGAGAGAGCGGCTTACTTTGTAATTCTTACAGACTGAGTTCCATAAGAAGTATATCAGCCAGAGATTTATTGATTACAAGAGAAAAGAATTTCTGGAGCGGAAATAGGGTCAGATGACCATGACAGAGTATGAGTCAAAATATGTGAGACTCAGTCGGTATGCCCGATAGTGTGTTTCTACCGAAGCCATAATGTTTAAAAGATTTGAAGATGGGCTGAATGAAGATATTAAATTGTTAGTTGTCATACTTGAGATAAAAGAGTCCGTAGTGCTGGTTGAGCGAGCCTGTAAAGCTGAAGAGCTCGAGAAAGAGAAGAAAAAGTTGATTTTGAAGCTAGAGACTCGTGTAAGAGATCATTTAGTAAGTCAGTTCAGTCAACACAAAGAAGTTTCGAGATGACTTTAGTCGTTCTAGAGCCACTTCAGGTTACACAAGACGGGATCAAAATAGACCACCTATGATCTCGAAAGCTACCTCAGTAGCTAGTGTGGGGAATGTCAGATCAAATCAACCCGAGTGTAAACATTATGGTAAATGACATCCCAGTAGTTGTAGATTGTATGATCGGGCCTGTTTTAATTGTGGATCGATAAATCATTATATTCGAGATTGCCCACGGTTAGCTGAAGAAAATCCAGTGCAGAACACGAGATCAGGTAATACTGCGGCTCGGGGTAGACCACTGAGAAATGCGGGTAATGCGAGTGGCAGTCAGAAAGGAATTAAAGATACAACAGTCAGATCTGAGGCTCATGCACCTGCCAGAGCCTGTGTTATTCTCGCCCGAGAGGAGGCTTCATCCCTAGATCTTATTACTGGTACATTCACTCTTTATGATACTAATGTAATTGCATTGATTGATCCTGGTTCTACTCATTCTTATGTGTGTGAGACATTAGTATTCAGCAAGACTCTACCTGTTGAGTCTACTGAGTTTGTGATTAGAGTGTCAAACCCCTTGGGCTGGAGTGTCATGGTTGACAAAGTGTGTAATAACTGTCCCTTGATGGTTCGAGATTCGTGCTTTTCGGCTGATTTGATGCTGTTACCATTTGATGAGTTCGACATAATCTTGGGTATGGACTGTTTGACTTTTCATGATACTATTGTAAACTACAAAAGAAAGACTATTGATTTACGGAGCCAGAATGATAAGATTGTTCGGATTGAATCTAGTGATTTGAAAGGGTTACCAGCAGTGATTTCTTTGATGTTAGCTTAGAAATATGTAAAAAAGGGCTACGAAACTTACTTTGCATATGTGCTTGATAGTAAAGTGGCCGAAAGAAATATTGAATCAATACTTGTTGTGTGCGAGTATCCGGATGTGTTTCATGAAAAATTACTGGGTTTGCCACCTATTCAGGAGGTAGAGTTTGGTATTGAGTTAATGCCTGGGACAACTCCGATATCCATAGCTCTGTACAGAATGGCACCAACAGAATTAAAAAAGTTAAAAGCTCAGTTGCAAAAGTTGACAGATAGAGGTTTTGCGCAACCGAGTTTCACTCCTTGGGGTGCACTAGCACTATTTGTGAAAAAGAATGATGGAACTATGAAAATGTGCATTAATTATAGACAGCTCAATAAGGTGACTATAAAAAATAACTACCCGTTGCCATGGATTGATGATCTGTTTGACCAACTGAAAGGGGCTACAGTATTTTGGAAGATAGATTTGAGATCAGGCTACTATCAGTTGCGAGTTAAAGATTTAGACATACCAAATACTGCTTTCTGAATGAGGTACGGACACTACGAGTTTTTAGTTATGCCTTTTGGACTTACTAATGCACCATCTGTTTTCATGGATTTGATGAATCAGATTTTTAGACCGTATCTAGACCTGTTTGTGGTTGTGTTTATAGATGACATTTTGATCTACTCTCGTGATGAAGCTGAACATGCTGAACATTTGAGACTTGTGTTGCAGACTTTGCGAGATAAGCAGTTGTATGTGAAATTCAGTAAATGTGAGTTTTGGTTAAGTGAAGTCAGTTTCATGGGTCATGTGGTATCAGCATCAGGTATTCGGGTTGATCCAAGCAAAATTTCAGCTATACTTGCTTGGAAACCTCCGAAGAATGTTTCTGAAGTCTGAAGCTTTCTGGGACTTGCTGGTTATTATAGACTATCTGTGAAAGGTTTCTCTATGATTGCAGCCCCGATGACGAAGCTATTGCAGAAAGATGTTAAGTTCGAGTGGTCAGGGAAGTGCCAGAAAAGCTTTGATCAGTTGAAAGCCCTTTTGATCGAAGCTCCAGTATTAGTTTAGCCAGAATCGGGTAAAGAATTTGTTATTTATAGTGCCACATCTTTAAATGGTTTGGGTTGTGCTTTGATGCAGGAAGGCAAAGTTATAGCTTATGCCTAGAGATAGCTGAAGCCACATGAAAAGAACTATCCGACACACGACCTAGAATTGGCAGCTAATGTGTTTGCATTGAAAATTTGGCGTCACTATCTGTTTGCTGAGAAATGTCATGTTTATTCTGATCCTAAAAGTTTGAAATACTTGATGACTCAGAAAGATCTGAATTTGAGACAGCGCCGATGGTTAGAATTGCGAAAAGACTACGAGCTTGTGATTGACTATCATCCGGGAAAAGCTAATGTTGTTACTGAAGCTTTAAGCTGAAAATCACTATTTGCTTTGCATCCAATGAATGCGCATATGGCTATGTCTGATGATGGTTCAATAATAGATGAATTGAAAGCAAGACCGTTATTTGTTCAACAAATTTGTGATGCCCAGAAGGTTGATAATGAGTTGATAGCAAAACGAGCTCAATGTGATTTAAATGCTGATTCAGAGTTTTAAGTTGATGCTGATGACTATTTGAGATTTTGAAACCGAATATGTGTCCCGAGAAATTTAGAGTTGATTCAGATGATTTTGAACGAAGCTCACAGCAGTCGATTATCTGTTCACCCAGGTAGTAAATAGATATATAGTGATCTGAAACAACTTTATTGGTGGCATGGTATGAAACGAGACATTTCTAATTTTGTTTCAAAATGCTTAATTTGTCAACAAGTAAAAGTCGAGCATCAGGTACCTTCTGGATTGCTTCAGCCGATCATGATACCTGAGTGGAAATGGGACAGAGTTACTATGGACTTTGTATCCGATTTACCGTTAACAGAGAGCAAGAAAGATGCAATCTGGGTTATTGTGGATAGATTGACTAAATTGGCCCATTTTGTTCCGATATGTATAGACTACTCACTTGATAAGCTAGCTGAATTGTATATTTCTCAGATTGTAAGGTTACATGGTGTGCCTATATCTATTGTTTCGGATAAAGATCCGAGATTTACATCGTTGTTTTGGAAGAAATTACAAGATGCATTAGGTACGAAATTACATTTCAGTACTGCTTTGCATCCGTAAATAGATGGCCAGTCTGAGCGAATTATTCAGATACTTGAGGATATGCTAAGATGTTGCATTCTTGAGTTCAAAGGTACGTGGTAACGGTACCTACCTCTGATTGAATTTGCATATAATAACAGCTTTCAATCGAGTATCAAAATGGCACCTTATGAGGCTTTGTATGGTTGTAAATGTCGTACGCCATTGTACTGGACTGAGCTCAGTGAAAATGAGATACACTGGGTCAATTTGATTAGAGAAACCGAACAGAAAGTGGAAGTGATCTGTGAAAGTCTAAAAGCAGCATCAGATCATCAGAAATCATATGCAGACTTGAAATGTAAAGAAATAGAGTTTCAGATCGGTGATAAAGTTTTCTTGAAAGTCTCACCGTGGAAGAAAATACTCAGATTTGGTCGCAAAGGCAAATTGAGTCTGAGGTTTATTGGGCCGTATGAGGTAATAGAGCATATCGGGCCAGTTGCTTACAGACTATTGTTTCCACTTGAGTTAGAAAAGATTCACAATGTATTTCATGTTTCGATGCTTTGTAGATTTCGATCTGACCTTTCACATGTGATTAGTCCGTCTAAGATTGATATTAAGCCTGATATGACGTACGAGGAAGAACCAATTCGTATTTTGGCTCGTGAGATTAAAGAGTTGCCAAATAAGAAAATTCCATTAGTTAAAGTACTGTGGCATAAACACGGAGTTGAGGAAGCAACGTGGGAACCAGAGGATGCAATGAGAGAACGTTATCCAAACCTATTCACCGGTAAGATTTTCGGGGACGAAAATCCATAAGGGGAGAGAGTTGTAACAACCTGATTTAGACCCTAATCGGAACGGTGGTTTCAGGACCATGAATCTGAGTTAGAAAAATATTTTAAAATTATTTTCTGTGTTTATTATGTGTGAATTTGTGTGCGTGAAATTTTTGTGATTTAATTTTGCCGTTTGAGTGCCCGATTTAATTAAAAGGACTTAATTGCGTAAAAGATAAATTTGGTGGTTATTTCTAAAAGGGGACTGAATTGCTAGTAGCTTTCTAAATTGGAGTATTTATGTTTCAAATACTCCATTAACATATTGTGGGACGGTAATGGACTTATATTATAACATTTTATTATTATTTCATTAAGGTTATAAAGGTAATTTAATAATAAACATATATTAGTTAAAAACATAAGTTATCAAAATTCATTTTATATTTTTGTTCTTCTTGCTGAAAGTTAAAACAAAGAAAAAAAAAAAAGAAACCAAGCTAGGGTTTTGCATATATTCAAGCTCAATCAAGGTTCATTTTTGTTCAGTTTTTGATAATTCCTACATTTTTTATATCGTTGTTTCGAGTACTACAAAACCCATGCTTGAATTTTTGATTTTGATGAATATTTTGAGTTGTGACATTGTTGAGAGCTTGTGATTTTTTTTGTTTGATGATGAAATATGAAAGATATGTTTTAGATTAACATGTTTTGTATTGGAGTTTTTTATGATTTTGAGTAATTAGGACTAAATTGTAAAAATAATAATTTCAGGGACTAAAATGTGAAATAAATGAATTATATGGGCTTGTATAGATATGGGTAATATTCGGCCTAGCTTGGGTATAGAGAAATTTGGTGTATTTTGTGTTTTGTGCAATAGGGACTAAATTGTAAAAATTATAAATGTCAGGGGTAAAATGGTAATTTGCCCATTTATGTGTTTTTGGACTAAATTGAATGAAAATATGTTTGAATTAGCTTAATTTGAATATGTTTAGATCAAGAACCAAAGAAATCGGATTTGGATCGGGGAAAAACGAAAGTTGTCGACTAGCTGCCCTATTCCGTTTTACATCGTCCGAGGTAAGTTTATAAGCAAATAGACGTGTTTAATTGTAGTTAAATGTTAATATTATATGCTGGTATGAAATGTATCAACGTATATAAGCTATGGTCGAATATGATTAAGCTTGGCTATTATATCTCCGAATTGGTTTCGACGAGTGACGACGTCCGAAAGCCCCGAATGAACCTTAGGAATAGTTAGGATACATATGTCATGACATAGGATTCTCTTAAAAGTGTACGAGTAAGACCATGGTATCGATATGAGATTCTGATATGTGTTTACGAGTAAGACCCTGTCTGGGACAGTGGCATCGAAATGTGACTACATGTAAGACCATGTCTGGGACGTTGGCATTGTACAAATTGTGTGTTTATCCGAGTGTCCTATCCAATTCTGAGTGGTTCATCGGGCTACAATAAGATGTGGACGTACATGTTGAAAAAGCTAAATGACCAGTTATGGAATAGGTTATTATTACTTGTGATAAGGTAAGTAAGTACTTAATGTTTGTTACACATGACTTATGAGGTAAATATAGAATGTGTATAATTATAAAAGTGTGTTCGATCTTGATAGATATATTGTGATTACCTTCAAAATGATATGTGATATGTGTATAGATGTAACCATGTGTATTCGACCATTTAGGTAATGTTTACATGATGATATATTATGATGCTTGAGTTTGTGTTTATGAGTATAAGCATATTTGATTATCTAATGATATATTGGCTTTGTAAGTGAAATGTGAATTACTTATATCGGTTATATGAGCATTCGGCCAAGGTGGGAATTTTGTACAAAAATGAAAATATCATTTATGAAATTGGTAGTTTGAGACTAAGCATATTTATGCTAGTATAATTCGGTTTAGTTTAAAATGAGTTGGTTATATCACCAGATTGTATATTTGCTTATGACTTACTAAGCTATAATAGCTTACTGTGTGTATATTTGTTTCTATTTTATAGATATTGGATTCAAGTTACAAGCTCGGGGATCGTCAGCAAAGTCTATCACACTATCGTCCGCTTTTGGTTTTTTATAAGTTGTATTTTGGAACTATGGCATGTATAGGCTGGATTTCGTTTGAAATAATGAACTTTGGTTATGTATAAGGCCATGCAAAAATTTCTTAATTTCTATGCTAGATTTCAGTTTTGGCATATTAGTGGTTTAAGTCCATTTGGTTATTATGCTATGTGCCATGAATGAATAACATTTGTGTTATGTGATTGTACATTGAAGTTGGCTAATGATTTTGGATGAGGCATGAAGAAATCGATCATAAGTATGTTTGATTACCTTGGTTGTGTTTCATATTAATATGAATTATATATGTGAATTTGATTACTATGTTTAGTCTTAATTTGTCATGTCTTTGATTGAAACATATTAATGAGCTTGATTGTTGATAAAATGATAATGGAAGCCTCGTATACGTCTGTAATTTTAAGTAATGAGGTTCGGCTATGAAGGTATGTACTAGGTATGCTAGTCAGTTTTTGATGGAATTATGTAATGTGATAATTAAAGTGATGGATGAATGTATGCTAGTTTAATAGATTCGGTTGCTAAGTGGTAAGTATTGCATGTGTTGCATGATCATTTTGGTTGGTTGTTTTAGTATGTATTTAATGCTAAGTGTAATCCTTATTTTTGTGTAAGTTGCACATTATATACATTTGTATGATGTTATATATATTTGGCCATATGGTTCATTATGAATGTAATTTAGTTAATGTAGATTATAAAATTAATAGGTAAAGAGGAAGACATTTGCATGATGCAAATTTTGGTGTTCATTTATGAATTAAGTTAAGACATGCGTATATGACATTTGGTCTTGTAATATTAATTAAGTTTTTATGTGTCTTGTATGAGTGTAAAAGTGTTCATATTTATGGGTGCTTTTTACCTATGTATATGGCTATATGAATTTACTAATTAAGTGTAAGTTGTGAATGTGTATAATGATATACATATATTAGCCGATTAAACCAAGAAATGAAGTGAATTGATTTATAACCAAATACTTGCTTTTAATGGTATTAATATGTAAAACATATGAGATTCATATAGATTACTATGTTAATGCCGCATATATGAAATTGTTGATGCATATTATATTTTATATTATTACATGTGAACGATATGTCTATTTATATATACATATGATATGAAATGTCCAAATTTAAAAGTTATATTAGTTTATGAAAATAATTTTGATTAACTTTCGAGACTTGTTTATATTATTAATTATATATTTATATTTAACTGTTTGGGACCGTGTTTTATTTTGTAATGCCTTATGACTCTATTCTGACGACGGATACGGGTTAGGGGTGTTATAATTTATTGGTATCAGAGCTACTGTTTAGTCGGTTTTAGGAGTAACGTAACGTGTGTGGGTCTAACTATACATGCCATATTATATATTGCGATAGTGTGAAGACTTCTAACATTTGAAAATGTGTTTTCATATTATAAATAGATCCCAACAGAGCTGTAGCTGATGATGTCGAGAGTGTAGCGCTTGCTCCCGCGCAAGGGACAGTGTCGGTTGATTCTCGACCGACTTCGAGCAATCAAGAAAGTGAGGCTAAACAAGCCTTTTACCAAATGATGAATGACTGGTTTACTCAATATATCCAGACTAACCCGGCTGCACAACAACCTCCACCCCGATTAATCCATCTTTGATGCCTGCTTTATCTCAAGTAAGTGATCCGTTGAGATTGTATAAGCCACGTATTGATAAAATCAGAAAACATGGGGTTGAATAGTTTAAAGCTACTGATGATGATGATGCTGAGCGGGCTGAGTTCTGGCTTGATAATACCATCCGTGTGTTTGATGAGTTGTCTTGTAGCCCAGATGAATGTTTGAAATGTGCCATATCATTGCTTCAAGATACAGCATATCACTGGTGGAATACCCTAGTATCGGTAGTTCTGAGAGAGCGGGTGACTTTGGAATTCTTCCAGACTGAGTTCCGTAAGAAGTATATCAGCCAGAGATTTATTGATCCGAAGCGAAAAGAATTTCTAGAGCTGAAACAGGGTCGGATGACCATGACAGAGTATGAGCGAAAATTTGTGAGACTCAGTCGGTATGCCCGATGGTGTATTTCTACCAAAGCCATAATGTGTAAAAGATTAGAAGATGGGATAAATGAAGATATTAAATTGTTAGTTGGCATACTTGAGACAAAAGAGTTTGTAGTGCTGGTTGACCGAGCCTGCAAAGTTGAAGAGCTTAGGAAAGAGAAGAAAAAAGTTGATTTTGAAGCTAGAGACTCATGTAAGAGATCATTTAGTAAGTCAGTTCGGTTAACACAAAAGAAGTTCCGAGATGATTTTAGTCATTCTAGAGCCACTTTGGGTTACACCAAATGGGATCAAAACAGACCACCTATGAGCTCGAGAGCTACCTCAGTAGCTAGTGTGGGGAATGTTAGATCAAATCAACTCGAGTGTGAACATTGTTGTAAATGACATCCCAGCAGTTGTAGATTGCATGATCGGGCCTGTATTAAATATGGATCGATAGGTCATTATATTCGAGATTGCCCACGGTTAGCTGAAGAAAATCCAGTACAGAACACGAGATCGGGTAATACGGCGGCTCAGGGTAGACCACCGAGAAATACGGGTAATGCGAGTGGCAGTCAGACAGGAATTAAAGATACAACAGTCAGATCTGAGGCTCGTGCACCTGCCAGAGCCTATGCTATTCTCGCACAAGAGGATGCTTCATCCCCAGATGTTATTATTGGTACATTCACTCTTTATTATACTAATATAATTGCATTGATTGATCCTGGTTCTGCTCATTCTTATGTGTGTGAGACATTAGTATTCAGCAAGACTCTACCTGTTGAGTCTACTGAGTTTGTGATTAGAGTGTCAAACCCCTTGGGTCGGTGTGTCATGGTTGACAAAGTGTGTAAGAACTGTCCCTTGATGGTTTGAGATTCGTGCTTTCCGGCTAATTTGATGTTGTTGCCATTTGATGAGTTCGACATAATCTTGGGTATGGACTGGTTGACTTTTCATGATGCTACTGTAAATTGCAAAAGAAAGACTATTGATTTACGGAGCCAGAATGATAAGATTGATCGGATTGAATCAAGTGATTTGAAAGGGTTATCAGCGTGATTTCTTCGATGTTAGCTTAGAAATACGTAAGAAAGGGCTACGAAGCTTACTTTGCATATGTGCTTGATAGTAAAGTGGCCGAAAGAAACATTGAATCAATACCTATTGTGTGCGAGTATCTGAATGTGTTTCCTGAAGAATTACCGTGTTTGCCACCTATTTGGGAGGTAGATTTTGGTATTGAGTTAATGCCTGAGACAACTCCGATATCCATAGCTCTGTACAGAATGGTACCAACAGAATTAAAAGAGTTAAAGGCTCAGTTGCAAGAGTTGACAGATAGAGGTTTCACGCGATCGAGTTTCTCTCCTTGGGGTGCACCAACACTGTTTGTGAAAAAGAAGGATGGAACTATGAGAATGTGCATTGATTATAGACAGCTCAATAAGGTGACTATAAAGAATAAGTACCCGTTGCCATGGATTGATGATCTGTTTGACCAACTGAAAGGGGCTACAGTATTTTCGAAGATAGATTTGAGATCAGGCTACTATCAGTTGCGAGTTAAAGATTTCGACATATGAAAGACTACTTTTCGAATAAGGTACGGACACTACGAGTTTTTGTTTATGCCTTTTGGACTTGCTAATGCACCAGCTGTTTTCATGGATTTGATGAATCAGATTTTCAGACTGTATCTGGACCAGTTTGTGGTTGTGTTTATAGATGACATTTTGATCTACTCTCGTGATGAAGCTGAACATGCTAAACATTTGAGACTTGTGTTGCAGACTTTGTGAGATAAGCAGCTGTATGTGAAATTCAGTAAATGTGAGTTTTGGTTAAGTGAAGTCAGTTTTTTAGGTATCAGCATCGGGTATTCGGGTTGATCTTTTAGGTATCAGCATCGGGTATTCGGGTTGATCCAAGCAAATTTTAGCTATACTTGATTGGAAACCTTCAAAGAATGTTTCTGAAGTCGAAAGCTTTCTGGGACTTGCTGGTTATTGTAAACTATTTGTGAAAGGTTTCTCTATGATTGTAGCCCCGATGACTAAGCTATTGTAGAAAGATGTTATGTTCGAGTGGTCAGAGAAGTGCCAAAAAAGCTTTGATTAGTTGAAAACCCTTTTGACCGAAGCTCCAGTATTAGTTCAGCCAAAATCAGGTAAAGAATTTGTTATTTATAGTGACACATCTTTAAATGGTTTGGGTTGTGTTTTGATGCAGGAAGGCAAAGTTATAGCTTATGCCTCCAGACAGTTGAAGCCACATGAAAAGAACTATCTGACACATGACCTAGAATTGGCAGCTATTGTATTCGCATTGAAAATTTGGCGTCACTATCTGTTTGGTGAGAAAGGTCATGTTTATTCTGATCCTAAAAGTCTGAAATACTTGATGACTCAGAAAGATTTGAATTTGAGACAACGCTGATGGTTAGAATTACTAAAAGACTATGAGCTTGTGATTGACCATCATCTGGGAAAAGCTAATGTTGTTGTTAAAGCTTTAAGCCGAAAATCATTGTTTGCTTTGTGTGCAATGAATGTGCATATGGCTATGTCTGATGATGGTTCAATAATAGTTGAATTGAAAGCAAGACCGTTATTTGTTCAACAAATTTGTGATGCCCAGAAGGTTGATAATGAGTTGATAGCAAAACGAGCTCAATGTGATTTAAATGCTGATTCAGAGTTTTGAGTTGATGCTGATGACTATTTGAGATTTTGAAACCGAATATGTGTCTAGAGGAATTCAGAGTTGATTCAGATGATTTTGAACGAAGCTCACAGCAGTCGGTTATTTGTTCACCCAGGTAGTACAAAGATGTATAATAATCTGAAACAGTTTTATTGGTGGCATGGTATGAAATGAGACATTTCTAACTTTGTTTCAAATTGCTTAATTTGTCAACAAGTAAAAGCCGAGCATGAGGTACATTCTGGATTGCTTCAGTCGATCATGATACCTGAGTGGAAATGGGACAGAGTTACTATGGACTTTGTATTCGATTTACCGTTAACGCAGAGCAAGAAAGATACAATCTGGGTTATTGTGGATAGATTGACTAAATTGGCCCATTTTGTTCTGATACGTATAGACTACTCACTTGATAAGCTAGTTGAATTGTATATTTCTTAGATTGTGAGGTTACATGGTGTGCCTATATCTATTGTTTCGGATAGGGATCCAAGATTTACATTGTGGTTTTGGAAGAAATTACAAGATGCATTAGGTACGAAATTACATTTCAGTACCACTTTGCATCTGCAAATAGATGGCCAGTCTAAGCGAATCATTCAGATACTTGAGGATATGTTAAGATATTGCATTCTCAAGTTCGAAGGTACATGGGAACGATACCTACCTCTGATTGAATTTGTGTATAATAACAACTTTCAGTCGAGTATCAAAATGGCACCATATGAGGCTTTGTATGGTCATAAATGTCGTACGCCATTGTACTGGACTGAGCTCAGTGAAAATAAGATACACAGGGTCAATTTGATCAGAGAAACCGAACAGAAAGTGGAAGTGATTTGTGAAAGTCTAAAAGCAGCATTAGATCATCAGAAATCATATGCAGACTTGAAACGTAAAGAAATAGAGTTTCAGATCGGTGATAAAGTTTTCTTGAAAGTCTCACCATGGAAGAAAATACTCAGATTTGGTCACAAAGGTAAATTGAGTCCGAGGTTTATTAGGTCGTATGAGGTAATAGAGCATATCAGTCCAGTTGCTTACAGACTATTGTTGCCACCTGAGATAGAAGAGATTCACAATGTATTCCATGTTTTGATGCTTCGTAGATATCGATCTGACACTTCGCATGTGATTAGTCCATCTGAGATTGAGATTAAGCCTGAAATGACGTACGAAGAAGAACCGATTCGTATTTTGGCTCGTGAGATTAAAGAGTTGTGAAATAAGAAAATTCCATTAGTTAAAGTACTGTGGCATAAGAAAATAATTTTGATTAACTTTCGAGACTTTTTTATATGATTAATTATATATATTTATATTTAACTATTTGGGACCGTGTTTTATTCTGTAATGCCTTATGACTCTATTTCGGTGACGGAGACGGGTTAGGGGTGTTACATGGCAAGGTAGTCTGACATGTGTTGTAGATACTTGACGGCGTTGATGAGTAGTCCCGTGAGTAGCTTGTAAGCGAGCAACATGTGATCTGACATATGAGGTAGCATTGGCTACATATGAAGCACTTAGGTGCAAGCTTTCGATGTATCCGATAGTATTCTGAGTATTCAATGGGTAGTTCAAGAGAAGTTCAATGAGTAAGCTTAACAATGGCATTAAGAAAAGAAAGTAAGTTGTCATGTGCAAGTGGCATAGGTATGTACATTGAACGCATGAGAATGACATGAGATATGATGAACTTGTGGTAAGAACATTTGTATATGCATATGAAGAATAAGTTTAAGAGATTTGATAAAATGCAAGGTTATGTTCATTATGTTAAATGTATGATTAATGCTTACTTAAGTTGCATTTTTATTTGTATGTGAACTTACTAAGATTTAAAGCTTACCCCCTTCCTTTCTTTTTCTTATAGTGTCGCCAAGTAGCTTGGGGATCGGAAGACATCGGAGACACGATCACACTATCAATTGAACATTTGGGTATAGCTAGTTTTATCATTTTGAGTATGGCATGTATAGGGACTTGGTTTTTTGGTATGTGTCATATTGATTAGCCAAATGTGTTAGCTCTTGATGTTATTATGATTATTTTGTATATGGCCATGAGAGGTGGCTCATATTGATTATTTGGGTCGTAACCCTAATTATTGATGCATGTATGCAAATGTGCTTATGTTTTAATGTGGTTATAGTTGCTTATGGTTAATGAGTGTGATGGATGGCTTGTATGATGAGTGTATGAAATATGATTAATATGTATACAATAAATGTGGTGCAAATGTGTATATTGAAAGTAGGTTAGCAAGAATGATAAATAAATATGAAATTGGTGTGGAATGTCATATGAAAGCATAATAGTTTGGATAGGTGATATGTCGACATTGTTAAGTCATAATTCATCCATGCATGTGAATGTTTGAGTAATCAAATGTGCCATGTTGCAAGTCATGATATGAGTGTTAAGGGTGGCAAATGGCTTGGAAAATAGCCTAGAAATTGTCCACACGGTTAGACACACAGGTATGTGTCTAGATCGTGTGTGACACACGGTCCGCCCCATGGGCCTGTGATCCAACCGTGTGTCCCCTACACCCTAATTAATGCAAAATAGAATAACCAGTAGTAAACACACGGGCAGAGACATGGCCGTGTGTCTCAGCTGTGTAAAGGGCACGACCATAGGACATGGGCGTGTGCCTAGGCCGTGTAAAGTCTGCACTTAATTTTTTGAATTTAATTCGCCACACAGCCTAAGCACGCGGGCATGTAACTTGGTCATGTGACCTTATTTTGTTGATGATGTCATAGTCAGAGAGTTACACGGGCTGAGGACGCGGGCGTGTCCCAAGCCACACGGGTGTGTGTAATTACATGGCCTACCCATACGGCGTGTGACTCACCAAAGCAAGAAAATTTTTTAAGTGTTAAAGAGGTTCCGAAAGTTCTCGGTTTACTCCTGAACTGCTTTCGATGCATGTTTTGGGTCTCATAGACCCTTAATAGAGACCATTTGCATGTAATTGAAATTTTTTTAATTTGGATGAAATTTTATGGCTCAGTTTTGTATGAATGTTCTTGTTTAAGCCTGGTAATGCCTCGAACCCTGTCCCAGTGTCGGATACGGGTAAAGGGTGTTACAGAATTTCTATCTCAGACGGAGAAATGATATGTGGCGGATCTGATCAATACCTTCGTAACATCGACACATGAAAGACATTGTGAATTGTTTCCAACTCAGATGGTAAATCTAGTCGATATGCCACTGGCCCTATTCGTTCAATAATCTCATACAACCCGATGAACCGCAGACTCAATTTGCCTTTGCGACCAAAACAAAGTATTTTCTTCCACGGAGATACTTTTAGAAATACTCTGTTGGCGATTTGAAATTCAATGTCTTTACATTTCAAATCTGCATATGATTTTTGTCGATCTGAAGCTGCTTTCAAACTACCGTAAATTAGTTTCACTTTATCTAAAGTCTCTCTAATCAAATCAACCCCGTGAATTTTATTCTCACTAAGCTCAGTCCAATACAATGGAGTTCGGTATTTATGACCGTACAATGCTTCATACGGTGCCATTTTAATGCTCGATTGAAAACTGTTATTATAAGCGAATTCAACCAATGTCAAATATTTCTCCCAGTTGCCTTCGAACTCTAAAACACATCAACGAAGCATATCTTCAAGAATTTGTATCACTTTTTCTGACTGACCGTCGATTTGCAGATGAAATGCAGTGTAACATCCCTTACCCGTGTCCAACACCGGGACAGGATACGAGGCATTATCGTACTTAAACATGCACATACATGTAAATCGGGCCATAAAATTTCAATCATATCAGAATCATTTGATCACATGCAAAATGTCCCATACACGAGCCTTCGATGCTCTAAACATGCATTAAAAGCAGTTTAGGACTAAACCGAGAACTCATGAACATTTTTACAACACTTAGAACTTTTTCATGTTTGGAGAGTCACACGCCCGCGTGGGTAGGCCGGGTGGTCTCACACATCCGTGTCCTCAGCCCGTGTAACCCTCTGTTTATGACGTCAGCAAACATTTGAGGTCACACGGCCAAGTCATACGCCCGTGTCCTAAAGCCACGTCCTCTACACGGCTGAGACACACGGCCGTGTCTTTGCCCGTGTGGTCAACACTTAAGCTATTTTCCAAGCCTTTTTGTCACCCTTTATATGCACACACACAACCATGCACACAACCATGGATCCAAAAGCATTCAACATCCTCAACTATGATGTAGACATTTCATTTACCTATTAACATACACGTGTTACACATTCTCACATGAAACCAAGTCTAGACACACCATATCTTATTCATTTGGCTTTGCCAAATACCTTACCACTTATACTTTTATACCATAATTATCTTCATGTCCATTTAGTTCTAATTTATTATCAAGCATACACCTTCTAGCCAAGTCATATCTTTATAGAGTATCCACATTTCACATGCATAAAACAATATGCTTGACTAAGACATTCTACACCAATTCCATATTTAGTTTAACATTATTACTATTTCTCACTTTATACCATTGTGCCATGGTTACCCAACTATCCATCAAATGTCCATGTTCAAGGCATTATCATTTTATTTTCATATTACACATTTAATTCATGGTCATGACCACCTCAGTTTGTCATAAAACATGCATTCAACAAACATGACATATTACCAACCATGCATGGCAAACAACCATATTCACATCCAAATTATTAGACATAACATGAATAGCTAGATTTACAAGCCATAATCAATAGCTCAATATAGGCCAATACATTTGGCCAAATTATAATAACACATGTTATAAAACTAGGTCCCTATACATGCCACTCACTTGATATTTCTAACTTATGTATCAATACTCCAAAGGTATTGGCTTGATAGTGTGATGTTGCCTCCGACGATCTCCAACCCCAAGCCAACCAGAGAACACTAAGGAAATGGAAAGGAGGGAGTAAGCTTTACGCTTAGTAAGCTCGTATGAAAATAATAAGCAACGTATTAACATGCTATATTTCAATTTCTCTCTATTTATACAAAGTCTAATTAAGTTGTTTCTCGAGTCACAGTCACTAAATTATTTATATCTGAAGCATCAGAAATCCAAATTTAAATTTGTTAATTTTCCCAAAAACTAGACTCACATATCTTATTACCATAAAATTTTCAGAATTTTTGGTTTATCCAATAAGTACAGTTTATTCTTTAAAGTCACCCCTATTTTGCTGTCTGATAGTTGTAACCCCTCTTCACTAAAAATTAGTTATCTATTTGTACAAGATTCAGATAATGTTTCCATTTATTTCTTTCGAAAATAAACTCATTAAGGATTTTAAGCATATAAATTGTATCCCATAATTATATGTGTAAAATTTTTAATGATTTTTCCAAATCAGAGTAGGGGATTCCAAAATCATTCTGACCCTGTATCACAAAAATTCAAATATCACATAACAAGAAATTTTTATACTTTCACTATTTATTTTATGTGAAAATAGACTCAATAAGAGTTTATTTCATATCTTATTCAACTTCTAATTAGATTTCCACCATTTTTGGTGTTTTTTCAAATTCACACAACTGTTGTTGTCCAAAACTGTTTTGTTACAAATTTCACTCTTACATAATCTCACTTACTCCATTCCATCTTTCCGAAAGTTCGCTCAACTATCGAGCACATTGCTCATAAATTTTCACACACATATACCTGCACTTATTCATCACATAGTCATATTCAATTACACTATTCATTACATGATCACATGTATTTTCACTTAGTCAATTTCCCGTTGAACTCATCGGAATAATAATAGATACTTAGTGGCCTGCACATATTACCACCCTTGTAACCGAAGCTATTTGGTTCACATAGTAGCCTGCACTTAGTACTACATCTATGACCAAAACCATCTCTTACACATAGTGGCCTGCACTTAGTACCACACATGGGATCGAAGCTATCAGGTACGCATAGTAGCCTACACTTAGAACTACACATGTGACCTAACCATTTGGTACACGTAGTAGCCTGCACTTAGTACTACACACGTGACCTAAAACCATCTTAAACACATAGTAGCCTGCACATAGTACTACACATGTGTTCTCACTACGGATCATTCGTATCTTTTCTATTCCAAAGGTCCAACTAGGAAATTCCTCACTTTTCAACATTTTACCAATTCATCCATAATCAACTTCAATTCATAATTTACATCAAGTGATCATTCAATATACAAATACATCTCATATAATAACAAAATATTATAACATAAGTAAAAACGATATATTATTATTTCATACAAGCTTACTCGTTTCAATGGGATCTCTTGTTCCATCAATTTTCCCATGCCCAATAAACACATAATGTGTAATTGACATATTAAGCTTTCAATTTCTTTATGGGGTACATCTTTTTCTCACTTGCAATATCACTAACATAAACTTCAATACAATCATAGCAAGATAGATTTCATGTATAACAACAATAACATGAATAACATGCTTATTAAATCACACAAACTTACCTCGAATACGAAAACGACAAATTTATCAATTTAGTCTATAACCTTGTATTTTTTCAATTTAAGCCCGAATCTCAATTTCCTTGATCTAACATTTCAAATATAGCTCATTTATTATTCACATTATTCAAATTGACCCAAAAATCATACTTTTACAAATTTGCATTTTTACCCCTAAACTTTATCATATTTACACTTTTGCCCCTAGGCTCATAAAATGATTTTTATTCAATTTCTTTGCACTTTAAGCCTTGTTGAATCATTTTTATAACTATAGCAGCCCAAAATTTTCACTAAATCAGACTTTTATGACAAATTTTATAACTTTTACAATTTAGTCCTTTGTAGCGTTTTCACCAAAAACTACTTAGTAAAAGTCGTTTCTCCAACCATAAACATGCATAATCTACCATTAAACATCAAAATGCACAAATTTATAACATCGGTCAAACCCTAGACCTTCATCATAACTCAAATAAATGGTAGAAATAGGTAAATATTGTTACGAGGATTTTAAAAACGTAAAAATCATTAAAAATGAGGCTAAAACGGACTTACAATCGAGCTTGGAAGCTTGGAAAACCCTAGTTAAGTCTTCTCCATGCAAGTTTCAGCCATGGGATTGAAGATGGACAAAAATTGGCTTTTAATTTTGTTTTTAATTCATTTTAATTACTAAATGACCAAAATGCCCCTAACTTAAAAATATTCTATTTCACCCATTTCATGTCCATTTTTGTCCAAAAAATGATCCAATGGTCTAAATACCATTTAAGGACCTCCAATTTAAAATTTCATAACAATTGGACACCTTTAGCATTTAGAACTCAACTTTTGCACTTTTTACGATTTAGTCCTTTTGACTAAATTGAGTGCCCAAACGTCAAAATTTTTGGACAAAATTTTCACAAAAAAATCCCATAGAATTTTAGACCATAAAAATATAATAAAAGTAAATTTTCTTATGTCGAATTAGAGGTCTCAAAACCATTGTTCCGACTAGGCCCTAATTCGGGATGTTACATGCGGTACTAAAGTTCAACCTTGTACCCAGAGCTTCTTGCAATTTCTTCCAAAATTTGTGACATAAACCTTGGATCTATATCTAAAATAATCAAAACTAGCACCCTGTGCAATCTAACAATCTAAAAAATGTACAGTTTAGCCAATTTATCAAGCGAATAATCTGTACGCACCGGTATGAAATGTGTTGATTTCGTTAGTCGATCAACGAAAACCCAAATAGCATCTTTATTTTTAGGAGACAGGGGCAATCTCGATACAAAATCCATTGTAATTTATCCCATTTCCACTCTGGTATCATCACAGGCTGTAGTAATCCTGAAGGCACTTGATGTTCAACTTTAACTTGCTGACAAACCAAACATCTCGATACAAACTCTAAAATGTCTCGTTTCATACCCGACCACCAATACAACTGTTTCAAATCATTGAACATTTTAGTACTCCCTGGGTGAACAGATAAACAACCACTGTGTGCTTCGTGTAGAATTTTCTGAATGAGTTCAGAATTCTTTGATATGCAAATTCCATCTCGGAACATTAAACAATTATTGGATCCGATATGATAATCTGAATCACTAGTCGACTCACATTGTACTCTTTTAGCTTGTAATTTGTTGTCACACTTTTGAGCTTCACAAATCTGTTGAAGAAATACTGATTTAGCTTTTAACTTTACTAAAATCGAACCATCATTAGACAAGTTAACTGAGTATTCGTCGTTCTTAAAGCAAATAAAGATTTTCTACTCAAAGCATTCACTTTCCTTAGATGATAATCGATCACTAACTCATAGCCTTTCAACAACTCGAGCCATCTTCGTTGTCGCAAATTCAAGTCTTTCTGAGTCATGATATATTTCAAACTTTTATAATCAATAAAGATATGACCCTTTTCACCATATAAATGATGTCGTCAAATTTCCAATGCAAAAACAATAGCGGGAAATTCCAAATCGTGTGTCGGATAAATCTTTTCATGTGATTTCAACTATATGAAGACATAAGATATCCCTTTTCCATCTTGCATCAAAATGTAACCCAAACCGTTCAATGACGCGTCGCTAAAAATCACAAACTGTTTACCCGACTCAGGTTGAACTAAACTAGAGCCTCAGTTAACAATGTTTTCAACTATTCAAAACTTTGTTGATGCTTCTCGGACCACTCAAATTTTACATCTTTTTGTAGCAATCTGGTCATCGGTGTAGCAATCATCGAAAACCCATTAGCGAAACGTCGATAATAACTAGCTAAACCCAAAAAGCTTTTGACTTCAGATATATTTCTTGGTGGTTTCCAGTCAACAACAACTAAAATCTTGCACAGATCAACTCATATGCCTTCATCTGAAACAATATGTCCCAAAAATCTGACTTCTCGGAGCCAAAACTCACATTTGTTGAATTTAGCAATCAATTACTTATCTCTCAAGGTTTGTAGCACAATATTTAAATGCTTGACATGCTCAGACTCATATCATGAATAGATTAGAATGTCACCAATGAATACAATTATAAATCTGTCTAAATACGATCTAAAGATTCGATTCATCAAATCCATAAAAACTGCAGGAGCATTAGTTAATCCGAAAGGCATAACAAAAAATTCATAATGCCCGTACCTTGTTCTGAATGCAGTTTTCGACATATCCAAATCCTTCACTCTCAACTGATAATAGCCAGATCTCAAATCAATCTTTGAGAACACTATTGCCCTTTTCAACTAATCAAACAAATCATCAATTCTCGGTAAAGGATACTTGTTCTTAATCGTAACCTTGTTGAGCTGACGATAATCAATACAAAGTCTCATTGATCCATCTTTCTTCTTTACAAACAACACTAGCGTACCCCTGGGTGAAAAACTAGGTTGTGCAAAACCTCTATCCGTTAACTCTTGCAACTAAGCTTTCAATTCTTTCAAATTTTTCAGAGCCATTCTGTATGGAGCTATAGATATCGGTGACATTCCCAGTTCTAATTCAATGGCAAACTCGACCTCTCTGATCGGTGGAAAACCTGGTAAATCTTCTGGAAACACATCCGGATACTTACAAACTACTGATACTGATTCAATCCAATACCTTTGTATCCAGTATATAAGCAAGATAAGCTTCACAACTCTTCCTCACATATCTCTGAGCTGACATAGATGAAATTACAATGGGCATTTCACTCGACTCATCTGATTCAATTCGAAGAATTTTACTGTTCTGGCATTTCAATTCAATAGTCTTTCATCTACAATTCACAACGACATCATGTATCATCAACCAATCCATACCCATAATTACATCGAACTCATCAAACGGTAAAAGCATAAGATTTTTCGAAAAACAGTAACCCCGAATCATTAAATGACAGTTCTTGCAAACTTTATCAACTAGAACATATTTGCCTAAGGGGTTTGACACTTTAACCACAAACTCAGTAGACTCAATAGGTAAACTCTTACTAGATACTAAATTCATATAGATATATGAATGAGTCGATCTAGGATCAATCAATGCAATTATATTAGTGTCATAGAAAGAAAATGTACTGGTGATAACATCTGGTGATGATGCATCTTCGCGAGCACGAATAGCGTAAGCTCTAGCAGGTGCTCTAGCCTCGGATCTCACAGTGGAGTCATTTGTCATTCCTCTACTACTAGTCACATTCACTGTATTTCTTGGTGGTCTCCCTCTAGTGGCAGGATTGCTCGTCTTGCATTCTAGAACTTATCTTTCTTGGCTAACTTAGGGCAATCTCTAATGAAATGATCTTGCGAGCCATATTTAAAACAGACTCTATTATTCATCCAGCACTGACCAAAATATCTTCGACCACACTGTTGACACTCGGGTTTCTTATTTCTCACGCTGCCAACACTCGATACTGATGTAGCTTGTGTCTTAGGACTTGAGTATTGCTTTCCAAGATCTCTGTTTGGACACCTGATTGAAGCATTTGAACGAGTATACGAATCTCTTGATTTCTTTGATGAATACTGGTATAGTTTATTAATCGATCTTTTTCTCAAATCTCTAGCCTCAAAATCCACTATTATCTTTTCTTTGCCCAATTCCTCGGCTTTGCAAGCTCAGTCAACTAGCGCAACAAATTCTTTCAATTATAGAATCCCGACTAGCAATCTAATATCCTCGTTCAACCCATCCTCGAATATTTTACACATAATGGGCTCAGTTGAAACACACTCCCGAGCATATTTACTTAGCCATACAAACTCTCGCTCGTATTCGGTCATAGATGTACTGCCCTATTTCAGCTCTAAAAACTCTTTGCATTTTTTATCAATGAACCTTTGATAGATATATTTCTTTCTGAACTCAATTTGAAAGAATTCCTAAGTAATTCTTTCTCTCTATACCACAGACACCAAAGTATTCCACCATTGATACGCAGTGTCCCTCAGAAGTGATACGACACATTTTAAACACTCAGCCGGTGTGCAAGAAAGTTCATCAAATACTCTGATAGTGTTTTCAAGCCAAAACTCAGCTCTCTCAGGATCGTTGTCGACATTAGCTCCAAATTCTTTGGATCTGTGTTTTTAGATCTTATCAACTGACGGCTTATTCAGTCGTAGAAATTCTACACCTTGAGGAGCTACAGGAACCAATTCGGGATTAGGTGGGGGTGAAGGTTGTTGAGCAGCCAGATTTTTTCGAACAAACTCTGTAAACCACTCATTCATCATCTGGAAGAAGGCTTCTTTAGCCTCTCTTCCTTGACTACCCAATACGGGTCTCGACTCTGATTGTGCACCCCGTAAACAGAGGCTGGCACATTACTTTTGACATCATCAGCTACAGCTTGATTGGGATCCATTTACTATATGAAAAAATGATTCAAAACTGTCAGGAGATATCACACTATCACATGTTATATATGGCATGTATAGCTAGACTCTCACATACGCTATGTTAGTCCGAGAATCGACTAAATTGTAGCTTTGATACTAATAAATGGAACACCCCTCACCCGTATTCAATGCCGAAATAGGGCTATGGAGCATTACCGAGCTTATAACACAAATAAACATATATTTCACATAAATATTCTAATATCATATAATCACCAATCAACATCAATCATATTGTCCCTATTACGAGCCTATGAGACCTAAAACATACATTCGAGGTGGTTCGAGACTAAACTGATAACTTATAAAATTTCAGGAAAACTTAAAAAATTTTACAAAATACAGGGGACACATGCCCGTGCGGCATGTGTCACAGGTTGTGTGGATATACGAAATGGGATCACATGGCCATGTCCCAGCCAGTGTCTGACCCTGTGTAACTCTCTAACTTGGGTCACACGGCCAACATACATGCTTGTGTGCCCTAAAAATAGCCATACATGCTCATGTGCTAGGCCGTGTCAAACTTGTAGGGTATACTGACTTATGCCAAACGGCCAAGTCACATGCCCGGTGCTAAACCGTGTGGAGCATACTGACTTGATTTTTTTAATTCAACACCAGGGGACACACGGTCGTGCAACATAACCGTGTGTCGCACATAGCTGAGACACATGCTTGTGTGGACAAAAATAGGATATTTACTAAGCCATTTTGCCACCCAATTTGCATATACCTATATAAAACCAAATGGCATAATTCAAAGCATAAAAATAGGCATTCTAATAGCCTTAATCAAACATAATTCAACCCATTTCAATACCAATCAATTCAAAACACACCAATCCAACAATATACCATTCAATTTCATACCAAAATTCCTAATCTCAAATCATTAATATGAACAATTCCAACTTTGCATCATTTAGCCTAATCTCATTAACATACCAAGTTCATTTCTCAACCATTTAGTACCCCTCATTTCTCAACCATTTAGTACCCCTAATTACCAAACATCAACTAACATCACATATCCAAATTCAAGCATATAATAAGCCATACACACAATTATATACACAACCAAACCAACCAAGTTAAGCCAACTTTCATGGCTATATACAAAACCAAAACATTAACATTTACAAGCCGTTTCAAATGACCAAATTCATTACCAAACTATGTATCAAAATGACCAGAATCCTATACATGCCATATACACAAAATACTAAGTTCAAAAGTACCAAAGTGATAGTTGATTAGTGTGATGAAGTCTCTGACGATTCCTGAATTTGAGCTAGCTTTGATTTCACTATAAAACACGGAAAATAAACAAAGTAAGCTATAAAGCTTAGTAAGTTCTTATAACCATAATTCTAATATTCCATAAGTACACCATTTAACAATTGAATACATATATATATATATATATATCAATGCATAACTCATAATATCTCACAAACCTTCCACATATTCATACATGAGATTAAATGTGGAATACACAAGTTTCATCGATTCAAAACTTATACGATTCACGTACATACCTGTACCATCTCTTATTAATTTTATACTCAATTTTGCCTTCGTTATACCCGTTGAACCATTTGAAATACAATCGGATACTTGGGAAACTTGCACCCTAAGTGCCACATAAATAGCCGAAGCTATCTCAATCTCATATCACATATAATGCTCACACTAGAGCTATCAAGGGGTTTGCTCACACACGTTGAAGGTCATGACGAAGCTACACGGTGTTGCTCACACAAGCTGACTAGTATCCGCAATACATGCTGGATAACTCAGCCACCGAGAAGACGTACGGACCAGCACCCAAATCACATAACCCCTAATGACATGTCATTTGTATCCTAAACTATTCCTAAGGTTCAATCGGGATTTCACACATGCCGAATCATCGTCGAACATGTTCGTAGTGTTGTATTTACAATTTACGCAAAATCAAAGCATTTAAAACATAATTATAATAATGTTTAATACATACGAACTTACCTTGGATGCAAAAACGACAAAACGAGTCGATTAATCTGAAACTTTGTTCTTCCCTTGATCTAATTCCGTATTTTGCCTTTCTTGATCTATTGCACAATTAAGCTTGGTCGAATGAAAATGATGGAAATGGCTTCATTTTTTCCTAACAATCGATTGAAGAAGATAACAATGGAACCAATTTTTGTTTTGTTTTATTTAATTAACATTTATTTAACAAATACCAAAATTAACCTTTTTATTTCAACCAAATTTCAAAATTACCAAGCCACTATCATCCACTATCATGTTATTAGGCTATTTACGACATAAGGACCTTCACTTTAAAGTTCTATAGCTATTAGACACCATTAGCTTATGGAACTTCAGTTTTTCACTTTACGCGATTTAGTCCTTTTTATCAAGTTAACTAATTAAACGATAAAATTTCTTAACGAAATTTTCACACAATCATTTAATCATACTATAGGCCTTAAAATAATAATAAAATAATTATTTTTACTTAAGATTTGTGGTCCCGAAACCACTGTTCTGATTTGACTAAAAGCAGGCTGTTACAAAAATCAGCAGCCATAGAGTTCCCCCATGGCTGGCAACACATGTGGCAAGTTCAAAGAATTCGAACTTGCTATTTTAAAGTAGGGGCAAATCTAGAAAGGCACAAATAGTGGAAGGGTTGAATGCAATTTGAAGGAGTCTTCAAGGGCCATATTGCAAGATAAATAATCATCCAAGCAAGCTGATTTGGTCAGCATGTGGGACAGTTTTGGGCTGCCCAATGCTTAGTTGGATCGGTTTTCTCAGTTCAGCTCAACTGGGCCATTTTTCATAATTAATTAATGATAATTTATTTAAGCCAAATTAAATTGGATTAAAATTAAAATTAATTATATTATGAATTAATACACATAATTTGGACTGTCTTAGGCAGAAAAGTTAATTCGCCTTGATGCTTCAAAATTACTTCCTAATTTTGTGATTCTAGTAATGCCTGCCGAGCTGTTTTTCGCCCTTTGTGCGAATCTGTCAAAAATGATCAAAATTAATCAAAATTTATTATAAAATTAAGTAAAATTCAACATGTTAATAATTTAAGTACAATTTAATTATTTTATAATAATTAAATATTTTTTGACAAGAATTTGACTGAAACTACATGAATTTGAGTTAAAAAGGGTGTGAAAAAGTGTGTATATTTTCGTGTTTCCAGCACTTAAGGTGCTTTTTCTTGAGCAAAATAACATCTTTAGTGTAGTTTTTTGTTATTTTTATATTTTCAGTCAATTAGTGGAAATGTCTCATTTTTGCCCATTTTGTAACCCAAATTGGCCAATAGTGCCATTGAGAGGCCTAACGTGTGATTGAGTGATATAAGGACATATTGGAGGCCGAAAACAAGCGAGAACGACACTAAGAGCAAAGGTATCACGATAACTCTAACAGTATAAAAGATTGAAGAATCCCTTCAGTGATATCACGATATCCTCTTAGTATTACGATATCGACCTTTTAAGGAGGACCCTAAGGCTCAATACTACCCGATATTTCGCGATATCCACTTATGGGTATTGTGATACCACCTTTGTCAAGGGACAAACTTGGACAAAAAGGGTAGTCTTTGTCTACCCGGTTCACCAATCACCCAAAGCTCGTGTAGGGGCATTTTTTGCAACGAAAAGTCATTAAAAGACACCTTAAAACAACCAAAACTTGTTGAGGAGGAGAGAGACACATTAACTTAGTTTTAGGTTTCTCTTAGTTTTCTCTACACTTTTTTTAAGGTTTTTATTTTCTCATCTTATACCTTAGCTTAGAGTTTATTTTTCTGCATTTACTTCTTATTCTTTATGTTCTTAATGTTAGCTAAGTTAGTTATTATTGTAGCTAAGGTTTATTTACACTTTTATTCCCTGTACCCTGCTTGTAAGACATTTCTAGTTTAAGTTTAATGAATTTCAGTTTCTTTTGCTTTAAATCTGTCAAAACTTGTTCCTTTTATGTTTATTACTTTAGATTTTCTTGTTAAATGTTTTTAGTTTCATATTGTTTACATTTTCTTGTATAAAAATTCAAACTTTGATATTTTTCTTGAGCTTTACTTTCATGGCTGCCTTGTTTTTCATTTCCATGTTTATTTCTTTTACTTTGAGCATGAGTAGCTAAACCTCAAAAGAGGTTGGTTGATGGAGATGTGGGTAAACTAAAATCTTTAGCAAAAGTACTAAATTGAATAGACTAAGAACTTAGGAAGTGACGGCCCTAAGGGACAAGAAGGTAATCTTGTCGTGCACCCGTTCATTAGTCTTAGATTAACTGGTGAGATTGGAAGATATATCGAAGCTAATTCGTCTAAGTTGGTAAAATTGATATTAGAAGATAAAATGGAGCCACTTAGTAATTTAAGCAATTTAAATCCCTTATTTGAGGATCAGTGAATCACATCGAAGTTAACTAACCACCATTAGGTATTTATTGGATAGTCCCTTAGCTTTACCTTTTTTGCAATTTAGTCCTTAAAGTAGCATATTTAATTTTCTTGCAATATTCTTTTATTATGAATTGGCGTACTATAAAATCGTATTAGTAGCCACTTAAACTCTATTGTATATGATAGTTATTGCTCAATCATCATCTCCTTTAGGTTCGACCCTTTGGAAAACTTCGTGTTCCATCAGAACTATAAATATTACAATTGACCTATACGCTATTGGGTCACCGGGACACCCCGTGACGCAGTGGAAAAATTATTCTGGTGATCCAAACCATGAATCCATGCACAAGAAACGAATTGAGAAGGAAATTTTTGAAAATATACATTTCGAAATCTGAAAAATACAAAGGAACCACTACTAGTTTAATCCCCTTTGCATGCTGTGATCCAAATTCGCAATAGAATCATCTTAGCCTCTACGTAGTCCACCCAGTTGCGAACGAATGAACAAAAACTCTCTCTTAATGTTTCAGAGAGTGTATTTTGAAAAAAAATTGTGGCTGCTAAACCTAGGTTTCTTTTCCTTTTCGTGGTTAATGTTGGTAACACTCTCACCTTAGGGTTTATATGATTCCCTTTTATTTTTATATCCATATTAAAAGTAGAATCACCCTTTTTTGGTGCCAGAAAATATATGGAAAATATCATAATGTAATATCCTTTCCAAAAAGATATTAATTTCCATATATTTTATGTTTGACTCAAATTATTATAACACTTTATTTTAATAATTTTGGTAAACAATACATATTTAATATTTTCTATGAATCAAATTCATACATTTATTTTAACTATGTTCTCTATTCTTGTACAACGAATTTGTACATATACTGTGTTTATTATTTAACTGTCAAATTAATTTAATTTAATAATTAATATAATTCTCGTGACAGTTAAATTTAATACCAAATGTGTTTAGATTTTGTTCGTTTTAACCATAAGGTGTGACCTTGTAGGCTCTTGTAACATTGGTAGTAATACTAGAACACTTCTAACGTTTCAAGCAATAAGTGATATCTAGCAATGCATCATCGCTACCCAAGTTACAAGAAGTCACGGTTCGACATAACCTTTCCATGATAAATTTTCATGTATTTATATCCTTTTGTCTTTATATGTCGATTGGACACAAGTCATGGAATAGTCACACATGAAAAGTAAGTAGACTACAATAAACAAGTATAATATCTCATATTAACTTATTTAAGCATGGCCATGCATTTCTAGTCTCACTTCATCAAGTGGCCTAAGATATTGCTCCCATTATGTAGGAGGGAAAAATCCTATCTTGATCAATCATATCCCACTACATAGATTGTGGCATACCCAACATCAGTCTTTATAGTACAACCTGTTACAGTGGACGTTTGATTGTATCAAAATATACGACTCGCAATGTAACATCCCATTTTTAGTCAAATCGGAATAGTGGTTTTGGAACCACAAATTCAAAGTTGAAATAATTAGTTTATTATTATTTTAATGCTTATAGCATGACAATATGATTGTATGAAATTTTTATTAAGAAATTTTATCATTTGAGTGATTAAATTAATAAAAAGAACTAAATCGCGTAAAATGTAAAACTTGTGTTCTATTGGTTAAATGTGTCTAATAGCTATGGAATATTAAAGTGGAGGTCCTTATGTGGCAATTAAACCATTTTTAATGTTAGTGGACATTTATGTACATGGTTTAAGTGAATTTTAATGGTTTAATTAAAGGTTAAATAAGTAAATTGTTAAATAAACATAGTAAAAATAATAATAATAAATAAGCTTCATCTTCATCTTCTTCTAGCCGAATGAGAGGGAGGAGAAAACACCATTTTTGAGCTTCAAAATTTGGCTATCTATCCTTGGTGCATGTAAGTCCATTTTTGCTCCATTTTTATTTATTTCTATGTTTTTGAGATCGTTGCAGCTTAATCTAGCTAGCCTAGGGACTATTTCGCAAAAATGTTTATGGTTTAAGGTTTTTCTATTGATGAATCTTTGTGTGTCTTGATGTTGAATGGTAGAAAATGTATGCTTGTTGTTAGATAAACAACATTTGTTAAGTGATTTTTAGTAAAATGTCCAATTAGGGATTAAATTATGAAATGTGTAAATTTTGTGGTTAAATTGTGAAATAAATGAAAATTATGGATTGCTAGGGACCTAATTGAAATTCAGCTAGCATGGGTTTTGGTTGAATTGCATGAATTTGTAATTTTATGAATTAAGGACTAAATTGTAAAAATGTTAAAATGTTAGGAGTAAAAATGTAAAAGTGCCTTAATGCGTGTTTTTGGATTAAATTGAATAGAGAGATTATTAAATAAATTAATTTTTATTATATTTAGATCAAGAAAGGCAAACTACAGATTTAGATCGGGGAAAGAATAAGGTTTCGTATTAATCGACTTAATTTTCCATTTTTACATTCGAGGTAAGTTCGCATGTTAATAAGCATTATTATAATTATGTTTCAAATGTTTTAATGTTGAATAAATTGTGTATACGACCTTGCAGATGTGTTCAACAACAATTCGACAAATGAGAAATCCGTATTGAACCTTAGGAATAGATTAGGATATGAATGACATGTCATTAGGGGTTATGTAATTTGGGTGCTAGTCCGTACATTTTACCGGTGGCTAAGTTATTCGGCATGTGTTGCAGATACTCGTTAGCTTGTGTGAGCAGCACTGTGTAGCTTCGTCATGACCGTCAGCTTGTGTGAGCAGACCCGTTGATAGCTCTAGTGTGAGCATTATATGTGATACGAGATTGAGATAGCTTTGGCTATGTATGTGGCACTTAGGGTGCGAGATTCCTGAGTATTCAATAGTATTCTAAATGGTTCAACGGGTATGTCAAAGGTGTGTATAAGTATGAGTTTGATACGGGATGGTACATGTATGTACATAAACCTAGCAATACATTGAAATAAGGAAAAAATTATGAAAGTTACGCCTAACTTTGTGAATGCAAATGCGGTAGGTTGGTGATTCATTATAAGCTATGTTATGTTATGTTTTTAATTACTTAATTTGAGCAGATATGAAGAGTTGATTTAAGTGCTATACGAACTTACTAAGCTTTATAGCTTACATTGTTTAATTTTATGTGTTTTATAGTGAATTCAAAGCTAGCTCAAATTCTGGTACCGTCAGAGGCTTCATCACACTATCCAACTATCACTTTGGTACTTTTGAACTTAAGCATTTTGAGTATATGGCATGTATAGGAACTTTGGTTATTTTGGTTATGGATTGATATTGAATTTAGCAATTTGAATTGGCTTGTAAATATAAATGTTTTGGTTTTGTATATAGCCATGGGAGTTGGCTTATTTTGGTTAATTTGGTTGTATATATATCTACATATAGCTTTTGTTATGTGTTTGATGATGGATACACGTTGCTAGTTGAAAATAGGTACTATGGATATCAAATGGTTGAGTTTTGATTATTGGTAAGCTAGTGAATCCAGGCAAATAATGCATGTTTAGAAAAATGACCATATTGATGATTTGAGAAAGTGAAATTGGTATAAAATTGGATGGTATGTTGTGAGATTGTATGCCTTGTAATTGTTGGTGTTGAAAATGATATGAATTATACTTGGTTGAGAGTATATAAATGCCTATATATGCCACGTTTTGATGCCAAATGAATTGTTTTAGGTATGTGCAAAGTTGGGTGGCAAATTGGCCTGGTAAATAGTCTATTTTTGTCTACACAGGCAGAGACATGGGCGTGTGTCTCAGCCGTTTGTGACACATGGTGTAACAACCCATTTTTCAGTGTTTTCGGGACCACAAATCTGACCCGAGAATAAGGTTTATTTTTATTTCATTATATAGTCCGTATTATAATAGGCATGTCGTTTGAAAATGTTGATACGAAAATTTTATCGATTAAGTGTTTAATTACGAGAAGGACTAAATCGTATAAAATGTGAAAGTTGAATTCTAGTAGCTATAAGGGTTAAATAACTATGGAATTCAAATTTAGAGGTCCTTATATGGTAATTAGACCGTTAAGAAAAGTTTGTAGATTTTTCTTGGTGACTCATCCATAGAAATATAGAAAAAGGGCAAGGACTAAATTGGAAATAGCAAAATACCTAATTAATTAAAAGATGAAAAGAAAAGATATCATCTTATTTTATGTCATGTTCAACCTAAAACACATGGAAACCCTAGGTGAGAGAAAAGAAACTTTCAAGGCCTAATTGGGTAAGTTTTCTTGTCCCGTTTTTAGTAATTTTGATATTTTTGAAACCGAGATAGCCTAATCTCTCTATTTGAGGGATTAATTTGAAAAGTTATCAAGGTATGAAAAATGGGTCATGGATGTATATGCTAGAAATTAGAATTTTATGGTAGAAAATGAAAGATTATTGATAGATAAACAACTTTTGCAAAGTGATTTTTGATGAAAACATGATTTAGGGACTAAAATGAAAAGTTGTAAAATTTGATGAAAAATTTTGAAATTTTATGAATACATGTGCTGTAAAATTTGTAATGGGGCTTTGGTTAGGCTTGGAATAGGGAGTAATTTGCACAAGTTTCATTTTCTAGGCCTAGGGACAATCAAAATTTATGGAAAAGTTAGGGGCAAAATGGTAATTTTTTCTAGGACGTAAATTGAGTCCATTTAAAAATGAAATGTGTGAAATTATGGTTAAATTCATTCATATAGATCCAAACAACACTAATTAAAGGTTAGATCAAGGAAAAGAAAAGGTTTTGGTTTAGTAAAATTTATACGCGAACAAGTGTCAAGGTAAGTTCGTGTAACCTAATTGAGCATGTAATTATGTTAATTGAATGTTGTGTTTGTATGTAATGTGAGTTATGTTATGTGTTTTACTTGTATGCTATGATGGAGAATTTGATACATATTTGAAATGGTGATAAAGGGTTAAGTCCCGATTGAATGTTGAATTCAGATGATTATATCCGCTTTCCCAAAACTAATAAGGTCCTACATTTGTTGCAGACGGGATTTAGCTCAGACGAGTAATCCCATTGACCTTGTTATAGAAAGTATTTAGCCCAGACGGGTAATCCCGATATAATACCTCTCGAGCATATGTTATGATTAGGGTTTAGCCTAGACTGGTAATCCTAATCGAGTCCCTCTGAGCATACGTTATATAAAGGATTTAGCCTGGACAAGTAATCTATTATACGATATGTGGCTCGAGAGAGTGTTCCTTGATTAAGTGCCCTAAGGGTACCCTTGAATAAGGAATTGACGGATTATTGAATCGTACACTTCGAGTGTACTACTTGAGCATCCATTGGAATTCAATGATTCAACGAACATATAACTCTAGACATGGCAGGAAAATTTTGAGATAATATTATAATGACTTGAAAGAATATTGCTTGATGAGCTCATCTATGTTACTTGACTGATATGAAGATTTTGGTGACTAATTTGATTGAATGTATATGATTAGGCAATTTAGCCAAATGGATGGAAACATAACATTGTATGCCTAGATTTAAAAAGCAAGATTGGTAAGTTTAGTTTCTGTTATACGAACTTACTAAGCATGTAATGCTTACTTCGTTTTATATTCACCTGTTTTATAGTGCGCGGAAGGTCACGAGGGTTGGAGATCACTGGAGCAACGTCACACTATCAACTAGCTATTTTGGGTATATATAGTGAAATCATTTTGGTATAATGGCATGTATAGGACAACTTGGCCAATACTGCTTGAAATGTGATTTTGTAACCTAGCCATTGGAATGGCTAGTAACGGTTCATTTTGGTGTGACTAACTTGATTATTATGATATATATATAAACATGTGTGATATGTGATCAATGTTGTGAATGCCTAAGTTAAACTAAGGTAAGGTTGTGATCATGTATGCTTGTAGTGATATGCCTTGTTGAATGAAGAAGTTTGTTTAATTTAAATGCTTGAATTGGTTGGTATTGGTTGTGTGCTTTAAGTGCAGGTCTTGGGTGAAGTTTTGGGTGATAAATGAAGCTAGAAATGGCTTTATTTTGTCTACATGGACAGACACACTCGTGTGTGTCTATACCGTGAGTGACACGCGGCCTAGTAACATGGGCGTGTGGATAGGCCGTGTGTCCCCTGCACCTTAATTTTGAGAAATAGAGTGCTTAGAATTAAGCACACGGGTAGAGACACGGGCTTGTGTCTCAGTCGTGTCTGCCACACGGCCTAGAAAACGGGCGTGTGTCTTGACCGTGTGAAACCTACACTTATTTTCAAATTGAATTAATTAACCACACGGCCTAGCACACGGGCATGTGGCATGGCTATGTGTGCAAGTCAGAGAGTTACACGGTGTCGAACATGACCTCCAACACGGGTGTGTCCTAGGGTTACACGGGCGTGCCCTTTGGACCACACAAGCGTGTGAGCCCTGCACCTTGGAAAAAAATTGTAATTTCGCAAAAATTCTTAGAGGTCCCAATTAAGTCTCGATTCGATTCTAATGCTTGTATTGGATTTATGTATATTAATGGAAAAATATTTTGAATGTTCTGGTAATACTCTGAAACCCTATTTTGCAATAGGTACAGGTTAGGAGTGTTACATTTAATGGTATCAGAGCTATGGTTTAGCCAATTTTCAAATTTGATGTAGTAAACACGAGTTTAGCTATACATGCCATTATACAAATCGTGATAGTGTGATGACTCCTGATCATTTTAAATGTGTTTTTCATATAGTATTGTCATCCAACCGAGCTAGAACTAAATCTGAGGAAGCTGAGAGCAATGCTTTAGCTTTAGTTCAAAGAGTTACTTCTGCATCTGGTAGTGAAAGGCTCGTGTTTGAGGGCCGAAGTGAGGAGGCAAAACAAGCCTTCTTTTAAATGATGAATGGATAGTTTACACAGTACCTGAGAACAAACCCTGTTCTACAACGACCTCCCCCACCTACTCCCCAACTGATTCCTGAGGTACTACAGGGTACCGAACCTGTTAGAATCGGTAAGCCTCTGATAGATAAAATTCGCAAGCATGGGTTGGAAGAATTTAGAGTTACCGCAGATGGTGATCCAGAAAGGGCTGAGTTTTGGCCAAAAAATACCATCCAGGTTTTTGATGAATTATCTTGTACGCCTGCTGAATGTTTGAAATGTGCAGTATCTCTACTGAAAGATACAGCTTACCATTGGTGGAATACCATAACTTTAGTGGTACCGAGAGAGAATGTTACATGGGAATTCTTCCAGGCTGAATTCAGGACGAAGTATATTAGTTAGAGATTAATGAATCAGAAAAAGAAAGGATTTCTAGATCTAAAATAAGGAAATATGACTGTGTCTGAATATGAACGAGAAATTGTTCGACTGAGTAAATATGCTAGGGAATGGGTTCTAACTGGGGTTAAAATGTGTAAACATTTTGAAGAAGGTTTAAATGAAGACATCAAATTCTTGATTGGAATTCTTGAGATAAGAAAATTTCCAGTGTTAGTTGATCGATCCCACAAAGCTGCGGAATTGAGTAAAAAAAAGAAACAAGCCAAAAGAGAGGCTCGAGTTTTTGGAAAAAGAACTATGAGTAAGTTACAATCATTTGCTTCTAAGAAATTAAAGAAGTATTATGATCATGTGACCACCTCTACGGGGTATTCTAGAAGAGAGCGAGGCTCCTAACATTCTAACCCGAGGTCTTCATCTCCATCTGTGACCAGTATGGGTAGTGCTGGTAACCCTAAACCAAAATGTAAACATTTTAACAAATTTCATCATGGGGAATGTCGGTATAGAAGTGGAGCTTATGTTGGATGTGGTTCACTTGAGCATTTTCTTAGAGATTGTCTAGAAAGAGTTGAAAATGAGATAGAACCAGCTTCAAAGCTAAGTAATCTTGTCTCGAGGGGCAGACCGACCCTTCATCTCGGCAATGCTAGTGGTAGTCAAGGTACTACCAAGGATACTACAGTTAGATCTGAGGCACGAGCACCTGCAAGGACATATGCTATTCGTGCTAGAAAAGATGCCTCTGCGCCAGATGTCATTACTGGTACATTTTCTCTACTTGATACTGATATAACTGCATTGATTGATCCTAGTTCCATACATTCATACATATGCAAGAACCTAGTGTCTGTTAAAAATTTACCTGTTGAATTCACTGAATTTGTGGTTAAGGTTTCAAACCCCCTGGCCAGTGTGTTATGGTGGATAAAGTTTGTAAGAACTGTCCGTTGATGGTAAAAGGTTATTACTTTTCGGCTGACTTGATGTTATTGCCATTTGATGAATTTGATGTGATCTTGGGAATGGATTGGTTAACCCGATATGATGTGATGGTAAATTGTAAACAAAAATATATTATATTGAAATGTGAGAATGGTGAATTACTTCATGTTGAATCTGATAAACTGGATGGATTACCTAATGTGATTTTAGCAATATCAACACAGAAATATGTGATGGATACCAAAGTATCTAAGTCAAAGATTCAGTAAGTTCCGGTTCTATGTGAATTTCTTGATGTATTCCTAAATGAATTACCTGGTTTACCACCGGATAGAAAAGTGGAATTCTCTATAGATATTGTTTCAGGTACAACACCTATATCTATAGCACCTTATAGAATGGCTCCTACTAAATTGAAGGAAATGAAAGTATAGTTACAAGAGTTGATTGACAGAGGTTTTGCTCGACCTAGTTTCTCACCTTGGGGTGCACCGATTCTATTTATAAAGAAGAAGGATGGAACATTGAGGCTGTGCATTGATTATAGACAACTCAAGAAAGTTACAATAAAGAAAAAATATCCATTGCCTCGCATTGATGACTTGTTCGACCAGTTAAAATGTGCCACTGTATTTTCAAAGATTGATCTCTATTCTGGTTATTATCAACTACGTAAAAGAATCGAATGTGCCAAAGACAGCTTTTGGAACCAGGTATGGACACTATGAGTTCCTTGTGATGCCATTCGGCTTGACAAATGCACCTGTAGTGTTTATGGATTTGATGAATAGAATTTTTAGCCCGTATGTAGACAAGTTCATGGTGGTATTTATAGATGATATTTTGGTTTACTCTCAGAATGAAAATGAGCATGCTGAGCACTTGAGAATAGTGTTGCAAACTCTATGAGAGAAACAATTGTATGCCAAATTCAGTAAATGTAAATTTTGGCTACGGGAAGTTAGTTTTCTTGGGCATATTATGTCTGTTGAAGATGTCAGAATAGACCCAAATAAAATTTCAGCCATTATTAATTGGAAGCCACCTAAGAATGTGTCTAAAGTCCGAAGTTTTCTGGGACTAGCTGGTTATTATCGGAGATTTGTAAAAAGTTTTTCAATGATAGCTTCTCCGATGACTCGTTTGTTACAAAAATATGTGAAATTTGAAAGGACTAAGAAATGCCAGTAGAGCTTTGACAGATTAAAGGCTTTATTGACAGAAGCTCCTGTGTTAGTCCAACCTGAATCGGGTAAGGAATTTACAGTTTACAGTGATGCGTCATTGAATGGTTTAGGTTGTGTTTTGATGCAATTTGGTAAGGTAGTAGCTTATGCTTCACGACAGCTAAAGCCACATGAAAAGAACTTCCCGACACACGACTTTGAATTGGCAGCTATTGTGTTCACATTGAAAATTTGTCAGCATTACTTATTTGGTGAAAAATGTCACATATTCACCGATCATAAAAGTCTGAAATATTTGATATCATAGAAAGCGTAACATCCTTCACTCGTATTCAACAGTAGAATAAGGTTACATAGTATTATCGGACTTACAATATATTTAATCATACTTTTCACATACATTCAATCATTACAACAATCATCATTCAATCTCAATCAATTTGTCTCTTATATGAGCCTACGAGGCCCAAAACATGCTTTGAGAGTGGTTCGGGACTAAACCAATAACTTATAAAACTTTTACCAAACTTGGAAAATTTTCCTCAAAACAGGGGACATACGCCCGTGTCACAGGCCATGTAGGCATTCGAAGTGGAGGCACATGATCGTGTCCCAGCCTATGTTCGACCTCGTGCAACTCTCTGACTTGGGTCACATAGCCAACACACACGATCGTGTGGCTAGCCTGTGTGCCCTAAAAATGGCCACACACGCTTGTGTGCCAGGCCGTGTGCTAGGTCATGCCAAACCTGTAGGGTATACTGACTTATGCCACATAGCCAAGTCACACGCCCATGTGTGAGGCCATGTGGAGCATATTGACTTGATTTTAATTTCAACATCAGGGGACACACGGCCGTGTAATATGACCGTGTATCACACACAACTGAGACACATGCCTGTGTGGACAAAAATAGGCTATTTACCAAGCCAGTTTGCCACCCCATTTGGTACACATCTTCACCTACACAAATGTTACCAAACCATAGCATAATATACAATCCAAATAGCCAAACCAAGCCTAAATACTACCATTTCAATACTAACCAATTCAAGGCACATAAGTATCACAATATGCTATCTTAATTCACCTCAATCCTTGTCTTCTCAAATCATCAAAATGACCATTATCAAATATGCATTATTTGACCTAACTTCACAAGCATACCAAATAACCACAATTCATTAATTAACCATTCATAATACCTATTATCAACAATAATCACATAACCATCAACTAACTCAATTCACAAGACATAACTATACTTATATGTATATTATTTAAACATATTAAACAAACCAAAATAAGCTATCACACAAGGCTATATATACATGCTAAAACATAAACATTTACAATTGCCAAATTATTTGGCCAATATCATTACCAAAATATAACCAAAATGACTCAAAGTCCCTATACAGGCCATATGACCCAAAACATAGTTTCAAAAATACCAAAGTGTTAGTGGATAGTTTGATGTAGTGTCCGACGATCCCTGAGTCTGAGCTAGCTTTGAAATCATTGTAAAACATGGAAAAGCAACAAAGTAAGCTATAAAGCTTAGTAAGCTAGTATGTTAACAATAAACAACTATCACCATTCATTAATCATTCAAATAATAGAAAACAATATACAACAATTCAATTAAATCTCAAAGATATCATTTGATCATTCACATAACTTACCAAAGACTTATCAATTCCATAGTTTCCAAAACTCAATTCATTATCATACGTACCTGTACCATCTCGTACCAACCTCATACTCAACCACATCTTTCATTTACCAGTTGAACCATTCGGAATAGAAGTCGGATACTCAAGGGTCTTACACGATAAGTACCTATACCATGGCCCAAAGCCAAATCAAGGTAACTTATTTGAAATTCTGATATCTTGGCCCGAAGCCAAATCAGCCGATATGCATGGCCTGAAGCCAAATCAGTTTATCTCGCACACGAAGTGCTATATCATGGCTTGAAGCCAACTCAAAGTATCCCAAATGACATGTCACTAGCATCCTAAACTATTCCTAAGGTTCAACCGGGATTTCAACAGTTGAATCTTCATCAAATCATTTCCAAACTTGTCTGTAATCACAAAATCACAATTCATGCTATATCAAAGCACATAAAATACATTTGAAAGGAAACTATAACATACAAACTTACCTTAGATATTAAAATGGTGAATCGATTCGATTAGTCAATAACTTTATCTTTTCCCCGATCCAAATCTGTATTTCTCCTTTCTTGATCTAAATATATTTAAAATTAACTTATTTAATCATCCATTCATTCAATTTAATCCCAAAATACACTTTAAATGTAACACCCCTCACCCATATTCAACGCCGGAATAGGGTTACGGAGCATTACCAAACTTATAACACATATAACTGTACTTTTCTTATACATTCAATCAATTAATACAATTCTCATTCAATCTCAATCAATTTTTCCATTATAATAGCCTATGAGGCCTAAAACATGCTTTAGGAGCGATTCGGGACTAAACCGATAACTTATAAAAATTTCACGAAACTTTGAAAATTTTACTCAAAACGGAGGACACACGCCCGTGTGGATAGGCTGTGTGTCTCACACGACCACCAGACATGCCTGTGTCACAAGCCATGTGAAAATAGGGGGTACATACTGACTTGGGTCACACGACAAACCACACGACCGTGTGTCTAGCCCGTGTGCCCTTCGAAGTGGCCACACATGCTCGTGTGCCAAGTCGTGTACTAGGCCATGCCAAACCTGTAGGGTATAGTGACTTATGAAACACAGCCAAGTCACACATCCGTGTGCTAGGCCGTGTGCCAATTAAGGGGGTATACTGACTTGTACCACACAGCCAGTCACACACCCGTGTGTGAGACCGTGTGGAGTATATTGACTTGATTTAATTGTCAACACCAGGAGACATACGGCCGTGTAACATGACCATATGTCACACATAGCCGAGACACACGCCCATGTCTCTCTTCGTGTCATAGCTTCCTCAGGTTTCCATGTAGCTTCATCATTCCCGTGTTTATGCCAAAGAACCTTCACTAGAGTTATGCGTTTATTTCTCAATTCTTTGATTTCACGAGCTAAAATCTTAATCGGTTCTTCGCTATACGTTGAATCAGTCTATATCTCAACATCTACCGGAGAAATCACGTGTGATGGATTTGATCTGTATCGACGTAGCATAGAAACATGAAAGACATTATGAATCTTTTCAAGTTATGATGGTAAAGCTAGTCGGTATGCTACAAGCCTTATTCTTTCGACAATCTCATATGGTCCGATAAATCATGGACTCAACTTTCCTTTACGACCGAATCGAATAACCTTTTTCAATGGTGACACCTTTAGAAACACTTGGTCCCCGACTTGAAACTCAATTTCTTTACGTTTCAAATCCGTATATGATTTCTATCGATCTAAAGTTGCTTTTAATTTGTCACGAATCATTCACTTTTTCTTCAGTTTCTTTGATCAATTCAACCCTGTGAACCTTTTTCTCACTTAGTTCAATCCAGTATAGTGGAGTTTGGCATTTGCAACCATATAAAGCTTCATACGGTGCCATCTTAATACTTGTCTAAAAACTATTGTTATACGCGAATTCAATCAACAGTAAGTATTTTTCCCAATTGCCCTCAAACTCTAAAACACAACATCTCAACATGTCTTCGAGAATCTGTATCACTCTCTCGGTCTAACCGTCAGTTTGAGGATATAAAGCTGTACTGAAATTCAACTTTGTACCTAGGGCTTCTTGAAATTTCTTCCAGAATCGCGACGTAAATCTCGGATCTCTATCCGAAATAATAGATAATGGCACCCCGTGCAATCGAACAATCTCAGAAGCATACAATTTAGCTAGTTTATCAAGTGAGTAATTTGTACGTACCGATATAAAATGAGCAGATTTCGTTAGTCGATCAACGACAACCCAGATAGTATCTTTCTTTTTCGAAGTTAGGGGCAACCCTGACACAAAGTCCATTGTAACTCTATCCCATTTCCACTCGGGAATCATCATAGGATGCAATAAACTAGATTGTACTTGATGTTCAGCTTTGACTTGCTAACAAATCAAACATTTAGAACAAACTCCTAGATATCTTGTTTCATGCCTTGCCACCAGTAAAACTGTTTCAAATCGTTGTACATTTTGGTACTTCCCGAATGAACTGATAAGCAACTATTGTGTGCTCATGCAAAATCTTCTGAATGAGTTTCAAATTTCTCGATATGCAAATTCTATTCCAAAATTTTAAACAATCATTGGCTCCGATCTAAAACTTTGAATTAGGAATAGTCTCACATTGAATTCGTTTAACTCACAATTCACGGTCATCTTTTTGGGCTTCATGATTTGTTAAAGAAATGTCGGTTTAGCTTTTAATTCAGCTAAAGTAGACCCATCATCACAAATCATCAACTTGGTATTCATTACTCTTAATGCAAACAAAGATTTTCGCCTCAAGGCATCAACAACAACATTAGCTTTTCTCGGGTGATAATCAATCACAAATTCATAATCTTTCAATAACTCGAGCCATCTTCATTGTCGTAGATTTAAGTCTTTCTATGATATCAAATATTTTAAGCTTTTGTGATCCATATAAATGTGGCATTTTTCACGGTATAAGTAGTGTCACCAAATTTTCAATGCGAACACAATTGCAGCCAACTCTAAGTCATGCGTCGGATAGTTCTTTTCATGCGGTTTTAGTTGTCGAGAAGCATAAGCTATGACTTTTCCTTCTTGCATTAGAACACATCCCAGACCATTAAATGATGCGTCACTATAAATCACAAACTCTTTCCCCAATTCAGGTTGAACTAGAACTAGTGATTCAGTTAATAGTACTTTCAACTATTCAAAACTCTGCTAACATTTTTCTGACCATTCAAATTTCACATCTTTTTGAAGCAGTCGTGTCATCAGTGTCACAATCATAAAAAATCCTTTCTTGAATCTTTTGTAATAACCTGCTAAGCCCAGAAAACTACGAAATTCAGACATTTCTCATAGGTTTCTAGTCAATAATAGCATAAATCTTACTTAGGTCAACTCTAATACCTTCAGCTGAGACAATATGCCCCAAAAATCCAACCTCTCGAAGCCAAAACTCACATTTGCTGAACTTTGCAAATAATTTCTTATCATGTAGAGTTTGTAACACAACTCTCAAGTGCTTGGCATGTTTAGATTCATCTTTCGAATAGATCAAAATGTCGTTAATGAATACAACAACAAATCTGTCTAAATAAGGTCTGAATATCTGGTTTATCAAGTCCATGAAAACTGCAGGAGCATTAGTTAATCTGAAAGGCATAACAAGGAATTCATAATGTTCATACCTTATTCTGAATGCGGTCTTAGGTACATCTGAATCTTTAACTCGCAATTGATAATAACCCGATCTCAAATCAATCTTTAAAAATAATGTAGCCCATTTCAACTAATCAAATAAATCATCAATCTGTGATAGAGGGTATTTGTTCTTTATAGTCACTTTATTTAGCTGGCTGTAATTGATACACATTCTCATCGTGCCATCCTTCTTCTTTACAAACAATACCGGTGCACCCTAGGGTGAATAACTCGGTCGTGCAAAACCTCTGTCTGTCAATTCTTGCAACTGAGCTTTCAACTCTTTTAATTCTATTAGATCCATTTTGTACTAAGCTATTGATACCGGTGTTGTTCCCGATACTAATTCAATACCAAATTCAACCTCTCTGATTGGTGGCAAACCCGGTAATTCTTCTGAAAATACATCGAAAAATTCACAAACAGCAAGTACAGATTCAATCTTTGATTCAGACACCTTTGTATCAAGTACGTATGCAAGCTATGCATCACAACCCTTTTTCATACATTTCTGAGCTAACACAAATGATATCATAGTAGGTAACTCACTCAAATCATCAGACTCAATCTGAAGAATTTCACCGTTTTGACATTTCAATTTGATAATCTTTCGTATACAATTCACAACTACATCATGCATAGTTAGCCAGTCCATACCTAGAATCACGTCAAACTCATCGAATGGTAGAAGCATCAAGTCAGCTAGAAAACAGTAACCCTTAGTCATCAAAGGACAATTCTTACAAATTTTATCAACTAAAACAGACTTGATTGAAATGTTATTTTGTAACCTAGCCATTGGAATGGCTAGTAATGGTTCATTTTGGTGTGACTAAGTAGATTATTATGATATATATATATATACACATGTGTGATGTTAAGAGTATGTGATCAATGTTGTGAAGGCCTAAGTTAAACTAAGGTAAGGTTGTGGTCATGTATGCTTGTAGTGATATGCCTTGTTGAGTGAAGAAGTTTGTTTAATTTGAATGCCTGAATTGGTTGGTATTGTTTGTGTGCTTTAAGTACAGGTATTGGGTGAAGTTTTGGGTGAGAAATGAAGCTAGGAATGGCTTCATTTTGTGCACATGGGTAGACACACGGGCATGTGTCTATACTATGTGTGACACACGACCTGGTAACATGGGCGTGTAGTTAGGCCGTGTGTCCCCTGCACCTAAATTTTGAGAAATAGAATGCTCAGAATTGAGCATACGGGCATGTGTCCCATCCGTGTGTGCCACTCAGCCTAGAACACCGGCATGAGTCTTGGTTGTGTGAAACTTGCACCTATTTTTGAATTGAATTAATTAACCATACAGCCTAGCATACGGGCACGTGGCATGGTCGTGTGTGCAGGTCAGAGAGCTACACAGGTCGAACACAGCCTCCAACATGGGCGTGTCCCAGGGTCACACGGGCATGTCCATTGGACCACATGGGCGTGTGAGCCCTGCACCTTGGAAAAATTTTGTAATTTCATGAAAATTCTTACAGGCCCTGATTAAGTCCTAATTCAATTCTAATGCTCATATTGGGCCTCGAGGGCCCGATCAAGGGACGTTATGGATAATCTTGGTAAATGAATAGTAATTTACATAGATTAATGGAAAGAAATGTTTTGAATGTTCTGGTAATGCTCCGAAACCCTATTTCAGCAATGGGTACGGGTTACGGGTGTTACACACAGTTATGTTACACGACCGTGTCGCTTGTTGTTGAATAAAAAAACAAGTCAGTATGCTCCACATGGCTTAGCACACGGGCGTGTGACTTGGTCGTGTGGTATAGGTTAGTATACCTTATAGGTTTTGTATGGCCTAGTACACGGCCTGGCACACGGGCATGTGTGGTCATTTTTAGGGCCCACAGGCTAGTCACACGGGTGTGTGTGTTGTCCATGTGACCCAAGTCAGAGAATTACACGGGGTCGGACATGGGCTGGGACACGGCCATGTGAACCCATTTTGAATGTCCACACGGCCTGTGACACTAGCGTGTTTTTGGCCGTGTGAGACACATAGTTCGGCCACACAGGCGTGTGTCCCTTATATTTTGCAAAATTTTCTAAGTGTTCCAAAAGTTTCCTAAGTTATTGGTTTAGTCCCGAACCATTCCGAATGTATGTTTTAGGCCTCATAGGCTTATACTAGGTACATTATGTATGTTGTTGAATGATGATTACATGAAATTAAAAATGTATGTGAAATTGTATAATATGTTCGGTAATGCCCCGTAACCCTATTCTGGCGTTGAATACGGGTGAGAGGTGTTACACACGATGTTGAGACAATGATAATCTCAAGTCTAAGGATCATATACATAGTTATTATAACACTCTATACCCGATCCACTAACCCAACTTGAGATATAAGGTATTACAACTGTAAAACATTAACTTTATTCACTAATCACTCATAAATAATCAAATAATTCATTTCATAATTCAATTACAACCCTTTCAATGTCATTCAATCATATCTAAACCTAAATAAAGCTTATAGAGCATTTAAAACAAACCAAAAACATTTCTGGACTAAATTGAAGCTTTTACAAAAATTTAAGTAAAAAGTGAAAATAAGGGTCACACGGCCGTGTGACAGAGCTTAGCCATTGTGGCTCAAGAACATGGCCGTGTAACCAAACCGTGTAACAATTTGTGCCTATGTAAATTAGGGTTACACGATCGTGTCATTAGGTCGTGTAACTCTCTGAGGCCGTGTAGGCAAACATGTACAAAAAATCAAAGAGGCCATATGGTCATGTCATACAACCGTGTCTGGCATATAGTCGTGTGGCTGACGTGTCATGTATGTAACACCCCTTACCCGAGTTCGACGCCATAACAGGATAGAGGAGTTATCGGACTTAAGCACATGTAATCATACATTTCCCGGTAATAAAGTTTCACTCTAATTTAAAACTTTTCACAATTGTTTAATTGCCCTACTATGGACCTACGAGGCCTCGAACACACTTTAGGATTGATTCAGGACAAATCTGTGCACCGTAGAAAACTTTGTAAAATTTCAAGTAGATAGGGGCACACGTCCGTGTGAAGGGTCACACGCCCTTGTAACTTTTTAACATGGGCATGTTGAAGGTCCGTGTGATTCAAACGGCCTGAACATATCAGGACACACCCGTGTCCCTAACCCGTGTGGATTTATTTTTCGATTTGAACCTACAGGGGTTTTCACACGGACAGGCATGTGCCCATGTCCCTCACACGGCCATGACAAGCCTGTGTCTCAGCCCGTGTACAAAACCTTGACATTCTGTTTCTAACGTCAGCAACTAATTAAGGGCACACGGCTAAGGCACACGCTTGTGTGTTAGGCTGTGTCCTTTACACAGCTAAGACACACGGCCGTGTCTCTGCTCGTGTGTTCACCACCATGCATACTGACTTGTAAAATTGAGGTGTAGGGGACAAACGGCCGGACTACGTGCCCGTGGGGCAAGCCGTGTGTCACACACGGTCTAGACACACACCCGTGTGTCTTACTGCGTGGAAAAAAATAAGACTATTTACCAAGCCTTTTTGCCACCCTTATTTGCACCAACCTACACTACATCAAGCATAACTAATCCAAGTATAAATACACATAACCAAGCAGCCACAACTATGAAAATCTTCATCAAATACATTTAATAAGGACCAATTTTAGCCAACATTAATGACCTATACAAAATGAATATCACATCCATCATATGAGCCAACACTTGTGGCTAAACTAACATGACACTAAACAATAGATCAAGTCCCTATACATGCCATAATCAAAACATTTAGACTAGCTATACAAAAAGCTTTAGGTGATAGTGTGATCAATGCCTCTGACGTCCCTTGATTCCCGATGCTAACTTGGCAGAACTATAAGAAGATGAAAAGAAAGGGAGTAAGCATAAAGCTTAGTAAGTTGCATATAAATAAGTAACAACATTGACTATGCATATTTCAAACCAACACAACATTCTTGAGTGAACGAAGGTAATTATCCCTACATGCCTATATATTTTACAAGTATAAACCAAGGACTTCAATATCGTCTCAAGATCGTTTTCATAGCTAGAACTTACTCATGCCATTCTTACCATCAAGGCAACATAACTAGACTCTTCTCTCATGAGTTTCGAATAAGAACCTGTACCACTCACAACAAGGTCATAAGCTCTATCATTTTGACATAAATTGTAAATTTCCCATTGAACCATATAGAATACTACAGGATAATCACTAAGCCTCAAACATAGGGTACGGTGCCGACGCCATGTTCCAAACACGGTCTTACATTGGCTTTCACATTTAAGTCGATGCCATGTCCCAGACAGGTCTTACACTGACTTTCATACATCAAGGCTGATGCCATGTCCCAAACAGGTATTACACTGACACACCTCAAGCCGATGCCATGTCTCATACAGGTCTTACATTAGCTTGCATATTTTAAGGTCGTTGCCATGTCCTAGACAGGTCTTACATGAAGTCTCATCTATCGGTGCCGATGCCATGTCCCAGACAGGTCTTACACTAGAACACACATCACCCAAATGTCATGGCATAGATAACCAAATCATTCCTAAGGTTCAACCGGAAGTCTCTACTACACCAATTCTCATAATGCACATTCACAACAATAGTCCACAATTATTGCCACATAAATTATACAATACATAAGTACAAATAAGTTACATTATTTACGTACAACTTACCTCGGTATACAAAAAGTGGATAACTAATAGGCTTTAATCTACTAGCTTAGCCTTCCCCCGGTCTAGGTCCATATTTTGTATTTCTTGATCTAAAATGATAAAAATTCTCTAATTTAATTATCATATTAATCAATGCATTTCATAATTCATATTTTAGCAAAATGACCATTTTGCCCCTAGGCTTTCATAAAATTACTATTTTACCCTTAGGCTCGTAAATCGATTTTTATCAAATTTTCTCACTAACCAAGCCTAGCCAAACTCTTTTTATACTAGAAGCAGCCCAAAATTCCCATTATTACTCATACTTATCTCTTATTTTGTCATCTTTACAAAATGGTCCATCTTAGGTGTTTCCATAAAATCCTTTCACAAAAGTTGTTTATTTAACAACCAAGATTCATTTTCTACCATCAAAATCAGAAAAAAAATGAACACTCTCATGGAAAAACCCTATACTTTTGACCATTTTTGCAAAATAGTCCCCTCACTAGCTAGCTTATGCTACAAGGGTCCCAAAGTACAAAAATTATCAAGAAAGACCATCAAAATCACTTACTTGCAAGAATAAAGAGTGGCTGAAATTTTGAAGTTCCAAAACCCCTAAAATGGCTGAAATTTTCGATGGTGAAAGGAAGGGATGAAAAAGATGAAGTCTTTTGTTTTATTTAATCTTATTTCTAGTCAAAATAGGCTACCAACTTCACCAAATTTGATTTTTTTTATTCATCTTTATCCCTATGGCTGACCATCTCTATAGAAATGGGTCTATTTTCCACTTAAAGACCCCAAATTATGATTCTCCAGCTATTTAACACTATTTGCTTGAAAAATAAAACTTTTGCTCTTTATGCGATTTAGTCCTTTTTCGCAATTAAGCATGCAATCGCTAAAATTATTTCACCAAAATTTTTATGCACTCTTATAATCATGCTACAACACATAAAATAAATTTTAAAAAAATAATCTCTCTGACCTCGGGTTAGTGGTTTCGAAACCACTGTTTCAACTAGGCCCAAGATCGGGCTGTTACAATTCTTCACCTTTAAGTATTTTCATCCCCGAAAAACTTACCAGTGATGTAACACCCCAAACCCGGCCTAGACGTTATGGTCGAATCTGCGGTGTCACATTAAAGTGTACTTCAAAAAACACAGTCATGTTTGAAAAATTCATTCTATATTAAAACCTCCTTGTGATCCTTACGAAAAACTTTGAATATCTTTTTCTTTGACAAAAATCAAATCGGTGCAGCAAAGTTTTAATCATATTAGATATTTTTTGTATTTAAAAAAAACATGATAGTTACGGAAGCTTTTTAAAATATGTTGCAATAGCGTGGTGTTTTGAAAACATTTATTCTTATGAAAAACCACGACCTACTTCTAACAGATAGGATCCATGATAAATAAACCCCAAATCAAAAGTAAAACTTTAAAAGGCCTTATTACATAACAAATACCCAAATTAAATGGCTTAAAGACTAAAAATTTAAAATAGAAGCAAAAGCAGTGGTGTGGCCTCCATCGAGTCCCTCGCAGCACCGGTCCACCTATGGATTTCCTGCACACAAAAGAAGAAGGGTGAGTTATGAAAACTCAGTGTGTAATCCCTTTACAATAGTCAGTCAAACAATAGGCAATTACAAATTGGGCCTAAGCCCGTTTCAGTGACAGTCCAGTATCAGTTGGGGCTATATCCCATTACAGTATCAGTGATAGAAATGCAATCAGATATCCTACCCATCCATCCTCTACACTCCACTCCGTCCAGCCCTACACTCCATGTGGGGAAAAAATCGACCCACCCATCCCTACACTCCAAAATATAGCACCGATTGCGGCACTAAACAGTATTTTCAGCAGAACTGCCAGTACAGTACACTTCATCCAAATATATCAAACCCACCCCCATGCAATGTGTCATTCATAATACAATATGTGTATGAAAAAATGTCATGCTCGAATACAGTTATACATATCATAGGGATATATCAGTCATTTTACCTCATTAGGGTATAACAGTCATTTCATCAGTATGGTGTCGAAGGGTACTTACTGACCCAATGGTAGGTCCACAATTGTCTCGGGCGACTCGTGCAACCTTAACGGTCAAATAGACGGTCAAATAGTAAAAATGGGCCCAAAGCCCGTAACACGGCCCATGTAGGCTCACACGTCCGTGTGGCCCATAAAGCTCCATAATGGCCTTGGTCGTGTAAGCTACATAGCCTGGCCCAATAAACTCTACATGTCCATGAGGTTTTCCCATATGGGGCCCACGAGCCCATGCGGCCCACACGATCCATTTCAGCCCTACGTGGCCCAAAACGACCTAAGCCCATGAAATCTCTCATAGTGGCCTCTACGGTCCAATGCCCACATTTTACGCGTTCGAATTACTACATGAGCGAGTGCACGCTCGTGCAGTGTCAACAATCATACTTTTTCGGCTTTTGTCGGTCTACTTTTATAGCAATGTGATTACACACATATTTATGAGAGTAGCACAATCTCCACGTACACCAACCTAGATTCAATCATGACCCAATGTCAGTCTTTTAATCGTTAGGGTTAAACACCCTCTTATTAACACTTAATCCACAATATGGTACATGTTACTTACCTTGTTTAAGCAAGTACAGTTTAATCCCTCTTCAAACCAGTGATCACCAAATCCTTGGCACAACCTGCATTGTATCCTAATCTCTTTAACTATCCCTGTAACACCTCAAACCCGACCTAGACGTTATGGCCGAATCTGGCCATGTCACATTGAAGTGTTTTTCGCAAAGAATGATATTGTTTAAAAACCCTTTCCATTGTTACCTTTGTTGTGTGTTCTTAATGATGATTTTAAAACATGTCATTTATTTTCCAAAATGTGAGTAGGTTGTCGGAAGTTAATCAAATTAAAACGTCTTTACTTTTAAAAATGAAGTTTCTTGCGGAAACTTTAAAAATGTGTTGCGTAAGCGTGGTGTTTTGAAAAGCATTTATCTTTTTGAAAATTTGCATCCTACCACTAGTAGGTATAAATCATAATAAAATAATAAAATCCCAATTTAAAGAATAAAACTTAAAGAGGCCTTTTACATAAAAACACCCAAACAAACTACTTATAAATTAAAAGTTAAAAATGGAAGCAAGAGCGGTTGTGTGGCCACCTTTGAGTCCCTCGTAGCATAAATCCACCTACGACTGGGGATTACCTATACATTTAAAACAAATGGGTGAGTTTACGAAAACTCAGTGTGTAATCCTAATAATAAACAAACAGTGAACAACACAGTCTGGGCCTAAGCCCATATCAGTAAAAGTTCAAATCAGTTAGGGCCTTAGCCCATTACAGTAACAGTAGTAGTGGCAGTAATCAGTGCAGAATGCAAATAGAAAGTCCTACCCAACCATCCTCTACACTCCACTTCGTCTAGCCCTACACTCCATGTGGGGATAAAATCAACCCACCCATCCCTACACTCCAAATATAGCACCGATTGCGGCACTAATCAGTATTTGTAGTAGAGCTGCCAGTATAATAGGCTTAGAGCCATCAGTGATTTGCAGCAGAGCAGCCAGTACAGTACACTTCCTCCAATCATATATAAGCCCATCCCATACAATGCATCATGCAACATGTCTTGGTATTTTAAGTATATGGCATGTATAGGATTATGGTCATTTTGATATATAGTTTGGTAATGAATTTGATCATTTGAAATGACTTAAAAATTTTAATGTTTTGGTTTTGTATATAGAAATGAAAGTTGGCTTAACTTGGTTAGTTTGGTTGTGTATATAATTGTGTATATGGCTCTTATTATGTGCTTGAATTTGGATATGTGATGTTAGTTGATGTTTGGTAATTAGGGGGTACTAAATGGTTGAGAAATGAACTTGGTAAGTTCATGAGATTAGGCTAATTGATGCAAAGTTGGAATTGTTCATATTAATGATTTGAGATTAGGAAATTTGGTATGAAATTGAATGGTATATTGTTGGATTGGTGTGTTTTGAATTGATTGGTATTGAAATGGGTTGAATTATGTTTGATTCAGGTTATTAGAATGCCTATTTTTATGCCTTGAATTGTGCCATTTGGTTTGATATAGGTATATGCAAATTGGGTGGAAAAATGGCTTGGTAAATATCCTATTTTTTTCTACATGGGCATGTGTCTCAGCCGTGTGCGACACATGGTTATGTTGCACAACCGTGTGTCCCCTAGTGTTGAATTTAAAAAAACAAGTCAGTATGCTCCACACAGTTTAGCACACGGGCGTGTGACTTGGCCGTGTGGCATAAGTCAGTATACCCTACAGATTTGGCACGACCTAGCGCACAGCTTGACACACGGACTTGTGTGGCTATTTTTAGGGCACACGGGCTAGTCACACAGGCATGTGTGTTGGCCGTGTGACCTAAGTCAGAGGGTTACACGGGGCCAGACATGGGCTGGGACATGGCCATGTGATCCCATTTCGAATGTCCACACGACCAATGACACGAGCGTGTCTTTGGCCATGTGAGACACATGGTCAGGCCACACAGGCGTGTGTCCCCTGTATTTTGTAAAAATTTTTAAGCTTTCCTAAAATTTCATGAGTTATTGGTTTAGTCCTGAACCACCCCGAATGCATGTTTTAGGCCTTGTAGGCTCGTAATAAGGACAATATGATTGATGTTGAATGATGATTATGTGATATTGGAATATTTATATGAAATATACGTTTATTTGTGTTATAAGTTTGGTAATGCTCTATAGCCCTATTCCGGTGTTGAATATGGGTGAGGGGTATTACAATTTTTGCTAATTTTAGCAGCCATCTCAACCTATAAATACCCCCCTTTGCTGCTCACTTCAAACACATATCAACCATTTTCATATCTTCACTTCTCTCTCATTTTTCTCTCTTCATTCCCTTCCATTGTTCTTCATTTTCTTCCACTATTATCACACACGATCAATGTAACACCCCACACCTGTACCATACGTCGGGATGAAACACGAGGTGTTGCTTAACTTGAACATATACATTTACATGTTTTCGAGTCACAAAGAAGTGGTCAAATTTAAAACTTTTCCAAACTTTACGAAAAACTCATTAATATGGGCCTACGACGCCCAAAACATTCATTTGAAATCTTTCGGGATCGGTTCGGATCATTTAAAGGATTCTGAGAAAATAACACGTGACATAGGGGCACACGCCCGTGTGAGAAAGGCAACACACCTGTGTGACCATTACAACATGGTCGTGCTGATGGCCCGTATGGTTCACACGACCTAAGCATTTAGGGACACGCCCATGTTCTTTACACGTGTGGAAATAATTTCCACTTTGAACCTACAGAGGTTTTCACACGGCCTGACACATGCCCATGTCCATGGCCTGTGTCCCTCACACGGCTATGACACGCCCGTGTGCAAAAACCTAGACATTCTATTTCTAGCGTCAGCAATTCTTAAGGGCCACACGGCCAAGGCACACGCCCGTGTGCTAGGCCATGTCCTTCACATGGTTGAGACACACGCCCGTGTCTCTACCCGTGTGTTTACTACCATGCATACTGACTTGAAATTTTTACGTGCAGGAGACACACGGCCAGAAAACACGCCCTTGGGGTTGGCCATGTATCACACACAGCCTAGACACACGCTCGTGTGTCTACCCGTGTGGGCAACATAGGGCTATTTACCAAGCCCTTTGCCACCCTGAAACACAAAATAACAACATCCAGCATGCTAAAGATCATCATAATATGATTCCTCAATATAACAACCACATCAAAGGCCTTTACACGTTTCATATTTACAAAACAACTAACAAATTTCCCATTCATGAAATAGCTTCTTGTATTCATATAACAACTTTCTACTTTAGCCATTTCTATGGCCTTACACAAAATGAACCAACTGCTCAAGTAAGCCAACACATTTGGCTAATTAACAATGACACAAAACTCAAAAGGTAGGGTCCTATACATGCCATTATCAAAATAAAAGATCTAACTATACCGAGTGCTTCGGATGATGTGTGACAGGCTTCTCCGACGTAGGCGACGATCCTTGAGCTACTTTAGCGGCACTGTAAGAAAATGGAAAGGAAATAGGGTAAGCATAAAGCTTAGTAAGTCGTATGAAAATAAGTATAACGACACTTTACCATTCATCACCATGCTCATAACACTAAAATAGGCATAAGCACAACTTACTCGTCACTATCCAACACAATTCACATAACATATACTAAGCTCACATCTCAAGCATTTCATTTAGGTACCTGTGTCACTCACAACATGGTTATACTTATGTTGTTTAACTTAAACTATCACCCTCACCATTGAACCATTTGAAATACAATCGGATAGTCACTAAACCTCTTACATAGGGTATATTGCCGATGCCATGTCCCAGACTTGGTATTACATTGGCTCTTATGTTAAGCCGATGCCATATCCCAGACATGGTCTTACACTGAATCTCACGTATCCATTCCAATGCCATGTCCCAGACATGGTCTTACACTGACACATCATGTAGCCGATGCATGTCCCAGACATGTCTTACACTAGCTTACATCTTGAGGCTGATGCTTGTCCCAGACATGTCTTACACTAGCCCTCATAATGTTGCCTATGCATGTCTTAGACATGTCTTACACTAGCACTCATAATGTGGTCAACGCATGTCCCAGACTTACACTAGCACACATATCACCCAAATGTCATGGCATGAACATTCGATTTATTTCTTAAGGTTTGAACGGGAGTCCACTATCTCAATATGTATTATGCATAATTATTCCCACAACCAAGCAATTTATGCTATATCAATTCAATTACAAATAATAACAACGTAGTTGTATTATTTACATACAACTTACCTCGGATTACAAAAATGTAGTCGACTAGCTCAGCTTAGTCCACTTGCTTCGTTTTTCCCCGGTCTAGGCCCAGATTTTGTAAATCTTGATCTAAAATGATAAAAGTTCACGAATTTAATCATTTTATTACCCTAGTTACTCAACAATATAAAATTGGGCAAAATGACCATTTTGCCCCTAGACTCTTGCAAAATGACCATTTTACCCCTAAGTTTTAAAATTGGTTTTTATCAAATTTCTTCACATCTTAAGCCTAGTCGAACCCTTTTTAATCTTATAGGCACCCAAAATTTCAATTATTTATCATATTAATCATCTAATTTTCAACTTATGCAAAATGGTCCCTAGTTAGGGTTTCCATGAAAACTACTTCACAAAACTTGTTTATTACACAACAATAACTCATATTCCTCCATAAAAAAATTCAGAAAACAGCATGTTTACTATCATGAACTTTCAACCATTTTGCAAAATAGTCCCCTATTTTGAAAGCTCATGCTATAAGGGGTCCAAAAATACAAAAATTATCAAGAAAAACTATCAAAATCACTTACTTGTGAAGGTAAAGAGTGGCTGCAATTTTCAACCTTTCAAAACCCTTATTTTGTTGGTATTTTTGGTGGAGAGAATGAAGGTGTAAAGATGATATCACTTTCTCTTTATTTTATTTCATTTTGGTCAAATAAGCTACCAAATTTCTACCTAATTTTGACTTTCTCCATATTTTGTCTCCTATGGCTCGCCATCACCTATCCAAGGGTCTATTTGCCCTTTAAAGACCCCAAATTTAAGTTTCATGGCATTTTAACACCCTCAGCTATCAATTCAAGACTTTTGAACTTTATGCGACTTAGTCCTTTTTTGCAATTGAGCTCACAAACGTCAAAATTAACTCATCAAATTTTGCATGTACTAAGATAAACATGCAATGACTCCAAAATAATAATACAATAATTCCTCTGACCTCAGATTAGTGGTCTCGAAACCACTGTTGTGATAAGCCTAAAATCAGGCTATTACAATTCCTCCCTCTCGTCCCCGAAAATCTTACCGGTGAATAGATTTGGGTATTGGTCTCTCATGGTTTCCTCGGGTTCCCATGTGGCTTCCTCAACTCCATGACTATGCCATAAGACTTTCACAAGTGCTATACTCTTATTCCTTAACTGTTTGACTTCCCGAGTCAAAATCTTAACCGGCTCTTTGCTATAAGTCATGTCTAGATGAATCTCAACCTCTGATGGCGCAATCACATGCAAAGGGTCTGATCTATATCGACACAACATAGACACATGGAACACGTCATGAATCTTTTCCAACTCTGAGGACAAAGCTAATCTGTAAGCAATAGGCCCTACTCTCTTGGTAATCTCAAAAGGGCCTATGAAACGAGGACTCAGCTTGCCCCTTCTACCAAATCTGAGAACCTTCCTCCACGGTGATACTTTCAAAAACACCTTATCACCGACTTGAAACTCGATTTCTTTTCGTTTCAAATCTGCGTAGGATTTCTGTCTATCCGATGTGGCTCTCAGGAAATCATGAATCACATTAACCTTCTCTTCAGTCTCTTTGACTAAATCGATCCCGTGAATCTGATTCTCTCTCAGCTCGGTCCAATATAAAGGCGTTTGGCACTTATGCCCATACAAAGCCTCATAAGGCGCCATTTTCACACTTGATTGATAACTGTTGTTATAGGCGAATTCGACTAATGGTAAATACCTTTCCCAACTTCCCTGAAACTCAAGAACAGAACATCACAACATGTCTTCCAATATCTGAATTACTCTTTTTGACTGATCGTTAGTTTGCGGATGAAATGTCGTGCTAAAATTTATCTTTATTCCCAAAGCCTCCTATAGTTTCTTCCAAAACCGTGAGGTAAACCTCGGATCTCTATCTGAAATAATTGACAAGGGCACTCCATGAAGTCTCACGATCTCAGAAACATAAAGATCGGCCAATTTCTCAAGGGGATAGTCGATACGCACCGGTATAAAATGTACTGACTTAGTAAGTCTATCAACAATTACCCAAACTGAATCCTTTTTCCTTGGTGTTAAAGGCAACCCTGACACAAAAATCCATGGTTACTCGGTTCCATTTTCATTGGGAACCATCACAGGCTGAAGTAAACCCGAGGGTACTTGATGTTCAGCCTTCACTTGCTGACAAACTAGACATTTAGAAACAAACTCAGAAATGTCTCTTTTCATTCTCGACCACCAGTACATTTTCTTCAAGTCATTGTACATTTTCACACTACCCGGGTGAATAGACAAACAACCACTATGTGCCTCTTGCAAAATCTTCTGAATGAACTCGTTATCCTCGGGTACACAAATTCTACCTCGGTACATCATACAACTGTTAGTACCAATCTAAACTCTGATTCGACACCCAACTTACACTAAGTTCTTTTGGCTTGTAATTCCCTGTCGTTATTCTGAGCTTCGCCAATCTCTTGCAGGAACATCATTTTAGCTCTCAACTCTGTCAGAACCATCATCAGTCACTGACAACTGAGCATTCATAGTTCTCAAGGAGAACAATTATTTCCTACACAATCATCGACTACTACATTAGCCTTTCCAAGGTGGTAGTCAATCACCAACTCGTAGTCTTTTATCAATTCTAACCATCGCTGTTGCCGTAAGTTCAACTCCTTTTGAGTCATCAAATACTTTATATTTTTATGGTCGGTGAATATTAGACATCTCTCACCATACAAGTGGTGTCTCCAAATCTTTAATGTAAACACTGTAACACCCCTAGCTCAAATCTGATCGCCAGATTAAGGCTAAGAGGTATTACCGAACTAAACATTTAATTATCTCATTCACATTGTCAATAAACATAAACAGAGATCGAGCTAAAATACATACTGATATTTAAGTTATACGCCATTTTCGTATGGCCAAAATATTTACAATTTCAAAACATCGTTATCATCAGCCTAACCTATACATGCCATATCGAGTCCAAAATATAATCGTACTCAAAAAGATCGATAGTGTGATGAATCACTGACGATCCCCAGTCGGTGGCCAAAATCAACAATTTATAAAATAGAGAAATAAAGAACAGAGTAAGCTTTCAAAGCTTAGTAAGTTTTAAGCATCACAAACAATTAAAGACTTATCGAAAATCGAAACATTCATTTAAACAGACTTATTCTCAATTCAAATTGCTTCATGGCCGAATACACATAAACATAAACATAGATTCTCAGTACATATTTTTCTTTTACTTAAAGTTCATACGATGCATTTAAATCAAATAATCTCATATATTAACAACATTTGACCGAATAGGTCATTGTTTTACTCGTAGATATAACAATCATTCACACTTAAGTATCATTCTTTAATACTAATAATTCACAAAATCATTGACTGAATGTACATGAGTACATAAAGTAATTTTAACATATAATTCATATACAAATATACCATGACCGATTAAATCATTCTCATATTCGCAAATATAACCATCAATCACATTTATATATATTATTCTTTGATGCTAATGATTCACTTCGAAATCAATTCACCGATGTGTAAGTAATACGTACCTGAACATCTTAAATGTATAGTATTGTAATGCCTCGATTTTTGGGCCTAAGAGTAATGGGCCTTGAGTCTAGGTTCGGGTAGAAGATGGCCCGAACAAATTGGATGTGTTAATTATTATTATTATTATTATTATTATTATTATTATTATTTAGTATGTAATTAAATAAATTACGAAGGGTTATGGTGTGGGAAAAAGCCCCAAGAGTAAATTTAATTCGAGGCAATTCCTGAATTTTTAATTTTGGAGAAAGAGGGTTCTGGCGATATGGGCTTTTAAAATTAAGGTGGTAAATTATGATACAAATAAGGCCATGGTAAAGTGGCAAGGTGGCGCCACTAAGTTCCTAAAAAAATGGCACCTGGGAAGGAATTAAAGGTCCAGGGTTCAAGTTGCAAGGTAGGCATATTGTTACTTTTTAATTTTAGGCATGTGCCGAGATTGTGATCACTTAAGTGAATTTCAGCAAGGGCCTTAGGGAGGTTGGACCGATTGTTTTAGTTGATATTAGGGCTAGGTTCTTTTCTTTTTCTGTCTTGGAGAATTAGGGTTAGCCACCTGAAAGCTTTCACTGTCATTCATCCTTTCTGAGTTCTCACAAAAGCCGAAAACGTAAATTCTTTCTCCTTGATGCCGAGTTCTTCTTCCTCTCTTTTTCCTCCATTTTTTCTTCCTTTTTGCTTTTTCTTCTAGCCGAAACCTTCTGATCACCTTACTCACCTCCTCTATCGATCCCATCCTCCACAAAACCTTCATAGCCGATCGCCATAAAAGCCAAAATCCTGAAAACTCACTTCTTGTGCCGATTTCTCCAAGCCAAAATCCTTCAGTTATTTTTGTTCCTTTCGATTAACTTTCATCTTCTTTAAACCCTTAGTATCTGTCGGCAACATTACTTCAAAGTTTTAGCCTCAAATCGTCATCTTCTTCATCACTTAAAAAGCCGAAGTACCATAGATTTAGGGACTTATAGCCGAAACTTTAGATCATCTGGATTTGAGTGCTACTATCATTTAAAGGATAGATCTGCATCAAATCTGCATAGAAATCAAAGAGGAATAGGTGGTAAGTGCTCATCACCTCAGATCTAGTCTTATTTTACAATTTAGAAAAAGTCGAAGTCCCTAAAATCTAGGGAGGCTGTCGATATGGGCATAGGGCTTTAAGGGTCTTTAACCGATGATTTCTTTTGGTGTTTAGTGTCTTCTAGAGGTTGGATCGAAGGCTTGGATCTTTGGAACAACTAGACCTAGATCTAGTCATCGGTTTTCGGTAAAAAGGTAAGATTCTAAAGGCTTTAAGGGCATGATTCGAATATGGTAGGTGAATATTTGGATTGGTTATTGTGGTTTGCAATCTAAGAATTATGGTAATCAATTGTAGGACATCGTAAGGGATCTCAGTGGCAGTTGTCACCAAATAGGTGTGTAACAACCCTCGTAGTAGCTTAGGCTAATATTCGTAGAAAAGCCGAAATGCCAAAATTTTGGCATTTCGGGAACTTGAGATTTTGCATGTGGTTTTAGATGCGATAAAAATGATATGATCGGTGTTTGGATCGATGGAACAGGTAAGAGCACAATTCTGTGCACGACGGTAAGTTGGGCCTCAATAGGCTGAAATTGGGCCCAAAGGGCTTTCGGGACCATTTGGGTAAAATTGCTAGAAAATGGAATTTGGAAAGATTTCATGTTAACACGGTTAGTACTGTTGTAAAATTTGGATTATGTGGGCTTAATGGGCTAAATCGGCATTCGTAGGACCCATTAGGGGTTTTGGGCCCAAAAGCCCTAATTTGATAAAGTGCGTTAAAATCACTGTTTAAACACTTGAGAATGTTGATAATTGTTAATGATCATGGAAAACCCATAATATTTGGTAACTTTACGAAATTACCCCTTAAATATGGAAAATGATTATTGTGCCCTAGGTAAAAATGACCATTATACCCCTAGGATTTAATTATGAATATGATGCATGAGATTTTGATATACATGAAATGACATGATATGCACATGATATGTTATGAGATGCACATGATATACTCATTATATGCATGGGTTGGGTTTGATATAAATGGAGGAAGTGCAAAAAGGGCTTTGCCCGGGCCATCAAAAAGGGCTTTTGCCCGATTTATCAAAAAAAGGGCTTTGCCCCAATTATTAAAGAGGCTAGGCCTCGGTTATATGATAAAGCGGCTATCTTTGCCGATGGAGAGTTTGGTTGGGTGGGTTGAGTTATTCCCCACATGGAGAGTTTGGTTGGTACGGGTGGAGAGTAGCGAATGGTGGGTTGAGTAGTCTCCCCAAATGGGCTTGCATACATTCATTGGTATTATATGTGATATTGAAATGGGCCTATGGGCCATACCGATTATAGTAAAGGCTTCGACCCAGTGATATGATTTATGAAAAGGCTTCAGCCCAGTAACCATTAAACGAAAGGCTTCGGCCGAGTATGCTGGTATTAATTTGGGCTCTGAAAGGGGCTTGTTGCACACTGAGTTTCCAAACTCACCCCCCTTTCCTTATCTTTGCAGGTGAGACTTGATGTGGAGACTTGGAGCAGGAGGGGATTCAGAGTGGCCATGTGGACTGTTTAAAATAAGTGATTATGCCTTCACTTTTATTCTAGAATACTTTCTTTATGTTTTCGGGTTTTAAGTTGTAATAAGGCCACTTTAATTATTTTTAATTACTTTAGTATGATTATTAGCTTAGGCATGATATGGATTTAAAGGTTTCGGATTGAATAGCTCTAGGGGTTTTTAAAACAAATTATCTGATTTCAAAATATCATGAAACAAGACAAAGCTTCCGCAACGAAAACGTTTTAAAAAAAAATTAACAAGGGCTTTCAATGGCTTAAAACGAAATGGTTTTTCCTGAACAATCATTCAATTAAAGTGTGGCAATGGTTGTGTCCATGTCTAGGAGTGGATCCATGGAGAGCTTGGTACTTAAGCAGTCTAATTGACTCACCTCCTCTTTTCCGGCATCCTACTTGGTGCACAGCTTCCATTCACTTTAATCTATAACAAAAATACTCTTTAAACACTAAGAAAGATGTTAGTTAAAACATGACTTTTACAGTAACGCTTCAATGTGACACGTCGAATTCGGGCCTAACTTCTAGGCTGGGTTTGGGGTGTTACATTTAGTGGTATCAGAGCCAAGTTGCAACAACTCGGTTGTGAGTTTCTAAACGGGTTTAAAATCAAGAATTTCAAAATAAGGGTATTTTAAATCAATTTTTTTTAAGAATTTCTATTCTGTGTGACCAAATACATGTTTTTGTTTTAAATGGTTTGAAGAAAGAAGTGGCACACTGAATCCCCGGCACCAAGTCTGTAAGTACTTTCTCCTTAAATACAACACATGCATTGAAAACTCATCTGAGATAGGATTGAGACTTTACTATGATACTGTAGCTAGGTTGATACTAAAACCATAGAGACTAAGGCAATGGGAACTAAAAACCCAAAAAGATTGAGACTGTAACTAGGCTATGATTCTGTAAAGAACAAAAACTCTAAAATACTATCTCTACATAAGACATATGAATGAATAGTAAAATTTTGAGATCTTTGTAGTTATTTGATATATGTACTGGTAATGTAGAGTATTGATATGGATTCGGAGGGTAAGCAAAGTTTGCCAACTTCGGGTAGCGGTAACTCGGAGCTTGAGACTGAGGCACTGACCGAGTTAGTAAGGAAAGTGGTAGAAGAAGTATTGGAGACCAAGGTTAAGGAAATTAGGGAAACGCTTCAAGCAGGGTGCTTGGAGTGTAAGAAGAGGAAGGATTCTAGTTCTCAGAAGACTAAGCCTCGTTCTGTGAAACATGTTAAGATACAACCAAACTTTCCAACCTGCAAGAACTGTAACGGGCGTCATCCAGGTGAATGCCATAGAAAGACGGAGCATGCTTTAGATGTGGGTCCAAGGAGCATCGAGCTCGGGATTGCCAAGCTTATTCTATTTAAGTGTGTGTTATGAATTGTATGCATGCTTGATAAATGTTTCTTTACTTTGGTAATTAGATGTTCTGGGTCGTACTAAGAATTATATATATTTTTAAAATTTTAAATTAAATTAGTGTGCAATGAAGCACTGATGGTTTGACTTAAGTAATACGGTTAGTTGGTAGTTTAAAATTTCGAGGACGAAATTTCTTTAAGGGGAGTAGAGTTGTAACGCCCCAATTTTTGGGCCTAGGAGTAATGGGCCTTGAGTCTAGGTTCGGGTAGAAGACGGCCCGAACAAATTGGATGTTTTAATTATTATTATTATTATTTAGTATGTAATTAAATAAATTATTAAGGGTTATGATGTGGGAAAAAGGCCAAAAACTAAATTTAATTCGAGGCAATTCCTAAATTTTTAATTTTGGAGAAAGAGGGTTCTGGCGATATGGGCTTTTAAAATTGAGGTGGTAAATTATGATACAAATAAGGCATTGGTAAAGTGGCAAGATGGTGCCACTAAGTTTCTAAAAAAATGGCGCTTGGGAAGGAATTAAAGGTTCAAGGTTCTAGTTGCAAGGTAGGCATACTGTTACTTTTTAATTTTAGGCATGTGCTGAGATTGTGATCACTTAAGTGAATTTCGGCAAGGGCCTTAGGGAGGTTGGGCTGATTGTTTTAGTTGATATTAGGGTTAGGTTCTTTTCTTTTTCTGTCTTGGAGAATTAGGGTTAGCCACCTGAAAGCTTTCACTTTCATTCATCCTTTTTGAGTTCTCACAAAAGTCGAAAACACAAATTCCTTCTCCTTGATGCCGAGTTCTTCTTCCTCTCTTTTTCCTCCATTTTATTTCTTCCTTTTTGCTTTTTCTTCTAGCCGAAAACTTCTGATCACCTTACTTACCTCCTCTATCGCTCCCATCCTCCACAAAACCTTCATAGCCGATCGCCATAAAAGCCAAAATCCTGAAAACTCACTTCTTGTGCCGATTTCTCCAAGCCAAAATCCTTCAGTTATTTTTGCTTCTTTCGATTAACTTTCATCTTCTCTAAACCCTTAGTATCTATCGGCAACATTACTTCAAAGTGGCAGTCGTCACCAAACAGGTGTGTAACAACCCTCTTAGTAGCTTAGGCTAATATTCGTAGAAAAGCCGAAATGCCAAAATTTTGGCATTTCGGGAACTTGAGATTTTGCATGTGGTTTTAGATGCGATAAAAATGATATGATCGGTGTTTGGATCGATGGAACAGGTAAGAGCGCAATTCTGTGCACGACGGTAAGTTGGACCTCAATGGGCTGAAATTAGGCCCAAAGGGCTTTCGGGCCCATTTGGGTAAAATTGCTAGAAAATGGAATTTGGAAAGATTTCATGTTAAAACGGTTAGTACTGTTGTAAAATTTGGATTATGTGGGCTTAATGGGCTAAATCGGCATTCGTAGGACCCATTAGGGGTTTTGGGCCCAAAAGCCCTAATTTGATAAAGTGCGTTAAAATCACTGTTTAAACACTTGAGAATGTTGATAATTGTTAATGATCATGGCAAACCCATAATATTTGGTAACTTTACGAAATTACCCCTTAAATATGGAAAATGACTGTTGTGCCTTAGGTAAAAATGACCATTATACCCCTAAGATTTAATTATGAATATGATGCATGAGATTTTGATATACATGATATGACATGATATGCACATGATATGTTATGAGATGCACATGATATACTCATTATATGCATGGGTTGGGTTTGATATAAATGGAGGAAGTACAAAAAGGGCTTTGCCCCATTTTACCGAAAAGGGCTTTGCCCCAGTTTACCAAAAAGGGCTTTGCCCCAGTTTATCAAAAAAAGGCTTTGCCCCAGTTATTAAAGAGGCTAGGCCTTTAGTTATATGATAAAGCAGCTATGCTGCTAGTGGAGAGTTTGGTTGGGTGGGTTGAGTTATTCCCCACATGAAGAGCTTGGTTGGTATGGGTGGAGAGTAGCGGATGGTGGGTTGAGTAGTCTCCCCAAATGGGCTTGCATACATTCATTGGTATTATATGTGATATTGAAATGGGCCTATGGGCCATACTGATTACAGTAAAGGCTTCGGCCCAGTGATATGATTGATGAAAAGGCTTCGGCCCAGTAACCATTAAACGAAGGTTTTTACCCAAGATCTCTGGTATTAGTTTGGGCTCTGAAAGGGGCTTGTTGCACACTGAGTTTCCAAACTCACCCCTCTTTCCTTATCTTTGCAGGTGAGACTTGATGTGGAGACTTGGAGCCGGAGGGGATTCAGAGTGGCCATGTAGACTGTTTAAAATAAGTGATTATGCCTTCACTTTTATTCTAGAATACTTCCTTTATGTTTTCGGGTTTTAAGTTGTAATAAGGCCGCTTTAATTATTTTTAATTGCTTTAGTATGATTATTAGCTTAGGCATGATATGGATTTAAAGGTTTCAGATTGAATAGCTCTAGGGCACGTTTTTAAAAGAAATTATCTGATTTCAAAATATCGTGAAACAAGACAAAGCTTCCGCAATGAAAACGTTTTTTTAAAAAAATTAACAAGTGCTTTCAATGGCTTAAAACAAAATGGTTTTTCCTGAACAATCATTCAGTTAAAGTGTGGCAATGGTTTTGTGCATGTCTAGGAGTGGATCCATGGAGAGCTTGGTACTTAAGCAGTCTAATTGACTCACCTCCTCTTTTCCGGCATCTTACCTGGTGCACAGCTTCCATTCACTTTAATCTATAACAAAAATACTCTTTAAACACTAAGAAAGATGTCAGTTAAAACATGACTTTTACAGTAATGCTTCAATGTGACACGCCGAATTCGGACCTAACTTCTAGGTCGGGTTTGGGGTGTTACAAGTACTTACTCGACAATGGTTTACTGCGAACATTCAATATCGTAATCTTACTTAACTTACTGGCATTAAGCCTGTCAGGTCTTAGAACTTGAAACCATTTACCAGCACAAGCCTACGGGAATTTAAACCCGGTATAATACCAGCTAGAAGCCTGCGGGACTTTAGCCCGGACAAATTTCCAGTACGTAGCCTGCGGACCTTAGGTCCGGTTATAATTCCAGCATATAGCCTGCGGACCTTATGTCTGGATATAATTCCAGCACATAGCCTGCGGACCTTAAGTCCGGATATAATTCCAGCACATAGCCTGCGGACCTTAAGTCCGGATATACATCACTGAATGTCATGCATACTTATTTGCAAGAAAATTCAATCCACATAACATCTCACAATCATAGTTCATTTATTTCATTCGAATAATAGCATAACATGGGCACCATTCATATAACTTTTGGCTCAATAACATACATAAGAATATATGTCCATTTTACTTTCCAAGCTTAACTTCTAATGTCTATTCGGCTTTAAGCCTTAAACATAAATTGTTTGTCACTCAACTATATTCAAATAGAATCAATGGATTGCAGTACAGTTATCATACACATATCAAGACATTATCAATTACGTACTAAATGTGACTATTCAAAACTTACCTCGGATATACTTGAACGGTTCCGAAAAGGCTACTCAATTACTTTCTCCTTTCCCCTATCCAACTTCGACCCTCTTTGCTCTTTAGCTTAAATTCAACAATTTTAAACTAGTCATTATTCGACTATTCAAGCATTACTTCAAAAATATAATATATATATATATATATATTCGAATTTCACACATATAGATCATAGTAAGTTCATAAGAAAACAATAAGCAAATTATTAATAAATTTTTATCAATGTTTGCCACATAATCACAAATTCACTATAAGTTGTCTTCCTGAGCAATAGTCACTAAATTATTTATAACTGGAGCTACAAAACCCCAAATCAATTGCCATAAAATTTCCCTGAAAATAGACTCATATATCTTTTATCCTTAAAATTTTCAGAATTTTTGGTTCAGCCAATCAATACCAGATTTTTCTTAAAATTTCCCTTGTTTCACTGTTTGACTAATCTGACCACCCTTTACTACGAATCAAATTTCTAATTGTACAGAAGTCAAAATATGTTCTCGTTGATTTCATTTGAAACTAGACTCATTAAAATTTATTTACATAATTTATTCAGCTTCTAACTCCACTCCCACAATTTATGGTGATTTTCCAAAATCACGTTACAGCTGTTGTCCCAAGCAGATTTACTACAATTTACTCTTTCACAACTCTTTGCATTCATATTATTTAAACATGTATATCACCAATCAATTTCATCACATATATCTATAATTTCACTTAAGCATAATCTCAATACAATACATCATGCTCAAATCATTATTCAAGTTCAAATTCGGCTAACACACATATAAACACTAGCAACTAAATATTAACATTGCATTTCACCATAATAGCCAATTGCCATTAAACAATTAAACCACAATTATTCAATTTTACCAAGCTTCGACTTAATTTATAACTATCTAAATCATTTAAAACATTCGACAACAAATTCTTCTTTAATTAAGCACATATTCGGTAGTGAAAAAGGTAATTTAGCAAACCTTAATTTAACTTATAATTGTTCATAACACATTTAAAGCATCCACTCCATTCCATCATTTTAAACACAAACATTCTCAACTATTATCTATGTTCACATTCGGCATTTTCACAAATACACATGCCGATTTCATCTTCTCATCAAATGCACCTATATGAACATTCAACTAGCTCAACTTCACCTATCTACCATTATTCATAAAAAGAACATGAAACAACAACCATTTCCTTCATTTCAATTCTTGACCGAATGCTCACAACACAACCAAAAATAAAAAATATACTTCATGGGTTAAGGTAGAATCAAGAAAGGGACTCATAACATCAAGATATAAGCAAACTACCATGAACTTACCTTCAATTTTCTTCCCCCTAGTGACCGAATATTCAAGAACTTCACTTGTCCTATTTGCTCTCTTAAGTTTCGGCTAAGAGATAGAAGAGAAGGAATAAAACTCACTTTGTTTTCATCACCCCATTTTATGATATAAAATAGCATATATTAATTTGCACCATAACTTTAAGTGATAAATTATTAATATTTAGTGCACATGTTGCTTATCATCAACATGATGGCCGGCCACTACACATAAAAGTTGGAAGTTTGACAGCAAATCCTTCTATTTTGCACTACAATTTATTTGGCCACTACAAATTAACCTATAGCGTTTTCAAAAAATTTCACATAAGTCCTATTTAATAAATTTCACATACAAATGACAAAATCAAAGCATGAAATTTTCACACATGCACTTTCACATATATTAAGCACAGAATATAACATCTAATTATTTTTGTGACTCGGTTTTGTGGTCCCGAAACCACTTTCCGACTAGGGCCAAAATTAGGGCTGTCACAACTCTCCCCCCTTAGAAATTTTCGTCCCCGAAAATCTTACCAGCGAAAAGGTTAGGATAACGTTCTTTCATTGAGTCCTCTGGCTCCCAAGTCGCTTCTTCAACCCCATGTTTGAGGCACAGTACTTTCGCTAATGAGATTTTCTTATTTCGTAGTTCTTTTACTTCACGAGCCAAAATACGAACCGGTTCCTCTTCGTAACTCAAATTAGATCGAATCTCAACCTCTGATGGACTAATTACATGCGATGGATCGGATCTATAACGTCGAAGCATCGAAACATGAAAAATATTGTGAATCTTTTCAAGTTCAGGGGGCAAAATCAATCTGTATGCTACCGCCCCAACTCGTTCGGATATTTCATACGGCCCAATGAACCTCGGACTCAATTTGCCCTTACGGCCAAATCTGAGCACCTTTTTCCAAGGTGAAACTTTAAGAAATACTTTGTCTCCGACCTGATACTCAATGTCTTTTCGTTTTAAATCCGCATACGACTTCTGACGATCTGAAGCTGCTTTCAGACTTTCACGGATCACTTTTAGTTTTTGTTCAGCATCTTTAATCAAATCAACCCCGAAGATTTTACTTTCACTGAGCTCGGTCCAAAACAACGGTGTACGGCATTTACGACCGTACAAAGCCTCGTAAGGTGCCATCTTAATGCTTGATTGAAAACTATTTTTGTCAGCAAATTCAATCAAAGGCAAATACCGTTCCCATGAACCACTAAACTCAAGGATGCAACATCTCAACATATCCTCGAGTATCTGAGTTACTCGTTCTGATTGACCGTCCGTCTGAGGATGAAACGCAATGCTAAAATGTAGTTTGGTACCCAGAGAATCTTGTAATTTCTTCCAAAACCTTGATGTAAATCTTGGGTCTCTATCTGACACAATTGAAATAGGTACCCCGTGTAATCTGACAATCTGAGAGACATACAACTTGGCTAACTTATCAAGTGAGAAATCCGTATGTACGGGAATGAAATGAGCTGATTTAGTCAATCTATCCACAACAACCCATATCGCATCTTTCTTGCTCGGTGACAAAGGTAACCCAGACACAAAATCCATCGTAACTCGATCCCACTTCCACTCGGGTATCATGATCGGTTGAAGTAACCCTGAAGGCACTTGATGTTTTGATTTCACTTGTTGACAAATTATACACTTCGATACAAAGTCAGATATATCACGTTTCATACCATGCCACCAATACTGACGTTTTAGATCATTGTACATTTTCGTGCTACCAAGATGGACCGACATTCAGCTATTATGAGCTTCGCTCAAAATCATTAAAATAAGTTCTGAATTTCTTGGAACACACAATCGACTTCTGAACCTTAAACAATCATTGTCGTCAATTTAAAACTCTGAATCCACATTCGAAATACATTCAGCTCGTTTAGCAACCAATTCATCATCGACTTTCTGAGTTTCACATATTTGATGAATCAATAATGGTTTGGCTTTTAATTCTGCTACTAACACATTATCGGATGAAACAGACAAGTGTACATTCATCTCTCGCAAAGCAAATAGTGACTTGTGACTTAAAGCATCGGCAACCACGTTAGCCTTTCCCGGGTGATAGTCAATGACAAGCTCGTAATCTTTCAACAATTCAAGCCAACGTCTTTGTCTCAGATTCAAATCTCTTTGAGTCATCAAATATTTGAGGCTTTAATGATCCGAATATACATGATACCTCTCTCCAAACAAGTAGTGTCGCCATATTTTCAAAGCAAATACAATGGCAGCTAATTCGAGATCATGGGTCGGATAGTTTTTCTCATGTGGCTTCAATTGCCTCGAAGCGTAAGCTACAACTTGACCTTCTTGCATCAATACACAACCCAACCCATTTAAGGATGCATCACTGTAAATGACAAACTCTTTACCAGATTCGTGCTGCACTAACACTGGAGCTTCAGTCAAATAGGTTTTTAGTTGGTCGAAACATTTCTGGCACTTTTCTGACCATTCGAACTTAAAATCTTTCTGAAGTAGCTTCATCATTGGTGTGGCTATCATCGAGAAACCCTTTACAAACCGTCTGTAGTAACCGGCAAGTCCCAAAAAGCTCTGAACTTCAGTAACATTTCTAGGAGGCTTTCAATCAAGTATGGCTGATATTTTACTCCGATCAACATGAATACCCGATACGGATACCACATGCCCCAAAAAGCTAACTTCTCTCAACCAAAACTCACATTTACTGAACTTAGCATATAATTGCTTGTCCCGTAAAATCTGCAACACTAATCTCATGTGCTCGGCATGTTCGGTTTCATCTTGCGAATAGATCAAAATGTCGTCTATAAACACAACTACAAACCGGTCCAAATACTATCTGAAGATTCGATTCATCAAGTCCATAAATACCGTAGGGACATTAGTGAGCCCAAACGGCATCACTAAGAACTCGTGGTGACCGTATCTCGTTCTGAAAGCAGTTTTAGGCACATCTGAGTCTCGAACTCGCAACTTATAATTACCCGATCTCAAATCTATCTTTGAAAACACTGAGGCTCCCTTCAGCTGATCAAACAAATCATCAATGCGCGGTAACGAATATTTGTTCTTTATTGTCACTTTATTTAATTGACGATAGTCGATGCACATTCTCATGGTTCCATCTTTCTTTTTCACAAACAATACTGGTGCACCCCAAGGTGAGAAACTCGGTCGAGCGAAACCTCTATCCGTCAACTCTTGAAACTAAGCTTTCAATTCCTTCAATTCGGTTGGTGCCATACGATACGGAGCTATCAAAATTGGTGTAGTCCTAGGTACAAGTTCAATGCCAAACTCTACCTCTCGAACAGGTGGTAATCCCGGTAACTCCTCAGGAAAAACATCCGAATACTCACAAACCACTGGCACTGATTCAAGTTTCTTTTCTGACTCTTTACTATCAAGTACGTACGCAAGATATGCTTCACACCTCTTTTTTACATATTTCTGAGCTAACATCGAGGATATTACCATTGGTAACCCGTCCAAATCAGTAGACTCAACTCGGATTATCTCATCATTTTCACATCTCAAATCAATAGTCTTTCTTTTGCAATTCACAACTGCATCATGTACGGTCAACCAATCCATACCGAGAATAACATCAAATTCATTAAACGGTAAAAGCATCAAATCAGCTGGAAAACAGGAACCTCGAATTATCAGGGGACATTTCCTGCACACTTTGTCGACTAGCACATATCGACCCAAGGGATTCGACACTCGAATCACGAACTCAGTAGACTCAACAGGTAGAGTCTTACTGGATGTTAAAGTCTCACATACATATGAATGAGTAGAACTAGGGTCAATCAATGCAATCACATCAGTATCAAAGAGAGTGAAAGTACCGGTAATAACATCAGGCGAAGAAGCATCCTCGCGTGCGCGTATAGCATAAGCTCTAGCAGGAGCACGAGCCTCGGATCTGGTCGTAGCATCTCTAGACCCTCTCAGACCACCACTAGTATTCCCCGTATTCCTAGGCGGTCTACCTCGAGCTGTAGCAGTACTCGGTTTCCCACTCTGATTCACATTTTGCTCTAACAATCTCGGGCAGTCTTTGATGAAGTGGTCAAATGATCCGCATCTATAAAAAGAGCGATCATGAAATCTACAACTCCCCGAATGCCATTTTCCACAAAACTTGCACTCGGTCCTATCCCGACGATCATTTCCAACATTGGCAACTGAAGTGGCTCGCGTACTCATAAGAGGTCGATCACGGTCTCGTCTGGAAAAGCCCGAAGTGTTCTTAGATCGGCCTGAATCATCTCGAAATTTCTTCGATGATTGCTGAAAAGGCTTTCCCGAAGATCTTTTACGAAAATCTCCAGCTCCAACATCAGCTTTCCTTTTCTCTTTACTAAGCTCCTCGGCTTTGCAAGCTCGCTCAACAAGTACTACGAACTCTCTGATTTCAAGAATGCCAACAAACATTTTAATATCTTCATTTAGCCCGTCCTCGAAGCGTTTACACATAATAGCCTCAGACGATACACATTCCCGAGCATATCTACTAAGTCTGACGAACTTCCGTTCATAATCAGTAACTGACATGGAACCCTGTTTAAGTTCAAGAAATTCTTTCCGTTTCTAATCGATGAACCTCTGACTGATATGCTTTTTCCAGAATTCAGTTTGGAAGAACTCCCACGTCACCCGCTCTCTGGATACAACAGAAACCAATGTATTCCACCAATAATAGGCAGAATCACGTAGCAAAGATATAACACATTTCAGGCATTCATCGGGTGTGCAAGATAGTCCATCAAGTACTCGAATAGTGTTGTCCAACCAAAATTCAGCTTGCTCGGCATCATCACTGTCTGTAGCTTTAAATTCAGTAGCCCTGTGCTTTCGAATTCTGTCAACCGGGGGCTTACTCAACATCATCTGATCAATTACCAGAGGTATCGTGGGTGCAGAGGGTGTATTTGTCAGATGTGGGGGTTGTGGAGAAGCCGCTTTAGTTCGAATGTATTGGTTAAACCAATCATTCATCACATTATAAAAGGCTTGTCTAGCCTCGTCATTTTGATTGCTCGCAATAGGTTGAGAGTCCATCGGCGCTGTCCCGTGTGCGGGAGTAGGCACTACACTCTCTACATCATCAGCTACTGCTCGATCGGGATTGGGATCCATTACTATGCGAAAACACATTTTTAACTGTCAGAAATCATCACACTATCGTATTAACACTATATGGCATGCATAGCTAGACTCACACACGCTAAGTTAGTCCTAGAATCGACTAAACCGTAGCTCTAATACCAATAAAATGTAACACGCCTAACCCGAATCTGATCGCCGGATTAAGGCTACGAGGTATTACCGAACTAAACATTTAATTATCTTATTCACATTGTCAATAAACATAAATAGAGATCGAGCTGAAATACATACTGATATTTAAGTTATACGCCATTTTCGTATGGCCAAAATATTTACAATTTCAAAACATCGTTATCATCAGCCTAACCTATACAAGCCATATTGAGTCCAAAATATAACTGTACCAAAAAGATCGATAGTGTGATGAACTGCTGACGATCCCCGAGTCGGTGGCCAAAATCAATAATCTATAAAACAGAGAAATAAAGAACAGAGTAAGCTTTCAAAGCTTAGTAAGTTTTAAGCATCACAAACAATTAAAGACTTATCAAAAATCGAAACATTCATTTAAACAGACTTATTCTCAATTCAAATTGCTTCATGGCCGAATACACATAAACATAAACATAGATTCTCAGCACATATTTTTCTTTTACTTAAAGTTCATATGATGCATTTAAATCAAATAATCTCATAAATTAACAACATTTGACCGAATAGGTCATTGTTTTACTCGTAGATATAACAATCATTCACACTTAAGTATCATTCTTTAATACTAATAATTCACAAAATCATTGACTGAATGTACATGAGTACATAAAGTAATTTTAACATATAATTCATATACAAATATACCATTACCGATTAAATCATTCTCATATTCGCAAATATAACCATCAATCACATTTATATATCTATTCTTCTTTGATGCTAATGATTCACTTCGAAATCAATTCACCGATATGTAAGTAATATGTACCTGACCATCTTAAATGTATAGTACTTACTGAACGATGGTTTACTGCGAACATTCAATATCGTAATCTTACTTAACTTACTGGCATTAAGCCTGTCAGGTCTTAGAACTTGAAACCAACTACCAGCACAAGCCTGCGGGAATTTAAACCCGGTATAATACCAGCTCGAAGCCTATGGGACTTTAGCCCGGACATATTTCCAGCACGTAGCTTGCGGACCTTAAGTCCAGTTATAATTCCAGCACATAGCCTGCGGACCATAAGTCCGGATATAATTCCAGCACATAGCCTGCGGACCTTAAGTCTGGATATAATTCCAACACATAGCCTGCGGACCTTAAGTCCGGATATAATTCCAGCACATAGCCTGCGGACCTTAAGTCCGGATATACATCACTAAATGTCATGCATACTTGTTCGCAAGAAAATTCAATCCACATAACATCTCACAATCATAGTTCATTTATTTCATTCGAATAATAGCATAACATGGGAACCATTCATATAACTTTTGGCTCAATAACATACATAAGAATATATGTCCATTTTACTTTCCAAGCTTAACTTCTAATGTCTATTCGGCTTTAAGCCTTAAACATAAATTATTTGTCACTCAACTATATTCAAATAGAATCAATAGATTGCAGTACAGTTATCATACACATATCAAGACATTATCAATTACGTACTAAATGTGACTATTCAAAACTTACCTCGGATATACTTGAACGGTTGCGGAAAGGCTACTCAGTTACTTTCTCCTTTCCCCTATCCAACTTCGACCCTCTTTGCTCTTGAGCTTAAATTCAACAATTTTAAACTAGTCATTATTCGACTATTCAAGCATTACTTCAAAAATATAATATATATATTTGACTTTCACACATATAGATCATAGTAACTTTATAAGAAAACAATAAGCAAATCATTAACAAATTTTTATCAATGTTTGCCACATAATCACAAATTCACTATAAGCTGTCTTCCTGAGCAACAGTCACTAAATTATTTATAACTGGAGCTACAAAACCCCAAATCAATTGCTGTAAAATTTCCCTGAAAATAGACTCACATATCTTTTATCCATAAAATTTTCAGAATTTTTGGTTTGGCCAATCAATACCAGATTTTTCTTAAAATTTCCCCTGTTTCACTATTTGACTAATCTGACCACCCTTTACTACGAATCAAATTTCTAATTGTACAGAAGTCAAAATATGTTCTAGTTGATTTCATTTGAAACTAGACTCATTAAACTTTATTTACATAATTTATTCAGCTTCTAACTCCACTCCCACAATTTATGGTGATTTTTCAAAATCACGTTACAGCTGTTGTCCCAAGCAGATTTACTACAATTTACTCTTTCACAACTCTTTGCATTCATATTATTTAAACATGTATATCACCAATAAATTTCATCACATATATCAATAATTTCACTTAAGCATAATCTCAATACAATACATCATGCTCAAATCATTATTCAAGTTCAAATTCGGCTAACACACATATAAACACTAGCAACTAAATATTAACATTGCATTTCACCATAATAGCCAATTGCCATTAAATAATTAAGCCATAATTATTCAATTTTACCAAGCTTCGACTTAATTTATAACTATCTAAATCATTGAAAACATTCAACAACAAATTCTTCTTTAATTAAGCACATATTCGGCAATGACAAAGGTAATTTAGCAAACCTTAATTTAACTTATAATTGTTCATAACACATTTAAAGCATCCACTCCATTCCATCATTTTAAACACAAACATTACTCAACTATTATCTATGTTCACATTCAGCATTTTCACAAATACACATGCCGATTTCATCTTCTCATCAAATGCACCTATATGAACATTTAACTAGCTCAACTTCACCTATCACCATTATTCATAAAAAGAACATGAAACAACAACCATTTCCTTCATTTCAATTCATGACTGAATGCTCACAACACAACCAAAAATAAAAAATATACTTCATGGGTTAAGGTAGAATCAAGAAAGGGACTCATAACATCAAGATATAAGCAAACTACCATGAACTTACCTTCAATTTTCTTCCCCCTAGTGACCGAATATTCAAGAACTTCACTTCTCCTATTTGCTCTCTTAAGTTTCGGCTAAGTGATAGAAGAAAAGGAATAAAACTCACTTTGTTTTCATCACCCCATTTTATGATATAAAATAGCATATATTAATTTGCACCATAACTTTAAGTGATAAATTATTAATATTTAGTGCACATGTTGCTTATCATCAACATGATGGCCAGCCACTACACATAAAAGTGGGAAGTTTGACATGCAAATCCTCCTATTTTGCACTACAATTTATTTGGCCACTACAAATTAACCTATAGCATTTTCAAAAAATTTCACATAAGTCCTATTTAATAAATTTCACATACAAATGACAAAATCAAAGCATGAAATTTTCACACATGCACTTTCACATATATTAAGCACAGAATATAACATCTAATTATTTTTGTGACTCAGTTTTGTGGTCCCGAAACCACTTTCCGACTAGGGCCAAAATTAGGGCTGTCACAAACACTATAGCTGCTAGCTCTAAATCGTGGGTCGGGTAGCTCTCTCGTGTGGCTTGAGTTGTCTCGAAGCATAGGCTATAACCTTGCCTTCTTGCATAAGAACACACCCTAACCCATTCAAGGATGCATCACTATACACTACAAACTCCTTTCCCGGTTCCATTTGCACTAAAACGGGAGCTTTAGTCAACAAGGCCTTTAATTTCTCAAAACTCTATTGGCACTTCTCTGTCCATTCAAATTTGACATCCTTTTGCAGCAGCCTTGTCATCAGGGTAGCTATCATAGAGAATCCATTTACGAACCGTCTATAGTATCTGACAAAACCTAGAAAGCTTCAGACCTCTGTCACATTCCTTAGCAATTTCCACTCAACAATAGCCGATATCTTGCTCAGGTCAACTCTGATCCCGTCACCCGACACAACGTGTCCTAAAAATCCAACCTCCTTAAGCCAAAATTCACTCTTATTGAACTTGGCGTACAACTGCTTGTCTCTCAGGGTTTGTAAAACTATTCTCAAATGCTCCGCGTGCTCACTCTTATCACGCAAATAAGTCAATATGTCATCGATAAAAATGATGACGAACTTATCCAAATACGATCGAAAAATGCGGTTCATCAAATCTATAAACACCGCCGGGGAATTAGTTAAACCAAAGGGCATGACGAGGAACTCATAATGCCCGTACCTCGTCTGAAACGCAGTCTTCGGTACATCTTGCTCTTTAACCCTTAGTGGATAGTAGCCAGACCTCAAATCAACCTTAAAAAACATGGTGGCTCCTTTCAACTGATCGAACAAATCATCGATCCTTGGAAAAGGATACTTATTCTTCACAGTTACCTTGTTGAGCTGTCTATAGTCGATACATCCTCATCGACCCATCTTTCTTTTTCACAAAAAGTACCGGGGCACCCTACGGTGAAAAGCTCGGTCTTGCAAAACCTTTTTCTGTTAACTCTTGTAACTGAGCCTTCAACTCCTTTAACTCTGTTGGAGCCATTCTATAAGGAGTAATCGAGATAGTTGTTGTATCAGGGACCAACTCGATGCCAAACTTGATTTCTTTAGTTGGAGGTATTCTGGGTAACTCTTCCTGAAACATATCTATAAACTCAAAAACCACCGGTACTAATTCAATATTTGACTCAAACACTTGAGTATTCAACACAAAAGCGAGATAAGCCTCATATCCCTTCCTCAAATACTTCACAGTAGTTAAAGACGATATTATTACAGACAAGTTATCCAATTCATCTGGTCTAATCCGAAGAACATTCCCGTCTTCACATTTCAACTCAATAACTTTTCTCACACAGTCGACTACAACACTATGAGAAGTTAACCAATCCATCCCCAGGATTACATCAAATTCATTAAACGGCAATAACATCAAGTTAGCCAGAAAATAATGACCTCTAATTGTCAAAAGACAATTTCTACATACTTGGTCAACTAGCACATCTCTGCTTAAAGGGGACAAATTCAGTGGACTCTACTAGCATGTTCATACGGGATATCAATTCCATAGAAATATAAGAGTGGGTGACCCCAGGTCAATTAAAGAAATGACAGATATATCATGGATAGAAAAGGTACTCGTAACCACATCGGGAGACCCTGCCTCTTCATGAGCACGTATAGCATAAGTCCTTACAGGTGCTCTGCCCTCGGACGTCACTGCAGTATCTCTTGGCGCACCTCTACTGTTAGTCCCACTGCCCAGGTTCTTCTGTGGTTTACCCCTTGCCGGAGTACTACCAGCCCTCACATCTTGCTTTTTCTCTTCCTCGTCTAACTCAGGGCAGTCTCGGATAAAGTGGTCCAAAGATCCACATTTGAAGCAACCTCTTTCATTCCCTCAGCACTCGCCGAAATAACGTCTACCACACTGTGAACACTCTAGCCTATTTGGCCGAGCACTATCGACACTTGCGATAAAAGTGGTCTGGGCTTTAGAAGCTGTGTTTTTCTTGTTCTTGCTCTTATTTGAGAACCCCACCGAAGTATTTGATCGAGTAGTAAACTCCCTCAATCTCTTCGATGAGGTTTGATGTGATTTCCCCATCTGTCTTTTCTTTGAGTCTCGAGAATTGATATCAGCTCTTCTCTTCTCTTTATCCAATTCCTCGGCCTTACATGCTCTCTCCACGAGCATCATAAACTCTCTCAGTTCTAAGACGCCAACCAATAATCGAATGTCTTCATTTAATCCGTCCTCAAATCTTTTGCACATGATGGCTTCAGTAGATACACACTCCCTAGCATACTTGTTGAGCCTTACGAATTCACGCTCATACTCTGTTACTATTCTTCGGCCTTGCTTCAATTCTAGAAATTCCTTCCTCTTTTGATCTATAAATCTTTGACTAATGTACTTCTTTCAGAATTCTTCCTGAAATAATCCCCAAGTTACTCGTTCTCTCGGTACAATAGACATGAGAGTGTTCCACCATTGATACGCCGAATCTCACAGAAGTGACACTACACACTTCAAACACTTCTCCAATGTACACGATAATTCATCGAATGCCTTGATGGTATTCTCCAACCAAAACTCGGCCCTTTCTAGGTCATCATCAATATTTTCCTAAAATTCTTTGGCCCTATGTTTACGAATTATATCCACTGGAGGTTTCTCTCTCCTAGCCATCTCTACCCCTTGAGGAGCTATATGAACGGATTGAGGAATTGGGGAAGGTGGGGGAGGTAGAGTATTCAGGTTCGCTCGAATAAACTTCGAGTACCATGCGTTCATCATATGAAGGTTAGCTTCTCTAGCCCCTCTGCCCTAACTCATTATCACGGGCCCCCTATCAACTGTCGCGGTCCCTTTAGCGGGAGCTGGCACATTACTTTCCACGTCATCTGTCGTAGCTATGTCAGGATCCATTTACTATATAAAACACCATTTATAATCATCAGGAGTCATCACACTATCAATATACAACTATGGCATATAGCTAGACTAGTACTCATGCTAGGTTAGTCCTACAACCGACTAAACCATAGCTCTGATACCCCTAAATGTAACACCCTACACCTGTACCTTATGTCGGGACGGAATACGAGGTGTTACTTAACTTGAAAACATACATTTACAAGTTTTCCAGTCACTAAGAATTGGTCAAATTTAAAACTTTTCCAAACATTCCCAAAAACTCCTTAATATGGGCCTACGAGGCCCAAAACATTCAATTGAAATCATTCGGGATCAATTCACGTCGTTTAAAGGACTATGAGAAAATAACACGTGACACAGGGGCACACGCCCGTGTAACCATTACAACATGGTCGTGCCGATGGCCCGTGTGGTTCACACAGCCTAAGCATTTAGGGACACGCCCGTGTCCTTTACACGCGTGGAAATAATTTTCACTTCGAAACTACAGAGGTTTTCACATGGCCTGACACATGCCTGTGTCCATGGCCTATGTCCCACACACAGCCATGACACGCCCGTGTCCTAGTCTGTGTGCAAAAACCTAGATATTTTGTTTCTGACGTCAGCAATTCTTAAGGACCACACGGCCAAGGCACAGGCCCGTGTGCTAGGTCGTATCCTTTACACGGCTAAGACACATGGCCGTGTCTCTGCCCGTGTATTTACTACCATGCATACTGACTTGAACTTTTTACGTCCAGAGGACACACGGTCAGACAACACGCCCATGGGGTTAGCCGTGTATCACACACTGCCTAGACACACGCTTGTGTGTCTACCCGTATGGGCAACATAGGGCTATTTACCAAGCCCTTTGCCACCCTGAAACACAAAATAACAACATCCAACATGCTAAAGATCATCATAATATGATTCCTCAATCTAACAACCACATCAAAGGCCTTTACACGTTTCATATTTACAAAAGCAACTATCAAATTTCTCATTCATGAAATAGCTTTTTGTATTCATATAACAACTTTCTACTATAGCCGTTTCTATGGCCTTACACAAAATGAATCAACTGCTCGAGCAAGCCAACAATTTTGGCTAATTAACAATGACACAAAACTCAAAAGGTAGGGTCCTATACATGCCATAATCAAAATAAAAGATCTAACTATACTGAGTGCTTCGGATGATAGTGTGATTGGCTTCTCTGACATAGGCGATGATCCTCGAGCTACTTTGGTGGCACTATAAGAAAATGAAAAGGAAATAGGGTAAGCATGAAGCTTAGTAAGTCGTATGAAAATAATTATAACAACACTTTACCATTCATCACCATGCTCATAACACTAAAATAGGCATAAACACAACTTACTCGTCACTATCCAACTCAATTCACATAGCATATACTAAGCTCACATCTCAAGCATTTCATTTAGGTACCTGTATCACTCACAACATGGTTATAATTTTATCGTTTAACTTAAACTATAACCCTCACCGTTGAACCATTTGAAATACTATCAGATAGTCACTAAACCTCATACATAGGGTATAATGCCAATGCCATGTCCCAGACTTGGTATTACGTTGGCTCTCACGTTAAGTCGATGCCATGTCCCAGACATGGTCTTACACTGACTCTCACGTATCCGTGCCGATGCCATGTCCCAGACATGGTCTTGCACTAACACATCATGTAGCCGATACATGTCCCAAACATGTCTTACACTAGCTTACATCTCGAGGCCGATGCATATCCCAGACATGTCTTACACTAGCCCTAATAATGTGGCTGATGCATGTCCCAGACATGTCTTACACTAGAACTCATAATGTGGCCAATGCATGTCCCATACATGTCTTACACTAGCACACATATCACCCAAATGTCATGGCATGAACATCCGATTTATTTCTTAAGGTTTGAACGAAAGTCCACTATCTCAATATGTATTATGCATAATTATTCCCACAAGCAAGCAATTTCATATAATAACAACATAGTTGTATTATTTACATACAACTTAACTCGGATTACAAAAATGTAGTCGACTAGCTCGGCTTAGTCCACTTGCTTTGTTTTTCCCCGGTCTAGGCCCAGATTTTGTAAATCTTGATCTAAAACGATAAAAGTTCATGAATTTAATCATTTTATTACCCTAGTTACTCAACAATATAAAATTGGACAAAATGACCATTTTACCCCTAGACTTTTGCAAAATGACCATTTTACCCCTAAGTTCGAAAATCGATTTTTATCGAATTTCTTCACATCTTAAGCCTAGCCGAACCCTTTTTAATCTTATAGCAGCCCAAAATTTCCATTATTTCTCACATTTATCATCTAATTTTCAACTTATGCAAAATGGTCCCTAATTAGGGTTTTCATGAAAACTACTTCACAAAACTTCTTTATTACACAACAATAACTCATATTCCTCCATAAAATTTTAGAAAATAGCATGTTTACTATCATGACAAGATCCTAAACTTTCAACCATTTTTCAAAATAGTCCCCTCTTTTGAAAGCTCATGCTACAAAGGTCCAAAAACACAAAAATCATCAAGAAAAACTATCAAAATCACTTACTTGTGAAGGTAAAGAGTGGCTGAAATTATCAAGCTTTCAAAACCCTTATTTTGCTGGTATTTTTGGTGGAGAGAATTAAGGTGAAAAGATGATATCACTTTCTCTTTATTTTATTTCATTTTTGGTCAAATAAGCTACCAAATTTCTACCTAATTTTGACTTTCTCCATATTTTGTCTCCTATGGCCGATCATCACCTATCCAAGGGTCTATTTACCCTTTAAAGACTGCCAATTTAATTTTCATGGCAATTTAATACCCTTAGCTATCAAATCAAGACTTTTGAACTTTATGCAATTTAGTCATTTTTCACAATTGAGCTCACAAACATCAAAATTAACTCACCAAATTTTTCATGTACTAATATAAACATGCTATGACTCCAAAATAGTAATTAAATAATTCTTCCAACCTTGGATTAGTGGTCTCAAAACCACTGTTCTGACTAAACCTAAAATCAGGCTGTTACAATCAAGACATGCGCCTGTGTGGACAAAATAAGGTCATTTCCTAGCTCTATTTCTCACCCAATTTTAACCTTCAACCTACAACAACTTTTGCATATATTTTCCAACCAATTCAAGTCATATAAATCAAGAAAACATCATTAATATGTATGAAATAGTATCACATATTCATATGATCAAGCTTACTTTCTTGTGATGATTTATATTTTACTTTTATTCAATTTAATCATATTTTATATATGTATGTATTAAACATGATATAACTTTATTTTGTCACACCAAAAGATTCCATTACTAGCCATTCCAATGGCTAGATTTCAAACATCCATTTACATATCATCATTGGTAAAATTAGCTTATACATGCCATTATGTCAAAACAAGTATTCTATTTATACCAAAACAAGCTGAAGGATAGTGTGATGATACTCCGACCAGTCTCCAACCTTTACAAGCTTTCGAGCACTATAAAACAGATAAAAGAAAACCTAGTAAGCATTTAATGCTTAGTAAGTTCGTATAACATAAATTTAACTTACCATATATTTACATTTAAGATAAACATACAATAATGCATCCAAGCAATTTAGCTTATAGCCTGAAACACAACTTCACTAATCATGTTAGTCAAGTAATTCACATAATACCAAGAATATGGATAAGCTCATCATTTAATGTCTTTGATATACATATGTTTTCCATAACATTATTCCATATTACATGTACACTTTAATGACAAATCATTTCAAATTTAATTTAGCCATGTCAGAACTTTACCCGTTGAATTTATTAGAAATATCGATGGATACACTCATATAGTACAATTTAGTGTACACTACTATAATTCATCAATCCATTTCCAGAGGTACCCAATTAGGGCACATAATCAGGAAGCACACTTTCGAGCCTTATAATGGGAAGCTCACACAGAGCCATTTTGGGAAGCTCATAAAGAGCCTATCGGGAAGCTTATCCGGGCTATGTAACGGGAAGCTCATAAGAGCCATAATCAAGAAGTTCACAAAGAAACTTGTCAGGAAGTTCACAAAGAACCATATTAGGAAGCTCCAGATAACCAATATCGAGAAGTTCAAGCGAGCACTATCGGGAAGCTCACAAAGACCCAATTTAACGGGAAGCTCATGAAGAGCCTTTAATCAGGATGCTTATGAGAGCTAAGGTGTGTCCATAACAAATATAGAATCACAACCTATCAGGACGCTCTAAAGAGCTATAATGCGAAGCTCGAGAGGGCTGGTACGGGATGCTCTTACGAGTTATGGCGTGTCTACAACATATGCAAGACCACAACCATTACGAGAAACTTGTATACATTGTATTTCACCTATTCAAACGCGACTCAAAAATTCTCGGTATATCGGATATCTAATTATTTTCATATACATAAAAAAATTCATAATTCACATATACAACATTCAATTCAAACATAAGAATGTACATAATTTGGTTACACGAACTTACCTCGATACTTGTTCGTACACGAAATCTACTAATTCGAAAATTTTTGTTTTCCTCGATCCAACTCAGTATTAGGTTTTTCAGGATCTATATAAATAAATTTAACATCAATTTAATCCATTTCATACTCAATTTAATTCAATTTACATCCTAGGCAAAATTACTATTTTGCCCCTATACTTTTCACAAATGACAATTTCATCCTTAGGCTCGAAAATTAAAATTCATGCAATTTAATCCTTATTCTTAGCCTAACCGAAATTTTCATATAGCTTTTACATTACATGTATTTTACAAAATTTAGAATTTTTCTATAACTTTTACATCTTTACAATTTAATCCCTAAATCATATTTTTATCAAAATTCACTTTGTAAAAGTTGTTTATCTATCAACAACCTTTCATTTTCTACCATAAATTTCAAATTTTTAGCATATTCATCCATGGAAAATTTTTTTTACTTTGATAACTTTTCAAATTAATCCCCAAAATAGATAGATTAAACTATCTCAATCTCAAAAATATAAAAATTACTAAAACTTACCCAATTGAACCAATTAAGCTTGCTTGAAGACTTTCCTCTTTCTTAGGGTTTCCATATCTTAATTTGGGGAATATGATATAAAGTAAGATGATATTTCTATTATCATATTTTAATTATTTTAGTTTCCAATTTAGTCCTTAGCCTTTTTCTACTTTTCCATGGATGATTCATCAAAAATATCTACTGACTTTTCTTTAATGGTCTAATTACCATAAAAACGACCTCTTATTTTGAATTTCATAGCTAATTGGTCCTTTTAGATACTAGAACTCAACTTTTGCATTTTATGCAATTTGGTCCTTTCCCTAATTTAACACATAATCGGTAAAATTTTCTTATCATAATTTTATATGACATTCCTATCATAAACCAGACCATGCAATAATATTAAAATAAATTTTCTTTTCGACTCAGATTTGTGGTCCCGAAATCACTGTTCCGATTTCACTAAAAATGGGCTATTACACCTATTCCCTTGTCGATTTCACCTCTTGAAAAAGATTCAATAAACCACCATTTGGAGTAGCATTCAAGTGTTCGTAGAAGCCTCGATTCGACAAGAACAAGCGGAGAAGGAGAAATGGAGCAAACTAGTCAAGCCATGGAGAAAACACCAGATTTGATTCTTGTTCCTTATCCTTTTAATTTTGTTGTTGTTATGATGAACATGTCTATGAATATTTGTAATGTTGATATGTTTAATTTAATTAATATGGCTTAAATTTAATTCGTGTTAGGTTGATTGCATTTTGTTTATTTGAGTTATTAAAATTGTGTTTGTGTTGTTATAGGCCTCGGTAATATGTTTGATTAAGTAAAACCATGACTAAGTTATTCTTGCATTACAATTGTAAGGTAACTAATGAATTAATTATTTAAACGGATTGAAATTGTAATTAATTGACACAATACTTAATCAGTGCATGCTTAATCATCTAAGGTAGCTGAGGATTAAATTAGCAACGATATCTAATAATACATTAGCCTTGCATGACTTACAAGATTATTGTAATTAAACTGTTTCAAGGTAGAAATACATTGTTACCTCACGTAATCTTTTATGTGCTTATGAGATTGAATTAATTGTTTGAATTGACATAGAGATATGTACAAGAGATTATTTTAATTTTATAAGTATGTATGTGCATTAACACATTTGCTTATTAAAATTTGTTTAATCGGTTGAATTGACATAGAGATATAGTCAAGAGATAAATGAATTTTTGGTAAGTATGTTCATAAGTTACCAAATTACTGAGTTGCCGTGAATTTATTCGTAACAACATAAACATTAGTTTAATAATTCTAAGTTAAGAAATGTAATTAATCTAACACAATTATGTCACCTTGATTAAAATCATCTTTTGAAATCGTGCATTGGAACTTCAATTTTATTTTTATTTATTTTACTTAGTTAAAATCCTAGTTTTTAATCACCTCCTCAAATCAAAATATTTTTCTTCACCAAAGTGTTTTTAAAATTGCATTCATAAATAATTCTTTTCACAGTCCTGTGGGTACGATAACTCGACATTTACTTGTCACTTTATTACTTGTTGCGATTGTGTACACTTGCACATTTCCGTCATTCCAAGTTTTTGGCACCGTTTTCGGGGATTGTTTTAAAAAATCATTATTTGTGAATTTGTTAGTTTTGTACTATGGTTTATTTTTCTGTTCAATTTTAACTTCATTAATTTTTTTGATTATTTCAGTTGTTTATGAGTATTGACTAATTTATCGATTTAATCCCTATAGACCCTGAAATTGAATGAAATTTTTGACAGTGAAGAAGGCAAGCAAATCAGAGAAGGACCAAAGAGATGAACCTTGAAAATTTGAATCAAGGAAACAGAGCAAACCCTGCTCAAAATCCTATCCTTGTTGCTAATGATAGGGATAGAGCTCTAAGACAGTAAGTCATGGTAGTGTTTCATGATCTTAATCAAGGTATTAGAAGACCCAGAATCGAGGCACAACAATTCGAGCTGAAGTCAATCATGTTTCAAATGCTTCAGACAGTGGGCCAATTCAGTGGAATGCTTACCAAAGATCCTCATCTTCACTTAAGACTGTTTATGGAGGCGAGCGATTCTTTCAAGTTAGCTAGAGTACCCAAAGATGCATTATGATTGAAGCTATTCCCATATTCGCTAAGGGACAGAGCTCGAGCCTGGTTGAACTCATTGCCACCAAATTTAATTTCCACATGGCAAGAGTTAGTAGAAAGATTCCTCATGAAGTATTTCCCGCCTAACAAGAATGCTAAGTTGAGGAATGAGATCATGGCTTTCCAACAAATGGATGATGAGTCCTTATATAAGACATGAGAAAGGTACAAATAATTATTACGGAAGTGCCCTCATCACGGAATCTCACATTGCATCCAACTTGAGATGTTTTATAATGGTCTTAATGCCCACACGAGGATGGTAGTGGACACTTCTGCTAATGGTGCTCTCCTTTCTAAGTCTTATAATGAGGCCCATGAAATGATTGAAAGGATTGCCAGTAATAATTATCAATGGCCAACCAATCGAGCAGCGTTAGGAAGACGAGTCGCTAGAATACATGAAGTAGACACTCTTACTTCACTCGCATCTCAAGTATCCTCAATATCCATAATGCTTAGAAATTTTACCACTAATGAGTTTAATAGTTTTACAGCACAACCATCGAATCAATTTGAAAATGTAGCATGTGTCTATTGAGGGGAAGGACATCTATTCGAAGAATATCCATCGAACACATAATCCATGTATTACATGGGCAACCAGAACCAAAATCGAGGAAGGCAAGGACTGAAATCCAATTTCTATAACCCATCGTGGCGAAACCACCCGAATTTTTCTGAAGTAACCAAAGGGTTGGAACCAGTAACACTTACGCCCAACCTAGACCAACCCAACCACCTGGTTTCCCCAACAAGTTCAGAAACCAACCCAAATTGAACCATCCAATAGATTAGAGAACCTATTGAAGGCATACATGGCAAAAAATGACACCATTCTAAGGAATTTAGAGAATTAAATGGGCCAACTTGCAACTAAACTCAAAAACCGACCACAATATGCTTTACCTAGTGATACAGAGAATTTGAGAAATCTAGGGAATCATTATTGTAAAGCATTGACATTAAGGAGTGGAAAGACATTAGATTCCAACATTGTCGAAGTTGAAAAGGAGCCAGCTGATGCTGAAGGCTAAGAGGAAGTTCAACCGAGTGTTGAAATTCTAGTTTCACTGGAACTAGAATATGTAAAATCCGATAAGGTAACTTTGGAACCAACTAATTCTGATAAACTAACAACTTCGTTAGATGCAGAATTGCCACAGAAGACGAATCAACCAATTTCAGTAAAGAAGCCTCCACCATCCTACACTCAATGACTTTAGAAACAGAAGCAGAAAATTCAATTCAAGAAGTTCCTAGACATACTCAAGCAACTTCATATCAACATCCCATTGGTTGAAGCACTTGAACAAATACCGAACTACGTCAAATTCATGAAGGATATCTAATCAAAGAAACAAAGACTTGGAGAATTTGAGATGGTAGCCCTAACTAAGGAATGCAGTGCATATCTTTAAGACAAACTACCCCCAAAGTTGAAGGATCCTAGATGTTTTACCATACCTTGCAACATTGGAGTAACATATTATGGTAAGGCACTATGTGACTTGGGTGAGAGTATCAACTTGATGCCCATGTCAATATTTAGGAAGTTGGGGTAGGTGATTTTAGACCTACAATGGTTACACTTAAATTAGCAGATCAATCCTTCGTACATCTAGAAAGAAAAATTGAGGACGTATTAGTACGTGTAGACAAATTTATTTTACTGCTGACTTTGTAGATCTAGACTTTGAAGTAGACACATAAGTGCCAATCATCCTAGGAAGGCCATTCCTAGCAACCGAAGGACCCTTATTGATTTGCAGAAGGGTGAGCTTACTATGCGTGTTCAAGACGATCAGGTAACATTTAATGTTTTTAAGTCTATGCGATTTATTGACATAATTGATGATCGTTCTGCAGTTTCTAATTTAGAGAAATTAATCGTGGAAAAGGAACTCAACTATGTTGAGGACCCATTGGAACAAATTTTGACATCAGACCCTCTAAATGATGAATACTTAGCTTTGCTAGAAGCTAATTAAAGGGGATTTAATCCGCAATCCTGCTTTGAATCTTTGGAGTTAGAGAATAGGGATTATGCCTAACCAAAAGCATTAATTGTGGAGCCACCTAAATTGGAACTCATGGTACTTCCTTTACATTTAAAATATGTTTCTTTAGGTAACGCTTCTACTTTGCCTGTGATTGTTTCAGCGGAATTAACCATTGAGCAAGAAGAGAAACTCATCCTAGTATTGAAACAATTCAAGAAAGCTATCAAATGGACCATAGCCGATATTCGTGGTATTAGTTCTTCTGTATGCATGCACAAGATCATCCAGAAAGATGGTGAAAAAGGGACGATTGATGGACAACGAAGACTGAACCCCATCATGAAGGACGTGGTAAAAAAGGAAGTCATCAAGTGGTTAGATGTGAATATAATTTACCCCATCTCAAATAGTTCGTGGGTAAGTCTGGTCTAGTGCATACCAAATAAATGAGGTATTACAGTCATTGAGAACGAAAATAATGAGTTGAAACCGACTAGAATAGTTACAGGATGGAGAATTTTCATCGATTACCGAAAGCTGAACAAAACAACTAAGAAAGATCACTTTCCTTTGACATTTTTGGACCGGATACTGGATAGAATTGCGGGGTGAGACTATTACTATTTTCTCGATGGATACTCGCGGTATAATTAGATTACAGTAGCACTAGAAGATCAACACAAGACAACATTCACCTGCCCGTATGGTACATTTGTATTTAGACGCATTCCATTTGGTTTATGTAATGCACCAGCTACATTTCAAAGATGTATGATGTCTATTTTTACTGATATGGTTGAGAAATACTTGGAAGTCTTTATGGATGATTTTTCAATATTCGAGGATACATATGGTGATTGTCTAGCCAATCTAGCCAAGGTACTAAGAAGATACGAAGAAACAAACCTCATACTCAACTGGGAAAAGTGTCATTTCATGGTACAAGAAGGTATTGTTCTAGGGCATCGGATAATGAGACATGGAATCGAGGTAGATAAAGCAAAGGTATACATTATTTAGAAACTCCCACCTCCAACATCTGTAAAGGGTGTTAGGATCTTTCTGGGCCATGCCAGTTTTTATCGAAGATTTATCAAGGACTTCTCCTAAATTGCTAAACCTTTATGCAAATTATTGGAGAAGGATACGTCATTCTAATTTGATGAAAAGTGCTTAAGAGCTTTCAAAGATTTGAAGAGTCGGTTAGTTTTGGCACCCATAATTGTCACACTAGACTGGGATTTGCCATTTGAATTGATGTGTGATGCAAGTGACTTCACGATAGGAGCTGTCATGGGCCAGCGAAGGAACAAAGTTTTTTATCCCATCTACTACAAAAGTCGATAAACTATACAGTAACAGAGAAAGAGTTAATTGCTATTGTGTTTGCTTTTGACAAGTTTCGATCTTATCTTATAGGTACCAAGGTGACTGTCTATACGGGCCATTCGGCAATTAAGTACTTAATTGCCAAGAAAGATGTTAAGCCAAGACTAATCTGATGGGTACTTCTACTTTAAGAGTTTGATCTAAAAATCCAAGATCAAAAGGGAGTAGAAAACCAAGTAGCAGACCACTTGTCTAGATAGGAGCCACAAGAAGGGAATTTTCCACTTATACCCATCCAGGAGACATTTTCAGATGAACATATACTGAAGGTAAATCATGTCCATAATACCCATTGGTTTGCTGATATTGCTAACTATTTAGTTTGTGGTTTGATGTCGATTGATAAGACGTATCATCAAAAGAAAAAGTTCCTTCACGATGTGAAGTACTATTTCTGGGAAGAGTCATACTTGTTTAAAAAGTGTGCAGATCAAATGATCAGAAGATGCGTGGCAGAAGATGAAATATAAGATTCCCTATCATTGCCACTCAGCTTCGAGTGAGGGACACTTCGGAGGTACACGTACTGCAACCAAAGTGTTGCAAGCCGGATTCTTTTGGCCAACACTATTTGAAGACACGTTTTGCTTACGTAAGGAGTTGTGATCGATGCTAAAGGGTTGGAAATGTCACCAACTGAAATGAGATGCCTCGAACAAACATCATTGAGGTAGAATTATTCGATGTTTGGGGTACTGACTTTCTCGGTCCTTTTCCTCCATCTTTTGGTCACAAGTACATATTGGTAGCAGTAGACTACGTGTCTAAATAGGTTGAGGCTGAGGCATATCTGACAAACAATGCTAAGGTTGTGATGAACTTTTTGTAAAAGCATGTGTTCATAAGGTTTGGAACCCGAAGAACCATCATCAGTGATGAAGGGTCCCATTTTGGGAACAAGTGGTTGAAATGGTTACTCTACAAACATGGAGTGAAGCACAAGGTTGCCACAGCTTGCCACCCGCAGAGCAAGCTGAACTAGCAAACAAAGAGATCAAAGGCATACTTGAGAAAGTAGTTTGCCCGAACCGATGAGATTGGTCCAAAAGACTGGATTATGCTTTATGGGCCTAAAGGACAGCATACAAGACACCTTTATAGATGTCACCCTATAGCTTGGTCTTTGGGAAAGCCTGTCACCTACCCTTGGAATTAGACCACAAAGCTTACTAGGCTCTTCAACAAGTCAACTTGGATCTTAATCTTGCTAAAGAAAAATGGATGCTCCAACTGAACGAGTTAGAAGAATTTTGAATGTTCTCATACGACAATGCTAAATTACTCAAGGAAAGACTTATGAAATGGCATGACAAGCACATTCGAGTTCGAGAATTTGAAGCAGGTCAGCAAGTCTTGTTATTCAATTCCAGATTAAGGTTCTTTCTAGGTAAGTTAAAATCACATTGGTCCGGTCCATTACGATTCACCGAGTTTATCCATACGGAGTTGTCGAACTTCAAAGTAAGGGAGGTAATTTTCGAGTTACTACTCAGTGCTTAAAATATTACTGGGGATATAAAATTGAACGGGATCAAATCTCGTTCATTTTATCAGATGATTAATTTTTCTTGTTTTCCTTTTTAAATAAATGATTTAGGGTATATTTTCATGATTAGTATGTTTAAATAAATTCTATCTAGGAGATTAGAATTTTAACATAATTTTCCAAGAAATTATTCCCTAAATGGAAAAATAATTTTTTACTTTTTCAAATAAAAGAGTCAACTTTGATCCAAGTTTTAAATTGCAACTCAATTTCAAATTTTCTTTAAGTATAGGTACTTGGAAACACAAGAATTGACACACTTTTTCATACCCTTTTTAACTTAAATTCATGCGAATTTGGTTAAATTCTTGTCGAAAAATAATTAATTTTTATAAAAATAATTACAATTCACTTAAAATATGAACATGTTGAATTTTAGTTAATTTCATAATTATTTTTGATGAATTTTGGTTATTTTCAACAGATTTGCACAAAGGGCGAAAAATGGCTCGGTAGACACTACTAGAAGCAGAAAATCGAGAAGCAATTTGAAGTATCGAGGTGAATTAAATTTCAGCCTAAGACGGTCCAAAATTATATGTATTTATTCATAATATAATTAATTTTAATTTATATCCAATTTAATTTGGGTTAATAAATTATGATTAATTAATTATGAAAAAGTGGTCCGATTGAACTGAACCAAGTAAACCGAACTGGCCAAGAAAAGAACAGCCCAAAACTGTCCAAGTGCTGACCCAATTCAGCTCATTAGTTGATTATTTAAGCTGCAAAGAAGCCCTTGAAGACTTGTTCAAATTGCATTTAAACCCCTCCACAATTGGCGGCTTTGTAGATTTGCCCCAAGCCATATTTAGCAAAGTTGAAGCCAGGCCGGCCAAGGGATGGCTCTTTGGCTGCTACTTTTAGCAAATTTTAGCTGCCACATTCAGCTATAAAAACCCCCCTTGGCTGATCATTCAACACATCCCTCATTCACATCTCTTCTCTCACAATTCTTCTTTCCTCTTTCACCTTTCCTCTTATTTTCCCATTCAAAGTTCCTTGCTCTTTTGCCGATTTCTCCTCTTGTGAAAGGGTTCTTCTTCAGCCATTTTTGAGCAGCAATTGAGTGTTCATAGCAGTCTTGATCAGCGAGGACAACAAATAAGGAATAGCGGAGCAACCTAGTCAAGCCACGGAAAAACATTAGATTTAATTCTTGTTCCCTATCTCTTTAAATTTTGTTGTTTTTCTGATGAACATATCTATGAATATTTATGTTGTTGGAATGGTTAACTTAATCAGCTTAGCTTGAATTTAATTCATGTTGGGTTGATTGCATTTCGTCCTCTTAAATTATTAAAATTGTGTTTATGCTGTTATAGGTCTCGGTAAAATGCTTGATTGAGTAAAATCATGCCTAAGTTTTTCTTGCATTATAATTGTGAGGGAACTAATGAATTAATTATTTAAACGGATTGAAATTGTAATTAATTGACACAATACTTAATCAATGCATGTTTATTCTTCTAAGGTAGCTGAAGGTTAAATTAGCATTATATCAGGTGATACACTTGCCTTGTATAACTTGCAAGATTATTGTGATTAAAATGTTTCAAGATAAGGATACCTTGTTACCTCACATAGTCTTTTATGTTCTTATTAGATTTAATTAACTGTTTGAATTGACATAGGAATATGCAAGAGATTAGTTCAATTTAATGAGTATGTATGTGCAATAACATGTTTGCTTATTAAAATTTGTTTAATCGATTGAATTGACATAGGGATATATTAAGAGATGAATGGATTTGTGTAGGTGAGTATGTTCATAAGTTAGCAAATTACCGAGTTGTCGTGAATTTATTCGTAACAACATAAACATGAGTTTAATAATTCTAAGTTAAAGAAATGTAATTAATCCAACACAATTATGTCATCTTGATTAAATCATATTTTGAAATCGTGCATTAAAACTTTTATTTTTATTTAGTTTAAAATCTATTTTTTCTTAATCACCCTTTTTAAAACAAAATATTTTTTTGACCAAAGTGTTTTAAATTGCATTCATAAATAATTCTTTTCACAGTCTCTGTGGGTACGATAACTCGACATTTACTTGTCACTTTATTACTTGTTGCGATTGTGTACACTTGCACATTTTCATCGTTCCAAGTGTTTGGCGTCGTTGCTGGGGACTGTGTTTTAAAAAGTCATTATTTGTGAATTTGTTAGTTTTGCATTTTGGTTTAATTTTCTATTTAATTTTTAACTTAATTAATTTTTCTGTTCTTATTTCAGGTGTTTATGAGTATTGACCGAATTATTGACCTACTCTCTGTAGACCCTGAGATTGAACGAACTTTTCGACAGCAAAGAAGACAAGCAAGTCAGAGAAGGACCGAAAAGATGAACTTCGAAAATCCAAATCAAGGAAACGGAGCAAACCCTACTCAAAATCCTATCCTTATTGCTGATGATAGGGATAGAGCTTTACGACAGTATGTTGTGCTAGTATTTAATGATCTTAATTCAGGTATTAGGAGACCCAAAATCGAGGCATGACAGTTCCAACTGAAGCCAATCATGTTCCAGATGCTTCAGATAGTGGGCAAATTCAGTGGAATGCCTACCGAAGACCCTCACCTACACTTAAAATTGTTTATAGAGGTGAGCGATTCTTTCAAGTTAGCCGAAGTTCCCGAAGATGCATTATGATTGATGTTGTTCCCATATTCACTAAGGGAAAGAGCTTGAGCCTGGTTGAACTCACTGCCACCAAACTCAATTTCCACATGGCAAGAGTTAGCAGAAAGATTCCTTATGAAGTATTTCCCGCCTAGCAAGAATGCTAAGTTGAGGAACGAGATCACTGCTTTCCAACAAATGGATGATGAGTCCTTGTATGAGGCATGGGAAAGGTGCAAAGAATTATTATGGAAGTGCCCTCATCATGGAATCCCACATTGCATCCAACTTGAGACGTTTTATAATAGTTTCAATGCTCACATGAAGATGGTAGTGGACGTTTCTGCTAACGATGCTCTCCTTTCTAAGTCTTATAATAAGGCTTATGAAATCATTGAGAGGATTGCCAGCAACAATTACCAGTGGCCAACCAATCGAGCAGTGTCAGGAAGACGAGTTGTTAGAATACATGAAGTAGACGCTCTTACTTCACTCGCATCTCAGGTATCATAAATATACTTAATGTTAAAAAATCTTATTACTAATGGGTTTAATAGTCTTGCAACACTGCCACCAAATCAATTTGAAAGTATAGCCTATGTTTATTGTGGGGAAGGATATTTGTTTGAAGAATGTCCGTCGAACCCAGAATCTGTGTATTACATGGGTAACCAGAACCAAAATCGAGGAAGGCATGGATTGCAATCCAATTTCTATAACCTATCATGGCGAAATCACCCCAATTTTTCCTAGAGTAACCAAGGGGCTAGAACCTGTAACACTTACGCCCAACCTAGACCAACCCAGCCACCTAGTTTCCCCTAACAAGTTTAGAAACCAGCTCAAGCTAAATCATCCAATAGCTTAGAGAATTTATTGAAGGCATACATAGCGAAAAACGACGCTACTCTAAGGAATTTGGAGAATCAAGTAGGCCAGCTTGCTACTGAACTCAGGAACCAACCAGAAGGTGCTTTACCTAGTGATATGGAGAATCTGAGGAATCCGGGGAAGGATTATTACAAAGCGTTGACATTGAGGAGTGGAAAGATAGTAGAGCCTAACACCATCGAAGCTGAAAAGGAGCAAGCTGACGCTCAAGATTCAGAGGAAGTCCAACCGAGTGTTGAAATTCTAGTTTCACAAGAACTAGAATCTGCAAAACCTGACAACGTAAATTTAGAACCAGCTAATTTTGATCAACTAATAGCTCTGTTAGATGCAGAATTGCCACAGAAGATGAATCAACCAGTTCCAGTAAAGAAACCACCACCACCCTACCCTCAAAGACTTCAAAAGAAAAAGCAAGAGATTCAATTCAAGAAGTTCTTAGATGTACTTAAGCAACTTCATATCAACATCCCCTTGGTTGAAGCACTTGAGCAAATGCCAAACTACGTCAAATTCATGAAGGATATCCTGTCCAAAAAATGAAGACTTAGAGAATTTGATACGGTAGCTTTGACGAAGGAATGCAATGCATATCTTCAAGACAAACTACCCCCAAAGTTGAAGGGTCCTGGATGTTTTACCATCCTCTGCAACATTGGAGCAACATATTGTGGTAAGGCATTATGTGACTTAGGTGCGAGTATTAACTTGATGCCTATGTCAATATTTATGAAGTTGGGGATAGGTGAAGTTAGACCCACTACGGTTACACTTCAATTAGCAAATCGATCCTTAGTATATCTAGAAGGAAAAATCGAGGATGTATTGGTACGTGTAGATAAATTTATCTTCCCTGCTGATTTTGTCATTCTAGACTTTGAAGTAGACAAAGCAGTGTCAATTATCTTAGGAAGACTGTTTTTAGCAACTGGAAGGACCCTTATTGATGTGCAGAAGGGCGAGCTTAGTATGCGTGTTCAGGATGATCAGGTAACATTTAACGTTTTTAAGTCTATGTGATTTCCTAACACAATTGATGATTGTTCTACAGTATTCAATTTAGAGGATTTAATAGTGGAGAAGGAACTCAACTATTCCATTAGAACAAATTTTGACATCAGATCCTCTGAATGATGAAGAGAAAGATGAATACTTAGCGTTGTTAGAAGCTAATCAAAAGGGATTTAATCCGTAATTCCGTTTTGAATCTTTGGAATTGGAGAAAAGGGATTATGCCCAACCAAAAGCATCAATCGAGGAGCCACCTAAATTAGAACTCAAGGTACTACCTTCACATTTAAAATATGTTTATTTAGGAAACTCTTCTACTCTACCTATGATTATTTCAGTAGAATTGACTACTGAGCAAGAAGAGAAACTCATCCTGGTGTTGGAACAATTCAGGAAGGCTATCGGATGGACCATAGTCGATATTCGCGGTATTATTCCATTTGTATGCATGCACAAGATTATCCTTGAAGATGGTAAAAAAGAGATGATTGATGGACAACGAAGACTGAACCCCATCATGAAGGACATAGTAAAGAAAGAAATCATCAAGTTGTTAGATGCGAGTATAATTTACCCCATCTCAAACAGTTCATGGGTAAGTTTGGTCCAGTGCATGCCAAAGAAAAGAGATATTACAATAATCGAAAATAAGAATAATGAGTTGATACCAACTAGAACAGTTACAGGATGGAGAATTTGCATCGATTATCGAAAGCTGAACAAGGCGACTAGGAAAGATCACTTTCCTTTGCCGTTTTTGGACCAGATGTTGGATAGACTCGAAGGGCAAGACTATTACTGTTTTCTCAATGGATACTCGGGGTATAATCAGATTACAGTAGCACTGAAAGATCGGTACAAAACAACAATCACCTGCCCGTACGATACATTTGCATTTAGACGCATGCCATTTGGTTTATGTAATGTGTAACACCCCAAACCCGGCCTAGACACTATGACCGAATCTGGTGTGTCACATTGAAGTGTTTTAGCAAAAACCGTGTTTTCATTTAAAACCCTTCTTAAAATAAAAGAAACCCCAATTAACTAAAAAAAACACCTTCAGTTACGAAAGCCTTGTTTAAAACATTTTATTAAAAAAAACTTAGTTGCGGAAACGTAGAAGACATACTATAATTTAAGAAATCCATGTTCAACTTCTCACAGTTATATTGAAAATAATAATAATTCAAGTAATAATAACACAATGAAAACCTTATTACAATCTGTTCTGGAACATACTTAAAAAGAAGTAAAAACTTAAATGCTTAAAAAAAACCCAAGTCCAAATCATCTTGCTAGCTGGCCACCCAGAGTCCCTCCAAACATCGAACATTCTACTGAGCATCACAAGAAAATAAAATAAAAGAGGGGGTGAGTTTTCGCAAACTCAGTGTGTACAACACTCGAAGAAAACAAGCATTCAAAAAAAGCATCATTCATCATTCATGCAATGCAATCCCATCCAAATTATCGCTTAATCCCCCGTCACACCATGTGGGGATATAAATATCGACCCACCGAACCCACACACCATGGTAGCCCGGTTGCAGAACTACCTTCATTTACATATTGGGCTTTAAAAGCCATCGGTGGATCCACGATTGTTAAGCAACCATGTGATCCTCATATACTTACTCCGTTCCATAATTCCCAACCCATATGCACCCTAATCAAAATATCATATGTATGCATGTCACATCCATAAAACTTACATTCAACATCTAGGGGTAATTTGGTCATTTTAGCCTTTAAGGGCATTTCGATAATTTTCCCTTAATTATGGTTTTCACTTATCTTGGCCCGTTAACAAGTCCCGTGAGCTAATATGAACGAATACTATGCACCAAGTAGGATTCCAGAGAAGAGGAGGTGGGTCATTAAGACCGCTTAAGTACAAGTTCTCACTAGATCCAATCCTAGACATGCATATACCCGTTGCCACACCTTAACCCTATGACTTGTCCACAGTCGCAATATATTAATTAAGTCTTATGTGGATATCATATACTAGGCCCAAAATCCCTTACAAAGCCCAAACAATTTCACATACCTGTATCTGGCCCATTAAGCCCAATCATATTTGCATGGCCATTAGGCCCAAATCACCTATATATGGCCCATTAGGCCCAAATCACATTTATATGGCCCGTTAGGCCCATTCACATTCATATTCATGCTCACATACAAGTTCCTATCACAAAGCATCAATATTTAGTTTTTTGCCTATTATAGGCCCAACAGCCCATCGGGCCCATTTAGCCCATTCTGGCCCATATGGCCAAATCACAACCCAAGTCCACGGAATTTCCCGTGGGCCTCAGGCAACCTATCAGTCTCCCCCTTACGAGTGTTTGTACACTCGCAAGACTACCGTAGCCAAACTTTCAGCTTTTCAGCATTTTGGCTTTTCGTCTTTTCGGCATTTCGGATTTTGCCGATTCATAGTATGTGTGCAGTGTATGTACACACCTGGTAAGCAAGCGTGCTGCGATTTTCGTAGCCCAAACCTACAATCGATATCACTCAAAGATTAATATCACATACTTATCGAATACTTTACCAAAAGCCAGAATTTCACCTTAACCTTACCTGAACGCTAAGTCTTTACTAGCTTTTACTTTGGTCACTAATCACGTATATCTCTCAGATCTGAAGAGCAAATCGACAGGAATCCAAAATCGAGATCTGACACTAATTCCCTACCAAAGTCGATTAGAAAGTAGTGAGGAACTGAATACTCGATATTGATCAAAAATCGATTGGGAGAGCGAACACTTACACTAGAATCGACTGGGTGGAAAGAGTAATGGCGGCACCAAGGGTATTCCGCCAAAGGATATTCGGCTCTTAGAGATTTGAATGGAAACAATTGATTACTCGGCACCAAAGAAGAGAGGAAGAAGAAACAGCTAAAGCAAAGAAAGTATTGAGTGGAGGAGAAATAGAATTCGGCACAAGGAAGAAGAAAAAGAAAAAAAGGTAAAGAGTTTTCGACTTTTATAGAAAAGAGTTTCTGGCAACAGGATGGAGGAAATTCAGCATTAGCTTCATACCCTAGCATTCGGCACCTATTTATAAGCCTTATAGCTAAATTTTCCCATGCCCAATTCCCTATTCTGCTCCATCACTTCTCCCTTCTCATCTCCTTATTTTTCTCCCTGGTAACCCCTTAATCCCTTCCTTAATTTTCTCTCCTGAACATTTCTCTTGGAGTCCACTTTCACACCACTTCCGTTCTTCTAGAAGGCTAAAAATTATACTCCTAAAAACACTAAGCTAGGATTCGGACCTTGGATCTCCTTGCTAGCTATTCACGCCACCTCCCTACACCCTAAGTGGCGTCACTTAGCCACTCCTCCACAGGCTTTTTGATGCCATTTTTCCCCTATTTTATTTAAAAGCCCAACTACTTGCCAACCCTAATTCTTTTAATAATTAAACTATAATTTCATTTACCCCTAAGTTTGAATTAAGACCTACTAGAATTATCACTAGGCCAGAAATATAAAATACAATTTTTATCAAAACTGAATACAAAGAAAGTTCAGGATTTCGAGATTTTTAGGTTTCGAGATTTTTGGGGCGTTACAACTCTACCCCCTAAAAGAAATTTCATCCTTGAAATTCACCTGATTCAAACGGTTGAAGATGTTGACATCGCATCGCTTCCTCAGGTTCCCAAGTAGCCTCCTCAGCCTTGTGATTCCGCCAAAGCGCTTTAACCAATAGAACGAACTTCCTTCTCTGTACTTTGACATCTCGACCAATTATTTGTATGGGCTCTTCCCCGAAAGTTAGGTCTGGCCTAACCTTAATTTCTTCCACCGCCACGACATGTGAAGGATCTGAGTGATACTGTCTTAGCATGGAAACATGAAACACGTCATGGATCTGGCTTAGTTCAAGAGGTAACTCCAGTTGATTAGCGACTGGCCCAATCCATCTTACTACCGGATATGGCCTAATGAACCTTGGGCTTAGCTTCCCCTTTCGTCCAAACCTTAACACTTTCTTCTATGGAGAGACCTTCAGGAAAACTAAGTCTCCCACTGCATACTCTATTTCTCGATGCTTAAGGTTAGCATACGACTTCTGCCTATCCGAGGCCTCCTTCAAACGATCCCGAATCAATTTTACCTTATCCTCAGTATCGGCTACTAACTCAGGGTCTAAAACTCTTCGTTCGCCCAACTTCGTCCAACATGTTGGAGTTCGACACCTTCGCCCATACAGTGCTTCATACGAAGCCATCCCAATGCTTGCTTGGTAACTATTATTGGACGCGAATTCCGCTAACGGTAAATAGTCCTCCCAACTACCTCGGAACTCAATCACGCATTCCCTCAACATATCTTCCAACACTTGGATCACCCTTTCTGACTGTCCATCAGTTTAAGGGTGGAAAGCCGTACTGAAATTCAACCTAGAACCCAACGCCTCATGCAGCTTCTTCCAAAATCGCGAAGTGAAACGTGGGTCCCTATCTGATATTATGGATACTGGCACTCCATGCAATCTTACAATCTCCTCCACATATAGCCTGGCCAGCTTTTGTAACGAGTAATTAGTGCGAATCAGTACAAAATAGGCAGAGTTAACCGATCCACTATGACCCATATCGAGTCTTTCTTAGTAGGCGTCATGGGTAGCCCACTAACAAAGTCCATAGTGATCCTTTCCCACTTCCAGAGTGGAATCTTCACTGGTTGAAGCAATCCCAAAGGCAACTGATGTTCCCCTTTCACCTTTTGACAAACCAAGCATTTACTTACAAACTCCATAACCTCGTACTTAAGTTCAGGCCACTAATAAAGCTCACACAAATTCCGATACATCTTGTTTCCACCAGGATGCATTGCGTAGAGACCGCTATGTGCTTCCTGTAGAATAGACTTCCTTAGATCATCGTCCTTTGGTGTACACATTCTCCCACAGAAACACAATATTCCTTCACCATTTATCCCAAAGTCCAATGTCTCCCCACTCTCCACTTGTTTAAAGCGAACACTCAAAGTCTTATCCACTAATTGCTTACTCCTTATCTGCTCGACCCACACTGGCTTTACTTAAAGCTCAGCTAACAAGCTACCATCATCCAACAAGCTTAATCGGGTGAGCATAGCTCTCAAGTCTGACTTATCCCAACGAATCAATGCATCAGCTACCACATTCACTTTGCCAGGGTGGTATTCAATCGTACAATCATAATCCTTCAATAATTCCACCCACCTACGTTGCCTAAGGTTTAGCTCCTTTTGGGTAAGGAGGTACTTCAAACTCTTGTAGTCCGAATAGATTAGGCACTTCTCCCCGTATAAGTAATGCCTCCATATTTTGAGCGCGAACACCACCGCAGCTAGCTCCAAATCATGGGTTGGGTAATTCACCTCGTGAGTCTGTCCAAACAAACGGTACCCCTTTCCTCAACAACTTAGTTAAGGGTGCAGCAATTACTGAAAAGCCCTCAACAAACCGCCTATAGTATCCTGCTAAGCCCATAAAACTTCAGATTTTCGATACTGACTTGGGTATTTTCCAGTCTAACACCGCTTCAATTTTCCAAGGATCCACCTTAATCCTCTCGGCTGGTACCACATGTCCTAGAAACGTAACCTCCCTTAGCCAAAATCCACACTTACTGAATTTGGCATACAACTGCTTCTCCCTCAAAGTCTGCAACACAATCCTTAAGTGTGCATCACGCTCATCCTCATCTTTTGAGTACACCAAAATGTCATCTATAAAGACTACTACGAACCGATCCAAGTAGGGCTAAAAAACCTGATTCATGAGATCCATGAAAGCGGCAGGTGCGTTCGTCAGCCCGAATGGCATCACCAAGAACTCGTAGTGCCCATAACGAGTTCTGAAAGCAGTCTTATGAACATCTGCCTCCTTAACCCTTAGTTGGTGATACCCCGAACGTAAGTCAATCTTCGAGAACATCGAAGCTCCCCTAAATTGATAAAAAAAGATCATCGATTCTCGGTATAGGGTACTTGTTTTTAACACTTAACTTGTTTAACTATCGATAATCGATGTACATTCACATGATTCCATCCTTCTTCACGAATAACACTGGTGCTCTCCATGGGGACACACTTGGTCGTATGAATCCTTGATCCAACAATTCCTGAATATGTGCCTTAAGTTCCACCAACTCTTTTGGTGTAATTCGATAAAGAGCGATAGACACTGGAGCCATCTCAGGTAACAACTCGAATCCAAACTCCACTTCTCTGCTGGGTGGCAACCCAAGCAGCTCCTCCGCAAAGACATCCGAAAATTCCCTAACTGTTCTCAACTCCTTAACAGTAAGGCTCTTAGCCTCCGTATCACTAATATAAGCCAAAAAGGCTTCACATCCCTTTTGTACTAACTTCTCGGCCCTTAATGCCGAAATCACGTTCGACAGATAATTCCTGCATTCACCAATCACCACTACTTCCTTATCCTCCGCCGTTCTTAACACCATTCGCTTTGCAGCGCAATCTAGGGTGGCTCGATGCTTCACCAGCCAATCCATACCTAAGATTAAGTCGAATTCGCTAAACGGCAGTTCCATCAAATCCGCTAAAAAGGTAACCCCTTGGACTACTAAGGGTACCTCCCTATACATCTTATTCACTCCTACAGACTGCCCTAATGGACTTATCACAGTCATCTTATTCGCAATAATCTCAAACATATCACCCAAAGACTCAGTCTTATTGCATGCAACATATGAATGCATCGATCCAATATTAATCAAGGCTGTGTAAGGTAACTCATATATAAGAAACATACCCGTTATCACATCGGGGGCATCCCCATCTTCTCAATGACGAGCAGGATAAACCAAAGATGGCTGTCTCGCCTCAGCATGTCCCATATTTTTGCCTGGTCCTCCGCGTCCACGTCCATTACCGTCACCGCCCCTGGCCTGTCCATGACCCTTTGGCAGCAGCTGTCCACCCCTTGGTGGCTGAGCACCTCCTTAACCCACTACTGTCTCTCGACCTAGCGTTCGAGGGCAATCCTTGATCCTGTGCTCCATAGACCCACAAGCGAAACAAGCTCCCATTCTCTTCCAACACTCGCCTCCACGCCTTTTCCCACAATTAGCACAAGTTGGCACCCCTGGATTAACAACAAGGGGCCTTGCTCTAACTAGCCCATTATTTCTGGCCCTAGCCCTAGGCCTTTGTCCAACACCCAGGGTCTCAGCCTCCCTCTTATTCTTACCCCTTTCCTTTTCCTGGTTTAAGCGCTCAGTGCGCTTTACCTCCTCCGCTATCTTTGTTTTCTCCACCAACTCCGAGAAAACTCATTCCATTTGCGGAGCTATCAGTACCTTGAGGCTATCTCTAAGCCCGTCCTTAAGCCTAACGCAACGCTCATACTCTGTTGCCACCATTACTCTTGCATATCTGCTAAGGCGTAGAAACTTTGTCTCATACTCCGCTACCGATTTATTGCCTTGGGTCAAGTTCAGGAACTCCTTCCTCCTAGCATCCACATAGCTTGCACCCACATATTTCCCTTGGAATGCAGCTTTGAAAAACTCCCAGGTGACTCGCTCCAGTTGGGTGCCCTCTTTTACTGTCAACCACCACTTGTAGGCTTCCTCCCTAAGCAATGACACCGCCCCTTTCAACTTTTGCTCAGGTGAGCAGTCCAAATCCTCCATTATCCTTTCAGTGGCCTCCAACCAATATTCTACCACATTAGGAGCCACGCCAGCCACGCTCTTGAAGATCTCAGCCCCGTTCGATCGAAGTCATTCCGGAATAGACCCCCGATTTCCTCTACCATTATTAGGCCCAGTAACCCTTTCCAAAATCCTTAGCATTGCCTGCGACAATGCATCTTCTCCCGCAGCCTGATCATACGGTCCATTCCCAGCCACTGGTGAGGCTGGAGCCTCTTCTACTCCAACATCAAGCATATGGCCCGATGTTGACGATTCAACCCTAATGCTTTCGCGGCCTCGACCACGACCTCTTACACCTCTTCAAGCACTCATCGTTGATTCACGTATTATCTGGATTAAAATTTTATGAAGTTTTAGTTAGTTTAATAGTTACACCGATGTTTTATGAAAATATTTACAGAGACGATCATTTTCGAAAATCCTCTACAGTTTCCAGATCCTACGGGCTTTAGTTCCCTTCTAACAATCATCTAAAGTATCCCTCCAACTATCCACTACATAACAATTTAAACAAACCTAAAGATAAAAGTACTTACTTGGTTCGACGTCGGAGACTCGGTGTGCCACTCAGCAAGATTTCCCTTTTCCCAAAGCATTATGATCCAAAATATATTTAAAATTCGAAAAGAAACCAAATAATAAGGCCCACTTCATAGCCTGAATTTTGCAACCTAGGCTCTGATACCACTAAATGTAACACCTCAAATCTGACCGAGACGCTATGGCAGAATCTGGTATGTCATATTGAAGTGTTTTAGCGAAAACTGTGTTCTCATTGAAAACCCTTCTTAAAATAAAAGAAACCCTAATTATCTAAAAAAACACCTTCAGGTACGAAAGCCTTGTTTAAAATATTTGATTAAAAAAACTTAGTTGCGAAAACGTAGAAAACATACTATAATTTAAGAAATCCATGTTCAACTTCTCGCAATTATATTGAAAATAATAATAATTCAAGTAATAATAACACAATGAAAACCTTATTACAATCTGGTCTGGAACATACTTAAAAAGAAGTAAAAACTTAAATGCTTAAAAAAAACCCAAGTCCAAATCATGTTGCTAGCTGGCCACCTAGAGTCCCTCCAAACATCGAAACTTCTACTGAGCATCACTTGAAAATAAAATAAAAGAGGGGGTGAGTTTTCGCAAACTCAGTGTGTACAACCCTCGAAGAAAACAAGCATTAAAAAAAAACATCATTCATCATTCATCATTCATGCAGTACAATCCCATCCAAATTATCCATCCGCTACACACTGGCTCCGTCCCTTGTCACACCATGTGGGGATATAAATATCGACCCACCCAGCCCACACACCATGGTAGCCCGATTGCAGAACTACCTTCATTTACATATTGGGCTTTAAAAGTCGTCGATGGATCCACGATTATCAAGCAACCATGTGATCCTCATATACATCCTCCGTTCCATAATTCCCAACCCATATGTACCCTAAATAGAATATCCTATGTATGCATGTCACATCCATAAAACTTACATTCAACATCTAGGGTTATTTTGGTCATTTTTGCCCTTAGGGGCATTTCAATAATTTTCCCTTAATTACTATTTTCACTTATCTTGGCTCGTTAACAAGTCCCGTGATCTAAGAACGAATAGTATGCACCAGGTAGGATTCTAGAGAAGAGGAGGTGGGTCATTTAGACCGCTTAAGTACCAAGCTCTCCCTAGATCCAATCCTAGACATGCATATACCCGTTACCACACTTTAACCCTATGACTTGTCCACGGTCGCAATATATTAATTAAGTCTTATGTGGATATCATATACTAGGCCCAAAACCCCTTACAAAGCCCAAACAATTTCACATGCCTGTATCTGGCCCATTAAGCGCAATCATATTCGTATGGCCCATTAGGCCCAAATCACCTATATATGGCCCATTAGGCCCAAATCACATTTATATAGCCCGTTAGGCCGAGTCACATTCATATTCATGCTCACATACAAGTTCCTATCACAAAAGCATCAATATTTAGTTTTCGCCTATTATAGGCCCAATAGCCCATCGGGCCCATTTAGCCCATTCTGGCCCATATGGCCAAATCACAACCCAAGTCCATAGAATTGCCCGTGGGCCTCAGGCAACCTATCGGTCTCCCCTTATGAGTGTTCATGCACTCGCAAGACTACCGTAGCCAAACTTTCAGCTTTTTAGCTTTTCGGCTTTTCAGCTTTTGTCGATTCATAGTGTGTGTGCAGTGTATGTACACACCTGGTAAGCAAGTGTGCTGCGATTTTCGTAGCCCAATCCTACAATCGATATCACTCAAAGATTAATCTCACATACTTATCGAATACTTTACCAAAAGCTGGAATCTCACCTTAACCTTACCTGAACACTAAGCCTTTACTAGCTTCTACTTGGGTCACTAATCACGTATATCTCTCAGATCTGAAGAGCAAATCGGCAGGAATCCAAAACCAAGATCTGACACTAATTCCCTACCAAAGTTGATTAGAAAGAAGTGAGGAACTGAATACTCGATACTTATCAAAAACCGATTGGGAGAACAAACACTTACACTAGAATCAACTGGGTGGAAAGAGTAGTGGCGGCACCAAGGGTATTAAGCCAAAGGATATTCGGCTCTTAGAGATTTGAATGAAAACAATTGATTACTCGGTACCAAAGAAGAGAGGAAGCAGAATCGGCTAAAGCAAAGAAAATATTGAGTAGAGGAGAAATAGAATTCGACACAAGGAAGAAGAAAAAGAAAAGAAGGTAGAGAGTTTTCAGCTTTTAGAGAAAAGAGTTTCTGGCAACAGGGTGGAGGAAATTCGGCATTAGCTTCATACCCTAGCATTCGACACCTATTTATAAGCCTTATAGCTGAATTTTCCCATGCCCAATTCCCCATTCAGCTCCATCACTTCTCCCTTCTCATCTCCTCGTTTTTCTCCCTGATAACCCCTTAATCCCTTCCTTAATTTTCTATCCTGAACACTTCCCTTGGAGTCCACTTTCATGCCACTCCCATCCTTCTAGAAGGCTAAAAATTAAACTTCTAAAAACACTGAGCTAAGACTCGAACCTTGGACCTCCTTGCTAGCTATTAACGCCACCTCCCTACACCCTATGTGGCATCATTTAGCCACTCCTCCACAGGCTTTTTGATGCCATTTTTCCCCTATTTTATTTAAAAGCCCAACTACTTGCCAACCCTGATTCTTTTAATAATTAAACTATAAGTTCATTTACCCCTAAGTTTGAATTAAGACCTACTAGAATTATCACTGGGCCAGAAATATAAAACACAATTTTTATCAAAATTGAAAACGAAAAAAGTTCAGGATTTCAGGATTTTTGGGTTTCGAGATTTTTGGGCCGTTACATAATGCACCTGCTACATTTCAAATATGTATGACGTCTATTTTTACTGACATGGTTGAGAAATATTTGGAAGTCTTTATGGATGATTTTTCAGTATTCAGAGATACATATGATGATTGCCTAGCCAATCTAGCTAAGGTACTAAGGCGATGCGAAGAAACAAACTTAGTACTCAACTGGGAAAAGTGCCATTTCATGGTATGAGAAGGGATTGTTCTAGGGCATCGGATAAGAAGACATGGAATCGAGGTAGACAAAGCAAAGGTAGGTGTTATAGAGAAACTCCCACCTCCAACATCTGTAAAGGCTGTTAGGAGCTTTTTGGGCCACGCTGGTTTCTATCGAAGATTCATCAAGGACTTCTCCAAAATTACTAAACCCTTATGCAAATTATTGGAGAAGGACACAATGTTCAAATTTAATGAAGAGTGCTTAGGAGCTTTCAACGATTTGAAGAGTCGATTAGTTTCGACACCCATAATCGTCACACCAGACTGGGATTTGCCATTTGAATTGATGTGTGACACAAGTGACTTCGCAATAGGAGCTGTTCAGGGCTGGTGAAGGAACAAAATATTTCATCCCATCTACTACGCAAGTCGAACTCTGACAGGAGCTTAACTGAATTGTACGGTAATAAAAAATAGTTACTTCTTATTGTGTTTGCTTTTGACAAATTTCGATCTTATCTTGTAGGTACCAAGGTGACTGTCTATACGGACCACTCGACAATTAAGTATTTACTTGTCAAGAAAGATGCTAAGCCGAGACTGATCCGGTGGGTACTTTTACTTTAAGAATTCGATCTAGAAATTCAAGATCGAAAGATAGCAGAAAACCAAGTAACAGACTACTTGTCCAGATTAGAGCTGCAAGAAGGGAATTCTCCTCTTATATCAATTTGAGATACGTTTCCAGATGAACACATACTGAAGGTAACTCATGACCATCATACCCCTTAGTTTGCTGATATTGCTAACTTTTAGCTTGTGGTTTGATGTCGATTGATAACATGTATCATCAAAGGAAAAAATTTCTTCATGATGTGAAGTACTATTTCTAGGAAGAACCATACTTTTTTAAGAAGTGTGCAGATGTGTGGCAGAAGATGAAGTACATAAATTTTATACCATTCCCACTCAGCTCAGACTGGGGGAAATTTTGAAGGTACACGTACTGCAGCCAAGGTATTGCAAACTAGATTCTTTTGGCCAACACTATTCAAAGATGCATATGCTTACGTAAAGAGTTGTGATCGATTTCAAAGGGTCAAAAATGTCACCAACAAAAATGAGATGCCTCGAACAAATATTATTAAGGTGGAATTATTCGATGTTTGAGGTATTGACTTTCTCGATCCTTTCCCTCTGTCTTTTGGTCACAAGTACATCTTGGTAGCTATAGACTATGTGTCTAAGTGAATTGAGGCTGAAGCACATCCAACAAACGATGCTAAGGTTGTAATGAAGTTTTTGCAGAAGCATGTTTTCACAAGGTTTGGAACCCCAAGAGCCATCATCAGTGATGAAGGGTCCCATTTTGTGAACAAGTGGTTGAAATGGTTATTAAATAAACATGAAGTGAAACACAAGGTTGCTAAAGCTTACCATCCGTAGACGAATAGGCAAGCTAAACTGGTAAACAAGGTGATCAAAGGCATACTTGAGAAGGTAGTTTGCCAGAACCGACGAGATTCGTCCAAAAGACTGGATGATGTTTTATGGGCTTACAGGACAGCATACAAGACACCTTTAGGGATGTTACCCTATAGGTTGGTCTTTAGGAAAGCCTATCATCTACCCTTGAAGTTAGAGCACAAAGCTTACTGGGCTCTTCGACAACTCAACTTGGATCTTAAGCTTACTAAAGAGAAATGTATGCTCTCAATGAGCTAGAGGAATTTCGAATGTTCTCGTACCAAAATGCCAAATTACTTAAGGAGAGACTTAAGAAATGGCATGACAAGCACATTCAAGTTCGAGAATTTGAAGCAGGTCAGCAAGTCTTGTTATTTAATTCTAGATTAAGGTTCTTTCCAGGTAAACTAAAATCACGTTGGTTCGGTCCATTTACGATTCATCACGTCTATCCATACGGAGTTGTTGAAGTCCAAGGTAAGGGAGGTAATTTTCAAGTTAATACTCAGTGTTTGAAACATTACTGGGAGATAAGATTAAATAGAATCAAATTTCGTTCATTTTATTGGATGTTTAAATTTTCTTATTTTCCTTTTCTAATAAATGGTTTAGGGTATATTTTCGGTATTAGTATGTTTAAATAAATTCTGTCTAGGAGACTGGAACTTAAGTGGGATCGCTTGTGACCCCTCCAATCTTTCTTGAGAATTGATTTTAACATAATTTTTCGAGAAATTAATCCCTAAATAGAAAATTAAATTTTTGGTTTTTCAAATAAAAGGGTCAATTTTGATCCAAGTTTCAAATTGCAACTCAATTTCAAATTTTCATTAAGTCTAGGGACTTAATTGAATTATTTTTAAAATTTGGTTGCTCTTTTCATAAATAATAAAAATTAGATGCCTCTTTTTGTAAATATTTTTAAAAGGCTTATAGAATAAATGTTTTTAATTTAATAAAAAAAGATGATAATTATTAATATATAATTAAATCTATTATAATATATATTAATTATTATCAACTTTATATAGAGTTAGGATTAGTTTTAATTTAATCATATTTTATTTGATAAATTTTTATCTTAATAAATTAATAGCAAATAATAATCTGATATGCTTATATTAATTATTAATTGTTGTTTACCTTGAGTAGAATTAGAACTTAAAATTTTTAATTATTAAATTATACTAAAAATTCTACTCTAGTTCTTACTACTCTCATTATAAATTCCACCCTTACTTCCCTCCATTCATTCATCACTCAAAACCCTAAAGCACCAAATCCCTTAGGTGCCAGAAGCCCCTAGCCATAACATTAACCAGCAGTCGGCCAGCACATGCCAGCAGACCTCACGCACACCTACCCTACTTAGCGCCTGCTGCTCTAGCCCCAGCTGCCCAGGCCGTGTCCCGCAACTGCGCCTAGTGCCTGCACCAGGCCTGCTCGACGAGGCTACGCATGCTGCTCACGCACTTAGCCTAGCTCCCGCGCGCGCTGCTGCCTACTCCCACGCACTTCCACCCGTGCACCTAGCAGCATTCCAACACCCGAGCGGTACACACCTACACCAATCCTTAGCTAAATCCTCCAACCTACCTTAAATCCATCTCTTTTGCTTTCTAAATTATTTTTAGGAGTTCTTAAAAAAGGTGGTAAGATCGAATTTTCTCTTAAAATTTTAATTTTATTCTAATAATTAATTTTTCAATTTATTGAATCATTAATAATTTTTATTAATTAAATTTTTGAGAAAATAATTTTTCCCATCTTTTGTTCAGGTTAATCATGCCTCGTAAGAGAACTCGTGCGTGCGCCCAAATTGATGAAACACAAAACAAGTTCCACTGTGAAGAAGCCAAAGCAAGATACGAGAGTATTTTCAAAAATCAACAGATGCATCCAGAGAAAGGCTTTACATTGAAAGAAAGCAACTACAAAGACTTTATGGCACGTATTCGTCAAGTTGCTGAAGCCCTCAATTGGGAATTATTTTGTGAAAAGAGACCTAGTGTGGATGAGGAGTTAGTGCGAGAGTTCTAAGCAAATTTAACCTCAAGTGAATTGACGAAAGTTCCAGTTCGCAGAATCAAGGTACTAATAACTTTAAACGCTATTAATGAGTTCTTTAAATTGCCTGATTTAAAAAATGACGAATATTCTTTCTTGATGAGCAATATAGAGCCTAAAAATTTGCAAGAAATTCTCGAAGAACTTACAGTTCCAGGTTATAAGTGGATTGTGTCAAAGTAAGGAATCCACACTTGTCAAAGAGAATATTTGACACCACTTGCAAAGGTATGGTTCTATTTCATCCGTTTCAGCCTTATGCCTAGCTCACATGAGACTACAGTATCATTAGAGTGAATGGTCTTATTATACTCGATTTTAACTAGAAAGACCATTGATGTAGGAAAAATCATCCTAAGAGAAATGCAAAATTGTGCCATTAGACGTTCTGGCCCAGCCTATTTTCCGTTTACAATAACAATTCTGTGCTTGAAAGCTAAAATTCTTGCAAACGTAAAGAAGACATGCTATAGCCAGGGAACAATCATAGATTGGGACCTCTACCGAATAGCTGGAGAATCTGTTCTACAACAACGAATTCAAGAAAATGAGGACCCCGAAAAAGAAGAAAAAGATCCCATAATGCAATCAGCTGAAGTCCCAAATAAGGCGAGACCAATGGAACCAGAAACTGAACCTAATGACAAAACTTCAATGTCCAGAACTCAATTAGCTCGCCCAAATCTTCGAGATGAGCTATCAAAATTGATGGACATAATGCAACATATGTAATGGCAGCAATAAGCTTACTGGAGATACTAAAAAATAGGGGGTGACTCAATGAGAAGTACTCTTAAGAAAATTTACAATGACTCATTTATTTTTGTGCCTGAATTTCCAGATTTTATATTTGAACCATGGAGTCCATTATCGAAGAAGGAGTGAAGCAATTCATGCAAAGGCAATAATGATGGAGCAAAAGATGAGTCGAATTCAGAAGGATCTGCAAATAAATAAAAGGGAGGATCTTGACTTTATTTTTTTTCTGTTCTTAAGTCATTTTAGGATTAAGTTTAATTAGGAATTTTTACTTTTGCATAATAAAGCAAGAGATGAAAATCATGAATAATGAACAAGTAACTAAGTATAAAGTGTGGCAATAGGTATATACATGTCTAGGATTAGATCTAGAGAGAGTTTGGGTCTTAAGCAGTCAATTTGACTCACCTCCTCTTTTATAGAATCCTACCTGGTGTATAGTATCTATTCACTTTTAACAATGAGGATATTGTTCATCTTAAGTAGGGGGACCGAAAAATTGAAGTATTTCCATTTAGAATATTTTTTTCTTTTAATTATGATTAGGATATATTTTGTTCAATAATTGGAAATTTTGTTAAGTATGCTAAACTTCAGTATAAATAAAGTTCTAATATTTCAATAAATTGTTATGTTAGCTTAATAATGACATAAATGCATTTTTAATAAAGCATGCAAATCGTACTATAAAAATTTTTAGTTCCTTAGGAAAGTTAGACGTGTATGAAAGTTTAAGTCTTTAGAATTGACTTAATAGTTTTTTTAGGCGAAATCCTAGGAAACATGGAACATTGAAAATGATTTAGGCAACTGTTGTTTGGATCGTTTGAGCCTTTCAAGCCAACCATGATGAAATTTTTATCCTTTGAAACCCAACTTTGAGACTATATGGCCTAATTTTATTCGAACCCTTGCAAATTTAGCCATCACTTCTCTCTTAACTATCTTAAAATTGTCCCAAACACTAGACTTACTACTATTCAAAGTATTCTTTTAAAAAATAAGTTTGGGGGAGTTGAAAAGAAGTATCAAATGCTCTAAAATTATAGTACATTCAGTAAAATGCTTGAAATTAAAAAAAAAAAAGAGAGATCATGAGTTCTTAAAATCAGATGTACAAAAGAGCATATGAAAGCAAAGTAATTTGGTGTATTGAGGGAATTTATTCCAAAGGTCCAATTGAAGCTGAGTCTAGGGTTAAAAAGCCTAAATTTATCTATCCTTTACCTACCCCAAGCCCAGCCATGTTACAACCTTGTTAAAGACATATCGATTCAAAGTTCCAATTGTTAGATTAAATGACTCGAATCCTAATTGAAATAAAATACAGTGGTAAAATAAAATAAAAGTAAAATCCATATAGAACTACACTTCTTTTATTTTATTTTAGAATAAGGTTTTTTAAACCTTATTAAACTCCATCTATTTTATATTGATTAGAATAAGGTGTTTCAATCTTACTAGAATATGGCTTTAGAAGCCTATAAATAGACATAGTCTATTTCTCTTGTAATGATTCGAATTCGACATAGTGAATTTTCTTCTCCTCTGCCCATGGTTTTTTTCCTGAAAGGGTTTCCACGTAAAATTTGTGTTTTTTTATTTTATTTTATTTTTCAAAAATTGGTATCCGAGCTTCTGGGTAGTTCATCTCGATCACGGTAATGGCATCTTTGAAGTATGAAATTTCGCTGTTGGATTGCAACACCAGACTTGCATTGTTGCAGATTAAGATGCAAGCAGTTCTTGGGCAGATGGATCTGGAGGATGCCCTACTAGGGATAGATAAGATGCCTTCAACATTAACAGATGAAGAGAAGAAACGTAAGGATCGAAAGGCATTAACACAATTACATTTGCATTTGTCCAACGAAATTTTGTAGGATGTGATGAAGGAGAAGACTGCCACTACATTATGGAAGAAGCTAGAACAAATATGTATGTCAAAAACTCTAACAAGCAAATTGCATATGAAGCAGCATCTTTATGCTCATCGTTTGGAGGAAGGTGCGTCTATACACGAACACTTAACAGTGTTTAAAGAAATTCTTTCAAACTTAGAGGCCATGGAGGTTCAGTATGATAAGGAAGATCAAGAGTTGATTCTACTTTGTTCGCTGCCCCCGTCTTATTCAACCTTTAGAGACATAATTTATATAGCCACAAGTCTCTCACAGTTGATGAGGTTTATGATTCTTTAACCTCGTATGATAAGATGAAGCATATTGTGGTTAAACCTGACTCTCAGGGAGAGGGTCTCATTGTTCGTGGGAGATAAGATCGGAATGTTGATGATGATCGTGGAAGGACACAGGAATGGAATCCTCAAGGTAAATCTAAGTGTAGATCGAAGTCTTCAAATAGAGGTAAAACTTGTAACTTCTGTAAGAAGAAAGGGCACACTAAATCTGAGTGCTATAAGCTACAGAACAAGATTAAAAGGGAGGCTGCAAATCAAAAGGGAAAACAACTAGAAAATTTCGGTGAAGCTGATGTTGTAGAAGACTACAGCGATAGTGAATTTCTAGTCGCTTCTGTCAACAATTTTAAAGTGAGTGAGGAGTGGATAATTGATTCAGGCTGCACCTTCCACATGAGTCCCAATCGAGATTGGTTTACAACTTACGAAATAGTGTCTGAAGGTGTTGTTTTGATGGGAAATAATGCTTCATTTGAAATCGCAGGTGTTGGAACAATTAAAGTTAAAATGTTTGATGGAGTTGTCAGAACACTTAGTGACATACGACATGTTCCAAAATTGAAGAGAAATTTAATTTCGTTGAGTACTCTTGATTCAAAAGGGTACAAATACATAGCTAAAAGTGGAGTTTTCAAGATTTCCAAAGGTTCCCTTGTTGTGATGAAAGGGCAAAGAAAGACTACCAAGTTATATATTTTGCAGGGTTCTACTGTTACTAGTGATGCAGCTGTCGCTTCCTCTTCCTTGTCAGATGATGATATTACTAAACTTTGGCATATGCGCCTAGGGCATATGAGTGAGAATGGCATGGAAAAATTGAGCAAAAGAGGACTTCTTGATGGGCAAGGAATTTGCAAACTGAAGTTCTGTGAGCACTATGTTTTTGGGAAACAAAAGAGAATTCGATTCACCAGAGGAATCTATAACACGAAGGGAACATTGGAGTAAATTCATTCTGATCTGTGGAGGCCATCCAGAGTGCCTTGGAGAGGAAGAGCTAATTATATGCTAACTTTTATTGATGATTTTTCCAGAAAACCTTGGGCGTTCTTCCTGAAGTAGAAAAGCGATGTGTTTTCCTTATTTAAGTCTTGGAAAATTATGATTGAAAAATAGACGGGAAAACAAATAAAATACCTCTGCACAGAAAATGGCTTAGAGTTCTATTCTGATGAGTTTAATAGACTATGCAAGTTAAAAAGGATCGTGAGACACTTGACAGTTCGTCATACTCCACAGCAAAACGACATTGTAAAATGAATGAACAGAACGATCATGGAGAAGGTTCGATGTATGTTGTCAAATGCCAACTTACCAAAATCATTTTGGGTAGAAGTAGCCTCTACTGCATGTTTCTTGATCAACCGATCTCCATCCGTTGCCATTGAGAAAAAGACTCCACAAGAGGTATGGTCTAGTAATCCTGCTAATTATTCTGACTTAAAGATCTTTGGTTGTCCTGCGTATGCTCATGTTGATAATGGAAAATTGGAATCGAGATCCATTAAATGTGTTTTTCTTGGTTATAAAGCTAGTGTAAAATGGTATAAGTTATGATATCCTGAAAATAGAAAAGTTGTGATTAGCAAATATGTCGCTTTTGATGAAACTACTATGCTACCTAACTAATCTCTTAAAGACTCTTCCAATAAATAAAATCAAAAGTAGGTGGAGCATCAGATTAATACAGAGTCAACTCCTCAAACTACTACAAAAATTGAGAATAGAGTTGCTTCTTCACCATAATACTCTATTTCCAAAAACAGAACTAGAAGAGAAATTAAACCTCCAAAGAAGTATGCCGAGGCTGATCTAGTTGATTATACTTTAAATGTGGCTGAAGATATAAATGCAAACCAAGAGCCATCTAATTATTCTGAGGTAATTAGCTGTGAAGACTCAGAAAAGTGGATGTTTGCTATGCAAGAGAAGATGGAATCACTCCACAAAAATAGAACATGGGATCTTGTGAAACTTCCTAAAGGTAAAAAGGTTGTTCGTTGTAAATGGGTGTTTAAAAAGAAAGAAAAGACTCTAGGAGTTGAAGAACCCAGATATAAATCAAGGCTTGTTGCAAAGGGTTACAGTCAAATTCCAGGAGTGGACTTCACAGATGAGTTCTCCCCAGTTGTGAAACATAGTTCGATTCGAGCTTTACTTGGTATTGTGGCCATGCATGATTTAGAGCTTGAGCAGTTAGATGTAAAAACTGCATTTTTCAATGGAGAACTTGAAGAGGACATTTACATGTAACAACCAGAGGGTTTTACAGTCTCAGATAAAGAGGACTATGTTTACTTGCTGAAAAAATCCCTTTGCAGTTTGAAACAGTCACCAAGACAGTGGTACAAGAGGTTTGATTCCTTTATGACTTCTCATGATTTCAAAAGAAGTAATTTTGACAGTTGTGTTTACTTTAAGAAAAATAATGATGGTTCTTTTGTGTATCTACTTCTTTATGTTGATGACATGTTAATAGCAGCAAAAGACAAAGGAAAGATAAGAAAGGTCAAAGCCCAACTAAGTGAAAAATTTGAGATGAAAGATTTGGGACCAACAAAGAATATACTTGGTATAGAGATTCTCAGACATAGAAAAGCAAGTAAATTGTATCTAAGTCAAAAGGGGTACATTGTGAAAGTTTTTTGCAGGTTCAATATGCAGAGTGCTAAGCCTGTTAGTACTCCTTTAACAGCCCATTTCAGACTTTCATCATTTTTTTTGTCTCCATAATCAGATGATGAGATTGAGTACATGTCACATGTTCCATACTCTAGTGCAGTGGGATCTCTCATGTATGCTATGGTTTGTTCACGTCCAGATTTATCATATCCAGTCAGTGCAGTTAGCATATACATGGCAAATCCCGATAAAGAACACTAGAAAGTAGTTCAGTGGATTTTAAGATACTTACGAGGTACTACTGATGTTTGCTTACAGTTTGGAAGAACTTGAGATGGAGTCATTGGGCATATTGATGCTGATTTTTCTAGAGACCTTGATAGAAAAAGATCTCTCACAGGTTATGTCTCGGAGGTTGTGCAAACAATTGGAAAGCCACTTTGCAAACTACAGTCACTTTGTCTACCACTGAAGCTGAGTACATGGCGATTACTAAAGCTTGTAAAGAAGCTATTTGGTTGAAAGGACTCTTTAGTGAACTCAATGAAGACCTTCAAATCAGTACAGTATTTTGTAACAATCAGATTGCAATCTTCCTTACAAAAGATCAAATGTTTCATGAAAGAACAAAACAAATTGATGTTCGATATCATTTTGTTCGTGATATTATTGCTCGTTGTGACATTGTTGTGAGCAACATTAGTACTCATGAAAATCCTGCAGATATGATGAGTAAGTCACTTCCTATAACCAAGTTTGAGCATTGCTTAGACTTGGTTGGTGTTCATTGTTGAAGTTAAACCCATAAGGGGTTTTATGGAAGAGGTGGAGAACTTGTTCGTTGAGAGTTCGCGATGAAGAACTTGTTCATCGAGAATTCGTGTTAAGGTGGAGATTGTTAGAATTAAATGACCCAAATCCTTATTTAAATAAAATACAATGGTAAAATAAAATAAAAGTAAAATCCATATAGAACTACACTTCTTTTATTTTATTTTAGAATAAGGTTTTTTAAACCTTATTAAACTCCATCTATTTTATATTGATTAGAATAAGGTGTTTCTATCTTACTAGAATATGGCTTTACAAGCTTATAAATAGACATAGTCTATTCCTCTTGTAATGATTCGAATTCGACATAGTGAATTTTCTTCTCCTCTACCCATGGTTTTTTTCCTGAAAGGGTTTCCACGTAAAACCTGTATGTTCTTTATTTTATTTTATTTTATTTTCACACCAATGCTATGTTATACCCCAAACTCGGCCTAGACGTTTTGGCCAAATCTGACATGTCACACTAAAGTGAATCTCGAAAAACGTAGATCCATTGAAAAATCCATTCTATATAAAATCCTCGTTGTGATCTTTATGAAAATTTATCATTCTTTGTTCGTTGTTAAAACCCAAGTTGATATAGAAAAGTGTTACTCATATTAGTTTATAGTTGTACTCTTAAAACAAAGTTTGTTTAAATTTGATACGATAGCGTGGTGTTTTGAAAACATGCATTCTTTTTAGTAAAACCGCAGCCTATTGCTAACAGATATGACTTATAGTAAATATATTCCCAACCAAGGGAAAAAATTTTAAGAGGCCTTATTACATAATCAAAACCCAAATTAAGAAGCTTAAAGAATGAAAATTTAAAATAGTAGCGAAAGCAATCGTGTGGTCTCCATCGAGTCCCTCGCAACATCGACCCGCCTAAGGATTACCTGCACAGGAAAGCAGAAAGGTGAGTTTTTGAAAACTCAGTGTGTAATCCTTTATCAACAAACAATCATCTGGTGGAGCGGATCTGATGCAGCCCAAGCGTTTGATGAGTGATCGGTCTCAATTAGGGCCTTAGCCCAATCTGAGAATGATATCGGTGTGGACCTTAGCCCATCTTAGTAATAGTAATAGATATGCAATCAAAAAATCATACCCATCCATCCTCTGTACTCCACCCCGTCCAACCCTACACTCTATGTGAGGATAAAATCGACCCACCCATCCCTACACTCTAAAATATAGTACCGGTTACGGCACTAAAATAGTATTTCCAGCAGAGCTACCAGTAATAGGCTTATAGCCTTTCAGTACACTTCCTCCAATATCATATATCCCACCCCATGCAATGCAACATAATATAAATGTATTTACAGTAAATATGGCATGCTCAAACAGCCATACATCACATAAGGGTATATCGGTCATTTACCTCATAGGGGTATAATAGTCATTTCATCAAATTAGGGTCTAGGTAACTTTTTGACCTAACAGTAGGCCCACAGTCGTCTCGACGACCCATGCAACCTTAACAGTCAAACAGTGAAAATGGGCCTAAGCCCATAATTTGGCCCATATGGGCCTACACTCTCGTGTGGCCCATAAAGCCCAACAATGACCTTGGCCGTGTGAGCTACACAACCTGACCCAATAATCTCCACACGTCTGTGTGGTTTACCTATATGGGGCCCATGAGTCCGTGAGGCCCACACAACCCATTTCAGCCCAACGTGGCCCAAAACAACCAAAGCGCATGATATCGCTCATGGTGGTCTCTTCTACCGAACGCCCACGTTTTATGCGTTCGAGTCACTACACGAGCGAGCGTACGCTCGTATGACATCTATAGCCAAGTTTTTCGACTTTTTCCGATTAACAGTTTTTGCAGTGTGATTACACACCTGATTGCAAAAATGCGCTTGCTGACCCACGAGTCCAAAACCTATCACAATCAGAACTTCAGTTAGACACTTATCAAATAAACTGCAATGAACCCTAGCCAACACTTGCTCACAAATTTACCTTCCACCGGCCTTCTTCAATCACCTAAGAACCGTTGCAAACAATCGATTCCAATCCTTAGAGACTACCTGTATCCCAAACACCACTTGTAAAACTATCACCATACACACAATCCATTAAACCAAGTGTATAGTATCTTACCAAAAGAGCAGACTAAGGGTGAGGGACAGCAGTATTCGGCTAAGACCCAAAGCACCTTTTAGTTCTGAGGCAAGAAATGAAACAATCTCACTCCCTAGCAGAAAACGTCAAAAAGGAGAGTTATTAAACAAAGGTTATTTTAGCCCATACGAAAGAGGAAAGAAGAGAAATAAAGTGATGGAATAGGAAGAAGGAATCTTGCACTTGACCCCTAACCGATTGATCAAAGAACCATTTCAAAATACGAAACACAATAGGGGTAGGGAGAGATACAGGGATAATCAACTTCAAGAGAAGAGGTATTTGGCTAGCAATAAAGAGAATGGTGTCAGCTCAGAACCAAAAGAATGAGAGTTAGCAAAGATTCGGCAAAAGCTAAGGAGGTAGAAGAATAGGAAGGGAATATTTGGCGAATGACCCAAGGAGAAGGTAAAAGTTGATAACTGATTGAGAGGGAGAGACTGATGGTTCGACAAAGGTGAAGAAAGTTAAGGAAAGAAAAGTGAGGGAGAAGAGAGATCGACTACTTAAGCACCAAGTTGGAGAGCAAACCACAATAGGCTAGTTTGAAGAATACCCGAGTGGTCACAAGTATTCTCGGCTACCAAGCAACCACTAACCAAAAGAGCAGAAAAAGTATGAAAAAAGAAGCAGAGGGGGAAAATGACTATCGAAAAAGGAAGCAACTAGATCACACACTTTCAGTAGTAGGAGCATGGCCGAATGACTAGGTACCCCAATTCAAACCGAAAGGTTGAGAAGCATCCCATTTCAGTATTACAACTCCACTCTTCCCAAATCCCTTATTTTCCTCCTCCAAATCCTCCCCATATCACTCAACCGATAACTCCCTTATCCAATCCCACAAGTCTCTCTTCAAATTTGGCTATTCACTCCCCACTCAGCCATTCCATCGTCAGAGTTTCGATCAATCCCAACTTTCTACCTTGCACGAGCAGCAAAATAGAACACCTTTGCGCATAGGAGGGCCCGAACCCCAGACCCTTAAGCATCCCAACACGCCACTTACCACTAGTCTAGCAGGCTTTTTATGACAAGTTTTTCCCACAATAATTTAAAAGACTACTAACTAAAGACAAAGGTTATTCTTAAAGACAAACCAAAGTTTTTGCAATTGCCCAAGCTTGAGCTCAAGACTTCTCAGGCACTTCCCAAGACATTTAACCATTGAGACAAGCATGCATTTGAGTTACACAACATACAGAAAATGAGCACCTATATTTTGGGGTGTTACATGCTACTTACATTAGTGGAGAGAAATTGTTACATTCAACATATGAAGGCATAAGTTAAACTTAATGATTGTAGCTTAATCTTGAATAAGGGAATAAAATTAAATTGGTAAGGTTTAACATAACTTTATTAGGAAATATTTAGTCTAACTTTTGCTATCATAAGAATGATTGAGATTACTTTGAATGATATGAATACTTAAGTAAGCATAACTATCAAATTTCTTGTTTTTGAGCATAAGTATATTAAATTCATAATTCTGGGAAGAATGTTGTTCTGAAGGAATTTTTCAAAGCTGTTTTCAAGAAATTCTTTTCAATTTGTGCATTACTCGGGACGAGCAATGAATTAAGTTTAGGGGTGTGGAAACACAAAAATTTACACACTTTTTCATACCTTTTTTAACTTAAATTCATGCAAATTCAGTTAAATTCTTGTCGAAAAATAATTGATTTTTATAAAATAATTAAAGTGAACTTAAAATATGAACATGTTGAATTTTTAGTTAATTTCATAATTATTTTTGATGAATTTTGGTTATTTTCAACAGATTTGCACAAAGGGCGAAAAATGGCTCGGCAGACACTACTAGAAGCACAAAATTGAGAAGCAATTTGAAGTATCGAGGCGAACTAATTTTCAGCATAAGACGGTCAAAAATTACATGTATTTATTCATAATATAATTAATTTTAATTTATATCCAATTTAATTTGGGTTAATAAATTATGATTAATTAATTATGAAAAAGTGGTCCGATTGAACTGAACCAAGTAAACCGAACCGACCAAGAAAAGAACAGCCCAAAACCATCCAAATGCTGACCCAATTTAGCTCATTAGCTGATTATTTAAGCTGGAAAGAAGCCCTTGAAGACTTGTTCAAATTGCAATTAAACCCTTCCACAATTGGTGGCTTTGTAGATTTTCCCCAAGCCGTATTTAACAAAGTTGAAGCCATCAACTTTGCCACATAGGAGGCCGGCCAAGGGGTGGCTCTTTGGCTGCTATTTTTAGAAAATTTTAGCTGCCACATTCAGCTATAAAAACCCCCTTGGCTGATCATTCAACACATCCCTCATTCACATCTCTTCTCTCACAATTCTTCTCTCTTCTTTCACCTTTCCTCTCATTTTCCCATTCAAAGTTCCTTGCTCTTTTTCTGATTTCTCCTCTTGACAAAGGAATCTCCTTCAGCCATTTTTGAGCAGCAATTGATTGTTCATAGCAGCCTTGATCAGCGAGGACAACAAAAAAGGAAGAATGAAGCAACCTAGTCAAGCCACGGAAAAACACTAGATTTGATTCTTGTTCCCTATCTCTTTAAATTTTGTTGTTTTTGTGATGAACATATCTATGAATATTTATGTTGTTGGAATGGTTAATTTAATTAGCTTAGCTTGAATTTAATTTGTGTTGGGTTGATTGCATTTCATCCTCTTAAATTATTAAAATTGTGTTTATGTTGTTATAGGCCTCGATAAAATGTTTGATTGTATAAAATCATGCCTAAGTTTTTCTTGCATTATAATTGTGAGGGAACTAATGAATTAATTATTTAAACGGGTTGAATTTTTAATTAATTGACACAATACTTAATTAGTGCATGATTATTCTTCTAAGGCAGCCAAAGGTTAAATTGACATTGTATCTGGCGATACACTTGCCTTGCATAACTTGCAAGATTATTGTGATTAAACTGTTTCAAGGTAAGGATACCTTGTTACCTCACACAGTCTTTTATGTTCTTATTAGATTTAATTAATCGTTTGAATTGATATTCGAATATGCAAGAGATTAGTTCAATTTAATGAGTATGTATGTGCAATAACATGTTTGCTTATTAAAATTTGTTTAATTGATTGAATTGACATAGGGATATGTTAAGAGATGAATGGATTTGTGTAGGTGAGTATGTTCATAAGTTAGTAAATTACCGAGTAGCCGTGAATTTATTCGTAACACCATAAACATGAGTTTAATAATTCTAACTTAAAGAAATGTAATTAATCCAACACAATTATGTCATCTTGATTAAATCATATTTTGAAATCGTGTATTAGAACTTTTATTTTTATTTAGTTTAAAATTTATTTTTTCTTAATCACCCTTTACAAAACAAAATATTTTTTTCACCAAAGTGTTTTAAATTGCATTCATAAATAATTCTTTTCATAGTCCTTGTGGGTACGATAACTCGACATTTACTTATCACTTTATTACTTGTTGCGATTGTGTACACTTGCACATTTTTGTCGTTCCAGTACTTAATTGAATTATTTTCAAAATTTGGTTTCTCTTTTTGTAAATATTAAAAATTAGATGTCTCTTTTTGTAAATATTTTCAAAAGGCATCTAGAATAAATGTTTTTAATTTAATAAATAAGATAATAATCATTAATGTATAATTATATCAATTATATTATATATTAATTATTATCAATATTGCATAGAATTAGGTTTAGTTTAAATTTGATCATATTTTATTTAATAAGTATTTATCTTTAATAAATTAATAGCAAATAATAATTTAATATATATTATATTAATTATTAGTTTATGTTAACTTTATGTAGAATTAGAACTTAGAATATTTTAAGTATTAAATTGTTCTAAGAATTATAATTAAACTCCTACTCCTCTCACTATAAATTTCACCCACCTTTTCCTTTTTTTTTCAGTCATCCCTCAATCAAACCTAGCATCTAAAACCCAACAAATCACTTAGTGCTGTAGCTCCTAGCTCCCTAGCCACAACACCGCTCAGTAGCCCCATTCAGTCAGCAGCTCATGTGTGCACCAACAGCTCACACTGCTACTCCCACTCGCGCCAAACATGCTCTCACGCACTTGCTCGCGTGCACCAATGCACCAGCCCTGTTGTTCACCCGATAGTGTCGCCTGCTGCCTGCTTGCTGCCCATCCGTGTAGCACACAAATATCCTGCTACTCCCTAGCATGCTGCTGCCGCCTTGCTACTCGCACCACACCATCAAGACACCCTACAAATATCCCAAAACCGACCTCTTTTGTTTTAGATTTATTTTCTTTGAGTTCTTAACTTTTATAAAAATGTGGTGAGACAAATTTTTCTCCTAAATATTAATTTTATTTAATTAATTAATTTTTTAATTTATTGAATCATTAATATTTTATACTTATTAAATTTTTGAGAAAATATTTGGTTTTATCTTAAGTTCAGGTTAATCATGTCTCGCAATAGAACTCGTGCTTCTGCCCAAATTGGTGAATCACAAAATAAATTCCACTATGAGGAAGACAAAGCGAGATACGAAAATATTTTCAATAATCAACAGATGCATCCAGAGAAGGGCTTTACACTGAAAGAAAGCAATATATTGATTTCATGGCGCACATTCGACAAGTTTCTGAAGCTCCAAATTCGGAGCTGTTTTGTGAGAAAATACCTAGTGTAGATGAGGAGTTATTTGTGAATTTTATGTGAATTTGATCTCAAGCGGATTGACTATGTGAGAAAATACCTAAGTGGACTATGTCAACCGGGAAATTTCTCACTTTTTGATACTTGTCAATTTCATTCAATATTCAGCCACATTTCATAAAATATAATAAAATGTGATAATGTAAGTAAAAACGATGCATTATTTACATACAAACTTACCTCGATGCAAAATATGACAAATTTGCAATTTAGTTCACAGCCTTTTCTTTTCCCCGATCAAGGTCAATTCCTCGTCTTTCTTGATAATCAAGTTTAGAAGCTTGAAAAACCCTAGCTATGTCTTCCTCATGTGAAATTCGGCCAAGGGGTTGAAGATGGACAAAATTGGCTTTTAATTTTTTTTAATTCATTTTAATTACCAAATGACCAAATTACCATTAATGAAAAACTTTAGAAATATACGAAACCATGTCCATTTTTGTCCACCAACTTAACCAATGGTCTAATTACCATTTAAAGACCTCCAATTTAAAATTTCATAACAATTTGACACCTCTAACATGTAGGACTCAACTTTTGCACTCTTTACAACTTAGTCCTTTTGACTAAATTGATATCCAAACATCGAAATTTTCGAATGAAATTTTCACAAAATCGTTCCGTGAAATTTTAGACTATAAAAATATAATAAAAGTGAACTTTACTACATCAGATTTGTGGTCTCAAAACCACTATTCTAACTAGACCCAAAATCAGGTTGTTACATAGCAGTTTTCATGCCAGTTTGAAAATGTCTCCATTTGATGCTTTGTATGGTAGAAGGTGTAGAAAAACTATTTGTTGGATGGTGCTTCATGTAAAAAACTTAGTGGGTCATGAATTAGTACAAGAAACTGAAAAGAAAGTCTCTATTATTTGAACTCATTTAAAGGTTACACAAGATGGTCAAAAAGCTTATGCGGGTTTGAAAACAAAAGGAATTTCATCTGAAGCTGGGGATAAGGTATTTTTGAAAATATCTCCTTGGAAGAAAATAATCAAATTTGGCTAGAAAGGAAAATTAAGTCTAGGGTTTGTAAGACTGGAAACATTAAAATATATAGACTTTGAGCACCTTTTGAGTATTAATTCGCGCAGTTTCTAAGTAAATTTCATCAGATTTTATGTTTTTATTATAAATTAATTAAATTGAAATTTATTTATGAAATATTTTTAATTTTAGTTAGTTTTATACTAAATTTCCATAATTTGGGTAATTTTCGACAGTTTTGCACAAAGGGTGAAAAATCAGCTCAGTAGTCACCTTGAGAAGATTGGATTGCCGAAGCATCCTTCAGAGAATTTTGCACATATGTAAGACTGGTCATTTTTTAAGCCATGGACGCCCCAAATCAGCTTATTGTACCCATCAAAAAATTATTTTTGATCCAACAAAAATTGGGTTGAATCTATTCCCAGCCTAATACAAAGAAAGGGGCTCGGATTTATTAGATTGAATGAGACTGATCCACCAAGTGAAAAGCATCCCAATTCCGATCCAATACTGCCTAAATCAACTAATTAAGATGATTATAATATTTTCAAAACAACACTTAACTATCTCCTAAAAGTCATTACAACCCCTCCTTTTTTTGTGCATTCTCACTTGTGGCATTAAGCTAAAATTAGCAAAGCCATCTCAACCCCTCTCCCTACTATCAAGGGTCGAGCATGATAAGGGGGATTGGATTCTATTTTTAGCCACTTGAAGTTTCCATCTACAAGAACAAATACCCCATTCACCTCTTCATTTCTCATCACTCATCAACTCATTCACCATCACTTCTCTCTTTCACTCTTCTTTTCTCTCCTTTGCCTTTCCATTTTTCTTTCCTTGGCTTTCTGAATTCCCCTGTTGAGAAAGAGCTAGCAAGCCTCTTGGAGAAACAGCAATCAAGCATCTTAAAGGCCTTTGATCGACAGAACAAGCAGAGAGGAAGATAATCACACTAGTATGGCTTCGAAAAGTCACTGAGATTTGTCTTCTAGTTTCCTTCTTTTAATCTTTTCAGTTTAATTTGTGATCATAAACATGAATGCTTATTGTTTTGATGCTCCTAATTTAATTAAGATGACTTAAATCTTGTTTGTGTTAGATTGATTCATTATGTTCACTTAAATTGTTAAAATCATGTTTGTGTTGTTATAGGCATTGGTAATTTATTCAATTAGATAATATAGTGCATATGTTATGCTTGCATTATAATTTTAAGGTAACAAATGAATTAATTATCAACTGAATTGAAATTGTAATTAATGGAAAAAATATATAATCGGTGCATGTTTAATATACTAAGTGTAAAAGTAGGTTCAATTAGCAATAGTATTAAACAATATTCTTGCCTTGCATAACTTGTAAGATTGTTGTGATTAAATTGTTTTAGTATAGGAATATATTGTTACTTCACTATATCTTATACTTGCTTATGAAAATTTATTAATTAATTTAACATAGGAATATGTATGAAAGATTGATTAATTTGAGTAAGTATGTATGTGCATTAGTTAATAAAAGACCAAGTTACCATGAATTTATTCAAGATAACATGAACATAATTTTAATAATTTGAAGTTAAAGACTGAAATTAATCTAACACACTTATTTCATATTGATTAAAACCTTTTTTTGAAATCGAGCATTGGACTTTTATTTTTTATTTTAGTTGATTACTTAGTTAATTTTTAGTTTTTAGATCACCTCTTTCAAATTAATATATTTTCCTCTACCAATTTGCTTAAATTTACATTTCATAAATACTTGCTTGAATAGTCCCTATGGGAATGACAACTCGACATACTTGTCACTTATTACTTGTTACTATTCTCTACGCTTGTACATTTTCATCGTTCCAGGTTTTTGGCGCCATTCTCGGGGACTGTTATTTTAGTAAATTATTTGTAAAATTAATTATATTGAAATTTTGTTCAATTTTCTTTTATTTTACTTTAATTTTTTTCATTATTATTCAGGTGATAATGGATCCTCTACAACTTGATCAAGGAGGAGCATTTGTTTATAATGCTTCCAATTCAATCACTATTGCCGATGACAGAAACTGCACCATTTTACAATGTGTCGTTCCCTTCTTAAATGAACTCAACTTGGGTATTGTTGACCCAAAATTGAGGCTCCGCAATTCAAAATGAAGCATGTGATGTTCCAAATGCTTCAAACAATGGGACAATTTTGTGGGATGCCTACTGAAGATCCCTATCTTCTTCTTCGGCTATTCATGGAAGTGAGTGACTTATTCAAATTAGTTAGGTTTATCAAGGATGTCTTGAGACTTAGATTATTTCCATACGTCTTAAGAGATAGAGCATGAGTGTGGTTGCACTCCCTACTGCCCAATTCTGTAACTACATGGAAAGAGTTGGTGGAAAATTTCTTAATGAAATACTTTCCTCTATCTTTGAGTGCCAAGCTTTGAAATGAAATCACTTCATTTAAAAAATTTGACGAAGAATCTTTATATGAGGCATAGGAGCGGTTCAAGGAGTTATTACGAAAGTGCCTTCATCAGGGCATTTATTATTGCATTCAAATGAAGACTTTCTATATTGGTCTTAATGCTCATACTAGAATGATGGTGGCTGCTTTGGCAAATGGAGCCCTTATTTCTAAGTCTTACAACGAGGCTTACGAGATTATTGAAAGAATTATTAGCAATAACTATCAGCGGCCAACCAACCGAACAACCTCAGGAAAACAAGTAGTAGGAGTACATGAAGTTGATACACTTACTTCTTTGACAACCCAGGTATCCTCTATGACTTCAATGCTTAAGAACATAACTTTTTATGGTTTTAATGGTAATATGACAGGTCAGCAGCCAAACCAGTTTGAGAATATTTTTTGTGAATACTGTGGAAATGGTTATTTCTTCGAAAATTTCCTATTAAATCAAGAGTTAAAATATTACATGGGAAATCATAATTGAAATAGTCCACAATCGAGTTCTTACAACTTTTCATGGTAGTACCATTCAAATTTTCCATGGATTTATCAATAGGCAGACCTTAGCAACTCTTCTATGCCATCTCAACCAAATTATACCTCGGAATATTCTCAATGAGTGCAATAACCCCCACCAACTGAATCTTCAAGTGATCTTAAGAATCTGCTTAAGGCATACATAGCGAAGTATGATGCCACTTTAAGAAACTTGTAGCATCAAGTGGGTCAGCTAACCAATGAACTTCAAAATAGATGCAAAGGACATTGCCAAATGGTCACTTTGCAAAGTGAAAGGGCATTGGAGCCCAAGGTGGTTGAGGTTGAAGATAAGCTTGTTATAGCTCAAGACAATGAGCAAATTCAACCGAGTGTTGAAACTCCAGATTCACAAAATTTAGATTTGGTGATCCTCAATGATGTAAACTATAAACCATTCAATTTTGATCATCTAACATCTTTGTCACATGCAGAGAAATTGCCACAGAAGAGTTGTCCAATTAAAGCTAATATTGCCCCACTACCATATCCTCAACGATTCATGAAGCAACAATAGTGCAACACCCCAAACCCGGCCCAGACGTTACGGCTGAATCCGGCATGTTACATTGAAGTGTTTTAGCGACAACGGTGTTTTCATTAAAAACCCTTCTTAAAATAAAAGAAACCTTAATTAACTTAAAAAAACTTCTTTCAATCACTTGTTTAATACATATGATTTTATGAAAACATGTCATTTTAGAATTTAGTTGCGGAAACGTAGAAAACATACTATAATTTAGGAAACTCATGTTCAACTTTTCGTGTTTACAATGAAAATAATAATAATTCAAGTAATAATAACATAATGAAACCTTGTTACAATCTGGTCTGAAACATACTTAATAAAATAAAAACTTATATGCTTAAAAAAAACCAAGTCCAAATTATCTTGCTAGCTAGCCACCTAGAGTCCCTCCAAACATTGAACCTTCTACTAAGCTTCACCTGAAAATAAAATAAAAGAGGGGGTGAGTTTTCGCAAACTCAGTGTGTACAACCCTCAACACACAAAAAAAAAGCATTCCAAAACCATCATACATCAAACATGCAATGCAATCCTATCCAAATTATCCATCCGCTGCACACCAGCTCCGTCCCCAGTCACACCATGTGGGGATATAAATATCGACCCACCCAACTGACAACCAAGGGTAGCCCGGTTACAGAACTACCTTCATTTACATATTAGGCTTTAAAAGCTGCCATTGGATCCACGATTGTCAAGCAACCATACAATCCTCATATACTTCCTCTGTTCCATAATTCCCAACCCATATGCAACCTAAGCAGAATATCATATGTATGCATGTCACTTACATTCAACACCTAGGGGTATTTTGGTCATTTTTGCCCTTAGGGGCATTTCAGTAATTTTCCCTTAATTATGATTTTCACTTACCATGGCCCGTTAACAAGTCTCGTGAGCTAAGATGAACGAATACTATACACCAGCTAGGATTCCAGAGAAGAGGAGGTGGGTCATTAAGACCGCTTAAGTACCAAGCTTTCCCTAGATCCAATCCTAGACATGCATATACCCGTTTCCATACCTTAACCCTATGACTTGTCCACGGTCGCAAATAATTATTAGGTTTTATGTAGTTATCATATTCTAGGCCCAAAACCCCTGACAAAGCCAAATCAAATTCACATACCTGTATATGGCCCATTAGGCCCAAATCACTTGTATATGGCTCATTAGGCCCAAATCACATTTATATGGCCCGTTAGGCCCAGTCACTTTCATATTCATGCTCACATACAAATTCCTATCACATAGCATCAATATTCAGTTTTTGCCTATTATGGGTCCAATAGCCCATCGGGCCCATTTAGCCCATTCCGATCCATATGGCCAAATCACAACCCAAGTCGACGGAATCGCCCGTGGGCCTCAAGTAACCTATCAATTTCCTCCTCACAAGTGTTCGCGCACTCGCAAGACTGTCGCAGGCAAACTTTCAGCTTTTCAGCATTTCGGCATTTCGGCTTTTTAGCTTTTGCCTATCTACTTGTGTGTGCAGTGTATGTACACACCTGGTAAGCAAGCGTGCTGTGATTCCTTTAGTCACCAACCTACAAACAATATCACCCTTCCATTAATCACATGCTTAATACATATCCTTACTAAAATCGAAACCTCACCTTAACCTTACCTTGCGCGATAAGTATAACACCCCTTCTTTAATCACTAACCACGATCAAATCCTAGATCTGCATCAACCTTAACTATTAAAACCTGAATAATAGGCGAATCGTATCCAACACAAGTTCCCTTACCTTAACTATGACCATTCGGCCAACCAAGATTAAGAGTACTTACCAAAGTTTCTCACCTGAAGAGCAAATCGGCAGGGATCCAAAGACCGAGATTCGATACCTATTCCTACCCAAAACCAATTAGAAGAAGTAAGGGACAATAATCGATACTTGGCAAAACAAACCAATTGGAAGAGCAACACTTACACAAGAATCGACTGGGTGGTAAAGGTAGTGGCGGCACCAAGAGTATTCGGCCAAAGGGTATTCGGCTCTAGAGATTTAAGTGGCAACAATTGATTATTTGGCACCAAGGGAAACAGGAAGAAGAATCAGGTAACCAAAAGTGAAACCAAGAAATCGGCACAAGGAAAATAAAAAGGACAACAAGGGTTTTCGACTTTTGGAGAAAGGGGTTTCTGGCAACAAGGTGAAGAAGAATTTCAGCAGTAGCCTGGCAACCTTGTATTCGACCCCTATTTATAGCCCTTATAGTCAAATTTTCCATGCCCAATTCCAAATTCGGCTCCATCACTTCTCCCTTCTCATCTCCTCGTTTTTCTCCCTGATAACCCCTTGATCTTTTCCTTAATTTTCTCTTCTGAACACTCTCCTTGGAGTCCATCTTCACGCCACTTCCAACCTTCTAGAAGGCCAAAATTGAACTTCTAAAAAACACTAAGCTAGGATTCTAATCTTGGTTCTCCTTGCTAGCTACTAACGCTACCTCCCTACTCCCCAAGTGGTGTCACTTAGCCACTCCTCCACAAGGCTTTTTGATGCCATTTTTCCCCTATTTTTATTTAAAAGCCCACCTACTTGCCAACCCTGATTCTTTTAATAATTAACCTATAATTTCTTCTACCCCTAGATTCGAACTCAAACCTTGACCAAGACCTACCATCACGCAATTAACACTTAACTAGAATTACTAAGCACAAAAAGAAAAATTCGAGATTTCAGGATTTTTTTTGGGGCGTTACAACTCTACCCCATAAAAGAAATTTTGTCCTCGAAATTTTACCTAATTCAAACAGTTGAGGATATTGACATCGCATCGCTTAGGTTACACCACTACGCTTCTGCTGCGTAATCTATTTCTAACTTCAAAATAGATAAATCGTCCACTATGGATAAAGTACGTACCAGTATTCGCTTCTGGAGCATGTTCTTTTTCTCGGTGACGAGCAGCATGAACAAAAGCCGACTGCCTCGCCTCAGCATGGCCTTTATTTCCGCCTAGTACTCCACGTCCACGTCTATTACCATCACCACCCCTGGCCTGATCACGCCCCTCAGCGGTTGCTGACCACTCCTCGGTGGTGTACACCACCTTGGTCCACGACTGGCACCCGACCTAGCATTCTGGGGCAATCCCTAATCCTATGCTCGATAGACCTACAAGCTAAACAAGCTCCCGTCCCCTTCCATCACTCGCCTACATAACCTTTCCCACAATCAGCACAAGGTGGCACCCTTGGATTAATAGTAGGGGGCCCTGCTCTTTCTGGCCCATTAACTCTGGCCCTAGCCCTAGGCATCTGTCCAACACCAAGAGTCTCAGCCTCCCTCTTATTCTTACCCCTTCCTTTCTCCCGATTTAGGCGCTCAGTGCGCTTTACCTCCTTCGCTATCTTTGCTTTCTCCACTAATTCTGAGAAAACTCGTTCAATTTGTGAAGCTATCAGCACCCTGAGGCTATCTCTAAGTTCATCCTCAAACCTAACGCAATGCTCATACTCTGTTCCCACCATTACTCTTGCATACCTATTAAGGCATAGAAATTCTGCCTCATACTCCGCCACTGATATGTTTTCTTGGGTCAAGTTCAGGAACTCCTTCCTTCTAGCATCCACATAGCTTGCACCCATATACTTTTCTTGGAATGTAGCTTTGAAAAACTCCCAAGTGACCTACTCCGGTTTGGTGCCCTCTTTCACTGTCAACCACAACTGGTAGGCTTCTTCTCTAAGCAGTGACACTGCTCCTTTCAACTTTTGTTCCGGTGAACAGTCCAAGTCCTCCATTATCCTTTTAATGGCCTCTAACCAGTATTCTGTCACATTAGGAGCCACACCAGCCATGCCCTTAAAGATCTCAGCCCCATTTGATTGAAGTCGCTCTGGAATGGACCCCCGACTTTCAGTGCCATTATTGGGCCCAATGACCCTTTCCAAAATTCTCAACATTGCCTGTGACAATGCATCTTCTCCCGCGGCCATATCATACGGTCCATTCCCAGCCACAGGTGAGGCCGGAGCCTCTTCTACTCCAACATCGGGCATATGGCTAGATGCCGACGATTCAGCCCTAACACTTTCGCAGCGTCGGCCACGGCCCCTTGCACCTCTTCTAGCACTCATCGTCGATTCACGTATTATCTGGATTAAAATTTTATGAAGTTTTAGTTAGTTCAATAATTACACCGATGTTTTAAGAAAATATTTAAAGAGAAGATCATTTTCGAAAATCCTCTACAGTTTCCAGTTCCTACGGGCTTTAGTTCCACTCTAACAATCATCTAAAGTAGCCCTCTAATTATCTACTATATAACAATTTAAGCAAACTTAAAAATAAAATTACTTACTTGGTTCAACGTCGGAGACTCGGTGTGCCGCTCAGAAGATTTCCCTTTTTCCAAAGTATCGTGATCCAAAATATTTTTAAAATCCAAAAAGAAACCAAATAGTAATAATAAGGCCCACTTCACAGCCCGAGTTCTGTAACCTAGGCTCTGATACCACTAAACGTAACACCCCAAACCTGGCCAGAAGTTATGGCCGAATCCGGCATGTTACATTGAAGTGTTTTAGCGAAAACTATATTTTTATTGAAAACCCTTCTTAAAATAAAAGAAACCTTAATTAACTTAAAAAAACTCCTTTCAACTTTTGTTTAAAACATATGATTTTATGAAAACATGTCATTTTAAAATTTAATTGTGGAAACGTAGAAAACATACTATAATTTAGGAAACTCATGTTCAACTTTTCTTGTTTACAATGAAAATAATAATAATAATTCAAGTAATAATAACATAATGAAACCTTGTTACAATCTGGTCTGAAACATACTTAATAAAATAAAAACTTATATGCTTAAAAAAAACCAAGTCCAAATTATCTTGCTAGCTGACCACCCAGAGTCCCTCCAAACATCGAACCTTCTACTGAGCTTCACCTGAAAATAAAATAAAAGAGGGGGTGAGTTTTCGCAAACTCAGTGTGTACAACCCTCAACACACAAAAAAAACAAGCATTCCAAAACCATCATACATCAAACATGCAATGCAATCCCATCCAAATTATCCATCCACTGTACACCAGCTTCGTCCCCCGTCACACCATGTGGGGATACAAATATCAACCCACCTAACCGATACACCAAGGGTAGCTCGGTTGCGGAACTACCTTCATTTACATATTGGGCTTTAAAAGCCATCGTTGGATCCACAATTGTCAAGCAACCATGCGATCCTCATATATTTCCTCCGTTCCATAATTCCCAACCCATATGCAACCTAAGCAGAATATCATATGTATGCATGTTACTCACATTCAACACCTAAGGCTATTTTGGTCATTTTCACCCTTAGGGGTATTTCGGTAATTTTCTTTTAATTACGATTTTCACTTACCTTGGCCCGTTAACAAGTCCCGTGAGCTAAGATGAACGAATACTATGCACCAGGTAGGATTCCAGAGAAGAGGAGGTGGGTCATTAAGACCGCTTAAGTACCAAGCTCTCCCTAGATCCAATCCTAAAAATGCATATACCCGTTTCCATACCTTAACCCTATGACTTACCCACGGTCGCAAATAATTATTAAGTTTTATGTAGTTATCATATTCTAGGCCCAAAACCTCTTACAAAGCCAAATCAAATTCACATACCTGTATCTGGCCCATTAAGCCCAAATCACCAGTATATGGCCCATTAGGCCCAAATCACATTTATATGGCCCGTGAGGCCAGTCACTTTCATATTCATGCTGACGTACAAATTCCTATCACATAGCATCAATATTCAGTTTTTGCCTATTATGGGCCCAATAGCCCATCGGGCCCATTTAGCCCATTTCGGCCTATATGGTCAAATCACAACCCAAGTCCACGAAATCGCTTGTGGGCCTCAGGCAACCTATCAGTTTCCTCCTCACAAGTGTTCACGCACTCACAAGACTACCACAGGCAAACTTTCGACTTTTCGGTATTTCAGCTTTTCGGCTTTTGCCTATCTACTTGTGTGTGCAGTGTATGTACACACCTGGTAAGCAAGCGTGCTGCGATTCCTTTAGTCACCAACCTACAAACGATATCACCCTTCCATTAATCGCATGCTTAATACATATCCTTACTAAAACCGAAACCTCACCTTAACCTTACCTTGCGCAATAAGTATAACAACCCCTTCTTTAATCACTAATCACGACCAACTCCTAGATTTGCATCAACCTTAACTATTAAAACCTGAATAATAGGTGACTCGTATCCAACACAAGTCCCCTTACCTTAACTATGACTATTCGGCCAACCAAGATTAAGAGTACTTACCAAAGTCTCTCACCTGAAGAGAAAATCGGCAGGGATCCAAAAATCGAGATTCGATACTTATTCCTACCCAAAATCGATTAGAAGAAGTGAGGGACAATAATCAATACTTGGAAAAACAAACCAGTTGGAAGAGCAACACTTACACTAGAATCGACTGGGTGGTAAAGATAGTGGCGGCACCAAGAGTATTCGGCCAAATGGTATTCGGCTCTAGAGATTTAAATGGAAACAATTGATTATTCGGCACCAAGGGAAAGAGGAAGAAGAATCGGCTAACCAAAAGTGAAATCAAGAAATTGGCACAAGGAAAATAAAAAGGGGAACAAGGGTTTTCGGCTTTTGGAGAAAGGGGTTTCTAGTAACAAGGTGAAGAAGAATTTCGGTAGTAGCCCAGCAACCTTGTATTCGGCCCCTATTTATAGCCCTTATAGCTGAATTTTCAATGCCCAATTCCCAATTCGGCTCCATCACTTCTCCCTTCACATCTCCTCATTTTTCTCCCTGATAACCCCTTGATCTTTTCCTTAATTTTCTCTTCTGAACACTCCCCTTGGAGTCCATCTTCACGCCACTTCCAACCTTCTAGAAGGCCAAAATTGAACTTCTAAAAAATACTAAGCTAGGATTCAAATCTTAGATCCCCTTGCTAGCTACTAACGCCACCTCCTTACTCCCTAAGTGGCGTCACTTAGCCACTCCTCCACAAGGCTTTTTGATGCCATTTTTCCCATATTTTTATTTAAAAGCCTACCTACTTGCCAACCCTAATTCTTTTAATAATTAACCTATAATTTCTTCTACCCCTAGATTCGAACTCAAACCTTGACCAAGACCTACCATCACGTAATTAACACTTAACTGGAATTGCTGAGCACAAAAAGAAAAATTTTAGATTTTGGGATTTTTTTGGGGCGTTACAAATAGGATACTCAATTTAAGGAAATTTTGGATGGCAAAGTGACCTGAAATGTATTCAATGCTATTAAATCCTAAAATGTAGTTGAAGACTGCTCTACTATTTTCGAGATAAAATCATTGGCTTCTATCAAATTAGAACTCAGTTCTCTAGACGATCCATTACAATGTATTCTGCTAGTGGATTTGACAAGTGATGATGAAGAAAATGAATATTTCACTTTGTTAGAAGCTAATTCGAAGGGATTCTCTCAAGAAGTTCCACTCGAATCATTAAAGATATCATCTCAGAAGTACACACAAATGTAAGCATTTATTGAAGAATCGATTGAATTGGAACTGAAGATTTTGCCTCCTTATTTGAAATATGATTATTTAGGTCTATCTTGGACTTTACTTGTCATTATTTAAGTAGAGTTCACCAGAAATCATGAAGAGGAGCCACTTCTGGTTTTGAAAAGGCACAATAAGAGTATGATTACTTCCTAGATGAGTATGGTTGGTACAACAGATGGCTCTTTGACACCATTTTAGTCAATAAAGATTTTGAATAAAATAGAAGGAGTTCTCTTAACTTTTCTCTTTCATTATTTTTTTAGTTGTGTTTATTTCATTTTTTTCTATCTATCTTTATTTAACATTTTTAGCATAATAAACACTAAGTTGGAATCATTAATAAAATTGAACGATCTGCACTTTATTTAAGAAAATTGTTGAAAAATAAGAAGTGTGGAAATAGATATATGCATTTCTAAGATTGGATATGTCTAAGAAAGGCTTGGTATTTAAACAGTCAACCTTGACTCACCTTCCTTTCCTGGGATCCTATTTGGTGTGCAGTATCTATTCACTTCTCTATTTTCATTCCTTCTATCTATCATTTTTAACAATAGGGACATTGTTTGGGGCACCAAAAATTGAATTGTTCTTTTTAAGAGTTCATTTTTCCTATCGATTTGTGATTAAGTGAAATTTTTCTCAAAAAAATTAGCTTTTTTTTTGTTGATTATGTTAAGGTTTAGTATAAACTAAGTTCAATTATCTCAATAATTGTTATGTCAATTGAATTATGTCATAAATGTTAGTCTTAATAAAACATGTAAATCAAACTATGAAATTTTTAATTCCTTGGAAAAGCTAAGCATGGATGAATTGATTTAATAATTTCTTGAGGCAAAATCTTAGGAGGCATGGAATGTTGAATTTGATTTAGGCGGAATTTGTTTGGACCGTTTGTGTAATACCCTAACCCGTATCCGTTGCCAGATTAGGGTTACAAGGTATTACTAATCAAAACACAAATTTAAACAATCATATGCATACATTTGCACTAACTTACTCACCACTCGGCTTTCATTACTATTGTACAAGTCACTAATTATTTGATCATTTTTCTTTTAATGCATTTAGCCAATTACAAATGTGTTTAACAAACATGCCTTAACAATTTTTCTTCAACTTTATACAATCACTTTATAAGTCAATACCTATTTTTATTATACACAATAAGCACACACCAAAAATACCTCATATAAATAACATGCATTTTTATTTATCAATACATAACTTTTTATATCATAAAACACGTCCTTATTTAATATATAACCAAAACACATGATCATACATCATCATTTATAAACCTTAAGATAAGATACATATCAAGTCATTTCATCATATACTTAAATAAGGATATAAACAAATGCCGAATCATAAACTAGTCATATTCATCTCATATACATTTATCTTATATCTGAATCTACAGTACATTATTATATATAACTTTCAAACCAATTCACATTACGACTCATACTTCATAAGAGTATGTCATTAACTACAAATAGATATATATATTCAAAACATGAATCTCTCATACCATGAAATGAAAATATTAAGACAAACTTATAACATGTTCAAATATAACTAAACAACCTATAATGTCATATCACATATATTACATTGACTAATATAATAATCGAAATTCAAATAATCTTTTAACTATGCAAACCATAACCGAACCAACCCAATGAACACATTCAAAAATCATCAAGTAATTTCGGCGCTCATAATAAATATCAAAAATACCACTCCACCATAACACATTGCAAAATAACCAAAAAGGAACTTAATCATAGTCCCACAAAACCGAATTTAAGCATGTAAGTTAAGCCATTTTTGCATGGCTTTTTAACACAAACCAAAATACAATAGTCCAAAACATAATCTAGCTTATACATGCCATAGGTTTGAAAGTTTGAATATTAAAATACCAAAGACAGTTGATAGTGTGATAGACTTGACTGACGATCCCCGAGCTCGTAACTCGAATCCAAAATCTATAAAATAGACACACATACACACAAAGTAAGCTTTTATAGCTTAGTAAGTCATAACCAATTATCAACTCAATAATATATATCAACTTCTTAAAAATCCATATAAACTAATTTACTAAATCAATGTAATATTAAATTTTAATTTATCCAATCCAGAACCACACATGATTAACATAACTACCACTTTGGCCAAATACTTATAAGACTAACATTTTGCAAGTTTTCATTCAACTTTCAAAACCAAATATCATTATAAATTCAAATATACTTTCACACATTTATACAAGCTCACAAAACCAAATTTAACTTCATATACCATCATCTCTCATTTAGCCGAATATGCAAAATCAAATATATCATCACAGATATACATACCTATGTGGCCGAATATACAAGTTCAATTATAACACCACATAAATACTTACCTATATGACCGAATATACAAGATCCAATATATCATCTCATAAATACTTACTTATATAGCCGAATATACAAGGTTCAATATATCATCACATATGGCCGAATAGACAAGGTTCAATATATCATCACATATGGCCGAATATACAAGTTCAATATATCATCACATAAATACTTACCTATATGGCCGAATATACACGGTTCATTTAACTCGGTTTTCTTGCTCAATTACCATATCAACATGAAATCTTTTAGATATAGACTTGCAAATAAATCACCGGCATAAAACCTGCTAGGCATAAGCCTGAATCACACACCGGCACAAGGCCTACTAGACTCAAGGTCTGATTTTTTTTATTCACCGACAATAAGCCAACTAGGCATAAAGCCCGATTACATTCACCAGCATAAAGCTTGCTAGGCTCAAAGCCCGAATATCACTATCATTAAGCTGCCTCATACACAATTCATATGACAAAAACTCCAGATATTCCATATAGATCATACGGACTTTCAAGTGATATAACTCAGTCGAATTAAACTCAAACACAGTATTTCATGCTTAAACTCATTCGGCTAGCTCTTTTATTAATCTATAGATTCCAAACAGCATACTAAACTAAGTTACATTTCAAATAAATGATGCTTAATTGCTTAAAGACTTACCTCGGATATCGACGAACGTTATAAATTGGCTATTCGACTATTTTTGTTTTTCCCCGATCCAAGTCCGAATTCCTTTGTTCTTGATCTATATAATTTCAAATTAACCTCATTTAAACACAATTTCATTCAATTTAATCCAACAACACATAAATGGGAAAATTACCATTTTACCCCTAATTTTTCATACTTTTACAAATTAGTCCTAATTGCATAAAACACAAAATACACAAAATCTCACAACAATGTAGTTGGGCTGAAATTTCCATATACTCATAATAGTCCATATATTTCATCCATTTCACATTTTAGTCCCTCAATTTATCATTTTTGCAATTTAGTACTAATTACTCAAAATCTTCAAAAACTCCAATACAAAACATGTTAATCTAAAACATATTTTTGATATTTCATCATCAAACATAACAAAACACAAATATTCATCAATAGCATAACTTAAAATATACATCAAAATCAGAAATTTAAGCATGGGTCTAATAGTACTCGAAGCAACGATCTCAAAAACATAAAAATCATCAAAAACCGAAACCAAACTAACCTTGAATTAAGCTTGAGAAATGGCCGAATATACCAAGCTTTAGTTTCTTTTCTTTCTTTTTAGTTTCGGTCACAAGTATGAACAAAATGCATGGCTTTTTTTTATGTTATAATATATCATATATATCATTTATTATTTTACAATTTTAACCTTAAAATTTTAATTATAAAACCATATAAATCATGCCTACAACCGTCCCACTCATATAGCCAATGGCCTAATTACAACATAAGTACTTCCATTTAAATAGACAATAACAATTCAGCCCTTATACATTAAACTATCAAGTTTTCATTTTACGCGATTAAGTCCTTTTATTAAATTAAGCACACAAACAATCAAATTTTTATACGAAACTTTCACACATGCAAATTCACATATAATAAACACAGAAAATAATTTTTAAATATTTTTCTGACTCAGATTCATGGTCTCGAAACCACTGTTCCGATTAGGGTCTAAATCGGAATGTTACAGTTTGAGCCTTTCAAGCCAACCTTAATGAATATTTATCCCTTGAAACTTGAGTTGAGACTATATGGCCTTGTTTTATTGGAACGTTGCATACATGAGTCATACGTTATTTAATATTTATCTCTAACTTGTCCCAAACACTAGATTCAGTCTATCCAGAATATTCTCTGAAAATAAGTTTGGGAAAGTTGAAAAGAGGTATCAAATGCTCAAAAATATTGTAGTAAATGTAGTAATATGCTCGAGTGTGTTACAAAAAAGAAAAAAAAAAGAGCATATGTACTAAAAAATATATGTAGAAGGAGCATGTGTACTAAGTTCAAAAACAGTTGATGAGTTTAGGGGTATTTATTCTGAAGGTCTTATACAAGTTAAATCTAGGGTTTTAGCTTAACACTATCCATATTTTTTACCTACCCCTAGCCAAGCCACGTTACAACCTACTTAATATACCTATTGATTCAGATTTCTATGTCGACTACATTAATGGAGAAAAATTGCTAAGCTCAACTTATAAATGCATAATTAATCTTAGGGATTGTAACTTAATCTTAAATGAGGGAATAAAAGTTAAATTGTAAAAATTTAGTATATATTTATTAAGAAAGCATTTAGTTTATTCTTGTTGTCATGATAATAATTGAATTCCTTGTCATCAAGTCAAACATCTGACCCAGCAGGGGAATATTATAGCCTAGCTAGAAAGGGAACTGAATCCGTACAACTCTCGTTTCCAATGCATGGCTCTTTGGTCTTAGGCATAAGCACTTCTAACCGTAGTAGGTGATCTCTTAGCCCTTATCAATCATTGTATAAACATTCCCTGTTTCGTCATTTCCTCATCCGCTTCTTCGATGATATCCTATTTTACCTGGTCTTTTACGCTCTTTTTCCTCATCTTCTGATATGGGGGGACATTATTGTCATGATAATAATTGAGAATATTTTGAACAATGTGTATACTTAAGTTGCATAATTTCAAAATTTTTATTCTTGAGCATAATTGCACTAAACTCATAATTGTGGGAAGAAAGGATTTTTGAAGAAATTTTTCAAAAGTTATTTTCTTAAACTTCTTTTTCCATTTGTGCATTAGTTAGGACAAGCAATGAATTAAGTTTGAGGGTGTGGAAGCAATTAAATATATAGAATTTTTTAGCACCTTTTAAGAATTAATTCATGCATATTCTAAGTAAATTTTAATCAAATTTTATGTTTTTTTTATAAAATAATTAAATTAAACTTAGTTTAAGAAACATTTTGAATTTTTGTAACACCCTGAATTTGGGCCTAGAAGTTTTGGGTTTTGAGCATGGGAGCGGTTGAAGGCAGCTTATAATATTCTGTTGTGCATGCAAATTTCGTTAATGAAGGCTTGTTTTAGTGGTTAAGTGTGCTGAGAAGTGTTGGAGAAGTCCTGGGTTCAAACCTAGACTCTAGCAAAAATTTTGGTTTAAGGTGAATCAAACCCTGGGTGTAGTAGGTAGGCCTTAAGAATATTGTTGGAGAGATTGTGACACAAAAAGCCTTGTGGCTTAGTGGCAAGTGGCGTGTGGAGCATTTGAGGGGAGGCATGGGTTCGAATCCCATGGCAAGCAAAGAGCATTTATTTTGCTAACAAGGGGTGGCAAGAGCTGGTGTTGAATTTTAAACTCTGATGTTGGAGGGATCCCACATCGGGAAGCTAACATAAGAGTGGATGGGAAGCTAGCTTTAAATAGAGAGAACCATGAGGAGAGTAAGGATACCTTTTCTTGGCTGATCCCTTTCGCTTTATGGTGTGCTCGTTTGGGTTGGGCGTCGGCTAAGAGTGCTCGGAGCGTGGATTAACTCCAGTCTCCAATCATGTGTGTATTTCTCACTACTCTAGTTGTTAGATGGCTATTTCGGGCCGCGATGGGCCGAAAGGGGCCCAATGGGCCTACGGGCCCAATGGGCCTACGGGCCCAATTGGATAAGTTGTTTGATTGTGTAATAAATATTGGACTAGGCTAGGTGAATCGCATATTTGTGGCTAGGTTTGGGTTAAAAGGGCCACACGAGCGTGTGGGCCCATTTGGGCCGAGAATGGGCTTTAGGGCCATTTGTATTGTTATCCCTGTTTAGAATACTTTAGTTTACCAATTATTGAAATGCCCTCGACTTGTAAAATTACCAAAGTACCCTCGATTTATAGAATTATTGTTTTACCCTCGATTTACAAAATTACCATTTTACCCTCAGTTTACAAACTTACCGTTTTACCATCGATTGTGAAATTACTGAAATACCCCTAGTTTGTAAAATTACCAAAATACCCCTAGTTTGTAAAATTACCGAAATACCACTAGTTTGTGAAATTACATAAATACCCTCAATTTGTAAAATTACCAAAATACCCCTAATTTATAAAATTACAGAAATACCCTTGACTTTCTAAAAATTATAGAAATACCATTGGTTTACAAAATTACTGAAATACCCTTGGTTTATAGATTTACCAAAACACCCTTGTAGGATGAAATGACTAAAATACCCCTAATAGGTAAAAAGACCGTAAAGCCCCTGTAGGGTAAAGTGACCGTAATACTCTTGTATGGTAAAATGACGAATATGCCCTTATGTTCCGTATGACTGATGTGCTTAGGATTTACATATATTGATATTGGATTAGTTAAGTTTGAGTGACAGGTGGTGGTTATCGTAGGTGATTGATTATGGAAACGTTTCAACTTCAACCCATAACAGGTGTGTACTAACCCTCGTAGTAGCTTAGATTAATATCTGCTGAGAAGCCGAAATGCTAAAATACCGGCATTTCGGGAACTTGTTGTAATATCCCGAATTAGGGCCTAATCGGAATAGTGGTTTTGTGACCACAAATCCGAGATAGAAATAATTATTTTATAATTATTTTGAGGTTTATGATATGATTGCATGATTGTGTGAAAATTTCGTGAAGAAATTTTATGCATAAAGTGCTTAATTTGAAGTTAGGGACTAAATCGAATAATTTGCAAAACTTGCATTCTAGAAGTTTTTAGTATGAAATTGCTTTGAAATATTAATTAGGAGGTCTTAAATAGCAATTTGACCAATTTGAAGTTCATGGACAAAATTAGGACATGGAAGGAATTTTTGAAAGTTTAGTAGTAAGGGCATTTTGGTCATTTAGGGGTAAAATGAATTAAAATACAAAATTAAAAGCCAATTTTGCTCATCTTCAACCCCATGGCCGAATATAGCAAGGAGAAACCATGGCTAGGGTTTTTCAAGCTTCCAAGCTCGATTATCAAGAAAGACGTGGAAACGACTCCAATCGAGGAAAAGAAAAGATTGTGGATTAAATTGCAAAACCTTTGTATTTTGGTACCAAGGTAAGTTCATATGTAAATAATGTAGCATAATTGTTATTTTAAGTCATTGATGTCAATTATGTGATATGCTGAATTTTTTTTATTATGAAATAAATGCTTTGTGGTTATTTTCGAATAAAATATAAATTGTTACCGAGTATTGGTTACGGCATTTTACGGGACGCGTCAAGGATATGTGTTCAAGGAAAATCCCGTTTGAACCTTAGGAATAGATTAGGATACAAGTGACATGTCACTGGGATACTTGGGCATCCGAACTCGTTGAGTTGAGTCCGAGTTCACTTATGGATGCGAATGTTCGAACTCGTTGAGTTGAGTCCGAGTTCGTGAGATGTAACTAGGCATCCGAGCTCGTTGAGTTGAGTCCGAGTTCATTATGGATGCGAACGCCCGAGCTCGTTGAGTTGAGTCCGAGTTAAACATGGGCGGGTTACATGGTAGCTTGGCTACATATGTGGCACTTATGTGCAAACTTCCTACGTATCCGAATTATATTCCGATGAGTTCAACGGGTAAAGTTCTACTCAAATGGAGGAATACTTGAGATGAAAAGAGACGTATTGGTAAGTGATGTGAAATGGATACTTTGGACAGGTATGTACTTAACCCTCGGGTTGAGTATTGATACAATAACGATAAGGTAGTAAAATGATGAATGATGATTAGAAATGAGATTTATGTTTTGGTGATACCATGCTAATGTTGTTTGGTATGATTGCTTTGTTATGTTACTTATTATTTGCATATGAACTTACTAAGCATTTATGCTTACTCCCTCTTTCTTACTCATTTTAGTTTTGGACAAGCCAGCTTAGGAGTCGGGATTGGTCGGAAGCTCAGTCACACTATCCGGAAGAACTTTTCGGTAAAATGGCTTGTAAATTCAAGTATGGCATGTATAGCAAAATACTTATTTTGTGTAAATGATCTTATGGTATGGTGATGAAATGGTTGAGGAAGTGCTTGATAATGATAAATTATGGAAATGGTTAGTTTAGAATATGTTTGATGTTATGGAAAGTTAATAAGTTACCTAGTTCATGAAAATTCATAAAAAGGATGAAATTTGCCATAAACAGAATATTACAGCAACACTGACGTGAGTTTGAAAATTTACTAAAAATCATATAAATTGAATTTGGTGATGCATTAAATATCAAATTGAATCTTATTATGTCTAGTTTCACATAAAACAAACTAAACTGGTAAAAGAATTATATGTTAGAAGATATTTGAATTTTAGTGAAACAGGGTCAGAGCAGTTTCTGAATCCCCTGTTCCAACTTTATAAATTTACCATAAATTGTACAGATATAATTAGGTAGATTATTTTATATCCTCAGAATTCTTATTGAGTCTAGTTTCAGGAGAAATAAACCTCATATTCATATGAATTTTATACAGAGAGAAAAGTGGTTCGTAGTAAAAAGAGGTCAGACCAGTCAAGCCCTGAAACAGGGGTAACTTTAACTAATAAACTGTACTAATTGGCCCAACCAAAAATTCTAGAAAAAAATTAGTAGATAGGCATATGAGTCTAGATTCAGAGAAAATTTACGGATCTTGATTTCGAGTTTCGTAACTCGAGATATGATTTTTCTTGTGACTGTAACGCAAGTAGCTAAAAAGCTGTGAATGTAGAAACAAATAATCTAAAGTTCTTAAAATGTTAAATTAAGTTTAGTAACACCTCATACTCGACTCCGGTGACGGTCTCGGGCTTGGGGGCGTTACACTTGTAATGTTGCGTGTGGGTATAGATGCGATAAATACGATAAGGTCAGTGTTTGGATCGATGGAACGGGTAAGAACTCAATTTTGTGCACGATGATAAGTTGGGCCTCAATGGGCTAGAATTGGGCCAAATGGGCTTTTGGGCCCATTTGGGTAAAATTGATAGAAAATGGAATTTGGAAAAGTTGCATGTTAACACGGTTAGTATTATGGTAAAATTTGGGTTAAGCAGGCTTAGTGGGCTAAATCAGCATTCGTAGGGCCCATTAGGGGTTTTGGGCCCAAAAGCCCGAATTTGATAAGTGGGTTAAAGATCATTGTTTAAACACTCAGAAATATTGACAAATGTAATGAACATGGAAAACCCTGATTTTTGGTAAAATTACGAAAATACCCTTATAATATGAAAAATGACTGTTTTGCCCTTGTGGGCAAGTGACTGACTTGGATTTGTGTGGTTGTGGATTTGATTGTGAATATATGTTGGTGATATGAATGACTTGACTGTGATTGTTTGATTCAAATATGGGCATGACATTCTGCATACATGACATGTATGATATGCACATGATATGTATGATATGCACATGAGATATTCATAAATGCATTGGGTTGGGTTTTTATATGGATGGAGGAAGTGAAAAAGAGCTTATGCCCCAGTTATTAAAGGGCTTATGCCCCAGTTATGAAAAATGGCTTATGCCCCAGTTATTAAAGGGCTTATGCCCCAGTTATGAAAAAGGGCTTATGCCCCAGTTATTAAAGGGCTTATGCCCCAGTTATTAAAGGGCTTATGCCCCAGTTATGATAAAGGGCTTATGCCTCAGTTATTAAAAGAGGCTAGGCCTCCAGTGATATGATAAAGCAGCTATGCTGCCAGTGGAGAGTTATGGTGGGGTGGGTCGAGTTAATCCCCACATGGTGTGTTGGTTGGTACGGGTGGAGAGTAGCGGATGGTGGGTCGAGTAGTCTCCCCAAATGGGCTTGCATACATTCATTGACATTACATGTGATATTGAAATGGGCTTGCATACATTCATTGACATTACATGTGATACTGAAATGGGCCTAAGGGCCATACCGTTTACAGTAAAGGCTTCGGCCCAGTGATATGATTTATGAAAGGGCTTCGGCCCAGTGATATGATTTATGAGAAGGCTTCGGCCCAGTGATATGATTTATGAAAAGGCTTCGGCCCAGTATATGTCAAGACTAAATAGGGCTTTGGCCCAGATTGTACTGATATCGTGTTATTTACTGTTTGTTTGTTATTGGGATTACACACTGAGTTTTCGTAAACTCACCCCGTTTCTAACTGTGCAGGTAATCCCTAAACTTAGATGGTTTGGAGCTGCGAGGGACTCGGAGATGGCCACACTCATTGTTTACATGCTGTTTCTTTTAATTGCAATAAGTAGCCGATTTATTTCTTTATAAGTTTTATCTTATTAATATTATTATTTGGTTTTGGGTTGTAATAAGGCCGTTTTAATTATTTTTCTGGGATTATTTTATCTTATACCCTATATTTTTCTGATAACAATATGAGTTAGACCTAGGGCATGTTTCCAAAATGATAATTGTTTTCAAAATAACGTAACGATATAATTAATCAGTTTATCAAAAATATCTACTTAAATGAATTCCAACTCGTTTTTCTCAAAACCTAACCTAGCACCAAAGTGTGGCAATGGTTGTAGGCATGTCTAGGATTGGATCCAATCAAGAGCTTGGTACCTAAGCAGCCTTCTAGGCTCACCTCCTCTGTTTCGGATACCTACCTGGTGCACAGCTTCCATTCACTTTATTAACTTAGCAAAGACTATCTTTTAAAACACTGAGAAGGACATTGAAAGAGGAATGGGTTTTCTTAAAAACTTCAATGTGACACGTCGGATCCGGCCATAACTTCTGGGCCGGGTTTGGGGTGTTACAATTTTAGTTAGTTTTATACTAAATTTGCATAATTTGGCTAGTTTTTTACAGTTTTGCATAAAGGGTGACAAATTAGCTCGGTAGTCACCTTGAGAATATTGGATTGCTAAAGCATCATTCGAAGAATTTTGCACATTAGAAAGTTTGGTCATTTTTTCAACCATCGACAACCCAATCAACTTCTTGGACCCATTGAAAAATTATTTTTGATTCAACAAACAAGTCATTATGCATCATCAAGGTAGACATGCAACATAATCGTAATATCTTCAACTCTTATGTCATATTTTACGCATTTAATCATCTTTCACGAATATTTACATATTAATCATATGAATACTTAAGCATATATTTCAGCATATATCAATAACATTTAATCACATTCAATCACTTTTTATGATAATTTGGCTTTTGAGATTATGAACCAAAAAGCAGACTCTATCACCACACATTCGATATGTAGATCTCCATCACACAATAATGACTCAAAGAGTCAAACATGTCCCATGAGTGAAGCATATAGCTAACACTCTCCAACACACCATATATACATATCCTGATTAATGGAGCTTCGCTCATATTCCCTTATCTCTCCAAAATTGTCCCTGGGACTCAACGACCCACATATATCACAACACAAAGGTGAGTACTCACAATTCTATGGCGTGCCAACTATATCCAACGATCTGATAAGGTCATAAGGCCAAAATATCCACATTATTATCACATATTTACCTACCATTTTTCACACAAATTCACTACATATCCATATTATTAGCACAATATAATCTCTGTCATATGGCATGAAAACATATCCACATATTTACTATCACATGGCATGAATAATATACCTTCATATTCACTTTCACAATAGTCATCACAAGTTTATAACATATATCATAGCATCTCATACATGTTCATGATTTCACAATTTCACAAGCATACGTATATCACATTAAATTATAGGCGTGAGAACACTTACTCTCGGAATTTAGAGTAGGGGTTTAGACTACCTCTAAATCCCCAATTACGTAACAAATTATCTACGAGAAGCGACCCCAAAATGCTCACCAGAAATACACTTTCACTGAAAAGCCGAAAGCTTAGACAAGCTTTTCTTTGCTTTCGTCTCTACTCGTTGAAGGTCCTATTGACTCTGACACTTCAACAAGATACACAAATATTCAATCAAAAACCAGTCATTAACTTCCCTAAAATAGTTACAAACAATAGTCTAAGTTACGTTCTCTTTTAACCGAAACCTTCAACATAGGAAACTTTAAATTCGAATGTCTTAGCCTACACTTAATCTTTTCATATTAAAGGAATTTTGTTCATCTACATAATCATATACGACTAATTCTTAACTTTTAAACTACACAAAACTTCACATTTTAAGGTATCAAAAGTCTTTGACATGTTTTGGCCATTACAACAAAAAATCATTAAAACTCGAGAAATCCTTGATGAAACTTAAAATTTACTTTATAAAGCTTATAATTATGTTAAAACAAGTTGAAAAACACTTTAAAACTAAGTTTTAATCTACAAATCTGAAATCCACCATTAAAGACCACAATTTCAACTTTCCCCTAAACATGTGTTTTAATGGCTAAAATTTTGATTTAAAAGTCTAGATAACATTTAAAACTAATAGGAAGATAATTGGTTACCTTGAATGCAAGAAAAACAAACTTTACCGAAATTCCCAAATATCCACTCTTGAAGAAGATGATGAAATTAATAAAGTTTTTAGGTGTTTTCTTGGTTTCAATAGAGATTTAAAGTTCAAAGGATATTGGAAATCAAGAGTAATTAGGATCTAGAGATAAAAATCAAATAGAAGAGACTTGGGAGAGCAATAAATAGCACAAGCAAAGGGTAGAGCAACTATCGTGAAAACAAGGTTGTAACATGGGGGTTTTTAGGTTCAATTTAAAATTCCTAGCAATTTGCTTCATAAAAACTCTCAGTTTTGACTCTTTTATAAATCAGTCCTATTTTCAAAATTAAAGATTTTTAAAACTTATTTCAGAAATTGATTTAATTTTCTAAAAACTATAGTAAAAAACATTACCAATAAACCAAGTTGCAAAATTTTGAACACTCTAAGGCTAAAATTCCTAAAATACCCCTTCAAACTCTTAGGCCCTATTTTGGGGTGTTACAAATCTCCCCCTCTAAAACAAATTTTTTCCTCGACATTCCCTGCTAACACATCACTTGTTTAGTCACAAAATATGCTATTAATACTTTTAATCTAACTATCACACTTTCGATGCGCACTCTGACTCTTATTTTCACTAATTTCCTACTACTTTTCTTAATGATCCTATTTACTACCACAAACTTATTCTATAGTAACTTTGTTAACAGTTCCCTCTACTCACTACGACACTCTCGTCTAAGGGACACGTAACCATTTTTCCTAATTCTCTAGTCTCTATCAGGATTCTCTACTTATTAGCTAATTCACTTAAAACTTACGAAGGCATAGAACCTAAATCTATCAACGAGAATAAAAGAAGTGATTACAAGGCACAAATACCCTTAATCTCGATGTTTGAATCTTGATCCTATGGTTCTCTAATAGCATAATCTCGAGCTAGACCTCTAGATTCAACCTGTGTAGCAACAATATGAGCTACAATTTGCTGCCCAACTGGTCTCCCATTACCTCTACCGTGACCACGGCCTCTAGCATGTGTATAAGTAGGTGTCAAACTCTAAGTCTGCGAACCCTCAACTTTATCTGGGCAATCTTTAAGAAAATGTTCTTTTGAACCACACTTAAAAAAACCACCTATCAAATTACGGCACTCACCAGAATGCCTACGCTCATAACGCACATAAAGTGGCCATATAGAACCACTCATTGAACCACTATTACTAACCATTACATTACCCTGCTGCTTAGACTCACTTGGTCGAAACTCATGTCGTGCAGCCCTATCAGAATCCTGAATATCACATCTTCTCTTAGACAGTCATTCAGATGCACTATTAGAAGTCTTCTTACCTGATTCAGTTACAGCTCAGCCAAAGTCTCCTCAACTGCTTTGCCTTTCTCAACTAACTCATCAAACATCTCTACATTCTACGCTACCAAATAAACTCGAGTCTCATGATTAAGCTCAAATCAAAACCCCTTATATTGATCCCTCTCAGAAATTACCATTTCAAGAGCATGCTGACCAAGTCACACAAACTCAGCCTTACAATCAGCCATAAACAAATCTCCCTAAACCAAATCCAAAAACTTACGCTTATGAGCCTCTATATACTACTCGCCCATAAACTTCCTCTTAAAAACCTCAAGAAAGTAATTTCAAGTCAATCAATCAAAAAAAGTACCTCTCCTAACAGTATTCCACCAACTATGAGCCTCATCGTCAAGGAAAAATATTTGCCTTTAATTGAATTTGCTTACAATAATAGTTATCAGTCCAGTATTAAAATGGCGATGTATGAGGCTCTATATGGTGACAAATGTAGAACTTCATTATATTGGACAGAGTTAAGTGAGAAAAAGATACATGGAGTTGACTTGATCTGGGAAACCAAAGAAAATATGAAGATAATTAGAGACAGTTTGAAAGCAGCCTCAGACCGTCAAAAGTTTAAAGTGGAAAGAGATAGAATTTCAGGCTGGTGATAAAGTATTCTTGAAAGTGTCACCTTGGAAGAAGGTACTCTAATTCGACTGTAAAGGAAAACTGAGTCCACAGTTTATCGAGCCTTATGAGATCATTGAAAGAATCGGGCCTATTGCATATCGGTTAGCATTTCCACCGGAGCTTGATAAAATTCATAACGTGTTTCATGTGTCCATGCTACGACGATATCGATCGGATCCTTCACATGTTATTACTCCAACAGAAGTTGAGATTCAGCCTGGTATGACTTACAATGAGGAACCGATTAAAATACTGGCATATGAGACGAAAGAGCTAAAAAATAAAAAGGTGGCATTGGTAAAAGTTCTCTGGAAATGGCATGGTTTAGAGGATGCTATTTGGGAGCCGGAGGATACAATGAGGAAACAATACCCTAATCTATATTCTGGCAAGAATTTTTGAGGACGAAAATTTCCAAGGGGGAGAGTCGTAATAGCCCATTTTTAGTGAGATCGGAATAGTGGTTTCAAGACCACAAATTCGAGCCAAAAATAAATTTTTATTTTATTTTATTTTATTTTATTTTATTTTATTTTATTTTATTTTATTTTATTTTATTTTATTTTATTTTATGGTTGGGATCATGATAGGAAGGTCACATGAAAATTTTGATACGAAAATTTTACCGATTGTGTGTTTAATTAGGGAAAGGACTAAATTGCATAAAATGCAAAAGTTAGGTTCTAGTACCTATAGGTATCAAATAGCTATGGAATTCAAAACTTAAGGTCCTTATATGGTAATTAGACCATTGAAGAGTAGTTAGTAGATATTTTAATGACTTATTCATGGAAAAATTAGAAAAATTTAGGGACTAAATTAGAAATTAATAAAATTAGTAGATGATAATTAATTAAAAAGAAAAAAATAATATATTTTCATATCATCTTCCCCAAATTTTCTATGGAATCCCTAGGAGAGAGGAAGAAAACTTTTCAAGCTTAAAAAGGTATGAAATCAAGTCCCATTTTTAATAATTTCTATATTTTTGGAATCGAGATAGTCTAATCTTTCTATTTAGGGGATTTATTTGAAATGTTATCAAGGTATGAAATTTGGGTCATGGGTGAATATGTTGAAAATTAGAAATTTATGGTAGAAAATGAAAATTTATTCATAGATAAACAACTTTTACAAAGCAATTTTTGATGTAAACTTGATTTAGGGACTAAAATGAAAAAATGGTAAAACCCATGGAAATTTCTAAAATGTATGTGTTGTAAATGTAGTATATAAATTTTGGCTAGGCTTGGAAAGAGGATTAAATTTCATGAATTTCATTTTCCGAGCTTAGGGACAAAATCAGAATTTTTGAAAAAGATAGGGACAAAATGATAATTTTGCCTAGGATGTAATAGGATGCAAATGTATATTAAGTGTGATAGATTAATAGTTAAATTTACCCATATAGATCTGAAAAGACCAACTACGGAACTAGAACGAGGAAAGCAAAAGGTTTTGGATTAGTTGAAATTCAAATACGACCCAATTTCAAGGTAAGTTTGTATAACTTAAATATGTATGTTAATATGTTTGAATTGAATTGTATGATTGTGTTAATATGTATGAGATGATATACTAATGAAATAGTCATAAGTTGTGAAATATGGACAAATTGTCGTGTTCCGGTTGAATGTTGAATTTCTATGGATTAAGGTGATTTCTTGAATAAGAATAATATTACATATGTTGCAGATAGAATTTAGCCCGGGCGGGTAATTCTAATGTAAGCCCTCTTGAGCTTATGTTATAGATTGGATTTAACCCAGATAGGTAATCCAAATTAATCTCTCTAGAGCATATGCTACGGATAGGATTTAGCCTGGACTGATAATTCTGTTGTAAAATGTGTGGCTCGAGAGCGTGCCTTTTTATTATGTACCCTATCGGGTACTTTTGCACATGAGTATAGTACCCAAACATCCATTGAAATTTTAATAGTTCGACGCAAATGACTCTTGAAGTGTGGAATGGAGAAATTAATGGAAGCTGGTAATGTGATAAGCTCATCTATGTTTACTTCATATTTATATGAGGTTATGTGATTAACTTGTTTGATTGAGTATTTGTGTTTAGGTAAACTCACCCAAATTTTATGGAAAGTATGACTATGTATGCTTGTAGTGATAAATATGATTGGTAAGTTTATTTTTCATTATACGAACTTACTAAGCATAAAATGCTTACTCTGTTTAATTTTCCTTATTTTATAGTGCTCAAAAGCTCGCGAAGGTTGGAAGTAGGTCGGAGCAATCATCACACTATCCACTGTCTATTTTGGTATAATTAGAAATCTTATTTTGGTGCAATAGCATGTATAAGCTTATTTGGCCAATGATGGCTTGTAATTGTTGTTTTGTAATCTAGCCATTGGAGTGGCTAGTGATGGTCTAAGTTTGGCTATTTTTGAAGTGATGTTTTTGTAATCACATAAGTGTTTGTTATGTGTTAGTTTGTTGGAATTATGTTAGCATATAAGTTTATGATAAGAGTAAGTTTATATCCATCAATGCATGAGATAATACTACATGATTGATGACTAATTTTATGTGAATATGATGTTGGATTGTTGGATATAAGCTTGTGAGTTTTGGTGCAAGAAAATGATAAGTTATGGGTGACAAATGAGGCTAGGAAATGGCTTTATTTTTGTCCACACGGGCGTGTGTCTTGGCCGTGTGTGACACACGGCTTGTCCCATGGGAATGTGGTTAGACTGTGTGTCTCCTACATCCTAAAAATGAGAAACAGAATGCTCAGAATTGGGCACGGGGGCAGAGACACAGGCGTGTGTCTCAATCGTGTGGTTAAAACGGCCTTGGACACAGGCGTATTACACGGCTGTGTGACTTCAATTTCTTTATGCCTTATAAATCAAAGAGTTACACAGGTTAGGTACACGGGCGTGTGTAGTCACACAGTCCGACCACACGGGCGTGTCCCTAGATCACACGGGCGTGTGAACACTGTTCATAAAAAAAATTGAAAATTCATGAAAAATTTTATGAGATTCCATTTAGTCTCGATTTATTCCTACTATTCATTTTGGGCCTTGAAGGTCCATTTAAAAGACATTATGATTGATATCAGAAAATGTTTAGTAACTAGTATAAATTATCTGTGAATTTTCTGTAAACTTTGGTAATAACTAGTATAAATTATCTGTGAATATTCTGTAAACTTCGATAATACTTCATAACCTTGTTCCAACGACGGATACGGGTTAGAGGTGTTACACTAAATTTACAATAATTAGTCTTATAAATAAATTTAAACATGCATAGGGTCAATGTAGCAAAATTTCCAAAATATGTTCGTATGTATCGATATTTCCTCTAACGTATCAATGTTTCCTTTAAGTGGTATCGATAACACCTAAAAAATTGATACCAAACTAGCATTTTGTTTCTCACCAAATATCAGAACGTCAAAAATTATTGGTACCTTTCGCAATATCGATAAACTTACCCCGAGTATCGATACTCAGGCCACAGTATTCATACCAATTCTATAATCTAACTCTCTGCACTTTTGAAATTATAGAGGTATCGTTTTTAAAACCCATATATCGATAAATCTACTCCAAACTACCAAATTTCAGCATACATTAACATTAAAACTATTCAAACTTAATACTAAACAACATGCTTCATTCACCTAGTTAAAGAAACATCAAAATATTCAAACTAGTAGTCCCAATATCAAATTCAAGTCCACATACTTCCAAACATAAATAGCATGAAAACAACCCAAAAATATACTTAGCAAAATCAATATAAAATCTACCATATTGGCCTATCACATTACCTTAATTCCCTAACCTAACAAAGCATATAACACCTACTAATAGAAGCTAAATAATTGATTTGGATCACTCCCTTGAAGGTCACATCGCTCACATCGGTACTACTTGTCTACAATGGTTAAAAAGGAGTGGGTGAGCTTAACAAGCTCAATGAATGCTCAAAATAACCACAACGTAAACAAGCCATTCTGCATCAACATGGCAGACATGCAACATAATCGTAATATATTTTACTCATATGTCATATTTTACGCATTTAATCATCTTTCATGAATATTTACATATTAATCACATTAATTCTTAAGCATATATTTTAGCATATATCAATAACATTTAATCACATTCAGTCACTTTTTATGATAATTTGGCTCTTGATATTATGAAGCATAAAGTGGACTTTATCACCACACATTGGATATGCGTATCTCAATCACATAATTACTCAAAGATTCGAATGTGTCCTATAAGTAAAGCATATAGCTAACACGCTCCAACACACCACACATACATATCACGATGAATAGAGCTTAGCTCACATTCTCTTATCTCTCCGAAACTGTCCCTGGGCCTCAACGCCCCACATATATTACAACACAAAGGTGAGTACTCACAATCATATGGCATGCCAACTATATCCAACGGTCTCATAAGGTCACAAGGCCAAAATATCCATATTATTATCAAATATTTACTTACCAATTTTCTGCACTAATTCACTACATATCCATATTATTAGCATAATATAATCTCGATCATATAGCATGAAAACATATCCATATATTTACTGTCACAAGGCATGAATAACATACTCTAATATTCACTTTCACAACGGTCATCACAAGCTTATAGCATATATCATAGCATCTCATATATGTTCATGATTTCACAATCACAAGCATACATATATCACATCAAATTATAGGCATGAGAACACTCACTCTCAAAATTAAGAGTACGAGTTTAGGCTACCTCTAAATTCTCAATTACATAACGAATCATCTACGAGTAATGATCCCAAAACACTCACCAAAAATACACTCTTGCGAAAAAGCTAAAAGCTTAGACAAGCTTTTCTTTACCTTTGTCTCTACTCGTTGAAAGTTCTACTGACTCTGACTATAACAACCTATTTTCAGTGAAATTAGAATACTGGTATTAGGGCCACAAATCAGAAGTGAAATTATTTATTTCTTATTATTTTAATTTCTACAGCATGATAGTAAAGTCATATAGAAATTTCGTTAAGAAATTTTATCGTTTACATGCTTAATTCGATAATAAGGACTAAATCACATAAAGTGCAAAAGTTGTGTTCTAGTAGCTAAAGGTATTAAATAGCTATGGAACCTTAAATTATGAGTCCTTATGTGGTAATTATATCATTCATGTTTGTAGTGGAATGTGATGGCTTGTTATTATGGAAATTTTAATGTTTTAAAAGGGTTATACTAGTAATTTGGTAAATAATGATATATTAAATAAAACAAAAACTAAAGTATCATCTTCCTAAACAAAACATCACCAAAATTTCAAAGAACAAGAAGCCATGGGAGCTTGCTAGGTTCAGCAATGGTGTCTTTGTGTGCATGGTACATATTTTAGCCTTGTTTTTTTATGATTTCTATGTTTTTGGGATAGTTATAGCTTAATCTAGCTAGCTCGAGGACTAATTTTTGAAACTGTTAAAAGGTTAGGGTTTTTCCATGAATGATATTATTTTGTTTTTGATGTTTTGTGAGAGAAAATGATTATTTGTTGAAAGATAAACAACTTTTGTTAAGTGATTTTTTATGAATTTGTTATTTAGGGATTATATTAAAAAATGTGAAATATTCATGGTGTAACTTGTGAAATAATGAAATGTGTGGGCTATTATGAGCTTGAATGAAATTTTTCTAGGCTTGGGTAGGGGTGAAATTGCATGAATTTCATTTTACGAGCCTAAGGACTAAATTGTAAAGAAATCAAAATTTAGGGGCAAAAGTGTAATTTTGCAAAAAAAATGAATTTGGGTTGAATTCAATATAATAGTTATTAAATTGATTGAATTTATTCATTTAGATCAAGATAGACCACGTACGGCTTTAGATCAAGGCAAAGAAAAAGCTTCGGATTAAGCGACTCCATTTCTACATGTATTGTTGAGGTAAGTTTGTATGTTTAAATAACGTTTTAAATTATGTTATAAATGATATTGTTTTATATAATATCAAATTGTATCTCCGTGGAAAAATCCAATGGTATATCGACAATCATCAACTAATGGAAAGGGATAGCTTCAGTTATCGAATTATGAAAAGGGATGGTGGCGACCATCAAACAATGAAAAGAGATGGTGACGACCATTGAACAATGAAAAGGGATAGCTTCAGCTATCAAATTATGAAAAGGGATAACTTCGGCTATCAAATTATGAAAAGGGATGGTGACGACCATCAAACTATGAAAAGGGATAACTTCGGCTAACAAATTATGAAAAGGGATAGTTTCGGCAATCGAATTATGAAATAACTTCGTATGAGCTTCGGTAAGAGTTTTCAATGCAATTTACCTTATTATTATGGAAGGTAAGAAGTGTGTGCCTTTATGACAATGAAGAGCATGATTTCATATGTTTAAGCTTAAGTATTATCTATTATTATAATGGATTGAATTATATGTGTTTTGAAAATGTGTAATGTAGTGACAAGCTTAGATTACATATGTTATGAACTTACTAAGCATAGCATGCTTACCTTGTGTATTTTTCTATGTTTTGTGATTAATCAAAAGCTCTTATGGGTTGGAAAGTTGTTAGAGATCTATCACACTATCCATCGGCTATATTGGTACTTTTGGATGTTTCTAAGTTTGTTAATAATGGTATGTATATGTATTTCTGTTGTTGAAGTAGCCATTTGTTTTGGCCAATGTGCTTTGGCTTGTGAATTTGGTATTTTGAATCTTTGAAATTATTGAATATGTTATTATGTGTATGTGGCCTTATAATGGTTGAATTTATAGTTTATGGATGCTTAGATGATGGAAGTGAACATAATCATTTTGGTATGAAAAAGTAGTTGGAATATATGAGTTATGATGCTATTTGCTAAATGGTAAATTTGGTATTTGTGGATGTGAATTTGATATGTGAACAATGCGATAATTTTTGGTTAAATGATACACATGGCTATATATGTTTATATGTTGTCATTGAGGTTCCTTTGGGCATATTGGTTGTATGCAAATGTATCATATTTGATTAGCTTGAATATGCATGGTTTTTATGCATTTTGATGGCTTGTTTAATTGTGTAAAAGTGATTGTAGGTACATGTATGAATAGGTGAGAAAAATGGCTTGGAAATGGTCTATTTTTCGTCCACACGGGTGTCTGTCTTAACCGTATGTGACACATGGCTTGGTGACACGGCCGTGTGTCCCTTGTAGCTTTAAAAGGGTTACAAATCAAGCTGTTAAATGGCCTAAAACACGGCCTGACACACGGGCGTGTGAGGTCATTTCGAAGGGTACACGACCTAGCACATGAGCGTGTTGTTTGGCCATGTGACCCAAGTCAGTGAGTTACACAGGCACAGACACGAGCTGGGACACAGCTGTGTGTCCCTACTTCGAATGCCCACACGGCCTGAGACATGAGAGTGTCTCTTGGCCGTGTGACCCCTACAGTTTTGAAAATTTTCATTGTTTGCTCAAAATTTCTATAAGTTTCTGATTTAGCCTCGGCTTGTTTCTAATGTGTTTTTAGGGCCTCGAGGGCTCATATAAGGAACAATATGCATGCTATGGATTGGATTTTCTATGATTATTAATATAGATTGAAATTTTTATAATTTTTGTTCGTTTTGAAATGAAAACTTCGGTAATGCTCTGTAACCCTATACTGACGACGAATACGAGTTAGGGGTGTTACACTGACACTTCAACAAGATAAACCACACAAATATTCAATCAACAATCAATCACTAACTTACCTAAAACAGTAACAAACAATAGCATAAGCTACGTTCTCTTTTAACTGAAACCTTTAACATAGGAAATTTTAAATTCAAATATCTTAGCCTACACTTAATCTTTTCACATGAAACTAAATACATTTATCTACATAATAATCTACAACTAATTCCCAACCTTTAAACTACACAAAAATGCACGTTTTAAGGTATCAAAAAATTTTGACATATTTTGGCCATTACAACGAAAATTCATTAAAACCCAAGAAATCCTAGACGAAACTTCAAAGTTACTTTAGAAAGCTTCTAATTATGTTAAAAAATTGAAAAATAGTTTAAAACTATGTTTTAATCCACAAATCTAAAATCCACCATTAAAGACCACAATTTCAGCTTTCTCGTACAACATGCATTTTAATGTCTAAAAATTTAATTTAAAAGTCTAGATAACATTTAAAACTAATAGGAAGATGATTGGTTACCTGGAATGCAAGAACAAAGAACTTAAGCGAAATTCTAAAAAATCCACTCTTGAAGAAGATGATGAAATTAATGAAGTTTTTGGGTGTTTTCTTGGTTTCAATAGAGATTTATTGTAACATTCATTGCTTATATCCGACGCCTGGACAATATTTGAGATGCTACCGGACTTAACTCAAGCACTTTCATACCAAACCGACCATGAAATTTTGTTTGAATTTAAAACTTTTTTTATTTCATAGGCAATTTGTCCCTTGGTTAGGCTTACGAGGCCCAAAACATACATTGTAACAGTCTAATTTAGGGCCTAGTCGAAACAGTGGTCTCGGGACCACAAATTTGAAGTTAAAAAATTTATTTTTATTATTATGAGGTTATAGTAAGATTTCATTAGTGCATGAAAACTTTGGTAAGTTAATTTTGACATTTGAGAGCTCAATTGCGAAAAAGGACTAAATCGTATAAAAGGCAAAAGTTGCATTTAGTACCCAAATGTGTTATATAGCTAGAGAATTGAAATTCGAAGTCTTTAAAAGGAAATTAGCCCCTTTTTAGAATGCTTGGCCAGGCATAGAGTCAAAGAGGGGACAAAAATCTTAAAATTTGGTGAGTTAGGTGGCTTATTTTGACTAAAATAGAAATAAATCAAGGAAGGATGATATCATCCCTTTTTCATCTTCTTTATCTACCGAAAATAAGCCATTGAAGGGGGTTTTAAGAGCTTAAAATTTTTAGCAACTTAAAGCACTCACAAGTAAGTGATTTCCATACCCTTTGTTGAAGTTTTCTTTTTTGCATTTTTTAGAACCTTGAAGCATAAGCTTTCAAATGAGGGGTCTAGGTTACAAAACGATTAAGAGTTTTGAGTTTTACCATGAATGGATTTATGATAGTTACTGAGTTTTTATGGAAGAATATGAGTCTTAGAAGAGTTCTAAACAACTTTTGTGAAGGGTGTTAGCATGAAAACACCTAAAGGGACTATTTTGCATAAGTTGCAAAATAGGTGATAAATGTGTGAAATAGTGGGAATTTAGATTTTCTTTAAGATCCAAATAGGTTCTGCTAGCCTTAAGAAATAAATAAATTCAATAAAAATCAAATTTCGAGCATAGGGGCAAAATGGTCATTTTGCCAAGGTCTAGGGGCAAAATGGTCATTTTACCAAAGAAGTGAATTTATGAATCCCTAATTGTATTTAGTGATTAAATAAGGGTATTTTGTTGTTATAGATCAAGTTTTGCCAAATCCGAGCCTAGATCGGGGGAAAGCTAAGCAAATCGACTAAATTGACTAGTCGAGTACCTTTCGTAAACCGAGGTAAGTTGTATGTAAATAATATAACTACATTTCTAATACATGTATTCAAATTGTCATTGAATTGATAAAGCATGAATTTCTAGATTATGAATTGAGAATGCATTGTAATAATTGAGATAGTAGAAAGATCCCATTGGAACCCTTGGAAACAAACTTGATGTTCGTGCCTTAACATTCAGATTACTTGTGTGACAGTGTAATACATGTCTGGGACATACATCAGCCTCGATGATGATAGCCAGTGTAAGACATGTCTAGGACATACATCGGCTAAGAGTTGTGCTACTGTAAGACATGTCTGGGATATGCATCAACACGTATATACGAGAGCTAGTGTAAGACCATGTCTGGGACATGGCATCGGCCTCAAAGATAGTAGCCAGTGTAAGACATGTCTGGGACATGCATCGGCTAAGAGTTGTGCTAGTGTAAGACATGTCTGGGACATGCATCAGCACGTATATATGAGAGCTAGGGTAAGACCATGTCTGGGAAATGGCATCAGCCTCGAAGATGATAGCCTGTGTAAGACCATGTCTGGGACATGGCATCGGCAACTTATCCCATGTTTGAAGCTTACAAAATATCCGGTAGTATTCTGAAAGGTTCAAATTTAAAGGTTACAAAAGTGATTTAGTAAGGAAAGTATAATAATAAGGTGAGTGGTACAGGTACCTATTTGGTATGCATGAGTAATGAGCTCAAATTAGAAAATGTGACTTGAGTAGACGGTAATGAGTAAGTTAAGTTTATGCTTACTTTTGAGCTATGAGCATGATGTTTAATGGTGAAATTATTGTTGTATATTTGTTTATATGCAACTTACTAAGCTTTATGCTTACTCTCTTTCCTTTGCTTTTTCTTTCACTGCCGCTTATTTAACGCAAGGATCCCTTGAAGCCAGAGATATCGATCACACTATCAGCCGAAATACTCGGTATAGTTGGATTTATATTTTTGGTTATGGCATGTATAGGGCTAGACGTTATTATTTTGTGTCTTTGAGAATTGGCCAAATGTGTTGGCTTGAAATTAGTTACCACATTTTTACATTAAGCCTTGAATGAGGGTAACATTCATTTTGAGTCTATAATAGATGCATCCTCATGGTTAAATGAATGTAATGCCCCCTTACCCGAGACCGTCACCGGAGTCGAGTATGAGACATTACTAAACTTACTTTAGCATTTAAACAAGTTCAAACAATTCTCGTAGTAAACTGTCCATCTGCATCACAGTCGCTAAAAAAATCATATCTCGAGTTACAAAACTCGAAATCCAATTTCGTAAATTTTCCCTGAAACTAGACTCATATATCTACTTACTAATTTTTTTCTAGAATTTTTGGTTGAGCCAATTAGTACAGTTTATTAGTTAAAGTCTTCCCTGTTTCAGGGTTTGGCTACGCTGACCCCTGTGCACTACGAATCAAATTTCTTCCTATACAGAAATCTAATGACTATGCCGTTTGTTTCACTTAAAAATAGACTCAATAAGGAATCCAACTATTTTTACACAATTTATGGTGAATTTCTAAAGTCAGAACAGGGGATCCAGAAATCGCTCTAACCCTATTTCACCAAAACGTAAATATCTCATAAAATAAAACTCTTTTACCTATTTTGTTTCTTCCACATGAAAATAGATTCATTAAGCTTCAATTCCATAATTTATTCATCATCTAATTCTATCTCTACTATTTTTAGTGATTTTTCAAACTCACGTCACTACTGCTATGTGATTTTGTTTTGTAACCAATTTCACCATTTTATCGTTTTCCATGGATTAGGAAATACATTAAGCATACATAACACTAAATATAAATTTTGATTAGCCATTCCAATAGCTAATCATCAACAAACATTTCCACATCACTCATTCACCATATAATAAGATTATATACACAAAAGGATCATAATGATATACATGTCATATTCCCAAAATATGCAAGCCACTATACCGAGGTGGTTCATTGATAGTGTGAACATTTCCGACCATCCCGATCTCTATTCGGCTTGTCAAAACTACAAGGAAAGGAAGGGAGGGAGTAATCATAAATGCTTAGTAAGTTCACATGTAAATAGCAAGTAACATAACCATGCAATAATACAAAATCCACATTTGCATAATATCACCAAAACATTCATATCATATTTCTCATTCATGATCCTACCATATTATTGTTATATTGAAGTCTCAACCCGAGGGTTAAGTACATACCTGTACAAAGTATTCGTTCCACAACACTTACCAACTAGTCACTTTCATCTCGAGAATTTCTCTATTTCACAAGAACCTTACCCATTGAACACATCGGAATATAATTCGGATACACGAAATTAAGCTACCATAATTTCACCCATAATGAACTCGGAACCCAACTCAATGAGCTCGGGTGTTCGCATCCATAATGAACTTGGAACACAACTCAACGAGTTCGGATGCTTGCATCCATAAGTGAACTTGGAACGCAACTCAATGAGTTTGGATGCCTCATAATTCTCACGAACTCGGAACGCAACTCAACGAGTTCGGATCTCAATTTCCTAGTGATATGTCACTTGTATCCTAATCTATTCCTAATGTTCAAACGGGATATTCCTTGATCATACTCCTTTGCCATTTTCCACGAAATGTCGAAACCGATACTTCGATGGTAGTTCATACTTATCAAGTAATTCACACAATTACATATTTTTCAACAATAACCACAAAACATAACATTTCATGACAATAAGCATCATATCATATAAATAACATTAAATTGCTTAAAACGACAATTATGTTTCCCTATTTACTCATGAACTTACCTCGTTACAAAATGTATAAAGGTTGCAATTTAACTCGAAATCTTTTCTTTTCCCTGATCAAGGTTGATTCCACGTCTTTCTTGATCTAAAATAAAACATTTAGCTGATTTAAAACTCATATTTATCAAAACAGTCCTTAACTCTAACTTTGGCAAAATTACAATTTTACCTCTAAACTTTTGCATATTTACACTTTTGCCCCAAATCTCGAAAATTAAACTTATTCCTATTTTCTTATGTTTTATGACATGCTGATTATTTTTCCCTTCTATAGCAACATCAAATTCTCACTCTAACATGTAGTTATGAACATTAGGTATTTTTACCGATTATGTCATTTTACTCGTTTTCACGTAAAATCGCTTAGCAAAAGTTGTTTAACACAATTTCAAGCTTCATATTCTACCATAAAACATCAAAATAAACACATTTCACCTATGGATATTTTTCGAAATATAAACCCTAGGTTAAATTATTGCTAGAATAAGCTAAATCAAGTTACTGGGACTCCAAAAACGTAAAGAACATTAAAAACGGGGCTTGGAATCACTTACTATGGAGCTTGGAAGCTTGAAACAAACCCTAGCTATGGAGAACCCTTGAAATTTCATCCTAATGAAGAAGATGGACATATTTTGTCATCTTTTTCCTTTTTTATTCTTTTAATTACCAAATGACTAAAATACCCTTCATTAAAAACTTTGGTTATTTCTACCTATGTATGTCCATTTTTGTCCATGAAAACCTAATGGTATAATTACCATTTAAGGACCTCTACTTCAATTATGCTCTTCAATTAAATCCTTTAACATCTAAAACTCATATTTATCAACTTTTGCAATTAAGTCCTAATAGGCAAATTAGACATGCAATTCATGAAATTTTCTATCGGTATTCTAACACATGCATCTAACCACTCAATAAATTATAAAAATTAATCGAAATAAATTTTTCTACTTCAGAATTGTGGTTTTGAAACCACTATTCTGTTTAGGCCCTAATTCGAGATATCAAAACTCTCCCCCCCTTTTGGGGTTTTCGTCCCCGAAAATCTTACCAGTAAACAGGTGTGGGTATTGATTGCTCATAGTTTCGTCGGGCTCCCATGTAGCCTCTTCTACCCCGTGCTTTTGCCACAATACTTTCACGAGAGCGATACTTTTGTTTCTTAGTTGTTTGACCTTCCGAGCTAAAATTTTAGCTGGTTCTTCATTGTAAGTCATATCCGGTTGCAACTCGATTCCCGTTGGTGAAATCACATGTGAAGGATCCGAACGATACCGACGTAACATAGATACATGGAACACATCATGAATCTTCTCTTATTTCGGTGGTAGTGCTAACCGATATGCTACCGATCCAATTCTTTCAATTATCTCATATGGTCCAATGCAACATGGACTCAATTTACCTTTCCGACTGAATCTGAGAACTTTCTTCCACGGAGACACTTTTAAAAACAATTTATCGCCAATTTGGAACTCAATCTCTTTTCGTTTCAAATCCACGTAGGATTTTTGTCTGTCCGAAGCAGCTTTCAAACAATCTCGAATCACTTTCACCTTTTCTTCGGTTTCCTTAATTAGATCAACTCTGTAAATTTGATTTTCTCTAAGTTCGGTCCAATATAGTGGCGTCTGACACTTACGACCGTACAATGCTTCATAAGGTGCCATTTTCAAACTTATTTGATAACTGTTATTGTAAGCAAATTCTACCAGCGGTAAGTACCTTTCCCAACTAACTTGAAATTCTAATATACAACATCTGAGCAGGTCTTCAAGAATCTAAATTACTCTCTCTGATTGTCCATCAGTCTGTGGATGGGAAGCTATGCTGAAATTTAACTTCGTACCTAATGCCTTGCAATTTTTGCCAAAATCGCGAGGTAAACCTCGGATCTCTATCCGAAATGATCGACAAAGGTACTCCGTGAAGTCTAACAATCTTACTGATATACAATTCAGCCAACTTATCAAGAGAATAATCAGTACGTACCGAAATAAAATGAGCCGATTTAGTTAATATGTCGACTATTACCCAGATGGCATCTTTCTTCTTCGGAGTTAATGTCAATCCTGATACAAAATCCATAGTAATTCGATCCCATTTCTATTCAGGAATCATGATAGGCTGAAGTAGACCCGAAGGCACTTGGTGTTCAGCTTTCACTTGTTGACAAATTAGACATTTCGATACAAACTAGGAAATATCTCTTTTTATTCCATTCCACCAATACATTTTCTTCAAATCATTGTACATTTTTGTACTACCCGGATGCATTGACAAACAACCATTGTGTGCTTCGTACAAGATCTTCTGAATCAACTTATCATTCTTCAGTACATAAATTCAATCTTTAAACATCAAGCAACCATCAGAACCGATTCTAAAATCTGATCCCGTATCAGCCTCACATTGCTTTCTCTTGGCTTGCAAATCTTGATCACTTTTCTAAGCTTCACAAATCTCTTGTAAAAACATCGGTCTTGCTCTCAACTCTACTAGAATCGAACCATCGTCAGATACCGTCAACTGCGTATTCATAGCTCTCAAAGCAAATAATGACTTTCTACTCAAGGCATCAGCAACCACATTTGCTTTCCCCGGATGATAGTCAATCACAAGCTCGTAATCTTTCAATAATTCTAACCATCTCCACTGTCTCAAATTCAAGTCTGTTTGTGACATCAAGTACTTGAGACTTTTGTGGTCGGTATATACTCAGCACTTTTCACCATACAGATAATGTCGCCAAATCTTCAACGCAAACACTATAGCAGCCAGTTCCAAATCATGAGTCGGATAATTCCTTTCTTGAGGTCTTAACTGCCTCGAAGCATAAGCCACAACTTTTCCTTTTTGCATAAGTACACATCCCAAGCCATTTAGAGAAGCATCACTATACACCACAAATTCTTTACCTGACTCGGGTTGTACAACACTAGTGCTTCAGTTAGTAACTTTTTCAATTTCTCAAAACTCTATTGACATTCTTCCGTCCACTCGAATTTAACATCCTTTTGCAGCAGTCTAGTCATAGGAGTACCAATCATAGAAAATCCATTCACAAATTGTTGATAATAACCAGCTAGACCCAAGAAACTTCTAACCTCAGTCAAATTCTTCAGAGGTTTCCAATCAACAATAGCCGAAATTTTACTAAGATCAACCTGTATACCATCACCCGAAACAATATGACCCAAGAATTCGACTTCTCGAAGCCAAAACTCACTTTTACTAAACTTGGCATACAACTGTTTATCTCTCAAAGTTTGCAAAACTATTCTCAAGTGCTCAGCATGCTCTGTCTCATCCTTCGAATAGATCAAGATATCATCAATAAATACCACAACAAACTTGTCCAAGTATGGCCGAAATATGTGGTTCATTAAATCCATAAACACAGCAGGAGCATTTGTCAAACCAAATGGCAGAGCTAAAAATTCATAATGGTCATACCTTGTTCTAAAAGTAGTTTTAGGCACATCTAACTCTTTTACTCGCAACTGGTAGTACCCAGACCTCAAGTCAATCTTTGAGAACCATGTCGCTCCTTTCAACTGATCGAATAAATCATCAATTCTCGACAACGGATACTTGTTCTTGACTGTCACCTTATTTAACTGCCGATAGTCTACACACAATCTCATTGAACCATCCTTCTTTTTCACAAATAATAGGAAAGCACCCCAGGGCGAAAAACTCGGTCTCACAAAACCTTTGTTAGTCAACTCTTGCAACTGTGACTTCAATTCTTTCAACTCTGTTGGTGCCATTCTATACGGAGCAATTAAGATCAGTGTTGTTCCCGGTATCAACTCAATACCAAATTCTACTTCTCTGACAGGAGGCAAACCCGGCAACTCTTCTGGAAATACATCCACGAATTCACACACAATCGGCACTAATTTAACTTTCTTCTCAGATTCTTTTGTATTCAACACATACGGCAAATAAGCTTCGTAACCCTTTTTCAAATATCTCTGAGCCGACATCGAAGTAATCACACTAGGCAATGCCTTTGATTCTTCCAGTTCAACCCACAAAATTTCACCATTTTCACATTTCAATTCAATAACTTTCTGTCTATAATTTACTATAGCATCATGCAATATTAACCAATCCATACCCAAAATAACATCAAATTCATCAAACGGCAACAACATCAAGTCGACCGAAAAATAATGACCCCTAATCATCAAAGGACATTTCTTGCATACTTTATCAACCACAACACATTTGCCTAACGGGTTCGACGCTTTAATCATAAATTTCATAGACTCAATAGGTATACTCACATTAGACACCAATTTCATACACACATATGAATGAGTAGAACTAGGGTCAATCAGAGCAATATCATTAACATCATAAAGAGAGAAAGTACCAGTAATCACGTCAGGAGATGAAGCATCTTCACGCGCCCTTATGGCATAAGCTCTAGCCGGAGCTCTAGCTTCAGATTTCAATGTTGATTCTCTGACTACATTCTTGCTGCTTGCCTCATTCCCAACTCTTCTCGAAGATCTTCGTCTCGAAACTGCACTATTAAGTTTTACACTCTGAAATTTTTCTTTCTCATTCATCTCCGGACAATCTTTAATGAAATAATCTGGAGAACTGCATCGGTAAGAGGATCTATCATTAATTCTACATCGACCAAAATGACTTCTACCATATCTTTGGCACTCGGGTCCAACAAGTCTAGAATTTCCCACACTAGCCATAGAGGTAGCTTGAAATCTGGAATCCACATTTTGATTCTTACGATCCCCATATGAATGTCCTGTCGAAGCATGAGAACTAGAATACATATCTCTGGATTTTCTGGATTGTAGTGGAAATGTGCTACTCATTGGTCTTTTCTTCAAGTTTCTAGTCTCAGCCTCCGCCTTTCTCTTCTCTTTAACTAGTTCTTCAGCCTTGCAAGCTCGATCAACAAGTACTACGAACTCTTTCAACTTAAGAATTCCTACAAATACTTTAATATCTTCATTGAGTCCATCTTCAAATCGTCTACACATTTTAGCCTCTGAAAAAATATATTCTCTAGCATACTTAGTCAATCGGACGAACTCCCTTTCATATTCAGTAACTGTCATGTTCCCTTGTTTCAACTCGAGAAATTCTTTACGCTTCTGATCAACAAATCTTTCACTGATATATTTCTTCCGAAATTCTTCTTGAAAGAATTCCCAAGTCACTTTCTCTTTCGACACCACTGAAATCAATGTCTTCCACCAATAATAAGTTGAATCTCTCAACAAGGATATGGCACAATTCAAGCACTCTTCAGGTGTACAAGACAACTCATCAAATACCCGAATAGAATTCTCGAGCCAAAATTCTGCTTTCTCAACATCATCATCAACATTTGCTCTGAACTCTTCAGCTCTTTGCTTGCGAATTCTATCAACTGGGGTTCTATGAAATTTCATTAGATCCATACCTTGAGGCATCGGGGGTACAGGTTGAGGAATCGGGGGAGGTGGGGGAGGTTAAGTAATCGGGTTCGTACGAACGAAGTCGGTATACCATGCATTCATCATCTAGACAAAAGGCTTCTCGAGCCCTTTCTCCTCCTCATTGACCAACAGTAGGAGGTCGACTTTTAGTCGGCACCGCCCCTTCAGCAGGAGCTGGCGCATTGCTATCTACATCATCATCCACAGCTAGATCGGGATCCATTTACTATAAAAATAATCATTTTAAAGGTTAGGAGTCGTCACACTATCACAAAAATATATATATATGGCATGTATAGCAAGACCGTACATACTCCACGTTAGTCCAAGAACCAACTAAATCGTAGCTCAGATACCACAAAATGTAACGCCCCCTTACCCAAGACCGTCACCAGAGTCGAGTATGAGACATTACTAAACTTATTTTAGCATTTAAACAAGTTCAAACAATTCTCGTAGTAAACTGTCCATCTACATCACAGTCGCTAAAAAAATCATATCTCAAGTTACAAAACTTGAAATCCAATTCCGTAAATTTTCCCTGAAACTAGACTCATATATCTACTTACTAATTTTTTTCTAGAATTTTTGGTTGAGCCAATTAGTACAGTTTATTAGTTAAAGTCTCCCCTGTTTGAGGTTGGCTACTCGAATTTCTGTGCACTACGAATCAAATTTCTTCCTGTACAGAAATATAATGACTATGCCGTTTGTTTCACTTAAAAATAGACTCAATAAGGAATCCAACTATTTTTACACAATTTATGGTGAATTTCTAAAGTCAGAACAGGGGATCCAGAAATTGCTCTAACCCTATTTCACCAAAATGTAAATATCTCATAAAATAAAACTCTTTTACCTATTTTGTTTCTTCCACATGAAAATAGATTCATTAAGCTTCAATTCCATATTTTATTCATCATCTAATTCTATCTCTACTATTTTTAGTGATTTTTCAAACTCACGTCATTGCTGCTGTGTGATTCTGTTTTATAACCAATTTCACCATTTTATGGTTTTCCATGGATTAGGAAATACATTAAGCATACATAACACTAAATATAAATTTTGCTTAGCCAATCCGCTAATCATCAACAAACATTTCCACATCACTCATTCACCATATAATAAGATTATATACACAAAAGGATCATAATGATATACATGTCATATTCCCAAAATATGCAAGCCACTATACCGAGGTGGTTCATTGATAGTGTGAACATTTTCGACCATCCCGATCTCTATCCGGCTTGTCAAAAATACAAGGAAAGGAAGGGAGGGAGTAAGCATAAATGCTTAGTAAGTTCACATGTAAATAGCAAGTAACATAACCATGCAATAATACAAAATCCACATTTGCATAATATCACCAAAACATTCATATCATATTTCTCATTCATGATCCTACCATATTATTGCTATATTGAAGTCTCAACTCGAGGGTTAAGTACATACCTGTACAAAGAATCCGTTCCACAACACTTACCAACTAGTCACTTTCATCTCGAGAATTTCTCCATTTCACTAGAACTTTACCCGTTGAACACATCGGAATATAATTCGGATACATGAAATCAAGCTACCATAATTTCATCCATAATGAACTCGGAATGCAACTCAATGAGCTCGGGTGTTCGCATCCATAATGAACTCGGAACACAACTCAACGAGTTCGGATGCTTGTATCCATAAGTGAACTCAAAACGCAACTCAACGAGTTCGGATGCCTCATAATTCTCACGAACTCGGAACGCAACTCAACGAGTTCGGATCTCAATTTCCTAGTGACATGTCACTTGTATCCTGATCTATTCCTAATGTTCAAACGAGATTTTCCTCGATCATACTCCTTTTCCATTTTCCACGAAATGTCGAAATCGATACTTCGGTGGTAGTTCATACTTATCAAGTAATTCACATAATTACATATTTTTCAACAATAACCAAAAAACATAACATTTCATGACAATAAGCATCATATCATATAAACAACATTAAATTGATTAAAAAGACAATTATGTTACCCTATTTTCTCATGAACTTACCTCGTTACAAAATGTATAAAGGTTGCAATTTAACTCGAAATCTTTTCTTTTCCCCGATCAAGGTTGATTCCATGTCTTTATTGATCTAAAATAACACATTTATCTGATTTCATACTCACATTTATCAAAACAGTCCTTAACTCTAACTTTGGCAGAATTACAATTTTGCCCCTAAACTTTTGCATATTTACACTTTTGCCCCAAATCTCGAAAATTAAACTTATTCCTATTTTCTTATGTTTTATGACATGCTGATTATTTTTCCCTTCTATAGCAACATCAAATTCTCACTCTAACATGTAGTTATGAACATTAGGTATTTTTACCGATTATGTCGTTTTACTCGTTTTCACGTAAAATCGCTTAGCAAAAGTTGTTTAACACAATTTCAAGCTTCATATTCTACCATAAAACATCAAAATAAACACATTTCACCTATGCGTATTTTTCCAAATATAAACCCTAGGTTAAATTATTGCTAGAATAACTAAATCAAGTTACCGGGACTCCAAAAACGTAAAGAACATTAAAAACGGGGCTTGGAATCACTTACTATGGAGCTTGGAAGCTTGAAACAACCCCTAGATATGGAGAACTCTTTAAATTTCGTCCTAATGACGAAGATGGACATATTTTGCCATCTTTTTCCTTTTTTTATTCTTTTAATTACCAAATGACTAAAATACCCTTCATTAAAAACTTTGGTTATTTCTACCTATGTATGTCCATTTTTGTCCATGAAAACCTAATGGTGTAATTACCATTTAAGGACCTCTACTTCAATTTTGCTCTTCTTTTAAATCCTTTAACATCTAAAACTCATATTTATCAACTTTTGCAATTAAGTTCGAACAAGCAAATTAGACATGCAATTCATGAAATTTTCTATCGATATTCTAAGACATGCATCTAATCACTCAATAAATAATAAAAATTAATTAGAATAAATTTTTCTACTTCAGAATTGTGGTTTCAAAACCACTATTCCATTTAGGCCCTAATTCGGGATATCACAATGAATGTCTATCATGCTTGATTTAATGTTGGTTTGTTTTGGCATGAAAATAGGTATGATAGGGTGGCAATGAGGCTTGGTAAATAGCCTCATATTGTCCACACGGGTAGACACGCGGACATGTGTCTAGGCCGTATGTGACACATTAACAGCCCCATGGGCGTGAGAGAAGGCTGTGTGTCCCCTTCACCTAGAAATTTCAAGTTAGAATGCATGGTATTTATCACACGAGTAGAGACACGGCCGTGTCTCTCAGCCGTATGGAAGGGCACGGCCTAGTACACGGGCGTGTGCCATAGGCGTGTAATATTGACGTCAGAAACAAAATACCCAGGTTTTCACACACGGGCTGCGCCACGAGCATTTTGTGGCCGTGCGAAAGGACACGAGCAAAGGACACGAGCATGTGTCCAGGCCGTGTGAAGTCTGCACTTGTTTTATGAAAAAAATTTGGAATTAAATTGGCCACATGAGTAAGTGACAAGGGCATCTCGCTAGCACACGGGCGTGTGCCCTATATCCATACGAGCGTGTGGAGCCTTAAAGCATGTATGTTTTGGGCCTCGTAAGCCCAACCAAGGGACAGTTTGCCTATGAAAGAAAAAGTTTTAAATTCGAACGAAATTTCATGGCTGATTTAGTATGAAAGTGTTTGAGGGGTGTTACATTTAGTGGTATCAGGGCTATAGTTTAGTCAGTTCTAGGACTAACCTAGCTAGAGTATGAGTTTAGCTATACATGACATAAAAACGTATTGATAGTGTGAAGATTCCTGACGAAATAAATTATTTTTTCCTTATATAGTAAATGGATCCTAATAGAACCACGGCGGCTGACACGGAAAGTAACACATCGGCTTCCGCAGAAGGGACCGCGCCAGTAGAGAGCGAGCCCGTGAGTATGGGCCAAGGCAGAGGGGCTAGAGAAGCCTACCTCCGAATGATGGACGCTTGGTATATGGAGTTTGTTCGTGCGAATCGAAACACTCCACCTCTCTCACCTCCTCTGATTCCTCAGTATGCCCTAGTAGCTCTGCAAGGTGCTGACATGTTTAGAAAGAGAAGCCTCTGGTTGACTAGATCCGGAAGCAAGGGGCCGAGGAATTCTGAGCTAACTTAGATGATGACCCGGAGAAGGCAGAGTTTTGGTTAGAAAATGACATAAGAGTATTCGATGAATTATCATGCACACCTGTTGAGTGCGTGAAGTGTGCGACATCACTCCTACGGGATTCGGCCTATCAGTGGTGGAATACTCTCATGTCTGTGGTACCGAGAGAAAGAGTAACTTGGGAATTTTTCCAAGAAGAGTTTAGAAAGAAGTACATTAGTCAGAGGTATTTAGACCAGAAAATGAAGGAATTTTTAGAGTTGAAGCAGGGCAATAAGACCGTGACAAAATATGAGTGTGAGTTTGTGAAACTCAGTAAGTATGCATGAGAATGCGTATCCACTGAAGCTACCATGTGTAAGAGGTTTGAGGATGGCCTCAATGAAGATATCCAAGTGTTTGTGGGCATCTTAAAAATAAGAGAATTGGTGGTGCTCGTCGAGAGAGCGTGCAAGGCAGAGGGGCTTATAAAAGAGAGGAGGGAAGCGGCCATTGAGTCGTAGGATCTAAAGAAAAGACAGATGGGTAAAGCACATTAGTCCTCATTTAAGTGATCAAAAGAGTTTACTACCCGATCGAATGCTTCGGTGGGGTATTCGAGGAGAAACAAGAATCAACAGAATATGGCACCTAAGGCTCAGACTACTTCGGTCACTAGTTTCGGTAGTACTCGGCCAAATAGGCAAGAGTGTCCTCAATGTGAAGACAACACTTAGGTGAATGTCGAGTAAACGAGAGGGGTTGTTTCAAGTGTGGGTCACTTGACCACTTTATTCGTGATTGTCTTGAGATGGACGAGAGAGGAAGAAAATAATATATGAAAGCAAGTAGTGCTCCCTTGAGGAGTCGGCCACAAAAGAACCCCGGAAGTGGGACTAGTGGTAGAGGCGCGTCAAGAGATGCCATAGCGAGGTCTGAAGGAAGAGCGCCAGCGAGGACCTATGCTATACGTGCCCGTGAAGAGGCAGAGTCTCCCAACGTGATCACGGGTACCTTTTCTATCTATGATATAACTGTTGTTGCTTTAATTGACCCGGGATCTACCCACTCTTACATTTGTATGGAATTGGTGCCTCGTATAAACATGTTAGTAGACTCCACTAAGTTTGTAATAAAAGTGTCCAACCCGTTAGGCAAGCATGTATTAGTGGACCAAGTATGTAGAAATTGTCCCTTGATGATCAGAGGCCATTGTTTTCCAGCCAACTTGATGTTGTTGTCGTTTAATGAATTCGATGTAATTCTTGGGATGGATTGGTTGACCTCCCATGGTGTCATAATAGACTGTGGAAGAAAAGTAATTGAGTTAAGATTTGAAGATGGGGGTGTTATGTGAGTTGGACCAGATGAGTCAGATAACCTGCCTATGGTAATATCGTCATTGACTACTGAGAAATATTTGAAAAAGAAGTATGAAGCTTATTTAGCTTTTGTGCTAAATACTCAAGAGTCAGAATTAAAGATTGAATCAGTACCGATAGTCTGCGAGCTCACGGACGTGTTTCCAGAGGAATTAAAGATTTAGTATGAAAGTGCTTGACTTAAGTCTAATAGCATCTCGAACCCTATCCCAGCATCGGATACAGGCGAGGGGTGTTATATACATTCGAGGTGGTTCAGGACCAAATCGAGGGCTCAAGAAAAACTTAGAAAATTTCATGCTTTAAGGCTTCACACGCCCGTGTGGGTATAGGACACACGCCCGTGTCCCATACCCATGTGGTCAATTTAATTCCAAAATTTTTTTCATGAAACAAGTGCAAACTTCACACAGCCTAGACACATGCCCTTGTCCTTTGCCCGTGTCCTTTCACACGGCCACGACATGCCCGTGGCACAGCCCGTGTACAAAAACCTAGGTATTTTATTTCTGACGTCAGCGTTTCACGGCCATGGCATACGCCCGTGTACTAGGCTGTGCCCTTCCACACGGCTGAGACTCACAGCCGTGTCTCTACCCGTGTGATAAATACCATGCATTCTGACTTGAAATTTCTAGGTGCAGGGGACACACGGCCTTCTCACACGCCGATGGGGCTGTCCTTGTGTCACACACGGCCTAGACACACACTCGTGTGTCTACCCGTGTGGACAATATGAGGCTATTTACCAAGCCTTATTGCCACCCTATCATACCTATTTTCATGCCAACACCAACCAATACCAAATCAAGCATGATAGACATTCATTTAACCATGAGGATGCATCTATTATAAACTCAAAATGAATGTTACCCTCATTCAAGGCTTAATGTAAAAAATGTGGAAACAAATTTCAAGCCAACACATTTGGCCGATTCTCAAAGACACAAAATAATAGCCAATTCTCAAATACACAAAATAATAAGGTCTAGCCCTATACATGCCATAATCAAAAATATAAATCCAACTATACTGAGTATTTCGGCTGATAGTGTGATCGATATCTCTGACTTCAAGGGATCCTTGAGCTAATTAAGCGGCACTGAAAGAAAAAGGAAAGGAAAGAGAGTAAGCATAAAGCTTAGTAAGCTGCATATAAACAAATATACAACAACAATTTCACCATTAGTCATCATGCTCATAGCTCAAAGGTAAGCATAAACTTGACTTACTCATTACCGTCTACTGAAGACACATTTTCTAATTAGAGCTCATTACTTTTGCAATACCAAATAGGTACCTGTACCACTCACAACATTATTATATTTTCTTTATTAAATCACTTTCGTAACCTTTAAAGTTAAACCTTTCGGAATACTATCGGATATTCTATAAGCCTCAAACATGGGGTAAGTTGCCGATGTCATGTCCCAAACATGGTCTTACACTGGCTATCATCATCGAGGCCGATGCCATGTCCCAAACATGGTCTTATACTAGATCTCGCATATATGTGTTGACCTATGTCCCAGACATGTCTTACACTAACACAACTCTTAGCCGATGCATGTCCCAGACACGTCTTACACTGGCTATCATCATCGAGGCCGATGCATGTCCTAAACATGTCTTACACTGGCACTCATCTCTACACCGATGCTATGTCCCAGACATGGTCTTACACTGGCTCTCATAATGTGGCTGATGCGTGTCCCAGATATGTCTTACACTGGCACACAATTAACCCGAATGTTAAGGTATGAATATCCGATTTGTTTCCTAGGGTTCCAATGGGATCTTTCTACTATCTCAATTATTACTATGCATTCTCAATTCACAATCTAGCAATTCATGCTATTTCAATTCAATGATAATTCGAATACTTGTATTAACAATGTAGTTATATTATTTACATACAACTTACCTCGGTTTACAAAATGTACTCAACTAGTCGATTTAGTCAATTTGCTTGGCTTTCCCCCGGTTTAGGTTTCGATTCGGTAAATCTCGATCTATAATAGAAAAATGCACTCATTTAGTCATTAAGCACAATTAGACAATCTAAAATTCACATTTTTGGGTAAAATGACCATTTTGCCCTTAGACCTTGGCAAAATGACCATTTTGCCCCTATGATCAAAATTTGATTTTTATCGAATTCCTTCATACCTCAAGCCTATCCGAACTCTTTTTACTCTTATAGTAACCTCAAAATCTCACTATTTCACACATTTAACACTTATCTTGCAACTTTTGCAAAATAGCCCTTTTTGGTGTTTTCATGCTAACACCTTTCACAAAAGTTGTTTATAACATAGCTAAGACTCATGCTCTTCCATAAAAACTCATAAAACACTAAAATTTCATTCATTTCAAAACCCTAAACTCTTAACCATTTTGAAAATAGACCCCTCATTTGGAAGCTCATGCTTCAAGGGTCCCAAAAATGCAAAAATTATTAACTAGGGACATGGAAATCACTTACTTGTTGAGGTAATAAGTTGCTGAAACTTCAAAGCTTCAAAAACCCCTCTTTTGCTGATATTTTCAGTGGGGAGAAGGCATGGAGAAGAACGAAATTGATAGCTAAGCTCATAGGTATTATTTTATCGTAAGATTATGTCATCAAGTCACCTAACATTGACTTTTTGACTAAATTTGCTTCTAATGGCCGGCCACCATGTTTCTAGGGGTAAATTTTCTCTTTAAAAGCCCTAATTTTAGTTCTTTAGCTATTTAACACATCTTGATACTAAAATGCAACTTTTTCCTTTTATGCGATTTAGTCCTTTTTCGCAATTGAGCTCTCAAACGTCAAAATTAACTTACCAAAATTTTCAAGAACTAATGAAATCTTACTATAACCTCATAATACTAATAAAAATAATTTTTCAACTTCGAATTCGTGGTTCTAAAACTATCGTTCTGTTTAGGCCCTAAATCGGGCTGTTACAGCAACTTCTGCAAATAAGCCCTAATAGGCAAATTAAACATGCAATCTATAAAATTTCTTATCAATACTCTAACACATGCATCTAATCACTCGGTAAATCATAAAAATTAATCGAAATAAACTTTTCTATCTCAGATTTGTGGTTTCACAACCACTATTCCATTTAGGCCCTATTTCGAGATGTTACATTTCTCCCCCCTTTAGGGATTTTCGTCCCCGAAAATCTTACCGGTAAAAAGATTCAATATCTTTTCTCAAAATTTCTTAAACATCTCCAAACAAATTTTCTTTAAAGCAGTACTTTCAAAATCACCCCACTATCAAATTGAAATCCAATATAACTAAGTTTCAACTCGGTATGACCTCTATATTAATCGAAAACTATTTTCAATTCTCATATTTGCTTTCACCTTTTTTTAACCAAAAACTCGCATTCACTATTAATACTGACTCAACCATTATTCTTACGTCTAATTTTATCATTACTAAATCCACATTATCTCATTCACAATCAAAATTTATTTTTTTAAAATCCAGCAATTATATACTTTAAGCATCATACGGATGAGTTAATTAACTAAGTCTAATTTTTCTTTAAATGTAACATTTGTAATTGAGAAAATCTTCATATTAACCTGACATCTTTTCTGCAACTAAGTTCATTTATTAAACCATTCTCAAATACTATCACATTGTTAATTAATCTTATTGGAAGAGGGTGAGGCTGTAACACTTCTAACTTGCCTCTTATATATTCATGCATATAACTTAACACTCATCAATATATATATAATTTGCTTCAAATAACTCAACATGCATATTCATTTTACACAAACCTCCTATCATCTTATACAAACAAATACACTTATACATGCGTTCATAATTCTCAAATAGAATTACTCATAACATTCATTTAATTTCACAAGTTACACTCATAACATCACACAATTGCCAATCAACATGAACACTTATCATAATATAAACTTTCCCTTCATCTCATCTTTCATATTCCAAGAGAAATTCTTATTCACGACTCATTCATTATCACATAAACATCATGAACTAGTATTATCACATAAACATCATGAACTAGTACTCTTACCTTTTTCGAGTCTCATTTCATCTTAATATTATCACAATTATATAATTCACTTTAGACAGACTTACACACATATTCATATTTTAAAACAAATGCACTCAAACATACATTCCACAAATTTGAGTAAATCTATTTATCACATTCACTTAGTCAAATAAGTTAAACACATAATATCATGTCAATGTTAAAAGAACATAGATGAGTTTATAACGAGGTAAACTTTCGTTTCTTTTCACTTTTCTATATTTCTCCACTTATGTCTATTTCATTTTACACTTGATCTCACACATATCATCACAAGTCACCAAGATCAATTTAAGTACACCAATATATCCACCAAATTATACGAACTTACTTAACACCTTTTTACACTGTCGATGGTAGCTCGTTGGAAAAAACACTGTCTCAACAGAACTATTTCATCGGGATCGGGAGGCATCACACTATCACAGATAGTAATATGGCATGTATAGCTTAACTCTTACACATGCTAGGTAAGTCTGAGAACCGACTAAACCATAGCTCTGATATCACTAAATGTAACACCCCTTACCCGTGTTCGACGCGGAGCAGCAGTACGAGGCATTACGGACTTAATCACTAATCATCGTATAAAAACCGATTCATAATTTCACTCTAATTTAAAACTTTTTCAAACACATTCAAGCTTTCCCTTAAAAAGAGCTTACAAGGCCCATATCATACTTTAATTCAACCACACACATAGGCAAGCATGCACATTCATAAATTGCATCATTTAATTAATAACATAATCAAGACTATCTACATTAAATGACTGTATACAATAGAGACCTTCAAATAACATAGGTCAGTATTTTAGGCCAATTCCTAGCAACTTAGTAACAATTAAACGAGTCTCCATACATGCCAAAGACTTAAAAATACTTTAAAACCTTTATATATCGATCAATAGTTTGATAGTGTGATTTAAAACATCATATTTTACTTATTTAATTAATGTAATATTCAAAACAGTCCTTAACTCAAACTTTGGAAAAATTACAATTTTGCCCCTAAACTTTTGCATATCTACACTTTTGCCCCTAGGCTCAGGAATTAAACTTCATCCCTTATTCTTATGTTTCATGACATGCTGATCATTTTTCCCTTCTATAGAAACATCAAATTCTCACTCTAACACATAGTTATGAACAATAACAACTTTTACCGATTAAGCCGTTTTACTCATTTTTGCTTAAAGCCGCTTAGCAAAAGTTGTTTAACATAATTTCAGCCTTCATATTCTACCATAAAATATCAAAATAAACACATTTCACCAATGGGTATTTTTCCAAATATGAACCCTAGCTTAAATTATTGCTAGAATAAGCTTAATCAAGTTACCGGGATTCCAAAAACGTAAAGAACTTGAAAAATGGGGCTAGAGCGGACTTACTATTGAGCTTGGAAAGCTTGAAAACCCTAGCCATGGCTTCCCCCATGCTAATTTCGGCCTCCATGAAAAATATGAGTCAATTTTGGCTTTATTTTCCCTTTTTATTTCTTTTAATTACCAAATGACTAAAATGCCCTTAAGACCTTTCTTTAGAATTTTGTCCTATTCACGCCCATTTTTGTCCAAACGAAATATAATGGTCTAATTACCATTTAAGGACCTCCTCTTTAAACCCCCATTTCAATCAAGTACTTATGAATTAGAACACATATTTTGCAACTTTTGCAATTTAGTCCTAAAAGTCCAATTAAGCACTTTATCAGTAAAATTACTTAACGATATTTTTACACAATATTTTAATCAATAAATAAACCTTAAAACTTAATCGGAATAAATTTTTTGACTTCGAATTCGTGGTTCTAAAACCATCATTCCATTTAGGCCCTAAATCGGGCTATTACAGCAACTTCTGCAAATAAGCCCTAATAGGCAAATTAAACATGCAATTTATAAAATTTCTTATCAATACTCTAACACATGCATCTAATCACTTGGTAAATCATAAAAATTAATCGAAATAAACTTTTCTATCTCAGATTTGTGGTTTCGCAACCACTATTCCATTTAGGCCCTATTTCGAGATTTACAAAGATAATTATTCCGACTAGGCCCTAAATCGGGCTGTTACATTTATAGTTCAAGGGATATTGGAAATCGATAGTAATTTGGAATTTAATATCAAAATCAAGTAGAAGAAACTTGGGAGAGTAATAAACAACACAAGCAAAGCGGAGAGAAACTATCATAAAAGCAAGGTTGTAGCATGGGGGTTTTAGGTTCAATTTAAAATTCTGGGCAATTTGCTTCATAAAAACTCTCAGTTTTACTCTTTTACAAATTAGTCTTATTTTCAAAATTAAATATATTTAAAACTCATTTTCAGAAATTGATTTAATTTTCTAAAAACCTTAGTCAAAAACATTACCAATAAACCAAATCGCAAAATTCTGAACACTCTAAGGCTAAAATTCCTAAAATACTCCTAAAACTCTTAGGCCCTATTTTGGGGTGTTACTGTAACGCCCCAAATTTGGGCCTAGAAGTATTGGGCCTTGAGTATGGGTTCGTAAGAAGGTTGTATATAAGTATTTAATTGTGCAAGGAAATGACACAATTAAATGTCTACTTTGGTGGTTAATGGCCCTGAGAAGTGTTGGAGAAATCTTGGGTTCAAACATGGGCTTTAGCAAAAATTTTGGTATTAAGTGAATAAAACCTTGGGTGCTTGGAAGAAGGCCTTTAAAATTATTGTGTTAAATAAATGACACAAAGAAGCATGTAGTCTAGTGGTTGTGGCATCATTAAGGTTGTAAGGGAGCCTAGGTTCAAGTTTTGGCTCTTACAATTCATTTTGGTTTTTCTCTTAAGTGAATCTGGACACTGGCACATATGTCTTAAAGTTAATTGTGGACGTTTTTATCACAGAAAGAGCCTGTGATGGAGTGGCAAGGTGGCGCGTTGTGTAACTGTGAGGTTTGAGATTCAAGTCTTGGGATGTGCAGTGGAGTATTTATTTTGCTATTTGAGCTGTGTGGGAGGTGGAGTTGGACTAGAACTCTGTGGTTAAAGTGGTCATAAGAATGAGGAATTTTCCTAATGGTTGAAAGTAATCCTACATCGGGAAGCTAACATGAGAATTGGTGAGAAGCTGGCTTTAAATAGAGCGAACCAGATGAGTTGGAGGGAAGACTCAATGCAGGACGTGCCAAGGTTGGTGATCGTGGACTTCGGCGCATTCTCATAAACAGGTGTGTATTCGTGCCCTTCTTTGTTGGAAGTCAAAAAAAGTCGAAAAGTAGAAACTTTGGCACTTGAGACTTCACGAGCCTGCGATCGCTCATGTGGTAAATCGAGCCCACAGATCATGGGTGATAGACCGTAGAAGGCCAGCGTTCTCATGTGCTGGGGCTATTCTAGGCCTCGATGGGCCTGCGGGCTCGCTTGAGTAAATCTAACTATTAGGTGGGAAGTAGTTGGGCTTGTCATGTCGTGTGCATGGCATAGGCCGTGTGGTCCTAATGGGCCCGTGGGCCCCATACAGATTAAATCCACGGTAAGTGATAAATGTTCGACTAGGCTTTGCGGGACACATAGCTGTAACTGAATTTGGGCTAAATGGGCCACACAAGCGTGTAGGCCCACTTGGGCTGAGTAATGGGCCATAGGCCCATTTGCACTATTAGGTCTGTTTAGGTTACTTAAGTCGCTCGAGGCAACGGTAGACCTTCTGTTGGGTCGTTAAGACCCTTGATTTGTAAAATTACCAAAATACCCCCAATTTGTAAAATTATCGAAATACCTTCGCTTTGTAAAATTACTGAAATACCCCCAATTTGTAAAATTATCAAAATACCCCCGATTTATAAAATTATCGAAATACCCTCAATTTATAAATTATTGAAATACCACCGATTTGTAAAATTACTGAAATACTCTCGATTTGTAAAATTACCAAAATACCCCCAGTTTGTAAAATTACTGAAATACCCCCAATTTATAAAATTACCGAAATACCCTCAATTTGTAAAATTATCGAAATACCCCCTGTTTGAAAAATTATCGGATTACCCTTGTAGTGTAAAATTATTAAAATACCCCTGTAGAGTAAAATGACTGTTTTGCCCTTGTGGGTAAATGACTGACTTGGACTATGAATTTGGTGGTTGATCTGTGATTGTATGATTGTGTTTTTAAACCGATTTGATCGTGGTTGTCAAAAAGCGATATGTTTTCAATATATGTTTAAATGATTGTTACTGAGCATGGCCATTTTGCATACACGTGTGATGATTGAGCATGACATACACGACATATTGCATGGGGTTGGAATTGTGAAACGGAGGAAGAAATTGAGGATCGCATGGTCGCTTGACGACTGTGGATCCACCGATTGAGGATCGCATGGTTGCTTGACGACCGTAGATCCACCGATTAAGGATCACATAGTTGCTTGACGATCGTGGATCCACCGGTGGCTTTTAAGCCTAATATATGATTATTGACGACTCTGTGTCGATCATATTTACCCGAGGTTGTGTGGCGACTGTATTACCGTCGTTGATGGTTATGTGCCTAACATGAAACAGCTACCGATGGCTTTAAGCCAATTAATCTGATTCTGGCTTTGTGCCAACCTAAAAGTGGCTCTGTGCCATCTTGACTATGGCTTTGTGCCAAACGTATTTACCTGTGGCTATGTGCCTAACATACTTATCGATGACTCTTTGTGGATCATATTTACCCAAGGCTGTGTGTCAATTATATTACCGTCGCTGATGGCTATGCGCCAAACATAATACAGTTACCGATGGCTTTGTGCCAATTATAATACCGCTACTAAAGGCTTTTTAAGCCCAATATATGATTAGCAGCTTTGCTGTAATGAAGGTAGTACCGCAACTGGGCTACCATTGATGTGCATCGGATGGGTGGGTCGATATTTATATCCCCACATGATGTGTACCAGGGGACGAAGTTGATGTGTAACGGTTGGATTATTGGGATGGGATAGCATGCATCCGTGCATTCACACATTCTGTTCTGTTATTGGTTTGGGCTGGGCCCAATTGATTCTATTATAGGCCATGACCCAAATGACATTGTAATAGGCTTTGGCCCACATATGCTCTAAACTAGACTGCATCGTTATTCGCATAATCTGGGCTCTAGCCCTGATCAAGCCTCTATTTCTATTTTTGTTTTTCGTATCTCGATTGTTACTCTAGTAGGGGATTACACACTGAGTTTTCATAAACTCACCCTGCTTATTAACTATACAAGTAATCCCCAGCGTTAGGTGGATCGGTGTCATAGAGGGACTCGGAGACGACCACACAACTGCACATGTTTTTCTATTTCGTTTATTTAGTTAAGCACTTTGGTTTTTGATTTGGGTTGCATAAGGCCTCTTTATTTCCTTAACTTTTTTATTTGGAAAGTTTATTTAGTATGTCTAATATCTGTTAGAAGTAGGACACGGTTTTCCAAAACAAGAACTATTTTCAAACACTACATTTTCGCAACATTTTTAAAATACTTTCGCAACTTAACTTTTAAACATCACATTTTCATAAATCAGTTACTTGTAGAATTAGCTTCCGTAAAGTAAAAAGGAGTTTTGGAAATAAAATTAAGAAGTTTTCAATGTACTACGTTTTAAATAAGAAGGATTTCTAATGAAAACATGGTTTTAAAAAAAACACTTCAATGTGACACGCTAGATTCGGGTCTAACTTCTGGGTCGGGTTTAGGGTGTTACATTTAGTGATATTAGAGCCAGGTTACAAAACTCGGCTGTGGAATGGGTTTTAAAATTGGATTTCTGAAAGAATTGTTTCAAAAAGGTTCAAAAAGATTTGAAGTATTTGAAAAAAATTTTGAATATTTTCCTGAAAGTGTGGTTATCGAGTCTCCGGCACCGAATCCGTAAGTTTTCTGTTAGACTGTACTTAAAGTTAGATTTTTTTATCTATTCAGTGTATGTTCTGGAAATCAGATTTTGTTTAAGTTAGCAATAGTACTATGATGGATTCCGAAGACAAGCAAGGTCGCGAGGAGATGCCCGTCTCCCCGGAACATGAGATGGTTCAGGAAATTGTAGTCAAGGTAAGTCTACCAACTTCGGGTAACAATAACCCAGAGCTTGGTATAGAGGCACTAACCCAGTTTGTAAGGGAAGTGCTAGATGTTCGAGGCAAGAGTTAAGGCGTGTGGTGAAACACATCAGGCTAGGCGCTTGGAGCGTAGCACGAAGAGGGATCACAGTCTTCTGAAGTAGGAGCCTCGTTCTGTGAAACGCGTTAAGACGCGTCCAAACTTTTTGGCTTACGATCGTTACAAAAGGTGCCATCCGGGCGAATGCTAGAGGAAGTGAGGAGCGTGTCTCAGATGCGGGTCTAAGGAGCATCGGGTTCAGGATTGCATAGTTCCTTTTAAGTCAGGTGTGTTTTGTTTGGATGTGATGTTTGAATATAGAAATTATACGCAAGTGTGGTAAATATCTATTTGCTTCTGGGGTTAGATGCTTGGTTGGGTGTAAGAGGTTTTGAGATTAAGTTAAAAGTGTATTAGTGTAGTTCGGAACTAGAGTGCGCAGCGGGAGCGTAGTGGTGTAGGTTGAGCTAAGCGCTTGTTCAGATAGTTGGAAATTTTGAGGACGAAATTTCTTTAAGGGGTAGAATTGTAACGTCTCGAATTTGGGCCTAGAAGTATTGGACCTTGAGTATGGGTCCGTAAAGAGGCTGTATATAAGTATTTAATTGTGCAAGGAAATGACACAATTAAATGTTTACTTTGGTGGTTAATGGCCCTGAGAAGTGTTGGAGAAATCTTGGGTTCAAACATGGGCTTTAGCAAAAATTTTGGTATTAAGTGAATAAAACCTTGGGTGCTTGGATGAAGGCCATTTAAATTATTGTGTTAAATAAATGACACAAGGAAGCATGTGGTCTAGTGGTTGTGGCGTCGTTAAGGTTGTAAGGGAGCCTAGGTTCAAGTCTTAGCTTTTACAATTCATTTTGGTTTTTCTCTTAAGTGAATCTGGACGCTGGCACATATGTCTTAAAGTTAATTGTGGATGTTTATATCACAGAAATAGCCTGTGGTGGAGTGGCAAGGTGGCGTGTTGTGTAATTGTGAGGTTTGAGGTTCAAGTCTTGGGATGTGCAGTGGAGTATTTATTTTGCTATTTGAGCTGTGTGGGAGGTGGAGTTGGACTGGAACTCTGTGGTTGAAGTGGTCATAAGAATGAGGAATTTTCCTAATGCTTGAAAGTAATCCCACATCAGGAAGCTAACATGAGAATTGGTGAGAAGCTAGCTTTAAATAGAGCGAACCAGATGAGTTGGAGGGAAGACTCAATGCAGGATGTGCCAAGGTTGGTGATCGTGGACTTAGGCGCGCTCTCATAAACAGGTGTGTATTCGTGCCCTTTTTTGTTGGAAGTTGGCAAAAGCCGAAAAGTCAAAACTTCGACATTTAAGGCTTCACGAGCGCGATATCGCTCGTGTGGTAAACCGAGCCCACAGATCATGGGAAATAAACTGTAGAGGCCACCACAAGCGTTCTCGTGTGCTGGGGCTATTCTGGGACTCGATGGGCCTGTGGGCCCGCTTGAGTAAATCTAACTGTTAGGTGGGAAGTAGTTGGGCTTGTCATGTCGTGTGCATGGCATAGGCCGTGTGGGCCCAATGGGCCCGTGGGCCCTACAAAGATTATATCCACGGTAAGTGATAAATGTTCGACTAAGCTTTGTAGGTCACATAGTTGTAACTGAATTTAGGCTAAATGGGCCACACAAGCGTGTGGGCCCACTTGGGTTGAGTAATGGGCCATAGGCCCATTTGCACTATTAGGTCTGTTTAGGTTACTTAAGTCGCTCGAGGCGACGGTGGACCTTCTGTTGGGTCGTTAAGACCCCCGATTTATAAAATTACTGACATACCCCCGATTTGTAAAATTATCAAAATACCCCCAATTTGTAAAATTATCGAAATACCCCCGGTTTATAAAATTACCAAAATACCCCTGATTTGTAAAATTACCAAAATACCCTCAATTTATAAAATTATCGAAATACCCTCAGTTTGTGAAATTACTTAAATACCCGTAATTTGTAAAATTACCAAAATACCCTCATTTTGTAAAATTATTGAAATACCCTCGATTTGTAAAATTATTTAAATACCCCCGATTTGTAAAATTATCGAAATACCTTTAATTTGTAAAATTATCGAAATACCCCCAATTTGTAAAATTACTGAAATATCCTCGATTTGTAAAATTATCGAAATACCCTTAGTTTGTAAAATTATCGGATTACCCTTTAGTGTAAAATTACTAAAATACCCTTGTACGGTAAAATGACTGTTTTGACCTTGCAGGTAAATGACTGACTTGGACTATGAATTTGACTGATTGACTGTGATTGATGATTGTGTTTTAACTGACTTGACTGTGGTTGTAAAACTGATATGTTTTTAATATATGTTTAAATGATTGTTACTGAGCATGGCCATTTTGCATACACGTGTGATGATTGAGCATGACATACACGACATATTACATGGGTTGGAATTGTGAAACGGAAGAAGAAATTGAAGATCGCATGGTTGCTTGACGACTGTGGATCCACCGATTGAGGATCACATGGTTGCTTGACGACCGTGGATCCACCGATTAAGGATCGCATGGTTGCTTGACGACCGTGGATCCACCAGTGGCTTTTAAGCCCAATATATGATTATTAACGACTCTGTGTCGATCATATTTACCCGAGGTTATGTGCCGACTGTATTACCATCGCTAATGGCTATGTGCCTAACATGAAACAGCTACCGATGGCTTAAAGCCAATTATTCTGATTGTGGCTTTGTGCCAACCTAAAAGTGGCTCTGTGCCATCTTGACTATTGCTTTGTGCCAAACGTATTTACCTGTGGCTATGTGCCTAACATACTCATGGATGACTCTTTGTGGATCATATTTACCCAAAGCTGTGTGTCGATTATATTACCGTCGCTGATGGCTATGTGCCAAACATAATACAATTACCGATGGCTTTGTGCCAATTATAATACTGCTACTGAAGGCTTTTTAAGCCCAATATATGATTAGCAGCTTTGCTGTAATGAAGGTAGTACCGTAACTGGGCTACCATTGATATGCATCGGATGGGTGGGTCAATATTTATATCCCCACATGATGTGTACCAGGGGACGGAGTTGATGTGTAACGATTGGATTATTGGGATGGGATAGCATGCATCCATGCATTCACACATTCTGTTTTGTTATTGGTTTGGGCTGGGCCCAATTGATTCTATTATGGGCTATGACCCAAATGACATTGTAATAGGCTTTGGCCCACATATGCTCTAAACTATTTATCATCATTCATCGTTGCGGGCTCTAGCCTGCATCGTTTCTATTTTTGTTTCAGATATCTTCGATTGTTACTCTAGTAGGGGATTACACACTAAGTTTTCGTAAACTCACCCTGCTTATTAACTATGCAGGTAATCCCCAGCGTTAGGTGGATCGGTGTCGCAAAGGGACTCGGAGACGACCACACAACTGCACATGTTTTTCTATTTCGTTTATTTAGTTAAGCACTTTGGTTTTTGATTTGGGTTGCATAAGGCCTCTTTATTTCCTTAACTTTTTTATTTGGAAAGTTTATTTAGTATGTCTAATATCTGTTAGAAGTAGGACACGGTTTTCCAAAACAAGAACTATTTTCAAACACTACATTTTCGCAACATTTTTAAAATGCTTTCGCAACTTAACTTTTAAACATCACGTTTTCGTAAATCGGTTACTTGTAAAATTAGCTTCCGCAAAGTAAAAAGGAGTTTTGGAAATAAAATTAAGAAGTTTTCAATGTACTACGTTTTAAATAAGAAGGATTTCTAATGAAAACATGGTTTTAAAAAAACACTTCAATGTGACACGCTAGATTCGGGTCTAACTTCTGGGCTGGGTTTGGGGTGTTATAGTTACAATGATGATTGGGGTGATGTCTGATTGTATTTTGAAAGAAATTGTACTTGAAACCCATATTAAAGAATTTATGATTTAATAAAGTTTCATTAAATTTTATGGAATGAGTTGGAAGTATTTTAGTTTGAATTGATAAAATTCATTATTGAAATTTGATACGTCATTGTGCTTATACTCCATTTTCTATATTTTATTAAAGGTTCATTTAAAACACTATGGTTTTACAAAGTTTTCGCCAGAATCAGGTTTAAAGATGGATTATCTCTATGTAGTGACACATCATACTCGGATCCTCCTAAGGGATCGGGTTGGGCGTGTTACACCAAAAATGGATATGAAAGCTTGGGAAATATTTCTTCCTTCTTTCTAGCTTGGGACAACACAAGCCAAATGAAAAATATGAATATTTTCATCTTCTACTAACTTAAGGTATATATATACTTAAGATTAAGGATAGATTAAGCTTAATTAATCATGTTTATATCATTAATTTAACATATTTATATTATTTAAATGTAATTGTATAAAATAAATGACTATCATCGTTACTTCCCACTATCTCATAAAAGAACAATGGTTTAATAACCTAAAAGGTCCTCTAGATTGTTACCAACTGGGTCCTTAAGCCTTCTTTAAATTAAAATTCAATAGGAATTAGGCTTTTACAATTTAGTCCCAGAGATTTAATTAACAATTTTTTTGATTAAATTACTTAATCAATCTTTAATATATTAATGTGCCAACTCTGTAATTATTCCTATTTATCATTACAGACTCATTGTTGGAAAGCTTGGGGTGGTTGATTTGTGTATCGGATCATAAGTCTAAGTTTGAAAAATGGGGGACTAAAATGAAAGAAATATGAAAAGAGATTTCAAAGTTATTTATGAATTTGAATTTTTAGTGATTGGAAATGATTTGGAAATATTAGTTCATTTATGCTAGTATATATAATTGAAATTAAGTTATTGAAATTTTATGTTGTTGAATATTATTATTATCATTATTATTATTACTATTATTATTTTATTATTTACTTAATTTTTTATGTGTTGATTTTAGAAGTTATTAGCACCACTGGGCATACAATGCTCAGCATACGATTTGTTTGTTTTCGTGCGTAGCGAGTTAGATATATAGGGGGTACTTTCAGGGTCAACAACATCCGAAGATCTGACCTCAATGCAAACAATGTTGGTGATGTTTCTTTTGTTTTATATCCCTAATGGCATGTAAATAGGCTTTGTAAACTTTTATACTTTTGAATTATATCTTAAATATTTTGATTATGTTATGTTGAATTATAATTTATATCATAGTATATATATTATACATATAATTAAAATGTTGATATTTGAATATGACATGCTTGAAGAAGTGTTGGGAATTGAATTGGGAGATATATTTGTTTATTGAATTGAATGTTAAATTTATAAGATGTGCGTTTGAATGAAACTAGGGGAGATGTTGAAATTTTTATAAAAGAAATTATAGAAATTAATGTTCTCAATTTGAGCAATGAGAATTGAGTTTGATTTGCTTCGGTAATGAAATGTAACCTTCTATATTTAGATCTAATGATCGAGTCAAGTGTAGGGTGTCACATTAAAACAATTTAATAATAGCAAAAACTAATCCATGGTTGGAAAGAATAAGGTTCCTACATTAAAAATATATACATATATCAAAGGTAAAGCTTGCCTACCTTGCTAATTTAAGGGACAACAACGGCTAGATAACTTAGCAAACTTCTTTTTCTTTTTTAACTATGGACAATAACTAAAGAAGAACATTATGGTTTAATTCTCTCTCCCACTCACTTGTTATTTATACCTGTACTTAGTATGTAATTTAAGCTTAATTAATAAAAAATAGATGGATGTGATTTAATCTAATCTAACTTACAGGAAATTGATGGAAAACATGAAGTTTAGCCACTAATTAAACATTCATTATGGCCATTTTGCAATTAAGACCTTGGTTGAATTGCCACTTAAGGCCTTATGTAACATCTCGATTTAGGCCTAGTCAGAACAGTGGCCTTGGGAATGCAAATCTGAAGTTAGAAAATTTATTTTATTACAATTATGAGGTTATAATATGATTATATTAGTGTATGAAAAATTTAGTGAGTTAATTTTGATGTTTGTGAGCCCGATTGCGAAAAAGGACTAAATAGCATAAGAGGCAAAAGTTGCATTTTAGTACCCAAATGTGCCAAATAGCTAGAGAATTAAAATTGGGAGCCTTTAAAGAGCAATTAGACCCTTAGAGACTAGGGTGGCCGACCATAGGAGACAAATTGATGGGAAAGTCAAAATTAGGTGGTGTTTGGTGACCAATTTTGACTAGTTTTAAATTAAATAAAACAAAGGTCATTTCCTCTTTATTTTTCTTCTTCTCCATTGATTTTTACCAACCATAGGAGGGTTTTGAAAGTTGGAAATTTGCAGCAACTTATTCCTCTCATAATGTAAGTGATCTTGATGATTTTCTTGATGATTTTTACATTTTTGAGACCCTTGAAGCTGAGCTTCCAAATGAGGGGTCTATGTTGCCAAATGATTAAGATTTTAGAGTTTTGCCATGAATGGATTTATGATAGTTGCTGAGTTTTTATGGAAGAATATGAGTCCTAGTTGTGTTATAAACAACTTTTGTGAAGGGTGTTAGCATTAAAACACCTAAAGGGACTATTTTGCGTAAGTTGCAAAATAGGTGATAAGTGTATGAAATAGTGGGATTTTGGGGTTGTTATAAGAGTAAAAATAGTTCGGCTAGGTCCCTAATACGAATAAATTCAATAAAAATCGATTTTCTAGCACAAGGGTAAAATGGTCAAATTGCCAAAGTCTAGGGGCAAAATAGTCATCTTACCAGAGATGTAAATTTATGATTTCCTAATTGTAATTAGTGATTAAATGAGTACATTTTGTAAACTGAGGTAAGTTGTATGTAAATAATACAACTACATTGTTAATGCATGCATTCGAATTGTTATTAATTTGATATAGTATGAGTTGCTAGATTGTAAACTGAGAATGCATATTAATAATTGAGATGATAGAAAGATCTCGTTGGAACCCTAGGAAACAAACCGGATATTCATGCCATAACATTCGGGTTATTTGTGTGCCAGTGTAAAACCATGTCTGGGACATGGCATCTGTATTGACACGAGTGCTAGTGTAAGACATGTCTGGGGCATGCATCGGCCTCGATGATGATAGCCAGTGTAAGACATGTCTGGGACATGCATCGGCTAAGAGTTGTGCTAGTGTAAGACATGTCTGGGACATGCATCAGCACGTATATACGAGAGCTAGTGTAAGACCATGTCTGGGAAATGGCATCGGCCTCGAAGATGATAGCCAGTGTAAGACCATGTCTGGGACATGGCATCAGCAACTTATCCCATGTTTGAAGCTTACAGAATATCCGGTAATATTCCAAAAGGTTCATCTTTAAAGGTTACGAAAGTGATTTAGTAAGGAAAGTATAATAATAAGGTGAGTGGTACAGGTACCTATTTGGTATGCATGAGTAATGAGCTCAAATTAGAAAATGTGACTTGAGTAGACGGTAATGAGTAAGTCAAGTTTATGCTTACCTTTGAGCTATGAGCATGATGTTTAATGGTGAAATTATTGTTGTATATTTGTTTATATGCAACTTACTAAGCTTTATGCTTACTCTCTTTCCTTTCCTTGCCGCTTATTTAACTCAAGGATCCCTTGAAGTCAGAGATATCGATCACACTATCAGCCGAAATACTCGGTATAGTTGGATTTATATTTTTGATTATGGCATGTATAGGGCTAGACTTTATTATTTTGTGTCTTTGAGAATTGGCCAAATGTGTTGGCTTGAAATTAGTTACCATATTTTTACATTAAGCCTTGAATAAGGGTAACATTCATTTTGAGTCTATAATAGATGCATCCTCATGGTTAAATGAATGTTTGTCATGCTTGATTTGGTATTGGTTGGTATTGACATGAAAATAGGCATATTAGGGTGGCAATGAGGCTTGGTAAATAGTCTCATATTGTCGTGTGATGCTGACGTCAGAAACAGAATACCCAGGCTTTTGCACACGGACTATGCCACGGGTATGTCGTGGCCATGTGAAAGGACACGGGCGTGTGTCCAGGCCGTGTGAAGTCTACACCTATTTTATGAAAAATTGTGGGATTAAATTGGCCACACGGGCGTGTGGAGCCTTAAAGCATGAAATTCTCTAAGTTTTTCTTGAGCCCTCAGTTTGGTCCCGAACCACCTTGAATGTATGTTTTGGGCCCCGTAAGCCCTATTAAGGGACAAATTGTATATGTAATGAAAAGTTTTAAATTGATCAAAATTTTATGGCCCGATTTCCTAAGAATGGTTGAGTTTAAGTTTGGTAGCACATCAAACCCTGTTTTGGCGTTGGAAACGGGTGAAGGGTGTTACATTTAGTGGTATTAGAGCTATGGTTTAGTCAGTTCTAGGACTAACCTAGCCAGAGTACGAGTCTAGCTATACATGCCATAGTTGTACATTAATAGTGTGACGAATTTTGACGATTATAAATTATGTTTTCATATAGTAAATGGATCCTGTTAGAGCCACGGTGAATGACGTGGAAAATAATACGCCAGTTCCCGCAGAAGGGACCGCGCCAGTAGAGAGCGAGCCTGGGACTATTGGCCATGATGGAGGGGCTAGAGAAGCCTACCTCCTTATGATGGACGTTTGGTATATGGAGTTTGTTCGTGCGAACCCGAACACTCCACCTCCCCCACCTCCTTTGATTCCTCATTATGCCCCAGTAGCTCTGCAAAGTGCGAACATGTTTAGAAGAGGGAGCCTCCGGTAGACAAGATCTGGAAATAAGGGGCCGAGGAATTTCGGCTAGTATAGATGATGATCCGGAGAGGGCAGAGTTCTGGCTAGAAAACACCATTAGGGTATTCGATGAACTGTTATGCACGCCTGAAGAGTACGTAAAGTGTGCCGTGTCACTTCTACGAGACTCAGCTTATCAATGGTAGAACACTCTCGTGCCCGTTGTACCGAGAGAGAGGATTTCATGGGAATTCTTCTGGGAGGAATTTCGGAAAAAGTATATTAGCCAAAGATTCATGGATCAAAAGAGGAAAGAATTCTTAGAGTTAAAGCAAGGCCGAATGTCAGTAATGGAATATGAACGGGAATTTGTGAAGCTCAACAAGTATGCACGGGAGTGTGTATCTATAGAAGCCATCATGTGTAAGAGGTTTGAAGATGGCCTCAATGAGGATATTCGAGTGTTTGTTGGCATTCTTGAACTACGGGAATTTGTAGCCCTTGTTGATAGAGCCTGTAAGGCCGAAGAATTAATTAAAGAAAGGAGGAATACGGCTTTTGAGTTATTTAAAGAATAAGTTAAATTAAAAGACTTATAAAGATGATATTATCAAATTTTCTTTCTTCTTCTTGTTGGACAAGCTGAATAGCAATAAAGGACATGGGGAAAGCTTCGAGCAAACTTGTGTACTTCGATTGGGTAAGTAAATCTTGCCCCTTTTTAGTGATTTTTATGTTTTTGAGCTCGTATTAGCTTAATCTAGCTAAAATGGGGACTAATTTGTAAAACTGTCAAATGTTATCGAATGTGTCATTGATGAATTTGAGATTTTCTTGAAAGTTTATGGTAGAATCTTAAGCTCGGTTGCTAGATAAGACTATTTTGTAAAGTATTTCTTTGTTAATTTTAATGTTTAAGGACTAAAATGTGAAATTAGCAAAAGTATAAGGACTTGATGTGAAATAACATGGGCTGTAATAGGGTTCCAAACAATTCTACTAAACTTGAAATTGAATAAAAGTGGTTAATTTGCATGTTCTGGGCTCAAGGACTAAATTGAATAAAAGTAAAATGTTGGGGGAAATTTTGTAAAATGTAAAAAAGGACTTAATTGCATAAAATGAATTTGTTTTTCTTTTAGAATTAGTAATTAAATGGAACTATTATTTTAGATGAAGAATGAGTGGAAAATCAAGGAAAAGAGAAAATTACCAAATAACCCCTATAATTAGTCATTGTTACAATTTAGTCAGGTAAGTTCGTATGAACTGTAATCATTATAGTGATAATAAAATTAAATGTTTACTATTTTTTTTAATGAAAATGAATCAATAGATATGTGGATGTATCCACATTATGACGAATTGACAGATATCGTCCCGATTGAACTTTAAGAATTCTTAGGATACAAATGACATATCATTAGGGATTTCATGTTTTAGGTGCTGGTCTTGAATGTCCTACCAATGGTTGAGGTCCTACATTTTTTGCAAATTCTTCACAGCTCGCGTGAGCAGCATCATATAGCTTACATTCTGACCCAAAGCTCATGTGAGTAGGCCCATTTCACAGCTCGTGTGAGCAATGATGTAAAGGAAATGTTACGATTATATGTAAAGGCACACTTCGTGTAAGCTTTCCTGAGTATCCGATGTAATTCTAGATGGTTCAATGGGTAAGAAAAGGAATGGAACGATAAATGACTTAATGGAAAGGTTCATAATTATATGAAAAGGTTGATGATTATATAATGTATCTTATGAAATCTATTTATGTTATAAATGAGTTTATATGATTGTCAATGAATCTACTAACATGTGAGCTTGATGATGCTTGAATAGGCTTATATTAAACTCATGGTATTAGAAACCTATAAGTAATCAAATGGAATGAATCATGATTGTATGGTAATGATGATAAATTAAATGTTATGTTTATATATGATTGATTTCATATGTATCATGAACAAGTATACTGAGTTGTGAGTTTGATGGTGTTATATAGACTTTTATTAAGCTTATGGAATTGGTACATGTTTACACTTATTCTATAATTATTATTGAAATGGTATGTTATGTTTAAAGTTTTTACAAACTTATTAAGCATTCATTACTTGCGTAGTTATTTTTTTGTTTTATAGATTATCGAAAGCTCGATCAGTTGGAAACTCATCGGAGATCTATCACATTATCCAGTAGACAATTTGGTAGTTTTTGAGTAATTTGGCTAAGGTTTATAATGACATGTATAGGGTGATTTGTAATGGTATTATGGTGCATGTGTTAATGGTGTTTTGATATATGTAAGCTTTGGAAAGCTATGTTGGTTTGGTACACCTTGATACGTTACCAAGTTATGTGATTTTGGTTACTTTAAAGTGCTTGTTGATATGGTTCTCTTGGCATGTTGATGATAGTTTGAAAATGGTTACTTGTGACATGTCTTAGTTCATATTTGAACTAGGTTTTTAAGTTTAGAAATGGCAATATTAACATGTATAAGGTGGTTTATAATGGTGCTTTGATGAATATGTAAATGGTAATTTGGTATGTTTGTGTCTTGATGTTTAAGTATGGTTGATGGACTTATCATGCTTGATTAGGTAAGTCATTTTGGTCACTTTTTGCTAATTGATGTGTATGTAACACCCCAAACCCAGCCTAGAAGTTTAGCCCAAATTCGGAATGCTACATTGATCACCGAAGTGATAGTGAAAAAATCTTTCAAAAACCAATCACTCTTAATTCAATTTCTGAAAACATTAATAGCAAGTATTTAAAACCAGAATAATAAAATAATTAAGTCTTAAAGTCAAAATAGTACCACAGAATTAAAACTTTACATTTCAACTGAATAATAGTATAAAAATTCGAAATCACAAACTAATGGTTTATACTACCTGAGTCCTCCGCATACCGAGCCCAGCATCCAAAATTCTGAAGTGTACTTGAAAGGGGAAACAGAAGAGAGGGTAAGTTATACGAGCTTAGTGTGAGATTAAACCAACTAGCTTCCGAAGCAGAAACAGATACAATAAACCTGAAACAGTTCAGCAGCAGACCATACTTACAGAGCGACTATAACAAAACAGACCATATGTAACTTTACAGTCATATGGCTCTGTTAGACCCAATAACGGTAATTCTCAGTAGTCACAAACTGGGCCTAAGCCCTTTTCCAGAATCAGAATCGGTTGGGCCTTAGCCTATCACACAAGGTTCCTTTAGACACGTCTTTCAGTCAAATAGTCAAACAGATACTGCAGTCACAGAATCACACAGATGCATATGAGTGCAAATGAGTTATAAAATAACCCACCCATCCAACCAACACACCAATTCCATCCAACCCTACACATCCTGTGGGGATTTAATCGACCCACCCTTCCCTGCACCCTGAACAGGACCTCGAAAAGCCCATCCAACCTTATACACCACAGAACGTCATCCCGGGTTGCCCGGCAACGATGATCATCAATATTGTCCTCGACCCCCAGGGAATTAGGACCACCCACGACCCTCTGGGTATTAGGGCTATCAGTAAGCTGTATGGTATCGTGTGGAAGACCACGGTACAGACATGCAGTATAACTGCCAGATCAGATATGTTACGCAGCAACGCTAGCGTATAAGTCAGATGTGCTATGCGGTGAACCACGGTGATGCAGGCGTGCGAGATAAGCGCGGATCGAAAATGGTACATAGCGTAGCTAAGGTACACGTGGTACAGTGCAAGGCGGTAAACCACTATACAGTTTTCAGTAATGTCCATAACCCTCAGGGTATTGGGACCACCCATGACTCTCTGGGCATTAGTGGCTTTCAGAATGCAGATAAACTGCCAAATCGTAAATCTCCTTCCTCTTCAACATCGCACCCCAAAAGCTTTGTATGCATATGTATGTATGCAGATGCTCCAACTCAGAATACCAGTTCCAGACATTTAATCAGAACAACCATTCACATTCAGTCAGTCAATACAGAATTAGACATGTGCACACGCTAATAACTTGAATTCAGTATCAAGCTTGTCACACAACAAATCACATATGAAACACATATCAAGCCCAGATCGATTCATAATTACCCTCAGAAAGCTCAGTCGAGGGTTGGCACCCACAGAGTCACAATTACACTTAAAGCAACATAATACAATAACTTCACAAGTTAGAACAACATGGCCGTGTGCCTCGGCCGTGTGGAATTGCCAAGGCCATGTGGGGGTCTACACGCCCATGTGGAGGCCTCACACACCAGAGTGAGGGCCCCACATGCCCGTGTCAATAGCACGTGTAACTCACTGTCCAAAAATGCTAAAAATTAATAATAGAGGAGACACGGCTGTGTGGAGTTCTCACATGCCCATGTGGGAACATGCCCGTGTGGCCCCAAAATTCACCCAAAACCCTAATTCCCTAAACCCACACACCCGTGTACCCAAAGGACACGGCCGTGTGAAGGAAATTTGACAAATATCCCCAAATTGTACCCAAATTTTTCCCAGAACCCTAATTCTATAAACCACACGGTCGTGTGCCATGGCACACGCCCGTGTGGCCTTCGGGGAGGTCACGAAACCACCCCAAAACACCCCGAAACCATAGTTTTTACCACCAAACTTGTCCCTAACCTTTGCCCTATCAACAACCACCAAAAAGTGACGATTTCTCATCACTTACATCGACTAAAAACCCAAAATCAATGGGTTAGCAATCAACCAAGAAAAGTAGAAAAAAATGCTCGAAAACAAAATAAATAGAAAAGAAAATTGTAAACAAGGTTTAAATCCCACACCTGATATGTGATCGAAGATGACGACAAAGGAGTGGAATTCCACAATCAATCAGCAACCGATTTCATAGAAAACAAAGAGAGCCAAAAAAATAAAATCGAAGAAGAAGAGCAAAAAAAAAAGAACGTGAAAAAAAACAGAAAAAAGCCAAATAAAAATAAAAACATATAATAATAATAAACCCATAACAAAATAATTATTTAACTTAAAAACAAAAAGAAATAAATAAAATGTTTTTCCAAAATGCCCATACAGAGACTCGAACTCAGAACCTTAAGGTATACTAACACTCACTCGACCACCAAACCAGCAAGCCTATTCTGCCCCTTAAATGCGCAACCAAACTCATATGAGCAGCCTCCTCCCTGACCCTATGCTCAAAACCCAAAACTTTTAGGCCCAAAATTCGGGGCGTTATAGTGTATGACATTTTAGTACAAGATGTTGACTTGGAAATAGTCAATTATGTTGTGTTTTAGGCACATAATAGAATGAAGTCTTTATATATGGAATTAGGTAATATTCACATGTTTTGGTAAATGTTGTGTTGTTATAATTGTGGTGACTTTGAATGGCATATTGGTTAGTTGATCTAGGATCTTGAAATGGCATTTTGACGTATGTTTGGAAGTTATTTAAGTCCCCTTTTAAGTGTACACAAATGAGTTGAATGTTCATTCATGGTTAGGTTATGAAATGGCTTGATTTAGGTGAAATTTGGGTTCACACGGCTTGAGACACGGGTGTGTGACTCAACCATGTAAAGCAAACAGCCTGGCGACACGACCGTATGTCATTTGAGAATTTCTTAAGGTTCCAAGTCAGTGAGTTACACGTCCTGGCACACGGGTGTGTGACCCTACTCAGAGAGTTGCACGGGTAAGGACACGGGCTGGGATAGTATGCATGTATATGAATGGTTCATGATGTGGTTAAGTTATTGATTAATATAAAGTTTAAGGGTTTCTGATTGTACGGTAATGCTTCATAACCTTAATCTGATGACGAAGACAGGTTAAAGGTGTTCTAGTATCAGCAATGAGTTCACCAGTGTTTCAGCATTACAGTATACGCCAAAAGATGTGGTAAGGGGTTCGCCAGATTTATTGCAAGTTGGGTTTGCTAATTGGTTTAGTGAGTTGGTGAATGCCAGTTGAGTTGTGAATTGGGGTTTTCCAGTCAAAGTCATGTCAAACTCAAATTAGGAAATAAAGATATTGTGTATCTAAGAATACTTTTCATGCAAGTAACATTCTTCTACACCACTAGGGTTCCTAAGTCTAGTAGTGTATCCTAGGATCACTAAGTCACCTAGTGCCTATAAATAAGCATTTCATCCACGATAATTCTCTCATCGATATTTTGTTTTCAAGTCTTTATTCTGAACCAAGTTCGTAACAACCAAGCCAGACCATCTACCAGCAAGGATAAAGGCAAAGCTAAACTTATTTAAATTCTCAAGCTTTTTCAATGAGTGGTTAAGAATTTTCATAAGTGTGCTAAATTATTGTCCTTTCAGTATGAATGCTCAAGGTTCGCAATTTGCATGTGAACTATTATGTTTCCAAGAATAAAATTTTTCCACAAGCTCTGTTTTTAAGCTTTGACACTCTGTTTTAAAACATGTTTCCAAATTATGTTTTCAAGCTATGTTTTAAAGATATGTTTTATGTGTGCTCCTATACGAGCCTATGTTTTAAATTATGTTTTTCAAAGTACAATTTTATAAGCTATGTTATGCGAGCTCTATATGATAAGTTTCTATGCGTGCTCCTTTGGAATCCCTTATGTTGGATACATTGGTATACCAAAAGATTGTAAGTACTCACCTATAAGTTCTGTGATTTGGGCATTGAGGCCCTAGGACATGTGGAGAGATAAGGGAATGCTGAGCTACACTCCATTCAATGGGAAATGTTGGCGAATAGGAGTGTTTAGCTTTTTGTTACACTTATAGGACATGTTAAAGACTCTTTGAGTCATTCAGAGGCGTTATAAAAAGATCTGCATATTCCATAGGTTCTAATAAGATAAGTATGTTAAGACAAGTGCGAGAACATATTTTATGTTCTTCAGCCATTTTGATAAGACAAGTATGTGAGTATGTTTCATGCTATCCATTTTCAAACAAGAACAAGCTAAGTTTTTAAGTAATATTTTCATTAAGTACATGCAAAACTATTTTTACAAATTTATGTTTTCTAACAAGCAGGATCTACAAATAGAGTCTCACATCTTCATTGCGAACCTAGGACACGATACAATTTTCTTCAGACTAAGTTTTCTCTCTGTTTTACAAGCATGTTGTAACACCCCTTACCCGTATCCAAAGCTAGGATAGGGTTTGAGGCGTTACCGAACTTAAACATTCACAAACATGCAAAATTGGGCGATAAAATTTCATCCAAATTAAAACTTTTCGAGCACATGTAAATCGTCCCTTATACAGGCCTTCGAGGCCTAAAACATACATCGGTGTGGTTCGAGACTAAATAGAGGACTTTAGAAAGCTTTGGGAAAACTTAGAGAAATTTTCATGAATCAGGGTCACACGCTCGTGTAGACACAAGGACACGCTCGTGTGTCTTCAACACACCCGTGTCCTCAGGTTGTGTAACTCTCTGTTTATGACATCAACAAAACAAATTGATCCACACGGCCGAGCCACACGCCGGTGTGCTAGGCCGTGTCCTCCGCACGGCTGAGACACATGGCCGTGTCACTGCCCGTGTAGCCAACACTTAGGCTATTTTCCAAGCCTTATGTTGTCCTTAATTCTCTCCCATACTTATACACATTATAGACACACATTATAACATTAATTTAATGGTTAATCATCCTTTAGTAAAATTTCGTTAAAGCATTTACATGTTGTCATACATGTGTTTATTACCTATACTCATGTTACACCAAGTTAGACATTCCAATTCACATTCTACAATTGTCCATATTCAATCATTATCAACTTACTACCATGCCACACATTCATTCTATGGCCACGACCACCTCGAATGGTCTTAGAGCATTCATCATGTACATGTGTTATACTAATCATTCATAACAATCAATTATAAACACATCACAGACATTAACACATAGCAAGAATAATTAGGCTTACAAGTCATAACCATTTAAGCCACATCTCATGGCCATATACAATAAATCAATACAAGCCGATACATTTGGCTAATCATAACAACATCTAACATAAAAACTAGTCCTTATACATGTCACACACTTGAAAGTATTTAATACACATATACAATACTCCGGAGCTGTTGGCTTGATAGTGTGATGCTGCCTCCGACGGTCTCTAACCCCGAGCTGACCTGAGAAGACTAAGGAAATGGAGAGGAGGGAGTAAGCTTACAGCTTAGTAAGTCCATTTGGAAATAATAAATAAATTATCAACATGATTCCATGAAAATGTAATCATAATTACACTTTTGCTGATTTTCTGGTCATGTTGTTTTCTCGAGTCATATTTAGTAATTTATTTATATCCAGAGCTACGAAACTCAAAATTAAGATCTATTAATTTTCTATGAAACTAGACTCATATATCTTCTTACCATAAAATTTTAAGAATTTTTGGTCTAGCCAATAAGTACAGTTTATTCATTAAAGATACCCATGTTTCACTGTCTAACAGTTCCAACCTCTCTTCACTTAAAATTATCTATCTCATGGTACGGAACTAAAAATTAAGAACCGCTAATTTTCCAAGAAACTATACTCATATATATTATTACCATAAAATTTTCAGAATTTTTGGCCAAGCCAATAAGTACATTTTATTCATTAAAGATACCACTGTTTCACTATTCGACAGTTCTGACCTCTCTTCACTAAAAATTATTTATCTCATGGTACAGCTCTCAGATGTTGTCCCCATCAATTTCTATTGAAAATAGACTCATTAAATATTTTAAGCATGCAAATTATAACCCATAACTATTTTTTTAAAATTTTTAATGATTTTCCCAAATCATAATAGAGGATTCCAAAATCATTCTAACCCTATCTCACATAAATCCAATTATCACAGAATATGACATTATTTTTCCTTCACCGTTTCTTTTATGAGAAAATAGACTCATTAAGATTAAATTTCATATCTTATTCAACCTCTAATTCAATTTATACCATTTTTGGTGATTTTTCAAAGTCATACAACTGCTGCTATCCAAAATTGTTTTATTACAAAATTTCACTTTTACATAATTTCACTTACTCCATTCTATGTTATCAAAAGATTCGCTCAACTATCGAGCACATTGCTCAAAACTTTTCACATAGATATACTTGCACTTATTCATCACATAGTCATGTACATATGTATTTTCACTTAGCAAATTTCCCATTGAACTCATTGGAATAATAATAGATACCCGGTGGCCTGTGCATATACCATCCTTGTAACCAAAGCTCTCTGGTACGCATAGTAGCTTGCACTTAGTACAACACATGCGACCTATCAATATGGTACACGTGGTAGCCTACACTTAGTACTACACACATGACTTAACCATCTGATGCAGGTAGTAGCCTGCACTTAGTACTACACACGTGATCGAAGTTAACGGGTACGCATAGTAGCCTGCACTTAGTACTTCACATGCGACCTATCAATCTTGTATACGTAGTAGCCTGTACTTAGTACTATACACGTGACATAACCATCTAATACACGTATTAGCCTACACTTAGTACTACACACATGATCGAAGTTAATAGGTACGCATAGTAGCCTGCACTTAGTACTACACATTCGACCTATCAATCTGGTACACGTAGTAGCCTGCACTTAGTACGACACATGTGACTCACAACGGATCATTTGTATCTCTTCTATTCTGAAGGTTTAATCGGGAAATTCTTCCCTTTTTAACATTTGACAAGCTCGTTCTTAGTCAATTCTGATTCCTAGTTTACATCAATTGATCATTCTATAGGCAGTCACATCTCATATAATAACAAAGATAATAACATAAAAAGAATCGAAATATTATTTACATACAAACTTACTCGTTTCAAAGAAACATCATATTCCATCAAACTTCCAAACCTTTACCGGATGTACTCGAATTGTGGCTTCATTCACATAGTAATATCTCATAATCACATGGCATTGCAACATTTTCATCATAATAGCAAAACATCAAAAACATGTTATATCATTAAAATAATCACATAATATCAAATTATTCACATATATATACTTACAACTTGTGTAATATCGAAGCATTAGCATTCAAATACAATATTTACATTATTAAAATCACATGAACTTACCTCGGGTTCGAGTACGACTATATATTTTGATTTAGTCCATAATCTCATTCATTTCCAATCTATGCCCGAAACTCATTTTCCTTAATCTATAATACAACATTTAGCTTAATAATTAGTCACATTATTCATATGGGTCCAAAAATCATACTTTTACAAATTTTCATTTTGACCCCTAAACTTTCACATATTTGCACTTTGGCCCCTAGGTTGGTAAAATGATTTTTATTCAATTTCCTTGCATTTTAAACCTACGCAAATCATTTTCATAACTATAGCAGCCCCTAATTTCCACTAAATCACATTTTTATGACAAATTTTGTAACTTTTACAAAACGGTCCTTTTTGACAATTTCACCAAAAATCACTTAGTAAAAGTCGTTTATTACACACTGAGCATTCATATTCTACCATTAGACATCAAAACACATGCATGTCATCCATGGGGAAATTTTTAAACGCCAACCCTAGCTCAAAATATGGGTAGAAATGAGCAGATCTTGTTACAAGGATTTCAAAAACGTAAAAATCATTAAAAACGGGACTAGAATGGACTTACAATCAAGCTTGGAAGCTTGAAAAACCCTAGCTCTGTCTTCTCCATGCAAGTTTCGGCCATGGGGTAGAAGATGGACAAAAATTGGCTTTTAGTTTTGCTTTTAATTCATTTTAATTACTAGATTACCAAAATGCCCCTAACTTAAAAATATTCTATTTCACCCATTTCATGTCCATTTTTGTCCAAAAAATTATCCAATGGTCTAATTACCATTTAAGGGCCTTCAATATAAAATTTCATAACAATTAGACACCTCTAACATGTAGAACTAAACTTTTGCACTTTTTACAATTTAGTCATTTTGACCAAATTGAGTGCCCAAACGTCAAAATTTTCGAACGAAATTTTCACGAAATCATCCCGTGAAATTGTAGACCATAAAAATATAATAATAAAAAATTTCATTATGTCGGATTTGTGGTCCCGAAACTACTGTTCCGACTAGGCCCTAATTTGGGATGTTACACATGTGCTATTGATTCCTAATTATTCACCGAGTTCGCAATGAACTTACTCATGCCTATCTTACTTCGTAGGTAAGTATGTCGCAGATGGCAGTAGCAAGGTAGATGACTTGGCAAGCTCAACCCTGAATAGATATTGGCAAACTTTGGAAATAGGTGGTAAGGTTTATATTTATGTAGGTTTAGACTTATTATAATTTAATTATATTATTGAAACAATTTCTTTGAAATTTTAAGTTTATTTCAATTCGGCGAACCTTAAGTAAAACCTTTATAATATATAATTCTTCTCAACATGAATAAAGTTTTATGTTTTTTTTTATTTTTCCGTGCAAGAGTACCATGTGGTTTTCTGTAACACCCCTAACTCGTAACCCTCGCCGGAATAGGTTAAGAGGCATTACCAGACTTGTAACTCAGTTTAGAACAATCATTTATCAAATATTAACTCATTTTAGTAATTATCAATCATTCACATTCAATATATACTTATACCAAGCATAAAAAGCTTCAATCGTGCAATTGTGACTAATTTGATAACATATAAAAATATAGGAAACTTAGAAAATTTTCAACATTTCAAATATCACACGCCCGTGTGAACAGGCCGTGTGTCTTACATGGCTAGTAGACACACCTGTGTCTTATACCGTGTGAAAACAGGGCATATATACTAACTTCACCACACGGCCACAAGACATGCATGTTTGCCAGGCCGTGTGAAAATTAGGGAGGTTACTGACTTGGCCACACGGCTGACCACACGCTCATGTGCCAGTCCGTGTGCCACTCACGCGGCCAGTAGACACGCCCGTATGTCTAGGCCATGTCAAACATGTAGGTTATACTGCCTTAATTCGAAGGAGTACCTCGGGAGACACATGGTCGTGTAACATGACCGTGTGTCACACACGACTGAGACACACGCTCGTGTCCCTGCCCGTGTGGACAAAAATAGGTTATTTGTAAAGCCATTTTGCCACCCTAATAAAAACACAAGCATTCACAAGCATAAATGACCATATTTCATAACCCAATTGGCAAATATTTCATATCCATTTCATATACAATATGTACCAATTCAACTTGTTATTCAATTACCTATTTAATACCATGCAATATCCATTCATCTAACAAATGCATATCAATAACTTACTTGCATGCATGTTTTCATTCAAACATTACCATACCAAAACATATCATATTCAAACACACACATATACAACCAAAACATGATACCAAATAAGCCAAATCACATGGCTTAGCTTATACACAAAAACATACCAAAATCAAGTTGTCAAGTATCATAAAACATCATTTAAACTAGCCTATACATGTCATATTTACATATATTCACAAGTTCAAAATACCAATCAAAAATTGGATAGTGTGACGTGTAACTCCAACTTGTCCAAAACGAGCGAACAACGAGCCTCTATAAAACATAGAAAAAGAAACAAAGTAAGCTTTATAGCTTAGTAAGCCCATATAATTTAGAATTGAACTTACCATTTATACATTATCAAGAAATAATAAAAATGTCAACAATTCAATTTAACCATCACCTAATCACAAGTATTCATCACATGTTAGTCATTTAACAAATACATAAAACGATCTATTAAAACTTTATTTTGCATCATTCCAAAGTCACATATATATAACACTTATAACCTGCAACTTATCCGTATAATCCGTATTTAAGCCCATTGAACCTATTAGAACTTCAAAGGATACTCGAGTGAACAATGTCAATAATCCGTCAATTCATAATCATATATGCTAATTCGAGCCATGATCGGTAAGCTCCTCCTGAGCTGATGGACAGTAAGCTCTAATGAGCTGAAACGGTAAGCTTTATTGTGGTGAACAATAAGCTCTATTGAGTTGAATCAGTAAGCTCCAATGAACTAAAATAGTAAGCTCTTACGAGCTGAATCGATAAGCTCCAATGAGATGAAACAGTAAGCTCTTATGAGCTGTGGTGAGTCCGCAACAAATGCAGGAGCTCGACCAATACGGTAATCCCAGTAACCTGTCACTTGTATCCAATGAATTCATATAGTTCAAAGGGTTTCGGTAATGAATTCAATATATCATTAAGGCATTCATATTTCAAATATTTCAAGTATATTCATTTATTTCAACAATTACAAGTATAGAAAAGTTCGATTCTAATTATACGAACTTACCTTGTAACTTTAGATAAAACTATCGACTATTCTTTCACTTTTTATTTTCCCTGATCTAAACTCGATCTCGACTGATCTTGATCTATATGATATCAAATTAAATCATTCATACTTTCATTCAATCCAATTTAGCCTAAAACATTCATTTTGGCTAAATTACAAATTTACCCCTAGAATTTTGAGTACTTTCCAATTTAGTCATCTATTCACAAAATGGCAAATTTAGGCAATTTACTCTTAACCCATGTATAGCCGAATTTCACATAACCTCATAGCACCCCATATTTTCATTTATTCACATTTTCAACCACAACATTTCTACCTTTCACAATTTAATCCCTAATTCTCATTTTTGTCAAAAAATCACTTTATAAAACTTGTATATCTATCAACAACCATCAATAATCTAACAAGAAAATTCAAAATACCCAAGTATTCAAAAATGGCATATCTTAAAATCTATAACAGTTTCAAAAACGAAGGTACCGACTAGCTAGATTAAGCTACAATGAGCTAAAAAACATAGAAATCATTAAAAACCGAGTTAAAACCGTACCTTAATTAGTTAATGAACCATAGCTGAATGAAAACTTAGAATTTCCTCATTTCTTCTTGCTAAAATCGGCCAAGGAAGATGATGATGATGATGATGATGATATAAAATAAATTTTGATTTTGTTTATTATAACATTTATTATCTAATTACCATTTTAACCTTAAAAATAATTCAAAATTACACCATATGCCATGCTATCATCATCCACTAAACACAAATGGTCTATTCATCACTTAAGGACCTTTACTTTAATGTTCTATAGCTATTTGACACTTTTAGCTAATATAACACAACTTTTACACGTTATGTGATTTAGTCCTTTTTACCAAATTACGTATTTAAACGGTAAAATTTCTTTACGAAACTTTCACATAACTAATCTATAATGCTGTAAACCTTATTAAATTAATAAAATAAATATTTTAACTTCAGATTTGTGGTCCCGAAACCACTGTTCCATTTTGACCTAAAAAAGGGTTGTTACATTTTCTTTCAACTTTGTCGTAGTATGTATTAAATATCACATGCACGCCAGTTTTATTGCAAAGTAATATTTTCTGTGAACCCTTCCATGAATAACCCTTGTGTGATTGACTTCTCTGTTTGCAAAGCATGTATTACATGTGAACTTAGTATTTTATGGGTGAGCCTAGGAATTATGTAAACTGTAGTTACATTGTGAACTCGTATTATTATGCGAGTTCATGCCTTGTGTTTTTATGTGTACAATGTGTATTACTCTAGTATGCGAACCTATGTGTGAACTCATGCTTTAATGTAATACAGCGAACTCATGATATTCTGTTAGGTGAACCTATGCTATGTACCATATGCAAACCACAGTTGTTGTGTGAACCTTATAAATAACTCGCATGTTTTACTTTGTATGTTTGATAGTATTTCGCTACTGTGTTATAACTTAACACGTTACTTATTGTAAGTAAGTGGTGTGTTGGAGGTTAGGTTGGAAGTTAATAAAGAGTCACTTCAGCGGCTAATGTAGTTCATCAGTTTCGGACCAAACCTACTCGGTCAGGTTTGGGGTGTTACAATTTAGCCTTATTAGTGTCATCTATTTGTAGGAAGAAGAAGTGAAACCCTTATTGAATTACTAAAAGTCTATTTAATACAAAAACAATCTCCTAGTGAAACCCTTGTTATTCTATATTACGATCCGACCATATAATATCACTTAGTATTAGTTTAAACATCAGACAACCAGTGAGTCAATATTTACTTCATTTTGCTTTGCATGCAAAAACCACATGATGACATTATACAAATTATATTAATGTAATCCATGAATTATTTTTTTAACCAATCTGTTTGAAAAAATTACAAGTTTGCTAAAATTATTCATGAATTACATTAATACCCTTTTATATATTGTCCTCACATGGTTTTTGCATGTAAAGTAAAATAGAAGCCAATATTAACTCATTTATTGTCTAATGTTTAACTAATACTAAGCGGCATTACATAGTCAGATTGAAAATTGATTGTCTACTTATATTAGTAGACAAACTTAAGCATGTCCTTAGTCTAATCGAAAATGAGCAAACCGATTTAAAGACTAATATGTCATCCATTAAGTCCAACTGGGGAGATGTCATGTCTTAGGCATTTGAGCGGATGACTCTAGAAGATAGAAACATATATGTAACTGACTGGACTGATAGTACATTGGACTAAACTCAAGCATAATAAATCCTGAATTTGTTTATAGATTTATTCATTTGTAAGTTCAAAATGTGACATACTTTAGTCTTTAGTGAATGATGAACTATGTATGCATGACTTATATACTTTAATGTAAGTAAAAGCCTGAGTTCAAATAGATAACGAACCGAAAGTTGGTGGATTAGGTATACGACTTCTACAATATGTATTCACAATAGTGGAATTCATTGCTTGAGACATGGGTAAATGATATCCTCTTATTGGCATTACGTGATAGACAAAATGTAAACTTGGTCACTGGTCATTTGTCTTTGTGGTGAACGACTTAATTACTATTTGATAGTAATTGACTTTTCATGAAAGAGTATGTTGTAATCATATTAAGAGAGTGAATTTATCCTAAAGAAATTAAAGATATCCTATGTAACACCCCTAACCCATATCCGTCGCCGGACTAGAATTAAAGGCGTTAGCAAACAAATCAAAACATTACAAAATCATAAATCATACATTATCATATCATAGCAATTCATACACAAATAGTCCCTTTAGAAGGTTTACGAAACCTTAAACATGCATTGGAGAAGGCTCGGGACCAAACTGAACACATACAAAATTTTTCGAAACTTAACTAAATTTTCTAAGTTACAAAGGTCACACGTCCGTATGAACAGGTCGTGTGCCTCACACGGCATTAGACACGCCCGTGTGTCTAGACTGTATCAAATCAGGGCATTCATACTGACTTAATCACACGGCCACAAGACATGCCCATGTGTCTTGGCCGTGGCCGAAATAGACTTGAGTCATACGGTTAGACACACGCCTGTGTGCCTTGGTCGTGCTCAAGACTGACTTAAAATCGTAGGGTACCCCAGGGGACACACGGTCATGCAACATGACTGTGTGTCACACACAGCTGAGACACATGCCCGTGTCTCTGCCTGTGTGGACAAAAATAGGCCATTTGAAAAGCCAATTTGCCACCCAATATGGATCAAACCTACAAGCATCAAACCAAGCACACTTGCACTATAATTTCAGCCAATCTCAATACCAAAACTTACATCACTCATGCCATATTATTATCAACCAAATTCAAGCTTATAATCTATACTTAATCATATCAAATCATAAGCCAAAGTCGTATTAAATCATATGTTTCATAACTCCAAATTTGCATCATTCAATCTCATAACCAAAACTTACCACTTTCTTAAATAAACATATAAACTTGCCAAAATGACCAATTTCTATAGCCATTCAAAGCACATCATATTGATCATATTGCATCATATATTTCATACCAAGTACTCATTCATATACACAACTATAATCAAGCCAAATCACATGGCTATATATATATACATCACAAAACATAATCAAAGTACTTCTAGCCTATACATGCCATACTTTAATATTCACATTTTCAAAAGGTACCAAAAAGAAGTTCGATAGTGTGGTGATGGTCCTCGACAATCTCCGAGCTCTCGATAGCTACGATATCTAAAAAATAATGCAACCACACACAAAGTAAGCTTTCAAAAGCTTAGTAAGCCATATACAAATAAACTTAATAAATAACATCAATTCATTCATATAATTTAAGGCAAAATACATTCACTTAGCCATATATCTATTATATTTCATTTGAACATGATTCGCATATCATAACTCATTCTCATAGCAACTCATACTTATATCATATATTTACCAAGGTACATATACTTACCTTTCATTCTCAAACATGTTGTACAATTCAAACGTACCTGAATCGGATACAAATTCACGTAGTCATCTATTTTCTTGAAATGCCTGTTGAACTGTCCGGAATCATAAGGATATGCGGATAACCTGAAAAACTCATACAATGCCAACGTCCCAGACGTGGTCTTACATGTAATCAAATATCGATACCACTGTCCCAGACAGGGTCTTACACGAAATCAAATACGATGCCAATGTCCCAGACGTAGTCTTACACATAAATCATAAGTCGATGTCGACGTCCCAGATGTGGTCTTACACGAAAACACATATCGGATCCTATGACATGACATATGTATCCTAACTATTCCTAGGGTTCGTACGGGGCTTTTCGGACGCCGAAACTTTGTCGATATTTTCTTGGATATCTCATATTCAATTCAATAAGCCATTCATCATTGTTCAATAGCATTTAAACATAAGTAAACCATTACAAACACATTTATTTGTATATAGACTTACCTTGTACGGATTTTGATAGACGAAATCGGCTACTCGATGACTTTCGACTTTCCCCGATCTAATTCCGTTTTCTTTAGTTCTGGATTTATATAAATTCAAATTTAACTTATACAAACTCACATTCATTCAAATCAATCCAAAAACACATATGTAGGGCATTTTACAAATTAGCCCTCACATTTTCACCTTTTAACACTTTAGTCCCTAATCACAAAAATCACAAAATACACAAAATTTTCATATGCCCATGCTTAGCCGAATTTTCATAGTATTCATATAAGCCATATATTTCATTTATTTCTCATTTTAGTCCCTCAATTTCTCATTTTCACAAATTAGCCCAATTTACTCAAATTCATCAAAAATTCAAAGACAAAACTTAATAATCTAACACATATATTTCATTTACTATCATCAAACTTCATAAATTTCACATTATCAACAATGGCATAACTCAAAATCATCAACAAAATCAGAAATTGAGACATGGGCTTGATAAAACACAAAGCAACGATCACAAAAACGTAAAAATTGTCAAAAACCGATCAAAACACATACCTTAATCCTCAAATTTCCTAGCCGAACCCTAACTCAATGTTTTTCTTTCTTATTTATTTTATTTTCGGCATGAAGATGAACATAATGCCTAATTTCATACATTTATTTTATTTAATATAACATTAATAATTCTTTTACAAATTTAACCTTTAATAACCCATTACAAAGTCACTTAATGGATGGTTATTTATGTCCATTAACATTATCAATGGGTTAATAACAACATTAGGACCTTTTCTTTAGAAATCCATGGCAAATAGACACCTTTACAATATAGAAAGCCACTTTTACATTTTATGCGATTAGGTCCTTCTATCAAATTGAGCACACAAACGATTAAATTTTCATACGAAATTTTCACACATACTAATTCACATATAATAAGCTTAAAAAATAATATTAAAATATTTACTGACTCGAATTTGTGGTCTCGAAACCACTATTCCAACTAGAGTCTAAACCGGACTATTATATCCTATAAGGGTAACACAATTATGACAGTGTCACTGGACGAGAATTGATCGAGTTACTTTCGTAATGGTATGTCGTTAGGAAGAGCTCTGTCATGATACTATAGTGGAATGACTTCGTGACTAAATGAGTTTATAATTAATAGGAGAAAAGCTAGAACTTAATTATAAATCGTTTGAGCCCTAATCACATATGTCCAATCGGTTGCTCCGTTAGCTCATTACAATCGGAAATAAATTGCATGTTAAATCTAATGAACAAAAATGGATAGAAATGGTAAAGTTAGAGAAATGAGAAGCATTCAAAAATGAATGTAGTTTTCTCTCTGAGTATGGAAATGACCTAAGAATTAATTTATGGTTTTTTAAATTATTATTTAATCGATTAGTTAAATAATTGAAGTTCAAAAATAAAATAAAATTAATTGGTTGTTGTGAATTCGTTGAATTAGAAAATTTAAATATATTTTATTATAAATTCTTTTACAGTAAAATTGTCATGATTTTAATGTAATTAAAATTGAGTTTAGAAAATTATTTAATTCAAAAATTAATTAATAAATAAATAGTGTTTATTTTGAGAAACAAAAAAAAACATGTATTGGGTTAGATTAAATTATAAGGCCATGTTTGATTGGAGGGAGTAGGAATAGGTTACAGCCCAACTCGACGGCCCACTACCAACCCATGTTTGGTTGGTTGTAATGGCTTATTACGTCTGCTTTGAAAACAACCTTATTCCTTGAAAAGTCAGCATCCCTAAATTCTTCCCTCACCACCAAATAGCAATTCAACGCAGGTGGAAACTCTCTTTTTTTTTCCCATTTCCAATTTTTACCCCTCACTTTTCTAAAACCATCCTCCTTAATCCCTTGCTTGCTTGACTTCTTCTTTTTCTTTTCTCTTTCATTAGAATCACGTCATGTAATAGCCCGATTTAGGGCCTAGTCGAAACAGTGGTCTCGGGACCACAAATCTGAAGTTTGGAAATTTATTTTTATTATTATTCTGAGGTTATATCATGATTATATTAGCGTAAAAAAAATTTGGTGAGTTAATTTTGATGTTGTGAGCCCTATTGCAAAAAATGACTAAATTGCATAAAAGGTAAAAGTTGCATTTTAGTGCCCAAATGTATTAAATAGCAAGAGAAAAAAAATTAGGGGCTTTTAAAGAGAAATTAGACCCTTTTAAACAAGCTGGCCGGCCATGAGATGAATTGAAACAAATAGTCAAAATGTTTAGGTAAGTTATGTCATGATTTGGTGATAAAATAATGCCTAAAGCCTGTCTACTATTTTTCTTCTTCTCCATCTTTTCTCTCCACCAAGAATATCAGCAAATATGGAGGTTTGAAAGATGAAAATTTTCAGCAACTTATTCCTCTCATAATGTAAGTGATCTTGATGAATTTCTTGATAATTTTTACATTTTTAGAATGCTTGTATTATGGGAATTCAAATGAGAGGACTACCTTGCAAAATGGTGATAAGTCTAGGGTTTCACCATGTGAATGTTCATGTTATTTTTTGAAATTTTATGGAAGAATATGAGTCTTATAAGAGTTCTAAACAACTTTTGTGAAAGGTGTTAGCATGAAAACACCTAAAGGGACTATTTTGCATAAGTTGCAAAATAGGTGATAAGTGTGTGAAATAGTGGGATTTTGGGGTTGCTATAAGAGTAAAAATAGTTTGGCCAAGTTTGAAATACGAATAAATTTGATAAAAATCGATTTTCAATCATAGGGGTAAAATGGTCATTTTGCCAAAGTCTAGGGGCAAAATGGTCATTTTACCACAGATGTGAATTTGTGGTAGCCTAATCGTAATTAGTGACTAAATGGGTACTTTTTTTTATTCTAGATCAAGATTTGCCAAATCCGAACCTAGACCGGGGAAAAGTCAAGCAAATCGACTAAACCAACTAGTCGAGTACATTTTGTAAACCGAGGTAAGTTGTACGTAAATGATACAACTATATTATTAATATATGTGTTTAAGTTGTCATTGAATGGATATAGCATGAATTGCTTGATTGCGTATTGAGAATGCATAAAGACAATGAGATGATAGAACTCCCGTTAGAACACTAGGTAATATACCGAATATTCTTGCTATGACATTTGGGTCACTTGTGTGAGCTAGTGTAAGACATGTCTGGGACATGCGTCAGCCACATTATGAGAGCCAGTGTAAGACCATGTCTGGGACATGGCATCGGCACTGAGACGAGTGCTAGGGTAAGACGTGTCTAGGACACGCATCGGCCTGGATAATGATAGTCAGTGTAAGACCATGTTTGGGATATGACATCGATTTGAGGTGTGATCCAGTGTAAGACTATGTCCGGGATATAGCATCGGCATATTTCTCCTAGATTGAGGTTTATAGAATGACCGGTAGTGTACCGAATAGTTCCACGGTGTAAGTATATTTGTGAGTGAATAAGGAAAACATAACCATATTGTGAGTGATACAGGTACCTGATTGGTACGTATGTGAAATGAGCTCATTAGGGGACTTATGACTTGTATGGATGGTAATGAGTAAATCATGCTTATACTTATCCTTATGTTATGAGCATGACGGTTATTGATGGGTTGTTGTTGTATATTTATTTACATGCAACTTAGTAAGCTTTTATGCTTACCCACCTTCCTTTCCATTTTCTTATAGTGCCGCCTATTTATCTTGAGGATCATTTGGAATTAGAGATATCGATCATACTATCGTCTGAAACTTTCGATATAGTTGGATTTATATTTTTGAATATGGCATGTATAGCGCTTAGACTTGATTATTTTGTATCCTTAAGCATTGGCCTAATGTGTAGGCTTGGGATAAGTCTCACACTTTGAATTTGGTCTTGATATTGACTATTACTCATTTTGATTATGCAAAGATGATATTTCCTTGGTTGAGTATATTGCCTTAGGAAAGAATGTCTATTGTAGCTAATTTGGTTGTATGGTATAGACTAGAATTGGTGTTGGTTGAGTTTGTGTTAATTGATGTAAATAAGGGTGGCAAATAGGCTTGGTAAATAGCATTATTTTGTCCACACGGGTAGGCACACGGGCGTGTGTCTAGGCCATGTGTGACACATGGTCAAACCTATGGGCGTGTGATGAGGCCGTGTGTCCCCTGCACTTAAAAATTTCAAGTCAGTATGCATGGTAATAACCACACGGGCGGAGACACGACCGTGTGTCTCAGCCGTGTGGAGGACATGGCCTAGCACATGGGCGTGTGCTATGGCTGTGTGACATGTTGGGTGTGCTGATGTCAGAAATAGAATACTCAAGTTTTCTCACACGGGCTAAGACACGGGCGTGTCAAGGCCGTGTGAGCAACACGGACCAGGGACACAGGCATGTGTACAGTCCGTGTGAAGTCTGCACTTGAATTTTTTTGTAAAATAATGTAAATAAATTGGCCACACGGGTAAGGGACATGGGCGTGTCCCTAGGTGTTTAGGCCGTGTGAGACACACGGGTCATCAACACGACCATGTTAGGATGGTCACACGGGTGTGTTACCTTTCCACACAGGCGTGTGCCCTGTTTTAAATACAAAGTTTGCATAGAGTGGATAAGGACCTGGAAGGATTCCGAATGGTTTCCAATGGTTGATCTAGGCCTCGTAGGCCCATATTAAGAGGTTTAAAGTAGAAATTGAAAAGGTTTTAAATTGGACCGAGTCTTGGTGACTTAAAATGGGTTGTATGTACGAGATCAAGTAGGTAATGCCTTGTACTCCTACCCAGCTTGGGTTATGGATATGAGGTGTTACACGTCATTTGGTGGGGTCCAAGTTTACTGCAACTAAAAGTTAAACCAAGGTTTCTAACTCTCTTTTGCTCTCATACTATCTTAATGTTTGCTAAAGTTATCACTGATTTTTTTCCCTGTTGACCCATTAGGTTCAAGAAATTGTAGTTTTTTCTGCTTCAGATTTGATTTTGAGTGGTCATTTTCGTTCTTTACCATGTTAGTTTGGTTGCTTTACTTTGATGGGTTTATGTTGTTGGATTAATTTTTATGGATTTATGTAATTTAATTAGCTTGAGAGTTTCGAGTAGAGATCTATTTCTTGGTCCATATTAGAATTTTTAAATCTTTCTTTAAGATTTTTAAAGCTTTCTCTTTACTTATTTTCTAGTTTTTGAAAGATTCAGCCCAAAATTTTCAAGATTCCAAAACTCTAATGCAAGCCAAATTGAAATCAAGTTAAAAAGCCAAGATTTCTACTTTAGAAAATCCATCAATTTTGATCACTGATGTTTCGATGATGGCTGCAACTTTTCTTTGATTTTTATATTTTCTTGGTTTCTTGGTCTACAACAAAGGGGGGAATTGGGTCTACAACAATAAGGTTAATTAGTTGTTACTTTTTGTTTAGTTGTAGTTTAAGTATACTTTTATGTTTTATTTGTAATTTTATCTACAATATTTAGATTTAGCCTTAAAATCTTAGAATTGTTCATCAATTAACTGTCAAGCAATCAAAAAAGAAAAGAAAAATACTAGTAAAATATCAAAATATTCAAATTCAAATTCAAAATTTAATATCTGCAAAATCTTTTATCTTTGTACTAAAAAAAGATTTGTCATTTGAATCAAAATCCCTACCATCCTCTATCTTGACCAAGCAAATTTATGTATCGGCTAAGCACGTCTTCAATTCTACAAAGAGTTGGGGGAAAAAAACATGATAAACATGAACATAATAATTGTAATTCAAGGGGGTGTGATTAGTAAGGGGTATCTTTTCTTGCCTGAAAAATGACTAACACGACTAGATGGTGAGAATATGATGAGAGCAATTTCGATGTTGCAAATGATGGAAAGCTCGTAAGCTTTCTTGACTAGTCTATTTTTACGTTTGGAAGAAGGTGGCATATCGGTTGGTATCATTTTCGATCCTTTTAATTTGAAGTTTAACACTACTCATGACAGATGGGAAAAGAGAATAAATGAGAAGTATGTTTAGTTTTGGTATAAGGAATTGTAGGATACTTTGATTAATATTTTATAAGAATATCAATAGATGCAGTGGTAAGATACTTTGATGTTTATAATGGGGATTTACTTTGATTCTTCTACGTTTTTAGGAATTACTTTGATTTTTGTAATGAGGAATTACTTGTTTAGTTGTAAACCGTTACTTTAATGTTTAGTTATTACTTTAAAGTATTTTAAGTAATTCCAAAGTATACATTTAGTATTTTTATTTTCTTTTTTTGATTGTTTGAGAGTTAACTGATGAACAATTCTAAGATTTTAAGGTTAAATCTAAATATTGTAGATAAAATTAGAATGATGAAACTTTAAAATGTTATTAAGCTTTCATCTCTTCTTTTTCTTCTTTTATGTTTTACATGTTGTTGATTAAGAATAATATCTTGGAGTTGGATTCTACAATACTCTATCTGCTTAATTTTTGGTGAGTTTTTGGGGAGCTTTGTTTCTACTTTTTAAATTTTTTTAGCATCTTTTACTGTAGAAGTAGGGAAAAAAATTTTGATGTATTGACTTATGTGAAAATATGCTTAATGAAAAGAAATGTGATTCTTTAATTTTTCACGAACATGTTTGACCTTTTTTTCTATTGCTTTCCAGGTAGTGTTCTTGGCAATTGAAGCCATTGATTTGGCAGTAGACTTGAAGATTTGGTCTTTGCTGAGTCTTTTTCTACGCAATGGGTGGTTTAGATTCAACTTGATTGATATTTGAACTACTTATAACATATTTTATTCACTACAGTTTTTAATAACTGAATTATTTTTTTTCGAAATTTTTGATTTTCCATCTCAACAATACTATCTTTAAAGTTTGAACTCTAGTTTCTTCTTAGAAGTATAATGCACATTATAATTGCACCCAACTGTTATTAGTAAATTCAATCCAATCCCCTTTTTTTTACAAAATTCAATCCCCTTTTTAATCTTTATTTGTGACATATCTATCAATTCCATTATTTAAATTTTGTTTTATTATTTAAATTTATTTTATCCATATTATAAATATTTTTATTTCAAACAATATTATTTTTATAATATCTATAATTAATTAGCATATTTCTTAAATAATACATATTCACACATCCTTCATGATTTTTTTTATTTTGGATATACATATATCACAACAATTAAACAACGATGAATACCATAAAATAGCATATAATTATACCATGATGAACATAAAATCTAAGGATAATCCACACATATCATATTAATGTTTAAATATTAATATATTTGATAATTTTATATCATATTTACACAATTTAGCAACAACAAAAAAAAAATACAACATTCATTCATGGATAGCCAACTCTATAATAGAAACTATCTCAAAAAACATAGCCCAACAATCAAAATCAGACTTAATTGAGTAATTGGTGTAGAAGCAATAGAGTAATCATGGTTCAATTGGCATCGAGTATTTTTTTGTTAATGTATGAACATTATGTTTGGATGTAAAATATAATTATCAAGCTATTTATTACGTCTAATCTTTTGCTTTTTAGTTTAAAAGATAATTAAAATATTTATTTCGCTAATCATATTTTAGCACATTAAATATGCATTGTAATTTAAAAATAATCAAGTAAGTTATATATTATTTTTCTAATATTATATATTATGATTTTTATTAATTCAAATTTTAATAATAATTATACTAAAAATGTTATTAAATTATATATTATTTTATTAAATTGTATTTAATAATAATGTTAAAATATGATTAAATTATTTATTATTTATTATTAAGTTATATTTAATAATGATCTTATTAAAATTTAATAACAATAATAATAATCATTTACTTAAAAAACTTATGCTAAGGGTATTTTGGTCATTTAAATCTTTTTCCTTATACTATTACAATATCTATTCCATTCACATAAGAATACTATTACAGCTCTATTATATTCTATTTAACCAAACAACTGAATTATTTATTAGAGCTTTATTCCATTATAGCCCTATTCCATTCCCCACAATCAAACGTGATGTAAAGTGTTGGGTTAAAAATTCAAGAAGCATATATAATTGGACTTAATACATGAGAGGTACAAATCCTCATCATAATACATATGAGACGAAACACACCCAATTAGCCCCTTTCTCCTTGTTCAAATAGGAAGTTTTTCGATTAAAATTGGCTTACACTAATTCAAAAAGGATTTCACTTCTTCTTATAAATAGATGGCACCGGAAAGGCTAAATAAACAATAAGTTTTACAAAACTTTGAGATATTGTTATTCTACCCGAAAATAGTAAGAAATTATTTCTAAATATAAATTTTATTTTCCAAAATAACAATTCTATCAGTTTCCATTGAAGAGAGATTTGTTTGCCCACTAAAAATAAAATATATAATTTTTTTTTTGTATTTGATTCGAATTCGTTCAATACCACACTGAAAGCAGTTTGTGGTACGAGAACAATGGAGAAGATCATTCAGTTGAAAGCCAAAAGCAACAAAGATTAATAGGCAAAAAGTTATAACTTAATTATAAATTATTTAAGCTCTAATGACATATGTCTAATCAGTCCCTCCGTTAACTCATTGAAACCAGAAATGAATTGTATATTCAATCAAATGAACAGAAATTGAAGAAATGATGAAGTTAGAGAAATAAAAAACATTCGGAAATGAATGTGATTTTTTCACTAAATGGAAATGACCTGGAAAATTAACTTATGATTTTTTGAATTATTAATTAATTAATTAATTGAATTTCGAAAATGAAATTAAATTAATTGATCATTGTGAACCCGTTGAAAGTAGAAATATTAAATATATTTTCTCATAATTTTTTACGTTTAAATTAATTTATGATGTTTATTTTGAAAAATAAAAAAATATGTATCATGTTGGATTGAATTATAAAGCGTAAAATTATAAGTCCAAGAAGCACTTATAATTAGATTAGATACAAAAGAGACCCAAAAGCCCCTCATGTTAATACATGGGACAAAAAATCGTAATATATTTAACTAGGGTTGTCACCCCTCTCTCTCTTAGTTGAACTAGGATTTTGTTTTTCTATTTAAATAAACTTCAACTAACTTAACAAGGGTTTCACTCCCTCTATAAATAGATAGTACCGATAGGGCCAAACACACAACTTTGAAATATTATTATTTTTTTCCAAAAAATAGTGAGAGTTTTTTTTTTAAACATAGATTCTATTTCTGAAATAACAATTATATCGATTCCTATTAAAGAGAGAATTTCGCTTTCCTACTGAAACCAACGTAAATAATTCCTGGTTCTATATTTGATTTGAATTCGTTTGAGATTACATTTGAAACAATTCGTGGTATGAGAATAGGGAAAAAGGTCACTCGGTTGAAAGTTAAGAACAACAAGAATCCATCTAGCCAAAAACACAAGTGTGCATTCGGCAAAAAGTTTATTGCTATAATTATTACAAACAACACAGTTTTCAAATTTTTAATTTTTCGCTGTGCAAAAAAACTCGTTTTCAAACCAAATTTTTTTCCAACAATAACATCTCCTATCCATACTCGTCACTGGGATAGGTAAAGGGTATTACACTTAAGAAAAAAGTACTTACTTTGAAATTATTATTTTTTATTTAGAAAACTACAAAATTTATGGGAGAGGAGAAAGAGATTGACCAACTTAAAATTGCATGAACCAACACCTTTGGGTGTCGATTTCAATGTGTCACAACATGACTTGAACTCGAGACCTATGAAAGTCGAGTTCCTCCTCCATCAAGTCAAATTCATATTTGTACTAGTAAAGTATAATATTTCGAGCTAGTTTAGCAATATTTTTAAAAAGTACTTTCGAAAAGTGTTGTGAAAAAGTACTTTTGAAAACTTTGGTTTAAAATTTAAGTATTTAGTATTGCTGTCAAAAAGCACTTCTAAGAAATAAAATGTTCATTTTAAACATGTTATTATCAAGTAACAAATACGCGTTTAAATAATATTTAAATTAGTTAATATTATTATAGTTTAGTAAGAATATAAAAAAATTATTGTAACTTATTGTTAATATTTTAATATATGAAACATAAATTTTAAATATTTTGTAGCAATAAATATTAATTATTTATAAAATTTAATTAGAATATATAAACTATATTTTAAATATTAGTAATTAGTATTTAAAAAAATTAATTAATGATTTTAACACATTTATAATTAAGCATAAAAAAAACAGTATGTTATTGGAGAGGTGAAAAATAATTAAGTATCAAAAGTACTTTTTAGGAGAGAAAGCTAAAAATTTTAATTTCTCCTTTTCAAAAATACTTTTTAACTAAACAGATTTTTTTTTTTTTTTTACTTGAATCTTGAAAAGTAGTCCGAATGACTTAATAGCATGATTGTGGAATTCATAATAACATTTTTTCATCATTACAAATGATTGGATAATACATTTGACACATATTATTACGTTAGATGTAGTGAATCAACTTATTTCGAGTTTATTTAAACATCCAACCAAAAGTAAACTTTTTTTTTTTTTTGTAATTCTCTAGGACGTTTAAATGTATATAATTGAATTTCATGAGTTTCGATTGTCTCGTCTCATTTCTTATCTCAAAAGCAATTAGAACAGCAAATTGGGACTTTCAAAGTGTTTTTTTATTAAATATTTTATTTTTATTTTTTATATTCATTTTATTGTAAAACAAAATCATTATTAAAAATATTTATTCAAATAAAATATTATATAAGATTTTATTCAAATAAATATATATTTTTTATTTTAATTAAAATCAATCGAGAATTTTTTTACTAAAGTAAATTATTTAGTTGATTATTTTTATTAAATTAACTACATATATATATTTACGTTAATGAATAAATAAATTGTAATGCAATGAACTAAAACAAATTTATAACTTTTTGAATAATTTTTTTAATTTTAATTCACCATAATATCAATTATTTTTAAATTTAATATTTTAAAGATTTATAATATCAACTGTTTCAATTATTTTAAAATCGAATTAGTAGTCAAACCGATCAAACTATCAATTTTCGGTTCAATTACTAATTTCTAATTGAACGACTGATCCAATCGGCTCAAATATTTAAAGTAATAATTTTAAAAAATATAAATAAATATAAATGGAGAAAAGTTAAAAAAATGAAATATAAAATAATAGAATAGACAAAAAAAAAAGTAATAAATCACAAAGCCTTTCAAGTTTTTCTTGGCAGTAAAATAGTTGGCTTTCCTTCAATAAAGAGAAAAAAAAACCTGAAAATACAAGCGTAAATCAATTAATTAGACTTGTCCAAATATCGAATAACTCGCCTTACCTAAATTCAATTCAAAAAATAAAAAGTATTTTTGAAATTAAAATTTAATTATAAAAAATATAAAATAACAATTAAAAATATTTTTTAATATTTTATTAATTTTTCAAAAGTAAAATGAACTTTTTGAACAGCTCAGTACGACTCGAATGATGCAGGAGCTTTTATTTTTATTATAATATTTTATTATTTCAATTTTATTTTATAATATTTATTTTAAGTATTATATATATCACAGACGTTTAGGGTTATTAGTTATGTTTAGGATTTAAACCTAAGGCTAGGAATAAAACTTTGTTTGCGAAAAAGCCTAGCATGAAAGAGAACTAATATAAAAAAGTTGTAGGTTTTACTACCATCATTATTATAAAGAAACTAGACCCCACCATATTAAAAAATAATTTATTTGGTTACTGCTGTTTTCTCCCCTACACCACATCATATTAAACCACTATAAAAGTCAACTGAAAATGGAAATACTTTTAAATTTTAAAATATCAAACATGATTAAATTATTATAAGAGTACCGACCGTATTTTGCAAAATATTCTTCTAAAATAACAAACTTTTAAAGCCAACTTTTACACCAAAGACATGAACATACCTTGTTCCTCCATGTTTATCTGATCTCCAACCAGCAACGGGTGTTGTAGTGAAGCCTCCATAACAGAGGCAGGGCAGAAATTTGATTACTCCTTAATTCCATTTCCGAAATGTAAAAGATGCCGGTATAGTGCTCAAACACCTTAGTGAACTTATGACGCAGCAACAATGGTTTCCGTAGATTATGTGCATTGTGACGTTTTGGTATATTCAGGAAGGGCAATGAATTGACTCATCAGAATTGTATTCGGAAAACAAATCATCATCTGAATCTACTTCAGAATCAAGACCATTTCCACCACCTTTATGACCTTGAACAATCTTTAATGGGTCCTTGTGACCTATATAGGCAGTTTTCTTGTATAAGCCCCTGCTTCTGTCCCGAAATCCTTTTCTCATCATGCTTGCAAATCTTTCCCTTATATCAACAAGGGGGTGCCTCTGAATAATCCGTTGGCAATCATAAGCTTCCCTAAGAACAACAGTTTGAGTATCGGACATCTTGGAAATATAAAAGATGCCAGGATGGCGCTCAAACACCTTAGTAAACTTCTGAGGCAATGACAAAGGTTTTCGTAAATTACTCACATTTTTACGTTCTGTCTTCTTCTGTATGGTAAGGTGAAAGAGCTCATGAAACACGCCCACAATTCTCTTCTCCGACACATCAGTGCGTGGATCCAAGTGAGAGGCATCGGCATAAGGTGAAGTATATGGTAATTTCTGCCATTCTTTTAACCATCCCATGCACTTTCTCTTCAATCCAAAACCCCTTGTAAACCCTATAGGAAAGGCTAAACAGTTATTTTTCAAATCTTCTTCTGTTTGCTGGGCAACATTCTTCTCCAACTGGGACACAGCAAGTGTATCATCCCATGATATAAGTTTCAAACCAATGCGATCATCAGGAAGGCGAAACAAGGAAAATAAATCAGCATAATTTGGAATCAAGTTATCGATGTAACAGTAAGGCAACCCCAAGTCCCATTTCAGCTGGTCAATAGTCTGTAAAGGAAGTATCCTATCCTTGGTAAGCATCAACAATTTGCAAAGCCTGTCAATCAAATCAATCATATTATCCCGTATAACACCAAGTTCTTCATGGTAAAGATTTAAGGCTTCACGGGTCAACTCAAAGCAAGGAACAAGAGTGCCAGCACTGTCAAACACATAAGATTCATGAAAGATGGTGGGATATCTCCTGATAAACGTGGATAGCTTAAGATCATGGGGTAGACCCAGTTGACCGCGATGCCGTGAAAGATGGTAAATGGGGAGACAAAAGTCTGAAGCAGAGGAGAGGATGGACACAAGATTGCAAGCAGCTCTTAAATCTCTTTCACCAGCAATAACAGCATCTAAGGCTTTATCTTTAACCCATTTGTGCTTAATATTAACTAAACTGAAACTCTGCTGGTAATTAAATCCCCTTCTCAACCCACATGAAAAGCCAAACACTTTACTTTTTCCACACAAAAACCAGTAACTCATTTCCTTAAAAAAACAAATTACGGGCTACCAAGTGCACCAATTAGCAGCATCTACAGAGACAGAGAAAAACCCAAATTAAGTTTTTCGTTAATTCCACATGAACTGAACTATAAAATGACTGAATAAGGAGAGGGGATGGGGGGGGGGGAGCAATTGTATTGAGGCAATTTATCGAACATATAAAGTGCAAAAATACTACAATCTAAAGATACATTACCTTAACGAAGCTGAGCTGAATTCGAACAAGAAAAGCCCCGACCATGTAATGTGTAGTCGATCAAAAGCTAAAGAGAGAAAAGGTTAGCGAGATAATGTTTTGATTATATGCTTCGCAGGCCATTATTTAACTTGAAAAAGCAAAATACCTCGATCAAGAAAGATTCAAATGGTTGAAAGCCAATCATGAAAACAATCGAAAATGAAAGCTGTTTGAGAAATCTGAGTTGGTTTCAGAAGAAATGATGGAGGACAACGAAGTGAAAAGGCACATAGCAAGAATCCCACCATGGATTGGGAACTGGGCCCTTTACTTCAGTTTTTAATTTTAGATGATAAACTAGTTTATATCTTCTTCTTTTTTTTTATAATATCAGTTTTTAAAATTTTTAATGAATTTTTTCAAAAAAATTATAATAAATTATTTTATAAAATATATTTAAAAATATTTAGCTAATTTAGAATCAGCTATATTAATATTATTTAATTTTACAAATATTTAATAAAAAATTTATCATGATTTGAATATTACTATTAATATATTATTTTTAAATAATATTATTAATAATTTTACAGTTTATTTATTGTATATACGGTTAAATTAATTTACTTTAATGTTAAAAATGTTTATATTCAATTTTTTTAATTATATATTTATCTTTGTTCTACTTTGATCAATGAATATAATCAATTCTTATTATATTTGAAAAATATAAATTTAACTTGATAAATATTATTAATATTTGTCATTTTAAAAATATTTTAATATTAATATTTTAGTATTCATTAATTTTAATATTTAATATTAAAATTTAATTAAATTAAGTAAAATCTTAAAATAAAAAAGTAATTGATTTAAAATCAACTCATAAAAAATTATGAAGAAAAATTTTAAACAAAAGGTATGGAATCACTTAAAAAAGACAAGGAGTAAAAGAGTAATTTACCCAAATTATAAGTAAGTGCTTCAAATAGAAAGTGACATGTGTCAAAACTATAATATACACGTGAATGTTTATTTCTTCTAACCTCATATTGCTATAATATATATAATATATGATTACATAAATTATGAAAATTACTTTAAGCATTTGTGTCTAGGGTTTTTATTTAAACTATTATGAATCTTGTGTTCTAGTTTGTTTGTTTTTTTGTGTAATTTTTATGGGGGTTTTTGAAGGCGTGTGTGAATTTGCATATCACTGATGAAGAGGAGAGGAAATGATGCAGGTTGTGGGGGTTTCTGAAGGTTAAAATAGAATGTATGATCTTTGTCTTGTGGGTTGTTTCCTCACAGCCAGTGTGATCCAATTTCAGGCGATGCGCAATACTTTGGTAAATCTTTGGCAACCATTAGGAGGCACTAAGATTTCGAATCTGAGGGAAAAACAATTTTTATTTTCGTTCTTCCATCGAGTTGAAATTGAAAAGGTAATGAAAGGGGTACCTTGGACATTCAATAATCATCTTTTGGTGTTTCATAGGTTAGGGAATATGGAAGACCCGTTGTTGGTGCCTTTGTTTCATTCTTATTTTTGGGTTCAAGTTCATAATTTGCCCCTAGGTTTTTACTCTGAAGTAGTGGCGAAACAATTGGGAAATTTTATTGAGGTGTTTGAAGAATATGACTTGAAGCAAGAAACTCGAGGATTTGGACATTTTATGTGAATTCGAGTAAGAATTGATGTTAAATCTCCATTGAGAAAAGAAGAAGAAGATTCAATTATCCCCTCATAGCCATACTTATGTGAGGTTTCAATATTAAAAACTTACGTTGTTTTTCTTTTTATATGGTTGCTTGGGGCATAGCAATAGTTTTTGCCCGATTCGATTAAGAATTGATGTAAATGATGTGGAATTGGAGTGGATATTTCATTACGAGCTCCTTAGGTAAGATGAGCCGCTATAGCTAAGGGTGTGTAGTTAAAAGGAGAGAGTGTAGTGGGTTCAGTTGGAGATTCTTTAGAATCAGATGGTGGAAGGGTTGCCAAGGGTTTTTCAGGGTCTGATGGAATAAGTAATATAAGTCGAGTGTTGGGATTAAATCTAGAAGGTAAATCAAAGAAAGGATGTGGGAGGGAGGGGAGTTCCTTTACAAGTTTTGTGCAGGATCCAATGGTTCATGATCTAAAAGAAAATTTGATTTATGGTACGGATGATAATAAAAGGAAAAAAACAATTGTTTTCTTTGATAGAGTTTCTAAAACTTCAGATTCTGAGGAGAAAGGAGGTGAGCAATCTCTAGATTACCAAAATAAATTATTGACGACTGGCAAGGGGCAGGTCGACCGACAACAATGAAGATTATGTGTTGTAATGTTCATGGATTGGGGGTCCACGAGCTAATAGGAGGCTTCAACAAATTTTGAAACTTCATAATCTCCAAGTTATCTTATTTGTAGAGACAAAATTGGACTCAGTCAAAATAGAGAGAGTGTGTAGGAAGGGAAGGTTTTTGCATGGCATCGATGTACCAGCAGAAGGATCTAGGGTTGGGCTTTGTTTGGGTTGGCGACCTGAGATTAACGTAAGTTTAAGGAGTTTTTCGAATAATCATGTTGATGTGGTTATTCAAGGGTCTGGGAATGATGTCAAGTGGAGGATGACAAGGTTTTACGGTTCCTCTGATCCGAAAAGTTGAGTGATTCTTAGAATCTCTTACAAAGGTTGGGTAGAGATCAGAGTTTGCGTTGGATGGTGTGTGGAAATTTCAATAAGATTCTCTATTCCTTTAAGAAGAAAAGAGGAGTTAGTTGTAAGGAGAGGAGGATGGAGGAGTTTTAGAGGGTGCTAATGGATTGTCAATTGGAGGATCTAGGTTTTGAAAGACCTTGGTTTACTTGGGAATGAGGTAATTTTGAACATAATAATATTAGGGAAAGGTTAGATAGAGGGGTTGCTAATTCTGCTTGTTGGGAGAAATTTTCAAATTTTGTTGTGTGAGATCTGCCATATTCGTTTTCTGACCATTGCCTTTTGTTGGTGATTAAGGATAAAAAAGAGAGGTGGTTTAGGGAGAATCGATTTCGTTTTGAGGTTTCTTAAACATTGGATGATTCTTGTGAGGTAGAGATTCGTCGGCTTTGAGTATAACACCCATAGCCCGTATCCGTCTTCGGATTAGGGCTACAGAGCGTTACCGAAAGATAACATCATACAACGAAGATTTATTAATCATAATCCAATCATAATATAAATCATAGCAATAATATCCAAACTCATGCATATAGCCCCTTTTACGAGCCTTGGAAGCCATAAAAAGACATTAGAAACGAATCAGAACTAAATCAGAATCATATGGGATTTTTCGGAAAAAGGTAACTTTTTTTAAATTGCCACACGGCCGTGTGACTCACACAGCTGAGAGACACACCCGAGTTTTAGGCCATGCGAACATTCGGAGTAGGGACACACAGCCGTGTCCCAGCTCATGTTTGTGCCCGTGTAACTTTCTAACATGGGTCACACGGCCAAGTCACATGCCCGTGTGGGTCACACGGCCAAACGCCTGTGTGCCAAGCTATGTATCCTTCGAAAAGGCCTCACACACCCGTATGCCAGATCGTGTGCTAGGCCGTGTAACTATCTGACTTGCAACCATTAATAAGCTATAGGGGACACACGGCCGTGTAGCATGGCTGTGTGACACACACGGTTGAGACACATGCCCGTGTCTTTGGCCGTGTGGACGAAATATAAGCCATTTTTCTCACCCAAAGTCTAACCACTTATACAAACCAAAGTACCTATTTTCATGCATTCAAATGGTATCTAACTGGTGTATATACAAGCTAGAACATCATATTAATTAATCACTCAACCAATATGCCAAAATGACACCTCAATCTCAACAATCAACTTGATTAAACACCTACTAAATTCATCCATAATTCAATCAACCAATGGAACAAATTAAACTACTATATTTCCCCTAATGTTCACATACCATTCTCATGCACAACAATTACTATTATAATCATTTCCACATCTACCATCTACCTTAATAAATTCACCAAATGCAAAAACATATTTAAGGCTACCAAAACTAGCCATTAACAACTTTATGTACTATCTCATTCTATACCAACCAACATTTCATAGCATACCATTATACTCACCATTTCACTACCATCATTTTAATACTTGGATGCCAAAATAACAACCATTTAAAGTACTATATATATACTTAATATTATACCAACTAGTTCATCAACCAAAATAACATATATACAAGTCACACATAATGGCTAGTTTCATCAAACAAGACACCTATACATGCCATTATAACTATGACTCAAAATCATCAAAATCTACTAATATAGTCGATAGATAGTGTGATGGATCTCCGATATGCTTCCAGACCGAACGAGCTTCCGATTATCTAAAAACATAAGAGAAATACACGAAGTAAGCATATAATGCTTAGTAAGTTCATAAATCATAAACAATGCTTACTATTTCGTTATATAAGCTTAAGAGCAATTAATGAACATACCCAACATAACTTGGCACAAGCCTAAGCATCAACAACAATTCACATTAATGATTAGCACATAGCTTAACCAAAGTTATTACACAACAAAGAGCTTTCATGTACTTATCATACATTCATTCATACTATTATGAACATAACTAGTGTTCTTTAATCACAAACATCTCATACATTTTTCATGTTTTCATGGCATTATTAGTCGAGGCATTTACCATTTCTTCCCTTTTGTATACCTGTTGAACCATTAGAATAATATCAGATACTCAGGAATCTCGCACACTATGTGCTAACATATGGTCGAAACCATTGCTTTCTCTTATCTCATATAAATGCTCTCTCTCAAGTTGTAGATGGGTCTGCTCACACAAGCTGCCGGTCGAGATGTAGTTACACGGTGCTGCTCACACAAGCTGTCAAGTAACCGCAACACATGTCGAAAACTCAGCCACCGGTAGAACGTACAGGACCAGCATTCGAAACACGGTAACCCCTAATGACATGTGGAAACACGAAAATATACACACTTTTTTGTGCCCTTTTTAACTCAAATTCATGTAGTTTCGGTAAAATTCTTGTCAAAAAATATATAATAATTATAAAATAATTAAATTGAACTCAAATTATGAACATTTTGAATTTTAATTAATTTTATATTAAATTTTAATTATTTTCGACAGATTTGCACAAAGGGCAAAAAACGGTTCGACAGAAACTACTAGAAGCGCAAAATCGAGAAGCAATTTTGAAGCATCAAGGCAAATTAATTTTTCAGCCTAAGACGGTCCAAATTATGTGTATTAATTCATAATATAATTAATTTTAATTTTAATCCAATTTAATTTGGATTAAATAAATTATTATTAATTAATTATGAAAAGGGACCCAGTTGAGCTGAACCGAGAAAACCGATTCAACCGAGCACTAGGCAGCCAAAACTGTCCCACATGCTAACCCAATCAGCTTGTTTTTCTGATTATTTGGCTTGCAAAATGGCCCTTGAAGACTCCTTCAATTTATATTCAAACCCCTCCATTATTCATGCCTTTCAAGATTTGCACCTACCTAAAAATAGCATGTTTGAAATCTTCAATTTTCAAATCAACGATTTGAGTTCAATTGAAGGTAATCCTCATCTCTAAACTTATTTTTAAGTTGATTTCAATTATTATTTGTTAATTAAAGTGATTACAATGGATTTTCAACTTTAATTTCTTTTTTCTTGAACTTAAGGATCAACAATGGTGGATCTTTAATTTTGAGTTGGAAGCCAAATATTAATGGATGTCTAAGCTCAAAATAGGTCTAACAAGATATTTTTAATCTTAAACCAAAAGATCAACCACATTTTATGGATCAATTTTGAGAAATTTGAATTTGATAAAAAACATAGATGATTTTTCTGGAAAATTATGAAACAAATTAAATGATGAAATTAACACTTAGAATACATGTTATTGGACTAGGAATGACTATTAAAAGTGGTTTGAGGTGCTGAAAAGGGAGTTTAGTTGAGGAATTCCATATTTCAGCTTAGTTGTGCAACATCGGTAAGGTAGTTTAAAGTAATGATTTAGATTCGTATACTTTATCAGATTTCATGTTTCTTATTACTATTGTTAGTTTGTAATGCATACTTTATCTCTGTTAAAGCTCCACATCAAGAGGAGAAACGTGCAAATCAAAATTGAAGCTCAAACTTGTTTGTTCGAACACATTTTTGCTTAAAAAGCTAAGTGTGGAGGTGAGTGATATTAAGGGTAATTTGGTAAATTGGCTTGATTATGTGCTAAATTAAAGGTTTAATTGGTGTTATTAATGAATTAATTGCATATTGGATGGTTGGATTTGCAAAAATAGGTTTTATTTTATAAAAGAGCAAAATGGCAATTGGTTTGGTAAGTTGTGTTTTATGCTTCTAGCATGATTAAATTGTATGGAATAAATTGATATTTGGAGCATGAGTTGCTGATTTATTGAACATTTGATAAAGGTGTTCTAATTGATATATGAATATTGGGAAAATGATATTTGTTATGCTTAATTTTATTGATGTTAAAATTGCTTAGCAACATGCTTTTAGTTGCATTTTAACATCCTAAATTAAGTGATTAAAAAACATATCTTATGCCTTGTATTTATGATTATATTCGCAACATTACATGGTGGATCCATTGGATATAGCTGGCATGCCATAGGATTTGTGAGTACTCACAATTATTTGTGATATTGTGAGCATATAACTATTGGTGAATTGATTTGTTTAGAGTAGATAAGGGAGTGTTGAGCTTGAGTTTCCACTCATCGGGTTATTTAAGGAGCTATAAGGGAGCGTGTGGCTTTGGCCCGCTCAATTCAGAGGACTGTATTTGATTTGTAGGAGTTCGGAGATCTGTTTATCTAATGTATGATCACGAGTTTAATTATTACCATGAATGTATTATGCCAATATAATTGATTGATTGTGCCAATATAATTGAATGTTTATGTGTTAAAAGATGATTTTACATGCCATGGAAAAATTGATTCTTAATTCTTGAAATAGTATGTGATGTTATGGTGAAATGTTAACATGTTGTGACTGAAAATGTAATGCTTAATTGATTTGTTTTATGCATGATTGGGTGCAAATCACTTGATGTTTTTACCATCATTCACTGAGCTTTTTAAGCTCACACTCTCACATTTCATGCAGAGAATTTCTGGGCATAAGGAGTCGAGAAGCGAGTGCAAGGGTGATCCAAGAATTAGGCTTGATAGTGGCTTAAGAAATTTACTTTAGAGACTATATAGGGGCATTGTGATGCTTTTAGGACTAGTGTTATGAAGCAGAGCTTGGATGTTGCAATTTTGCTTCTCAATATCGCGACTTTGCTACAGCCTTGTGATCAACTTCCATCTTTGGCTACTATCAAGAATGTTGCGGCTTCAAGTGTTGGGTGTTGCGACCTAGTCTATAGTCTACTCGCCTTGTTGATGTTGGTAAAAATTTCTTCTAAGTGTTTGTGCAGCTTCAATGTCACGACTTCATGGTCTCCATGTCGCGACATTATAGATAGTCCCCTAACTCCCTTGCTGATTGGTTCAAGTCATTTCCTGTACCACAACATCAACTCGTTAGAACTTCATTAGGCTTAAGTTGGCCTAATTGGTTGATAAAAACCATAAAAACTACTAAAACTTGGACTTTTACTACTTAAACTCTAAAAACATAATTTATCATTAAGATGACTCGATTTTACAATTGAACATGCTAAAATAATCGAATAACATGATTAATCATGGCAAATCAGTTTTGGCCCCCAAATTACACATATGTAACTTTTTTTGACATTCTATCTTTAGAAAAGAGAGAGTTACTTTCTCAAAAATACTTATGTGTTAATTAGAAAGATCAAACCACAAGATTTAAAGATTTCGATGGATTTGGGTACACTTTCGCATCTAGTCTTGTTCTTGATTTGTTCTTGATGATTTGACATGATAGATCCTAATTTACTGTTCTAAGTTTGTATTAGAGTTTTATGGTTTTAACAATAATAACATTTAAATAATATATTAATATACTAGCATTTAACTTATAGTAAACTATGACAACATATATAAATATATATTAATCTGCAATTCCATAAACATAAATCTATAACAAAATTTATAATTAAAATACAAATATTTTTTCAAATACTTAATAAAAAAAACCTCTCTATAAATTTAAAACAAAGAAAAAAATACATAAAAATAATAATATTTAAACTAGTAATAAACAATATATTTTTCAAACAATTAAAAATAATATATATAAATATCAATATACCAATATACTACTATTGAAACTAACAATGATCTCAAAAGTAATACTAACTATAAAAAGAAAATTACAAAATGTACAAAAACTAAAAAGTATCTTAACATTTAAACATACAATAAACCAACTATTCTACAAACAATTAATAAAATATATCAATATATCATCCTTCAATCAAACAATATAACTAATAATAAATTATAGTATGTCAATATACTAATATTTTCCCTTTAGTATAAAAAATAAATTCAATTTTTAAACAATTTAGCAATAATAATTATCAATATATCAACATTTATGCAAATAATATACTAAAATACAACAATCTAGTAAGATATAAAGGTGTCCATGGGTCGAGCCCAACAAAAATTTAGACTCGGATCCGGTCCGAATTTTTTATATAATCTTTTTTTAAAATATAATACATAAAAAATACTAAAAAATTAAAATAAATGTTTCACAACAAATTGAAAATAAATTAAAAAATGTATACTAACTTAACAAGCAAATGTGAAAAATAGTAACAAAATTAATAATAAAACAAGAGTTATTATCGGGCATATATTTTTACTCAAATCCTCCCACCTTTCGGGCAAGCCTTCTGGCTGGGCCGGGTCACCTAACCCATGACCAAGTCTAGTAAGATACTAACATCTAAAATAATAAAAATATTAAATATACCAATAAACATTCAACTAATCTCTAAATTTCACATTTATCAACTAATTTTTTTTAAAATAACATACTTGTTAGCGATGGAATTGTAGAGAACTTGTTTCAAATATATTATGTTAGAAACAAAATGAGAGAAGAAAAATATGTAGAGAGAAATGGGAGAAGAAAAAGATGTTGGGAGAAATTGAGAGAATTTTGATAGAAAATAAGAGAAAAGTGATTGCTCATTTAGATGCATAAAACTAAAAAGACTAAATTGCATAATATTTAAAACTATTATTAAAAATAATAATTAACCCCTACATACCTCAATTATTTACCTTTGCATCTTTCGATAATTTCTTTACTTCTAGATGCTAGTATACTTTTTTTTTTTGAATAAAAATATGAATAGCATCAATTACAAAAGCTAACCAGTGACTTTATCTTTCTGTAAAAAATTTATAACTTCCTTAAGGGTCTCGTTGAAGATTTGTAGACTAAATTTCCAGCTTAAGCTAAGTTTAGCAAGACAATCTGCAACCAAGTTTTGACTTTTAGGAATATGCTTGATCCTCCATATCCCTTCAACCCTCATGATGCGCTAAGTCTTTCTGAGTACAGCAATTCTTAAATCTTCTATATTCAAGTCATTTAAGATTTGAGATACTTAAATAGGATCTGTTCTATAGGCATGTACCTCTGTATCCTTAAGTTCAAAGGAGATAGAATTCCAAGTCTGGTTGATGACATACTACTGTGTGATCTGAGCGTGATTATTAGTCTGGTAAAGCCCTTGCTGGTTCACCTCGACCACAGAAGATCGTTCTCAGTTTGCCTTGTGCGGCTGGGAAGGTTAGGCAGTTGTTTTTTTTGCTTTTTTTCATGCATGCTTGTTTACATGTTTATTATTTCTTTCAACCGCTACAGGCAAACAAAATACTGCATCACTACATTTTCCTCTTTTATTTTCTTTCCTTCATTTTTTCATGTATGAAAGCTGCCACGGTTTTGCACTTATTTTCTTTCCTACACCTTTTCACGGGCCTGTTGCTGCTGCTACGTGGAAGAAAAAAAAATTAAAAGACATGAAACAGTGAAGTCGACACCCTTAGAGGTACCAACTTCAAATTCATCTATTTCGCTAATTAATCCAACACCTCTACTAATTAAATCACTAATATATTGCAAAAAAAAAAAAAAAAGCCAAGGTAAACAACTAAATAATAAGTTTGATTCTTTTTAGTTTGAGGGTTGATTCTTTAATTCAAGAATTTTTCATTATAGGGGTTAAGGTTAGAGAATTATTCTTTGATTCTTTAATTCCACGTTGGAATTATTTTCAATTTATTAATACACCTCATCAATATAAAATTGCACCTAAGCCTTAAGGAAAAATCATTTTCGCTTTTTCATCTAATGGAAATGGATCAAAATATAATGTTAGATATAGTATAAGGACCGGTACGGTAGTTTTAGCATTGCCTTCTCCCCAAGACCAGACGCATAAAACCTCAAACCCCAAAATCTGCGACATTCACATTTTTTGGTCCGGCGGCTCTTACACTTTTCATCCATGGCTTCCTCTATCATAACTTCCTCCAAGTTATACCCTTTCCCTTCTCCTTCCCTCAAACCCTCCCTTTTCCTTCGCTCTACTTTCCTTCCTTTCCCTTCTTCCATCACTTTACCTTCATTTCCTTCCAAATCATGCCCCAAATCCCTCCTCATTTCCTCTTCTTTGAACCCTAACCCTCCCTCCTCCCAGCGCCGCCCCCCTTACATTCCCAACCACATCCCCGATCCCAACTATGTCCGTGTCTTCGACACCACCCTCCGCGACGGCGAACAATCCCCCGGCGCCACCTTGACTTCCAAGGAAAAACTAGACATTGCTCGCCAACTAGCTAAGCTCGGCGTCGATATTATCGAAGCTGGGTTTCCGGCCGCCTCGAAAGACGATTTCGAAGCTGTTAAGACTATCGCTAAAGAAGTTGGAAATGCGGTGGATGGGAATGGATATGTGCCTGTTATTTGTGGACTTTCAAGGTGTAATGAGAAGGACATTAAGACGGCTTGGGAGGCGGTTAAGTATGCGAAAAGACCTAGAATCCATACGTTTATTGCAACGAGTGCAATTCATTTGGAGTATAAGTTAAGGAAGAGTAAAGAGGAGGTTTTGGATATTGCTAGGAATATGGTTCGATTTGCTAGGAGTTTAGGTTGCAATGATGTCGAGTTTAGCCCTGAAGACGCCGGCAGGTTGAGTTCATATCTCGCTTTTCTCTTCTTTATGACAGTTTCTTGACAGGGATTGTTCTGAGATACGATCATATTCTATTATTACCTGTTGTGAAGAATTCGAGAATAGTTTTGCTTGGTTTAGATTAGATCAGATTAAATGGTAGAATCAAAAAAGAGGAATTGAAGTTTATATATGGATAAATTATGGTTTGAGGTTTTATTCAATTGAAGCCAAACCGTTTTTGCGAAAGATATGGGCTTTGGTTAGTGGTGTACTTATGCTTGCAAGTAGATTGGGTTCGGCTTGAAAAAAGAAAGAAAAAAAAACCTTGAATTTGGCTTGGTTATTGTGTAATCGAGCTCAAGCATCTCGAGAGAGTCAAACTTAAGTAGCTCGAGAGCCTTGTCAAGCTATATTAGTGTATATATATATTGTTTAATTAATATTGAAAATTTTCAATTTGAATTCGAGCTAGAGTTCCACTAGAAATAGTTGAGCTTTTAAGTCAAGCATGTTAATCAACCTCATCCTTTTACTAACTAAATGAGCCTAATCAAGCTGAGCTTAGAGCCTCAGTTTCTAGTTGAGCTTGAGCTTTTGGCAGCTTGAGTTTGCTTTGGTTAAACCCTTAGGCTTTATCAAATATTGCTGCAACAGGTGCATGCTTGTTTTTGCATGGGGTGGACTAATAATTTCAAGGGCTATTTTGCAGTTGCAGTAGTGTATGAATCTGCTTTTGGAATAAAATAAGTAAATGTAAAAGGGCTTTTGTTATTTCTTCGAAATGATAGTCTTGTTTCGTTTGATTGTACCAGATCTGACCGAGAGTTTCTGTATGAGATTTTGGGTGAAGTGATCAAGGCTGGAGCGACAACTCTGAACATACCTGATACTGTTGGCATAACTATGCCGAGCGAGTTTGGGCAATTGATTGCTGATATAAAAGCCAATACCCCTGGAATTGAGAATGTTATTATTTCAACACACTGCCAAAATGATCTCGGGCTTTCTACTGCCAACACTATTGCGGTAGGCCACTGCTTTACATTGTTAATTGATGCATAGTGAGATTGAGATGTACTTGGTTGCATTACTTCTTAGCTGTTATGAATTCAGGGAGCTTGTGCTGGTGCAAGGCAAGTGGAAGTAACAATCAATGGCATTGGAGAAAGAGCAGGAAATGCTTCAATGGAGGAGGTGAGGTTTTGCTTCTTGCAATATCAGAATGATTTATATGTTTGGATTTTGTGTTATGTAGAAGTAGATGGGAAAATTCATTGCATTTTTTACCTTTTTATTGTATCCAATTGTCTTGACCATGTTTTTATTGTGTTCGATTTTTTTTAATGAGTCCTTGTTTCCCTGAGATGCATTCTGTGGTGTTGAAGTTGTATCCATGTTAGGCGTGTGTTCAAGACACACCCCTGCACAGAGTGTACATGCTTCACAGGATGAAAAAAGTTGTATCCTTGATTATATATATATTGATAATGTTAGATAAATCAGCAATGTCAGTTGCTCTTTCTTGCATTCAGTTGTGTTAAGAGCTATTAGTTTTTTTTTGTAATTGAACTTTTGCACCTCTGTCAGCAGTTCTTGTAATATCCTATGGCCTATAGCTTATTTTACGGTTTTGAACCATTGAGCTTTCACTTTTGCTTGTGTAGGTCGTGATGGCCTTAAAATGTCGTGGTGAGCATGTATTAGGAGGTCTTTATATAGGAATCAATACCCGACACATTGTAATGGCAAGCAAAATGGTATTCTTCCATCAACTTCAGTTACAGCTGGATTGTTTCTCACTCTTGACTGAATTAGCTCGAAGGTCTGTTATTGACTTAAAATGGTTGTTTAGGTAGAAGAATACACAGGTTTACATGTTCAGCCGCATAAAGCCATTGTTGGAGCCAATGCTTTCGCTCATGAAAGTGGTATTCACCAGGTTGGTTTTTCAGTGTTTGATTGTATATATTTGTGAACCTCCAAACAATTTCTGTCTAGTTATAGAGTTTGTTTTATGGCTAATTTCCTTGTTAGATGGTTGAAGTGTATTTATTATCATATTTGAAAAATGATTGAATTAACTAGTATGCATTATGATTTTATCATTTTGTGGCTATAGTTAAGAGCCAACTCAACCAAACTCTCCTACTCTTTATCCCTGATTAGCTGTGTCTAGTTAATACAATCTGTTATTGTCATGCTGTTTTGTTAAGGATGCGAATTACTGAAAGGTCTAAACAACAAAGTCACTTTTTCTTTGTTTTGGTTTATATTTACTTACAAAAGTAATACAAATAATAAGATATATATTCTAAAATGCTTTCTGTTTTGTAGGATGGAATGCTAAAGCACAAAGGTACATATGAAATTATATCCCCTGAAGATATTGGACTTGAGCGGTCCAATGAAGCTGGCATTGTCCTTGGAAAACTCAGGTGGGTATTTCATATTTTTCAACATATTTTCCTCCATATCTTTTTCTTTTTAATATGTTTTAAATAGAGTTTGAAGGGATGTAGATGGTGAAATATGTGTAGTGTAGAAAGAGCTATATGGTTTTCTGCTGCTTTTCAATGATGAATGCATCGTCACAATAATCTAGTTGAAGATTTAACATAAGCAGCAGCATGTAGGGTTGAGCAAAACTCTATTTGACTCGAAAAAACGATTTCTTTTTCAAATTTCAAGTTGTTCAAATCAAGTTGTTTGGTTTTGAGTCCTACCCGAGTTAGTTATTCGATTTTTTGAGTTCAAATTGAGTTGAATTTTACAACTCGAATATCCGAAAAACCTATTTTGCAAAACAACGTCGTTTTGAGTTGTAGTTATGATTTTAATTTTAGCTTTGTCTTCCCACTTTTCAATTCAGTTTTTTGTTCCCTATTAGGAAAAACCCACCCCCAATTTTGAAACCCTAACTTCTTGCTCCCAATCCTCTTCCATTCCATTCTTTGCGACTTCATCGATTGGCACTCTAGTCAATTTTAGGTTTATTTCAGCTTTCCTTCTTACTTTGTTTTTCCTTGGTTTATCTCTTTCTGGGTGTTTTCCTCCTTGCTTTGCCTTGGCTTTTATTGTGATAAGATTTATCTTAGAATAAGTGGAATGATCAAAAGCTTGAAAGTGTCCTTTTTCTTTTATGTTTACTAGATTTCTTCCTCACATGCATTGCATGTGGATATACACGTTTATTATTTTAAAATAAAAGAAATAATAAATAATTATAACACATTTCATGTAAATGATATTTAAAATAAATAATATTTTATAAATCAAAGAAGTTAGAATCATAGTTTAAGAAATGGCACAATACTATTAAAATTACTTTTGTACAATTATTAAAAGGTGGGTGGACATATTGAAGAATCTTATTTTCTACTTTCCAATCTTTATTGTTTTGATTTCTGCAGAATCGATATAAATATCTTAGTTATATTATAAATTCACTTAATAATGATGTTAATTTCAGTTATAAAATAAATGTGTATAAGTATATTAGTTATATTATAAATTCACTTAATGATACTGTTAATATTAGTTATGAAATAAATGCTTATATATACATTTCTTGCGGTAAGACCTCCTTATATACCACAAGGTTAACGGCATGTGCAACATTCTAAATAAAAAAAAAATATAAAATTAAAATTGAAAAATCTAAACATATAAAGTAAAAAAGATTTACCTATAATTAACATAAATTCTCTTTTTATCCATCCTACTTTTGTTTCTTTTCTTTTTCATTAGAAAAGTTGGTATAGCATTAATAGCCCTACCAATAATATCTAGCAAAAAATACCAAATAAGAAATAAAATACTATAGATTATGCAAAGTAAATAAATAATTAATTCCAAGTAAAACTAAAATTATACATATTTGCTTATCCATATGCTCTATTAGATCATCAAAAGAAACAAAATTATAAAACAAAACACTTTTATAAATTGGAGAAGTTAACTTCTTTAACTGTGGTATAAGAAGTCAATGACAGTTCATATTTATTATGGTATTAATTAACTTACTATTAGGACTTTTTTACTACACCATTTGTACAAGTAAAAGTTCTTTCTTTTAAAAATTATTTTTGAATTGTCACAGTATCATTGAAACATCACTACTTGAATTTTAATTCCTTGAAATAATTTAAACCAATTGAACTTTGAATTAATACATACTACTATTAAAAATAATATAGAAAACTGGAAGTAAAATAACAAACTATAATATTAAATTGAAATAATAAAAATTAATCTAGGCATAATATTATATTATCATCAATGTCATTGTTGTTTGAATATGATTTGATATTGTCTCCTCGAAGAACTGTTGCCTTAATACTCCAATTTTTTTTTTAGATACTTCTAATTTATTAATGCTAACCATCTTCATTAATTTTACTAACAATTCTCCTAAGATGCAAATTATTTGAATATGTGTAACTACTGGACTCTATTTATAGAGTTAAACTTAAATTTTAATTGATATATAACTCTAATATTAATTAAGTGATAATTTATAGATAAAATCTTTTCCTCTATTTTATGCTTAGAATTCTATTCAAATTAAAACTCAATTTTAAGTTTATTTTTTAATTTACTGTAATTTTAAGTTTATTTTTTAATTTACTGTACTTAAAACTTATTTAATTATATTAATCATGTTATTTATAGATTTTTAATTATTAATTTACACAAACTTTTTGTAGCTAATAAATCTAAATTATTTTTTGCATAGAATTCAATTCGAATTTAAACTCTAATTTAAAATTAAGATTTGTAATAAATTTTTACATCAATTTTTAAATTACTAATTTTTCAATTTACCAATAAGTACAGTTTTTTCCGCCAATTGTCAACTAAAATTAATTTTTTAATAAACATTTTACATCAATTTTTATTATTAATTTTTAATTCACTAATAAATCCAAATTTTGTATTTCATTTTGTCAATTAAAAATCTTTATTTTTCAGGCCTAATTAAATTATAATTATTTTTAGATGTCAATTTAGTAAGATGGAAAAAAAAAAGTATTCTCGTCAATTCAAAAGTTATTCCAAACTTGTGTGTTTATATAAATTATAGATGAAACTGATTGTTGGGCCATTTTATCATCATCTATTTCACTTCTCTACTTCCTATCTACCAAGCACTTTGGGGTTAAATTGACTAATGTTAGTTAGACATGAGGTATTTAGAAGAGATAAGACGAGTGGGAGAATAGGCTAGCGACAAAGAGGCCTCTACCGTAAGTTCCATCTAGTGTTATTAAGCATTAAGAAAAATGATTGTTTGTTTGTTTGATGTTCTTATGAATGATGAAATTCCGTATAAGTGCTAAATACTTAATGTAACCATCTCCTTCATATTCTCTTATTCCCTTATTGTTTGAATATTAAGATAAAATTGCACATTTTTAAAGGTTTGATTTAAGTTATAAGATAGATTAATGGTCCTTCAAATCCTAGTGTTACAATTCTTCAGGGAAGATGTTGATGCATTTCTATGTTAACCAGTCCCCAAGAACTTTAATCTCAACTTCTAAAAAATCTATAGCTTACATTTTTTTTAAACTCATCTCTTGTTTTGAGTAATAGTGGCTGCTTTACATTCTCCTTTTCATCTTTAATTTTTTTTTCATGTGGCACATGGCAGCATAATTTAGTGCCATGAATTTCCACCAAAAATTACCAATGGAAGTTCAAAGATGAAAATTTAGTAACAAATGGAAAAACTTGTTTGTTAGTTAGCTGATCTTTTCAGCTTTTTCATGGATAAAGATTTGATTATTTTTTTAATTAGATGAAAATTAAGAATGATTTAGTTATCTTTTTTAAGTAAAGATTTGCTTAAATGGTTTGTATAGGAATCCGTTTAGAATTATTCAACTACTATTCTGTACTTAAAGAAATATTATAAACTCAAAAAAATATATTTGATTCGATTCGAAAAATTTTCAAATTGAGTTGGGTTGATAAAATAGGATCCGTCAACTTAACTAATTATCTATTTTCAGTTGATTTCACTCTACTCGATCGCTCATCCCTAGCAACACATTTGTTACCATTGCAAAGAATCGTTTATTTAACTTTGTGAATATATCTTATATCCAATGTTGATTAGCATTTGAAATATAACTTTTTATTGGAGGATAGTGGAATCATTGCAATGGTGTGGGAGTGATATGTTTATGGGTTTTGCCTTAGCCTTTTCTTGTTGTTATGAAAGAAAGTGCTTGTCAGATGATGTGCAAGGTAGGCAAAGGGTAAAGAGAAGGTGTTAATATCACCTGAGTTGCTAAGCACCGAAAAAATTCTTGGAGAAGTAATTTAGGGTACATATATTAAATATTAATATATTGATAAATATACTGAACCTAGTATTCTAGAATAGTTAGATAAGTTATCTAATATTTGTGTTCATTCCATTTCTTGCATTTTTTGGAAAGTTTATTTGTGTGTAAATATAGATTTTTAACTTTCACCAATTCCATGGTGCTATGTTACTTGGAGTTGGAGATGAATGTTGGAGTTGGACCTATGGGGTATGGCTCAGTTAGTCCTAATTGTTTCAGTATATTGAGGGTCGTATGTCTTGTATTCATTTTGAGATTTTCAACATGTTAGGATAGAGGAAGAGTCGAAGCAAGAATTTTAACCCATGTGCTCACATTTTATATTAACCAAAATAATTTGCATTCTAGCATTTAAGGGTTGAATAGAGGTGAACTGGAAGGGGAAGCTTAGATGTTCCAAATAGGGGATTCTCTTCTAACTCTCCCTGACCATGAAAAAATGAAAAAAAAGTTAGCAACTTCTTTAGTGAGGTTGATTCTATCCTACTCTTTCTACTCAAATCTTTGCAGTTCTGCTTTGATATTTATCACATTAATGTTGTTGGTATCTCCCTATTCATTTTTTTAATCTACAAATTTTGTTGTTACGAAACTATGACTTCTTTGTTATTCGTTTTCTTTTCCAATTCTCTGGTAAAGTGGACGTCATGCTTTGAGCGACCGATTGAAAGAGGTATGCTATTAACAATGTAAAAATTTGATGAAATTACCTTTCTTTCCTTTATCTAAATACTTTGTTCTTCCTGTTTTCCTCAGCTTGGTTACGAGCTTGACGATGTTCAGCTTGGGAACATATTCTGGCGCTTCAAAGAAGTAGCTGAACAAAAGAAGGTACAATTTTCCTAACTAATCTCCCGGACTTCTTTCCCTTCATATCATTGTATAGTCAACTATTTGTAATGAGTTGCATTTGGAAGATATGTGTTGATAATAGGAATCCTTTTCTCTTGTATATTCCAATCGAAAAATTTACATGGTTATTTATACTAAAAGAATAGGCCTAATCATTAAGGAAACATAATTAATACATTAAATTAATAATCCTAATTTTAAGTTAATCTAATCCCAAAAAATTAGTAATGAGACTAGCTGTCAACACTCCCCCTCAAGTTGGTGCATAGATGTCACACATGCCCAATTTGCAAACCAAATCATGATAGCTTCTGTTGTTAAGTCCTTTAGTGAACACATCAGCTAATTGCTTGTTAGAGGCTACATGACTTAAGCCTAAGATGTCGACAGTCAACTTTGATGAAGTGCCGATCAATTTTTACGTGCTTTATTCGATCATGTTGTACTTGGTTTTGGGCTATACTAATGGCGGCTTTGTTGTCGCAATATAAGGATAATTTTCAGTAGCTCGCACCATGGCTCTGTATTCTGCCTTAGCATTTGACTGAGCAACCACACTTTGCTTCTTGCTTCTCCAAGTGACTAAGTTTTCAGATGTAGACCTCCTATCCTCCAGAGATCCAGCCCACTCTGCATCTGTAAAAACTTCTATCTGGAGATGACCATCTTTAGAAAATAAATCTTTCCTTGAGGCAGACTTTAGGTAGCGTAGAATGCAAAAGACAGCTTGCATATGAGACTCTCGGGGATCATGCATAAACTAACTTACCAAACTGACTGCATATGCTATGTTAGGTCTAGTGTGTGTGAGAGAAATTAATTTACCAATCAGTCTTTGATATCTTTCTGTATCCACTGTCTCTCCTATTCCAGCTTGCAACTTATGATTGCTTTCTATAGGTGATTTTGCGAGTTTGCATCCCATCATACTTATCTCAGTCAAGAAGTCTAGGATGTATTTTCTTTGAGATATGAAGATTCCTTTTTTTTTTTATTTGATAACTTCAATTCCCAGCAAAAATTGTAACTTTCCTAAATCTTTTATTTCAAAATTTTGAGCCAAACATTGTTTCAATTGAGCCATTTCTTCCTCATCGTGTCCTGTACATATACAATAAGAAAAGTGATCTTACGCTTGTGATGTTTCATAAAAATGGTATGATCAGCATTGCAGAATCTGTCAAACTATGCTTTGGGAGATTGTTTCAATCCATACAAGGTTTTCTTCAATCTGCATACTTTCCCTTGCGTTTTTGCATTATCAAATCTAGGAGGAATCTCCATATATACTCTCTCTTCTAAGTCTCCATGTAGGAATGTATTCTTCACATCACATTGTTGTAAGTTCCAGTCAAGGTTGGCTGCACAAGATAACAAAATTCTGATGGTTTTCATTTTGGCAACATGGGAAAACATCTCTTGATAGTCTACTCCGTAAGTTTGAGTGAAGCCTTTAGCAACCAATCGAACCATTAGACTTGTGTTTCACGGTAAACACCCATTTGCATTCTACCAAATTATTGTCTAATAGAGGAGTAACAATCTCCCAAGTCTCATTCTTTGCTAGTGTCTTTATTTCTTCAACCATGGCTTCTTTTCACTTGGATTCTTCAAATGCTTTACGCCAATCCTGTGGAATAGACACAAAGGACAAAAACAAGACAAAGGCTTAATAGGGAGGGGACAATGAGTCATAAGAGATAAAATTAGACATAGGGTGTGTAGTACAAGATCTAACACCTTTCCTTTGGGCAATAAGTTTATCTATATCATTAGGGGGTAACTCACCAGAAGAGGAAGATTCTTGGCACATAGTAGGTTGCATGATGGCTTCTTTTGTTCTAAGCCTTATTGAATACTTCTTTAAATTTAGTTTGTCCAAACGCCCAACAATGTCCTTTTGAACAGTAGTCTCCTCTGCTCAGTAGCTTCCCCTTGAACAATAGTTTTTTTTTTTGGAACAGTAGCTTCCCCCTTAAACAATGGTGTTATTTTTCAAAACTTACTAAGCCAAATATCACTTCTTTTCTCTCATTGTTCTCCCCCTGAAGAGGTGATTGAGTTGTACCATAATGTGGCTCAATTTCTCTGATTGTAACATCCATACTAACGAAAGTTCTTCGTGAAGGAGGATGATAACACTTGTAACCTTCCTGTGCCGGAGAATACCCAATGAACACGCATTTAAGGGCTCATGGATCTAATTTGCTTGCTTTCCGACTATGGACATAACAGACACATCCAAACATCCTAGAAAAAAACAGTATAATTATTTTTACCTTGTATAGTTTTCAAGGGACTTTTTGAAATAAAGGGTTTTGAGTGGCATTCTATTAACAAGGTAGGCGGCTACAAGAATTGCGTCCCCTCAAAATGATTTTGGAAGGTTTATGGAAAACATAAGAGATCAGGCGACTTTTAGCAAATGCCTGTTTTTCCTTTCAGCAATCCCATTCTGTGAACTAGTATTGAGACAATTTGTTGGATGAATTATCCCATAAGACTCCAAATAGGCATCAAAATGGTACTCTATACCATTGTCAGTTCTAAAAAACTGTATCTTAGTATCAAATTAAGTATACAGCATTTAATGAAAAGATTGGAAGCATGTAAAGACATCATTTTTCATTTTTAGCAAATACACCCAAGTCATCATAATGCAACAATAAATAAAAGTAACAAACCATCGATTATTAGATAATTAAGCATGTTGAGTTGGTCCCCAAATATCAAATTGAATAGTCATAAAAGAAGTATTACTTCTCAAAGGATAAGAATTTTTAGTGTGTATAGCAAACTCAAAAGCTTCACAAAACAATGAATCAAATTGAGTCTTTGAAAATAATTTGGGATATAACTTCTCCATAACAAAAAAATGATGGGTGTCCTAACCGCTTATGCCATTGCATTATTTCTTGTTTGATAACCTCTAAAAAAGGCTTGAACAAATTCACTACTGCACTCCAACATATATGAGCTATCATGCAATCTACCATTGCCAATCATCTTCCCTGTTTGAAGGTCTTGGAATGCACAATGATTAGGGAAAAACTCAATTTTGCAGTTTAAGGTATTTGTGATGGCACTAACAGGTAAAAGGTTAACTGGAAAACGAGGAACATGTAGTACAGAGGATAGTTTAATATTGGGTGTATAGTTGACAGAACCTAATCCATTTACAGGAGTAAAAGACCTATCGGCTATCCTGACACCTTTTTTTGTTTGACTTGGGAAGTAGTTTAAAAAACTTAGAGGAACCTATCATGTGTCTATTCGCACCAGAATCAATAAACCATGAGTCAGTATTAATACAAGTATTAAAGGCATTACCTGTCTTTACAAAATTGGATGTTGGATTCAAGGGGTTATCATAAATATATATATATTTTTTAATTCTGCCAATTTTTTTTCTCTCAAAAAAAAAAAAAAAATGCACCACAAGAGCCAATAATAGCAAGGAAGACCGGAGAACACCAACAAAGCCAATGGTGGTCGTCAGAGAATTAAACTCGACGAATGTGAGTTGCACGCGTTGGCGTGTGAGCAAGTACACCAAAGCTGTGGGTGGCGCGTGAGAGCTACGCGTAGGGAGTTTGGTCAGCGGATTTTGAGGTTTTGCTGAAGATGAGACTGTGGCTCTGTTGAAGGGGATGGTGAGAAAAAAAATAGGCCAAAAAATGGAGAGTACCAAATTGGATTTTCTAGGGTTCGAGAATTTTGAAAAAATAAGCTCCCTAAATCTGGATTCTCAAGCTCTTGATCCCATATTGATAATAGGAATCTTTTTCTCTTGTATATTCCAACAGAAAAATTTACATGACTATTTATACCAAAAGAATAGGCCTAACTAAGGAAACATAATTAATATATTAAATCAATAATCTTAATTTTAAGTTAATCTAATCTCTAAAAATCAGTAATGAGATTAGCTGTGATAAGTTGTCAACAATAAGCTATCTTCAAGTGTGGAAATTTCTTGTTTTTCAGTGATGTTTTTTCAGAAAATGAAGTTGAAAAAAAGGAATGATTGTTCCTAGAGTACAATTTTGTGTTATTTTCCCTTGGAAAGCTGGATTGTTATCATGGGAACATTTTTCTACAGTTTTTTATTTTATTTTAAAAGCAGCCTGGCTTTCTAGTTTCAGCAACTAACAAGATTTTCATTGATCTGTATGAAAAATAAGAACAGATAAAAATACAGAGACAGGAAACAGATAATGATGTTATTTTGTAAATGTAGTTTTATTTTTTCGTTGTTTACCATGTTAGTGTAGTCATAAGCTACAGATATCCAGTTGGATTCTCATTGTATTTTTAACACAAAAACTCCTATCTTTTTAAATCAACCATGGACTTTTGGCATGGTTAACCTTGTAATTTAATGCTTAAAGGATGATACTGGTCTGAGAAATTGTCTGTGTGACTAGAAAATGAGGAAATAGACCTGAAGGGTGGATGATTGCTGGCAGTTGATATGTTCTATGTTCTATGTTCACATTCTTCATTTTTCTGAAGTACCTGTATCTAACACTCACCTCTACACATGAATATGAGGATAGGACCTCTAAAGATCCTCCAAATATGTCGAAGAACTTCAAAAAAATAAATCTGGCTACACTTGTCAGATACATACCCATATCCAAAATTCCAAGTAACATAGGATATATTGCATGATTTTCGGCGTAGCTCGAGTTTAAAGGTTCTGGTTGTCAATGATCAATTACCAAATAGTTAATAAGGATTTTTATTGGGATTTTGTTCCAAGTATTTGAGTGATTGTGACATGACAGTCTGAAGTAATGGTTTTTGTTGGTTATGAATGCCTGGCTCCCTTGGTGTTTATAAGTTCTTTTACTTTCTGGTTGAGTTTTTGTTGTTTTCTATCATATCTTGATTTTTTAAAAGGAAAAGTAACTGTTGTCTGGAAACTCAAGTACTAATGCATTATTTATGTTTTGTTTTTGAGGATAATGTGATCTATACTTATTTTATTTACTGGTTTTTCCAGAGAGTCACTGATGCTGATCTAGTAGCATTGGTTTCAGATGAAGTTTTTCAACCAGACGTGGTTTGGAAGCTTCTCGATCTACAGGTAACTAGAACTTTTCGAACAATAGTTACATGAATGTCGTATTGGGTGCACTTCCTAGACATTTTATGATACAAGGTGGGGGCATGTTTCATTGGCTTATTATTCTGGGTTGCAATACTGTATAAAGCATTATTGTTTGTATTGGTTTGATATATAAAGTAAATAAAATAATAAATAATTAAATGTATACAATAGACTTCTTGGCCTTTTTTCACATTAAAGGGGTGTCCCCTTTATACCTCCTCCATGCTTTGAGAGGTCATCAAGTTACCCTGAATTGAAGACATTGTGCATGGGAATGGCAAGGAATAGAGCTTCCCCTCTATTTCCTGGGATTTCCATCGTTCCATCTACCTTAATGGTGCTACTACCTGTATAAAAGTTTACCTCTAAATACTAGAGAACAACATTAGATTGTACTTTGAAGTGGTATTGGTGTCACTGGACTCGTATAAAATTCCCCAACTAATTATGGTGCCACTGGACTTAGTGACACCAACTCAATTGGGATTTCCTTGATAACCATCTGTTATAAGTTAATAAATATGTTTTAGGAGTATTTATGTCTTAGCCACTCATTTTTATTTAAAAAAGAAGAAATCACTCTTTTAAAAAAAAATCTCTTTAGAAAACTATTTTTAAAAAAAATACCGTCCCTTTTAAGATTACTATTATTTAAATTATATACACTTTTACTTCTTTTAATAATCCAACCGTTGAATCTATCAATATAATGATACTTGCCATGCATGTAAATTTTGGAATCTATTTGATATCTCTATTATATCGAACTATAATGCTTTCTTTATTAATATATATTTAACTGTTGATTTTTTTACTCCAAAACAAATAGTTAGATATCTTTAATTTATTCAAAACTTGACATGCATTATCTCCATGAATGGAATACAAAGGCTTGATGAAAGTGTCAATACACATTTGTCAAAATAAAACACCATTCTAATTTTTCTTTTGGAAGTTAATTCATGACCTCTCCCAACTTTGAAGTTTGCAAGAGTGAATATTTCTCCTTTACCCTATTAGATACTCCCCCACTGTTTACTCTCTCAACTTTGAAGTTTGCAAGAGTGAGTTTCTGTCCATATTTATTTATTTTTTACCTTTCATCTCCTTTACCCCATTAGATACTTTCTCTCTCTCCTTTTACTATTTCTTCTTCATGCTTGTCTTTTTGTTTGGCACATCAATTCGGTTCATGGTTTTGATGATCCTAGTTGCCTATCAAAGAGATCCGGTACACTATGTGACCAACGTGGGTATGATCATATTTCTTAAGTTTTTCCATATATTTGGACGAGCTTTGAAGGTTTTATTCCCATATCCATGTTCAAACATGAATGTTGGATGAGTACCTAAAGAAAACTCAAGAGTCCAGCAACATAGCGATCCGGATCTATGATGTGGATTGTATTACTAGGGGTAGCAGCAATCCTCGTAACTGTGTTTTAAACTATGTTGTTCTTCGACCAACATAACATGCAGGTTACTTGCGGAACTCTTGGTCTTTCTACTGCAACAGTTAAACTCATCGATGCTGATGGGAGAGAGCATGTTGCCTGCTCAGTTGGAACTGGACCTGTAGATTCAGCTTATAAAGCTGTTGATCTCATTATCAAGGTTTGATACCAGAAATAAGTACTTTTCTTTGTTTGTTATGGATGCTACCAAGAATGTTTATGAATTCCGGATTTTCTTATAATTAAGGCTACTATTTAAATATCAATGCTTCATCAATTTCCATCAATTACAGGAATCGGTTTCACTTCTTGAGTACTCAATGAATGCCGTTACGGAAGGAATTGATGCTATAGCCACGACCCGCGTTCTAATTCGTGCAGAGAAAAGTCACTTGTCTACTCATGCGTTGACTGGTGAACTCGTTCATCGAACATTTAGGTGCAGAATCTTCTTGCTTTTGTTTCCATGTCCGTTTTAAACATTTCCAGCTCGATAAATTCAGTGAATTAAAATCTTTTCTCCTTTGGTGACAGTGGAACTGGGGCAGGAATGGATATTGTTGTTTCCAGTGTCAAAGCTTATGTCAGTGCATTAAATAAGATGTTGGGATTCAAAGAACAATATCCAGCAAAGGCTTCTTCCATAGAAAGGACTCCAGCTTCTTCTTAATCTACTTACTCGGTTTCATGTATGAGTATTGAATATGATTATGTATCATGTTCATTTCTGTTCAGATTTTTCCACGTCTATACTCATGTCTGGATATGCGTCGGACACTCTAGAGAGAAGAAAAGACGAACAGTTGGAGCAGCAATCACCATGCATACATACATGAGTTCAGTTTTGTAACTGCAAATTCATTTTAATCTTGCAGTAGTGACAATGGTTTGAAAGGTTTTTGAATTTAAGTTAGTTTGAGAGTGTTTAAGTTTTAGAAAGAAAAAACCCCATACAGTTGGTTTTGTTCTTTCTGGTGAGTTTTGTAGAATGTATTAAGAAATCAGTAAGATAGTTTCATCAAAATAATTTTTGTATTTATTTTGACTCAGGTGAGTGTCGAATAAAGATGAGTCTAACAGTGGGTGTTTCAATTTAATTTTTTTTTCATCTTTTTTATGCTAAAAAATGTATCAGATACACTATAGAAAGTTGTTACTTTTTTTTTTTTCCTTTATACACAATCCATAAATTAAAAAACTATAGAAAATTTATGGCCAAATATTTCTTTCTTTTTTAATTTTTTTTTTATTTTGGTTAAAATGATGTTTGTAATTGTATCTTTTATCGAGTTAAATGTCAAATATACAAATGTATGATACCATTTGATAGCAACACAAAGGTTTAGATTTTTCTTTACAATTTTATTGAGATTATCAAATCGATATAACAAACTAAAAATGATTAATGCATTATTTATCTTCAAAGTTGTACTTAATTGCTCAGCTGTCAATTTGTTTTTACGGTACTCTCATTTTGCTTCATATTTAATAAAATACCCTGGCTAGTATTTATTAAAAAAAAAGTTCTTAAATTGTTACTTAATTTTTATTTATCAATTTGGTATTTTAATTTTTCATCATGTATCCTAACTTTACCCCAACAGTAAATAGTGTTACAAAAAAAATGAGAGCGCGATCAGTTACTGTAAGGGGAAAGAATTGGAAAAATTGAAAGAATAAATTTTAAAAAGGGAACAAATAAAAAATAAAGCAAATTAAGAAATAAAAAAAAATCTGGAGAGCTGTATAAAATTTCCCGAATATTTACTTAGTTTTTAAAAATACATAGAATACAAAAAAATAGCGAAAATATAAGATAAAGAGAATTTCAGAAAACATATAGAAAAAATATATAGATATATAAAAATTTTAAATATAGATATATAAAAATTTTCCATTTTTTGAAAATTCTCTTTTAGCAAAATAAAATTTTAAAAATAAAAAATAAAAAATTAAAAGAAATTTTAGAAAAAAATTCAAAATTTTGTTTAAAAAATTAGAAAAAAATACAATAATAAAAATTCTTGAAATTATAAAATGTACTTTTCTTTTTAAAAAAGATACATAAAATTTACAAAAAGAGTGAAATTTCAAAATATATATTCACTTTTCTTGAGTAGATAATATGTTCATCATGTAACATAAAAATTAATTCTATTTTATTTTTTTAATTTTTTTATATTTTTTATAAAGGAAATTAAGATCTACTAATCTTCAGTAGGAAAAAATTGTACCTTCATATAAAACAAATTTTTTGATGGTGAATTAACATACATCATTAACCACAAAGAAATTTAGCTATCCATAAGATTTAAAGTATCAACAATAAAAGTATCAATCAATACCACCATTTATGCTGGAAGGATTTGAGGGTTAAAAATGCTCAATAATGGAGTGCAAGTCAAATTTTGTTGAGTCCAAATTTAAGAGTTTAAGGATTCTCTTTCCACTTTCCGTTTTAATATTAAATTTAAGAGAAAATACAAAAATTAAAGAAAAAAATTGTTAGAGTTGTGTGACCTAAATTCTAAGAAATCGCTTGTAAGTCAAGTTGAATAAAATATATTTTCTTTCTAGAAGATTTAGTAGTTATTAGTATAATATATTTAGCATTTATTAACATATTTATTTGACTTACGAATTTAGCTTATAAATAGGTTTTTTTACAACCTTAGAAAAAACACCCATTAAAAGATTAGAACTCATACCACTTTTGGAGAATTTTATTTTTACGTTTTGAGGATTCTTTATTTTTAGGTTTTTGGGGTTTAATTTTTTATCTCTATTTTTTGTACTCTTCGTTCTTTTGCCATTATAGTAGAATTATCATTACCCATGATTTTTTATCCTCTTAGGAGGAATTTTTCCACGTTAAATTTGTGTGTTCAATTTCTCAATTTCTTCTGCTATTTTTCCTTGTTCATTGCTTAATCAGGTTGATACCCAACAAGTGCTTTTAGAGCTAGTTCAATTTTCATGGATCAGCCTGTTCAGAGATGACAACAACATGGTTTGATATTGAGAAGTTCAATGGTGTCACAAATTTCAATCTGTGACAAGTTCAGACGATGACAATTCTAGTTCAGATCGGCCTAAAAAAGGTCGTTATTGATAAAAAGCCTGAGAATCTAGATGAGACACAATGAGAAAAGCTTGATGAAAAGGCCCTGTCTGCAATCTAGTTGTGCCTCACGAATAGGGTATTACAGGAGGTATTGATGGAGAAAACCTCATTCTCCTTGTGGAAAAGGTTAGAAACTCTTTATGCAACTAAGTATTTGGTTAATAGTTTAGTGTTGAAACAATGTCTATTTACATTTCGCATGAACAAATGTGAGCTTCTTAGAAATCACATTAGTAAGTTTATTACTCTTTTAAATGATTTAAAGAATACTGAGGTTAAGATTGACGATGAAGATCAGGCTGTGCTATTATTGTGCTATTTACCCTCTTCATACAAGTCTTTTAGGGGACTCTGATTTATGGCAAAGAAAAACTCTTGTTTGAGGATGTGAAGGGTCATTTGTTGAGTAAAGACAAAATCGACAATGAATTTAATTCAGATAGCGAGGCATATAGGCAAGCTTCTGTTTTGGTAGCATCAAAGAAGTGAGAAAAAAAGTGTCGCTATTGTAAAAAGTTAGGTCACATCAAAGCAGATTGTTATAAACTGCGAAATAAAAAGGGCTGCTGAGAGTAACGAAGAAGATACAACTGGTGCCAATTTGACTGATGAAAGCGATGATGATTTCTCGTTAGTGTCAACAAGAAATAGCTCTGAGCTTACGCCCGAGTGGATCCTAGATTCGGGATGTTCTTTCCACATTTGTCCCAACAGAATGGTTCTTCACATACAGTTCGATTGAAGGTTCATCCGGTAAGGTAATGGGTATTGGTACTGTTAAAATTATGATGCACAATGGGAAGATTAGAAAACTCTCAGATGTCAGGTATGTACTTGATTTACGAAAGAATCTCAACTCATTAAGTTTTTTAGACTCGAAAGGTTGCAGAAACAACATCGAGTCGAGCAATATTAAGGTGTCTCGTAGGGCTCTCGTTTTGTTAAAAGGTAAAATGAACGACAAGCTTTATATTCAGGAAGGTTCTATAGTGACTGGTGAAATCGGATGTCCCTTATCCGTTATCGAGTCGAAGTCAACTCGTTTGGAGTGGAGGCAACTTGGTTAAAGGAGGGAAAAATGTATGACCATTTTGTTGAAGAGAGGTTCTCTTTTGGATGCAGGTTTTGAAAAGTTAGGGTACTGTTGTAACGACTCGATAGTCAAGGGTGTCGAAAAGTATATTCCCGGGACTCTATTTTCGTAAATCATACTTGTAAATATTTTTAATAAATATTTACAAAGTTAGTTGTGTAGTTAATTAGGTTTCGGTTAAGCGAATTTACTTGAATTAAAAGTAATCAAGTATAAGGACTAAATAGCATTTGAGTTAAAAGTTGAATTATAAATTAAAAATTAATTAAAGGCCCAATGTAGTAATTATACCTATATATATGTATAGTGGACGACATATGTTATAAAAATATGTTATAATATTAAGAAATCTTAATTATTAAGTAAATGTATATATGTATTATATAATAATAATTAGTACGATAAAACAAAATAGGTATTACAAGAATGAATAAAGAAAAAAAAATAGAAAGACATGCAAAATTAAGAAAGAAAAAGAGAAAGAAAGAAGAAAGGAGATGCACGGCCTAAGGGTTTCAAACTTTCAAATTTCAATTGGTTAGTCAATTTAGTCTCTTTTCTTGTAATTTTTATATTTTTGGAATCCTGGTGTTAAGTACTACCTGACTCATGTTGAAATTTTAGCAATTGTTAAGATTCTAAATGTTGTTAACATTGGATAGTTTTAATATTAGGGATTAAATTGATAGATTTTTAAGCTAGAAATGAAAAAGGATTAAATTGTAGAATAACTTGTAAATTTTGAGTAATAGGGACTAAATTGTGAAAAATTCAAAATTTAGGGGTTTAAGTGAAAATTGGGAGTTGAATTTATTTTAAAGTGAATTTTGTATGAAAATATAGAATTAAATATAAAGAATAAAAATTAGTCTTGGTTTAGGGACAAAATTGAAATTTAGGTAAATATTAAGTAAAAATTGAAATATTCAATATGAAATTGAATTGTGTTGTATTGATGAATTTAAATTGTTTTAATTTCGTAGCTAACGTCGTATTGGAATCCTCGACTAAAAAGGGGAAGGATAAAATCAACGTCGAATAGCTCAAAATCCACGGTTTGTATTTCTATAATCCGAACCTAGTTGTTAATTGTTGTAATTCGATTTAATGCATATGGTAAGTGTTTGAGGTGAGTATTTGAAATTTTGATAGTTGATTGAAATGGATTGAATTGGTATATAAATTATGAATGTATTGATTATTGAATTGAAAGGAATATATGTGCTAATGTGAAAGTTGGATATTGATTATTATAGATTGAATTGAATTCATGTGTATATGTGATTATATGAAAAATTTATGTTGGATATTGGTTGTTTTTGAAATGTGAAATTAAACCCTATTAACTATATCGGGCTAAGTCGGATATAGATGGCATGGTATAGGATAGGAAGAGTTCAGGGATTTCTTCGACTTTGAGTCGATGAGGCACTGGGTGCCAATCTACTTCGGTTTAACCGATAAGACACTGGGTGTCAATTTATATAGCGTTGGGCGCAGTTATTACTTCGAATTTATCTGATGAGGCACTGGGTGCCAAACTGGTGTGTTGGTTGGATCCGTGTATCCGTCCGAGTCCGAATCCTATTAATAGGGGTAAATAAATAATAAAGTTCTATAATTGATATTGAAATGACGTGGTATGATAAATGGAAGTGATATAATGAACTGAAAATGAAATGTGAAATATGTTGTAAACACATGGAATATATAAGTTATATACTCATGAATTGAATATGGAATGAATAACGCTCTTGTTTAAATGAAATGTGGTTGGATATGTGAATAGCTATTTATATAGCAATTGTGTGAATTGAGACAGTGTTCATCAAATGAAATATGATAGCATGTGTAAATTGAATGTAGTATGAAATGATGTGCTAATATGTATGAATTCAAAAGGTTGGCATATGATAGTTGTAATCTTAGTCATTAATATGTGTTTATAATTAAATTGTGCATTTTGTATTCTCTTGTCTTTAAATGTTTAGAATATAGAAATATCACTGAGTTTTACTCAGTGTACGGTTTTGTTTTTCTGTGCACAGGTTAGGTACTTCACTTTTGATTACCGATTCAACATCCAACAATAATCTCGAACTCAAATGTGGCAATGTTTGTCTTTTGTGTTGGCATGTACCTAGGATATCTAGATGATAGTTATTTTGTGGATGGATTGTAAATGAGGTTATAAGTGTAATGTTGGTTTAGTATTTATGTAAGCATGTATTTGTGTTTGAAGCCATAGTATGGTATGTTGAATTGAAGCAATGCTTGATATATGCATGCTAATGATGAATAATATTATGATTTTTTTAAAATGTTTGAAAATGAACGATTTAGATTACGGTTACTCAGTAATACTTTGAAACCTTATTTCAGCGATGGATACGGGTTAGGGGTGTTACAACAGTGTTTGTGAAAATCAGACCTGTGTTAGTTTTGATTTGGCAATGCACAAGTCGAAGGGTAGAAGTCTTTCAAATTCTAAGCACAAATTCGACTAAGCTAATTCCCTGTATAGTTCAAGATAAGCCCGTGGCGGGCTTTGACAAAGATGACGTTGTGAGAATTCATGTCAAGGTGAAGATTGTTAGAGTTGTGTGACCCAAATTCTAAGAGATTGCTTGCAAGTCAAGTTAAACAAAATATATTTTCTTTCTAGAAGATTTAGTATTTATTAGTACAATATATTTAACATTTATTACCATAATTTATTTGACCTATGAATTTAGCCTATAAATAGGCTATTTTACAACCTTAGAAAAAAACACTCATTGAAAGATTAGAACTCATAACACTTTTGGAGAATTTTATGTTTACATTTTGAGGGTTCTTTGTTTTCAGGTTTCGGGATTTAGTTTTTTATCTCCATCTTTTGTCCTATTCATTCTTTTGCCATTATAGTAAAATTATCTTTGCCCGTGATTTTTTTATCTTATTTGGAGGGGTTTTTCCACGTTAAATTTGTGTGTTCAATTTCTCAATTTCTTCCGCTATTTTTGCAACGACCCGTTTTTAGTGTTGTCGGGAGTAAAGTTTTCGAGACTACAAATTCCAGCTAGTGAGCCAGTATATATTAATTATTTAGTATTTATATGGTAACAAATGTCGTATAAAAATTTGGTGGTGAAATTTTAAAGTTCAAATAATTAATTAAGTAAAAAGGGACTAAAGTGTAATAGATGTAAAAGTTGAGATTTATTAGTAAATATGTTAAATAGTTATAAAAAAATAAATTATGGGACTTAATGGGTAATAATACCAAAGCTTTGGGTAGTGGATGTTTATGGAATGGGTTTTTTATGGGCATTGAAACCACCAAATAAAAAAATTCCTATAATAAAATAACTCTAAACAGTAGTAAAGAGTAGTAGGGTCGAGTCCACATGGATTGGTAATTACGATATGCTTTTGTGTTTTTTTTGTGAACATAATTTCTTTCGTGTCGGTAATCATGGCAATAGTCGTACCCACGACTCCAAACGAACCTGCTGAAAAATAAATTAAATAAATAAGGAGAGTTGGAAATGTCTAGAAATTAAATAATTGAGATAGCAGAAATAAGCAATTAAAGAAATCAAAAGTAAAAATAAATTAGAAAATGAATTTAGATTTTGCAAATAGAATTATAAAGCCTTAGGCCTAGACTCAGTGAAGTCTGGTCTCTGAATCAATCCTTGAAAATAGGTTTTTTCTTCCAAACAATAAGCTCGTTATAGCGGCTAAGAACGTCCTAACCACCAAATTTTCCTCTTCTAGTTGATTCTGGTTTGCGCTGCAACCCAACCCTTACCGATTATCCAACCATGATACACGCGTTTGGGATTCAAGACTTCGATAGCCTTGCATTTTGAAGAACCCAAATCGGATTAACTGCCTCAACAGCGCGGGACGTTTAAATCCGATCACTATCTCCCTTGATTTGTTCGCGAAAATATGAATACTGTACGGTTGAATTGTCTCTCCAACTGTCCACCAAAATGACTCCAACCCAACGCGCTTTTTGAATTGAAATCGTGTTAACTTTAAGGGAAGAATTTGTCAATCCTGATATTCTAGAGAGATGATGAATACCGATTTGAAGGATTTTTAGTGCGAATACATTTCTCACGATTCCTGACCGAAAAGAATACCGACCTAAAGCTAATTTGAATTTAATGAAGCATGAAATTAATCATGCTTTGGTTGGTTATGGAAGTGGATTTGAATGGAAATGGTGGTAGATGAAAGGGGAAGGGCTTGGGAAACAATTAAGCTAAAATATTGAAATGGAAACAAAAGTTGGCAGAATGCCTGCACTCTTTCACGCAAAGTAAGAAAGAAAATAAATTGGTTTTTTTTATTAATTGCCAGAAAAATCAAGGTGTATTTTTTCAAGTCCACCATGCCACCTATTTATACATAAACCATATGCTAAAATTAGGCTAGTCCCACCTACCCACTAATTAAATGAAATATGTATTAGATTTCTTTTTTCTAATTTTGACTTTTACAAAGTCAAAAATCTTATCAGCCCCTAAATGTCTCCATATTTCTGATTCGACCCTTCTTCAATTGCTCATCCTTCAATTTAATCCTTTTCTGCTTGTTTTCGAATTAAAGCATCTGGATTTCGTTCTTGACAAAATTTAAACATAAAATTTACCAATTAGCAGAAAGTAATTCAAGAACAAGTTGATTTGAGTACGTTAAGTACGCAAAATAAATATGCTATCAAATCCCCCTATTTAGCTTATGTTTGTCCTCAAGCATACTGTACGTTCCTTTATTAGAAATTATTCAGTAACTTATCAAAAAGCAAACCTCTTTTCCACAACCATGATCAATGCAAACAATTTAGGCGAAAACAATGAATAAGTGCTCAAATACTTAGTTTGATCTCCATAAAACTCAAACATGCAAATTAAATCATTTCACTAGATTGAGTTTGAACCAAATTTGCAATGTATTATTCTTAGTTAATTATGTAGTAAATTTGGGACATAGTCAAACCTTTTTACGTGAATTAGGATCACAACCCAAGCATCCTACTCCAGTTACTCAATTTGACATGTCTCCAAATAGACTATTTTTCCCTACTCATGGAAACTCAGTTAGCGGAATGTTTGAAAGTTTTCAGTTCGTCACTTGAACCTTTTTACACAAGATGAGATGACAACCCAAGCACCTCATCCTAGTTATTAAATTCGATCACTTTTTTGAAATCTTCACTGATAACTTAAGCCATCAGCGGAGTAGTATTTATTCTCTTCTTTTCTTTTTTGAATTTATTTATTTATTTACTTACAAGAAAATACAATATTCTTACCAAGCAATTATAAACAATCAATTTTCATGAAACAATCTAATTACATATATCAACTTTAAAACACACATGTCGATTAAACTAGATATTTGAACACTTTAATTCAAGAATCACCCAACTATCTAAATTGACTAAGTAATGGAATTAGAGGCTTAATGTCAAATAAATTAATGAATAATCCAGCATAGGAACTACTACATGCGAATGAGAAACATACAGCAAAAGAGATTCAAACATGCACAGTTACTAATCCAATCCCCCCACTTAACCTATTCTTGTCCTCAATAATATATTATATGAATAAAAGTTTAGTAAAGAGAAATGTTAAGTATACTCCCCATGCGTATCTAACGTGGTTGTTGGTATTGAGAGTGACTACTTTGCAAGAAGTCAAGAATCGTAGAGACTTGGGTTTCCATTATTTCAAGTCAAGCTTCAATCCGGCTTAAATGTGCCTCTATAGATGAATGAGGCTACTCTTTTTGCTCCATTGTAGTGAAATTGGGACGTTGGCGAAAGACCCTATTATTGTGAGCAGTTCTTGTACTTGGAGGAACAAAATAATACGTAGTAGGGGTGCTAGAAAGCAAACCCATTGAATCTAAACAATACTCATCTAGATTATCCATAGTATATATGCACATGTTGAGGATGATAAATCAACTTCAGAGGGAAAAAGTTGAGAGGTTAAATTTGTAATATATGGGCCAAGTATTAGTGGTCGATTAGAGCATAAAAGACCATGAAAGTTTCGTGCAAACCAATATCCTAAATTAACTTTAAATCCATAATGCATACATCACGAAAAGAAGAATTCTATTTTAGTTAAAACAGATGATGAATCATTTCGACCTGAATAGCTAAAAGCTAAAAACCAATGAATATATCTCAAAGCAGGTTCATGCACCAACAAGGCCTTAGTGGTCTTGGGATTTAAAAGTTGATTCCCGGAATGAGTTGAAGTAGAATAAATAACATTAGCATGAAAATACTTGTTATATCCAATAATGCAGTATGGTAAGAATCGCTTTGAACATCGTTAGGGTCAATGAAACCTATGGCGACGTTACGATTTGAAATCGACATCCTAAAGTCTTTACCAAGTAATTGAAAATAGACAACATCTTGAGTTTCAACAGTTCACAGTGCATTAATATTGAAGCTAAATGTTGTTAGAACTCATAATCTAGTTCATAATATGCAATACATTTCGACCCAATAGCTTCAAAATAGTTCAACACAACATCATGTATATTTAACATATCAAGGATGTAAAGATCAATTTGCTTAAAGATCGGGAGTGGATGTTGTAGAATGTTATCGTATCTTGTGTGATGCTTTGAGGTTGTAAAGTTCAAACACCCTCGTAATCGTCATTCAGTAGGAGTAATGTAGGTACGACCTAGCCTATTACGTTGACCATCTCGGGGATGGTCAAATATTTTCGTTAGACGAGCGGGGTGGTGGACTTAAATTTCCAGTGGTGGATGATCATGTTCGACATTGAAAAACAAGCTTGTTTCTAGTCGAAGGACCTTCGCCATGGTCGTTAGAAGTCCCTGCCTCATCCGAACAACCTACATAGTATGTTAGTAAAGGTAAAACATGTTGTAAGTTAGGAATTGACCTGTCGGAAGTAGCGGGATTGCTGTGCGAGCGTTCTGTTTTGATCAGAGTTGGGCTTCATCAATGACAATTTCTAATAGGCCCAATATTTGTCTTGTAGGGGGTGGAGATAGATTCGATTTGTCATTTTCTAAATCAACGACAAGACGCGCTAAAAATCAATTTTGTCCGCAATTAAGAGAAGTCGGGAACCTGTTGATTGCTGGGTTCCTAGTTCAAACCATGGTTTACGTATGGGCTTGAGAAACAAATGGCGTTTGTTTACTGTTGCTCACGGTGGTGATTTCATGGTGGTTGACATTTGGGGTTCGGTGGGTATTGTTGAAAAGAAAAGAAGAAGAAGAAAAAGAAATATGAGAGGTGAATGGTGAATAGTGGTGTTTGGGGAAAAAGAAGAGCTAATCGACGATGAGAGAAACGGTGAGACCATGACAATTTCGTGGGGTCCAAGATCAATGGTGACGGTGCTCGTGAATTAGTGCCGGTTGGTGTTGTTCTTGTGCAGTAGTGCAAGGAAAGAAGAAAAAGGGAGAAGAATTAGTGACCGATCGATGTTATGGCGGTGTCTGGAGATGGTGTCGGCATGATGGTGTTAATGGGGGTTAGGGTTTTTATTGTGAAGAGAATAAGAAGAAAATGAAAGGGAGAGGTAGGGTGAGGGGCCTGGGGGTGTTCTTTTTCTTCTTCTTCTTCTTTTTTTTTTTTTTTTTTTTTTTTTTCATTTTGGCCAGTATAAGCCTTCTTTTCCCTTTTTTTTCTTGGCTCATTATTGGTCGTTTAGCCCGTTTTCTTTTTCTTTTTTTTTTCTTTTTGGGTTTCGTTGGTCCTGTTTGGGTTTTGGGTACTTGGATTTGTTTTGGATATGGGATAGGTAGGTTAAGTGGTTTTGGGGTTATTATTTGGGTTAGGGGATTGGTTATTATTTGGGTAGGGGTGTTGGGTTTGTTTGCAGGAAAATAGATGACAACACTTAACATGGCACACCCACGCCACGATTGGTATTTGATTTTTGAAAAATTGTCAACCTTAGCCACATTCTTGGAAACTATCACATTAAATGGATTAAATAATAATTTATTTATTTCCAACCTAAATTAAAATAAAATTCAAAATTAAACAAATTAAAATAAATTTGGTTGCCTCCCAAAAAGCTCTTTTGTTTAACGTTGTTAGCTCAACGACCTGAAAGTTTATTCAATTGGATCTTCGAGGATTAATTCCTCAACCATGTGTACTTGAAAATTTTCATAGAAAGGCTTCAATCGCTGTCCATTAACTTTGAAGATTTTTTTAGATTCTTCTATTTTGACTTCGATTGCACTATACGAAAATATGAGTAATAACAAAAGACCCTAACCACTTAGTTTGGAGCTTACCTGCAAAGATTCTTAGTCTAGGGTCATAAAGTAATACTTTCTGCCCTACAACAAATTGTATAGGTTATCTTTTGATCATGGTATGACTTGATTTTATCTATATAAATTTGGGCACTTTCATACGCTTCTCCTCGAACTCCATGTTGCATTGCTTAACCGCCCAAAACGCCTTGTGTTCTAATTCTACAAGAAGATGACATGGTTTACCAAATATAAGTTGATAATGAGACATACCTATGGATACCTTATAAGTTATGCAGTATGCCCATAACGCATCATTTAGTCACAAACTTCAATCTTTCCTATCTGGTTTAATAGTCTTTTCCGAAATCAATTTGATCTCTCGATTTGATACTTCTGCTTGACCATTTGATTGAGGGTGATAAGCCGTAGCAACTCGTTGCACTACCCCATATTTTTTTCAAAAGTGTTTCGATTACCTTATTGCAGAAATGTGTTCCTCGATCGCTGATCAATGCTCACGGTGTGCCAAATCTGGAAAAAATTATAACTCTTTAGAAAACCCACTACAGTTTTGGCATCAACACAACGAGTGGCTTTAGCTTTCACCCATTTTGATACATAGTCAACTGCAAGTAAAATATAAATTTTACAGAATGATGAGACAAAAGGCCCCATAAAGTCAAGGCCCAATACGTCAAGAATTTCACATACATGTATATGTGTTAGAGGCATTCCATTTTTTTGGCTTAAATTTCCTACCTTTTGAAACTTTTCACAAGTTTTACAGAATAAATATGCAACACGAAAAATATGTGGCCAATATAGTCCACATTCAAGTACTTTGTGTGCAGTTCGTTTAGGGCCAAAATGTCCACCACATGTGTAAGAATGACAAAAAGATAGAATCGATTTTACTATAGCTTCTGCAACGCATTGTTGAATTACCTGATCAGAACAATATTTCCAAAGGTAAGGGTCGTCCCCAATATAGTATTGCGATTCTCTTTTAATCTTGTCCTTTTCAGAATGTGATAAATTAGAAGAAATTATGCATGTAGCAAGGTAATTCACCATGTATGTGTACCAAGGAAAAATTATCTGAGCAGAAAGTAGAATTTCATCCAGGAAATTATCTTTAAGAGGTGTGACATCTTTTGATGGAGGTATTCAACTCAGATGGTTAGCTACCAAATTCTCGCGTCCTTTCTTATCCTTTATCTCAAGATCGAACTCTTGCAAAATTAATATCCATCTAATAAGCCTTGGCTTTGCTTTCTTTTTCCCGATAAGATATTTAAGACTTGCATGGTTAGAGAAGACAACAATTTTAGTTCCTAATAGATACGATTGAAACTTTTCCAAAGTAAAGACTATAGCCGGAAATTCTTTTTCAATGGTCGAGTAATTACTTTGGGCGGCATCCAAGGTCTTAGATGCGTATGAGATAATGTGTGGTTCCTTTTCGATTCTTTGCCCAAGGATCGCTCCTACACTGTGGTCACTTGCGTCGCACATGATTTCGGAAGGATAGTTCCAATTTGGTGGCTGAACTATGGGTGCCGAAATAAGTTTATATTTGAGCATGTCAAACACATCCCTGCATGATTGGTCAAACTCAAACTCTTTCTTCTTCTAAGAGAGATTACAAAGTGGTTGTGCAATTTTTGGAAAATCTCTAATGAACCGCTTGTAGAAACTTGCATGACCAGGAAAATAACAGATCTCCCTCACAGTTGTGGGGTATGAAAGTGAGTTAATAATATCAATTTTTGCTTTATCAACATAAATTCCTTTAGCAGAAATGATATGGCCTAGAACTAATCCTTTGTCAACCATAAAATAACATTTCTCATAATTTAGAACAAGGTTAAATTCTAGGAACCTTTCTAAAATTTTAGCAAGATTTGACAAACATACATAAAAAGATTCACCATACACAGTAAAGTCATCCATAAGTACCTCAATTATTTGCTCAACATAGTCGAAACATATACTTACCATACACTTTTGGAACGTGGCTGGTGCATTGCATAGTTCAAATGGCATCTGTCTATAGGTGAATGTACCAAAGAGACACATAAACGTCGTCTTTTCTCGATCCTCCGGTGCCACTGGAATCTAGAAAAAACTTGAGTAACCATCAAGACAGTAGTAATGAGATTTTCTAGCTTGACGTTCTAGCATTTGGTCAATAAAAGGAAGTGGAAAGTGATCTTTTCGAGTTAAAGAATTCAACTTCCTATAATCTAAGTAGACTTTCTACCCATTTTGGACCTGAGTGGGAACCATCTCACCTGCCAAATTTTTAATTACAGTTAGGCCAGTTTTTTTTGGTACTACATGAATTGGGCTAGCCCAATTGTTGTCAAAAATGGGATAGATCATCCCAGTATCAAGTAAGTTTTAAACTTCTTTCCTTACCAGTTCCATCATGGGTGGATTAAGACATCTTTGGGTCTCTCTTTTGGGAGTTGCATTCTCTACAACTTGAATTTTATGCGTACAAGTCGAGGGACTCAAACCCTTAATGTTAGAAATCCTCCACCTGATCACCCCTTTATAATCTCTAAGAACTTGTACCAAAATTTCCTCTTCTAACTTCGAAGTTCACTCGAGATTATTATTGGCAAGATATTTCTTTTTCCTAGAAAAGCGTACTTCAAATGGTCTGAAAGTGGTTTGAGTTCCAATTTTGGGGCCTACAAAATAGATGGTAAAAGCTTAGTTTGTGAAGGAGATAATTTAAAAGTTTTACATAATTTTTTTTTTGTAATTACGATGCCTCCATATGAACAACTGTTTGGCGAGCAAACTCCTCGATCGTCATCCAATCATCTTGATATTCAAAATGTAATTCAGTTAAAGCCTCAAGTATATCAATATTAAAAACGTTAGTAATCATGCTGGGACGGTTCATGGCCTTATAAACGTTAAATTTCACCATTTCTCCATCAAACTCCATAGTGAGTATCCCACTTCGTACCTCAATATTTGTTTGTGTGGTACTAAAAAATGGTCTCCCAAGTAGTATATTGGAGGAATTGGCCAAATTCTCGTCCTCTATGCCGACAATGTAGAAATCTGCAGGAAAAATCAGTTCATGTACCTTAACAAGGACATCCTCTAGCACTCCCTTCGGATGCACTACTGACCTATCTACAAGCTGAATGATTACACTTGTTTCCTTTAAAGGACCCGCATTTAGTAGTTTATAAATAGACAAAGGCATAATATTAATAGATGGACCTAAGTCGCACATAACTTTTTTAATATCGACACTACCTATTTGGCAAGATATGAAAAATATAGCTTGATCTTTACATTTAGGTGGTTTTTTCCTTTGTAAAATGGTAGAGACATTTTCTCCGACACTCACTTTTTCATTGCCTAAGAGCTTCTTCTTATTCGTGCATAATTTTTTTAAGAACTTTGCATACTGTGGAATTTGCTTAATCGTATCAAGAAGAGGGATGTTTATTTCTACCTTCCAAAATTGTCAAGGATCTCATTCTCTTCTCACTCCTTTTTTTATCAGACAATTCTTCTAGTAAACGGAGGTGGTACTCCAAATGGTTTTTGTGGTGCCGTTTCCATTGAAGCCTCTGAGTTAATTTTCTTCTTGTATTGACCAGTGTCATGGGCACGACTTGTGCCAGGTATGGGGGTTCCAAAACCTTTCCACTTCTTAATGTCATAGCATTTGCATTATGTCGATGATTAGGTTCAGTTTGAGAAAACAATTTTCCTTGCGACTCCAATCAACTAACTGTAAGCACAAGCATACTCATTTGTTTATCTAAGTCTTAAAGATGTGTTTCTGCCTTCTGTTGAAATTTCTCAGTATTGTTAGCTAACCTTTCCAGTATTTCTTCCGAAGATGATTTTTGATGTGGTAATTGTTGATTTAGAAGCGACCTTTGTTGGTATGGTTGATTGAATTGAAGATTCGACCCATAACTCAAATTAGGATAATCTTTCCACCCCACATTATAAGTATTCGAATATGGATCATATCACCTTTGGGGTGCCTCTGGAAAGTTTTTGATAACATTTGTTTGTTCTATTGAACCCTCGTGTAAAATGGGACATAAATTCGTTGGGTGGTCTAGCATAGCACAAATTCCACACAACCGTGCTGGCCTAATTTTATCTGTAAGAAAATTTTGGACAACATTAGTAAGCTTATCAATTTTATCTTTTAGAGATAGAGAACTTAACCCATGAACCCATCTCATGGGTACTGTAGCTGGTTAGAATTATTTAGAGTTCACAACCATGGTTGAAATTAACTCTCTTGCTCTCTGAGGCATCATATTAACAAGTGCCCTTCTACTAGTAGCATTTATCATTTTTGTTTCCATTAGGAGTAACCCCTCATAAAAATGCTGCAAGAGTGACTGTTCAATTAAGGCATGTTGTGGGAAACTTGCACACAACTTTTTGTATCACTCTCAATAATCGTAGAGTGATTCGGTCTTCTTTTTTTGATTTCCTACAATGTCCCTCCTTAATTCGGCTACTCGAGCTGCTGGGAAGAACCTGACAAGAAATAAATGAGACATGTCAGACCAAGTATTGATAGATTATAACATCTCGAATTAGGGCCTAGTCGGAATAGTGGTTTTGATACCACAAATCTAAGATGGAAATAATAATTTTATGGATGTTACGAGGTCCATGATATATATGCATGCCTGTGTGAAAATATCGATGAGAAATTTTACCGATAAGGTGTCCAATTAAGTTATTAGGACTAAATTGCAATAAGTGAAAAACATGTGTTCTAGTTGATTTAAGGGCTTAATTGTGATGAGATTTGAAATTTGGAGTCCTTGTTTGGCAATTAGACCATTATATGACATTATGGACAAAAATGGACATAGGAGGGGTAAAATATCAAAGTTATAATGGAAGGGCATTTTGGTCCATTGGTTAATAAAAGAATTAAAAGGGAAAAATAGTCAAAATTTGTGTCCATCTTCATCCTCCTTGGCCGAATTTCACAAGAAGCCTTAGCTAGGGTTTCTTTCATCTTTCAAGCTCAAAGCAAGTGCATTCTAGCCCCGTTTTTAATGTTCTTTATATTTTTGAAATCCTCGTAGCTCGATTTAGCTATTTCTACCTTAATTTGAGCTAGGGTTCATGTTAAAAAAATACCCATGAATGACATGCTTGTGCTTTGATGTCTAATGGAAGAATTTGGAGGTTTGAGTTGTGATAAACAACTTTTACTAGGTGGTTTTTTGGTGAAATTGATAAAAATGACCTAATTGTAAAAGTTGTAGAAACTATGCGTAAATGTGTGAATAAATGAAAAATGTGGGTTGGTATAAGAAGGAAAATGATTCGACTAGGCTTGAATAATGTGAAAAACTGGTACTTTTCGTTTTACAAGCCTAGGGATGATTTTGTAATTTTGTAAAATTTTAAGGGCAAAATTGTAATTTTTCTATATCGTGATTTTTGGATTGAAATGAATAATGTGTGTATTAAATAAGCTAAATGTGCTGTTATAGATCAAGAGGGACGAGGGATAGACCTTGACCGAGGAAAAAGCAAGGTTGTGGACTAAATCACTAATTTGCCATATTTTTCACGAAGGTAAGTTGTGTGTAAGTAATTCAACGACTCCAATATTACGTATTTAATATTTGAAATTATATGATACATGTATGTATGCATTAATAAAATTTACTTATGATGATCCAATGGAAGTTTAGTGATAGCCTCGTGTCTCAGAAGCCCGGGTGACCCAAAGGAATACTTAGGACTTGGATGTCGTGACACTGTGCTAAATGTGCCTATGTAAGACCATGTCTGGGACATGGCATCGGTGATGATACGTGTGCCAGTGTAAGACCATGCCTGAGACATGGCGTCAGCAATAATATATGTGCCTGTGTAAGACCATGTTTGGGACATGGCATCGACGATGATATGTGTGCCAAAGTAAGACCATGTCTGGGACATGGAATCGGCGATGATATGTGTGCCAGTGTAAGACCATGTCTGGGACATAGCATCGGTGATGATATGTGGATTCATGTAAGACCATGTCGGGGACATGGCATTGGTACTATTGTAACACCCCTTACCCGTGTTCGACGCCGGAACAGGGTACGAGGTATTACCGGACTTAATCACTAATCATCGTATAAAAATCGATTCATAATTTCACTCTAATTTAAAACTTTTTCAAATACATTCAAGCTGTCCCTTAAAAAGAGCTTACAAGGCCCGTATCATGCTTTAATTCAACCACACACATAGGCAAGCATGCACATTCATAAATTGCATCGTTTAATTAATAACATAATCAAGACTATCTACATTAAATGACTTTATACAATAGAGACCTTCAAATAACATAGGTCAGTATTTTAGGCCAATTCCTAGAAACTTAGTATAAATTAAATGAGTCTCCATACATGCCAAAGACTTAAAAATACTTTAAAACCTTTATATATCGATCAATAGTTTGATAGTGTGATTTAACCTCCGGCGACCTCCAACTCGAGCTAACATCTGAGACACTATAGGAAAAAGGAAAGGAAGAGAGTAAGCATTATAGCTTAGTAAGTAAGTATGTAAATATTAATAAACAATACATTATCATACTTTAAATGAAGTCACAATATGATCCCGGAATATTACCATCACAAACACACAAATACTTTCACTATTACAATCATAAACAGGTTCAAAATAAGCTGTCTAGCAGAGTACCAGCAGCTAAATTATTTATTTCTGGAGCTACAGAACTCCAAATTACAAACCGTTAATTTTTTTTTGAAACTAGATTCACGTATATTCTTACCATAAAATTTTCATAAATTTTGGTCTAGCCAATTAGTACAGTTTATTCATTGAAGTTACCCTTGTTTCACTACTCAACTGTTCTGACCACTCTTCACTACGAATCAATTTTCTCCTCATACAGAATTCAAAGTATATTTTCGTTTATTTTATTTGAAACTAGACTCATTAAGGATTTCAAGAATATAAATTATATCCTCTAATTATTTTTGTACAATTTTTAATGATTTTTCCAAGTCTGAACAGGGGATCACGTAGTCATTCTGAACCAGTCTCTCAAAAACTTAAATATCTCATAATATAGAATTCCTTTGCTTGCTCTGTTTCTGTTATATGAAGATAGACTCATTAAAATTTAATTTGATATCTCATTCAGTCTCTGATTCAATTTCTACTATTTTTGGTAAATTTTTAGATTCATGTGACTGCAACTATCCATAACAGTTTTATTGTCAATTTTGATCTTTCACACTTCAATTGTATTCATCACTTAACCATAACAATCTTTCCAATTTCCAATCACATATCGAGCATATTGCTCATAAGTTACACACGTATATACTTACACTTATCATCACAAAGTCATACACAATTTCATTTAATCAATTTCCCAGTTGAACGCGCCGGAATAATAATGAATCTGTGATGGTATCGCGCACACACCCCACCTTTAAAATCGAAGCTCTCTTGTACACATAGTGGCCTTCACTTAGCACCACTCATGTGACCTAACTCGATTGTACACATAATTTTGGCTCTCTTGTACACATGGTGAACACTTAGTACCACCCATGTGACCTAGCCAGTTTATCTCGTAGCTCTCTTGTCTACATGGTGTCCTTCACCTGGAACCATGCATGCGACCTAACTACATATATCCCGTAGCTCTCTTGTCTACATTGTGTACACATAGTATCACCCATGCGACCTAGCTACATCATAATGTCTCGTAACTCTCTTGTACACATGATGTGCACTCAGCACCATACATGTGACCTAGCTACATACCATCTGTATCATCCAATCTTTCCGAAGGTTCAACCGGGATTTCTCTCTCTTTCTAATACTTGATTCCATACTTCCAATAGTCAATTATGATTCAAAAATCAGCTACAATACATAAAATATGCTGAAATATAAAAACATAATAAAGATAATGTATTATTTACATACGAACTTACATACTTTCTCATTTCCATATCGAATTAATATTGAACATTTAAATCATCATAATTATACTTACTTTCAATACCTTGGCAATCATAGTAAATATATCAATTTTACATTGAAACATGCATAAATTAATGCTTATTATACATATGAACTTACCTCGATACTAAAACGGCCATTTTACCAACTTTCCCGATTTTTGATTTTTCTCCCATTCTAGGTTCAAATCTCGTTTTTCGGGATCTAAAACATCATATTTTACTTATTTAATTAATGTAATATTCAAAACAGTCCTTAACCCAAACTTTTGAAAAATTACAATTTTGCCCCTAAACTTTTGCATATTTACACTTTTGCCCCTAGGCTCGGGAATTAAACTTCATCCCTTATTCTTATGTTTTATGACATGCTGATCATTTCCCCTTCTATGGCAACATCAAATTCTCACTCTAACACATAGTTATGAACAATAACAACTTTTACCGATTAAGCTGTTTTACTCATTTTTGCTTAAAACCGCTTAGCAAAAGTTGTTTAACATAATTTCAGCCTTCATATTCTACCATAAAACATCAAAATAAACACATTTTACCTATGGGTATTTTTCCAAATATGAACCCTAGCTTAAATTATTCTAGAATAAGCTTAATCAAGTTACCGGGATTCTAAAAACGTAAAGAACTTGAAAAACGGGGCTAGAACGGACTTACTATTGAGCTTGGAAAGCTTGAAAACCCTAGCCATGGCTTCCCCCATGCTAATTTCGGCCTCCATGAAAAAGATGAGTCAATTTTGGCTTTATTTTCCCTTTTTATTTCTTTTAATTACCAAATGACTAAAATGCCCTTAAGGCCTTTCTTTAAAATTTTGTCCTATTCATGCCCATTTTTGTCCAAACGAAATATAATGGTCTAATTATTTATTTAAGGACTTCCTCTTTAAACCCCCATTTCAATCAAGTACTTATGAATTAGAACACATATTTTGCAACTTTTGCAATTTAGTCCTAAAAGTCCAATTAAGCACTTTATCAGTAAAATTACTTAACGATATTTTTACAAAATATTTTAATCAATAAATAAACCTTAAAACTTAATCGAAATAAATTTTTTGACTTCAAATTCGTGGTTTTAAAACCATCATTCTGTTTAGGCCCTAAATCAGGCTGTGACAGCAACTTCTACAAATAATCCCTAATAGGCAAATTAAACATGCAATCTATAAAATTTCTTATCAATACTCTAACACATGCATCTAATCACTCGGTAAATCATAAAAATTAATCGAAATAAACTTTTCTATCTCAGATTTGTGGTTTCGCAACCACTATTCCATTTAGGCCCTATTTCGAGATGTTACAACTATAATTGGTTTATGACATTCCCGTGTGTCCTTTAGGATTCCGGTGGTTCAACGGGCCATTCAAGATGTTGGTTTAAGAAGTAGAGTGATATGAGTAAGAATGCACGGTACAGGTATGTACGTAAACCTCATGAGTATTGAACTCGATTCATGTTTGGAAATTTAGCATGAGTAGAAAGGAGTAAGATAAGCTTGATGTTTAATGACATTTAATGTCCCTTTGACTATGTTCATGTGTGTAGTATGATACTGTGGTGATAATTTATAATATGTTTAATCCATGAATATCTTGACTTATGTTGTTATTTATTTACATGCAACATACTAAGCCCTGTGCTTACCCTTCTCCCCTTTCCCTTTTGTTTTAGCATCATCAAGCTAGCTCAGGGATCATGGACGTCGGAGCTTGAGTCAGACTATCAACAAATGTTTTTGGGTATAATTAGTTTACTACATTTAAGTATGGCTTGAATAGGAGACTTAGTATTTTGTTATAAGTGTCATATTTGTTAGCCAAGGTGATGGCTCCTTTTGGTATATTATTCCATTTTGTATATGATCATGAAATATGGCTCATATTGATTATTAGGTTGAAATCCCTAAATATTGTTACATGCATGAGATGTGTTATTACTTTTGTGGTGTGTGCCAAATGTTTGATAAAATGTGGACTTTATGTTTGATGGATAAATGATGCTAATTGGTATGGTCACTATATTAATAAAGGTAAAGAAATGTATTAAATGAACTTAACAAGTCAAGGAGTCCCAATTAGGTGAACTTGATATGAATTTATCATACATGAGTTAAAGCTATGGATGTCTAAGTAACCCTTTTATGCCATGTTAACCACTATTGGCATATGATTGTGTGTTGGGGTTGTTAAGGGTGACAAGAAGGCTTGGAATAGCCTCAAAGTTGTCCACACGGGTAGACACACGAGCATGTGTCTAGGCCGTGTGTTACACACGGTCAGCTCCATGGGCGTGTAGTCCGACCGTGTGTCACTTGCACCCTAGTTTTACAAGTCAGTATGCATGGTAGTAAATACACGGGCAGAGACACGGCCATGTAGAGGACACGACCTTAGGACATGAGCGTGTGCCCAGGCCGTGTGAAGTCTACACCTTAAATGCGAAAATTAAATTCGCCACACAGCCTAGCACACGGGCATGTAACTTGGCCGTGTGATATTAAATGTATGCTGTCGTTATAAGTAGAGAGTTACACGGCCTGGGGACATGGGTGTGTTAAGGGCACACGGGCGTGTCCTTGTGTCCACACGGGCGTGTGACCCTGTTTTACGAAATTTTTTCTAAAGTTTATGGTTTAGTCCCAAGCCGCCCCTGTTGTATGTTTTGGGCCTCGTAGGCCCATATAAGGAACGATATTCATGTTCTTGAATAAATTTTAAAATTGGATGAAATTTTATGGCCTGATTTTACTATTATGCTCAAGTCCGATAATGCCTCATATCCTGTTCCGGCGTTGGACACGGGTAAGGGGTGTTACACAGATCCTTGAGGTAAATAAAATAGCCATTTTTTAGCAGAGTCCACTAACAAGAAAGGAAAGGAAATGAGTTTAATTTGATCCTCGATTACTCTTTGAGGTTTCACGCTTGTGCAAACCTTGTGAAATTCCTTGAGATGGGTATGCGAATTTTCATTTTGTAATCCGCGGAAGGTGGGCAATAGATGAATCAGGTCTGATTTCAACTCAAACGACGTTCCTTCCACCAGATAAGTTATAGATAGGGGTTGTTGTTCATCTAGGGCTGCTACAAATTGGCGTATAGTCTGCTATGCCATATCGTTTGGTTCGTCGAATGAAAAAATGTCATGGTGTAAGATACGATTTCAAACTTGGGATGTGGTCATTTACCGCGTCGAATGGCTTCTCATTGTAGTTTTCGAGCCAACTTCTCTATTTCATGTTTAAATTCTAGATACCCCGATTCTGATATGAATATAAGGAAAACAAACAAAAGTTAGAAAAAATATTTCCAATCCTCGACAACGGCACCAAAATTTGATGGGGGTCGAAACCACCAAATAAAAAAATTCCTACAATAAAATAACTCAAAAAAGTAGTAAAGAGTAGTAGGGTCGAGTCCACAGGGATTGGTAATTATGATAAACTTTCGTGTTTTTCTTGTGAACAAAAATTCTATCGTGTCGATAATCGTGGTAATAGTTGGAATAAATTAAGGGAGTTGGAAATGTCTAGAAATTAAATAATTGAGATAGCAGAAATAAACAATTAAATAAATTGAAAGTAAAAATAAATTAGAAAATGAATTTGGATTTTGCAAACAAAATTATAAAGCCTTAGCCTTGGACTCAGTGAAGCATGGTCTCTGAATCAATCCTCGAAAATGAGTCTTCTCCTCCAAACAATAGGCTGGTTATAGCGGCTAAGAAAGTTCTAACCACCAATTCCTCCTTTCATAGTTGATTGCAGTACGCCCTGCAAACCAACCCTTACCGATTATCTAACCGCAATACACATGTTGGTGATTCAAAACTTCGGTAGCTCTGCATTCTGAAGAACCCAACTCGGATTAATGGCCTCATTTTCACCGGACGTTTACATTTGATCACTATATCCCTTGATTTGTTTACAGAAATTCGAATATAGCATGACCGACTCATCTCTCCAATTGTTTGCCAAAATGACTCCAGCCCAACACGCTTTTTGAATTGAAATCAAGTTAACTTTAAGGGATGAATTTGTCAATCTAGATATTCTGAAGAGATGATGAGTACCAATTTGAAGAATTTTTAGTGCGGATATATTTCTCATGATTCCTAACCGAAAAAAATACTGGCCTAAAGCTAATTTAAATTTAGTGAAGCATGAAATTAATCATGCTTTGGTTGGTTATGGTAGTGGATTTGAATGGAAATGGTGACAATTTAAAGGGGAAGGACTTGGGAAACAATTAAGCCAAAATATTGAAATGGAGACAAAAGTTGGTAGAACGCTTGCACTCTTTCACGCAAAGTAAGAAAGGAAAGAAATTGATTTTTTTTCTATTCAATTGCTGGGCAAATCAAGGTGTATTTTTTCAAGTCCATCATGTCACATATTTGTACATAAACCATATGCTAAAATTAGGCTAGTCTCACCTGCCCACTAATTACATGAAATAAATATCATATTTCTTTTCTAATTTTGGCTTTTACAAAGTAAAAATCTTATCAGCCCCTAAATGTCTCTATATTTTTTATTTGACCCCTCTTCAATTGCTCATCCTTCAATTTAATCCTTTTCTACTTGTTTTCGAATTTAAGCATCTGAATTTCATTCTTGACATATTTAAACATAAAATTCACCAATTAGAAGAAATTAATTCAAGAACAAGTTGATTTGAGTACGTAAAATATGCAAAATAAATATGCTATCAGTTTTGTTGTAAATTTAAAGATTTTTAAATGGTAAATTGTAAATTAAATTAAATTAAAATAAAAGCGAATATTGATGGTCATCTTCTCCAAAAGGAGTTTTACCACTGAAAACACCATAAAAGAGGGCTTGAGCTTTGTTTTGATAAAAATCCTTGCATGTAAGTGTGTTAACCTTCATTTTTAGTACATTTTATATTTTTTGAATCTTTGAAACTAGACAAAGCTAACCTAAGTGTTAAATTGTTAAGTTATGTTAAGTTTAGGGACTGGTTTTTTAGATTGTTCACTGTGCTGGAAATATTGGATGAGTTATGATGTTTTATTGAATAATTTAGCTACTTTGTGTAGTGATTTTTGTTAGCATAAATCCTTAGGGAATTAAATGTTATAAGTTATAAGTAACATGGTTTAAACTATAGAATTTTGGGTGATTAGGGACTGTTTTTGACTAGAGATTTAGCTTAAAGATGTTAATTGATTAAATATTGAAGTATGGACTAAATTGAATGAAGTTAAATTGTTAAGGGAAAATGTATGAAAATGGTAATTATAGGATGAATTTTTGAGTTAAACATTGTATGATATTTGAATTAATTAATTAAATTAAATTATCATATTTAGATCAAGAGACGAGTTGAGCGGTTGTTAACCAAGGGAAGGAGAATGTCGCTAAGTAATTGACTTCGACCATTGGAAGCTAGTGTAATTTTGGTAAGTTCATAGTTCTTGAACTCAAACTTTATTTATTTACTTTAATTAATTTAATTGTTATTTTAATATCTAAGATTAATTATAGATGTGGTTGATTAGTAATTGAAATGAAGAATTATGAAGATATATATATGGATATGGAATAGATCAAAGAATTAATCATAGTCATTTGATTCAAAAGGTTTAATTATGTTATGAGACATTGTGGAGATATACATATAGATTAAGTAGGTATTTGTTGATTCTATTGACTAGTGCTGGGCACATTGAAATAGTTGTAATGTTGGTATAACCAACCAGTGCTGGGCACTCATATGATATCGTTGGTTTATTCGACCAACATTGGGCGCAAAACATTGTTGGTTTAACCGACCAGTGCAGGGCACAATTATTGTCGGTATATCCAACTAGCGCTGGGCGCAAATCTTTACTATGGTATATCCGTTAGGCACTAAGTACCAATAATGATATGATGGTTTATTTTGTAAAATCAATTCCAAGGAATGAGCTTGGCAAAAAAGTTATATAATGGATGTGTTGAGAATTATTGAATATATCCATTATAAAATAGTGGTTGGTAATGAACATTGCATGTTATAAATACAAGAATTATGATAAATAAGTATATGTTTAGCTTTTGGAGTTTAATGAAATTTATTCGATATTTGATTATCCCCTTACATGCAGGTTAGGTACCTATCTTGATTGTCGTCTCAACATCCAGCGATAATCCCGAACCTAATGTTGGTGATGTACTCTTTTTGTTTCTTGGCATGTACCTAGGATGTTAGTATTATGAGGAAAGGTCATTTTGTGTATAGCTATTTGATTATGGAAGTGATGTAACTGGAATATATGTTATGTGAATATGGTAAAGTTCTGTTCTTGTGCCAATACCTGTGTATATGGTTGATGTTATATGATCTATGAAATTGGCTCTTTTGGAAGTGAACGATTTAAGTTCCTTTCCTTGGGTTGATGTATGATATGATATGGTAATTATGTAAAAGCCCATTTTCAATAAAATCAGAGCAGTGGTTTTGGGACCCCAAATTCAATGTAAGAATATTTATTTTATTATTATTTTAGTCATATAAAAATTTCGTTAAGAAATTTTATCGTTTGCATGTTTAATTTGGTAAAAAGGACTAAATTGAAAAAGGTGCAAAACTTGAGTTCTATAAGCTAAAGGGATGTAATAGCTATGAAATTAAATGGTTAGAGGGTTTATGTTGTAATTAAACGATTGATATTACGAGTGGACTTTTTTGGACATTATATATGTTGTTTTTAAAGGTTAATTAAAAGGTTAAATGTGCAATTTAGTAAATAAGGTAAATTAAACTAAAGAAAAATCAATGTATTATCTTCATATTCTTATCTACCAATGAAAATTAACCTAAGAAAATCCATTAAAGAAGCTTAAGCATTCAATCATTTCTCCTTTCTTGCATGTGAGTATTTTTCATCCTATTTTAAATGATTTCTATGTTTTTGGAGTCATTGTAACTTAATCTAGCTAGCCCAGGGACTAATTTGCAAAATTGTTAAAAGATTTGGGTTTTTCCATGAATGTATTCATATTGTTTTTTAAGTTTGATGGAAGAAAATGAATCTTTTTTGTTAGATAAACAACTTTTGTAATGTGAATTTTGTTGAAATTGTCAGATAAGGATTTATTTGTAAAATATGTAACATGTGTGGTTGAAATTATGAAATAATTAAATGTATGAGTTGTTATGGCTGTATATGAATTTCGGCTAGCTTGGGTAGGGATGAAATTAAATGAATTTTTAATTTACGAACTTAATGACTAAATTGTAAAGAAATCAAAACATTACGGGCAAAGTATAATTTTGCAAAAATATGATTTTTGGATTGAATGGAATAGAATGATTATTGAAGGGATTGAATTTGATTATTTAGATCAAGTTAAGCATCATATAGATTTAGATTGATGGAAAGAAAAAGTGTCAGACTAGTTGATCATATTTCTTTGTTTGTGATCGAGGTAAGTTCGTACGTTTAAATAGCATTTTTAATGTGTTTGATTTAAATGCTATTATGTTATATTATCATATTATGTCTCGACGGAAAATCCAATGACGTTTCGACGACTATCGAGCCTCATTTGAACCTTAGGAATAATATATATGATACAAATGGCATGTCATTAGGGTTACCATGTTTTGGGTGCTAGTCTTGAATGTCCTATCGGTGGCTGAGTTCTAACATGTGTTGCGGATACTTGACAACGTGTGAGCAACACTGTGTAGCTATTTCAGACTGATAGCTTGTGTGAGCAAACCCACTTATGGATCAAGAGAGAGCATCTATGTAAAGGAAAAAAAGGAAAGAAATGGTTTTGACTATATGTTAGCACACATTGTGTGAGATTCCCGTGTATCTGATATTATTCTAAGTGGTTCAACGAGTATATAAAGGGAAGGAAAGATACGTGTTCCAGTTGGCAATGTCATTAAGGTATGAAAGGTATGAGGTGCTGATGATCAAAGTGTGTATAGCCATGTTCATGAAAAGTATGAATGATTATGTGCTATATTCATGAAAGCTATTTTATCATGTGGTGTATTTTTGCTAAGTTATGTGTTTAATCACTAACTTGTGTTGTTAATGGTGCTTAGGCTTGTGCCCAGCTATGTTGGATTATTTCATGTTTATATTAAGTTTATGCATTGAAATGGTAAGCATTGTTTATGATTTACGAACTTACTAAGCATTATATGCTTACTTTGTGTTCTTTTCTATGTTTTATAGTTAATCGAAAACTCGTTCGGGTTGGAAGCTTGTCAGAGATCTATCATACTATCCATAAGCTATATTGGTAGATTTTTGATGTTTTTGAGTCATAGTTATAATGGCATGTATAGGTGTTTTGTGCTTGAAGAAGTGGCCATTATGTTTCGCTTGTAAATATGGTATTTTGGTTGATGAACTAGTTATCAAGTTGGCATGTATATAGTGGTTTTATGATTGATGATAATTTGGCATTTTGGTGCTTTTATGGTTAATGTTGGAATGGTGAAGTTGATGTATGTTTTAGTGACCATTTTGGTATGCTTGAGTATGATTTTGGCATGTGGACATGGTGATAAGATTGGTAAGGAAATTAGATGAGAAATATATAGTTGGATAATACCTAGATTATGCAACTATTTAAACAAGTTTCGTTGTTGTGATTGGGGTGCCTTTTGGGCATATTGGTTTTATGAACAAATACCATATTGATTTAGCATGATTATGCATGTTTTAGGTACATTTTAAATGCTTGAATATAGGTGCACATGGCTTGTATGGGTGAGCTTGTTTTCGGTGAGAGAATTGGCTTGAAAATGACCTATTTCTTTTCCACACGACCTAAGAGATAGGCGTGTGTCTCAGCTGTGTGTGACACAAGGCCATACGACACGGCCGTGTGTCCCCTGTAGGTTTCTAAGGGTTGCAAGTTAGACAGTTACACGGCCTAGCCCATGACCTGGCACACAGGCGTGTGAGGCCATTTTGAGAGTTACACGGCCTGGCACATGGGCATGTGGCTTGGCCATGTAACCCACGTCAGAGAGTTACACGGCCTGGGAGACAGTCGTGTCTCCCTACTTCGATTGTTCACATGGCCTGAGACACGGGCGTGTATCTCATTCGTGTGAGTCACACGGCCTAAGCACACGGCCGTGTGACCCCTGTAGTGTGGAAAATTCTAACGTTTTCCATGAAATTTTATATGTTTCCAATTTAGTCCTGGATCATTACTAAAGTGTTTCTAGGGCCTCGAGGGATCGAATAAGGGACATTATGTATGAGTTTGATTGATAACTGCCATAGTTTATTAAATGTTTGAATTCAAATGTTTTAAGCTTTGATTTTTCGATAATGCTCTGTAACCCTACTGTAGCGAAGGATATGGGTTAGGAGTGTTACAAATTAGGTGGATAGTTCTCAATATACTTATATAAGATGAATGTATGTTTTGGTTATGGCTAAATGCCTTTGTCTATGATGATTAAAATGTGGTGTCGTTGAGGACACATTGGTTAGGCACTTAGGTTGTATGAAATTGGCTTGTTTTGACTTGTTGTGAGGTGTTTTTAATGGTATTTAAAGGATGGTTTAAAGCTTTGCTTGGTAGCCAAGATAGGTGTAAAATGTGTCTTGTTTTGAAAGCAAAATTTGGTGTACACAACCTGAGACACGAGCTGTCACACAATCGTGTTTCTTATTTGTTTTCAGTGCAAGTGGGTCCACACAGGAATAAAGAGTTACACGGCCTAGTGACACAGCCGTTTGACCCTGAGCTACACGGTCACAATGAGTTACACAACCTGGTCACGCGGTCGTGTGATCTTATGTTACACATAGTAGGTTACACGGTCTGCATACATGACCATGTTATGAGCCACACGGTCTGGGCTTTGTCACACGGTCGTGTGACCCCTGTTTTTATATTTTTTTAACTTTTTCCTATTTTTTCTATTTTTTTCGAATTGATCCTAGAATGTTCCCAAACTATTTTTAGGACCCTGTAAGCTCGGTTTAAGGCCTGTAAGTGCATGCTCATTATAAATTGAATGTGATTTGTATATTTATAATTATACTTGGATGATTGTTTCTATGAAATGTTAAATGTTTAATATCTCATTGTAACACTCTGTAACTCTGATCCGGCAATAGAGACGGGTTTGGGGTGTTACAATTTTTACTTGTTCGTTGGTTAATTGATTCGTCTTACAAAATTTTTAAAGGAAATACAAAATATTGCAAATGAAAATGTAAAAACTCTCAATAACTAAAAAAAATCCTATGCTAAAATACAAACAAAATAAAAGTCTACTACAAAAACTAGTTATCAACCTCTTTTTTTCTAAATACTTGGAAAATTCCCAGCATGTATATAAGCGATTTTACACATTTTCCTCCTTTAATGAATCACAATTTTTCTACAAAGCATTTGACCTTCCAAAGTTAGGGTCATGACCCTATCACAAATGTCCTTAGGTTACCTTTTGTAACCATCTCTGATCTCATAAAGTTTCACCATTTTCAAACACAACCTTATGATGCTCTTTCCCTATCCCACTCTGCACCACGAAGCCTCACCACATGAGTGAACCTCCAAGTCCACACAACTATAATCATTCAATACCAAGTGAACATGAAAAATAAAAGAATGTAACATAGAATCATACATAGAATCATAAAATGCAAACCTAAAAAAGAAAATAGAAGCATAAAAATATTAAAAAAATAGAAAAAAATTGGAGAAAGAAACTCTTCACTCTCAAACATTTCTGGTTTTAGAGATTTTGTAGTTTCGCTCAAGGATCCAAATGTTGAAAAAAAAAAGCTCAGGGTGGTGAGTTTGTTGTTCAAAACTGACTACAATGCCCCCAAAATTTTTGGTGTCATGATTCATACCATATCGAGGATTAAGCTAGCTAAATTCCTGAGAACGGGCACTGTGGTAATAAAATTTTATTTATTAATCAAATGTGACATTTGGAAAGCTCTAAAATGAAGTTAAAGACGTTACGGCTGAATTTGACGTGTCACATTAAAATGCTATTTCGATCAACTTTGTCTTTTAATAAATATCGCTTGGAAGATAAAAGCCTCTTTGTTTAATTCTTAAGTCAACTTAATTATTTGTTAACCATTTCAAACCAGCCTTACTTTTAAAAACATGTTTGTTGCGGAAGCATCTTACTTTTAAAAACATGTTTGTTGCGGAAGCATTTCAACAATGTTTCAAAAACGTGATTTCATAACGGTCATTTCGTAAATTGGGGTCTAAGTACACTTAATGACCCATCAGTAGGTTCACAATCGTCTCGCGCGACCTATGCAACCTTAAGCAGACAAACAGTGCGATTGGGCCAAAGCCCATTTAAGTACACTCATAGGCCCACATGACCCACTGGCCCACCAGGCCCAAATTCGATCAAAGCCATGTGAGTGACACGGCCTGTCCAACGTTTTCCCACCTATTGGTGAGTTTTACACAACTAGGGCTTATGGGACCATTGGGCCCGAACGACCCAACTCGGCCCAACGTGACCATTACGGCCACAACCCATGAGTTCCCTCATGGTGGCCCCTACTATTGCATCAGATTTTTCACACGTGCGTTCGCACGCTCGTATAGTAACCTTGCCGTTCCTTCGGCTTTTCGACTTTTTTGCCATTTCCGGATTTGCTGATCTAGAGTTAAGGTGGTGTATGTACACACTTGGTTCACGAAATGTGCCATGAATCTACGAGTTCTCTAACCTACATCCAATCATGACCTAATATCAATCCTTAATCCCTAGGGGTAACCATCCTCTTATGATCACTAAATCCCTAATAGGACATAACACTTACCTTGATTAAACAAGTAGGGTTTAATCCTCCCTAAACCAGTGATCACCTACTTCTTGGCAAAGATCTGCATTAACACCTAACTATGTTAAATAAAACCCTAAATGTAAACCACTTGAACCAAGTGAACCACTTACCGAAATAAAGAACTACGAGTGGAGAGTAGTAGCAATCGACCCACAAACAGTACACCCTAACTCGAGGCACAAGGTCGTTCAGTCACACCTGACAGTACCCGATAGCAAAAAGCCAATGTTAGAGGGGAAGAGAAGAACTATTAACAGGGAACAAAGAGAACAACCCTTGCACTTACACCTGAAATGGGGTATACGCCTAATCCCAGACAATGAATAGAGAAGAAAGCCAAAGAAGAACGAGATAAGAGGAAAGGAGAAGTTTCAAGTACTTACCCCAACACCTAGAAAGAAGAAATGGAGAGATGGACAGGGTGGTGAGATGTTTAGCAACTAGAGAAAAGAAAGGTTATTTAGCACAAACAAAAGCCAGAAGAAAAATTGAAAGGGAAGAGGAACAAGATGGGAGGGAACCTATTTGGTTAAAAGAAAACAAGGGAATAATTTTACCAAGTTGCAGAGAGAACAGAAGAAGTCAGCTACCAAACAGACCTCAAAACTGAAAGAGAAAACTACCAAAAGAAACGACAGTTTTAAAAATGGGAACAAAAATCTAAGAAATTCGACACCTCAAAGGCCTATAGCCTAATTTTCATGACCAAAACACTTCACAAATTTGTTCAGCCTTCAACACATTAAACACCTCCCCAACGCCTACACAACCAAAACACTGAGTGCCAGAGTTCAAACTCGGCAAGACTCTAATTCAAATTCAAATCTTCCTTGATTTTCTCCTTAAATTTCTCCCATCCAACTCTGTTCAAACCTTTGGTGTTTCGGTCAAACACAACTTCCTCCCAACGCCACAGGCAAAAATAATCCCCATTTTCACAAGCAGGGATTCAAACCTCAGACCATACCGTTATACAACACGCCACCTTGCCACTCGACCACAGGATCTTTCTATGTCATATTTTATCCCCAATTAATTAAAAGGTCTATAGGCAAAAGTCCAGGTTCCTTGAAAAGAAATACCAAAATAAATTGCAAGGGCCAAGACTTGAACCCAGGCTCCCTTACAACCTTAATGATGCCACAACCACTAGACTACATGCTTCCTTGTGTCATTTATTTAACAAAATAATTTAAAAGGCCTTCATCCAAGCATCCGGGGTTTTATTCACTTAAAACCAAAATTTTTGCTAAAGCCCAGGTTTGAACCCAAGATTTCTCTAGCATTTCTCAAGGCCATTAACCACCAAAGCAGACATTTAATTGTGTCATTTCCTTGCACAATTAAATACTTATATACAACCTCTTTACGAACCCATACTCAAGGCCCAATACTTCTAGGCCCAAATTTGGGGAGTTACAGCTCTACCCCCTTAAAGAAATTTCGTCCTCGAAATTTCCAACTATCTAATAATCGCACCACCCAGGTTACACCACTACGCTTCTGCTGCCCACTCTAATTCTAATTTCAAAATAGATAAATAGTACACTATGGATAAAGTACGGACCAATATTCGCATCTGGAGCGTCTTCATCTTCTCAGCGGCGTGCTGCATAGACCAAAGCTGGTTGCCTCGCCTCAGTATGATCAGCACCTCTTCTTGGTGCTTCATGACCCAAACCGTTTCCACCCCTGGCCTGACCACGCCTCTAGGCAACTACTGCCCACCCTTCGGTGGTTGTATATTACCTCTACCAAAGACTTTCCTCTGATCTGGTCTTTGGGGGAACTTTTTGAGACGATGCTCCATGGGACCACAACTCAGACAGGCTCCTGTTCTCCTTCAGCACTCTCCTGCCTGACATTTTCCATAAATAGCACAAGATGGTAACCCAGTAGTAGCAACAGGGGCCCCAGTTTGACTGGCCCATCCACTCTGGCTCTTCTCTTTGGCCTCTGATCGTAATTAGAGGGATCAGAATCCCTTTTATTTTTGCCCCTTTCTCTTTCCCAGTTTAGGCACTCAGTGCGCTTTACATCTTCAGCAATTTTTACTTTCTCCACCAATGCTGCGAAATCTCGCTCCCTTTGAAGAGCAATCAATACCCGAAGACTGTCTCTGAGGCCGTCTTCAAACCGAACACAATATTCATAATCTGTTGCCACTATTCCTTTAGCATACCAACTGAGTCGTAAGAACTTTGCCTCGTACTCCGCCACAAATCGGTCTCCCTGAGTCAAGTTCAAGAATTCCTTCCTCCGGGCATCCACATAGCTTGCGCCCATGTATTTCCCTTGAAACGCTGATTTTAAGAACTCCCAGGTTATCCAGTCAGGCTGAGTACCCTCTTTCACGGTAAGCCACCACTGGTAAGCTTCCTCTCACAGTAGCGACATTACTCCTTTTAGTTTTTGCTCGAAAGTGCAATCCAGGTCATCCATTATCCTTTCGGTGGCCTCCAACCAATATTCGACCATATTCGGTGCTACTCCTGCGATACCCTTGAAGATCTCGACTCCATTAGACCGGAGTCTCTCAGAAATCGACCCTCGATTCCCAGTACCAGTGTTGGGCCCAATGACCCTTTTTAGAATCTTTAACATTGCTTGGGACAATGCGTCATCCCCAGTTGCTCGATCATATGACCCTGTCTCAGGTACCGGTGAAGCCAGTGCTCCTCTCGCCTTAACGTTGGGCATGTGACCTGATGCCGAAGATCCAGCCCTAACACTTCCACGGCCTCTGCCGCAGCCTCTTATACCCCTTCTAGTGCTCATTATCACTTCACGTATAATTTGGTTTAGAAATTTTATGCAATTTAGCTCATAGTTTCAGTAATTAAACAGATGTTTTATGACAGTAGTAGTTAAGAGTTTTTTTCGCAATCGCAGGCTCGCTACAGTCTTAGTTTCCTATAGTTTTTCAGTTTCCTATAGTTTTTCAGTTTACTCTAGCTAAAGAGTCTCAGTATAGTCTATCATCTAAAGTAAGCCCACTAACTATCTATAATATAATAGTTTAAAATGGATTTTAGTATCAGGAGAACTTACTTGGTTCGACGTCAGAGATTGGGTGTGCCACACTTTTCAGAAGAAATATCTCAAACATATCACATATGTGGAAACAACTTTTTGAAATTCAAATTTTGAAAACCCATTCCACAGTCAAATTTTGTAGCTTGGCTCTGATACCACTAAATGTAACATCCCAAGCCCAGCCTAGACATTACAGCTGAATCTGACGTGTCATATTAAAATGCTATTTCGTTCAACTTTATCTTTTAATAAATCTCGCTTGGAAGATAAAAGCCCCTTTTGTTTAATTCTAAAGTTAACTTAATTATTTGTTAACCATTTCAAACCAGCCTTACTTTTAAAAAAAATGTTTGTTGCGGAAGCATTTCAACGATGTTGTGAAAATGTGATGTTTTGAAAATAGATATCATTTTGGAAAACTGCGCTCTACCTTTAACAGGAATAAATCATAATAGTTAAAAACCCCCAAATTTAAAGCTATAAAATTAGAGAAAAGGCCTTATTACATTAGAAACCTAAAAAGACAGTAACTTAAGTAATATAAAAGGAAAAACAAAAATTTAAAGCTGTTCGTAGTATGTCCACCTCCGAGTCCTCCTATACGTCGAACCACCTACCGAGGATTACCTAAAAAATTTAAAAGAGGGGGTGAGTTTATGAAAACTTAGTGTGTACAACCCTCATCGATCATAAAACATGCATCACAACACTTTGGGCGTAAGCCCATTACAATGATGGTGGCACTTGGGTCTTCGCCCATAGTAGCCTCAGTTGGGCCTGAGCCCATGTCACAATTAGAATCAGATTATGCAATGCACAAGTACCCAACAAACCCTACACTCCGTATCACATCCAACCCTACACTCTTGTGGCGATTTAATCGACCCACCCATCCCTACACTCCTGATGTAGCACCGGTTGCGGCACTAACCAATTTCACAACAGAGCTGCCGATCACATAATGGCTTTAAGCCGTCGGTGGATCCACAGTCGTCAAGCAACCATGCGACCCTAACAATCATATACTTTATCCAAATCAATGATCCCGTCCCTCATGTAGCATAATATCACATGAATGCAAACATATCATGAATGGCATACAATAACAATCATATAACATGTAGGGGTATTTTAGTCATTTTTCCCTTCGGGGGCATAATGGTCATTTTGTAAATTGGGTCTAAGTAGACAGACTGACCCATCAGTAGGTTCACAATCGTCTCATGCAACTTGTGCAACCTTAAGCAGACAAACAGTTCGATTGGGCCCGAAGCCCATTTAAGTAGGCCCATAGGCCTACACGACCCACTAGCCCACCAAGCTCGAATTCGATCCAAGCCATGTGAGTGACACAGTCGATCCAACATTTTCCTACCTGTTGGTGAGTTTTACACAACTAGGGCTTACGGGCCCATTGGGCTCGAACGGCCCAACTCAGCCTAATGTGGCCCATTACGGCCACAGTCCATGAGTTCGCTCATGGTGGCCTCTACTATCGCATCAAATTTTTCACACGTGCACTCACGCGCTCGTATAGTAACCGTTGCCGTTCCTTCGACTTTTCAGCTTTTTCGGCATTTCAGGATTTGCTAATCTAGAGTTAAGGTGGCGTATGTACACACCTGGTTCACGAAATGTGCCACGAATCCACAAGTTCTCCAACCTACATCGAATCATGACACAATGTCAATCCTTAATCCCTAGGGGTAACCACCCTCTTATGAACACTAAATCCCTAATAGGACATAACACTTACCTTGATTAAACAAGTAGGGTTTAATCCTCCCTGAACCAGTGATCACCCACTTCTTGGCAAAGATCTGCAATAACACCTAATTATGTTAAATAAAACCCTAAATGTAAACCACTTGAACCAAGTGAACCACTTACCGAAATAAAGAACTACGAGTGGAGAGTAGTAGCAATCAGCCCACAAATAGTACACCCTAACCCGAGGCACAAGGTCGTTCAGTCACCCCTGATAGTACCCGATAGCGAAAAGCCAATGTTACAGGGGAAGAGAAGAACTATTAACAGGGAACAAAGAGAACAAGCCTTGCACTTCAACCTGAAATGGGGTATACGCCTAATCCCAGACAATGAATAGAGAAGAAAGTCGAAGAAGAATGAGATGAGAGGAAATATAAGTTTCGAGTACTTACCCCAACAACTAGAAACAAGAAATGGAGGGATGGACAGAGTGGTTTGATGTTTGGCAACTAGAGAAAAGAAAGGTTATTCGACACAAACAAAAGCCAGAAGAAAAATTGAAAGGGTAGAGGAACAAGATGGGAGGGAACCTATTTGGTTAAAAGAACATAAGGGAAAAATATTACCAAGTTGCAGAGAGAATAGAAGAAGTCGGCTACCAAAAAGACCCCAAAGCTAAAAGAGAAAACTACCAAAAAAAACAACTGTTTCAAAAATGGGAACAAAAACCTCACAAATTCGCACCTCAAAGACCTATAGCCGAATTTTCATGACCAAAACACTTCACAAATTCGTTCAGCCTTCAACACATTAAACACTTCCCCAACACCTACACAACCAAAACACTGAGTGCTAGAGTTCAAACTCGGTAAGACTCTCATTCAAATTCGAATCTTCCTCGATTTTCTCCTTAAATTTCTCCCATCTTACTCTTCAAATTTGGCTAACAACAACCCCAACCAAATCTGTTCAAACCCTTGGTGTTTCGGTCAAACACAACTTCCTCCCAAAGCCACCGGCAAAAATAATCCCTATTTGCACAAGTATGGATTCAAACCTTACACCACACAGTTACACAACACGCCACCTTGCCACTCCACCATAGGTTCTTTCCGTGTCATATTTTATCCCCAATTAATTATAAGGTCTATAGGCCAAAGTCCAGGTTCCTTTAAAAGAAATACCAAAATAAATTGCAAGAGCCAAGATTGGAACCCAGACTCCCTTGCAACCTTAATGATGCCACAACCACTAGACCACATGCTTCCTTGTGTCATTTATTTAACAAAATAGTTTAAAAGACCTTCATCCAGGCATCCAGGGTTTTATTCACTTAAAACCAAAATTTTCGCTAAAGCCTAAGTTTGAACCCAAGATTTCTCTAACACTTCTCAGGGCCATTAACCACCCAAGCAGACATTTAATTGTGTCATTTCCTTGCACAATTAAATACTTATATACAACCTCCTTACGGACCCATACTTAAGGCCCAATACTTCTAGGCCCAAATTCGAGGCGTTACAGTTAACGTATAGATAGTTAAAATGACTTATAGACTAACTTGTAAAGGAGGGAAAATTAACATGCTAATGTGGGAGAAAAGGAATGAAATAAAAATGAATCTAAAAAGAATTACAAAAGGAATAGTGAATGCCTTGTAAGGCAATTTAACCAAGTTTAAATCAAGTTACGGAAGAACTTGAGCAAAGCCATAAACTTCCAATAATTTTTCTAAATGAAATATCCATCATTATATCTTAACTTATTAAGAATTAATAATTAAATTTATAAATAAATTAGGAAAGAAAGTGGGTGATAAGACCCTTAACGTTGATAAGCACTAATGAGGCTGAAAATTGATAAAATTGTATTAAGTATTGTAATAATTAGTGGGAATCTTATCGAGTATAGTTGACATGATATAGGATAGTAGTATTGCATTTTTGTTATGATTGTATAGCAGGTTGTTTTATATGCTTGGGAGTTACTGTCAGTGCTTTGCATTCAGGAGTTTAGTTGGATATTGTTTTTCGCTTCACACATACTTGGAACTACTACTATAATTATCATTCACACTTTGCACATATTTGGTGTGTATGTTGGATCAGTCTATCCAACCATGACCTTCACTAGTGTTTACAAATATGCGACATCGTTTCAAATCACTACAATGATCCTTATCATAGTGTACCATAAAGATCTTAATATCGAAATGTAAATTGAACATATAAGTTGTATGTCTAATCAAGTGGTATATCAAATTAATGTTATTGTAAGTTGATGAATCTATAGAGCTATACCATCTAAGGTTCAAGTATTGTATCTAGACATATTTATGATTTAAATATCACAAAATGCTTTATTTAATAATTTATTGAATTGTATGCATTATTGTAAAGTCTCCATATGTTTGATTGATTGAATTGTAAAATGAGGGTTGTACCCTAGTGGGTAACAGTTGGCAACTATCCCCCCTTGGGAATACTAAGGATTCTGTCACAACTCGTTTTTAGTGGTGTAAAAAACAATGGTTTTGGGATCACAAATCCAACAATGAGTCCGTAATTAGTATTATTTACTTCATACGAGTCAAATATATTTTTATATTGAATGTTGGATTTAATAATTTTTGCTAATTGAATGGATAGTTTAAGTTCAAGTGGTTTTGGAAAATAATGTATCAGGATATGATTTCTTTAATCCGAGTTCGTAGATATTTTTATTAAATATATATGGAGCTATTATATTGGTATGTAAAGGTTCAATTTGTGAATTTTAATGTTTGGCTAGTTAATTAAGGAAAAAAGACTAAATCATAAAAGTTGTAAAACTTAATCGCTTTTGAATTTTATTGATTAAATGGCTTAATTAGTGGATGTTTGAGGACTTATGTAGTAATTAGGCCATATTGCTATGTGGGTGGACGGTTAAGGCATTTAATTTTAAATTTTTATATGTTAATTTATAAGTTAATTATAATAAGGTAATATACTAGTAAAATAATAATAACAAAACATCATCTTCCTTAACACTTCTTCCACCGAAATTAGAAATAAGAAACTCCATTGGAAATGCTTAAGGTTTGGCCAAGCCAAAGTATATGCATGTAAGTAATTTTCCTACCTATTTCTCGTAAATTTTAGGTTTTTGAGATCGTTGTAGCTTAATCTAGTTAACCCATGGACTATTTTGTAAAATTGTTAAAGATCTTGAAACTTGCCATTAATGAATTTGTAAAATCATAAATTTTATGTTTTGATAATAAATTGGAATTATAAATTGTTGCAATTAAGTGCAGTTGAGAAGGTGATTATTTGGTAGTTGTTGAACATTTGGGAAATATGATTTTATGATTTTGAAATGAACTAGTTGTTTGGCAATTTGTGTATGAATGCATTTCTGGAAGTGCCTCTGAATTATTAAATGTGGTAAAATCTATTAAATGCCTGTTTGAATGTAGTAAACGATTGGGATATGATTGGCATGCCAATAGGGTTTGAACCCGCGCTTGTATGAGTTTGCACTTCAGTGCCTCTATTAGAATTTCGATGCCCTTCGGTGTGATATGGTTACTCGAATACTTGAGTCATGTTACTATAGTTCATTAGGCTATGAAAATTTGTGATTAATGTTAAAATGATTGGACATTTCCAGTGTTTATTCATTAGAAGGCTTGTATCAAAGAATCATCATGCGAGAATGTTTCATTATGGTATTGATGTTATGAAATGTAGATGTATATGAATGATTTGATTGAACCATTGAGGAGCATGAAGTATATGATGAACTGTTTCAGCACTAATTTTTTGTATTTTTTGTAAATGGTTGTCAAGTTTGAGTCGGCTAAGTGTTTTTAGCTTTCAAATGTTTAATTAAGGTAAGTTGATTTGAATATAAGCTATGAACTTACTAAGCTACTTCAGTTTATTTTGTTTGATTTTGTTTTCTGTAGTTAACATTTTGTGAAATTAGTTGGATGGATCAACTTCAAGGCTCACACTATCAAAGTTCTATTTCGGTAGTTTTTGATTTGTTATTTTTAGTTTTATGGCATGTATATAGGGTTTCAAGTTGATGAATTTAAAGTTCTAGTTGGTTTTGTAATGTGGTTAAAGTTGGTATATAATGTTAAGTTTCAGGTTTCAAGATCAACTTATGATAAATGTGGTAAAACTAATTAGGTATATCATACTGATTCTATTTTGTGAGATGATGATTTGTTTTATTTGAGTGGTAAACTTGATTTTGGTATTTGGTGTCTTGAAAGAGTCATTTGTCATTTGATGTCTTCCTTGAAGATTTGTTGTTGAAATGGTTATTTTGTTTTGGTAATCTTTTGAACTTTGGTTAGGACATATTAGCATTAGAAAGTTTGATATAAATGGTTTACTGTGGCATATGTTATCTGGAATTTATTTGATGATTGAATAAGGTTATTTGTTGTTTATTGTTTATTTTGAAATGTGGTGCCAATGATGGCATATTGTTTAGGCACATAAGTTGAATGTGAATTAGTATATTTTGGCACTTTTTTGAATAGGTTAATGTGGTGATAAATGTATGGCTTGGTTTCTATGAAATTGTTGGTGAATTGGCTTATGTTTGAAGATATTTTTGGGCACACACTGTTTGGGATATGGTTTGCAGCACGGCTATGTGTTCCATACAGTTGCATGACATGACCATGTGGCTTCTTTGATTTTTGGTGCAGGTTCGTCCACACGATCTCAGAGAGTTACATGGCTTGACAACACGACCGTGTGACCTAAGTTACACGGGCACAATGAGTTACATGATTTGGCCACACGACCATGTTCTTGAGCCACACGGATTGAGCACTGTCGCACGACCGTGTGACACCTGTTCTCACTTTTTACTCAAAATTTTGTGAAAGTTTCATTTTAAACCAGAATTGTTCCCGATTTGTTTTAAATGTTCCGTAAGCTCGAATTAGGTTTTTTTCTTGAATAGCATGGAAATGATTATAAATGAATTATTTAGTTATTTTTTTTTAAATTGTGAACGATGTTAAAGTTTTATAGTTGTAATATCTTATAACTTGGACTGGGCAACTGGACTGGGTATAAGGTGTGTCGTATCAGAGTTATGATTTAGTCAATTCTAGGACTAACGTAGCATGTATAGAGTCTAGAATATACATGCCACATATACCTATGATAATGTGAAGCTTTTGATCCGGTCTAACTCTATTTTTCTTATAGATATAAGATGTAGGTTGAATCAAAGCGTGTCATTGTAAATGAAGCTGAAAGTAATGTACATGTTTCCAATAAGGAAGCGAGGCAAAGTATGTCAGTTCCAAAATCATTCGATAGTGAAATGAAAAATGTCTTTTATGGTATGATGAATTAGTGGTTTAGTGATTTTATGAGAGCCAACCTGCAGCTCCGCAACCTCCACCCCCGAGTATGCTTCCTCTAACACCCTCGCGACCTCATAACCCTATACCTGCAATGGTTCATCGACCCCCTGTTGATAAAATTTGTAATTGTGGGGTTGAACAATTTAGAGGTAAATTTGACGATGACTTTACCAAAGCTGAATACTGGCTTGAGAATACACATTGAGTCTTTACAGAATTAATATGTTCACCCGAAGATAGTTTGAAATTTGCAATTTAGTTATTGAAAGATGAAGCTACTCGTGGTGGTGTACATTGACAACTATGGTTCTAAATGATTGGAATAATTGGGATTTCTTTCAGATGGAATTCAGAAAGAAATATGTTAGTGGTTTATACTTAGAGAGGAAAAAGAAAGAGTTTCTTAAGTTGAATCTAGGAAATCGATTCGTAGTAGAGTATGAACGAGATTTTGTTCGTCTTAGTAAATATGCTCGAAATATTGTATTGACTAATGAGGAGATGTGTATTTTATTTGAAGATGGGTTGAATGATGAAATTCGAATGTTGGTCAGAGCATTAAAATTACGGGAATTTTTGGAACTGTCAGAATGTGCACAAAAAATGGAAGAGATTTGTAAAGATAAAAGGCTGTCAGATATGAGATCTCAAGATTTCAGTAAAAGAGGACCATCGAAGAAATTTTGTAATGGCGCTAGTTGATACACTTCACCTTTAGGGTTCACTAGTAGAGATAAACCAAGACTGAGCAATTTGAGATCTGTAAATTCACCGACTGCTAGTGTGAGCAGTTTTAGAAATGTGGAGAAACACGTTTGTGAGCATTGTGGTAAAAAACCATTTTGGTGAATTTTGATTCAAAATGAGAACTTGTTTCAAATTGATTCCACAGATCATTTCCTTAGAAATTGTCCGAAGCGATACAGCGACTCTAGGAATCAAATGGTTAAACTTGAGACTACTTCATAGAGAGTTAAGAAGCTGGAAATAGTAAAGGTGTTACAACTGGTCAAGGAAAAGCTGTTGATACGACTGAGCGGTTAGAAGCGAGAGCACCTTCACGGTATATGCTATTTGAGCTCGTGAGGATGCTTTTGCTCTAGGCATTATTGCTGATACATTCTCTAGTTTTTATATTAATGTATATGCATTAATTGTCCTTGGGTTAACACATTCCTACATATGAGCTACTAATTGATTGTTTAACATCATAGCAATAATGTGCAAGCGTACACTGTTGATGCTAGTATAGTAGACATATATGAGTCTGTCGGATATCGATCCCATGAAGATGGTTGTCTTTTTTCTATCAATGTTGGTGCAATAAATAGATAGAAACGAGATAAATTGTGAGAGTAGTTGTCGAAGTAATAACTTAAAAACAATAAGATAAAATATGATAATGATAAACTGGGATCCCCAACGTGAATATTCAGTAGAATAGTAAATGCTTACAAGGTATAAAAGGATAGGTGATTATCGATGCATTAAATTGCAATGAATATCTTACCAAGCTTAACTTCTATATTTAATCTAAGACTTAAACATGCACATTAGCCACACCTTCCAATGATGGAAATGGAACACTATTAAGAACAAGTAGGTTAAATTCCTCTAATCCTCAAGCAACTTTCGTTGTCATGCTTGTTAGCTTGAACTGTTACTGCACTTTCTAGTGTCAGTGACCGCAAGAATACTTCCATGCTAAATACATTCAAACCCAAAGATTAAACAGTAAAAGCACGATTGAATAAGATAACATTTAACCCAGAAATCATGTATACTTCCATAAAAACATGAAATAGAAAGTAATCACCAATGTTTAGGAAAGAAATATAAAAGAAACAAGTGGAGAGTACTATTCCTAGAAAATCTCGACTTGATCTCTCAACTCCCTCTTATGTCGCACCCAGGGTTCCTCGTCAAGAGCTAATCTGCATCCCTTTCATGTCGGTTCACCCGTAGGAGGCTTAAGCCGCCATAGCCAAAAAGCTTCAAAAGATATGTTGAAGAATATGATACTCCCCTAAAAAGCCTCTTTTCCTCCTTTTCACCTGAATATTAATATTTATCCAAATAGCACAGGTGTCCTTTCATCAGAATCATGCTGCCTCTATACGTACAAGTTGGTTGTACCAGACTGGACAGCTCACACATTTTTGTTCTTATCTGAACAGCTGTTAGGTGCGACGATAATTCTAGGCACAATCTGGAAATACTCATGCAGTGACATCAGTACCAAAACATAACGAAATTAAGGATAAATAGGTTAAGATCCACTGAGTTATAAAATGCAATTTACTAAACTGAAAATGCTAAAATATGTTCTAAAGATAACTAAATGAGGACAAATTAACCAATAAGTAGGGAGAAACATATGTTCTTTATAGTACTATCACACCCCAAAACTTGAGTTTTACTTGTCCTCAAGTAAAATAGAAACTAGCAAGGCTACACAAGAATTCACTAAGGCAAATGATCATTCTAGCAACTTGAATCACCAAAAATCCCAAAGAATGAGTCACATTCAGATGATAGAATAGTGCATCGACAATACATAAGTATGAATGAATAAGATTTCAACTTCATCAAAACCAGCATCATGCTTTAAGTCATAAATTCTATCTACCAATACAACATTTATTGTACAATATATGTCTCTTTTTCTTTTTTCTTTTTTTTGTGAATATGGGATATCGTTGCGTTACTGTACCCTTGTTCCTGAGAAGTAATGATGGAGTGCAACAAACTCCCAGGAAGTACATAATTGCGCTGACACACTCATGCAACGACAGCCTTTGGCTAGATTCATTTTTCTAAAGCTTGCATTGGAGTGTTCCCTCTTTAAAATTTCACAATATACCCACTTTGGAGTGTCTCTTATTCATAACTATATATATAAGCAGCTGTAAAAGGCAGATTCATTCAAGATTCAAGGAATGCTACTAGTCATCCATTACTAATGCAACCTAAATCATTCATCAAACAATTGAAGATACAACATTCAGTCAAATTTATCCAACTCATTCATTGATAATTCACATGATTCAAGAATTATGCATTGAATGTAACAAAAATTTTCAAACACATTTGCATTAACCACAAATAAACCTTGCGTGCTTCATTAAACTCAAAATTTTTTTAAATGTGGGTGTATTTCCAAACCCCATATGCATTCCCCCAAAATTAAAGTTTTCATTATCCTCAATGCACTCAAATTGAAATGCAATGATAATAGAAATGCAATGACAATGTGCACTAACAAAATAAAAATTACAACTACGTGCAATGCAGGAACACTACAGCTAAAAAAAAAATTAAAAATAAACTAACTTAGTTTTCCTTAGCCACAGATGTGGCTGCACGATGTTTCTTTTTCCTCCTCTTTTTCTCCTCCTTCTTGTGATTTTTGTCTTTAGAGCACTTTCTCTTCTTTTCTTTAGGCTTCGCACAATCCTTAGATCGCTCCTTAGTTTCAGGCTGTACCCCGGCATCATCGGTTGCTTCCTCTGCAACTTTCACCGGTCTAGTTCTATCTCGCTCTAAATTATTACTAGTTGCACCCACAAACTTGAGTCTAGTGACAATGTTCTAATATGTCCTCATTCTTGATGAGTCATAAGTGACAGTATACTAATACGAACTGCATTGACAATAAAGCCCAAGTGCATTGACAATGGTACCTAATTATTCTGCAAAAAAAAGAAAGAAGTAAAACAAACTTGAACAAAATCAAAAATAAAATAAAATTACATAATAATAAATTCCATAAAAATTAAAATGTTTCGACCAATTTAATGGTCTCTGCCTGCTTTTGATAAATATTCCCAAAATAGTGTTTCAACCACTGGCCATTCACTTTGAACTGGTATCCATCATGTAAATCTCTGATTGTGACCGTACCAAGAGGAAATACTTTGACAAATTCAAAAGGTCCAGACCAACATGAGCATAATTTACCCGGGTGCAATTTTAATCTAGAATTGAATAATAAAACTTGTTGCCCCACGATAAATTGTCGCTGCAAAATAATTCTATCAAGCCATCGTTTAGTCTTTTCCTTGTAAATTGCAACGTTTTCACAGGCATTTCGCCTAATCTCCTCTAGTTTAGTTCCAACATCCTTTTCTTTCCAGCAGCTTCATAGTCCATATTCACTTGGTTAATTGCCTGCATTGCTTTGTGCTCCAGTTCAACTGGCAAGTGACATGCTTTCCCAAAAACCAATTGATACGGTGACATCCATAATGGAGTTTTGTATACTATTTGCAATGCCTATAAAACGTCATCCAGTCTAGAAGACCAATCTTTCCTTGAAGGGGTCACAACCTTCTCAAGAATTTTTTTAATTTTTTGATTCGATACTTCAGCTTGTTCATTAGTTTACGGATGATAAGTAGTAGCCATTCTATGATTAACTCCATATTTCTTCAGTGCGGCTGCCACTTTGTTGCAATGAAAGTGTGTATCTTGATCACTAATCAATGCTTTTGGTGTGCCAAAGCGGGTGAGTATATGCTTGTGAAAAAACTAAGCACTGTCTTTGAATTATCCTTTTGGACTGCAACAGCTTCAACCCAGTTTGAGACGTAATCAACAACTACTAACATAAAAAGATTTCCAAGTGAACTTGGAAATGGTCCCATAAAATCTATACCCCAAACATCAAACAAGTCCACCTCCGTAATTGGCTGCTGCAACATTTCATTTCGTTAGGCTATAGAACTAGTGCGTTGACACCTATCGCATTGATTCACAAAATTGAGGGCGTCTTTGAATAATGAAGGCTAGTAGAATCCTGATTGGAGAACCTTAGCAGCAATTCGCATGCCATTGAAGTGACCTCCATAAGAAGTATCATGACAATGCTTCAGGATTGAAATCATCTCCTTTTCTGAAGCACAACGCCGAATAATGTTGTCATTGCATACCTTGAATAAATACAGCTCGTTCCAATGATACTTTACTACTTCACGAAGAAATCATTCTTTTTTATGGCCTATGGCATCCAATGGGAGTTTTCCACACACTAGACAATTAACCAAATCCACATACCAAGGGGTTGTATGATGCGATCCCGGTCGCATCATGTTTTGAAACAATTCAATGACATCGAGATTGACCCAAACTCGAGGGGCCCAAGTGCAAAATGAAGCTTTTAATTCCAGTTTGCTAATTTGGTTACTGGAATAAGAAATTTGATTTATTTATTTTAGTTACTTTAGTTATTATAATATGAGTCTTTAATTATGGCTTATTTATTAAATGCATCTTTAATTAATGTCTTGCATTATTGATCTACATCTTTTAATTATGACATGCATTATGTGTTCTGCATTTAATGAAGTCATGCATTATGTAACTCCCATGTTAATTAAAGTTTGCATCTTTTAATAAAGTCATGCATTAAGTAATTCATTGTTCATTTAGTTTACATCTTAATTAAAGCAAACATTTAAGCATGCTAGTTGTTAAATATGTTTGAGTTTGTTTATATAAGTATGTTATTTAATTTGGCTATTATTTTTTTAATGCTTAAGTTATAGTGTGTTTAATTTTTCTTAAATAAATTAATTGTGTGATTGTTGTAGGAAAGTCCAAAAGGCTGGTCACATAGCTACAAAAGGGCTATTCGTTTGCCAAGAAGAATAAAATGCTGTCATATTCAATTGGCTATCTAGTTTTGGCATAAAAGAGTGTGCATTTGGTCATTTTATTGCTGGTGCATATTTGGAGTGTTTTTGGTGGGTATTAAAGCATTCAAAGCTCATTATGCTGACTTTTCAAATGGACCAAGAGTGACTCTTCAAGTCTGATTGGTTTCATGCACTCAAAGCTAGTTATGGTGCCAATTAAGAGATAAATACACAAGCATTAAGGCATTTGGTTAAGGGGAAAATGAAGGGACATCAAGCAGCACATTTAATGGACCATTAAGCCTTCATCAAGTGAAGAGGCATGACTTTTCAGCCATGCATGAATCAAGTGAAGAGACATGACTCTTTGGCTGCCCATTAAGAGTTATGACCTTATTTTAATATTTTGTTAATAGCAAATATGATTTTTGAATTTGAATAGTTATAATAATGCCTATAAATAGTTTGTAAGAAAATAATGTTTTGGTTAGACTGTTTTTTTGCCAAATTTATGAAATATTTGAAGCTTGTGAGAGTTCAAATCTCCTTGTTCTTTTTGGGACTGATCTGACCTATCAAGCTAGGCATGTGACATCTTATCCTTCCTTTGTTTTTATGAACTTATCACTACAAAGTGTGGCGTTCATTATACCTTTGGTTCCTATCTCGTTAGATAGTGGGTTAAGGTTTATTTGCTGATTTTACTTTTCATTTTCCATCTAAGTGCTTGTAATTGGGTCCACAATCTCTATATTGTAGGTTTAACCTTTGCCTTAGCCGAGTTTCCTCTATCCATCTTCCAAACTCTTGCTATCCACCTTAAGCGTTGTTATAAGTTTCGGGTCAATACTGTCTTATAGTATTGGTTCACTCTTCAACCTTAAGCCTAAACTATTCCATCCTAATTACCAAGTTCAAAATATCCCTATCTTTGCCTTAGCTAAACCTATCCATTTTTTTCTAAACATTCTTTGAACCTATCTTCTATCCATCTTTAGCCTTTTTCTTATAACGAATCAAACTGTAATATCCCGAATTAGGGCCTAATCGGAATAGTGGTTTCGTGACCACAAATACGAGATAGAAATAATTATTTTATAATTATTTTGATGTTTATGATATGATTGCATGATTGTGTGAAAATTTCGTGACGAAATTCTGTGCATAAAGTGCTTAAGTTGAATTTAGGGATTAAATCGAATAACTTGCAAAACTTGCATTCTAGAAGTTTTTAGTATGAAATTACTTTGGAATATTAATGAGGAGGTCTTAAATAGAAATTTTACCAATTTCTAAAATTTTGGACAAAAATGGGCTTGTACAAGAAAATTTTCAAAAAAATGTATTAAGGGTATTTTGGTCATTTTGGTAATTAAAAGATTAAAAAAAGGAAAAAGATGGCAAAATATGTCCATCTTCTTCATTAGGAAGAAAATTAAAGGGTTCTCCATAGCTAGGGTTTGTTTCAAGCTTCCAAGCTCCATAGTAAGTGATTCCAAGCCCCGTTTTTAATGTTCCTTACGTTTTTGAAACCCAGATAGCTCGATTTAGCTTATGCTAGCAATAATTTAACCTAGGGTTCATATTTGGAAAAATACCCATAGGTGAAATTTGTGTATTTTGGTGTTTTATGATAGAATATGAGGTTTTAAATTATGTCAGACAACTTGTACTACTCGGTTTTAAGCGAAAACGAGTAAAATGACTTAATCGGTAAAAATACCTAATAGTCATAAGTACATGTTAGAGTGTGAAATTGATGCTGCCATAGAAGGGAAAAATGATCAGCATGTCATAAAACATAAGAAAATAGGATGAAGTTTAATTCCCGAGCCTAGGGGCAAAAGTGTAATTATGCAAAAGTTTAGGGGCAAAAAATGTAATTTTGCCAAAGTTCGTATTAAATTCTATTTTGATGAATGTATGTATTAAATAAGATTAATTTGGCATTATAGATCAAGAGAAACGAGATTCAAGTCGCGATCTAGGGAAAAATAAAGTTTACGAAGAATAGGCTCGATTGCTAATAATTTTATACCGAGGTAAGTTCATGTGTAAATGTAGTAACATAATTGTCATTTTAAGTAATTTAATGTTATTTATGTGATATGATGATTAATATCATGAAATATTATGCTTTATGGTTATTATTGAATAATATGTAAATTATGAATTGCTACCGAGTATCGGTTTTGATGTTCCGTGGAAGACGGCAAAGATGTGTAATCGAGGAAAAAGTCCGTTTGAACCTTGGGAATAGATTAGAATACAAGTGACATGTCACTAGGATGGTTGGGCATCCGAACTCGTTGAGTTGAGTCCGAGTTCACTTATGGATGCAAATGTCCGAACTCGTTGAGTTGAGTCCAAGTTCGTGAGATGTAACTAGGCATCTGAGCTCGTTGAGTTGAGTCCGAGTTCACTTATGGATGCGAACGCCCGAGCTCGTTGAGTTGAGTCCGAGTTCGCTTATGGGCGGGTTACATGGTAGCTTGGCTACATATGTGGCACTTAAGTACAAACTTTCCGTGTATTCGAATTATATTCCGATGTGTTCAACGGGTGGATCTTAAGAAAATAAGAAGAATGCCTAAAACAAAGGTGACATGTTGGTAAGTGTGGTAAATGAGAAAATTTGACAGGTATGTGCTTAAACCCTCGAGTTGAAAACTTGGTAAGATGAAATCGTAGAAATATATTAAATGTAAATGATGTTTTATATGGAATTGTGTGATTATGTTACTTGCTATTTGCATGTGAACTTACTAAGCATTTATGCTTACTCCCTTCTTTTCTTTCATTGTAGTTTTGACAAGCCGGCTTGAGAATCGGGATTGGTTGAAGACTCGTTCACACTATCCGAAGGCTTAAATCGGTAAAATGCTTGTATATTTTGAATGTGGCATGTATGGCAAAATACTCACTTTGTGTAAATAATCTTATGATATGGCTATGGTTTGGAAAGAAAAGGGTTTGTAAATGATTAGCCATTGGAATGACCAATCTAAGTCATATTTGATGTTATGTATGTTTAAAATGATATTTAGTTCATGAAAATCCTTAGTAAAGTGAAATTTGCCATAAAACAGAATCTGACAGCAGTAGTGATGTAAATTTGAAAAATAACTAAAAATAGTAGAAATGGAATTAAATGATTAGTAAATTATGAAATTTAAGCTTAATGAGTGTATTTTCATATGGATTGAACAAAACAGGTATATGAATTATAATTTATGAGACATTTGAATTTTTGTGAAACAGGGCCAGAGTGATTTCTGGATCCCCTGTTCTGACTTTGGAAATTCACCATAAATTGTATAAAAATAATTATAAGTCATACTTTATATTTACAGATTTATTATTGAGTCTAGTTTTAAGAGAAACAAACGTCATAGTCATTGAAATTCTGTACAGAGAGATATCTGATTCGTAATACACAGAGGTCAGAGTAGTCAAACCCTGAAACAGGGGAGACTTTAACTAATAAACTGTACTAATTGGCCTAGCCAAAAATTCTAGAAAAAAATTAGTAAATACATATATGAGTCTAGTTTTATGACAAATTTACGGAATTGGATTTTGAGTTTTGGAACTTGAGATATGAATTTTTAAGCGACTGTGACGTAGATTGCTAGCTTGACTGAAAATTTTAAAATTAAATTGGTTGAGCTGTTTAAGCAATGAATTAAGTCTGTTAACACCTCGTGTTCGAATCTGGCAACGGTCTCGGGTACGGGGCGTTACACAAACTTACTCAATTTCTCGATTGGACAACTAATACGACTCGAATCATTACCGAACTGAGTTTGTATCATTTGGTATCAGAGCTAGTAAAATTGGAGTAAGTATCGACATTTTAAGCATTACGGGATTGTGATTTTATCAAAAAAAATTAAAAGAAAATCGAAAAAAATTTCAAAAAAAAATCTAGCATCAATTGAAGTTCAAAGTGTGAAGAAAATTTTTTGGGTGTACCAATTCGTTTGATTCATTTTAAAAAAAGAAGTTAGCTTGGAAGTTTTTTCTTGCTGCCCGAATCAGTTTCATCACTACTAACTATTTTGGCGACACTTAAATCTTTACATATTTGTTTTTTAGCCTACCCTTTAGTCCTAACATCATTCCCTACCCAAAACTGATCATTACTTTTGCAAATCGACCCACATCGACTGCTGCTAAACCTAAATAGTCCATTGAGAACTTAGAGAGGTGGATTGAGCAGAAAAAGGCAAGAGTGTATTGAGACTATTCGAGTGAATAAAAAGCCAAAAGTGTGAAATTTCCTTTGTGAGTGAATTGTGAGGTTTTTTTTTATAAAAGACAATGTCTCTCAGTTTCAAACGGGTTAATGATTATGGTGATGTTTTGTCCGATCCAACATATCAAGCATTCTTTCACGAGGTGGATCAAATGCTCCAAAGAAAATTAGAACTCGTAAAAGAATGATTGAAGCAACTGGAAGAACGAGCCCAACAGAAACGAATTTCACCAAGCCGAGGAATGAAAACATGATCGTCACGAGACAAACATCCAAAGTCTATGTGGGAAGAGACTTATATCGAGATTCTTATTCATCAAGGAAGTCGAGTCGGTATGAAGCAAACCATGAGTTTGAAACCTCTCGAAGCTACCAACGAGAAGGTATAAATTTCTTTTCAAGTGCCTCAAAATATTCATCTACGGAGATGTCCTTACGAAGAAGTGAACGTGTTCCGTATAAGTACTCGTCCATGGAGGCTTATTCACAAATAGATGGTCGTGAATTATATGAAGATTCTTCCACTTCTTTCCAATGAAAAGTCTATCGTTCAGATTCTTTTGTATTATCTCCATCTTGTAATGAAAGGTTGAGAGAAAGATAAATAAAAAGAAAGGAGAGACAAGAAATGATAATAAAAGAAAATGAGAGAATATGGAATAAAATTGAGAAAAAGAAAAAAGGAAATGAAAGAAAAAGAAATTGAAAAAGAAAAAGAGAGTGAGAGAAAGCAAAACAAGATTGAGATTGAAAAAGAATGTGAGAACGAAAAGAAAATTGAAAAGGAGAAAGAGATTGGAGAAAGAAAAGAAAGAGTGCAAGAAACAAGTGACATTGTTGAAGATGAAAATGAAATAAAAAGTGAGAATGAGTCTTCAAAAGAGACGATTGAAAAAAAAGATCGTGGGCAAGAGAAAGTGAGAAATGTTTTTACTAACCCATATGCGAGTTGTTCTCATATTACATCTTATTTTCAGGTGTCTAAAGACTTGATTGACAAGCTTCAACTTCATTACCTTCCTGATGAGAGATGATTTCATTTGATCGAGAAAGGTAAGGCTGAAAATGAAATCAAACCACAAGCGCCTAAAGGTAAGCAAGGTAAAAAGTTTTTAGCCATTGAATCAAGACAATCACTTTTGAATGTTGTTGAGAAAATTACTGAAGACTTAGTTTTTGAAAGAACTCCTCACTTTGATTTGATTAACCATCATTTTCTGATTGTTAATGATTTGCTCCAACTAATTGCATAAAGTGTTTTTCTCATGATTTGTACTGTGTTGGCAAGTCTGTTGGTGAAGTGAGATTAACTCGACGTCCACAAAATTTGATCATGTTTATTAAAGAGTTTTCATGTGAAACACTCAATCTGTTTGATCGAGATGGTAATGAGAATTCTTTAACTCTTAGTGCAAAATCTTCGTATAGTTGCATGAGATTTGAGAGATTCGATTGTTTGAAATTTTGCGTGTCTAAATCTTGTTTTCTTGGCATGTGTGATTTACTTGTGGAAATGAAATTTTTGTTACGTGCTGGAACAAGTGATCAAAACCATGTGTTTAAACCAGGAGCAAGTTTTCCTAAATTATCATTAAGCGAAGGTGAGCATCATAAATTTTATGTGAATAGAAGTGCGAACAATCTTTGCTTGTTTGATGTTTTATCATTATGTTTGAAAACAAAACATGAGAAATTTGTTGCCTTGCAAAGACAAAATCCAATATTTGATTCCGGAGGTTGTTCTATGCTATGGTTTGAGAGATTCAGACATGGTTCGCATGATTATAACTTTAGCTTGCTTTGTGTTCTTACCATGTTGCCAGTCAAGGAATTTCCAAGTCAAATTGAAATGGTAAGGAACAACTATATTTTTGATTCGGGTGATTATAATTCTATATTATTGTTCATGGGACTTGAGCCATGAAATTTTGTTTTCCAAGATTATATCTTTCGAATACTTTGTGATTCTATTTTGTTTCCATTGAATAACATTTTGATTCATTATGAGAAGGTGAGATCAACTTCTATTTTGATCCCGGTATCGGTTTAAGCATTCCAAGTTTGGATGGGTTGTCGAAAAGTCATTTTCTGTTCAAAATTCAAAGTGTCACTAATTTATTCCATTATTGTGTAGGTGACAATTTGGAATTTCCTCCTAAATAGGGAAGGCATGAAAATAACATGTTTCCTTTTCGAACCATTTGTGGTTCTCAGGTTTTTGGAAACGAATCTGTCAGGATCATGAACAAAAGTGTTCATGACGATGAAAAATTTTTCGCGAGCAAATGGCCTGATTTGAGGACAAATCATTTTCAAGAGGGAGGGTATGATGCGATCCTGGTCGCATCATGTTTTGAAACAATTCAACAACATCGAGATTGGCCCAAACTTGAGGGGCCCAAGTGCAAAATGAAGCTTTTAATTCCAATTTGTTAATTTGGTTGCTAGAATAAGGACTTTGATTTATTTATTTTAGTTACTTTAGCTATTATAATATGAGTCTTTAGTTATGTCTTGTTTATTAAATGCATCTTTAATTAATGTCTTGCATTATTGATCTACATCTTTTAATTATGACATGCATTATGTGTTCTGCATTTAATAAAGTCATGCATTATGTGACTCCCATGTTAATTAAAGTTTGCATCTTTTAATGAAGTCATGCATTAAGTAATTCATTGTTCATTAAGTTTACATCTTAATTAAAGCAAGCATTTAAGCATCCTAGTTGTTAAATATGTTTGAGTTTGTTTATATAAGTATGTTATTTAATTTGGCTGTTATTTTTTTAATGCTTAAGTTATAATGTGTTTAATTTTTCTTAAATAAATTGATTGTGTGATTTTTATAGGAAAGTCCAAAAGGCTGGTCACGTAGCTACAAAAGGGCTGTTCGTTTGCCAAGAAGAATCAAATGCTGTCACATTCAATTGGCTATCTAGCTTTGGCATAAAAGAGTGTGCCTTTGGTCACTTAATTGCTGGTGCATATTTGGAACGTTTTTGGTGGGTATTGAAGCACTCAAAGCTCATTATGGTGACTTTTCAAATGGACCAAGAATGACTCTTCAAGTCTGATCAGTTTCATGCACTCAAAGCTAGTTATGATGCCAATTAAGAGATGAATACACAAACATTAAGGCATTTGGTTAAGGGGAAAATGAAGGGACATCAAGCAGCACATTTAATGGACCATTAAGCTTTCATCAAGTGAAGAGGCATGACTTTTCAGCTATGCATGAATCAAGTGAATTGAAATGACTCTTTGGCTGCCCATTAAGAGTTATAACCGGATTTTAATATTTTGTTAATAGCTGATATGAATGTTGAATTTGAATAGTCATAATAATGGCTATAAATAGTTTGTAAGAAAACATTGTTTTGGTTAGACTATTTTTTTGCCAAATTTATAAAATATTTGAAACTTGTGAGAGTTCAAATCTCCTTGTTCTTTTTGGGATTGATCTGACTTATCATGCTAGGCTTGTGGCGTCTTATCCTTCCTTTGTTTTTCCGAACTTATCACTGTAAAGTGTTCGTTATACCTTTGGTTCCTATCTCGTTAGATAGTGGGTCAAGGTTTATTTTCTGATTTTACTTTTCATTATCTGTAACACCCCTAACTTGTATTCGTCGCTGAAAGAGGGTTAAGAGGCATTATCGGACATATCGGAACATTACGAAATCATAAATCATACATCATAATATCATAGCAATTCATACATAAATAGTACCTTTAGAAGGTTTACGAAACCTTAAACATGCGTTGGAGAAGGTTCGGAACCAAACTGATCTCATACGGAATTTTTCGAAACTTAAACATTTTTCAAAGTTGTACAGGTCACACGCCCGTGTGAACAGGCCGTGTGCCTTACACGATATTAGACACGCCCGTGTGTCTAGGCTGTGGCGAAACAGGGCATACTTACTGGCTTGCCCACACGGCCACAAGATACGTCCGTGTGCCAGGCCGTGTGAAAAATAGAGAGGTTACTGACTTGGGTCACATGGCCACCACACTCCCGTGTGCCAGGCCTTGTGCCACACACGACTGATAGACACGCCCATGTATCTAAGCCGTGTCAAAACTGTCGGGTATACTGACTTTAAATCGTAAGGTACCCCAGGGGACATACGGCCGTGTAACATACCATGTGTCGCACATGACTGAGACACACGCTCGTGTCTCTGCCCGTGTGGACAAAAATAGGCTATTTGCAAAGCCAAATTTGCAACCCATTTTGGGTCATCCCTACAAGTATAAAACCAAGCACCTTTCATACCAAATTCCAACCAATACATACACCAAAACTTACACCATTTATGCCATATCATAAACAACCAAATTCATGCTTATAACCATACCAGAATCATGCCAAATCATAATTCAAAATCATACCAAACTTATATTTCCTAACCTCAATTTACTTCATTCAATCTCATGCCTTAAACTTACCAATTCCTCAAATAAACACTAACCAAAACTTGCCAAAATTGACCATTTCATTTGATCATTCAAGAGTGCATCAAGACATACCATTTTTGAACACAAAGCATATACCAAAATTCATTCATAATCACATCCATAACCAAGCCATATCACATGGCTAGATATACACATTATAAAACATATTCAAATACTTCTAGCCTATACATGCCATACTTCAATATATATCCATTTTCAAAAGGTACCAAAATAGAGTTCGATAGTGTGGTGATGATCCTCGACGATCCTCAAGCTCCCAGTAGCTTCGATATCTATAAAACAGTTGAAAACACACACAAAGTAAGCTTTCAAAAGCTTAGCAAGCCATATACAAATAAACTCATCACAAATCATAACTATAAACAAATCATTTGTATGAATCATGGAAGAACTCAATGTCAAGTTCATAATTCTCATTTAGCTCAAACACTCATAACCATTTGCTCATATGTACATCACATTTCCACATAATACAAACATATTTCTTATGTTCACACATATATACATATGCTTACCTTTCATTCTCAACCTTAACATACATTTCAAACGTACCTAAATCGAATACATGTTCACATAATCATTCATTTTCTCAAAATTCCCGTTGAACCGTTCGGAATCATAAGGATACTCGGATAACTCAGAAAGCTCGTACAATGCCAACGTCCCAGACGTGGTCTTACATGTAATCGAATATCGATGCCACTATCCCAAACAAGGTCTTACACGAAATCAAATATGGTGCCAATGTCCCAGACATGGTCTTACATGTAAATCATAAGTCGATGCCAATGTCCTAGACGTGGTCTTACACGATAACATATATCGGATCCTATGCCATGACATATGTATCCTAACTATTCCTATGGTTCGTACGGGGCTTTTCGGACGTCAAAACTTTGTCGATACTTTCTCGGATATCTTATATTCATGGTATAAAGCCATTCATCATTGTTCAATAGCATATAAGCATAATTAACCATTTCAAATACATTTATTTGTATATAGACTTACCTCGTATGGATTCGGACGAATGGAGTCGACTACTTGACGACTTTCGACTTTCCCCGATCTAATTCAATTTTCTTTTGTTCTTGATCTATATAAATTCAAATTTAACTCTTTTATTCAAAAAATTAATCAATTCAATCCACAAACACAAATTTAGGGCAATTTAAAATTAGCCTCACATTTTCACATTTTGACACTTTAGTCCCTAATTCATAAAATCACAAAATACACCAAATTTCATATTACACATGCTTGGCCGAATACTCACTTAGCTCATATAAGCCCACATATTTTATTTATTTCACATTTTAGTCCCTCAAAATCTCTTTTCTACAATTTAGCCGAAATTACTTAAATTCATCAAAAATTCAAATACAGAAGATATTAATCTATCACATATCTTTCATTTTTCATCAACTAACATTACAAAGCTCACAATTTCATCAATGGCTCAACTCAAAATCATCATCAAATTCAGAAATTAAGGCATAGGCTTGATAGAATACAAAGCAATGATTACAAAAACGTAGAAATTATCAAAAACTGAACAAAAATGAACCTTGAATCAAGCTTGGACCAAGGTTGAAGACTTCAAATACTCAAACCCTATCTTTTCTTTCTATTTTCGGTGGAAGATGGATGAAATAATATGAACATTTGGTTTTGTTTTATTAATTATATTAACATATTAATCAATTTTAAATTTTACCCTTATTTAATAAACATATAAAACATTAACACTAAGGCCATTGTTGTCCATCCATCATTCAAATGGTCTAATATCATCATAAGGACCTTTTCTTTTAAAAGCCATAACAAATAGGCACACTTAACAATTAGAAGGCCACTTTTACATTTTACGCGATTAAGTCCTTTTATCAAATTAATCACACAAACGATAAAATTTTCATACGAAAATTTCACACATACTAATTTGCATATAATAAAAATATAAAATAATATTAAAATATTTTTTAGACTCAGATTTTTGGTCTCAAAACCACTGTTCCGACTAGGGTCTAAATCGGACTGTTACAACTCTCCCCCTTTGGGATTTTCGTCCCCAAAAATCTTACCGTTGAACAGATTCGGATGTTGTTGTTTCATAACATCTTCAGGCTCCCATGTAGCCTCTTCAATACCGTGTCGATGTCACAATACTTTTACTAATAGAATTTTCTTATTTCGCAATTCTTTAACCTGACGAGTTAGAATACGGATAAGTTTCTCTTCATAAGTCATATCGGACTGAATATCAATCTCAGACGGAGTAATCACATGCGAAGCGTCGGATCTATATCGTTGAAGTATCGATACGTGAAATACATTATGAATCTTTTCTAGCTCTGGTGGCAACAATAATAGATAAGCAACTGGCCCGATATGCTTGATAATCTCATACGATCCGATGAACCTTAAACTCAATTTGCCTTTTCTACCAAACCGGAGTACTATCTTCTATAGAGACACTTTCAGAATCACTTTGTCACTGATTTCAAATTCAATGTATTTTCGTTTCAAATCTGCATATGATTTCTGACGACCAAAAGCTATTTTCAAACTATCTTGGACCACTTTTACTTTCAATTTAGTCTCTTTTATTAAATCAATCCCGTATATCTTATTCTCATTGAGCTCAGACCAATACAATGGTGTACGATATTTTCTACCATATAAGACTTCGTACGGTGCCATTTTAATATTCGACTGAAAACTATTATTATAAGCAAACTCAATCAATGGCAAGTATTGTTCCCACGTACCTTCAAACTCAAGAATGCAACATCTCAACATATCCTGAAGAATCTAAATAATCCACTCGGATTGACCATTCGTCTGCGGGTGAAAAGCAGTACTGAAATGTAATTTCATACCTAAAGCATCTTGCAGTTTCTTCCAGAATTGCCCTAGCTAAACATATCCATTTTTTTTCTAAACATTCTTTGAACCTATCTTCTATACATCTTCAGCCTTTTTCTTGTAACGAATCAAACTTACTCAATTTCTCGATTGGGCAACTAATACAACTCGAATCATCACTGAACCTAGTTCGTATCATTGCATCTATAGCAAATAACTTCTCATTTGGGAATGAGTCAACACTTTGAAGTATGTTTCCATCTTTGCTACCAACTTCCAATCGAGATAGATGGTCTGCAACTTGATTCCTTGAACCCTTGTTGTCTTTCATCTCGATGTTGAATTCTTGCAACAATAGGATCCAACGTATCATTATTGGTTTTCATCCTTCTTCATAAAAAGATATCTCAACACCGAGTGATTAGTAAATACAGTAACCTTTGTGCCGACAAGATAAGAACGAAACTTGTCAGAAGTAAAGACTACAGCCAACAATTCTTTCTCTATAGTGGTATAATTGATTTGAGCCTCTTTAAGAGTTTTCCTAGCATAATAGATAGCGTGAAATATTTTTCCCTTTTGTTGTCCTAAAATAGCACCCATAGAAAAGTCGTTTGCATCACACATAACTTTAAAAGGTTGAGACCAATCTGGTGCAACGACAATGGGTGCATTTACTAGTTGCATCTTTAATTGAATGAATGCATCCAAACATGTGTCGTTAAAGAGGAATTTTCAATTCTGTTCTAGTAATAAGCATAAGGGCTTTGCAATTTTCGAGAAATCTCTAATAAATCTTCGGTAAAACCCTGCATGCCTAAGAAAACTGCGAATACCTTTCACATTTTTTGGTGGAGGTAATTTTTCAATGATTTCCACTTTAGCTTTTTCTACTTCAATGCCTTGACTAGAGATGCGATGGCCTAACAAAATGCCTTTAGTTGCCATGAAATGGCATTTTTCCCAATTTAGAACAAGATGTGTCTCTTCACATCGCTGCAACACTTTATCCAAATTGTCAGCGCAATGATCGAAATCATTCCCATAGACTAAGAAATCATCCTTAAAAACCTCTAAAGAATCTTCAATCATATCTGAGAATATTGCCACCATGCATATTTGAAATGTGGCTGGTGCGTTACAAAGATCGAAAGGCATACGGTGAAAAGTAAAAGTACCAAAGGGACAGGTGAAAGTTGTTTTCTCTTGATCCTCTAGTGCAATAGAAATTTGATTCTACCTAGAATAGCCATCTAAGTAGCAGTAATAGGCTTTTCCAGCAAGCCTATCCAACATTTGGTCAATGAAAGGAAGTGGGAAGTGGTCATTCCTTGTGGCAACATTAAGTTTGCGATAATCCATACACACTCGCTGTAATATCCCGAATTAGGGCCTAATCGGAATAGTGGTTTCGTGACCACAAATTCGAGATAGAAATAATTATTTTATAATTATTTTGAGGTTTATGATATGATTCCATGATTGTGTGAAAATTTCGTGAAGAAATTTTATGCATAAAGTGCTTAATTTGAAGTTAGGGACTAAATCGAATAATTTGCAAAACTTGCATTCTAGAAGTTTTTAGTATGAAATTGCTTTGAAATATTAATTAGGAGGTCTTAAATAGCAATTTGACCAATTTGAAGTTCATGGACAAAATTAGGACATGGAAGGAATTTTTGAAAGTTTAGTAGTAAGGGCATTTTGGTCATTTAGGGGTAAAATGAATTAAAATACAAAATTAAAAGCCAATTTTTCTCATCTTCAACCCCATGGCCGAATATAGCAAGGGGAAACCATGGCTAGGGTTTTTCAAGCTTCCAAGCTCGATTGTAAGTCCATTCTAGCCCCGTTTTTCAAGTTCTTTACGTTTTTGAGATCCCGTGAGTTCGATTTAGCTTATGTTAGTAATAATTTAACCTAGGGTTTATATTTGGAAAAATACCCATAGGTGAAATTTGTGTATTTTGATGTTTTATGATAGAATATGAGGTTTTAAATTATGTTAGAAAACTTGTACTACTCGATTTTAAGCAAAAACGAGTAAAAGGGCTTAATCGGTAAAAATACCTAATAGTCACAAGTACATGTTAGAGTGAGAATTTGATGTTGCCATAGAAGGAAAAAGTGATCAGCATGTTGTAAAACATAAGAATAAGGAATAAAGTTTAATCCCGAACTTAGGGGAAAAAATGTAAATATGCAAAAGTTTAGGGGTAAAATTGTAATTTTGTCAAAATTTGAATTAAGGGTTAATTTGATAATGTGAGTGATAAATAAGTTAAATGTGTTATTTTAGATCAAGAAAGACGTGGAAACGACTCCAATCGAGGAAAAGAAAAGATTGTGGATTAAATTGCAAAACCTTTGTATTTTGGTACCAAGGTAAGTTCATATGTAAATAATGTAGCATAATTGTTATTTTAAGTCATTGATGTCAATTATGTGATATGCTGAATTTTTTTATTATGAAATAAATGCTTTGTGGTTATTTTCGAATAAAATATAAATTGTTACCGAGTATTGGTTACGGCATTTTACGGAAGAAGACGTCAAGGATATGTGTTCAAGGAAAATCCCGTTTGAACCTTAGGAATAGATTAGGATACAAGTGACATGTCACTGGGATACTTGGGCATCCGAACTCGTTGAGTTGAGTCCGAGTTCACTTATGGATGCGAATGTTCGAACTCGTTGAGTTGAGTCCGAGTTCGTGAGATGTAACTAGGCATCCGAGCTCGTTGAGTTGAGTCCGAGTTCATTATGGATGCGAACGCCCGAGCTCGTTGAGTTGAGTCCGAGTTCGCTTATGGGCGGGTTACATGGTAGCTTGGCTACATATGTGGCACTTATGTGCAAACTTCCTACGTATCCGAATTATATTCCGATGAGTTCAACGGGTAAAGTTCTACTCAAATGGAGGAATACTTGAGATGAAAAGAGACGTATTGGTAAGTGATGTGAAATGGATACTTGGACAGGTATGTACTTAACCCTCGGGTTGAGTATTGATACAATAACGATAAGGTAGTAAAATGATGAATGATGATTAGAAATGAGATTTATGTTTTGGTGATACCATGCTAATGTTGTTTGGTATGATTGCTTTGTTATGTTACTTATTATTTGCATATGAACTTACTAAGCATTTATGCTTACTCCTCTTTCTTACTCATTTTAGTTTTGGACAAGCCAGCTTTAGAGTCGGGATTGGTCGGAAGCTCGACCACACTATCCGGAAGAACTTTTCGGTAAAATGGCTTGTAAATTCAAGTATGGCATGTATAGCAAAATACTTATTTTGTGTAAATGATCTTATGGTATGGTGATGAAATGGTTGAGGAAGTGCTTGATAATGATAAATTATGGAAATGGTTAGTTTAGAATATGTTTGATGTTATGGAAAGTTAATAAGTTACCTAGTTCATGAAAATTCATAAAAGGATGAAATTTGCCATAAACAGAATATTACAGCAACACTGACGTGAGTTTGAAAATTTACTAAAAATCATATAAATTGAATTTGGTGATGTATTAAATATAAAATTGAAGCTTATTATGTCTAGTTTCACATGAAACAAACTAAACTGGTAAAATAATTATATGTTAGAAGATATTTGAATTTTAGTGAAACAGGGTCAGAGCAGTTTCTGAATCCCCTGTTCCAACTTTATAAATTCACCATAAATTGTAAAGATATAATTAGGTGGCTTATTTTATATCCTCAGAATCCTTATTGAGTCTAGTTTCAGTAGAAATAAACCTCATATTCATATGAATTTTATACAGAGAGAAAAGTGGTTCGTAGTAAACAGAGGTCAGACCAGTCAAGCCCTGAAACAGGGGTAAATTTAACTAATAAACTGTACTAATTGGCCCAACCAAAAATTCTAGAAAAAAAATAGTAGATAGGCATATGAGTCTAGATTCAGAGAAAATTTACGGATCTTGATTTCGAGTTTCGTAACTCGAGATATGATTTTTCTTGTGACTGTAATGCAAGTAGCTAAAAAGCTTTGAATGTAGAAACAAATAATCTAAAGTTCTTAAAATGTTAAATTAAGTTTAGTAACACCTCATACTCGACTCCGGTGACGGTCTCGGGCATGGGGGCGTTACATTTAGTGGTATCAGAGCAGGTTTAGTCGGTTCTCGGACTGCGTGTTGTATGTACGGATTTTGCTATACATGCCATATGTATAAATTGTGATAGTGTGACGACTTCGACCTTTTCAATGATTTTTTTATAGTAAATGGATCCCGATTCAGTGTGGCGAGATGAAGTAGAGAGTGTCGCGCCCACTCCGGCTGAAGGAGCAGCAACACGACTGAAAATCCATCTCCTCATCTGTTGGTCGGGAGGAGGAGAAAGGGGTCGAGAAGCCTTTCTCCAAATGATGAGTGCATGGTACACTGAGTTCGTTCGTACGAACCCAAATGTACAACCTCCCCCACCTCCCCCAATTCCTCAACCTGTACCCCGATACCTCAAGGTATGGATCTGATGAAATTTCATAGAAATCCAGTTGATAGAATCCGCAAGCAAGGGGTCGAAGAATTTAAAGCAAATATTGATGATGATGCCGAGAAAGCAGAGTTTTGGCTTGAAAATTCTATTCGGGTATTTGATGAATTATCTTGTACACCTGAAGAATGTTTGAAATGCGCTATATCTTTGTTGAGGGATTCAGCTTATAATTGGTGGAAGACTTTGATTTGGTGGTACCGAAAGAGAGAGTAACATGGGAATTCTTTCAAGAAGAGTTTGGAAGAAATATATTAGTGAAAGATTTATGGATCGAAGCGTAAAGAATTTCTTGAATCAAGCAACGTAATATGACGGTTCTGAGAATATGAAAGAGAGTTTGTTCGATTAAGTAAATATGCCGGAGAGTATGTTCCTACAGAGGCCAAGATGTGCCGACGATTTGAAGACGGGCTCAACGAAGACATCAAGGTATTTGTTGGAATTCTTGAATTAAAAGAAATGGTAGTATTGGTTGATCGAGCTTGTAAGGCTGAAGAATTACTTAAAGAGAAGAAAAAGGCAGAGACTGAGACTAGAAGCTGGAAGAAAAGACCGATGAGCAGTTCATTCTCACAGCAACCTGGAAAGTCAAGAAATATGAATCCTCGTTCTCAAACTTCAACTGGGCAATCATATGGAAACTATAAGAAGCAAAATGTGGGTCCTAAGTCCTAGACTACTTCGGCAGCCAGTGTAGGGAATTCGAGATTTGTTAAACCTGAGTGCCAGCGGTGTGGTAGAAATCATTTTGGCCCGTGCAGAGCAAATGAATGTTTTCGATGTGGTTCTCGGATCATTTTATTAGAGATCGCCAGAGAGAGCTGAAAAGAAAAAATTCAGAATACAAAAACAAGTGGGGCAGATTCGAGAGGAAGATAACCAAGAAAAGCTGGGACCGAAACAAGTAGTAAGAATGTAGCTGAGGATGCACCAATTAGACTGAAGGAAGGGCTCCAGCTAGGACTTATGCTATTAAAGCGCGCGAAGATGCTTCCTCACCCGATGTGATTACCGGTACATTTTCTCTCTATAATGTTAAGAGCAAAACTGATGTTTTTATAATAGATTTCTGAAGCTCAGAAAGATGATCAAGATGTGCAAGCCAAAGGAAAGCAGTGTGAAGTTGATACTGAGTTAGATTTTGAGAATCGATTCTGATGGGTGCTTAATGTTTAAAGATCGGATTTGTGTACCAAAGAATGAGGAATTGATTCAAAAGATCCTACAGGAAGCACATAGTGGTTGTTTCTCGATTCATCCGGGTAGTACGAAAATGTATAATGACTTGAAGAAAATGTATTGATGGAATGGAATGAAAAAGGATATATCAGAGTTTGTGTCCAAATGCTTGATTTGTCAACAGGTGAAAGCTGAACACCAAGTGCCTTCGGGATTACTTCAGCCTATTATGGTTCCTGAATGGAAATGGGATCGGATTACTATGGATTTTGTTTCAGGATTGCCATTAACTCCAGGAAAGAAAGATGCCATCCGGGTAATAGTTGTGAGACTAACTAAGTCGGCTCATTTTATCCCGGTACGTACGGATTATTCTCTTAACAAGTTGGCTGAATTGTATGTTAGAGAAATTGTTAGACTACATGGAATACCATTGTCGATCATTTCAGATAGAGATCCAAGGTTTACCTCGCGGTTTTGGCAAAAATTGCAAGACGCGTTAGGTACAAAATTAAATTTTAGTACTGCTTTTCATCCATGGCATCGATGGACAATCAGAGAGAGTAATTCAGATTCTTGAAGATATGCTCAGATGTTGTGTATTGGAATTTCAAGGAAGTTGGGAAAAATACTTACCGTTGGTAGAATTTGCTTACAATAATAGTTATCAGACGAGCTTGAAAATGGCACCTTATGAAGCATTGTATGGTCGTAAGTGTCGAACACCTTTGTATTGGACTGAACTCAAGGAAAATCATATTTATGGAGTTGATCTAATAAAAGAAACTGAAGAAAAAGTGAAGGTAATTCGAGATTGTTTGAAAGCAACTTCAGATAGACAGAAATCTTATGCAGATTGAAAACGAAAGGACATTGAATTTCAAGTTGGTGATAAAGTATTTTTAAAGGTGTCTCCGTGGAAAAAGGTTCTCAGATTTGGACGGAAGGGCAAATTAAGTCCACGTTTTATTGGGCCGTATGAGGTAATTGAAAAAGTTGGACCGGTAGCATATCGGCTAGCTTTACCACCTGAATTAGAGAAGATTCATGATGTGTTCCACGTATCTATGTTACGTCGGTATCGTTCGAATCCTTCACATGTGATTTCATCGACAGAAATTGAACTACAACCAGATATGACCTATGAAGAAGAACCGATTAAGATTTTAGCTCGAGAGGTCAAACAACTAAGGAATAAAAATATTGCACTTGTGAAGGTGTTGTGGCAAAAGCATGGAGTAGAAGAAGATACATGGGAATCAAGAAACTATGAGAAATCAATACCCACATCACATTATCTTGGTAAGATTTTCGAGGACGAAAATCCTTAAAGGGGGAGAGTTGTAATATCCCGAATTAGGGCCTAATCGGAATAGTGGTTTCGTGACCACAAATCGAGATAGAAATAATTATTTTATAATTATTTTGAGGTTTATGATATGATTGCATGATTGTGTTGAAAATTTCGTGAAGAAATTTTATGCATAAAGTGCTTAATTTGAAGTTAGGGACTAAATCGAATAATTTGCAAAACTTGCATTCTAGAAGTTTTTAGTATGAAATTGCTTTGAAATATTAATTAGGAGGTCTTAAATAGCAATTTGACCAATTTGAAGTTCATGGACAAAATTAGGACATGGAAGGAATTTTTGAAAGTTTAGTAGTAAGGGCATTTTGGTCATTTAGGGGTAAAATGAATTAAAATACAAAATTAAAAGCCAATTTTGCTCATCTTCAACCCCATGGCCGAATATAGCAAGGAGAAACCATGGCTAGGGTTTTTCAATCTTCCAAGCTCGATTGTAAGTCCATTCTAGCCCCGTTTTTCAAGTTCTTTACGTTTTTGAGATCCCAGTAGCTCGATTTAGCTTATGTTAGCAATAATTTAACCTAGGGTTTATATTTGGAAAAATACCCATAGGTGAAATTTGTGTATTTTGATGTTTTATGATAGAATATGAGGTTTTAAATTATGTTAGAAAACTTGTACTACTCGATTTTAAGCAAAAACGAGTAAAAGGGCTTAATCCAGTAAAAATACCTAATAGTCACAAGTACATGTTAGAGTGAGAATTTGATGTTGCCATAGAAGGGAAAAGTGATCAGCATGTTGTAAAACATAAGAATAAGGATTAAATTTTAATCCCGAACTTAGGGGCAAAAATGTAAATATGCAAAAGTTTAGGGGTAAAATTGTAATTTTGTCAAAATTTGAATTAAGGGTTAATTTGATAATGTGAGTGATAAATAAGTTAAATGTGTTATTTTAGATCAAGAAAGACGTGGAAACGACTCCAATCGAGGAAAAGAAAAGATTGTGGATTAAATTGCAAAACCTTTGTATTTTGGTACCAAGGTAAGTTCATATGTAAATAATGTAGCATAATTGTTATTTTAAGTCATTGATGTCAATTATGTGATATGCTGAATTTTTTTTATTATGAAATAAATGCTTTGTGGTTATTTTCGAATAAAATATAAATTGTTACCGAGTATTGGTTACGGCATTTTACGGAAGACGTCAAGGATATGTGTTCAAGGAAAATCCCGTTTGAACCTTAGGAATAGATTAGGATACAAGTGACATGTCACTGGGATACTTGGGCATCGAACTCGTTGAGTTGAGTCCGAGTTCACTTATGGATGCGAATGTTCAAACTCGTTGAGTTGAGTCCGAGTTCGTGAGATGTAACTAGGCATCCGAGCTCGTTGAGTTGAGTCCGAGTTCATTATGGATGCGAACGCCCGAGCTCGTTGAGTTGAGTCCGAGTTCGCTTATGGGCGGGTTACATGGTAGCTTGGCTACATATGTGGCACTTATGTGCAAACTTCCTACGTATCCGAATTATATTCCGATGAGTTCAACGGGTAAAGTTCTACTCAAATGGAGGAATACTTGAGATGAAAAGAGACGTATTGGTAAGTGATGTGAAATGGATACTTGGACAGGTATGTACTTAACCCTCGGGTTGAGTATTGATACAATAACGATAAGGTAGTAAAATGATGAATGATGATTAGAAATGAGATTTATGTTTTGGTGATACCATGCTAATGTTGTTTGGTATGATTGCTTTGTTATGTTACTTATTATTTGCATATGAACTTACTAAGCATTTATGCTTACTCCCTCTTTCTTACTCATTTTAGTTTTGGACAAGCCAGCTTAGGAGTCGGGATTGGTCGGAAGCTCAGTCACACTATCCGGAAGAACTTTTCGGTAAAATGGCTTGTAAATTCAAGTATGGCATGTATAGCAAAATACTTATTTTGTGTAAATGATCTTATGGTATGGTGATGAAATGGTTGAGGAAGTGCTTGATAATGATAAATTATGGAAATGGTTAGTTTAGAATATGTTTGATGTTATGGAAAGTTAATAAGTTACCTAGTTCATGAAAATTCATAAAAAGGATGAAATTTGCCATAAACAGAATATTACAGCAACACTGACGTGAGTTTGAAAATCTACTAAAAATCATATAAATTGAATTTGGTGATGTATTAAATATAAAATTGAAGCTTATTATGTCTAGTTTCACATGAAACAAACTAAACTGGTAAAAGAATTATATGTTAGAAGATATTTGAATTTTAGTGAAACAGGGTCAGAGCAGTTTCTGAATCCCCTGTTCCAACTTTATAAATTCACCATAAATTGTACAGATATAATTAGGTGGCTTATTTTATATCCTCAGAATCCTTATTGAGTCTAGTTTCAGGAGAAATAAACCTCATATTCATATGAATTTTATACAGAGAGAAAAGTGGTTCGTAGTAAAAAGAGGTCAGACCAGTCAAGCCCTGAAACAGGGGTAACTTTAACTAATAAACTGTACTAATTGGCCCAACCAAAAATTCTAGAAAAAAAATAGTAGATAGGCATATGAGTCTAGATTCAGAGAAAACTTACGGATCTTGATTTCGAGTTTCGTAACTCGAGATATGATTTTTCTTGTGACTGTAACACAAGTAGCTAAAAAGCTTTGAATGTAGAAACAAATAATCTAAAGTTCTTAAAATGTTAAATTAAGTTTAGTAACACCTCATACTCGACTCCGGTGACGGTCTCGGGCGTGGGGGCGTTACACTCGCCATATCGTAGGGATACGTGTAGGAATTAATTCATCTTTATCGTTGCTAACCACAGTGATGCCACTCTTTTTAGGAACGCATTGCACTGGACTTACCAATTGCTATTAGAAATAGGGTAAATAATTCTAGCATCAAGCCATTTTATAATTTCTTTCTTAACAACTCCCTTCATCTTCTTATTTAATCTTCTTTATTACTCAATCGATTGCTTGCCTTCGTCTTCTAACTTGGTCTTGTGCATGCAAAAAGATGGACTAATACCTCGAATATCAGCAATACTCCAAGTAATAGCTCATTTATGTTACTTAAGAATATGAACCAATTTCTCTCCTTGAGTTACATCAATGTGTTGTAGAGACAATAATTGGGAGAGTATTGTTATCACCAAGAAAGACATATTTAAGATGAGTAGGTAGTGGTTTTAATTCCAGAGTAGGAGCTTTGTCGATAGATGGCTTGAAAATTGGAGTTGTTCTATTAGCTAAGTCTAAGGATTCAATATGCCATCCATGCCTGAGTTCAATATTTTTAGCTTCAACCATGCTATCACAAGTATCTAAGAATTCATCATTAGATGTCACTGTAAACTCCTCAGAAAGTATTGTGCTTTGGCCATTAAATTCTTCTTCAATTTGATCATCGATAGTATGGTATTCTTCTTTATCCTTGCATTGAATAAATTCGAAAACACTGAAGGTAATGTGCTCATCATTAAGTCACATGGTCAATTCACCTTTGTAACATCAATAAGAGTTCGTCCGGTGACTAAAAGTGGTCGTCCCAAGATTATGGGAACCTCCTTTTCTGCCTCGCAGTCAAGCATGATAAAATCAGCTAGAAAAATGAATTTATCCACACGAACTAAGATATCTTTGATTTGCCTTTCAAGTTAAGCCAAGGATTGATCAGCTAGTTGCAATGTCACTGCAGTAGGTTTCATTTGACCAATTTCCAACTTTCTAAAAGTAGATAATGGCATTAGGTTGATGCTAGCTCCCAATTCGCATAATGGTTTCCATTGAACATAGGATAGTAAAGCTCCCAGGATCTTTCATTTTCGGGGGCAACTTATTTGTCAAAATAGTATTATAGCCCTCTGTGAGTGCAATAGTTTCCATATCACTGAGTTTCTTCTTTTTGGACAAGAGCTCCTTCATTCGAAATTTGTACAAGAGTATCTACTAAAGGAATATTGACCTGAAGTTGCTTTAGTGTGTTCAGGAACTATTGGTATTGCTTATCCTGCTTATTCTCCCTCAATCATTATAGAAAAGGTAAATGTGGAGATACATCTGATTGCATTGACACCTTTGATTGTTTCGAGGGTCGGACATTAGGCAAATGAGTGACAATTCGTGGAACTTCTTTGTTTGGTACATCAACAAGCTCTTTAGATTCAACCTTCTCACTAGGGATCACTTCACCAGTATCTTGAGGTGCTATTGTAGTTGGCTCGCCATTTTGTTTACCACTCCTAAGGGTGATAGCCTTGCAATGTTCTTTCCCCCTCGGACTGGGATTTTTGGTGTAAAGACCACATTTTGACTTAGAGTTAGGTACAGTGATGGACCGAGTTAGGAAATAGTGGAGAAATTTTGAAATATATTAAATAGGGATTTTTAGTATTAAATTCAGAAGTATTTAGACCTGATAGGAGATTAGAAAATATTTTTGAGATAGAAAAGATTTAAATAGAAGCTTAGACTAAATTCAAATAGTATAAGAATTGTTGTGGTGAAAGTAGGAATTTAGAAAGTTGGGAGATACATAGTGGTAGTAGAAAGGAATGAAGGATTAAAAAGAAATTTAACCAAAGTAAAGTTTGAGTCATCCTAGGAATTATAAAAGATGAGTTGGGATAAAATGGTAAATAGTCAACTAGATATTTTAAGGTGTAATGATGATGGGTAAAAGTGTAAAGATGGATGGCTTGAGGACTTATTAGCAAATTCACCATTTAATAAAAAAGTGAGATATTTAGTGGAAATGTGTAGAAAAGTGGAGAAAAAATAAAAGATATCATCTTTTCCCAACACACCAACCATCACTCACTTTCCCCCCAAATCCATCCAACTTTTCTTTTATTTCCTTCCATGTTCTTCCTCCATTGTTGAACCACCCAAGCTCCAAACCTTCATTTTCTTTGAAATTTCTACAGTAAAAGCTAAAAAAAATACTAGTGAGCAACTTTATTTCATAAGGGAACTTACATAGATGGGATAAAAGAGAGAAATACATGAGATAGGGTTTTGGGTTTTCAAAAAGTTAAGGTAAGGATGATGGAAATTCTCATAACATACATGTTTATTTTCATAATCTAGCATATAAAATTTATTTGATTTTTAGTTTTAACTTAAAAATGTTATATGTTGTTATGAAATTGATGAAAAAGAGAAGAAGTTTGAGGACAAAAGTGAAGGGAAAGGAAAAGAAGTGGCCAAGGAGTAAAAGAGAAGAAAAACTCATCATCCAAATTTTTTATTGTAAGTACTTCAAGTAGTAATTTTTTTAAGTTATGTTAATTAAATAATTATGTTAATTAAGTAGTTTAATACTAAATTAATGATATCACAATAAGTATTTAGTAGGGGTAAGTAATACAAATGTTATGAATTTTGACTTTAGTGGTGATAATGAAAAATGACTAAATTGAAAGAAATTAAAATATGTTATGATATTATGAATATATGGAAAGTGAGTTTAAATGAAGTGATGTAAAAATTATAGTGTTGTATGTGGTAAAAATGAAGAGAATTTACAAGTGTTAGTGTCATTATTGTAATAAGGACTAAATTGTGAAAAATGCAAAGTTATATTATTTTCTGTCAAGTGAATGAATAAAAAGATTCAATAATAAAAAAAAGCTAATGTAGACGAGTCCCGAACTATTGGGACATTGATGACATGCCATTAAGGAAAATTAGCGCGCTTATCATGATTATTTCGCACTTCGGTGCTTATCGTTGTAAAATATATACTTTGGTGCTTATCGTAATTATTTTGCACTTCGGTGCTTATCATTATTTTCACTTTGTGCCTAATGATATATGATATGCATTAACAATGCATTATTAATTTATTTTCGTATATCCTAAGTGTTCAACTAGTTTACATTGGGCTACAGTGTCGTACTTCGACTATTATTAATTAATGGGTTACGGTAAGTAATGGTAAGTGTGATTTTTAAGAAAATATATCAAAGTTTAAGGACTAATTTGATGAGAATTATATTTCCATAAAATGGATAAAATTTTATTTTATATTATTAATAACAGTAGATTTTAAAAATCTTAAAGTACTTACTAAGTCTTCACAGACTTACCGCGTTAATTCTCTAATGCGTCGGTGAAGTAGATTCGTTTGGGCTAATATCAAGGTTGTGTGCATCCCACCTCATCACCATTCCAAGAGGCAAGATTGTATGTATGAATTTTGGGGTTAGTAGGGCATGTACATAGGTTCTTGGTATAGGTGAATTTTAGAAGGACTAAAATGCAAACTTTGGAAACCTTTTTATTTTGGTGATCTAATGGTATATTTTGTTAGCTTTTGAAAGTAATTTATAATAGCTTAACATATGCATGCATATATGATGTTATTATATAGATTTTGTGGTGAATTTTAATGAGTTTGAGGGTAACTCAATTGGTTTAGAAGTGTTTGAATGCTTTGAATTAGTGTAGGGGGATTTTTAGCAATTTTTCCAAACTATTTTTTGTGTCACCATAACCCAAGGTATCGATACCTGAGGAAAATGTATCGATACATTGATCTAAAAATCAATTTTTTTGAGAAATAGAGAGGAGTTTTGGTACCGTTTTTGTTTAGCAGTATAGATATTTTACCCCTATTTTTGAGTAAAAACAATTTTTAAATAATTTCCAAACGCAAACAAACATCCATTAATAACCTTGGATATTTATATTAATAATTTTTTATAGTTAAATAAGTTAAAAACCAATGTATGAATGATTGAATTATAGAATGTCTAGCTAAAATCGCTTTTGCACCAAATGTAATAGTCTTATACCGAGTCCATATAGTCAGACCGGGTATAGGGGTGTTATATTTATTGGTATCAGAGCCTAGGTTTTTTGATATCTGAGTTGGAAACGAGTTTAGACGTACATGCCATATAGGATATATCATTGTGATGAGATGGGATTTAGTTATTTAATTGTGTAATTTATGTGTATTGTAGAAGTTAAAGATGTCAAATAGACCTCGTGAAGAGTCGAATGATGAAGTAGAGAGTAGGGCCTCAAGCCTTGATAGGGAAAGAAATCAAAGAAGAGCCTAAGCCCAAAGTGAATCTGTAAATTTAAGGGATGATAGGGAGCCTGAATTGGAAGAGAGAACTCAACGTGAAACTAAACATGGATCGCCTGAAGAAGAAATTCCGATCACAACAGCTCTTTTGTAGACTATGAACCAGTTGTTGCAAAAACTAGTAAGAACAACTAATGTTCCTCAGGTTTCACCTCCCCCTCCTCTTTCTGCTCCACAACCACAACCGTCCGTAACTAGTCATCGTAATCAATTAGAGAAGATTAGAAAATATGGAGTATAAGAGTTTAGGGGAAAGAAAAAAGATGACCCAGTTGAAGCAAAGGAATGGCTAGAGAATAATCAACAGATATTTGAAGAGTTACAATGTTCAGAGGATGAAAAGTTGAGGTGTGCAGTGTCGTTATTGAAGGGTGAAACTTATCAGTGGTGGACTACTGTCAGAAATATTCATCCTATTGATAGAATTAATTGGAATTTCCTTGTGCTAGAATTTAAAAAGAAGTATGTGAGTCAACTATACCTGGAAAAGAAAAAAAAAAGTGAATTCCTTGATTTGAAACAAAAGAACATGTCTATTGCTAAATGTTAACGTGAATTTACCAAGCTGAGTAAATATGCTAAAAAGTTAATAGCAGATGAAGCAGATATGTGCAGAAGAAATGGGGATTAAATGAAGAAATTTATGTTCCTCTTTTACCCTTGCATCTACAAGAATTTCCTATTTTGGTTGATAGAGCTCAATGACTTGAGAAATGATTAAGCCGTTCAAAAGAGAAGATTATAGGAAAAAGGCCAGCAACGAGTTCTTTAACACCATCTTCATTTAAAAAGAGTAGAGATTTTAGAGTTTCTAGATACTCAACACCAGTCGAAGAACCAAAAATCAAAAGTTAGACTAGTCCATCACAACAAACTACATCAGTGGCTAGTATGGGAGGCTCAAGAAGAAAATCAATGACACAGTGTGAGCACTACAGTAGATTTCATTGGGGTGAATGTCAAATGATTGTTAGAGCTTGTTATAAATGTGGATCCGAAGATCATCTAATCAAAGATTATCTGAAGATGCTTGAGAATACTGTAGAACAACCAGTAAAGAGTATTTCAGCTCAACAAGGAAGTAGGCGGTCTGGAATGGTTAGTCCTGTTGGTAAAGAGCAAAGGTCAACAAGAGAGATAGTTGGTAGATCTGAGAGTCGCATGCCTTGAACATATGCCATTCAGACTCAAGAAGAAGGAGATGCTCTAGATGTGATTACTGGTAAATTCTCTTTATTTGATACTTCTGTGATTGCTTTAATTGATCCAGGTTCACACATTCTTACATTTGCATTGCATTAGTAAGAAAAAAAGAATTACTTGTAGAGTTTACTAAACAATAAGTCAAGTCACAAATCCTTTTGGACAATGCGAGAGAGTGAATAAGATTTATAAGGGATGTCCTTTAAAAATTCAAGAATGTTTGTCCTTTAAAAATTCAAGAATGTGAGTTTCTAGCAGACCTTACAGCTCTTCCATTTCATGAATTTGATGTGATATTGGGCATGGATTGGTTGTCCGAATTTGGAGTTATGTTTGACTATAAAAGGAAGAGAATTTCTTTGAGAACTCCAGATGGCAATGAAATGATAGTGACTGGTGAGAATTATAGTGCCTTGTTTAATGTTGTATTGACAATGAAAGCTTTTCAGTTGGTGTGAAAGGGACATATTTTTTATCTTGCTTACATTTTCGATTCTCGTGTATCTAGTTTGAAGATTAAGGAAACACCAGGGGTTAGGGAGTACCTCGACGTTGTTACACCCCTTACCCGTACCCGAGACTGGGACCGGATACGAGGCATTACCAGACATGTACACGAACATTTTTAGAAAATACAGATTATAAAATTTTATTCCAATATAAAATAGATCAAATTGCATCATAGTGTCCCTATTATGGGCCTACGAGGCCCTAAACATACATTGAGAATGATCCGAGACTAAACTGAGAACTTACAAAAGCTCATAAAAGTTTTTCCTAGGTAAAGCCTCACAAGCTCGTGTGGAGGCAATACACACGCCCATGTGTTTTGGGACACATCTGTGTCCCCTACCTGTGTTGAATTTATGAAAATTATTTTTCATTTCGAACCTACAAGGATTTTCACACGGCCGAGCACCACGCCTGTGTCCCAGGCCCGTGTCCTTCACATGGCCTAGACACGCCCGTTGGGCCTCCCGTGTCCAAAAACACGAGCATTCTGTTTATGACGTCAGCATGCATTTAGGGGCACACGGCCAAGACACATGCCCGTGTGTCTAGCCCATGCTCGACACTGACTTAAAATTTTAGGTGCAGGGGATGCACGGCCATACCACACGCCCATGGGGGTGATCCATGTGTCACACACGGCTTAGACACACGCCCGTGTGTCTACTCGTGTGGATCTTATTAGGCTATTTTCCAAGCCTTTGGTCACCGTCTATCAACCAATCACACTTATAGGTTACCTTAATGCATAATAAGGCCAGATTATACCCTTAGATATAACCTTGATAAACCTCTTTGCATGTAAACCTCATATCATCGGTTCTATACATGTTAGGTTAATTCCCTTTTTGTATTAAGGGTTTTCATGTCTCGTTGACACATTTAAGATTGGATCATTATTGTAACTCATTGCCAATTACGGTCAAGCCATCCCCTGTAAACATAAGCATGCATAAATTTGTAGGTTATAACCTACTTCAAAATGAGACAATTCTCTTGGCCATATACAAAAAGATAGATATATCTTTACATGCCTTCATTTTGGAAAATCAAATGACATATATAACAAAATACATCACAAGCCCTATACATGCCATTGAACAAAATTAAAGTGTCTATATACCAAAGCTGGACTAGTTGATGGTGTATGACTCTCCAACCGTCTCCCAATCTTTACGAGTCCTTGAGCTCTATAAGACAAGGAAAAGAGAGGGGTAAGCATTTACATGCTTAGTAAGACCGAATAACTAGAAAGTAAACTTACCAAGTAATTAGCATACAACCATATTAGGCAATAAAACCAATAAGCATGGACGGTTTCCCTATCACATGCACTCAATCAACAGGTTAGTCACATAATAATGCACCATGTAATTTATCTTAGATGAGCTCATCATTCATCATTTCATTGATATACATCATATTAATCCTGTTATTTTTCTAGAAAATTTCGATGGATTATCCATTCACCGTCAATTCATAAGAGCGATCATCTCATGCATGCACTTCCGCGAACCTCACATCTTATGGCGGGATTACCTGTCCAGGCTAAATCCCTTATAGCGACAAACACCCTTAATGAGCTCGAATCTGAATTACCTATATAGGATAAATTTAGACCCTAATCGGATTACCCATCCGGGCTAAATCCATTTCAGCACATATATTCTTTGGGAGGCTCGATCACTCAAGGAACACCCATTCTATAACATCCCGAAATAGGGCCTAAATAGAATAGTGGTTGCAAAACCACGAATTTGAGGTAAAAAAAATATTCCAATTAATTTTTAAGGTTTATTCATTGATTGAATAATTGTGTGAAAATTTCGTGAAGAAATTTTATGTATAAGTGCCTAATTTGATAATTAGGACTAAATTGTAAAATTAGCAAAATGTGTGTTCTAGATAATAAATGTGACTTAATTTAAATGGGTTCTTAAAGTGGAGGTCCTTATTTATTAATTAGACCATTATATTTAATTTTAGACAAAAATGGGCAAGAATAGGAAAAATTTGAAAGAAAATTCTTTAAGGGCATTTTGGTCATTTAGTAATTAAATGAATTAAAAATGGAAAATAAAGCCAAAATTGGTCCATCTTCTTCATGGAGGCCGAATATAGCATGGGAAAAGCCATGGTTAGGGTTTCCAAGCTTTCCAAGCTCCATAATAAGTGATTCCAAGCCCTGTTTTTAATGTTCTTTACAGTTTTGGAGTCTCAATAACTTGATTAAGCTTATTCTAACAATAATTCATGCTAGGGTTCATATTTGGAAAAATACTCATAGGTGAAATGTGTTTATTTTGATGTTTTATGGTATAATATGAATCTTGAAATTGTGTTAAACAACTTTTGCTAAGCGATTTTACGTGAAAACGAGTAAAAAGACATAATTGGTAAAAATACCTAATGTTCATAAGTACATGTTAGAGTGAGAATTTGATGTTTCCATAGAAGGGAAAAATGATAAGAATGTCATAAAACATAAGAAAATGGATAACTTTTAATTTCCGAGCCTAGGGGCAAAATCGTAATTATGCAAAGGTTTAAGGGCAAAATTGTAATTTTTCCAAAGTTTGAGTTAGGAAATGTTTTGAATAGTATATTAATTAAATAAGAGAAATATGATGTTTTAGATCCCAAAAAGTGAGATTTGGACCTAGAACGGGAGAAAAACTGAAAATCAGGAAAGTTGGTAAAATGGTCGTTTTAGTATCGAGGTAAGTTCATATGTTTAATAAGCATTTAATTATGAATATTTGAATGATAAATTGATATTTTTCCCATAAATACTTTAGTATTGAGTTTCAAATATAATGATTAATGTTCGATAATAATTCGATATTGGAAAGAGAACTTGTATAATTTATATGTAAGACCATATTTTGTATTATGGTTTTGTATGATAACAAGAAAGTATTGACTAGCATAGTTTGATAAGAATAAGTTAAGTTGATGATATGATGAGATTGAGAATGTAAGTATGTAAGTTAAGTAGCATTTTATTATTATGCAATTATTTTTATTAGTATTGTTATTATTGAGTTATGCGACTAACCTTGAGAATTTGAGCAAGTATGTTTCAGCTATGACTTGACAAGGCATTGATATCTCAAAGTCCATGGTTGTACCATGGCAATTAAGGAAGAATTGACGGAAAAGTCTATGTTCATAACATGGAATTTAAGGAGGAATTGATGGTTAAGGATACCATGTAAGACCATGTCAAGACATGACATTGGTAAGGCAAGGATCCCGTGTAAGACCATGTCAAGACATGGCATCGGCATTGATTAAGGACTCCATGTAAGACCACATCAAGATGCGGCATTGGCACTAAGATAAGGATACCATGTAAGACCATGTTTGGAATATGACATTTGGTAAGATAAGGCAAGGAAATCATGTAAGACCATGCCAATGCATGGCATTGATAAGTTCTATAAGGCAAGGAAATCATGTTAGATAAGTTCTATAAGGCAAGGAAATCATGTAAGACCATGCCAAGGAATTGCATTGATAAGTTCTATAAGGCAAGGAAATCATGGAAGACCATGTCAAGACATGGCATTGATGAGTTACTATAAGGCAAAGGTCCCATGTAAGACCATGCCAAGGCATGGCATTGGTGAGTTCATAAGGCAAGGATACCACATAAGACCATGTCAAGACATGACAATGGTAAGTTCAAAAAGGAAAAGGTTCCCAAGTAATCCAAAGAGTAAGTCAAAGAAACGACAATGTGAGAACATGAATAAAGAGTACAGGTATGCATTTAAGGCTTATTTAATATTAAGATTGTAAGTAATTGAGATTATCAAGTATTAAGTAAGTGATGAGTTTTCAGTTATGCTTGTGACACTTTATGACATGATTGGCAATATGCCTATATTATGAAAGAGTACTCATGTGTTAAGTGAGATGTTGCAGGTATGTAAGCAAGCTATTAAGTAATGTGCCTTTTGTATTCTGAGCCTTTGGTAAGGTTATCGATGAGTAAGATGGGAAAGTAAGAACTAAACATTATTTAAGCAAATTATGACAGCATAGTCGTAAGCTAAATTGATTGCTAATGCTTATTATTTTACATGTGAAATTACTAAGCTTTATAAGCTTACTTCTTTCACTTTCTCATGTTTCAGAGTACTTAAAAGCAAGCTCGGGTTGGAAGTCGTCGGAGATCACTTCACACTATCGACTATCAAGTTACCAAATGGGTATCTTCGTTTACAAACGTTCTAGTTTATGGCATGTATAGGGACTTAGCCATTTTGTGTGTATGTCCTTATGATATGGCTAAAGAATGGTACGTAAATATTTAATAATTATTAGCTATTGAAATGGCTAATGAAGAACATGTTTCGGTGTTATGTATGCCTAAATGGTAGTTAATACAAAGAAATCATGAAAAAGTGAAATTAGCATTAAAACAATATTGAATAGCAGCAATGACGTGATCTTGAAAAATCACCAAGAATAGTAGAAATGGAACTAGGTGATTAATGAGATAGAATTAAATATTATTGAGTCTATTTTCATATGAAAGAAACAGAGTAAGCAAAAGAAGTGTATATTAAGAGATATTTGAATTTTAGTGAGACAGGGTCAGAGTAATTTCTAAATCCCCTGTTCTGACTTAATAAATTCACTAAAAACTTTAAAAAAAGAATTAGGAGTTTTAGTTTATATTTATAGATTCTTTAGTGAATCTAATTTCAAGAGAAACAAACAGCATGGTTATTTGAATTCTGTACAAGGAGAAAACTGATTCGTAGTGAGGAGAGGTCAGAGTAGTCAAACAGTGCAACAGGGGAAACTTTAACTAATAAACTATACTAATTGGCTGGACCAAAAATTCTGGAAAAAAATTAGTAAGAAGGTATATGAGTCTAGTTTCAGGAAAAATTTATGAATTTAAATTTTGAGTTTTTTGTCTCGATTTATGATTTATTTAGTGACTATGACGTAGGTGGGCAGTTTTATAAGGAATAATGAAATCAATTGTTTTGATTTGTCTAAGTATTCAAATTTTTTTTAATATTCCCGGTTTAGTCCCGAACCGTTTCAATTGCATGTTTTAGGGTCTCGAGGGCCCTTTTTAGGGACATATTGAATGAATGTGAATAAATTAATTTTAAAAGCAAATTTTATGCCCCGAATTAGTAAGTTAAGTCAGGTAACGCCTCGTGCTCGACTCCGACGACGGTCTCGGGTAAGGGGTTTTACACATTCGGGCTAGATCCTTTCTATATTTGAGATTAACGGATTAACTGTCCAGGCTAAATTCTTTTCTGCAACACATGTAGGATCTCAAGTAACATGTAAATCATGGTTTATCCACCGAACTTCCTTTTTAATCTCAACCGGGACATTTATTAACATGTCGTTATTAAGGATACATTTCATGCATTTTCATGCCATCGTCAAATGAAATCATTACATTCATAAATCATGCAATTAGGCATATTATGAGTTTACTTTAAGTTATCTGAACTTACCTGGTACTTGTCTCGGTATCGTGTTTCGGTTATTCCGAAACCTTTCGTTTTCCTCGATCGACCTCTGAAATTTGTTCCTCGGGGTCTATAACAATTAAAATAAATCATTAACACCTCACATTGTACTTTTTGAGTCTAAATTTCACCCCGATCCAAATGACCATTTTGCCCCTAACCTTTCACATTTTTACGATTGAGTCCCTAAGCTCGTATAATGAAATGCATGCAATTCTTATCTTACCCAAGCCAAGCCGAATGTTTTTCCCTCATATGATAGCCCACATTTTTCCTTTATTTCTCATTTCTACCAAACATTTTACACCTTTTGCAAAAAGGTCCTTTTAGGAGTTTTTCATGAAAATCACCTAGGAAAAGATGTTTAACACGCATCTAACTTTCATATTCCTCCATAAAACATCAAAATACAAGTAACTCATGCATGGGTAAATTTTTAAACCTAAACCCTAGCATGAAATATGGGTAGAAATAGAGAGAGTAAGCTACCGGGATTTCAAAAATATGAAAAACGTTAAAAACGGGGCTTGGGAGTACTTACTATTGAGCTTGAAAATGTTGAAAACCCTAGCTATGGAGATCCCCAAATTTTCGGCAGCAACATGAAGAATATGAGCTGATTTTGGCTTGATTTTTCCCTTTTTATTTCATTAAATTGCCAAATGACTAAAATGCCCTTAAACCCTTTCTTTAAAATTTTACCCATACATGGCCATTTTTGTCCAAAAACTTAGAAATTGGCTAAATTAATCTCTAAGGACCTCTAATTTATAATCTAAAACAATTTCATACAAATTACTTCTAGAATCCAAGTTTTACAATTTATTCAATTTGGTCCCTATTTTATAATTGGACACCTTACTGAAAGAATTTCTTCATGAAACTTTAACACATGCATATTATCATATTCTAGACCTCATAATAATCATAAAATAAATATTTCAATGTCAGATTTGTGGTCCCAAAACTACTGTTTCGACTAGGCCCTATTTGGGGATGTTATATTTCTCCCCCCTTAGGGACTTTCGTCCTTGAAAGTCTTACCAGTAAACAGGTTCAGATATTGGCTTCTTATGGTTTCTTTCGGCTCCCATGTAGCCTCTTCCACAGCAGGTCAATGCCATAAAACCTTTACCAAAGCCACATCTTTATTTCTCAACTGTTTAATCTCGTGAGATAAAATCTTGACCGGTTCCTCATCATAAGTCATGTCTGGTCTAATCTCAATTTCCATTGGTGAAATCACATGAGAGGGGTCTGATCGATATCGCCTTAACATAGACACATAGAACACGTCATGAATCTTTTCCAATCGGGTGGCAATGCCAAACGATAAGCTAATGGTCTAATTCTTTCAGTGATCTCGTACGGTCTGATAAATCGAGGACTCAGTTTGCCTTTCCGGCCAAATCTCAATACCTTTTTCCATGGAGATACTTTCAAGAATACTCTACCTCCAACTTGGAGCTCAATCTCTTTTCTTTTCAAATCAGCATATGACTTTTGCCTATCCGATGTCGCTTTTAAATAGTCTCGTTTCACTTTAACCTTTTCTTCAGTTTCCTTGATCAGATCAACTCTGTGAATCTGACTCTCTTTGAGTTCTGTCCAATACAATGGAGTTCGGCACTTTCTGCCATACAAGTCCTTATAAGGCGCCATCTTCAAACTCGTTTGAAAACTGTTTGTTGTAGGGGAATTCCACCAATGGCAAAAATTTTTCCCAGCTACCCTGAAATTTAAGGATGCAACATCGCAAGATATCCTCAAGAATCTGAATCATCTGCTCAGACTGACCATCGGTCTACGAGTGAAAAGCTGTACTAAAGCTCAGCTTTGTACCCAAGGCTTCTTGTAACTTCTTCCAGAATCTCGAAGTGAACCTTGGGTCTCTGTCTGAAATAATCGACAGCGGTACCCCGTGTAATCTCACAATTTCAGATATATACAAGTCAACCACCCTATCAAGAGAGTAATCTGTTCTTATCGGAATGAAATAAGTCGACTTTGTCAACTTATCCACCACAACCCATATAGCATCTATGTTTTTCGGGGTTAGTGGCAATCCTGTCACAAAATCCATAGTAACTCTGTCCCATTTCCATTCGGAGACCATACAAGCTGTAACAAAACTGAAGGTACGTGATGTTCAGCTTTGACTTGCTGACATATCAAGCATTTTGATACAAATTCGGAAATGTCTCTTTCCATACCGTTCCACCAGTACATTTTCTTCAAATCATTGTACATCTTGGTACTTCCTGGATGAATAGAAAAATGACTATCATGTGCTTATTGCAAGATTTTCTGAATAAGCTCATCATCTTTAGGTACACAAACCCTATCTTTGAACGTCAAACATCCATCAGGACCGATCTGAAAATCTGATTCAATGCCCAACTCACATTGAGTTGTTTTAGCTTGCAGGTCACTATCATTAGATTGAGCATCATAAATTTCCTGCAGAAATGACAGCCTAGCCTCTAGCTCTACCAAAACTGAACCATCATCAAGCAATGCTAATCGAGCGTCATGGCTCTCATGCAAACAAGGATTTTCTGCTTAACGCGTCGGCAACCACATTTGCCTTTCCTAGGTGATAGTCAATGATTAGCTCATAATCTTTAATTAATTCCAACCATCTCCGTTGTCTTAGATTCAATTCTTTTTGAGTCATAAAATACTTCAAACTCTTGTGGTCTGTAAATATACGACAAGTTTCACCATATAAATAATGCCTCCAAATTTTCAAGGCAAAAACAATGGCGGCAAGCTCTAAGTCGTGCGTTGGATAGTTCTTCTCGTGTGGCTTCAACTACCGTGAAGCATAAGCTATTACCTCGCCATCTTGCATAAGTACACAACCCAGTCCATTTAAGGATGCATCACTATAGACCACAAACTTTTTTCCTGACTCGGGCAATACTAGAACAGAAGCTTCAGTCAGTAGTGTCTTCAACTTTTCGAAACTCTGTTGACACTTTTCTGTCCATTCAAACTTAACGTCTTTCTGTAGCAACCTTGTTATTGGAGTCGCTATCATGGAGAATCCTTTCACAAATCTTTGATAATTACCGACTAAGCCCAAAAAGCTTCTAACCTCAGTTACATTTTTAGGTGGTTTCCATTCAATGATAGCAGAGACTTTACTTGGATAAACTCGGATACCTTCACCCGAAACAATATGACCCAAAAACCCAACTTCTTGGAGCCAAAACTAACTTTTGCTAAACTTGGCATACAATTGTCTTTCCCGTAAGGTTTGCAACTCAGTTCTCAAATGCTTTGCATGCTCTGTCTCATCTTTGGAATAAATCAAGATGTCGTCAATGAACACAATGATGAACTTATCCAAGTATGGCCGAAAGATCCTATTCATTAGGTCCATGAATACGGCCAGTTGCATTCGTTAACCCAACCGACATGACAAGAAATTCATAGTGGCCATACCTCGTTCTGAAAGCTGTCTTAGGCACATCTGATTCTTTAACTCTCAACTGATAGTAGCTAGACTTCAAGTCTATCTTAGAGAACACGGTGGCTCCTCTCAACTAGTTGAACAAATCATCGATCCTTGGCAAAGGATACTTATTCTTGATAGTTACCTTGTTCAATTGGCGATAATCTATACATAGCCTTATCGAACCATCTTTCTTGTTTACAAACAACACGGGGGCACCCCAAGGTGAAAAGCTTGGCCTTGCAAAACCTTTATCTGTTAGCTCTTGCAACTGTGCTTTTAACTCTTTCAGCTTGGTTGGTGACATCCTGTACGGAGCAATAGAAATAGAAGCTGTTCCTGGCATTAGTTCAATACCAAACTCTATCTCTCTTTCAGGAGGTAACCCGGGTAATTCTTCCGGGAACACGTCTGAATATTCACATACTAATGGCACAGACTCAATCTTCAACTCTGTTTTCTTAGTGTTCAATACAAAAGCAAGGTAGGCTTCATACCCTTTTCTCATATATCTCTGAGCAACCATTGCCGTGATTACAACCGGTGGCGTATCCAATTCCCTTGAATCAACCCGTAAAATCTCACCATCTGGGCATTTCAATTCAATATACTTGCTACCACAATTTACAATTACATCATGCAGGGCTAACCAATCCATACCAAGTATTACATCAAACTCATCAAATGGTAACAACATAAGGTTAGCCGGAAAGCATTGACCTTGAATCATCAAAAGACAATTCTTACAGACTTTATCAACTAGAATTGATTTGCCTAATGGGTTTGACACTCTAATAATAAATTCCGTAGGTTCAATGGGTATGTTCATACTAGACACCAATCTAATGCAAACGTATGAATGCGTCGACCGTGGATCAATTAAGGCAACAACACATGTATTAAAACAAGAAAAAGTACCCGTGATGACGTTAGGAGCAAAGGCTTCCTTTCAAGTGCGTATTGCATATGTTCTTACCAGGGCTCGAGTCTCTGATTCTACAGTGTCTTTGGCCGTAACTCGACTGCCACTAGCACTTCCAGGATATCTCGGAGGTTTACCTCGTGCAATAGGAGCACTCAACTTCGGGGCTACTTCCACTTCTTTTTCATTTCGCTCTGGGCAGTCCCTGAGGAAGTGGTCAAGAGAACCACATCTGAAACATGCACCACTCTTCATTCGGCATTCTCTGGAGTGAAATTTGTTACAACTTTTACACTTCTTCTTTTGGTCATCTACACTCCCTACACTAGTCACCATCAGGGAGGAAGACTTCTGATTACGTCACTTGGAGCCTCTTGCTCTACCCGAATACCTGACCGATGAAGTGGAGCATTCATGTTGACTCATTGATTTCTTTGTGGTAAACGAGGGCGTCTTACCGTTGGATCTCTTGCCCAAAACTCGAGCCTCTCTCTTTGCTTGCTTCCTTTCATTATTGAGCTCCTCGGCCTTCTTGGCCTGATCAGCTAATGTGGTGAACTCTCGTATTTCAAGAATCTTAATTAACAACTTGATTTCCTCATTTAGACCTTTCTCGAAGTGTTTACACATTTTCGACTCAGTTTGAACCCATTCAGTTGCATACTGACTTAACCTTACAAACTCCCTTTCGTATTCTACTACAGTCTTATTTCCTTGTTTGAGTTTCAGGAACTCCTTTTGCTTCGAGTCTAAGAACCTTTGATTGATGTATTTCTTCTTAAACTCTACTTGGAAAAATTCCCAAGTGATGTTTTCCTTTGGCACCACTGAAGATACGGTCTTCCACCAGTGGTATGCAGTATCCTTCAGGAGAGACATGACACACTTTAAGCACTCCTTAGGTGTACACGACAATTCATCTAATAAATGTGTAGTATTCTCGAGCCAGAACTCGGCTCTTTCAGCATCATCATCGATTTTTGCTCTGAATTCCTCAGCCCCAGACTTTCTAAGCTTATCTACAGGGGCTTTACCAATTCGTACCGGTGCCATACCTCGTGGCAATTCCTCATCAGGTTGGTTAGGGGGCGGGGGAGGTCATGGTATGTTGGGGTGATTCCTTAAATAATCCCCAAACCATTCATCCATCATGTCAAAGAAGGCAGCTCGGGCCTCTTCCCGGCCTTCAGACATAAGCCTTCTACTACTACTAGAAACAACTCATTGTACGGAAGCTGGAGCATGGCTCTCAGCTCCCTCAGACTCATCTTGTGCTTGATTGGAAGACATTTACTATATTCAAAACAATTTAAACAGTTAGGAGATGTCACACTATCAATGTTTGAATAATGACATGTATAGCAAAACTCAATATTCTCTACGGAAGTCCTAGAACCGACGAAACCGTAGCTTTGATACCACTAAATGTAACACCCCTTACCTGTACCCAAGATTGGGACCGGATACAAGGCGTTACCAGACATGTACACAAACAGTTTCAAAAAATACAGATTATAAAATTTCATTCCAATATAAAATAGATCAAATTACATCATAGTGTCCCTATTATGGGTCTACGAGGCGCTAAACATACATTGAGAATGATCTGGGACTAAACCGAGAACTTACGGAAGCTCATAAATTTTTTTCCTAGGTAAAGACTCACACGCCCATATGGAGGCAATACACACGCCCATGTGTTTTGGGACACGTCCGTGTCCCCTACCCGTGTTGAATTTATGAAAATTATTTTTCATTTCGAACCTACAGGGGTTTTCACACGGCTGAGCACCACGCCCGTGTCCTTGGCCCGTGTCCTTCACATGGCCTAGACACGCCTGTGTGGCCATCCGTGTCCTTGGCCCGTGTCCTTCACACGTCCTAGACATGCCCGTGTCTAAAAACTCGAGCATTCTATTTATAACATCATCATACATTTAGGGGTACACAGCCAAGACACACGCTCATGTGTCTAGTCCATGCTCGACACTGACTTAAAATTTTAGGTGCAGGGGACGCACGACCATACCACACGCCCATGAGGGCGATCCGTGTGTCACACATGGCCTAGACACACGCCCGTGTGTCTTCCTGTGTGGATCTTATTAGGCTATTTTCCAAGCCTTTGGTCACCCTCTATCAACCAATCACACTTATAGGTCACCTTAATGCATAAAAAGGCCAGATTATACCTTTAGATATAACCTTGATAAACCTCATTGCATGTAAACCTCATATCATCGATTTTATACATGCTACGTTAATTCCCTTTTTGTATTAAGGGTTTCCATGTCTCGTTGACACATTTAAGATTGGCTCATTATTGTAACTCATTGCCAATTACGGTCAAGCCATCCCATGTAAACATAAGCATGCATAAATTTGTAGGTTATAGCCTACTTCAAAATGAGCCAATTATCATGGCCATATACAAAAAGATAGATATATCTTTACATGCCTTCATTTTGGCAATTGAAATGACATATATAACAAAATACATCACAAGCCCTATACATGCTATTGAATAAAATTAAAGTGTCTATATACCAAAGCTGGACTAGTTGATAGTGTAGGACTCTCCAACCATCTTCCAATCTTTACGAGTCCTCGAGCTCTGTAAAACAGGGAAAAGAGAGGGGTAAGCATTTACATACTTAGTGAGCCCGAATAATTGGAAAGTAAACTTACCGAGTAATTAGCTTACAACCATATTAGGCAATAAAACCAATAAGCATGGAATGGTTTCCCTATCACATGCACTCAATCAACAGGTTAGTCACATAACAATGCACCATGTAATTTATCTTAGATGAGCTCATCATTCATCATTTCATTGATATACATCGTATTAATCCTGTTGAGTTTCTAGGAAATCTCGATGGATTATCCATTTACCGTCAATTCATAAGAGCGATTATCTCATGTATGCACTCCCGCGAACCTCATATCTGACGGCGGGATTACCAGTCCAAGCTAAATCCCCCGTAACATAAACTCATAAGGTGATGTCGAGATTACCAGTCTAGGCTAGATCCCTTATAGCGACAAATATGCTTAATGAGCTCGGATCTGAATTACTAGTCCAGGCTAAATTCAGACCCTAATCGGATTACCCATTTGGGCTAAATCCATTTTAGCACATATATTCTTTGGGAGGCTCGATCACTCAAGAAACACCCGTCTGGACTAGATCCTTTCTATATTTGAGATCAACGGATTACCCGTCCAGGCTAAATTCATTTATGTAACACATGTAGGATCTCAAGTAACATGTAAGTCATGGTTAATCCACCGAACTTCCTTTTTAACCTCAACTGGGACATTTATTAACATGTCGTTATTAAGGATACACTTCATGCATTTTCATGCCATCGTCAAATGCAATCATCATACATTCATAAATTATGCAATTAGGCATATTATGGGTTTACTTTAGGTTATCTAAACTTACCTGGTACTCGTCTCGATATCGTGTTTCGGTTATTCCGAAACCTTTCGTTTTCCTCGATCGACCTCTAGAATTTGTTCCTCGGGGTCTATAACAATAAAAATAAATCATTAAAACCTCATATTGTACTTTTTGAGTCTAAATTTCACCCCTAATCCAAATGACCATTTTTCCCCTAACCTTTCACATTTTTACAATTTAGTCCCTAGGCTCGTATAATGAAATGCATGCAATTCTTATCTTACCCAAGCCTAGCCGAATGTTTTTCCTCATATGGAAGCCCACATTTTTCCATTATATCTCATTTCTACCACACATTTTACACCTTTTGCAAAAAGGTCCTTTTAGGAGTTTTTCATGAAAATCACCTAGGAAAAGATGTTTAACACACATCCAACTTTCATATTCCTCCATAAAACATCAAAATACAAGTAAATCATGCATGGGTAAATTTTTAAACATAAACCCTAGCATGAAATATGGGTAGAAATAGAGAGAGAGTAAGCTACCAGGATTTCAAAAATACGAAGAACATCAAAAAGGGGCTTGGGAGCACTTACTATTGAGCTTGAAAATGTTGAAAACCCTAGCTATGGAGAACCCCAAATTTTCAGCAGCAACATGAAGAATATGAGCTGATTTTAGCTTGATTTTTTCCTTTTTATTTCATTAAATTGCCAAATGACCAAAATTCCCTTAAGCCATTTCTTTAAATTTTTACCCATACATGCCCATTTTTGTCCAAAAACTTAGAAATTGGGTAAGTTACTCTCTAAGGACCTCTAATTTATAATCTAAATCAATTTCATACAAATTGCCTCTAGAATCCAAGTTTTACAATTTATTCAATTTGGTCTCTATTTTCTAATTGGACAACTTACTCAAAGAATTTCTTCATGAAACTTTAACACATGCATATTCTCATATTTTAGACCTTATAATAATCATAAAATAAATATTTCAATGTCGAATTTGAGGTCCTAAAACCACTGTTTCGACTAGGCCCTATTTTCGGATGTTACAGACGTGTTCCGAGAGGAATTACCAGGTTTACCACCTTAAAGAGTGGTAAAATTTGCTATTGAGGTAGTTCCAGAAACAACACCGGTATTGGTTTCTCCTTATCGAATGTCTCCTACTAAGTTAAAGGAATTAAAACCTCAACTACAGGAGTTACTTGATAAAGTCTTTATACGCCCTAGTGTGTCACCGTGGGGTACTCCAATACTATTTGTAAAGAAGAACAAGTATCGATTATTAGTAATTGAACAAAGTAACAGTGAAGAACAAGTATCTGTTAATTAAAATAGATGATTTGTTTGATCAGTTGAAGGGTGTTGGTGTGTTTTAAAGATTGACCTTAGATCAGGATATCATCAGTTACGGGTAAAGGAAGCAGATGTGTCGAAGACTACTTTTAGAACGAGATATGGTCACTATGAGTTTTTAGTTATGCCATTTGTGTTCACTAATGCTCCAACTGCTTTCATGGATTTAACGAACAGAATTTTCCAGCCTTATTTAGATCAGTTTGTGGTGGTGTTCATAGATGACATTTTGGTATACTCTAAAGGTGAGGAAGAACATGAAAAGCACTTGAGGATTGTTTTGCAGACATTACGGAAGAGACAATTATATGCCAAGTTGAGTAAGTGTGAGTTTGGGCTAAGAAAAGTCACTTTTTTGGAGCATATTGTATTTGAGGAAGGTATTTTGGTAGATCCAAAGAAAATAGAATCTATATTGGAGAGAAAACCATCGAAGAATGTGAAAGCAGTCAAAATTTTTCTTGGATTGGCTGGTTATTATAGAAGATTTGTTAAGGGATTTTTTACGATTGCTTTACCATTGACTAGATTGTTGTAGAAAGATGTTAAGTTTGAATGGTCAGAAAAATGACAACAGAGTTTTGATAGATTAAAAATAGCATTGACAAAAGCTCCCGTATTGATTCAACCTGAGTTAGGTAAGGAGTATGAGATTTACTGTGATGCTTCGCATAGTGGTTTGGGTTGTGTGTTGATGCAAGAAGGAAAAGTAGTTGCTTATGCATACAAACAGTTAAAGCAACATGAAAATAATTATCTGACACATGATTTAGAGCTAGCTGCAGTGGTATTTGTGTTAAAAATATGGAGACATTACTTGTATGGGGAAAGGTGCTTTATTTATACTCATCATAAGAGTTTGATGTATTTGTTAACACAGAAAGAATTGAATTTGGGACTGAGAAGGTGGATTGAATTGTTGAAAGACTATGACTACGTAACTGATTATCACCCCGGTAAGGTAAATTTAGTAGTAGATACTTTAAGTAGAAAATCTTTAGCAAGTTTGAAAGCAATGAATGTTCATTTGGAAATGGAAACACCTGGTAGGTTGATAGCTAAATTGAGAATAAATTTGACTTTATTACAGAGAGTGAAATATGTTCAAAAGAAAGATAAAGAGATGTTGATGATTAAACAACAACTTGAGGATGGGAAGAATGGTGGATTTGAGATAGACAGTGAAGGAACTTTGAGACTTCATGGTAGGTTATTTATACCTAATCAATAGGATTTGAAGCAAAGTATCCTTTTTGAAGCTCATCATGGTTCATTTTTTATACACCCAGAAAGCAACAAGATGTACCAAGATTTAAAGCCATTTTATTGGTGGAAAAGAATGAAATGGGACATAGTTAAGTATGTTTCGAAATGTTTAACATGTCAACTAGTGAAAGTAGAGTATCAAGTCCCATCAGGCTTGTTGCAACTAATAACAATACCGAAATGGAAATGGGAAAGAATCACCATGGATTTTGTAATCGGATTACCATTCTCGCTAAAGAAGAAATATGTTATTTGGGGAATAGTTGATCGGCTAACGAAATTTTCTCATTTCTTACCCGTACAGACTGATTATTCAATGGAAAAATATGCTCATAATGTGTTTCATGTATCTATGCTGCTAAGATATTGATCTGATCCGTCTCACGTGATTACACCAGAGGTGATAGAGATTCAACCGGATTTGACTTATGAAGAAGAACCGATAAAGATACTTTCTCGAAAGGTTAAAGAATTGAGAAATAAAAGAGTTTCGTTGGTAAAAGTCTTATGGAGACATCATAATATAGAAGAGGCTACTTGGGAAATAGAAGAGACAATGAGACAGTAGTATCCACAGTTGTTTACACCAGGTAATATTTCATGGACGAAATTTTTATTAAGAGGGGGAGAATTGTAACGACCATATTTTGACTTGGAGTTAGGTATAGTGATGGACCAGTTCAGGAAATAGTGGAGAAATTTTGAAATTTACTAAATAGGGATTTTTAGTATTGAATTCGAAAGTATTTAGACCCGATAGGAGATTAGAAAGTATTTCTGAGATAGAAAAGATTTAAATAGAAGCTTAGACTAAATTGAAATAGTATAAGAATTGTTGTGGTGAAAGTAGGAATTTAGAAAGTTAGGAGATACATAGTGGTAGTAGAAAGGAAGGAAGGATTAAAAAGAAATTTAACCAAAGTGAAGTATGAGTCATCCTAGGAATTATAAAAGATGAGTTGGGATAAAATGGTAAATAGTCAACTAGATATTTTAAGGTGTAATGATGATGGGTAAAAGTGTAAAGATGGATGGCTTGAGGACTTATTAGCAAATTCACCATTTAATAAAAAAAGTGAAATATTATTAGTGGAAATGAGTAGAAAAGTGGAGAAAAGATGAAAGATATCATCTTATCCCAATACACCAACCATCACTCACTTTCCCCTCAAATCCATCCAACTTTTCTTTTATTTTCTTCCATGTCTTTCCTCAATTGTTGAACCATCCAAGCTCCAAACCGTCATTTTCTTTTAAATTTCTTTAGTAAAAGCTAAAAAGAAGACTAGTGAGCAAATTTATTTCATGAGGGAACTTACATAGATGGGATAAAAGAGAGAAATACATGAGATAGGGTTTTGGGTTTTCAAAAAGTCAAGGTAAGGATGATGGAAATTCTCATAACATATATGTTTATTTTCATAATCTAGCATAGAAAAGTTATTTGATTTTTAGTTTTAACTTATAAATGTTATATATTGTTATGAAATTGAAGAAAAAAGAGAAGAAGTTTGAGGATAGAAGTGAAGGGAAAGGAAAAGAAGTGGCCAACGAGTAGAAGAGAAGAAAAACTCATTATCCAAATTTTGCTTGTAAGTACTTCAAGTAGTAATTTTGTTTAAGTTATGTTAATTAAATAATTATATTAATTAAGTAGTTTAATTACTAAATTAATGATATCATAATAAGTATTTAGTAGGGGTAAGTATTGCAAATGTTATGAATTTTGTCTTTAGTGTACCATTATATGATGTATTGTGGTGATAATGAAAAAGGACTAAATTGAAAGAAATTAAAATATGTTATGATATTATGAATATATAGAAAGTGAGTTTAAATGAAGTGGTGTAAAAATTATAGTGTTGTATATGGTAAAAATGAATATAATTTACAGGTTTTACTGTTATTATTGTGATAAAGACTAAATTGTGAAAAATGCAAAGTTATATTATTTTCTTTCACGTGAATGAATAAAAAGACCCAATAATTAAAAAAAAAGCCCATGTAGATGAGTCTTGAACTATTGGGATATTGATGGCATGCCATTAAGGAAAATTAGTGCGTTGATCATAATTAGTTCGCACTTCGGTGCTTATCGTTGTAAAATATGCACTTCAGTGCTTATCGTAATTATTTTGCACTTCAGTGCTTATCGTTATTTACACTTTGTGCATAATGATATATGATATGCATTATTGATTTATTTTCGTATATCCTAAGTGTTCAACTAGTCTACATTGGGCTATAGTGTCGTACTTTAGCTATTATCAATTAATGGGTTACAGTAAGTAATTGTAAGTGTGATTTTTAAGAAAAATATAATAAACTTTAGGGAATAATTTGATGAGAATTATATGTCTATAAAATGGATAAAATTTTATTTTATATTATATTATTAATAACAGTAGATTTTAAAAATGTTGAAGTACTTACTAAGTCTTCACAGACTTATCGCGTTAATTCTCTAACGCGTAGGTGAAGTAGATCTGTTTGGGCTAATATCGAGGTAGTGTGCATCTCATCTCATCAATATTCCAAGAAGCAAGATTGTATGTATGAATTTTGGGGTTAGTATGGCATGTACATATGTTCTTGGTATAGGTGAATTTTAGATGGACTAAAATGCAAACTTTTGAAACCTTTTTATTTTGGTGATCTAATGGTATATTTTGTTAGCTTTTGAAAGTAATTTATAATAGTTTAACATTTTCATGCATATATGATGTTATTATATAGATTTTGTGGTGAATTTTAATGAGTTTGAGGGTAATTGAATTGGTTTGGAAGTGTTTGAATGCTTTGAACTAGTGTAGAGGGCTTTTTAGTAATTTTTCCAAATTATTTTTTTGTGTCACCATAACCCAAGGTATCGATACCTGAAGAAAAGGTATCAACACATTGGTCTAAAAATCAATTTTTTTGAGAAACAGAGAGCAGTATTGGTATCATTTTTGTTTATCGGTATAGATATTTTTCCCCTATTTTGAGTAAAAAAAATTTTAAATCGTTTTCAAACTCAAACAAACATCCATTAATAACCTTATATATTTATATTAATAAATTTTTTTAGTTAAATAATTTAAAATACAATGTATTAATGATTGAATTATAGAATGTCTAGCCAAAATCGCTTTGGCACCAAATGTAATAGTCTTATACCGTGTCCATATAGTCAGATCGGGTATAGGGGTGTTACATTCCCTGTCACTAGGTAGTGTGCCTGGTGGTCGAGTATTCATATTCAAAGCAAGTTGTCCTAATTGTGCCTCCAACGCCAGAATAGAAGATAAATTCCCTTGCACAATCGCTTCAGTGCGAGTCATATGCTCTCGTATTAGAGCCTCAAAAGCTACTAATGGGTCAAAAGGAGAAGCTTGCGTGTACTGTTGTCATCAATATTCTTGAACATGCTAATTCGGCATTAAAGAGTGTTGTGGCTGCAACTGATTTTGGTGTGGATGCATCTAGCTTTGTGGTGGATGCATCTGAGTGTTCTGATTGTAGTTTTGTTGTTGTTGATTGTAATTCCCTTCTCTTGATTATAATTGCCTTGAGTAGATATATTCCCATAACGGAATGTCGCAACATTTTTTCTAGCATTTTGAGTTCCCCAAAACTGTTGATTGCATGCAGAATTATTATAAGAGGTGCCATAAGAATTGTCACAGTTTTTTACTGACATAAAAGACATTCTCTGCATGTTGTGGACAATCTTCATAGTTGTGGTTGTCACTGCAAATCTCAAAACAAAAGGTAGGAATATCAACTTGTTGAGCAACTTGTAAAAGTGCAACGTCACTAGTCCCTTGCATATTTTTTATCATATTTGTAAGAGGAGAAACCTGAGCACTAAGTGCAGATATTGCGTCCAATTCAATAACTCTCAGAGTAGCTTTGGCTTCTGTAGCTCTAGAGATAAGATATTGATAATCATTCTAAGAAATTCTCTCAGGAATTCCAATAGCATCATTTGAGTACAACCCAGCAAAGGACCATTGGCTGATGTGTCAACAAGATTCCTCGTGTGTGAATTCAGCCCATTATAGAAAATCTCAATTTGTGTTTCTTGTTGAATGTCATGTATGGGACAACATCGAAGCAACGATTTATAACGTTCACATGTGGTGTGAAGATTCTCATCATCCAGCTAATGATAAGTTGTAATATCATTTCAGAGATGACCATTCATTGTCAGCAGGTTAAATCACAAATCAAACTATGTTGCTAGTGCATTCCAAGAAGTAATTGATCCGACAGGTAGCCTAAGGAACCAAGTACGAGCACTTCCCTGCAAGGAATAAGGAAGTAATTGCATCTTCAAAGAGTCATCATGAATGCCTTGTTGTTAAAGGAAGAACAAATCAATAAAAATGATTTAAGATGTTCTTGTGCATCTTCATGTGGCAGTCCAACATATTGCCCACTAGAATTCAGCATTTGAAACATTACTGGCTTAAGTTCAAAATTTCCAGCTTGGATTGCTGGCCTAAGAACTCCCGATTGAAAGTCATCCAAGATAGGTACTACAAAATCTTTTATAGTCCTGTTTTGAATTTGAGCGTCTTATGTCAATGGTGGGTCATTAGCATTTTCGTGCTACATCGGGGGTATGAATTCATAGTTTCTTGGTAAAATTCCTTTGTTCTTGAAGTCTCCTCTGAATGGTTCCTTCAATGTCTGGATCAAAATCGATAATAAACTTTGAATTGCTTTGGGTCATACAACACCTAAAATAAAATGTGAAAATAGCGATAAAAAGGAAAAAAATTAGTAACAACTAAATATTATGAAATAAAAACAAACATCAAACAAATGTCATCCTCGACAATGGCGCCAAAACTTGATCGGCAGTTTAACATCATAGCAATAATGTGCAAGCGAACACTGTCAATGCAAGTATACTAGACAGATATGAGTCTGTCGGATATCGATCCCATAATGATGGTTGTCTTTTATCTATCAATATCGGTGCAATAAATAGATAGAAACAAGATAAATTGTGAGAGTAGTTGTCGAAGCTATAACTTGAAAATAATTAGATAAAATATGATAATGATAAACTGGGATCCCCAATGTGAATATTCAGCAGAATACTAAGTGCTTCCAAGGTGTAAAAGGAAAGTGATTGTTGATCCATTAAATTGCAATGAATATCTTACCAAGCTTAACTTCTATATTTAATCTAAGACTTAAACATGCACATTCGCCACACCTTCTGATGATGGCAATGGAATACTATTAAGAACAAGTGGATTAAATTCCTCTAATTCTCAAGCAACTTTCGTTGTAATGCTTGTTAGCTTGAACTGTCGCTGCACTTTCCAGTGTCAGTGACCGCAATAACACTTCCATGCTAAAAACATTCAAACCCAAAGATTAAACAGTAGAAGCAAGATTGAATAAGATAACATTTAACCCAAAAATTATGTATACTTCTGTACAAACATGAAATAGAAAGTATTCACTAGCGTTTAAAAAAGAAACATAAAAGAAACAAGTGGATAGTACTATTCCTAGAAAATCTCGACTTGATCTCTCAAGTCCCTCTTATGTCGCACTCAGGGCTCCTCGTCAAGAGCTAATCTGCATCCCTTTCACATCGGTTCACCCATAGGAGGCTTAAGCCGCCATAGCTAAAAAGCTTCGAAAGATAGGTTGAAGGTGATGATACTCCCCTAAAATGCCTCTTTTTCTCCTTTTCACGTGAATATTAATATTTATCCAAGTAGCATAAGTGTCCTTTCATCAGAATCATGTTGCCTCTGTACGTACAAGTTGGTTGTACCATACAAGTTGGTTGTACCATACTGGATAGCTCACACATTTTTGTTCTTATCCAGATAGTTGTTAGGTGCGGCGACAATTCTGGGCGTAATTTGGAAATACTCATGCAGCAACATCAGTACCAAAACATGATGAAATTAAGGATAAATAGGTTAAGATCCACTAGGTTATAAAATACAATTTACTGAACTAAAAATGCTAAAATATGTGCTAAAGATAACTAAATGGGGTCAAATTAACCAATAAGTAGGGAGAAAACATATGTTCTTTCTAGTACTATCAATTATATTAGTAAAAAAAAAAGAATGTACCTATCAAGTCAAATGGTTACACTGGTAGAGTCACAAATTCGCTTGGTTGGTGTGTTTTAATTAATTAGATTTGTAGAATGTGTCCACTGAAAATCTGGGTTAGTACTTTCTTGTTGATTTGATGCTATTACCATTTGATTATTTTGATCTCATTTTGGGTATGGATTGGTTGATTGAACATGATGCTATAGTGGGCTATCGACAGAAACAAATCACTTTGAAATGTCAGTAGTGTTGGCTCAGAAATTGATTAGGAAGGGCTGTGAAGCATATATCACATACATTCTTGATTCTCAGGTGTCTGAATAAAAAATCGATTAGGTGTCGATAGTTAAAGAATTTGTTGATGTATTTCCCAAAAATTACCAAGATTACCGTCAATCTAAGAAATTAAATTTGTTATAGAACTTGTACCTGGGACAACTCTGATTTTGATAGCTCCATACAAAATGGCTCTTACTTGTTTGTCACACAGTCGTGTTCCACACGTGGGCATATGGCACATTCATGTGGTCTATTTAATTTAGGTGCTAATTGGTTCATATGACTACAATCTGTTACATGGCTTGACGACATGACAGTGTGACCCATGATTACACAACAACAGTCTATTACACAGCCATGTCACTTGGCTTCACATGGCCTCAGCCTGTCACACGGCTTGGCCACACGACCGTATGACCCCTGATTTTTCTTTTTACCTATCTTTTGATAAAATTTTCAAATAAGCCTTGAACTATTTCCAAGTTGGTCTACGAGCTTCATAAGCTTGATTAAGGTTCGATTTTGATCGTAAATCATATAATACTTATATTATAAATGTTTTTTGGTTTGGTTGATTATTTATGTCAAATTTATGAATGATATTGATTGTTAACTATCCTAATACCTTATAGCTCGGGTCTGGCGGCCAGATCGGGTATAGGGTGTTATAACCATACTCCTTAAGTGCTTCATTGAGCTATTCAGGCTTCAAGTAGATGGGCTTCTCTACATGTTCCTTGAATTGAGCCAACTCAAGTGGGTCTAATGAGCCCCATTTAATCAATTAATCTCCATAAGATGCTCTTTGTGCATTAGTCATGGATTGGTTCTATGACCCATGACACTAGCTCACTTTTGGCTACTTTCAAAGCATCAGTCTTTTCTTGGACCACAATTTCAAGCTTTTTTTTCTCCTATAAGTAGAATAATATCTTCTTTCAAAGAATCATTTGATTGGCATAATATCTTCGTTTTCTTTAACATATGTCTATAAGCATCCTTCAAATATTTAAAAGGAACATCATCATTATCCAAATCCTCTTCAAAATCTGTTAGAACACGGTTTCAAACAATAATAGTAAAACCAACATAGTTGTTGACATCTTCATCTACATCAAAACTTTTTTCATCACTCTAAGTGACTGAGTGACTTTTCTCTCTTTTTAGTATTAGTATACTCTATATGTAAGTGAGCAAATTCTTGTATGCATAACATTAAACATCCTTCTTCCTTGTCCCATTGATATCTAATTTAGTTCCCTTCTTAGCAAACCTCTTCTTGTTTTTTTTGAGCAAGGCTAATTGCTTTTGGATCTCAGCAATATCCTCCACTATCTGTTTTATTGTTTGGAAAACCATTTGAGCATTGAATGTTACATTCTTTGTCATACCCATTTCATCACATTTTGTTTCCTCTATATTCAACTCAAAAGTATGGAGTGAGCCTATTATCTCATCCAACTTGAGAGTAGTAATATGTTTGGCCTCCTATATTGTCATGGTTTTAATGGAAATTCATTTTGGTTAAGACATCAACATTATGTACCAATTTATCCTTAGAAAAATGCTCACCGAGACAAAAGCCTCATTAGAAATTTCACATAATCTTACATAAAACCCATAAATAGTTTCATTGTCAAAGATTTTTAAAATTTTTTTATCTCAGTTGTTAAAATAAGAAGCTTTGACATACGTATGACATCATTTCCTTCATGCTGGTTTTTGCAGGATTGTTTATGCCTCCTTAGCAAATTCACATACAAATTTAAGTTGGTCTAAATCAACTCTACTGGAAATGACATTTAGGGCTTGTAAACTTCCATAAGAAGCCCTTCTTTCTACATTAGTGTATTTGCTTATTTCTTTAAGGCATGTGGTGTCATCAACAATAGCTATAATGGGTCGAGTTCAGCCAACTTCAATAGCTTCCCAAGCTACTTCATTGATAGACATAATGAAGGCCCTTATATAAGCCTTCCAATAAGCATATTTTGTTGAACTATGTAAGAGCGAGAGTTAAGTAATCGAACTACCTTCCTTCATAGATTTCATGGTCACAAACCAAACAATAGATCACCTTCAAACAACTCTTGAAGTCTGCTCTAATACCAATTAAAAAAGCCTTTAGTTTACACTTGAAAAATAATTTGGTTTTAATTATTGTTATAACATAATTGAAAGGATTAGATTAAAAACAAAGTAAACCAAGGAGAAAAGGAGATAAACGAAGACACAATATTTGCTAACACAGTTCAAATTCACCAATCCTACTCTACGAAGCCTCGCTTAAAAAATGATTCTTATTCAATAATCCAACCAAATCACCTATTGGTTAAAGCCCAAAATACACTTCAAACAGTGGATATATGCAACCCTAAAAATGACTCATATTGTTACAAATCACTCTCCGAAATACCTCACAATACAATCGGTAAACCTCTCCAAATAATACTTAAAAAAGTGTCACAAATTAACCTAATGAAGTAGCACAATATAAAAGCCAAAGACACTCAAAAGTTGCACATGGTGTGTGGTAAAAAACATCCTATTTATAAGCCTCTTCAAGTGATCAATCAATGATGTTTTGATAGGCTTGAAACACTCATTTAAAACTTGATTTTATCCCATTAATTATCTTGAATATTTATCACATAAAAGGTGCTCCCCAACAACTTTAAACACTCTAAAAAATAATGATAAGTACTTAATCCTTATCCAATAGATTCATAGATTCATCAAAAAGATCGGTTGAATAGTTAGAGTCCTTGCCGCACATCACCTGTTGTAACAACCCATTTTTCAGTGAAATCGGAATAGTGGTTTTGGGACTACAAATTCGACCCAAAAATAAGGTCTATTTTTATTTCATAATATGGTCCTATTTTTATTTCATAATATGGTCTGTATTATAATAGGCATGTCATGTGAAAATGTTGCTACAAAAATTTTAACGATTAAGTGTTTAATTACGAGAAGGACCAAATCGCATAAAATGCGAAAGTTGAATTCTAGTAGCTATAAGGATCAAATAGCTATGAGAATAAAAAATAAAGGTCCTTATATGGTAATTAGACCATTAAGAAAAGTATGTAGATTTTTCTTGGTGACTCATCCATGGAATTATAGAAAATGGGCAAGGACTAAATTGGAAATAGAAAAATACTTAATTAATTAAAAAGATGATAAAAAATATCATCTTATTTTATGTCATCTTCAACCTAAGACACATGGAAACCCTAGGTGAGTGGAAAGAAACATTCAAGGCCTAATTGGGTAAGTTCCCTTGTCCCGTTTTTAGTATTTTTTGTATTTTTGAAACTGGGATAGCCTAATCTCTCTATTTGAGGGATTAATTTGAAAAGTTATCAAGGTATGAAAAATACGTCATGGGTGTATATGTTGTAAATTAGGAATTTATGGTAGAAAATGAAAGATTATTGATAGATAAATAACTTTTACAAAGTGATTTTTGATGAAAACATGATTTAGGGACTAAAATGAAAAGTTGTAAAATTTGATGAAAAATTCTAAAATTTTATGAAAAATTCTAAAATTTTATGAATACATGGGCTGGAAAATATGTAATGGGGCTTTGGTTAGGCTTGGAATAGGGAGTAATTTACACAAGTTTCATTTTCTGGGCCTAAAGAAAAAATCAGAATTTATGGAAAAGTTAGAGGCAAATTGGTAATTTTGCCTAGGAAGTAAATTGAGTCCATTTGAATATGAAATGTGTGAAATTTATGGTTAAATTCATTTATATAGATCCAAACAATACTAATTCGAGGTTAGATCGAGGAAAAGAAAAGGTTACGGATTAGTAGACTTTTTACGCGAACAAGTGTCGAGGTAAGTTCGTGTAACTTAATCTGGCATGTAAGTATGTTTAATTGAATGTTGAGTTGTATGGAATGTGATTTATATTGATGTGCATTACTTGAATGTTATCATGAGAAATTTAATACATGCTTGAAATGATGAAAAAGGGTTAAGTCCCGATTGAATATTGAATTCTGATGATTATATACACTTTCCAAAACTAATAAGGTCCTGCATTTGTTGCGGACGGGATTTAGCTCGAACGAGTAACCCATTGACCTTGTTCCAGAAAGGATTTAGCCCGGAGGGGTAATCTCGATATAATACCCCTCGAGCATACGTTATGATTAGGGTTTAGCCTGGATTGGTAATCTTAATCGAGCTCCTCTGAGCTTACATTATATAAAGGATTTAGCTTGGACTGGTAATCCTGTTATATGATATGTGGCTTGAGAGAGTGTTTCTTGATTAAGTGCCCTAATCGGTACCCTTGAATAAGAAATTGATGGATTATTGAATCGTACACTTCGAGTGTACTACTTGAGCATCCATCAGAATTCAATGATTCAATGGACATATTACTCTTGACATGGCATGAAAATCTTGATATGATATGATAATGACTTGAAAGAATATTGTTTGATGAGCTCATCTATGTTACTCGATTGATATGAAGGTTTTGGTGACTAACATGTTTGATTGAATGTATGTGATTAGGCAATTTAGCCAAATGGATGGAAACATAACATTGTATGCCTAGATTTAATAAGCAAGATTGGTAAGTTTAGTTTTTGTTAAATGAACTTACTAAGCATGTAATGCTTACTCCATTTTATTTTCCCTGTGTTCAGAAGCTCTTGAAGGTTGGAAGATCATTGGAGCATCGTCACACTATCAACTAGTCATTTTGGGTATACTTGGTTGAAAAATTTTGGTATAATGGCATGTATAGGACAACTTGACCATTAGTGGCTTGAAATATTATTTTGTAACCTAGCCATTGGAATGGCTAGTAATGGTTCATTTTGGTATGATTAAGTAGATTATTATGATACATATATATACATGTGTTATGTTAAGAATATGTGATCATTGTTGTGAATGCCCTAAGTTAAACTAAGGTAGGTTTATAACCACCTATGCATGTAACAATATGCCTTGTTGAATGATGAAGTTTGTTTAATTTCAATGTTTAGATTGGTTGGTATTGGTTGTGTGTTTCAAGTGCAGGTCTTGGGTAAAATTTTGGGTGAGAAATGAAGCTACGAATGGCTTCATTTTGTCTACATGGGCAGACACATGGGCGTGTGTCTAGACCATGTGTGACACACGGCCTGCTAACATGGGCGTGTGGTTAGGCCGTGTGTCCCTTACACCTTAATTTTGAGAAACAGAATGCTTAGAATTGAGTAGGCGGGCAGAGACACGGGCATAAATCGGTGATAAGTCTGATAGAGTAATTTAAAACTTTGACGATATGCTTCGACACTGTGTGTAAAGTTCAAAGGTGATTAGAAAGAGATATATGAGGTTGATATGATTTTTAATTCTAGGAAAATTAGTGAAAGTGATTCATGATAGTTGAAAGCAATTTCTTCTGGTAAGATTTTCTGGGACGAAAATCCCTAAAGGTGGGGAGAGTTGTAACAGTCTAATTTTGGGCCTAGTTGGAACAGTGGTTTTGGGACCACAAATTCGACGAGGAAAAAATTATTTTTATTATATTTTTATGGTCTACGGTTTCACAGAATGATCTCGTGAAAATTTCGTTCGAAAATTTCAATGTTTGGGCACTCAATTTAGTCAAAAGGACTAAATTGTAAAAAGTGCAAAAGTTGAGTTCTACATGTTAGAGGTGCCCAATTGTTATGAAATTTTAAATTGGAGGTCCTTAATTGGTAATTAGACCATTGGTTAATTTGTTGGACAAAAATAGACATGAAATAGGTGAAATAGAATATTTTTAAGTTAGGGGCATTTTGGTCATTTAGTAATTAAAATAACTTAAAAACAAAATTAAAAGCCAATTTTTGTCCATCTTCAACCCCTTGGCCTAGTTTTACATGAAGAAACCATGGCTAGGGTTTTCCAAGCTTCCAAGCTCGATTGTATGTCCGTTCTTGCCCCATTTTTAATGATTTTTACGTTTTTGAAATCCTCGTAACAAGATCTACCTATTTCTACCATTTATTTGAGTTATGATGAAGGTCTAGGGTTTGAACCATGTTAGAAATTTGTGCATTTTGATGTTTAATGGTAGATTATGTATGTTTATGGTTGGAGAAACAACTTTTCCTAAGTGATTTTTGGTGAAAACGCTTAAAAGGACTAAATTGTTAAAGTTATTAAATATATAGTTATGAAAATGGTTTGGATAGGCTTGGGTATTGGGAAAAATAGATACATTTCATTTTACTAGCCTAGGGGAAAATTTATAAATATGTGAAACTTTAGGGGCAAAAATGTAATTTTTCCATAATATGATTTTTGGACTGATTTGAATAGTATAATAATTTAATAAGTCGAATTTGATATTATGGATTAAGAAAAACGAAGTTCGGACTTAGAACGGGAGAAAAATAGTATTGGACGATTTGGTCCTTTTCGCCATTTTAGGTCGAGGTAAGTTCGTATGTTAATAAACGTTATTGATTTGTGTTAATTATGCAATATTATTTTATATTTAATTAAAATGTGAAAATTAAAGTAAATGTTTGAATTGAGTTAAAACGCAGGATCGGTCACGATTGTTGCATAGTGTAATATGAATTGACAGTAAAAGACCATGGTTAGACCATGGCAATGTGCTAAGTGAAATAAGTGATCCGCATGTAAGACCATATCTAGGATATGACATTGTGCTAAGTGAAATAAGACCATGACATCTAAGTGAAATAAGTCCATGGCAATGTGCTAAGTGAAATAAGACCATGGCATCTAAGTGAAATAAGTCCATGGCAATGTGCTAAGTGAAATAAGTCCATGGCAAGGTGCTAAGTGAGAAATTTCCCGGTTGAATCTTAGGAATAAAATAGCTTTGGACACAAGTGTGGTACTATGTGAAGGCCACTTTGTGAATATAATAGCTTTGGACACAAGTGTGGTACTAAGTAAAGGCCACTTTGTGAATATAATAGTTTTGGACACAAGTGTGGTACGAAGTGAAGGTCACTTTGTGAATAAAATAGCTTTGGACACAAGTGTGGTACTATATGAAGGCCACTTTGTGAATAAAGTAGCTTTAGCTACAAGGGTGGTACTATGTGAAGGCCACCGTGTATCCGTTATTATTTCGATGTGTTAAACGGGAAATGACTAAGTGTAAACGAATATGACTATGTGATGATTAAATGTGAAAGAATTATGAATCAATAATATTTTTTGATGTTAAATTGAAATAATGTGTTTTCATTGAGGTTTAAGTGTATCAACTGACATAGCCAAGATGAAAAATGAAAGTATAACTGATTTAAGCGATACAGGTACGTACGAAATCTATGTGAATGTTGAATGAAAGTTAATACAAAGAAAACGTGAGAGAGTAAAATTAGCAATAAAATAGTTTTGGACAACAGTAGTTGTGTGAATTTTAAAAATCATCAAAAATGGTGGAAATCAAATTAGAAGTTGAATAAGATATGAAATTAAAGCTTATTGAGTTTATTTTTACATAAAAGAAACATTGTAAGCAAAAGTTTTTTATATTACGAGATATTTGAAATTTTGTGAGACAGGGTTAGAATGATTTTGAAATCCCCTATTCTGACTTTGGAAAATCATTAAAAAATTTATAAAAATAATTATGGGTTATAATTTATATGCTTAAAATCCTTAATAAGCCTAGTTTCAAAATAAATAAACGAGAACAACATCCAAATCCCTTATGAGGAGATAATTAATTTTTAGTGAAGAGGGATTGGAACCATCGGACAACAAAATAGGGGAGATTCTAAAGAATAAATTGTACTTATTGAATAGACCAAAAATTATGAAAATTTTATGGTAAGAAGATATGTGAGTATAGTTTTAGGGAAAATTAGTGGATCTTAATTTGGAGTTCCGTAGCTCAAGATATATATAATTTAGTGACTGTGACTTGAGTAGACAGCTTGAGATGAACAAGAGTAAATAGTGGAACTATGTGCAATTATGATTGTATTATCTTGAGAACATATTGTGAGAATTGGTAAAAGCATGTTAATAAATTTCTTATTATTTACATACAAACTTATTAAGCTATATAGCTTACTCCATTTATTTTTTGTGTTTATAATGTCCTCAGGTTAGCTCGGGTTAGAAGTTGCTGGAGAACCTATCACACTATCAAACTAACAAATTGGGTATTAGTGATTCTTATACTTAAGGTCATGGCATGTATAAGGGACTTGGTTATTTTTGTATGTTTCATAATTGTTTTAGCCTAAAATGTTGGCCTATGCTATTTGCAAGTTCATTGTTGTGTTAGGCCATTTGATGTTGGTATATTGGCTATATTATAAGTCCATGATAATGCATTTCAAGGATGTGTATGCTTACATATGTCGATGAATGAGTGGTGATATCTATGTGTGACGTAAATTTGTATGCAACGACAAATCATATTAGTGCACGGGCTAGGGACATGGCCATGCGAGCCACACAGCTGTGTCCAAATATCACACGGGAGTGTGCCCCTATTTTTCATGAATCTTTTCAAAGTTTTCTACAGTTCTTGGTAATGTGAAAATTTTTAAATTTGAACGCAAATTCATGACCCGATTTTATAGATTGCATGTGTTTATGTTCGGTAATGCCTCATACCCTGTTCTGGTGTCGAACATGGGTAAAGGGTGTTACAATGGTTTAGTCAATTCTTGGATTTGGCGTAGCGAACACGAGTTTAGCTATACATGCCATTATATAAATTGTGATAGTGTGATGACTCCTAATCATTTTAAATGTGTTTTTCATATAGTAATGTCATCCAACCGAGCTAGAGCTGAATCCGAGGAAGCTGAGAGCAATGCTTCAGCTTCAGAATAGAGGGTTGCGTTTGTGTCTGGTAGTGAAAGGCCCTTGTCTAAGGGTCGAAGTGAGGAGGCAAAACAAGCCTTCTTTCAAATGATGAACGAATGGTTTACACAATAACTGAAAACAAACCCTACTGTAAAACGACCTCCCCCACCTGCTCCCGAACCGATTCCTGAGGTACCACAGGGTGTCGAACCTGTTAGAATTGGTAAGCTTCCGATAGATAAAATCCGCAAGCATGGGGCGGAAGAATTTAGAGCTACCGCATATGATGATCCAGAAAGGGCTGAGTTTTGACTAGAAAATACCATCTGGGTTTTTGAAGAATTATCTTGTACGCCTACTGAATGTTTGAATGTGTAGTATCTCTACTGGAAGATACAGCTTACCATTGGTGGAATACCAGAACTTCAGTTGTACCGAGAGAGAATGTTACACGGGATGTAACACCCCTTACCCGTATCCGTCGCCAGATTAGGGTCACAAGGCATTACAGAACCTAAGTACATTTCTGAACATTCTCATTTCCAACACAAGTCATATTCATAAATATATATACATATTTGTTACTTATTAAATATACAATTTAATAACAAAACATATCTAATACCTATTCAATATTAAACATCACCATTTATACCTATTTTACCAACCACATAAACATCATATACACAAATACACTTCCATTACAAACCAAATCATATTGACCAACATCATTCAATTACACATACATACACATGTACATATAAATATAATTAACATCTTACTCAACTGTTAAGCCAAATTACAAAAACCTTTATAAGATATAACATGTCATAAATATCCTTTACCATATTCGAATTTATATATACATCATCAAATGTCCATTCACATATAACACTTATATCAAACTTATCAATCAATTTCATCTGTATACTATATCTATATACAATCAAAACCGAATCATTTAACTATACTTATGCAAATTTATATACACCATGACCAACTTATCAACCATAATCAAGTTCACCAACCATTAACAATCCATTTCCAAAACATATAATACAAATCACATATACCATTCGTTCATAATATATAACATTATAACTACATATATTAACCATAAATGCCACACGCAAATCAAACCACAAATTCACTTCTTATCATTTATGCCATTTATATATATACCTTGACCGAACTTCATCACCTTTAGCACTTATATTTTTATCATCTAAATTAATCACATAACCAAATCACCAAGGTCATATTCAATTCACTCCATCATCATTCATGCATAGCACACTTAAAAATTATAACCGAAATAACATAAATTCATAAATCAACTTAGCCATTTTCGCATGGCTCTCATTAAACACAGACCAAAATGCAATATTATAAAACATAATCTAGCTTATACATGCCATAGGTTCGAAAGTTCGCTTATTAAAATACTGAAGACAGTCGATAGTGTGATAGACTTGGCTGACGATCCCCGAGCTCGTAACTCGAATCCAAAATCTATAAAACAGAAACACATATATACACAGAGTAAGCTTTTATAACTTAGTAAGTCATAAGCAAATATCAATTCAATAATATATTCAACTTCTTAAAAATCTAAAATAAACTAATTTTACTATATCAATGTCATATTTAATTTCAACTGAATCAATCCATAACGACACATGTTTAACATAACTATCACCTTAGCTGAATACTTATAAGATTAACATTTTACAATTTTTCATTCAACTTTCAAAGCCAAATATCATTATATATTCAAATATACTTCCACACATTTACACAAGTTCACAAAACACAATTTAACTTCCTATACCAACATCACTCATTTGGCCGAATATACAAGATCAAATATAACATCACATAAGCACATACCTATATGGCCGATTATACAAGATCATTTAGCTCAATTTACTTCCTCAATTACCACATCAACGTGAAATCTTATAGGCATAGGCTTGAAAATAAATCACCGGTATAAAACCTGCTAGGCATAAGCCTGAATCACACACCGGCACAAGGCCTGCTAGACTCAAAGTTTGATTTCTATTCACCGGCAATAAGCCTGCTAGGCATAAAGCCCGATTAAATTCACCAGCACAAGGCTTGCTAGGCTCATAGCCTAAATATCATTATTATAGAACTATCTCTTAAACAATTCATATATCGAACATTTCAAATATTCCACATAATTCATACTGTCTTCCAAATGTTATAACTCAATCGAGTCAAACTCAAATGCATTATATCTATGCTTTATCACATTTGGCTAACTATACCATGAATCCATAAATCCCAAATCAGCTTATTAAACTATGTTACATTCAAAATTAACGATGTCTAATTGCTTAAAGACTTACCTCGAATATCGACGAATGATGTAAATCACTATTCAACTATTTTTGCTTTTCCCCGATCCAAGTCTGATTTTCTCTTTTCTTGATCTAAATTGACATAATTTAAACTTATTTAATCAAATTTATTCAAAAACACATAAATGGACAAATTGCACTTTTGCCCCATACATTTTAAACTTTTAACAATTTAATCCAAAATTCACAAAAGACAAAACAAACATAATTTGCCTATGCCATGCTTGAGCTGAATACTCCCCATACCCAAACAAGTCCTCAAATTTCATTTATTTTGTATTTTAGTCCTTCAATTTATTATTTTTTCAATTTAGTCCTAATTTCTCAAAATGTTCAAAAACTCCAATACAAAACATGTTAAGCTAAAACATATTTTTGATATTTCATCATCAAACATCACAAAACACAAATATTCATCAATGGAATAACTCAAAATATGCATCAAAATAAAAAAAATTAAGCATGGGTCGGATAGTACTCGAAGCAACGATCTCAAAAACGTAAAAATTATCAAAAACCGAAGTAAAAACATACCTTGATTTAGCTTGAGAAGTAGCCGAATGTTCAAAGCTTTATAAACCTTTATTTTCTTTAAGTTTCGGACATAAGAAATAAAATGAAGAACATGGCTTTAATTATTATATGTTTTATTATATACATATTTTACATATTTTACATATTTAACCTTAAGTTAAAACTATAAAACCATTTTAAATGCATGGTCACAACCGTCCATAACATTTAAATAAGGTCAAATTACATTTTAAATACCTCTACTTACAAAGACATATTCATTTTAGCCCTTTTACAATTAATCATCAAATTTTCATTTTACGCGATTAAGTCCTTTTATTTAATTAAGCACACAAACAATCAAATTTTCATACGAAACTTTCACACATGCAAATTCACATATAATAAACACGGAAAATAATATTTAAATATTTTTTGACTTGAATTCATGGTCTCAAAACCACCGTTCTGATTAGGGTCTAAATCGAGCTGTTACAACTCTCCCCCCTTAGGGATTTTCGTCCTCGAAAATCTTATCGGTGAATAGGTTCGGATAACACTCTTTCATTGTATCCTCTGGCTCCCACGTTGCTTCCTCAACTCCATGTTTATGCCACAATACTTTAACCAATGAAATTTTCTTATTTCGCAACTCTTTAATCTCTTGAGCCAGAATACAGATCGATTCTTCCTCGTAAGTGAAATCTAACTGAATCTCAATCTTTGATGGACTAATCACTTGTGAGGGGTCGGATCTATATAGCCGAAGCGTCAAAACATGGAATACATTGTGAATCTTTTCTAGCTCAGGTGGTAACAACAGTCTATAAGCAACCGACCCTATTTGTTCGATAATCTCATACGACCCAATGAATCTCGAACTCAACTTGCCTTTACGACTAAATCTAAGTATTTTCTTCCACGATGAGACTTTCAAAAACACTCTATCCCCGACCTGAAACTCTATATCTTTACGTTTCAAGTATGCATACGATTTCTAATGATCTGATGCTGCTTTCAGACTTTCATGGATCACTTTCACTTTCTGTTCGGTTTCTCTAATCAAATCAACCCCGTGTATCCTGTTTTCACTGAGTTCAGTCCAATATAAAGGTGTACGATATTTACGACCGTACAAAGCCTCGTAAGGTGTCATTTTGATACTCGATTAAAAGCTATTATTGTACGCAAATTCAACCAAAGGTAAATATCGTTCCCACGTACCTTTGAACTCGAGAATGCAACATCTCAACATATCCTCAAGTATCTGAATGATTCATTTGGACTGATCGTTTGTCTGGGGATGAAAAGCAGTGCTAAAATGTAGTTTAGTACCTAATGCATCTTGCAGTTTCTCCCAAAATCGCGATGTAAACCTCGGATCTCTATCTGACACAATTGAAATAGGTACTCCGTGTAGTTTCACAATCTGAGAAACATATAACTCAGCAAGCTTATCGAGCGAATAATCTGTACGAACCGGAACAAAGTGAGCCAATTTAGTCAATTTATCCACAATAACCCAGATTGTATCTTTTTTGCTCAGTGTCATTGGTAAACCGGATACAAAATCCATCGTGACTCTATTCCATTTCCATTCAGGTATCATAATCGGCTGTAGCAATCCAGAAGGTATCTGATGCTCCACTTTTACTTGCTGATAGACTAAACATTTCGATACAAAGTCAGAAATGTCTCGTTTCATACCTTGCCACCAATAGTTCTGTTTCAGATCATTATACATCTTCGTACTACCTGGGTGAACAGATAGCCAACTATTATGAGCTTCGTTCAAAATCATCTGAATCAACTCTGTATTTTTTTGGAACATATATTCGATTTCTAAACCGCAAACATCCCTCAGCATCCACTTGAAATTCTGAACCAACGTTCGAATCATATTGAGCTCGTTTTGCTATCAAATCATTATCAACCTTTTGAGCTTCGCAAATCTATTGAATAAATGACGGTCTTGCTTTTAACTTGACTATTATTGCACCATCATTTGATATAACCATATGTAAATTCATTGTACGCAAAGTAAATAGTGATTTTCGGCTTAAAGCATCAGCAACAACATTAACCTTTCCCGGGTGATAGTCAATCACAAGTTCGTAGTCTTTTAGTAATTCTAACCATCGGCGCTGTCTCAAATTCAAATATTTCTAGTCACCAAATACTTCAGACTTTTGTGATCAGAATAAATATGACATTTTTCACCGAACAAATAGTGACGCCATATTTTCAAAGCAAATACAATAGCTGCCAATTCTAGGCCATGTGTCGGATAGTTCTTTTCATATGGCTTTAACTGTCTCGAGGCATAAGCTATAACTTTGCCTTCCTGCATCAAAACACAGCCCAAACCATTTAAAGATGCATCCCTATAGATAACAAATTCTTTACCCAATTATGGCTGAACTAACACCGGAGCTTCGATCAAAAGGGCTTTCAACTGATCAAAACTTTTTTGGCACTTTTCTAACCACTCAAACTTAACATCTTTCTACAACAACTTCGTCATCGGGGTTGCAATCATAGAGAAACCTTTCACAAACCGTCTATAGTAACCAGCAAGTCCGAGAAAACTTCTGACTTCAAAAACATTTCTCAGAGGTTTCCAATCAAGTATTGCTGAAATTTTACTCGGATCAACCCGAATACCTGATGCTGAAACAACATGTCCCAGAAAGCTAACTTCGTGTAACCAAAACTCACATTTACTAAACTTCGCATAGTAACACAAGTCTCAAATGCTCGGCATGTTCGATTTCATTACTGGAGTAGATCATTATATCATCAATGAACATGACCACAAACCAATCTAAATACTGGTTGAAGATCTGATTCATCAAATCCATAAAAATAGCAGGTGAATTAGTAAGTCCGAACGGCATAACTAGAAACTCATAATGTCCGTACCTCGTTCGAAAAGTAGTTTTTGGCACATCAGAGTCTCTGACTCGCAACTAATAATAACCCGATCTCAAAAAATAATCTTCGAAAACGCTGAAGCCCTTTCAACTGATCGAACAGGTCATCAATCCATGGCAACGGGTATTTATTCTTTATAGTCACCTTATTTAGCTGGCGATAATCAATACACATTCTCATAGTTTCGTCTTTCTTTTTCACAAATAGAACTGGCGCACCCCAGGGAGTGAAACTCGGTTTCACAAAACCCCTATCTGTTAACTCTTGCAACTGTGCTTTCAACTCTTTTAATTCAGTAGGTGCCATCTGATACGAAGCTATTAAAATCGGAGTAGTCCCTGGTACTAACTCAATACCAAACTCTACCTCTCAGATAGGTGGCAAACTAGGCAATTCTTCAGGAAACGTGTTCGGATACTCGCACACAACTGGTACAGATTCAATCTTCTTTTCAGTCACTTTACTATCAAGCACATAAGCAAAGTAAGCTTCATAACCTTTTCTCACAAACTTCTGAGCTAACATCGAAGATATTACTGCTGGTAAACCATTCAGATCATTAGATTCAATCCGAATAATCTCATTGTTCTGACATCTAAAATTAATGGTCTTTCTTTTGCAATTAACAATGGCATCGTGCAAAGTCAACCAATCCATACCCAAAATTATATCAAACTCGTTGAAAGGTAACAACATCAAATCGACCGGAAAGCATGAATCTCGAATCATCAACGGGCAATTTTTACATACTTTATCAACCAAAACACATCGGCCCAGGGGGTTTGATACTCGAATCACAAACTCAGCAGACTTTATAGGCAAAGTCTTACTGGATACTAATGTCTCACACACATATGAATGAGTCGAACCAGGATCAATCAATACAATAACATTAATATCATAAAGAGTGAAAGTACCGGTAATAACATTTGGGGAAGAAGCCTCCTCGCGAGCTCGTATAGCATATGCTCTAGCAGGTGCACAAGCCTCAGATCGAACTGCTGAATCTTTCGTCCCTCTCTGACTGCCACTCACATTACCCGAATGCCTGGGTGGTCTGCCTCGTACTGACGTGTTACTCAATCTCGTATTGTGAACAGTGTTTTGCTCGGCCAACATCGGGCAATCTCGGATAAAATAATCCATCGATCCACATTTAAAACAAGACCGATCATGCAATCTACAATTTCTGGAATGCCATTTACCACAATGCTTACACTTTAGTCTGTTCTGCCGATCATTGGCAACATTAGCAATCGAAGTGGCTCGTGAACTCATGGGAGGTCGGTCTCGGTCTCGTCTAGAAAAGTCTGAAGTAGCTTTAAATCAACTAGAATCATCTCTAAACTTCTTCGATACTAAGTGAAAAGTCTTACTCGATAATCTTTTCTGAGAATCTTTGGCTTCAAAATCAGCTTTTCTTTTCTCTTTCCCGAGCTCTTCGACTTTGCAAGCTCCCTTAACAAGTACCACGAACTCTTTGATTTCAAGTATACCAACCAGCAATTTAATATCTTCATTCAAACCGTCTTCAAATATTTTACACATGATAGCTTCGGTTGAAACACATTCACGAGCATATCGACTGAGTCTTACAAATTTTCACTCGTAATGGTTACGGTTATACGACCTTGTTTCAATTCCAGAAATTCTTTGCGTTTCTGGTCGATAAATCTCTGGCTGATATATTTCTTACGGAACTCAGTCTGAAAGAATTCCCAGGTCACTTTCTCTTTCGGGACCACCGATACTAGTGTATTCCACTAGTGATATGCAGTGTCTCGTAATAAAGATATGGCACACTTTAAACATTCATCCAGAATGCAAGATAGCTCGTCAAACACACGGATAGTATTATCAAGCCACAATTCAACCCACTCAACATCATCATCATCATTACCTTTAAACTCTTTGGCCCCGTGTTTTCTGATTTTATCTACAAGAGGCTTGTTAAATCTCATTGGATCAATCATCGGAGGTACCACAGGTATCGGAGATGGATTATTCGGGGTGGAGGTTGCTGTACAGCCGAATTAGTTCGGATATACTGAGTAAACCAATCGTTCATCATTTGGTAGAAGGCTTGTTTAGCCTCCCCCTCATGGCTACTCGAGATAGGCCGAGATTCAACTGGTGCTGTCCCTTGCGTGGGAGTAGGCGCTACACTCTCGACATCATCAGCTACAGCTCTGTCGAGATCCATTTACTATATGAAAGCACATTTTCAAATGTTAGAAGTCATCACACTATCGCAATAATATTTATGGCATATATAGCTAGACTCACACACGCTACGTTAGTCCTAGAATTGACTAAATCGTAGCCCTGATACCAATTAAATGTAACACCCCTAACCCGTATCCGTCACCAAATTAGGGTCACAAGGCATTATTGAACCTAAATACATTTCTGAACATTCTTATTTCTAACACAAGTCATATTCATAAATATATATACATATTTGTTACTTATTAAATATACAATTTAATAACAAAACATATCTAATACCTATTCAATATTAAACATCACCATTTATACCTATATTACCAACCACATAAACATCATATACACAAATACACTTCCATTACAAACCAAATCATATTGACCAACATCATTCAATTACACATACATACACATGTACATATAAATATAATTAACATCTTACTCAAATGTTAAGCCAAATTACAAAAACTTTTATAAGATATAACATGTCATAAATATCATTTACCATATTCGAACTTATATATATATCATCAAATGTCCATTCACATATAACACTTATATCAAACTTATCAATCAATTTCATCTGTATACTATATCTATACACAATCAAAACCGAATCATTTAACTAAACTTATACAAATTTATATACACCATGACCAACTTATCAACCATAATCAAGTTCACCAACCATTAACAATCCATTTCCAAAACATATAATACAAATCACATATACCATTCATTCATAATATATAACATTATAACTACATACATTAACCATAAATCCCACACATAAATCAAACCACAAATTCACTTCTTATCATTATGCCATTTATATATATACCTTGACCGAACTTTATCACCTTTAGCACTTATATTTTTATCATCTAAATTAATCACATAACCAAATCACCAAGGTCATATTCAATTCACTCCATCATCATTCATGCATAGAACACTTAAAAATTATACCTGAAATAACATAAACTCATAAATCAACTTAGCCATTTTCGCATGGCTCTCATTAAACACAGACCAAAATACAATATTCCAAAACATAATCTAGCTTATACATGGCATAGGTTCGAAAGTTCGCTTATTAAAATACCGAAGACAGTCGATAGTGTGATAGACTTGGCTGACGATCCCCGAGCTCGTAACTCAAATCCAAAATCTATAAAACAGAAACACATATATACATAGAGTAAGCTTTTATAGCTTAGTAAGTCATAAGCAAATATCAATTCAATAATATATTCAACTTCTTAAAAATATAAAATAAACTAATTTTACTATATCAATGTCATATTTAATTTCAACTGAATCAATCCATAACCACACATGTTTAACATAACTATCACATTGGCCGAATATTTATAAGATTAACAATTTACAATTTTTCATTCAACTTTCAAAGCCAAATATCGTTATATATTCAAATATACTTCCACACATTTACACAAGTTCACAAAACAAAATTTAACTTCCTATACCAACATCACTCATTTGGCCGAATATACAAGATCAAATATAAAATCACATAAGCACATACCTATATGGTCGATTATACAAGATCATTTAGCTCAATTTACTTCCTCAATTCCTACATCAACATGAAATCTTATAGGCATAAGCTTGAAAATAAATCACTGGTATAAAACCTGCTAGGCATAAGCCTGAATCACACACCGACACAAGGCCTGCTAGACTCAAAGTCTGATTTCTATTCATCGGCAATAAGCCTGCTAGGCATAAAGCCTGATTAAATTCACCAGCACAAGGCTTCCTAGGCTCATAGCCCGAATATCATTATTATAAATCTATCTCTTAAACAATTCATATATTGAACATTTCAAATTTTCCACATAATTCATACCGTCTTCCAAATGTTATAACTCAATCGAGTCAAACTCAAATGCATTATCTCTATGCTTTATCACATTCGGCTAACTATACCATAAACCCATAAATCCCAAATCAGCATATTAAACTATGTTACATTCAAAATTAACAATGTCTAATTGCTTAAAGGCTTACCTCAGATATCGACGAACGATGTAAATCGACTATTCGACTATTTTTGCTTTTCCCCGATCCAAGTTCGATTTTCTCTTTTCTTGATCTAAATTGACATAATTTAAACTTATTTAATCAAATTTCTTCAAAAACACATAAATGGACAAATTGCACTTTTGCCCCATACATTTTAAACCTTTAACAATTTAATCCAAAATTCACAAAACACAAAAAAAATATAATTTGCCTATGCCATGCTTGAGCCGAATACTCTCCATACCCAAACAAGTCCTCACATTTTGTTTATTTTGTACTTTAGTCCTTCAATTTATTATTTTTTTCAATTTAGTCCTAATTACTCAAAATTTTCAAAAACTCCAATACAAAACATGTTAATCTAAAACATATTTTTGATATTTCATCATCAAACATCACAAAACACAAATATTCATCAATGGCATAACTCAAAATATGCATCAAAATCAGAAATTTAAGCATGGGTCGGATAGTACTCGAAGCAACGATCTCAAAAACGTAAAAAATTATCAAAAACCGAAGTAAAAACATACCTTGATGTAGCTTGAGAAGTAGCCAAATGTTCAAAGCTTTATAAACCTTTATTTTCTTTAAGTTTCAGTCATAAAAAATAAAATGAAGAACATGGCTTTAATTATTATATGTTTTATTATATACATATTATTACATATTTTACATATTTAACCTTAAGTTAAAAATATAAAACCATTTTAAATGCATGGTCACAACCGTCCATAACATTTAACTAAGGTCAAATTACATTTTAAATACCTCCACTTACAAAAACATTTTTATTTTAGTCCTTTTACAATTAATCATCAAATTTTTATTTTACGAGATTAAGCCCTTTTATTTAATTAAGCACACAAATAATCAAATTTTCATATGAAACTCTCACACATACAAATTCACATATAATAAACATGGAAAATAATATTTAAATATTTTTCTGACTCGGATTCATGGTCCCAAAACCACCGTTTCGATTAGGGTCTAAATCAGGCTGTTACATGGGAATTCTTCTAGGCTAAATTCAAGAAGAAGTATGTTAGTCAAAGGTTCATGGATCAAAAAAAGAAAGAATTTCTAGATCTCAAACAAGGAAATATGACTGTGTCTGAATATAAACAAGAATTTGTTCGACTAAGTAAATATGCCAGAGAATGGGTTCTGACCGAGGCTGAGATGTGTAAACGCTTTGAAGAGGGTTTAAATGGGTTCTGACCGAGGCTGAGATGTGTAAACACTTTGAAGAGGGTTTAAATGAGGATATCAAGTTATTGATTAGAATTCTTGAGAGAAGGGAATTTGGAGAATTAGCTGATCGAGCCCACAAAGCTGAGGAATTGAGTAAAGAAAAGAGACAAGCCGAAAGAGAGGCTCGGGTTTCTGGAAAAAAAACTATGAGTAAATCATAATCATTTGCTTCTAAGAAATTAAAGAAGTATTATGGTCGTGTTACCACCTCTACGAGATATTCTAAAAGAGATCGGGGTTCTCAACGTTCTAACCCTAGGTCTTCATCTCTATCTGTGACCAGTGTGGGTAATGTTGGTAACCCCAAACCAAAATGTTAACATTGTAACAAATTTCACCATGGGGAATGTCGGTCTAGAAGTGGAGCTTGTTTTGGAAGTGGTTCATTTGAGCATTTTCTCAGAGATTGCTCAGAAAGAGTTGAAAAGGAGATAGAACCAGCTCCAAAGCCTAATAATCCTGTTGCGAGAGGCAGACCACCACGTCACCCCAGTAATGTTGGTGGTAGTCGAGGTACTACCAAGGATACAATAGTTAGATTTGAGGCACAAGCACCTGCAAGGACATATGCTATTCGTGCTAGGGAAGATGCCTCTGCACCGGACGTCATTACTGGTACATTTTCTCTATTTGATACTGATATTACTGCATTAATTGATCCTAGTTCCACACATTCATACATATGCATGAACCTAGCGTCTGTTAAAAATTTACCTATTGAATTCACTGAATTTGTGGTTAAAGTTTCAAACCCCCTGGGCTAGTGTGTTAAGGTGGACCAATTAAAATGTGCCACTGTATTTTCAAAGATTGGTCTCTTTTCTGGTTATTATCAACTACGGGTAAAAGAATCAAATGTGCCAAAGACAACTTTTAGAATCAGGTATGGACACTATGAGTTTCTTGTGATGCCATTCGGCTTGACAAATGCACCTGCAATGTTTATGGATTTCATGAATAGAATTTTTAGCCCGTATTTGAATAGGTCTGTGGTGGTATTTATGGATGATATTTTGGTTTATTCCCGAGATGAAAATGAACATGTTGAGCACTTGTGAATAGTATTACAAACTCTACGAGAGAAACAATTGTATGCTAAATTCAGTAAATGTGAATTTTGGTTACGGGAAGTTAGTTTTCTTGGGCATATAGTATCTGCTGAAGGTGTTAGAGTAAACCCGAATAAAATTTCAACCATTGTTAATTGGAAGCCACCTAAGAATGTGTCTGAAGTTTGAAGTTTTCTGGGACTATCTGGTTATTATCGGAGATTTGTAAGAAGTTTTTCAATGATAGCTTCTCCGATGACTCGTTTGCTACAGAAAGATGTAAAGTTCGAGTGGATTGATAAATGCCTGTAGAGTTTTGACAGATTAAAGGCTTTATTGACAGAAGCACCTGTGTTAGTCTAGCCTGAATTGGGTAAGGAATTTATAGTTTACAATGATGAACCATTGAATGGTTTAGGTTGTGTTTTGATGCAAGATGGTAAGGTAGTATCTTATTCTTCATGACAGCTAAAGCCACATGAAAAGAACTACCCAACACATGGTCTCGAATTGGCAGCCATAGTGTTTGCATTGAAAATTTGGCGGCATTACTTGTTTGGAGAAAAATGTCACATATTCACCGATCATAAAAGTCTGAAATACTTGATGTCGCAAAAAGATTTAAATTTGAGACAGCGTAGATGGCTTGAGCTATTGAAAGATTATGATCTTGTTATTGACTATCATCTGGGAAAAGCCAACGTAGTGGCAGATGCTTTGAGTAGAAAATCCCTATATACTTTGCGAGCAATGAACACTCGATCGTCATTATCTGATGATGGATAAATTATAGCTAAGTTGAAAGCTAGACCAACATTTTTGCAAGAGATCTTTGAATTTCAAGAGAATGATAGTAAGTTGCAAGCAAAACGGGTACAAAGTGACTTGACTCCTGACTCAGAATTTCAGATCGAGAATGATGGTTGTTTGTTATTCAGAGGCAGAGTATGTGTACTGAAAAATTCAGAATTGCTATAGAATATTTTGATTGAAGCTCACAATGGTAACATGTTTGTACATCCTCGTAGTAATAAAATGTATAATGATATGAAAAAGATGTACTGGTGGCCAAGAATGAAACGAGATATTTCTGAGTTCGTATCTAAGTGTTTGATATGTCAGCAAGTAAAAGCTGAACATTAGTTGCCTTCTGGAATATTACAGCCGGTTACGATACCAGAATGGAAATGGGAAAGAATTACTATGGACCTTGTAACGAGATTACCCCTGTCTCCAAGGAAGAATGATGCCATTTGGGTAATCGTTGATCGGTTGACAAAGTCTGCACAATTTATTCTAGTATGTATGGATTATTCCTTGGATAGATTGGCTAAATTATATGTTTTTGAGATTGTCAGATTGCATGGAGTGCCTGTCTCCATTATTACAGATAGAGATCCTCGGTTTACATCTCAATTCTGGAGCAAATTGCAAGAAGCTCTGGGCACTCAATTACACTTTAGCACTGCATTTCATCCCCAGAAAGATGGTCAATCTAAACGGGTAATACAGATATTAGAAGATATGCTTCCGTGTTGTGTACCTGAGTTTGAAGGTAACTGGGAAAGATATTTTCCTTTGGTTGAGTTTGCTTACAATAACAGTTATCAGTCTAGTATCAAAATGGCACCGTATAAAGCTTTGTATGATCACAAATGTAGAGCTCCATTGTATTGGACAGAACTTAGTGAGAAAAAGTTACACAGAGTTGAATTGGTCCGAGAGACAGAGGAAAAAGTGAAGGTAATTCGACACAACTTGAAAGTAGCCACTGATAGTCAAAAGTCCTACGCTGATTTGAAACGAAAAGAAATAGAATTTCAAGTCGATGACAAAGTATTCTTGAAAGTGCCACCTTGGAAGAAAGTTCTCCAGTTTGGTCGCAAAGGAAAACTGAGTCCACGGTTCATTGGACCATATGAGATTACTGAAAGAATTGGACCGGTTGCTTATCGGTTAGCTTTACCACCAGAGCTTGATTGGATTCATAATGTTTTTCATGTGTCTATGCTACGGCGGTATCGATCCAATCCTTCACATGTTATCTATCCGACAGAGGTAGAGATCCAGCCTGATATGACATATAGTGAAGAACCAATCAAAATCTTAGCTCAGGAAACAAAAGAGTTAAGAAATAAAAAGGTAGCTTTAGTAAAAGTTCTTTTGCAACGACACGGTATAGAAGAGGCTACCTGGGAGCCGGAAGATACTATGTGTAACACCCCCAACCCATATCTGTTGTCGGATTAGGGTTACGAGGTATTACCGATCAAAACACAACTCAATACAATTATTCAATTCAAAACATGCACAAAAAAAATAATAAAATTATACCAACTTATTTATAATTATTATAAAACTCGAATAGTAACCATCTATTCAATGATATAAGTCACATTCACATATTTAATGTATATATTCAAGCACATATCATTACATTTCTTATATCAATCATATGCAACACCATGTACACTTGTATACATCTACTTCATTAGCTAAATATCAAACATATTATTTATTTAATCACTTATTCTAACCATCTAATAAACATCATATCATAACACATATACTTTATTACTTCAATAGCTGAACCATATGATCAACAATCATAACATTCAAATTTCTAAATAATAATCAAACATGTTTCGTTTCATATACCCATCATTTTCAACACATCCATTTGTAAACGTCTATTTCATAAATAAATTACTAATCATACCACATATATACACCTAAGCACATTCACATAGAACATTATGACAAGTCACATCTACGGCTTAATATACAACCAAACATATATGAGACATAAACATATATCACCATATGGTCAAGTATTATTGCATATTTTACCAAGTTCATGCGCATTTCACCGTCTCATCATTAATCATTTTTGGACACAAATGACAATTCATTTCATATCTAACTCGCAAGCTAAGTTTTATGTTTAAACATTATACCAAATTACATATACGGGCCAATTTAATTCACACCTATTCGACTATCGGATTAATCACATAAGATCATACCACACGCAATAAAACCTTGACTAAATATACCATTTCACAACTAATTAACCCTAATAAATATACACATTATACTAGCCTATCCTTATGAAATATCAAACGAAATAGAACGATTTGAGAAAGGATATAATGAAATTCTTTTATTGGTTTTTCCCAGAGAGAGAAATGCTCCGTTTTATTTGACCCATGGGTCCAACAAAACCAAACCATTACACAATTAACAATTCAAATTAAATTAATATTTTTTTACTATTTAAATATTCAACTAGAAAATCGAATTTAATAATTTAAATAGTACCGTAATTTATTTAATTAAATTAAATATTAAATAAATGGATTTAATAGAAATTAAATAGAATAAGAATAGAATTAAATAGAATTCTCTAATTTCTAATTCGAATTTCGAATCCTAAAACTAAAATAATAATAAATAAACAGAGAGCTCTTGTTCTTATTCGAAACGCCGCGTGATCTTTAACCAATTCTGCGCTTCAATATAATTACCAGGAGTAAGCGCTATAGCCTGTTTCCAATACTCAGCGGCTTGATCGAACCAAGCCTCCGCTATTTCAGAATCCCCCTGTCGAATGGCCTGTTCTCCCCGGTCGAAATAGGCGGTTCAATTCCTTCCCTTAGAACCTCATACGGCTCGGCAGTCAATTCTTTTGGTATCCCCTTTTTTTACCCTACCATATATCCAATTGAATGAGATTTCTCATATTAACCAAAAGAGGTTAATTACATGAGTTTCAAACTCCAATTTGGATTAAATTAATAATAAGTTTTACCTTTTCTCCCACCTTCAGAAAAATAAAGCATAGGCATTTCGGGGCTGTCGTTTGTTAGATTTTTCTAAAAGGTAACTATCTCGGTTTCATATCATATAGAGATTTATATAGAATCCTTGGAAAAGAATTCTTCCTCATAAAAAAGACTTACTGTCTTTGGGATAGTGTCCAACCATTCATTCATGAAACATAATCATACCTTGCCATTACAAACTGTATCAAAATAGCCATTACACAATCAATAATATATTCATCATTTTACCTCATTACCAAGAAAAAATTTATACAATCACCCATCATTCAAATTATACCACATATCATACTTCCAAAATGAGATAATTAGGAAGCCAACTATACATCATACTTATCAATACTCAATGCCGAATTCAAATAACCAAACACCACAAATATAAATATTATGAAACATACTTCCCAAAATAGTTTATAACATAACCAATATTATATCATATTAAACATCACATTCAAGCCATATCACATGGCTATTTATAACAAACCAAAATGAACCTTATCGAAACTAGCCTATACATGCCATATGTCATATTTACAAATTTCCAAAAGTATCAAATATTAGTTAATAGTGTGACGATAATCCTTGATGATCCCCGAGCTCGAAACTAGCTTTCAAAATCTATAAAACAACGAAAGAACACATCAAGTAAGCTTTGAAAGCTTAGCAAACCATAACCAATTAAATTATTACAAGAATATTGATAGTTCAATTCAAATAGGCCAAATTTAATCAATCTCATACACATATAAAATCATCTTACTTATATAATTGCATATTACCACACTAAGTTCTACACTTACCTTAATCTTTCATGAATATATACTTCTCACATACCTGAACTATTTAGCTCAATTTCATCTTTGGTCTCTTTATGTCAATGCTCGATGAACCCTTTGGAATTGTTAAGAATACACAGAAATCATATAAAGCTTGTACAATGCCATATCCCGGATATAGTCTTACATGTTACACATTTCAATGCCACTATCCCAAACAGGGTCTTATACGAATCATATACGATGCTAATGCCCCAAACATGGTCTCACACTTTTTCTCACTTCGATGCCAATGTCCCAGACATGGTCTTACACGAAATCACATCTCAAAAATCCTTATGTCATAACATCAGTATTCTATACATTTCCTAAGGTTCGTTCGGGGCTTTCGACTTTGTAAGTAAATCAATTCATGCTCGAAACTAGTCAACCAATGCTCGAATCAATCCAGCAATATATATGTCAATACATACAATTTAATTCGGCTACATATAATATATATATATATATATATATATATATGAATTTTAAGAACTTTTAATTACTTATGAGCTTACCTCGTATGGAGACGAACGGATCGAAACGACTATTCAACAATTTTCGACTTTCCCTGATCCAAATCCAATTTCTTCTTTTCTTGATCTAAATCAATACAAATTTAACTTATTTATTAACATATTCATTTAATTTCACCCAAAAACACATAAATGGGCATTTTACACTTTAGCCCCTAACATTTCATATTTTCACAATTTAGTCCCTATTTCAAAACAACACAAAATACTCAAAATTTCAACATGTTCATGTTAGGCTGAATTTTCCTTAGGTCCCTAACAGCCCATTAATTGCATTTATTTCACATTTTGACCGCTCAATTTACAAATTTCACAGTTTAGTCATTAATAAGCATTTTTATCAAAAATCACTTAATAAACTATGATAATTTAATAATAAATGTTTATTTTTTATCATCAAACAAAAAAAAATCAAATTATCAACAATGACAAATTACAAATTCATCATCAAATCCAAAAATTAAAGCATGGCCTTGCTAGAATACGAAGCAACGATCTCAAAAGCATAAAAATTATCAAAAACTGAACAAAGAATATACCTAAATCAAAGATTAAAAGTGCCAAACCTAAAACAACATCAATAGCTTTCTTTTTCTTTGAGTTTCAGCCAAACAAGATGAACATGCATGTTATTTTTACTTATGTTTTATTTTTTTAACATTTATTAATCATTTACCAAAATAACCTTAATGAAATAATTTGAAAACCATATAGTATAAGCTTAATACCGTCCACTCACATTTATAGTGGCCTAATTTCAATTTAAGGACTTTACAATTAAGAAACCATAGCAAATAAGTACTTTAAATAATAGAGTGCCAATTTTGCATTTTACATAATTAAGTCTTTTTTATCAAATTAGCTAACCATTCGGTAAAATTAAATCACGAAATTTTCACATATATCAAATAATATGCTGTAAATACCAAAAATAATATTAAAATAATTTTATGACTTTGGATTTGTGGTTTCGAAACTACTATTCTGATTTAGCTAAAAAAATCGGGCTGTTACAACTCTCCTCCCTTAGGGATTTTCGTCCCCGAAAATCTTACTAGTGAATAGGTTCGGATATTGTTCTCTCATAGCATCCTCGGGCTCCCACATAGCTTCTTCAACCCCGTGTTTGTAACCCCCTTACCCGTATCCGTCGCCGGAATAGGGTCGAGGTGTTACCGGACTTAATCACATATAACCTATCATTTCCAAGTCAAAAAATTCCATTAAAATTTAAAGCTTTTCATTCATAATCATATTGTCCCTATCATAGGCCTACGAGGCCTAAAACATATTTTAGAAGTGGTTCGAGACTAAATCGAAAACTTTAAAATACTTAGAAAATTTTACCACAAAACAGGGCGGCCACACGCCTGTGTGGCTTGGGACACGCCCGTGTGGTCACACACGCCCGTGTCCCTATTTGTGTGAAAAATATTGAGCATTCTATTTATGATGTCAACAACCATTTAAGGTCGCACGACCAAGTCACACGCCCATGTGCTAGGCCGTGTGGCCATCCGTGTGGATGAAAGTTAGGCTATTTACCAAGCCTTTTTCCATCCAAAAACAGTTGCACACTTATACAAAGTTTATCAACACAGAACATGGCATTTTTAGGCATCCCAGTAACCACATCATGGCATCCACACACCATTTATAAATCACATTCATCATGCACAACCACACACACACTTAACTAATCATAGCATATAACTTACTCAACCATTCAAATTTAGTATTTGCCACACATAATTATCACACATTCACTCATCCATCCCAAACAAGCATGCACATCCATGTAATGCTTCATCATAGACTTATAACATAACAAATATTGGCCACATTAAATGGCATTATACAACAATGACCTTCAACTAGCATAGGCCAATATTCTAGGCCAACTCATAATAACATGTACACAAATGACCAAGTCCCTATACATGCCATAGACTTAAAAAGCTAGAATAAAAACCATCGATATCAATCCATAGCTTCTTAGTGTGATAGAATCTCCGACGACCTCCAACTCGAGCTAGCATTTGTAACGCTATAGGAAATAAGAAGGGAAAGGAGGTAAGTTATATAGCTTAGTAAGTTGGCATGTAATTAATAAGCAATTTATTTATATATTTTTTTACCAATCCTCCCAATATGTTCTCAAGATAATACAATCATAATTGCACATAGTTCCACTATTTACTCATGTTCATCTCAAGCTGTCTACTCGAGTCACAGTCACTAAATTATTTATAGCTTGAGCTACGGAACTCCAAATTAAGATCTGCTAATTTTCCCTAAAACTAGACTCACATATATTCTTACCATAAAATTTTCAGAATTTTTGGTTTAACCAATAGTACAATTTATTCTTTAAAATTTCCCATGTTTTGCTGTCTAATAGTTCCGACCTTTCTGCACTAAAAATTAATTATCTTCTCGTACAGAATTCGGATGATGTTACCATTTGTTTCTCTTGAAAATAGATTCATTCAATATTTAAAAATATAAACTATAACCCATAATTATTTTTTTTATATTTTTAATCATTTTCCCAAATCAGAACAGGGGATTCCAAAAACATTCTGATCCTGTCTTACAAAAATTCAAATATCTCATAATATGAAATGCTTTTACTTACATCATTTCCTTTATATGAAAACAGACTCAATAAGATTTAATTTCATATCTTATTCAACCTCTAATTCAATTTCCACCATTTTTGGTGATTTTTCAAAGTCACACTACTGCTGCTGTCCAAAACTATTTTATTACAAATTTCACTCCTACATATTTTCACTTACTCCAGTTCATCTTATCGAAAGTTCGATCAACTATCGAGCACATTGCTCATAAATTTTCACACATATACCTGCACTTATTCATCACATAGTAATATTCAATTACACTAGTCATCACATGATCACATGTATTTTCACTTAGTCAATTTCTCGTTGAACTCATAGGAATAATAACAGATACACGGTGGCTTGCACATAGTACCACCCTTGTAGCCGAAGCTATCTGGTGCACATAGTAGCCTGCACTTAGTATTACATATGTGACCAAAATCATCTCTTACACATAGTGACCTGCACTTAGTACCACTCATGTGATCGAAGCTATCGGGTACCCATATTAGCTTGCACTTAGTACTACACATGCGACCTAACCATCTGGTACATGTAGTAGCCTGCACTTAGTACTACACACGTGATCTAAAACCATCTTAAACACATAGTAGCATGCACATAGTACTACACGTGTTCTCAAAACGAATCATTCGTATCTTTTCTATTCCGAAGGTCCAACCGGGAAATTCCTCACTTTTCAACATTTTACCAATTCATCCATAATCAATTTCAATTCATAATTTACATCAAGTGATCATTCAATATGCAACCACATCTCATATAATAACAAAATATTATAATATAAGTAAAAACGATATATTATTTACATACAAACTTACCTAACATGTAAACACGATATTTTATATAACTCCATACATTAACCAACATTATTAAGAATAACATTATATTCGGATAATTCTTTAAAGCTTGAAATGGATAGTATCGGTACCCATTTGACCAGTACATAACATTCATGTTTAGTGAGAATTTTGAATCATGTATTAGATATTTTTATTACTAAATTGGTCAGCAATTTAGTTTCAAAAATTGGACCAGATCTTGAAACATAAATAGACACAACAAATGCCACTTTTGGACAGCATAATTACATGCTTTGGACAGCAATAATCCTTCTCCTAACGGCAACATTTAATAACTAAAATACAATAAGTGTCTTAAATTGGACAACCAATGATTCACATAACAACATTAGTATTTCAATTAACTAATACCATAATTATGCCCTAATTTGGACAGTCAATGATTCACGTTATATCAACAACATTTTAATTAGCTAAATGAATTTTTCCTAATTGGGCCAGCAAATGATATACAATATAACAGCAGCATATTAATTAGCAATAAATTGTATTAAGTTCCACTTTAACTCCCTCATGCAGTACAACCTGAACAACATGTAAGTTAACGTCAAATCCCTCCTCCCCCCAAAATGCGCTTGTTACACTTTAATGTACCATTCACCATCCAAATTCTAAGCATGAACCGAATGGATCAAAGCTTTATCATCGACTTAACGAAGTTTTAAAACAGAAGGAGGATACAGTCAACGGTTTCTACCTTATTGCCATGTTAGAATTAGAGCTTAGAAGGGATGGATGTATCCAATTTCCCTTTATCTTCGATTTCCTGCCTAATCAATCACCCCTCATTTATCAATCATTTCACATTAACATTATGCAATTTCAATCGTTTTATTTCAAACAATTCTCATACACTTGTCTCAATCAACAAGTTCGTAATTAAACATATTCAAACTCTTAATATCAAAGCATTTTATTCTATAATATAAAAAAAAACGATAATCACGAAATAAATAATTATAGTATTTCATACACACGACACTCATACATAATTTGTCTTATAATTTGATAACGATATATTAATACTACCATAAATTTTAACTAATTTCCTTACAAGATTATGAGATGTTTAAACTCTGGAATTCTTGTCCTGTTCGGACAGTACATTAATGACTCTAATGCGTTGTTAATATAAAACTATAGACACATTTATTTCACAAAATAGTGCATTGGGACGCCCTAATTATTCAACCTTCATTTACTAATACATACAACTTTAATCAATCCATTGACTAACTTCAGCCAGCATAAAAGAAACTTCATTTGTGTACCTCAATAATCTTTGATTAAGCAATATTTTTCCCAAACAATAAATCATTAAATTTAACAATTCACAAAACAGTATAATCGCATTTCTTCATAACATCAAAATATGATTTTTGGACACTTGTTTTCCCTTCCACAAAATGAATTATACTTCTTTCTTTAACTTCAATTGTCAACTTGGAAGTAACTTTAAACATAAATTTTTGGAAAGCACATTAAGCATCTAAAATTAACGTGAGTGAACACATTTTTAGGATAACAAATCAGCACTTTACAGCAACACATTAAGCATTTAAACCGAACGTAAATGAAGACATTTTTAATATAACAACTCATCAATTGTACAGGGCATTTAATTTGTAAAATCATACTTAATATATATTATGTTTCAGACATTGTAAAATCATCAACAATGCAAGTTACTAAATCAGCATAACAACATCACATTCGGATAGTATTATTAACCCAAAACGGACATCTTAATTAACACCAATTGGCAGTATAACAACATCTAAATTTAACTGTGAAATCAACAGATCCGGATAGCAACATTTACTAAGTAAAACAGCATAAATGGTAGTGCATTGAACAGTGAATTTAACACATTCGGACAGCTACATTTACCAAATAAAATAGCATAAATGATGATGCTTTGAACAGTGAATCTAACACATTCAAACAGCTTAATTTTAAGCTCACTAGTAGTTAATTGGTGAGTGAATAGCATATACAAATGTTGCATTTACAACATGTTTTAATCAGTTTAAATAAGAGGAATTAAATGCTGAAATTTCCAGCATTTGGACCGCCAATATCTCTTTCAGACAGAGATAAGGTTAACATTTAACAACTTGTAACACCTCAGACCCGGCCTGAACGTTACGACCGAATTTGACGTGCCACATCAAGTGTTTCAAAATTTTGAGCTAGAGTTAAAAAGACTGTATAGTTTCTATTGCTGGAGTATATTAATGAATTATAGAAAAAAATGATTTTTAGATCAGCAAGTTGTTTGTCATCCAGAGTTCTTATCTTTGAATTTTACCACGGAAGCTCTTAGTTGAAAAATCTTTATGAATTTAAAACGCAGGTTAGCCTTAGAAAATGTTATCGTTTGAAAACCAGTTGTTCCTACTCTAGCAATTTAAATCGCGAAATTAACCCAATAAAAGTCAAAAGCTGAAAGTTTAAAAGTTCACCAATGGCCATATTACAAAATAAAACCCCAAATAAAATTCTTTAAAATAGTTATGGCATGATTTATTATTTTGCGAGCATGTGGCCACCACCGAGTCCCTCGCGGCTCAAAATCGTCTACAGCTAGGGATTACCTGCACAGTTAAATAAAATGGTGAGTTTACGAAAACTCAGTGTGTAATCCCCTTACCAGTCATATAGTAAACAGTGTATACAATATGGTGCGGGCACGAGCCCTATACAAGAGTGATGCGATGCGGGCCAAAGCCCTATCTGAGAACAGAGCGATGCAGGCCAAAGCCCTATATAGTAGTACATCACAAGTATGCAACCCATCCCAATCCATCCATCACACCTCCCGTACCATCCAACACACCATGTGGGGATTAAATCGACCCACCCAACCAGCACACCTATATCGCAGCGTAGCTGCTAACAGTAACGTAGCAGTGCTGCTCTTAATAATAAACGTGGTGTAGCCATTAATATCAGAATACATGGCAAGGCCACTAGAACGGTAAAATGTGGCGAAGCCACTAATACAGTACTTCCTCCAAGTTAGAACCCCAACCACAATGCAGAATGTTATGTCATGTTATTACGTGTAAGTAAGGTTTCACACTTAGATACAATCATGCATAAAACATACATCCACTATCAGCCTACCCCTAGGGTATAATGGTTATTTCCATCCCCTAAGGGTAAAACGGTAATTTTACCCCTCGGGGGTATTTTGGTCATTTTACAAATCTTGGGGTCTCCGTACAAATAACGACCCTTAAGTGATCTTTAGTCGTCTCGAACAACTCAGATAGCCCATATGGCCTAAACGGTGTAAAGCCCACTACTCAGCCCAAGTGGGCCCACACGCTTGTGTGGCCCAAACAGTCCAATTCCAGTCACGACTATGTGGTCCCCATAGTCCATTTCAATACTTATCACTTACCGTAAACTTTTTTGTGTGGGGCCCATGAGACCATTGGGCCCGCTCGGCCCATCTCGACCTAACGAAGCCTATAACGGCCCCTGTCCACAAAAACGCACGTGGTGACCTTTACAGTCTATCGCCCATGATATGTGGGCTCGATTTACCCTCACAAGTGATCATACGCTTGCAAGACCTTAAATGCCAAAGTTTCGGCTTTTTGACTTTTGTCGAATCACAACAGTGTTTGGCAGTAGCATAAGGTTAAGTGTATGATTACACACTTATTTAGATAAGAGATCGCCACACGCCATGTGCTTAACCTAAAACCAACATAACGATACCAAGTTAGTTCTCAATTGTTTGAGTTAATCCCCCCTTTTAGAACTCTTATTTTCCCCTCAACAATACTTATTGTTTACCTTGACAGAACAAGTAGAGTTCGAACCACCCTTAACCAGCAACCTACACCTACTGGCAACAATCTGCACAGAAGTCCCATCCGTTTAGCAACCTTAAAAGTAATATACCTAAACTAAGTGTACTTCATACCAAAACGTAAACCAAGAGAGGAGGATAACAGCTTTTCGCCAACCCCAATAACTCATATAATCGAAGCATGCGATGTTACAAACGTTCCCCTGACAACAATCGATACCAATAAGGGATTAAAGAGGGAAACCCGTATAAAAAGAAGAAAGAGTAACGGCACCACTGTGAAACTACACATGACGATAGCATTAGCAAGGCTCCACAATTATTAAAAACTCTGCAACCAAGAGGAACTCACTTACCTTGATCAAAGTAGGGAAAGATTCAGCAGAGAAAGGGAGGTATTCGGCTAGCACCAAGATAAGCCCGAATGAGATGAGGGGGAGAGGGACAAGTGGTATTCAGTCAAAGCTCCAAAGGAAGAAATGCAACAGAGAAAATGGAGAAGGGGTCAGAGAAGAAAGAAGAGAAGGAAGAGAGTTTTGGCACTAACTAGAGAGTGAACTAAAGGAGTGTATTCGGCACAGAGTGAAAACAAAAAGGAGAAATAGCAGGAAAGACTTCCGGCTTAGTCCTGAAAGACACCAAAAGAAATCGGCACAAGAGGTAAATAGTAACAAAAGAACAAAACGCAAAACTCGAAATAGAATAAGAACAATTTGGCACCTATACTATTCCCCATTTTCGAAAACACACTCCCCAAAACCCCTTGGTTGAATTTGCACCCACAAGCACCCCCATTTGGCTCCAACTCCTTCCAATTCAAATTCCCTCAAACAACTCCAAGATTTTCTCCCCTTATCCCTCATTGATTTCCTCCACAACAACCTCTGTGACCCATTCAAACTCCCCATCACCAGATTTCAACTCCAACACTAACTCTTGCCACTCCAAGCAGCAAAATTATCATCCCTTGCCTGCTATGGGATTCGAACCCCAACCTTCACAGTTTCTAAATCACGCCACAAGCCACCAAGCCACAAGGCTTCCTTGTGTCATCAAACACACACAATTATTTATAAAACCTAAGTGCCAGCGTCCAGGTTCTTTTAAAAGAAGAACATAAGTTCTGCCAAAAGCCAGAGCTTGAACCCCGGACTTCCCAGACATCCCCAAACACACCCAATTCACTAAACCACAACACCAAACATGCGATTTGCGCCAAACCAAGCCAACTTACAGACCCTACGTTTTTGGGGCGTTACACAACTAATATTTTTCCTTATTTACAACAGTAGCAGACCAATTACACCAGAATTTACTGCACTTTCAATACAGCACTACATGCTAAAGCAATAGACATTCATGCGGCAGATTTCAACAGCAAGTTATGCATTTATTCATCAAAATTTTTCTTCACTTCTAACTGCAGTATTTTGGTAAAAATAACATTTATTTTAAGCTACTAAACTCTGTTTAACAGTCTTATTAGCCGAACATTACTTGCTTGTAATAAATATATTTTAAACATAAAAATTTTACAAAGTTTCCTTTGAAGAACTTACTGAATAGCAATCAAGCCCACCCTTGAATGATATCCTTCCTCTTCTTGCTGCCACCGAATTTCCTATGGAACCAGCTCTTAATTGAGCTCAAAATTAACATGTAATAGCTTTCCTCTTCCTTCTAATTTAGCTCGCAAGCTTGGTCAGATGTATCCATGGCTTTTCTAGGTTAAAATCGGTTGAAAAAGATGATGATTGGTACAAAATAATGGTTTTGGTTTTATTTATTTAATCTTTATTAACCAATTTACAAAACTAACCTTTAATAACATCATAAATTTCAACAATATCAAGCCACAAAATTCCACTACCAACATTTATGGGATAATTACCACTTAAGGTCTCCCATTATTTACTTTCATAACCATTTAATACCTTTAACTTATAGAATTCAACTTTTACGCTTTATACGATTTAGTCCTTTTTACCGAATTAAACACTCAAAAGGCAAAATTTCTTTACGAAACTTTCACACAATAATTCTATCATGCTGTAAACTTTAATAAAATAACAAAATAATTATTTTGACTTTATATTTGTGGTCCTGAAACCACTGTTCTGATTTGACCCAAAAATGGGCTGTTACAGTGTCGATGCCATAAGACTTTCACTAATGAAATTTTGTTATTTCTCAATTCTTTAACCTCATGATCTAAAACTCAAATCAGTTCTTCTTCGTATGTCATATCAGACTGAATCTCAATCTCAACGAGGAAATCACATGCTAGGGATCAGATCTGTATCTTCAAAGCATCAATATCGCAACAACAATCTATATGCAATTGGCCCGATACGCTCGATAATTTCATATGGGCCAATGAATCTCGGATCAATTTACCTTTACAACCGAATCGAAGTATTTTTTTCCATGGAGAGACTTTCAAAAACACTTTATCCCTAATCTAAAACTCAATATCTTTTCGTTTCAAGTCTGCGTACAATTTCTGACGATTTGACGCTGCTTTCAGACTATCACTTTTACTTTCACTTTCACTTTCTGTTCAATTTCTTTAATCAAATCGACCCTGTGAATCTTATTCTCGATAAGCTCAGTCCAATACAAAGATGTTCGGCATTTGCGACCGTACAAAGCTTCATAAGGTGCCATTTTTATACTCGATTGAAAGCTATTATTATCTACAAATTCAATCAATGGAAAATATCGTTCCCACGTACCTTCAAACTCAAGAATGCAACATCTCAACATATTCTTGAGTATCTGAATAATCCACTCGAATTGACCATTTGTCTATGGGTGAAAAGTAGTACTGAAGTGTATCTTCATACCTAATGCATCTTGCAGTTTCTTCCAAAACTGCAATGTGAATCTTGGATCTCTATCCGAAATAATAGAAATAGGTACTCCGTGCAATCCCACAATCTGAGAGATGTATAACTCAGCAAGTTTATCAAGTGAATGGTCTGTGCGTACCAGAATGAAATGAGCCGATTTAGTTAGTCTATCAACAACTACCCATATCGCATGTTTCTTACTCGGAGAAATGAGCAAACCTGATACAAAATCCATCGTGATTCTATCCCATTTCCACTCAGGAATCATAATCAGTCGCAGTAAACCAAATGGTACCTGATGCTCAGCTTTGACTTGCTGACAGATTAAACATTTTGAAAAAAATTCTGAGATATCATGCTTCATACCAGGCCACCAGTAAAGTTGTTTCAGATCGTTATACATTTTCGTACTTCTCGAATGAACAGAAAAACGACTACTATGTGCTTAGCTCAAATTCATCCGAATCAACTCTGAGTTTCTCGGAACACATATTTTTCCTCTAAACCTTAAATAATCAAAAGCATCAACTCGAAACTCTGAATCAGAATTCAAATCACATTGAGTCCGTTTTGCTAACAATTCATTATCAATTTTCTAAGCTTCACAAATCTACTGTATAAATAATGGTCTCGCTTTCAACTCAGCTACAATCCAGCCATCATCAGATAGAGTCAACCGAGTATGCATCGCACGTAGAGAAAACAAAGATTTTTGACTTAAAGCATCAGCAACAATATTGACCTTTCCCGGATGGTAGTCAATCACTAACTCGTAATCTTTTAACAATTCTAACCACCTTCGCTGTCGTAGATTCAGATCTTTCTGAGTCATCAAATATTTTAAGCTCTTGTGATCAGAATAAACATTACATTTCTCATCGAATAGATAGTGGCGCCAAATCTTCAATGCAAACACGATAGCTGCTAATTCCAAATCGTGTGTCGGGTAAGTTTTTTCATGCGGCTTTAATTGTCTCGAGGAATAAGCTATGACTTTACCTTCCTGCATCAAAACACAACCCAAACCATTCAATGATGCATCACTATAGATTATGAATTCTTTACCCAATTCTAGTTGAACTAACACTGGAGCTTTGGTTAATAAAGCTTTCAGCTGATCGAAACTTTTTTGACACTTGCCCGACCACTCGAACTTAACATCTTTCTGAAGTAGTCTCATCAACAGAATTGCAATCATTGAGAAACCTTTTACGAATTGTTTGTAATAACCGGTGTGTCCAAGAAAACTTCAAACTTCGGATACATTTCTCGGAGGCTTCGAATCCAATATTGCTAAAATCTTACTTGAATCTACTCGAATACCCAATGCTAACACAATATGCCCCAGAAAACTAACTTCATGCAACCAAAATTCACATTTACTGAACTTTGCAAATAGTTGCTTATCTCGCAAAGTCTGTAACACTACTATCAGATGTTCGGCATGCTCAGATTCATCACGGGAATAAATTAAGATGTCATCAATAAACACAACAAATCGATCCAAATATGGTCTAAAGATCCGATTCATTAGGTCCATAAAAACAACAGGTTTATTCGTGAATCCGAAAGGCATAACTAAAAACTCATAATGTCCATACCTCATTTTAAAAGTAGTTTTTAGCACATTAGAGTCTTTAACTCGCAACTGATAGTAATCGTATCTCAAATCTATCTTTGAAAACACTGTAGCCCCTTTCAACTAATCAAACAAATCGTCTATTCGTGGCAGAGGGTATTTTTTCTTGATAGTCACTTTATTCAGCTGTCGATAGTCGATGCACATTCTCATAGTTCTGTCTTTCTTTTCAACAAACAAAATTGGTGTACCCTGAGGAGAATAACTCGGTCGTGTGAAACCTCTATCAGTCAACTCTTGCAACTGGGCTTTCAACTCTTTTAATTCAGTTAGTGCCATTCTATACGGAGCTATCGATATCGGAGTTGTTCCTGGCACTAACTCAATACAAAATTCAACTTCCCTGACCGGTGGTAAACCCGGTAAACACATTTGGATATTTAAACAATTGGAATTGATTCAATCTTCTTCTCAGTCACTCTAGAGTTGAGCACATAACAAAAGTAAGCTTCACAACACTTTCTCACATATTTCTGACTAACATCAAACAAATCAATGCTGGCAAATGTAACAGTCTGGTTTAGACCCTAGTGAAATAGTGGTTTTGGGATCACAAATTCGAGTCAGAAAAATATTTTAATATTATTTTCTATGCTTATAATATGTGAATTGACATGTATGAAAGTTTCGTATGAAAATTTAATCGTTTGTGTGCTCAATTTGATAAAAAGACCTAATCACGTAAAATGTAAAATTTGCATTCTATTTGTTAAAATGCCTATTTAAGGTGTCTTGTTATTTGTGAGGTCCTTATGTGGTTATTTAACCATGGCATGCATTAAATGGCTTAAATGGGGATTAAATAATGGTTTATTAATGATATGATGCAAGGACAATATGGTAAACTAGTTATAAATGATAGATTAAATAAAAGAAAAGCTTAAATTAATTCATTTTAAGTCTTCTTCCACCGAAAATAAGAGAATAAGAATACCATTACTAGGGTTCAAGCATTCGGCATTCACATTGCTTGATTAAGGTATGGTTTTGACTCAGTTTTTGATAATTTCTACGTTTTTGTAATCGTTGTTTAGTAATCTATCAAGCCCATGCCCTAATTTCTGATTTTTTTGATGATTTTGACATGATCCATTGATGAAATCATAACCTTTGTGATGAAATTATAAGCTTTGTGAAGTTAGTTGTTATTTAATGAAAGATATGTTTCGGGTTAACATATTTTGTATTTGAATTTTTTTTGAATTTGAGTAAAATGGGTTAATTTGTAAAAATGAGAAATTGAGGGACTAAAATGTGAAATAAATGAAATATGTGGACTTATATGAACACTATGAAAATTTGGCCAAGCATTTTGTATAAGGAAATTTTGTGAATTTTGTGATTTTGTGAATTAAGGACTAAAGTGTCAAAATGTAAAATGTGAGGGCTAAATTATAAAATGCCCTAAATGTGTGTTTGTGGATTGATTTGAATGATTTGGTGAATAAAAGTGCTAAATTTGAATTTATATAGATCAAGAACAAAAGAAAACAGAATTAGATCGGGGAAAATCAAAAGTCATCGAGTAATTGACTCTGTTCGTCTGAATCCGTACGAGGTAAGTCAATACACAAATAAATGTGTTTTGAATTCAATCAATATTGTTTATATGTTCTTCAACAATGACGAATGATTATATGAGTTGAGTATGAGATATTCGAGAAGGTATCGACAAAGTTTTGACATCCGAAAAGCCCTGTACGAACCATAGGAATAGTTAGGATACATATGTCATGACATAGGATCCGATATGTATTTTTGTGTAAGACCACTTCTGGGATGTTTGCATCGACTTATGATTTACGTGTAAGACCATGTCTGGGACATTGGCATCGTATTTGGTTTCGTGTAAGACCCTGTCTAGGACAGTGGCATCAATATTTGATTACATGTAAGACCACGTCTGGAACGTTGGAATTATACAAGCTTTTTGAGCTATCCGCGTATCCTTATGATACTGAACGGTTCAACGGGCATACCGAGAAAAAGGTTGATTACGTAAATTTGCATTCGATCCAGGTATGTATGAATTGTATACCATATTTGAAAATTAAAGGTAAGTATATGTACCTTGGTGAACATATGATATAAGAACAAGTTGCTTTGAGAATGAGTTTTGATATGTATATATGAATCATATTCAAATGAACCATAAGAGATAAATGGCCATATGAATGTATTATGCCTTGAGTTATATGAATGAATTGATTTATGTTGATGTTATGTGATAATTTTATTTGTATATGGCTTACTAAGCTTTTGAAAGCTTACTTTGTGTATATATCATTTGTTTTATAGATATCGAAGCTACCGGGAGCTCAGGGATCGTCGAGGATTGTCACCACACTATCGAACTCAATTTTGGTACCTTTTGAAAGTGTAAATATTGGAGTATGGCATGTACAGGCTAGAGGTTGTTGAATATGTTTTCTGATATGTATATTTAGCCATGTAATATGGCTTAATTATGGTTGAACTTATGGTATATATTATGTGATACAAATTATGCTTATGTGATGTGTTTATGAATGACCAAAAGAAATGGTCAATTTTGGTAAGTTTTGATATACGCAAATTTTTTAAATTGGTAAATTTACAGCATGTGATTGAATGAAGTAAAATGAGGTTATGAAACAGATATTTAGATATGATTTTGTCTTATGTTTTGGCATAATTTTGGTATGACTATTAAGCATGAAACTAGTTGATAATGTTATGGCATGTTTGGTGTAAGTTTGGGTATTGAAATTGGTTGAAAGTATAGTATAAAGGTGCTTGGTTTGATTCTTGTAGGTTTGACCCAAATTGGGTGGCAAATTGGCTTTTCACATGGCCTATTTTTGTCCACACGAGCAGAGACAAGGGCGTGTTTCTCAGCCGTGTGCGATACACAGTCATGTTGCACGACCGTGTGTCTCTTGGGTACCCTACGATTTTTAAGTCAGTCTTGAGCACGGGCGTGTGGTCAGCCGTGTTGAACAAGTCAGTTTCGACCATAGCCAATGCACACGGGCATACCTTGTGGCCGTGTGAATAAGCCAGTATGTATGCCCTATTTTGCCATAGCCTAGACACACAGGCATGTCTAATGCCGTGTGAGGCACACGGCCTGTTCACATGGGCGTGTGACCTGTACAACTTAGAAAATTTGTTTAAGTTTCAAAAAATTTTGTATCTGTTTAGTTTAGTCCCGACCCTTTTCTAAAGCATGTTTAAGGTTTCATTGACCTATGTAAGGGACTTTGTATTGATGTTTGACCTATGAAGCTCTGATGTATCTGAAAATGAATGCTAAATGTTCTGATATGTTTGGTAACGCATTTAACCTTAGTCTGGCGACGGGTACGGGTTAGGGGTGTTACATTTGGTTGGTATCAGAGCTATGGTTTAGTCAATTCTAGAACTACCATAGCATTTGTAAGTCTAGCTATACATGCCATATTTATGAACTGTGATAGTGTGATGAACCCTGACAATGAAAATGTGTTTTTTTTATATAGCATATGGATCCCGAATGAACTGTAGCTGACGATGTCGAAAGTAATGCGCCTGCTCTCACTCAAGGGACAACGCCATCCGATTCTAGACTTGCTATGAGTAGCCATGATAGAGAGGCTAGACAAGCCTTCTATCAAATGATGAATCATTGGTTTAGTCAGTACATTAGAACTAATCTGGCTGTATAACAACCCCCAATTCCACCTATTCCACAACAAGTCCCTGTTATGCCACAAGCTAATCTGACTCAATGAAATAAGCCTCCAGTTGATAAAATTAAAAAATATGGGCCCGAAGAGTTCCGAGCTACCACTAGTGATGATGCTGAGAGAGTCGAGTTCTGGTTAGAAAATATAGTACGAGAATTTGATGAAATGCCATTGACTCCTGATGGATGTTCAATTTGTGTTGTTTCACTTCTGAGAGACATGGCGTATCACTGGTGGAAAAAATTAATATCTGTGGTTCTGGGGGAACTAGTCACCTGGGATTTCTTCCAAGTTGAATTCCGGAAGAAATATATCAGTCAGAGATTCATAGATCAAAAGCGTAAAGAGTTTCTTGAGCTGAAACAAGGTCGTATGTCTGTTATAGAATACGAGCGAGAATTTGTGAGGCTGAGCCAGTATGCTAGAGAATGTGTTTCGACTGAAGCAATAATGTGTAAAAGATTCGAAGATGGTTTGAATGAAGATATCTATTTGTTAGTTGGGATTCTAGAGATAAAACAATTCGTTGTGCTTGTTGAACGAGTCTGTAAAGTTGAAGAACTCAGGAAAGAGAAAGGAAAAGCTTATTTAGAAACTAGAGATATGAGAAAAAGATATGTGAGTAAATCATTTCATTCTACGTCAAAGAAGTTTCGAGATAATTATAGCCATTTAAAGGCTAATGTGGGACATGGGAGTACAGATCGTACGAGATCGCATTCGAGTTTCAGAGCTCCAACTACATTTGTTGCCAGTGTTGGAAATGTTCGGTCTGATCGCCCTGAGTGCAAACACTGTGGTAAAAGACATCCCAGCAATTGTTGATCGTATGATCGGGCTTGTTTCAAATATGGATCATTAGATTATTTCATCTATGATTTCCCCGAGTTTGTCGAACAAGAAATTGTTCGAAATCTAAAACCTAGTAACATTTCAGCTCGAGGTAGACCTTCCAAAAATACGGGAAATGTAACTGGTAGTCAAAGACGGACCAAAGACACTGTTGTTCGATCTGAGGCTAGAGCACCTGCCAGAGTCTACGCCATCCGAGCTCGTGGGGAAGCTTCGTCTCCAGATGTGATTATGGGTACATTTACTCTTTACGATACTTCTGTGATTACTTTGATAGATCCTGGATCAATGCATTTGTATATATGCATGAATTTAGTATCCACTAAGACTTTGCCTGTAGAGTCTACCGAATTCGTGATTATAGTATCGAACCCCCAGGTAAAAGTGTTATGGTTGACAAAGTCTGCGAGAATTGCTCGTTAATGTTTCGAGACATTTGTTTTCTAGCTGATCTAATGTTATTACCTTTTGATGAGTTTGATATAATTTTGGGTATGGATTGGTTAACGTTGCACGATGCTGTTGTGAATTGCAAACGGGAAACTATAGATTTGAGACACAAGAATGATGAAATAGTTCTAATCGAATCTAGTGATTTGAATGGGTTACCGGCTATGATATCTTCGATGAAAGCTTTGAGTTTTGTGAGAAAGGGTTGTGAAGCCAACTTTGCCTATGTGATCGATTCGAAGGTAACAAAAAAGAAAGTTGAATCAGTACCTGTTGTTTGTGAATTCCCTAATGTGTTCCTTGAAGAACTTCCGGGATTACCTCCAATTTGAGAAGTTGAATTTGGCATTGAGTTGTTACCGAGAACTACTCCAATTTCGATAGCTTTGTATAGAATGGCTCCAACCGAGTTAAAAGAGTTAAAATCTCAGTTGTAAGAATTGACTGATAGAGGATTCGCAAGACTGAGTTTCTCACCTTTGGGTGCTCCTGTTCTGTTTGTGAAAAAGAAAGACGGTACGATGAGAATGTACATTGATTATCGTCAGTTGAACAAAGTAACTATCAAGAATAAATACTCACTGCCTCGAATTGATGATTTGTTCGATCAATTCAAAGGAGATACCGTGTTTTCGAAGATAGATTTGAGATCAGGCTATTATCAGTTGTGAGTAAAAGATTTAGACATTCAAAAAACTGCATTTAGAACGAGGTACGGTCACTATGAGTTCTTAGTTTTGCCTTTCGGATTAGCTAATGCACCTGCTATCTTCATGGATTTGATGAACATAATTTTTAGACCGTATTTAGATCGATTTGTTGTCGTATTCATTAATGACATATTAATTTATTCGCGTGATGAATCTGAGCATGCCGAGCGTTTAAGAATAGTGCTACAGACCTTACGAGATAAGCAACTGTATGCAAAGTTTAGAAAATGTGAATTCTAGTTATGAGAAGTCAGTTTTCTGGGCCATATTGTATCAGCATCAGGTATCCAAGTTGATCCGAGCAAGATTTCCACTATTCTGGATTAGAAGCCTCCGAGAAATGTTTTTGAAGTCCGTAGTTTTCTGGGACTGGCTAATTATTATAGACGGTTTGTAAAAGGCTTTTCTGTTATTGCAACTTCGTTAATGAAACTACTTCAGAAAGATGTGAAGTTTGAATGGTTTGAAAAGTTTTAGAAAAGCTTTGATCAATTGAAAGCCCTATTGACTGAAGCTCTATTATTAGTACAACCCGAGTTAAGTAAAGAACTTGTGATCTACAGTGATGCTTCGTTGAACGGTCTGGGATGTGTGTCGATGCAGGAAGGCAAAGTCATTTCTTATTCTTCGAGATAGTTAAAGTCGCACAAAAAGAACTATACGACGCACGACCTTGAGTTAGCTGCGATTGTATTTGCTTTGAATATTTGGCGCCACTATCTGTTCAGTGAGAAATGTCACATATATTCTGATCTTAAAAGCCTGAAATATCTGATGACTCAGAAACATTTGAATCTGCGACAAAGAAGGTGGTTAGAACTGTTAAAAGATTACAAGCTTGTTATTGATTATCATCTGGGAAAAGCAAATGTGGTTGCCGATGCTCCGAGTCGAAAATCACTATTTGCTCTGTGCATGATGAACGCTCATTTGGTTATGTTCGATAATGGCACGGTATTAGTGGAATGGAAAGTGAGACTGTTATTCGTTCAACAGATTATCGAAGCTCAGAAGATTGATAATGAGGTTTTAGAAAAACAAGCTCAGTGGAATTGAGATTCTGATTTAGAATTTAAAATTGATAAAAATAATTGTCTGAGATTTCGAGATCGAATTTGTGTTCTGAGAAATCCAGAATTGATTCAAATGATTTTGAGTGAAGCTCACAATATTAGTTTATCTGTTCATTCGGATAGTACAAAAATGTATAATGATCAGAAATAGCTTTATTGGTGGCCTAGTATGAAGCATGATATCTCTAAAATTGTTGCGAAATGTCTAATCTGTCAGCAAGTTAAAACATAACATCAAGTGCCCTCTGGTTTGTTACAACCAATTATGATTTTGGAATGGAAATGGGATAGAGTGAGGATGGATTTTGTTTCGGTTTTTCTCCTATCTTCGCGTAAGAAAGATACTATCTGGGTTGTAGTTGATCGGTTGACGAAATCAGCTCATTTTATTTCGGTACGATCCGATTACTCACTTGATAAGTTAGCTGAGTTATACATTTTTTATATTGTGAGATTGCATGGCGTGCCATTATCTATTGTGTCAAACAGAGATACGAGATTCACATCGCGATTTTGGAAGAAATTGCAAGATGCTTTGTGTACGAAATTGCACTTCAGTACGGCTTTTCACCCGCAGATAGATGGTCAATCCAAGCAGATTATGTAGATACTCGAGGATATGTTGAGATGATGCATTCTTGAGTATGAAGGTACGTGGGAACAGTATTTACCTTTGATTGAATTCGCTTATAATAACAGTTTTCAATCGAGCATTAGAATGGCACTGTAGGAAGCCTTATATGGTCGTAAACACTGTACACCTTTGTATTGGTCTGAGCTCAGTGAGAATAAGATATACGGGATTGATTTGATAAAAGATGTTGAATAGAAAGTAAAAATGATCCAAGATAGTTTGAAAATAGCCTCTAATCGTCAGAAATCTTACGCAAATTTGAAACGAAAAGACATTGAATTCTAGATTGGTGACAAAGTGTTTCTGAAAGTATCCCCTTGGAAGAAAGTACTTCATTTTGGCAGAAAAGGCAAATTGAGTCTGAGTTTTATCGATCCATATGAGATTATCGAGCGTATCGGACTTCAAGCTTATCGATTATTATTACCACCAGAGCTAGAAAAGATCCATGATGTGTTTCACGTATCGATGCTTCGATGATACAGATCTGATCCCTCGCATGTGATTCCTCCGTCTAAAATTGGAATTCAATCCGATATTACCTATGAAGAACCAGCGATCCGTATATTAACTAGTGAGGTTAAAGAATGTGAAACAAGAAAATTTTGTTAGTTAAAGTGATGTGGCATCGACACGGTATTGAAGAGGCTATGTAGGAGCCTGAAGATGCTATGAGACAGTAATATCCGAATTTGTTTAATGGTAAGATTTTCGAGGACGAAAATCCCTAAGGGAGAGAGTTGTAACAGTTAGGTTTAGACCCTAGTCAAAATCGTGGTCTCGAGACCAAAAATCTGAGTCAAAAAAATATTTTAATATTATTTTTTGTGCTTATAATATGTGAATTGACATGTGTGAAAGTTTCGTATGAAAATTTAATCGTTTGTGTACTCAATTTGATAAAAAAAAAGGACCTAATTGCGTGAAATGTAAAATTTGCACTCTATTTGTTAAAGTGCCTATTTGAGGTGTCTTCTTATTTGTGAGGTCCTTATATGGTTATTTGACCATGGCATGCATTAAACGACTTAAATGGGCATTAAATAATGGTTTATTAATGATATGATGTAAGGGCAATATGGTAAACTAGTTATAAATGATAGATTAAATAAATGAAAAGCTTAAATTAATTCATTTTAAGTCTTCTTCCACCAAAAATAAGAGAATAAGAACACCATTTCTAGGGTTCAAGCATTCGACATTCACATTACTTGATTAAGGTATGGTTTTGACTCGATTTTTGATAATTTCTACGTTTTTGTAATCGTTGTTTAGTAATCTATCAAGCACATGCCCTGATTTCTGATTTTGTTAATGATTTTGAGTTGAGCCATTGATGAAATTATAAGCTTTGGGAAGTTAGTTGTTATTAAATGAAAGATATGTTTTGGGTTAACATATTTTGTATTTGAATTTTTGATTAATTTGAGTAAAATGGGCTAATTTGTAAAAATGAGAAATTGAGGGACTAAAATGTGAAATAAATGAAATATGTGGACTTATATGAACACTATGAAAATTTGGCCAAGCATTTGTATAAGAAAATTTTTTGAATTTTGTGATTTTGTGAATTAGGAACTAAAGTGTTAAAATGTGAAAATGTGAAGGCTAAATTGTAAAATGCCCTAAATGTGTGTTTGTGGATTAATTTGAATGATTTGGTGAATAAAAGTGTTAAATTTGAATTTATATAGATCAAGAACAAAAGAAAACAAAATTAGATCGGGGAAAATCAAAAGTCGTCGAGTAATCGACTCAGTTCGTCCGAATCCATTCGAGGTAAGTCAATATACAAATAAATGTGTTTTGAATTGAATTAATATTTTTATATGTTCTTGAATAATGATGAATGATTATATGAGTTAAGTATGAGATATCTGAGAAGGTATCGACAAAGTTTCGACATCCGAAAAGCCCGTACAAACCATAGGAATAGTTAGGATACATATGTCATGACATAGGATCCGATACGTATTTTCGTGTAAGACCACTTCTGGGACGTTGGCATCGACTTATGATTTACGTGTAAGACCATGTCTAAGACATTGGCATCATATTTAATTTCATGTAAGACCCTGTCTGGGACAGTGGCATCGATATTTGATTACATGTAAGACCACATTTGGGACGTTGGCATTGTACAAGCTTTCCGAGCTATCCGTGTATCCTTATGATTCCGAACGGTTCAATGGGCATACGGAGAAAAAGGTTGATTATGTGAATTTGCATTCAATCCAGGTATGCATGAATTGTATACCATATTTGAAAATGAAAGGTAAGTATATGTACCTTGGTGAACATATGATATAAGTACATGTTACTATGAGAATGAGTTTTGATATGTATATGTGAATCATATTCAAATGAAATGGATGTATTATGCCTTGAGTTATATGAATGAATTGATTTATGTTGATGTTATGTGATAAGTTTATTTGTATATGGCTTACTAAGCTTTTGAAAGCTTACTTTGTGTATATATCATTTGTTTTATAGATATCGAAGCTACCGGGAGCTCAGGGATCGTCGAGGATTGTCACCACACTATCGAACTCAATTTTGGTACCTTTTGAAAGTGTAAATATTGGAGTATGACATGTATAGGCTAGAGGTTGTTGAATATGTTTTCTAATGTGTATATTTAGCCATGTGATATGGCTTAATTATGATTGAACTTATGGTATATATTATGTGATACCAATTATGCTTAAGTGATGTGTTTATGAATGACCAAAAGAAATGGTCAATTTTGGTAAGTTTTGATATATGCAAATTTGTGAAATTGGTAAATTTACAGCTTGTGATTGAATGAAGTAAAATGAGGTTATGAAACAGATATTTAGATATGATTTTGTCTTGTGTTTTGGCATAATTTTGGTATGACTATTAAGCATGAAACTGGTTGATAATGTTATGGCATGCTTGGTGTAAGTTTGGGTATTGAAATTGGTTGAAAGTATAGTGTAAAGGTGTTTGGTTTGATACCTGTAGGTTTGACCCAAATTGGGTGGCAAATTGGCTTTTCAAATGGCTTATTTTTGTCCACACGGGCAAAGACACGGGCGTGTGTCTCAGCCGTGTGCAATACACGGTCATGTTGCACAACCGTGTGTCTCCTGGGTACCCTACAATTTTTAAGACAATCTTGAGCATGGGCTTGACACACGGGCGTGTGGTCAGCCGTGTTGAACAAGTCAGTTTCGACCATAGCCAATGCACACATGCGTAAATTGTGGATGTGTGAATAAGTCAGTATGTATGCCCTGTTTTGGCATGGCCTAGACATACGGGCGTGTCTAATGCCGTGTGAGGCACACGACCTGTTCACAAGGGCATGTGACCTATACAACTTAGAAAATTTGTTTAAGTTTCAAAAAATTTTGTATGTGTTCGGTTTAGTCCCGACCCTTTTCTAAAGCATGTTTAAGGTCTCGTTGACCTATGTAAGGGACTTTGTATTGATGTTTGACCTATGATGCTGTGATGTATGTGAAATGAATGCTAAATGTTTTGATATGTTTGGTAACGCCTTTAACCCTAGTCTGGCGACGGGTACGGGTTAGGAGTGTTACATTTGGTTGGTATCAAAGCTATGGTTTAGTCGATTCTATGAATACCATAGCGTTTGTGAGTCTAGCTATACATGTCATATTTATGAACTATGATAGTGTGATGAATCCTGACAATGAAAATGTTTTTTTTATATAGCATATGGATCCCGAATGAGCTATAGCTGACGATGTCAAAAGTAATGCGCCTACTCCTGCTCAAGGGACAACGCCATCCGATTCTAAACCGGCTACGAGTATCCATGATAGAGAGGGTAGACAAGCCTTCTATCAAATGATGAATGATTGGTTTAGTTAGTACATTAGAACTAATTCGGTTGTACAACAACCCCCAATTCCACCTGTTCCTCAACAAGTCCCTATTATGCCACTAGCTAATCCAACTCAATTAAATAAGCCTCCAGTTGACAAAATTAGAAAATATGGGGCCAAAGAGTTCCGAGCTACCACTAGTGATGATGCTGAGAGATTTGAGTTCTGGTTAGAAAGTACAGTACGAGTATTTGATGAAATGTCATTAACTCTTGATGAATGTTTAATGTGTGTTGTTTTCTGAGAGACACGGCGTATCACTGGTGGGAGACATTAATATCTGTGGTTCCGGGGGAACGAGTCACCTGGGATTTCTTCCAAGTTGAATTTCGAAAGAAATACATCAGTCAGAGATTCATAGATCAAAAACGTAAAGAGTTTCTTGAGCTGAAACAAGGCCGTATATCTGTTACACAATACGAGGGAGAATTTGTGAGACTGAGCTAGTATGCTAGAGAATGTGTTTTGAGTGAAGCAATAATATGTAAAAAATTCGAAGCTGGTTTGAATGAAGATATCCATTTGTTAGTCGGGATTCTAGGGATAAAAGAATAAGTTATGCTTGTTGAACGAGCCTGTAAAGCTGAAGAACTCGGGGAAGATAAAGGAAAAGCTAATTTAGAAACTAGAGATATGAGAAAAAGATCTATGAGTAAATCATTTCATTCTACGTCAAAGAAGTTTCAAGACGATTATAGCCGTTCAAAGGCTAATATGGGACATACGAGTAGAGATCGTAGGAGATCGCATTGGAGCTTCTCTGTTGCCAGTGTTGGAAATGTTCGATCTGATCACCCTGAGTGCAAACACTATGGTAAAAGACATCTCGACAATTGTAGATTGTATGATCGGGATTGTTTCAAATGTGGATCATTAGATCATTTCATTCGTGATTGCCCCTAGTCTGTCGAACAAGAAATTGTTCAAAACCTGAAACCTAGTAACACTTCAACTCGAGGTATACCTTCCAAAAATATGATAATTGTAAGTGGTAGTCAAAGACAGACTAAAGACACTGCTGTTCAATCCGAGGCTAGAGCACCTGCCAGAGCCTACGCCATCCGAGCTCGTGGGGAAGCTTCATCTCCAGATGTGATTACGGGTATATTTACTCTTTACGATACTTCTGTGATTGCTTTGATAGATCCTGGATCAACGTATTTGTATATATGCATGAATTTAGTATCCAGTAAGACTTTACCTGTAGAGTCTTCTGAATTCGTGATTAAAGTATCGAACCCCTTAAGTAAAAGTGTTATAGTTGACAAAGTCTGCAAGAATTGTCCGTTAATGTTTCAAGACATTTGTTTTCCGGCCGATCTAATGTTATTACCTTTTGATGAGTTTGATATAATTCTGGGTATGGATTGGTTAACGTTGCACGATGCTTTTGTGAATTGCAAACGAGAAACTATTGATTTGAGATGCAAGAATGATGAAATAGTTCTAATTGAATCTAGTGATTTGAATGAGTTACCGGCTATGATATCTTCGATGAAAGTTTTGAGTTTTGTGAGAAAGGGTTGTAAAGCCTACTTTGCCTATGTGATCGATTCGAAGGTAACAGAAAAGAAAGTTGAATAAGTGCTTGTTGTCTGTGAATTCCCTGTTGTGTACCCTGAAGAACTTTCGGGATTACCTCCAATTTGAGAAGTTGAATTTGGCATTGAGTTGTTACCAAGAACTACTCCGATTTCGATAGCTTCGTATAGAATGGCTCCGACCGAGTTAAAAGAATTAAAATCTCAGTTGCAGGAATTGACTGATAGAGGATTTGCAAGACCGAGTTTCCCTAGTCTGGCGATCAATACGGGTTAGGGGTGTTACAGCAAACCATTCAAATCATTAGACTCAACCCGAATTATCTCATCATTCTGACCTCTCAGATCAATCGTCTTTTGTTTGCGGTTCATTATTGTATCATGCAGTGTTAATCAATCCATACCCAGAATTATATCAAATTTTTCGAATGGCAACAACATCAGATCAGCCGAAAAATAGGAATCTCGAATCATCAACAGATAGTTCTTGCATACTTTATCAACCAAGACACATCTGCCTAAGGGGTTCGATATTCTAATCACAAATTCAGTAGACTCTGTAGGAAAAGTCTTTCGATACTCTAATCACAAATTCAGTAGACTCTGTAGGAAAAGTCTTACTGGATTCTAAATTCTCACATACATAAGAATGAGTTGATTCAAGATCAATCAATGCAACAACATTAATATCATAGAGAGTGAGAGTACTGGTAATAACATCTGAAGATGAAGCCTCTTTGCGAGTGCAAGTAGCATAGGCTTTGGCAGGTGCTCGAGCTTCAGATCTCACAGCTATGTCTTTAATCATTCTCTGGCTACCACTCACATTACCCGTGTTTTTTGGGTGGTCTACCTCTAGCTGCCATGTTACTCAGGCTCGTATTCTGCACCGTATCTTGTTCAACCAACTCGAGACAATCACGAATGAAATGATCTACTAACCCACATTTAAAACAAGCCCGATCATTTAATCTACAATTGTCAGGATGTCATTTACTACAATGTTTGCATTTAGGTCAATTAGGTCTCGCACTCCCTACACTAGCTATCGAAGTAGCTAGAGCTCTAAAGCTCGAATGTTGCTTTACTCGATCTCTGCTTGAATGACCCAAAATAGCCTTTGAGCAGCTATAATCATCTTAGTACTTCTTTGATGCTGACTGAAATGACTTACTTGATGATCTTTTTTGTACCTCTCTAGCTTCTGAGTCAGCTTTTATTTTCTCTTTCCTGAGTTCCCCAGCTTTACACGCTCGTTTGACAAGCACAACAAACTCTTTTATTTCAAGAATCTCGACTAACAAGCAGATATCTTCATTCAAGCCATCTTCAAATCTCTTGCACATAATTGCTTCGACCGAGACACATTCTCATACATATTGACTTAATATCACAAATTCTTGTTCGTATTTCGTAACAGGCATACGGCCCTGTTTCAGCTCAAGAAACTCTTTGCTTTTCTGATCTATGAATCTTTAACTGATGTACTTCTTTCTAAACTCAGTTTGAAAGAACTCCCAAGTGACTCATTCTTTCGGAACCACAGATATCAACATTTTCCACCAATGATACGCCGTATCTCTCAGAAGTGAAACAACACATTTAAGGCATTCATCAGGAGTACATGACATTTCATCAAACACTCGTATCGTATTCTCGAGCCAGAACTCAGCTCTCTCAGCATCATCATCAATAATAGCACGAAACTCTTCAGCCCCATATTTTCTAATTTTATCAACTGGAGCCTTACTCAATTGAATTGGATTCACAGCTTGTGGAATGACAGGGACTTGTGGAGGATTAGGTGGGTGTGGAGGTTGTTGAGTAGCCAAATTTGTCCGGATATACTGTGTGAACCATTCGTTCATCATATGGAAGAAGGGTCGTTTAGCCTCTCCCTCGTGACTACTCGTAACAAGTCTAGAATCAGATTGCACTGCCCCTTGAGCGGGAGTGGGTGCATTACTCTCCACGTCATCGGCTACGGGTCATTGGGATCCATTTACTATACAAAAACACATTTTAATTGTCAGGAATCATCACACTATCACAGTTTACAAATATGGCATGTATAGCTAGACTCTCACACGCTACATTAGTCCTAGAATCGACTGAACCATAACTCTGATACCAATTAAATGTAACACCCCCAGCCCATATCTGTCACCGGATTAGGGTTACGAGGCATTACAGATCAAAACATAGCTCAATACAATTATTCAATTCAAAACATGCACACAAAAATAATAATAAAATTATACCAACTTATTTATAATAATTATAAAACTCGAATAGTAACCATCTATTCAATCATATAAGTCACATTCACATATTTAATGTATATATTCAAGAACATATCATTACATTTCTTATAACAATCATATGCAACACGAAGTAAACTTGTATTCATCTAATTCATTAACTAAATATCAAACATATTATTTATTTAATCGCTTATTCTAACCAGCTAATAAACATCATATCATAATACATATACTTTATTACTCTAATAGCTGAACCATATGATCAACAATCATAACATCTGAATTTCTAAATAATAATCAAACATGTTTCATTTCATATACCCATCATTTTCAATATATCCATTTGTAAATGTCTATTTCATAAATAAATTACTAATCATACCACATATATATACCTAAGCACATCCACATAGAACATTATGACAAGTCACATCTACGGCTTAATATACAACCAAACATATATGAGTCATAAACATATATCACCATATGGTCAAGTATTATTGCATATTTTACCAAGTCCATGCGCATTTCACCGTATCATCATTAATCATTTTTGGACACAAATGACAATTCATTTCATATCTTCATATCTAATTCGCAAGCTAAGTATTATGTTTAAACATTATACCAAATTACATATACACAGCCAATTTAATTCACACCTATTCGACTATCAGATTAATCACATAAGATCATACCATACGCAATGAAACCTTGACTAAATATACCATTTCACAACTAATTAACCCTAATAAATATACACATTATACTACCCTAGTGTCCAACCATTCATTCATGAAACATAATCATACCTTGCCATTACAAACTGTATCAAAATAGCCATTACACAATCAACAATATATTCATCATTTTACCTCATTACCAAGCCAAAATTTATACAATCACTTATCATTCAAATTATACCACATATCATACTTCCAAAATGAGCTAATTAGGAGGCCAACTATACATCATACTTATCAATACTCAATGCCGAATTCAAATAACCAAACACCACAAATATAAATATTATGAAACATAACCAAACACCACAAATATAAATATTATGAAACATACTTCCTAAAATAGTTTATAACCAATATTATATCATATTAAACATCACATTCAAGCCATATTACAGCTATTTATAACAAACCAAAATAAACCTTATCGAAACTAGCCTATACATGCCATATGTCATATTTAAAAATTTCCAAAAGTACGAAATATTGGTCAATAGTGTGACGATGATCCTTGACGATCCCTGGGCTCGAAACTAGCTTTCAAAATCTATAAAACAACGAAAGAACACACCATGTAAGCTTTGAAAGCTTAGTAAACCATAGCCAATTAAATTATTACAAGAACATTGATAGTTCAATTCAAATAGGCCAAATTTAATCAATCTCATACACATATAAAATCATCTTACTTATATAATTGTATATTACCACACTAAGTTCTACACTTACCTTAATCTTTCATGAATATATACTTCTCACATACCTGAACCAGTTAGCTTAATTTCAAATTTGGTCTCGTTATGTCAATGCCCGATGAACCCTTCGAAATTGTTAAGAATACACGAAAAATCATATAAAGCTTGTACAATGCCATATCCCGGATATGGTCTTACATGTTACACATTTTGATGCCACTGTCCCAGACAGGGTCTTATACGAATCATATACGATGCCAATGTCCCAAACATGGTCTTACACGTTTTCTCACTTTGATGCCAATTTCCTAGACATGGTCTTACACGAAATCACACCTCAAAAATCCTTATGTCATGACATTAGTATTCTATACATTTCCTAAGGTTCGTTCAGGGCTTTCGACTTTGTAATTAAATCAATTCATGCTCGAAACTAGTCAACCAATGCTCGAATCAATCCGACAATATATATGCCAATACATACAATTTAACTCGGCTACATATAATATATATATTTGAATTTTAAGAACTTTTAATTACTTATGAGTTTACCTCGTACGGAGACGAATGAATCGAAACGACTATTCAACAATTTTTGACTTTCCCCGATCCAAATCCAATTTCTTATTTTCTTGATCCAAATCAATACAAATTTAAATTATTAATTAACATATTCATTTAATTTCACCCAAAAACACATAAATGGGCATTTTGCACTTTAGCCCCTAACATTTCACATTTTTACAATTTGTCCCTATTTTAAAACAACACAAAATACTCAAAATTTCAACATGTTCATGTTAGGCCGAATTTTCCTTAGGTCCTTAGTAGCCCATTAATTTCATTTATTTCACATTTTGACCCCTCAATTTACAAATTTCACAGTTTAGTCCTTAATAAGCATTTTTATCAAAAATCACTTAATAAACTATGATAATCTAATAACAAATATTTATTTTTCATCATCAAACAAAAAAAATCAAATTATCAACAATGAAAAATCACAAATTCATCTTCAAATTTGAAAATTAAAGCATTGGCTTGCTAGAATACGAAGCAACGATCTCAAAAACGTAAAAATTATCAAAAACCGAACAAAGAACATACCTGAATCAAAGCTTCAAAGTGTCGAACCTAAAACAACATCAATGGCTTTCCTTTTCTTTGAGTTTCGGCCAAACAAGATGAACATACATGTAACACCCCTCACCCGTACCCGACGCCGGGATAGGGTTTGAGACATTATTGATATTTCCCTTTTACACACTTACTAGGTCGGCTCATTGGCCTTCACCCAAAATTTAAAACCTTTCAAACAGGTACACCTCGTCCCTTTCACATGCCTTCGAGGCCTAAGTCATAACTGGGGGTGGTTCGGGACAGAACCGGGAAATTTCGATAAACTTTGAGTACCTTAGAGAATTTTCCCTTATTTTGAATTGTGACACGCCCGTGTGGTGGGGCCGTGTGGTCACACACGCCCATGTCGCTTAGGACACGCCCGTGTAAAACACTGACTTCAACCTCAACATTCTGTTAAAAACACACGGCCAAGGCACATGCCCGTAACTGAGTGTCTTACCGTTAGATCTCTTGCTCGGAACTCGAGCCTCTCTCTTTGCTTGTTTTCTTTCATTATTAAGTTCCTCAGCCTTCTTGGCCCGATCAGCTAATGTGTCAAACTCTCGTATTTCAAAGATCCCAATCAATAACTTGATTTCCTCATTCAAACCTTCCTCAAAGCGTTTACGCATTTCAGACTCAATTTGAACCCATTCAGTTGCATACTGGCTTAACCTTACAAACTCCATTTCGTATTCTACCACAATCTTATTCCCTTGTTTGAGTTCTAAGAACTCCTTTCGCTTCGAGTCTAAGAACCTTTGACTGATATATTTCTTCCTAAACTCTGCTTGGAAGAATTCCCAAGTGATATTTTCCTTTGGCACCACCGAAGATACGGTCTTCCACCAGTGGTATGCAGTGTCCTTCAAGAGAGACACGGTAGACTTCAAACATTCCTTAGATGTGCACGATAAGTCATCTAAAACCCGTATGGTATTCTAAAGCCAAAACTCGGCCCTCTCAGCATCATCCTCAATTTTAGCTCTAAAATCCTCAGCCCCATACTTTCTAAGCTTATCTACGGGGGCTTTACCAGTTCTTACTAGTGCCATACCTTGTGGAAAATCCTCATCAGGTTGGTTAGGGGGTGGTGGCGGTCGTGGTATGTTGGGGCGATTCCTCAGATAATCCTCAAACCACTCATTCATCATATTAAAGAAGGTAGCTCGGGCTTCTTCTCGGCCTTCAGACGTAACCTGTCTACTACTACTAGATACAGATTGTTGTATAGAAGCTGGAGCATGGCTCTCGGCTCCCTCAGACTCATCTTGGGCATGATTGGAAGACATTTACTATATTCAAAACAATTTAAACAGTTAGGAGAAATCACACTATCAACTTTCATATAATGGCATGTATAGCAAACCTCAATGCTCTCTACGGTAGTCCTAGAATCAACTAAACCATAGCTCTGATACCACTAAATGTAACACCCCTCACCCGTATTCAACGCTGAGATAGGGTTTGAGGCGTTACCGGTAATTCCCTTTTACACACTTACTAGTTTGGCTCATCGGCCTTCGTCCAAAATTTAAAACCTTTCAAACAGGTACACCTCGTCCCTTTCACAGGCCTTCGAGACCTAAGTCATATGTAATATCCTGAATTAGGGCCTAATCAGAATAGTGGTTTCATGACCACAAATCTGAGATAGAAATAATTATTTTATAATTATTTTGATGTTTATGATATGATTGCATGATTGTGTGAAAATTTCGTGACGAAATTTTGTGCATAAAGTGCTTAAGTTGAAATTAGGGACTAAATCGAATAACTTGCAAAACTTGCATTCTAGAAGTTTTTAGTATGAAATTACTTTGGAATATTAATGAGGAGGTCTTAAATAGCATTTTAACCAATTTCTAAAATTTTGGACAAAAATGGGCTTGTACATGAAAATTTTCAAAGAAAGGTATTAAAGGTATTTTGGTCATTTGGTAATTAAAAGAGTAAAAAAAGGAAAAAGATGGAAAAATATGTCCATCTTCTTCATTAGGACGAAATTTCAAGGGTTCTCCATAGCTAGGGTTTGTTTCAAGCTTCCAAGCTCCATAATCAAGAGAAACGAGATTCAAGCCATGATCGAGGGAAAAACAAAGTTTACGAGGAATAGGCTTGATTGCTAATATTTTGTATCGAGGTAAGTTCATGTGTAAATGTGGTAACATAATTGTCATTTTAAGTAATTTAATGTTATTTATATGATATGATGATTAATGTCATGAAATATTATGCTTTATGGTTATTATTGAATAATATGTAAATTATGAATTGCTACAAAGTATCGGTTTTGATGTTAAAGTGGAAGACAACAAAGATGTGTAATCGAGGAAAAAGCCCGTTTGAACCTTGGGAATAGATTAGAATACAAGTGACATGTCACTAGGATGGTTGGGCATCTAAACTCGTTGAGTTGAGTCCGAGTTCACTTATGGATGCAAATGTCTGAACTCATTGAGTTGAGTCCGAGTTCGTGAGATGTAACTAGGCATTCGAGCTCGTTGAGTTGAGTCCGAGTTCACTTATGGATGCGAATGCCCGAGCTCGTTGAGTTGAGTCTGAGTTCGCTTATGGGCGGGTTACATGGTAGCTTGGCTACATATGTGGCACTTATGTACAAACTTTCCGTGTATTCGAATTATATTCTGATGTGCTCAACGGGTGAATCTTAAGAGAATAAGGAGAATGCCTAAAACGAAGGTGACATGTTGGTAAGTGTGGTAAATGAGAAAATTTGACAGGTATGTACTTAAATCTTCGGGTTGAGAACTTGATATGATGAAATGGTAGCATGATATTAAATGCAAATGTAACATGAATGTCTTGGTGTTATTTATGCAAATGAAGTTTTTATGTGGAATTGCATGATTATGTTACTTACTATTTACATGTGAACTTACTAAGCATTTATGCTTACTCCTTCCTTTTCCTTCATTGTAGTTTAACAAACTGGCTTGAGAATCAGGATAGGTCGAAGACTCGTTCACACTATCCGAAGGCCTAAATTGGTAAAATGGCTTGTGTATCTTGAATATGGCATGTATGGAAAAATACTCACTTTGTGTAAATAATCTTATGATATGGTTATGGTTTGGTAAGAAAAGGTTTGGAAATGGTTAGCCATTGGAATGGCCAATCTAGATCATATTTGATGTCATATATGTTTAAAATGCTACTTAGTCCATGGAAAACCATAAAATGGTGAAATTGGTTATAAAACAGAATCACACAGCAGCAGTGATGTGAATTGGAAAAATCACTAAAAATAGTAGAAATGGACTTAAATGATGAATAAGTTATGGAATCGAAGCTTAATGAGTTTATTTTCATATGGATGGAACAAAATAGGTATATGAATGATATTCTATGAGATGTTTAAAATTTTGTGAAACAAGGCCAGAGCAATTTCTAGATCCTCTGTTTTGAATTTGGAAATTCACCATATATTGCATAAAAATAATTAGCGGTCATGCTTTATATGTACAGGTTCCTTATAGAGTTTAGTTTTAATAGAAACAAACGGCATAGTCATTGAAACTCTGTACAGGAAGATATCTGATTTGTAATACAAAGAGGTTAGAGCAGTTATACCCTGAAACAGGGGAGATTTTAACTAATAAACTGTACCAATTGGTCTGACCAAAAATTCTAGAAAATAATTAGTAAATATATATATGAGTCTAGTTTCAGGGAAAATTTACGAAATTGGATTTCGAGTTTCGGAACTCGAGATATGAATTTTTAAGTGACTGTGATGTAGTTAGCCAGCTTGTCTGGAAATTTTAAAAATAAATTGTTTAAGCTGTTTAATTGATGAAATTAAGTTTAGTAACAACACCTGTGCTCGACTCCGACGACGCAGTCTGCAGTGCAGGCGTTACATTTGGTGGTATTAGAGCAGGTTTAGTCGGTTCTCGGACTAACATGTTGTATGTACAGGTTATGCTATACATGCCATGCCATGTATATATTGTGATAGTGTGACGACTTCTGACCTTTTAATTATTTTTTTATAGTAAATGGATCCCGATCCAGCTGTGGCTGATGATGTAGAGAGTAATGCACCGGCTCCGGCTGAAGGGGTGGTGCCAACCGAAAATCCACCTCCTATTATTGGTCAAGGAGGAGGAGAAGGGGCTCGAGAAGCCTTTCTCCAGATGATGAGTGCCTTGTATACTGAGTTCGTTTGTACGAACCCGAATGTACAACCTCCCCCACCTCCCCCGATTCCTCAACCTATACCCCCGATGCCTCAAGGTGTGGATTTGATGAAATTTCACAGAACTCCAGTTTACAGAATCCGCAAGCAAGGGGCCGAAGAATTCAGGGCAAATGTTGATGATGATGCCGAGAAAGCAAAGTTTTGGCTTGAGAATTCTATTCGGGTATTTGATGAATTGTCTTGTACACCTGAGGAATGCTTGTAATATGCTATATCATTGTTGAGGGATTCAGCCTATCATTGGTGGAAGACATTGATTTCGTACCGAAAGAGAAAGTAACTTGGGAGTTCTTTCAAGAAGAATTTCGGAAGAAATACACCAGCGAAAGATTTGTTGATCAAAAGCGTAAAGAGTTTTTTGAGTTGAAGCAAGGGCTCCAGCTAGAAATTATACCATAAAGGCACGTGAAGATGCTTCATCACTCGATGTGATTACTGGTATATTTTCTCTTTATGATGTTAATGTTACTACTTTGATTGATCCCAGTTCTACTCATTCATATGTATGCATGAAACTGGTTTCTAGTATGAATATACCTGTTGAGAACACAGAATTTATGATTAAAGTGTCGAATCCGTTAGGCAAATGTGTGATAGTTGATAAAGTATGCAAGAAATTCCCTTTAATGATTCGGGGTCATTACTTTCCGGCCGACTTGATGTTGTTGCCGTTTGATGAATTTGATGTTATTTTGGGTATGGATTGGTTGACATTGCATGATGCTATAGTAAATTGCAAAGAAAAGGTTATAGAATTAAAGTGTGAAAGTGGTGAAATTCTACAGGTTGAACCAGCAAATCGAGGCACTATCTAGTGTGATTTCTTCGATGTCGGCTCAGAGATATTTGAGGAAGGGTTATGAAGCTTATTTGGCGTATGTAATTAATACAAAATAAATTGAAAAGAAAGTTGAATCAGTGCCGATTGTGTGTGAGTTCGCGAATATATTTCCAGAAGAATTGCCGAGTTTGCCTCCAGTCAGGGAAGTAGAATTTGGTATTGATTTGATACCGGGAACAGCTCTGATCTCGATTGCTCTGTATAGAATGGCACCACTAGAGTTGAAGGAATTAAAGTCGCAGTTGCAAGAGTTAACTGACAAAGGCTTTGTGAGACCGAGTTTTTCACCTTGGGGTGCTCCCGTGTTATTTGTGAAAAAGAAGGATGGTTCTATGAGATTAAACAAGGTGACAATCAAGAACAAGTATCCGTTGCCGAGAATTGATGATTTGTTTGATCAGCTAAAATGAGCAACATGGTTTTCAAAGATTGACTTGAGATCTGGGTACTACCAGTTGCAAGTAAAAGAGTCGGATGTGCCTAAAACTGCTTTTAGAACAAGGTACGGCCATTATGAATTTTTAGTTATGCCATTTGGTCTGACAAATGCTCCTGCTGTGTTTATGGATTTCATGAATCGCATATTTCGGCCATACTTGGACAAATTTGTTGTGGTATTTATAGATGACATCTTAATTTATTCGAAAGATGAGACAGCGCATGCCGAGCACTTGAAGATAGTTTTGCAAACTTTGACATAAAAACAATTATATGCCAAGTTTAGTAAAAGTGAATTTTGGCTTCGGGAATTTGGATTTTTGGGTCACATTGTTTCAAGCGATGGTATACGGGTTGATCCTAGTAAAATTTCAGCCATTGATGATTGGAAACCACCGAAAAATGTAACCGAGGTTAGAAGTTTCTTGGGGCTAGCTGGCTATTATCGGCGGTTTGTAAATGGATTTTCTATAATTGCTGCTCCTATGACTAGATTACTCCGAAAGGATGTTAAGTTTGAGTGGACGGAAGAATGTCAACAGAGTTTTGAAGAATTAAAAAAGTTATTAACTGAAGCACCAGTGTTGGTACAACCCGAAACAGGTAAAGAATTTGTGGTGTATAGTGATGCTTCTCAAAATGGTTTAGGATGTGTACTTATGCAAGAAGGAAAAGTGGTGGCTTATGCTTCAAGGCAGTTAAAATCTCACGAAAAAAATTATCCGACTCATGATTTGGAATTAGCTGCTATAGTGTTTGCTTTGAAGATTTGGCGACATTATCTGTATGGTGAAAAATGTCGAGTATATACCGACCACAAAAGTCTTAAGTACTTGTTGTCACAAAAAGACTTGAATTTGAGACAGCGGAGATGGTTGGAGTTATTGAAAGATTACGAGCTTGTTATTGATTACCATCCGGGAAAAGCGAATGTGGTTGCCGATGCTTTAAGCAGAAAGTTGCTATTTGCTTTGAGAGCTATGAATACTCAGTTAAAGGTATAAGATGATGGTTCGATTTTAGCAGAGTTAAGAGCAAGATCGATGTTTTTACAAGAGATTTGTGAAGCTTAAAAAAGCGATGAAGATTTGCAAGCCAAGAGAAAACAATGTGAAGCTGATACGGGGTCAGATTTCAAAATCGATTCTGATGGTTGCTTGATGTTTAAAAACTGGATTTGTGTACCGAAAAATGATGAGTTGATTCAAAAGATTTTACATGAAGCATATAATGGTTGTTTGGCGGTTCACCCGGGCAGTACGAAAATGTATAATGACTTGAAGAAAATGTATTGGTGGAATGCAATGAAAAGAGATATATCCGAGTTTGTATCAAAGTGGTTAATTTGTCAACAAGTTAAAGCTGAACACCAAGTAGCTTCAGGACTACTCCAGCCTATCATGGTTCCTGAATGGAAATGGGATCGGATTACTATGGATTTTATATCAGGGTTGCCGTTAACTCCGGGGAAGAAAAATGCCATCTGGGTAATAGTTGATAGACTGACTAAATCAGCTCATTTTATTCCGGTACGTACGAATTATTTTCTTAATAAGTTGGCCAAATTGTATATCAGTGAGATTGTTAGACTTCACGGAATACCTTTGTCAATCATTTCGGATAGAGATCCGAGATTTCTTCGCGATTTTGGCAAAAGTTGCAAGAGACATTAGGTACAAAGTTAAATTTCAGCACGGCTTTTCATCCACAAACTGATGGACAATCAGAGAGAGTAATTCAGATTCTTGAAGACATGCTCAGATGTTGCGTATTGGAATTTCAAGGTAGTTGGGAAAGGTACTTACCGTTAGTAGAATTTGCTTATAATAATAGTTATCAGACGAGTTTGAAGACGGCACCTTATGAAGCATTGTATGGTCGGAAATGTCGGATGCCATTGTATTGGACTGAACTCAAGGAAAATCAGATTTATGGAGTTGATCTAATAAAAGAAATCGAAGAAAAAGTGAAAGTGATTCGAGATTGTTTGAAAGCTGCTTCGGATAGACAGAAATCTTATGCGGATTTGAAACGAAAGGAAATCGAGTTTCAAGTTGGTGATAAGGTATTTTTAAAAGTGTCTCCATGGAAGAAAGTCCTTAGATTTGGACGGAAGGGCAAGTTAAGTCTGCGTTTTATTGGGCTGTATGAAATAATTAAAAAAGTTGGACCGGTAGCATATCGGCTAGCATTACCACCTGAATTAGAGAAGATTCATGATGTGTTCCACATATCAATGTTATATCGGTATCGTTCGGATCCTTCACATATAATTTCATTGACAGAAATTGAGCTACGACCGGATATGACTTATGAAGAAGAACCGATTAAGATTTTAGCTCGAGAGGTCAAGCAACTAAGAAATAAAAGTGTCGCTCTCGTAAAAGTATTATGGAAAAAGAACGGGGTAGAAGAGACTACATGGGAACTTGAAGAAACTATGAGAAAACAATACCCACACCTGTTTACCGGTAAGATTTTCGAGGACGAAAATCCTTAAAGGGGGGAGAGTTGTAATATCCTGAATTAGGGCCTAATCGGAATAGTGGTTTCATGACCACAAATCCGAGATAGAAATAATTATTTTATAATTATTTTGATGTTTATGATATGTGTGAAAATTTCGTGACGAAATTCTGTGCATAAAGTGCTTAAGTTGAAATTAGGGACTAAATCGAATAACTTGCAAAACTTGCATTCTAGAAGTTTTTAGTATGAAACTACTTTGGAATATTAATGAGGAGGTCTAAAATTTTGGACAAAAATGGGCTTGTACATGAAAATTTTCAAAGAAAAGTATTAAGGGTATTTTGGTCATTTGGTAATTAAAAGAGTAAAAAAAGGAAAAAGATGGAAAAATATGTCCATCTTCTTCATTAGGACGAAATTTCAAGGGTTCTCCATAGCTAGGGTTTGTTTCAAGCTTCCAAGCTCCATAATCAAGAGAAACGAGATCCAAGCCATGATCGAAGGAAAAACAAAGGTTACGAGGAATAGGCTTGATTGCTAATATTTTGTATCGAGGTAAGTTCATGTGTAAATGTGGTAACATAATTTTCATTTTAAGTAATTTAATGTTATTTATATGATATGATGATTAATATCATGAAATATTATGCTTTATGGTTATTATTGAATAATATGTAAATTATGAATTGCTACCGAGTATCGGTTTCGATGTTCCGTGGAAGACGGCAAAGATGTGTAATCGAGGAAAAACCCGGTTTGAACCTTGGGAATAGATTAGAATACAAGTGACATGTCACTAGGATGGTTGGGCATCTGAACTCGTTGAGTTGAGTCCGTGTTCATTTATGGATGCAAATGTCCGAACTCGTTGAGTTGAGTCCGAGTTCGTGAGATGTAACTAGGCATCCGAGCTCGTTGAGTTGAGTCCGAGTTCACTTATGGATGCGAATGCCCGAGCTCGTTGAGTTGAGTACGAGTTCGCTTATGGGCGGGTTACATGGTAGCTTGGCTACATATGTGGCACTTATGTACAAACTTTCCGTGTATTCGAATTATATTCTGATGTGTTCAACGGGTGAATCTTAAGAGAATAAGGAGAATGCCTAAAACGAAGGTGACATGTTGGTAAGTGTGGTAAATGAGAAAATTTGACAGGTATGTGCTTAAATCTTCGGGTTGAGAACTTGATATGATGAAATGGTAGCATGATATTAAATGCAAATGTAACATGAATGTCTTGGTGTTGTTTATGCAAATGATGTTTTTATGTGGAATTGCATGATTATGTTACTTACTATTTGCATGTGAACTTACTAAGCATTTATGCTTACTCCTTCCTTTTCCTTCATTGTAGTTTGAAAAACTGGCTTGAGAAACGGGATAGGTCGAAGACTCGTTCACACTATCCGAAGGCCTAAATTGGTAAAATGGCTTGTGTATCTTGAATGTGGCATGTTTGGAAAAATACTCACTTTGTGTAAATAATCTTATGATATGGTTATGGTTTGGTAAGAAAAGGTTTGGAAATGATTAGCCATTGGAATGGCCAATCTAGATCATATTTGATGTCATGTATGTTTAAAATGCTACTTAGTCCATGGAAAACCATAAAATGGTGAAATTTGTTATAAAACAGAATCACACAGCAGTAGTGACGTGAATTGGAAAAATCACTAAAAATAGTAGAAATGGACTTAAATGATGAATAAGTTATAGAATCTAATCTTAATGAGTTTATTTTCATATGGATGGAACAAAATAGGTATATGAATGATATTCTATGAGATGTTTAAATTTTTGTGAAACAGGGCCAGAGCAATTTCTGGATCCTCTGTTCTGACTTTGGAAATTCACCATATATTTCATAAAAATAATTAGAGGTCATACTTTATATTTACAAGTTCCTTATAGAGTCTAGTTTTAATAGAAACAAACGGCATAGTCATTGAAACTCTGTACAGGAAGATATCTGATTTGTAATACACAGAGGTCAGAGTAGTCGTACCCTAAAATAGGGGAGATTTTAACTAATAAACTGTACTAATTGGTTTGACAAAAAATTCTATAAAAAAATTTGTAAATATATATATGATTCTAATTTTAGGGAAAATTTACGGAATTGGATTTCGAGTTTCGGAACTCGAGATATGAATTTTTAAGTGACTGTGATGCAGTTAGCCAGCTTGTCTGGAAATTTTAAAAATAAATTGTTTAAGCTGTTTAATTGATGAAATTAAGTTTAATAACACCTCGTGCTCGACTCCGGCGACGGTCTCGGGTACGGGGAATTACATCATAACTGGGGGTGGTTCGAGACAGAACCAGGAACTTTCGATAAACTTTGAGTACCTTAGAGAATTTTCCCTTATTTTGAATTGTGACACTCCCGTGTGGTGGGGCCGTGCGGTCACACACACCCGTGTGGCTTAGGACACGCCCATGCCCTCAGCTCGTGTACAACACTAACTTCAACCTCAACATTCTGCTAAAAACACACGGCCAAGCACATGCCCGTGTGCTTAGCCCGTGTTCTATACTAACTTAAAAATTCAGGTGCAGGGGACGCACGGCCATACCACACGCCCATGAGGATGAGCCGTGTGTCACACACGGCCTAGACATACGCCCGTGTGCCTACCCGTGTGGACCTTATTAGGCCATTTTCCAAGCCTTTGATCACCCTTCATACTTATGAGTTACTTTTACACATGATAAGGTCGAATTATACACTTATATATATATATAACTTTGATTAACCTCATGTCATTGGTTTCATACATGCTAAGTCAATTCTCATCTTGCATTTAAGGATTTCCATGTCTACTTGACCTATTTAAGATTGGCTCATTTTTATAACTCATTGCCAATTATAAACAAGCCATCATATGTGAACATAAACATGCATAGAATTGTAGGTCATTGCCTACTTCAAAACAAGCCAAATTTCCATGGCCATATACAAAAAGATAAGTATAACTTTACATGCCTTCATTTTGGCAAACCAAATGACACATATAACAAAATACTCAAAAGCTCTATGCATGTCATTTAACAAAACATAAGTATCTATATACCAAAGCTGAGCTAGTTGATAGTGTGTTGATTCTCCAACCGTCTTCCAATCTATACGAGTCCTCGAGATCTGTAAGACAGCTAAAAGAAAGGGGTAAGCATTTACATGCTTAGTAAGCTCAGAATAACTGGAAAGTAAACTTACCGATTATTTAGCATACATCCTTATTAAATAATGAAACCAACAAGTATGGAAATGATTTCCCTATTACAGGCACTCAAGCAATAAGTTAGTCACATAACAAAACATTATGTAATACATATATTAGATGAGCTCATCATTCAAAATGTCATTTGTACATATACCTCGGGTTAATCCCGTTGAGTTTTTAGGAAATCTCGATGGATTATCAGTCACCGTCAATTCATACGAATGATCATTTCAGTATGCACTCCCGCGAACCTTACATCTTACGGCGGGATTACCAGTCCAGGCTAAATCCCCCGTAATATAAACTCATAAGGAGATGTCGGGATTACCAGTCCAGGCTAAATCCCTTATAACGACAACCACCCTTAATGAGCTCGGATTTGAATTACCATTCCAAGCTAAATTCATACCCTAATCAAATTACCTGTCTGGGCTAAATCCACAATTCACACATATTCTTCGGGAGGCTCGATCACTCAAGGAACACCCGTCCGGGCTAGATCCTTTTCATACTTGAGATCATCAGATTACCCGTCTGGGCTAAATCCTTTCTGCAACACATGCAGGATCTCAAGTCATATATATCTCATGGTTTATCCATCGAATTCCTTTTTTAACTTCAACCGAGACATTTTCCAACAAATCATTATCAAATATGCATTCCATGCATTTTCATGCCATCAACAATGCAATTATCATGCATTCATAAATCATACAATTATGCATATTGTGAGTTTACTTTAAGTTATCCGAAACTTACCTGGTACTCGTTTCAGTGTTGTGTTTTGGTTATTCCGAAACCTTTCGTTTTCCTCGATCGACCTCTGGAATTTGTTCCTCGGGGTCTAAAATAATAAAATTAAATCATTAACACTCAACATTATACTTTTTGAGCCTAAATTTCACCCCTGGTCTAAATGACCATTTTGCCCCTAACCTTTCACATTTTTACGATTTAGTCCCTAGGCTCGTATAATGATACATATGCAATTTCTATCTTACCCAAGCCTAGCTGAACACTTTTCCTTCTTATGGCAGCCTATATTTTCCATTATTTTTACATTTCTACCACATATTTAACAAATTTTGCAAAAAGGTCCCTTTAGGGGGTTTTTCATGAAAATCACCTAGGAAAAGTTATTTAACACACCTTCAACTTTCATATCCCTCCATAAACCATCAAAATACAAGTAACTCATGCATGGGTAAATTTCTAAACATGAACCCTAGCATGAAATATGGGTAGAAATAGAGAGAGTAAGCTACCGGGATTTCAAAAATACGAAGAACATTAAAAACGGGGCTTGGGAGCACTTACTATTGAGCTTGAAAATGTTGAAAACCTTAGCTATGGAGGACTTGAGAATTTCGGCTGGTACAAGGGAGAAAATGGCTGATTTTTGCCTTCTTTTTCCCATTTTATTTCATTAAAATGCCAAATAACCAAAATGCGGGCTTCTTTGAAATTTCATCCATGGAAGCCCATTTTTGTCCAAAAACTTAGAAATTGGGAAAATTGCTCTCCAAGGCCTTCTAATTTATAATCTAAAGCAATTTCATACAAATTGCTTCTAGAATCCAAGTTTTGCAATTTATTCAATTTAGTCCCTGATTTCCAATTGGACACCTTACTCAAAGAATTTCTTCATGAAATCTTAACACATACATATTCTCATATTCTAGACCTCATACTAATCATAAAATAAATATTTTGATGTCAGATTTGTGGTCTCGAAACTACTATTCTGACTAGGCCCTATTTCGGGATGTTACATTTCTCCCCCATAAGGACTTTCGTCCTCGAAAGTCTTACCAGTAAACAGGTTCGGATATTGGTTTCTCATGGTTGCTTCTGGCTCCCATGTAGCTTTTTCTACACCATGCCGATACCATAAAACCTTTACTAAAGCCACATTTTTATTTCTCAACTATTTAACCTCTCGAGCCAAAATCTTGACCAGTTCCTCTCCATAGGTCATGTCTGGTCTAATCTCAATATCTGCTGGTGAAATCACATGAGAGGGGTCTGATCGATATCGCCTTAACATGGATACATGGAACACGTCGTAAATCCTTTCCAATTCGGGTGGTAATGGCAAACGATAGGCTAATGGTCCAACTCTTTCAGTGATCTCGTACGGTCCGATAAATCGTGGACTCAATTTTCCTTTTCGACCAAATCTCAACACTTTTTTCCATGGAGACACTTTCAAGAATACTCTATCTCCAACTTGGAATTCAATCTCTTTTCTTTTTAGGTCAGCATATGACTTTTGCCTATCTGATGCCGCTTTTAAACAGTCTCGTATTACTTTAACCATTTCTTCAGTTTCCTTAATCAGATCAACTCCATGAATTTGACTTTCCTTGAGTTCTATCCAATACAATGGGGTTCGGTACTTTCTGCCATACAAGGCTTCATAAGGTGCCATCTTCAAACTTGTTTGAAAACTGTTATTATAGGTAAATTCTACCAATGGAAAGTACTTTTCCAAGCTACCCTGAAATTCGAGGATACAACATCGCAACATATCCTCAAGAATTTGAATCATCTGCTCAAACTGACCATTAGTCTGTGGGTGAAAAGCCATACTAAAATTCAACTTTGTACCCAAGGCTTCTTGTAACTTCTTCCAAAATCTCGAAGTGAACCTCGGGTCTCTGTCTAAAATAATCAACAATGGTACCCCGTGTAATCTCACAATCTCATATATGTACAAGTCGGCCAATCTATCAAGAGAGTAGTCTATTCTTATCGGAATGAAATGAGCCGACTTTGTCAACTTATCCACCACAACCCATATAGCATCTTTCTTTTTCAGAGTCATTGGCAATCCTGTCACCAAATCCATAGTAACTTTGTCCCACTTCTATTTTGGGACGATTATAGGCTGTAACAAACCTGAAGGTACTTGATGTTCAGCTTTAACTTGCTGACATATCAGGCACTTCGATACAAATTCAAAAATGTCTCTTTTCATGTCGTTCCACCAGTACATTTTCTTCAAATCGTTGTACATCTTGGTACTTCCCGAATGAATAGACAAACAGCTATTATGTGCTTCTTACAAGATTTTTCGAATAATTTCATCATCTTTAGGTACACAAACTCTATCTTTGAACATCAAACATCCATCAGGGCCGATCCGATAATCTGATTCAATGGCCGACTCACATTGTGCCCTTTTTGCTTGCAGGTTACTATCATTAATTTGAGCATCATAAATTTCCTGAAGAAATGTCGGTCTAGCCTCTAGCTCTGCCAGGACCAATTGTAACGCCCCAAAAATCCCAAAATCCTGAACTTTCTTTTTTTTTTCAGTTTTGATAAAAATTGTGCTTAACATTCCTAGTCAGGTGTTAATTATGTGATAATAGGTCTTGGTTAAGGGTTGAGCTCGAACTTAGGGGTGAAGGAAATTATGGGTTAATAAATAAAATAACCTTGATGGCAAGAAGGCGATTTTTTTTGAATAAATGAAGGAAGAATTGGACACAAGAAAGCCTTGTGGTAGAGTGGCAAGTGGCGTTACATGCAAGGCAATGAGGTATGGGGATCGAATCTCTCCTTACTCAGAAGAAGGATTTATTTTTGCTTAAGGGATGGATAGTGGTGGCGTTGGATATAAACTCTGTAGGGAGTGATGAGAGGAGAAATTTGAGGAGGATATTAAAAGGTTATCAGGGAGAAAAATTAGGAGATGAGGAGTGTAAAGAGGTGGAGCCGAATTGGGGATTAGGGGATAGGAAATTCGGCTAGAGGCATATATAGGTGTCGAATGTGAGGTTGTCACGCTAATGTCGAATTCTACCTCACCTTGTTGCTAGAAAACACCTTTTTCTCCAAAGATCTAAAATCCGAAAATCCCTTGTTCTTCCTTCTTTTTCTTTATGCCGATTTTCCATTCTTCCCTTACTCAAGTTCTCTTTTTGATTCACCTCTATTTTTAAAAAATTTCTACTTCCCTTTGTGTCGAATAACCTTTTTACCATACAAGTCTTGATAGCCGAATATCCTCTGTGCCGCCACTACTCTTTCCACCCGGCCAAATCTAGTGTAACTATTTTGTTCTCTCAATCGGTTTTGCTAGTATCGATTACTCTGTTCCTCACTTCTTCTAATCGATTTTGGTAGGATTAGTATCGAATCTCAGTCTTTTGGATCCCTGCCGATTTGCTCCTTAGGTGTGAGATTCTGGTAAGTGTTCTTCACTTCGGTAAGGGTTAGCCGAATAGGATTTAGTAGAAAAGGGTGACATATGTTGGATACAAGTCACCCATTATGTTTTTAACGATAAAGGTTAATGCAGATCTAGGAAGTACTCGTGATTAGTAATCAAAGAAAAGCTATTAAGGCTTGGCGTTTCAGGTAAGGTTAAGGTGAGACTTCGGCTTTTGGGTAAAGTATCTAATAAGTATATGTGAGTAATCATTGAGCGATATCGATTGTAGGTTCATGGTAAGAAGGATCGCAGCATGCTTTATTACCAGGTGTGTACATAGACTGCACACACACAATAGATCGGCAAAAGCCGAAATACTAAAAAGTCGAAATGCCAAAAAGCCAAAAGTTTGGCTACGGTAGTCTTGTGAGTGCGCGAACACTCATAAGGGGGGAACCGATAGGTTATCTGAGGCCCCATAGGCGATTCCATGGACTTGGGCTGTGAATTGGCCAACCGGGCTAGCATGGGCTAAATGGGCCCGATGGGCTGTAGGGCCTATAATAGGCAAAATTGGTAATTGATGTTATGTGATGGAAAACCGTATGAGAGCATGACTTTGAAAGTGAGTGGGCCTCGTGGGCCATATAAATGTGATTTGGGCCTAATGGGCCAAATGAATGTGATTTGGGCCTAATGGGTCATATCAATGAGATTGGGCCTAGTGGGCCATATGCAGGTATGTAAACTTGTTAGGGCTTTGTAAGGGGTTTTAGGCCTAGTATCTGATAACTGCTTAGACAAGCATAAAACTTAATTATTTTATTGAGACCGTGGATAAGTAATAGGGTTAAGGTGTGGCAACGGGTATATGCATGTCTAGGATTGGATCTACGGGTATATGCATGTCTAGGATTGGATCTAGGGAGAGCTTGGTACTTAAGCTGTCTTAATGACTCACCTCCTCCTCTCTGGAATCCTACCTGGTGCATAGAATTCATTCATCTTATCTCATGGGATTTGTTAATGGGCCAAGGTAAGTAAAAACCCGTAATAAAGGAAAATTACTGAAATGCCCCTAAGAGCAAAAATGACCAAAATACCCCTATGTGTTAAATGTAAGATTTATGGATGTTACATGTATATCTGCTGTATACATATGATATTATGTTTAGGTTGCATCTGGGTTGGGAATTATGGAACGGAGGAAGTATATGAGGATCGTATGGTTGCTTGACAATCGTGGATCCACCGACGGCTATTAAGTCCAATATGTGATTGGCAGCTTGCTGCAATGAAGGTAGTTTCGCAACCGGGATACCATTGATGTGTATCGGTTGGGTGGGTCAAAATTTATATCCCCATATGATGTGTACCGGGGGATGGAGTTGGTGTATAGCGGATGGATTATTGGGGTGGGTTGCACTGCATTGCATTGCATGTATGATTTTATGGTGACTGATGAATGCTAGTTACTCGTCGAGGGTTGTACACACTGAGTTTTTGAAAACTCACCCCTTCTTTTATTTTTCTCAGGAGATGCTCAGTAGAAGTTTTGATGTTCGGAGGGACTCTGAGGTGGCCAACTAGCAAGATGACTTGGACTTGTTTCTTTTTCAAAAAACATATAATTTCTACTTTATTAAGTTATTTCAAACTGGATTGTAATAAGGCCTTCTCTCTGGTTATTAATATTGTTTTTTTTTAAAAGAAATTACATCGCTTCTGCAACTAAATGTTTAAAATGACAAGTTCTCATAGATCCTATGATTTAAATAAAGTTTCTGCAACTGGAAAGAGATTTTACAAAAAAATTAAGAATTTTCACTTTAATGAGGGTTTTCAATAAAACACTTCAATGTGGCACGCTGGATCTGGCCATAATGTCTGGGTCGGGTTTGGGGTGTTACACCGATCCATCATTAAGTAAAGCTAACCGAGCATCTACGGCTCTCAATGCAAATAGAGATTTCCTGCTTAAAGCATCAGCGACCATATTCGCCTTTCTCGGGTAATAGTCAATGATCAGATCATAATCTTTAATTAGTTTTAACCATCTCCGCTGTCTCAGGTTCAACTCTTTTTGAGTCATCAAATACTTCAAACTCTTGTGGTCTGTGAATATACGACAAGTCTCACTATATAAATTATGCCTCCAGATTTTCAAGGCAAAGACAATGGCGGCAAGCTCTAAATTGTGCTTCGGATTGTTCTTCTCATGTGGCTTCAACTACCGTGAAGCATAGGCTATCACTTGCCATCTTGCATAAGTACACAACCCAGTCCATTCAAGGACGCATCACTGTAGACCACAAACTCTTTTCTCAACTCAGGTAATACTAAAATAGGAGCTTCAGTCAATAATGTCTTTAACTTCTCGAAACTACGCTGACACTTCTCTGTCAACTCAAACTTAACGTCTTTTTGTAGCAACCTCGTCATTGGAGCTGCTATCATGGAGAATCCTTTCACAAATCTTCGGTAGTAACCGACTAAGCCCAAAAAGCTTCTAACCTCAGTTACATTTTTAGGCAGTTTCCATTCAACAATAGCAGAGATTTTACTTAGATCAATTCGGATGCCTTCACCCGAAACAATATGACCCAAAAATCCAACTTTCTAGAGCCAAAATTCACTCTTGCTAAACTTAGCATACAGTTGTTTTCCCGTAAAGTCTGCAACATAGTTCTCAGGTGCTTCGCATGCTCTGCCTCATCTTTAGAATAAATCAAGATGTCATCAATAAACACAACGACAAACTTATCCAAATATGGCCGAAATATCCTATTCATTAGGTTCATGAATACATCCGGTGCATTTGTCAATCCAAATGGCATAACCAAAAATTCATAGTGGTCATATCTGGTTCTAAAAGCTGTCTTTGGCATATCTGATTCCTTAACACGTAACTGATAGTAACCAGACCTCAAGTCTATCTTAGAGAACACAGTGGCTCCTTTCAACTGGCCGAATAGATCATCGATCCTTGGCAAAGGATACTTATTCTTGATAGTTACCTTGTTAAATTGGCGGTAATCTATACATAGTCTCATTGAACCATCCTTCTTCTTTACAAACAATACGAGGGCACCCCAAGGTGAAAAGCTCAGCCTAGCAAAACCTTTATCCGCCAGCTCTTGCAACTGTACTTTTAATTCTTTCAGCTCGTTTGGCGCCATTCTGTATGGGGAAATAGAGATGGGAGTTGTCCCTGGCACCAATTCAATACTGAACTCTATCTCTCTCTCGAGAGGTAATCCGGGTAATTCTACCGGGAATACGTTTGGATATTCACATACTATAGGCACAGTCTCAATCTTCAACTCCGTTTCCTTCGTGTTCAACACAAAAGCAAGGTAGGCTTCATACCCTTTTCTCATATATTTCTGAGCAACCATTGTCATGATTACAGTTGGCGACGTGCCCAAATCTCTTGAATCAACCCGTAGAATCTTGCCATCTAGGCATTTCAATTTAATATACTTGTTACTACAATTTACAATTACATCATGTAGGGTTAACCAATCCATACTGAGAATTACATCAAACTCATCAAAAGGTAACAACATAAGGTTAGCCGGAAAACATTGACCATGAATCGTCAAAGGACAATTCTTACAGACTTTATCAACCAGAACCAATTTGCCTAGTGGGTTCGACACTCTAATAACTAATTTCGTAGGTTCAACAGGTATGTTCATACTAGACACCAATCTCATGCAAATGTATGAATGCGTCGACCCCGGGTCAATTAAGGCAAAAACACATGTATTGAAAAAAGAAAAAGTACCCGTAATAATGTCAAGAGCAGAGGCTTCCTCTCGAGTGCATATTGCATACGTTCTTGTCAGGGCTCGAGCCTCTGATTTTACAACATCTTTGGCTACAACGCGACTGCCACTAGCACTTCTAAGGTATCTCGGAGGTCTACCTCATGCCATGGGAGTACTCAACTGTGGAGTTACTTCCACTTCTTTTTTAATTCGTTCTGGACAGTCCTTGAGAAAGAGGTCAAGAGAACCACATCGGAAGCATACATCGCTCTTTATTCGGCACTCTCCGAAGTGAAATTTGTTACAACTCTTACACTTTGGCTTTTGGTCATCTACACTTCCCACACTAGTCACCATCAGGGAGGAAGACTTCTGATTTCGTCATTTAGAACCTCTCGTTCTACCGGAATATCCTACAGATGAAGTGGAGTGTTCATGTTGGCTCCTTGATTTCTTTGTGTAAAATGGGAGAGTCTTACCGCTAGATCTCTTGCTCGTAACTCGAGCCTCTCTCTTTGCTTGTTTTCTTTCATTATTAAGTTCCTCGACCTCCTTGGCCCGACCAGCTAATACGGCAAACTCTCGTATTTCAAGGATCCAAATCAACAACTTGATTTCCTCATTCAAACCTTTCTCAAAGCGTTTACACATTTCAGACTCAGTTTGAACCCATTCAGTTGCATATTGGCTTAACTTTACAAACTCCATTTTGTATTCTGCCACAGTCTTATTCCCTTGTTTGAGTTCTAAGAACTCCTTTCGCTTCGAGTTTAAGAACCTTTGACTGATATATTTCTTCCTAAACTCTGCTTGGAAGAATTCCCAAGTGATATTTTCCTTTGGCACCACCGAAGATACTGTCTTCCACCAGTGGTACGCAGTGTCCTTCAAGAGAGACACGGTACACTTCAAACATTCCTCAGGTGTGCACAATAAGTCATCTAAAACCCTATGGTATTCTCGAGCCAAAACTCAGCCCTCTCAACATCATCCTCAATTTTAGCTCTAAAATCCTCGGCCCCATTCTTTCTAAGCTTATCTACTGGGGCTTTACCAGTTCTTACTGGTGTCATACCTCATGGAAAATCCTCATCAGGTTGGTTAGGGGTGGGGGCGGTCGTCGTATGTTAGGGCGATTCCTAAGATAATCCCTCAACCACTCATCCATCATATTAAAGAAGGCAGCTCGGGCTTCTTACCGGCCTTCAGACATAACCCGTCTACTACAACTAGATACAGCTCGTTGTATAGAAGCTGGAGCATGGCTCTCGGCTCCCTCGGACTCATCTTGTGCATGATTGGAAGACATTTACTATATTCAAAAAAATTTAAACAGTTAGGAGATATCACACTAGCAACGTTCATATAATGGCATGTATAGCGAACCTCAATGCTCTCTACGGTAGTCATAGAATCGACTAAACCGTAGCTCTGATACCATTAAATCTAACAACCCTCACTCGTATTCAACGTCGGGATAGGGTTCGAGGCATTACCGGTAATTCCCTTTTACAAACTTACTAGGTTGGGTCATCGGCCTTCGCCCAAAATTTAAAACCTTTCAAACAGGTACACCTCGTCCCTTTCACAGGCCTTCGAGACCTAAGTCAAAACTGGGGGTGGTTCAGGATAGAACCGGGAACTTTCGATAAACTTTGAGTACCTTAGTGAATTTTCCCTTATTTTGAATTGTGACACGCCCATGTGGTGGGGCCATGTGGTCACACACGCCCGTGTGGCTTAGGACACGCCCGTGCCCTCAGCCCGTGTACAACACTGACTTCAACCTCAACATTCTATTAAAAACACATGGCCAAGGCACATGCCCGTGTGCTTACCCCGCGTTCTATACTGACTTAAAAATTCAGGTGCAGGGGACACACGGCCATACCACACGCCCATGAGGGTGAGCCGTAAGTCACACACGGCCTAGACATATGCCCATGTGTCTACCCGTGTAGACCTTATTAGGCCATTTTCCATGCCTTTGATCACCCTTCATACTTATGAGTTACTTTTACACATGATAAGGCCGAATTATACACTTATATATATAACTTTGATTAACCTCATTGCATGTAAACCTCATGTCGTTGGTTTCATACATGCTAAGTCAATTCTCATCTTACATTTAAGGATTTCCATGTCTACTTGACCTATTTAAGATTGGCTCGTTTTTATAACTCATTTCCAATTATGAACAAGCCATCATATGTGAACAAAAACATGCATAGAATTGTAGGTCATTGCCTACTTCAAAACAAGCCAAATTTCTATGGCCATATAAAAAAAGATAAGTATAATTTTACATGCCTTCATTTTGGCAAACCAAATGACACATATAACAAAATACTCAAAAGCTCTATACATGTCATTTAACAAAACGTAAGTATCTATATACCAAAGCTGAGCTAGTTGATAGTGTGTTGATTCTCCAACCGTCTTCCAATCTATACGAGTCCTCGAGATCTGTAAGACAGGGAAAAGAAAGGGGTAAGCATTTACATGCTTAGTAAGCTCAGAATAACTGGAAAGTAAACTTACCGATTATTTAGCATACATCCTTATTAAATAATGAAACCAACAAGTATGGAAATGATTTCCCTATTACAGGCACTCAAGCAATGAGTTAGTCACATAACAAAACATCATGTAATACATATATTAGATGAGCTCATCATTCAACATGTCATTTGTACATATACCTCGGGTTAATCCTGTTGAGTTTTTAGGAAATCTCATGGATTATCAGTCACTGTCAATTCATACGAATGATCATTTCAGTATACACTCCCGCGAACCTTACATCTTACGGCGAGATTACCAGTCCAGACTAAATCCCCCGTAATATAAACTCATAAGGAGATGTCGGGATTACCAGTCCAGGCTAAATCCCTTATAACGACAACCACCCTTAATGAACTCAGATTTGAATTACCAGTCCAGGCTAAATTCAGACCCTAATCAGATTACCCATCTGAGCTAAATGCACAATGCACACATATTCTTCGAGAGGCTCGATCACTCAAGGAACACCCGTCCGGGCTAGATCCTTTTCATACTTGAGATCATCGGATTACCCGTCTGGGCTAAATCCTTTCTGCAACACATGCAGGATCTCAAGTCACATATATCTCATGGTTTATCCATCGAATTCCCTTTTTAACTTCAACCGAGACATTTTCTAACAAATCATTATCAAAGATGCTTTCCATGCATTTTCATGCCATCAATAATGCAATTATCATGCATTCATAAATCATACAATTATGCATATTATGAGTTTACTTTAAGTTATCCGAAACTTACCTGGTACTCGTTTCGGTGTTGTGTTTCGATTATTCCCAAACCTTTCGTTTTCCTCGATCGACCTCCGAAATTTGTTCCTCGGGGTCTAAAATAATAAAATTAAATCATTAACACTCAACATTATACTTTTTGAGCCTAAATTTCACCCCTGGTCTAAATGACCATTTGCCCATAACCTTTCACATTTTTACGATTTAGTCCCTAGGCTCGTATAATGATACATATGCAATTTCTATCTTACCCAAGCCTAGCCGAACACTTTTCCTTCTTATGGAAGCCCATATTTTCCATTATTTTCACATTTCTACCACATATTTAACAACTTTTGCAAAAAGGTCCCTTGAGGGGTTTTTCATGAAAATCACCTAGGAAAAGTTATTTAACACACCTTCAACTTATATCCCTCTATAAACCATCAAAATACAAGTAACTCATGCATGGGTAAATTTCTAAACATGAACCCTAGCATGAAATATGGGTAGAAATAGAGAGAGTAAGCTACCGAGATTTTAAAAATACGAAGAACATTAAAAACGGGGCTTGGGAGCACTTACTATTGAACTTGAAAATGTTGAAAACCCTAGCTATGGAGGACTTGAGAATTTTGGCTGGCACAAGGGAGAAGTTGGCTGATTTTTGCCTTCTTTTTCTCATTTTATTTCATTAAAATGCCAAATGACCAAAATGCCCTTAAGCCCTTTCTTTGAAATTTCATCCATGCAAGCTCATTTTTGTCCAAAAACTTAGAAATTTGGTAAATTTCTCTCCAAGGCCTTCTAATTTATAATCTAAAGCAACTTCATACAAATTGCTTCTAGAATCCAAGTTTTGTAATTTATTCAATTTAGTCCCTGATTCCCAATTGGACACCTTACTTTAAAAATTTCTTCATGAAATCTTAATACATACATATTCTCATATTCTAGACCTCATACTAATCATAAAATAAATATTTTGATGTCAGATTTGTGGTCCTGAAACCACTATTTCGACTAGGCCCTATTTCGGGATGTTACAATACATGTTATTTTTACTTATGTTTTATTTATTTGACATTTACTAATCATTTACCAAAATAACCTTAATGAAATAATTTAAAAACCATATATTATAAGGTTAATATCGTCCACTCACATTTATAGCGGCCTAATTTCAATTTAAGGACTTTACAATTAAGAAACCATAGCAAATAAGTACTTTAAATAATAGAATACCAATTTTGCATTTTACGCGATTAAGTCTTTTTTATCAAATTAGCTAACCAATTGGTAAAATTAAATCATGAAATTTTCACATATATCAAATAACATGCTGTAAATATAAAAAATAATACTAAAATAATTTTACGACTTCGGATTTGTGGTTTAGAAACCACTATTCCGACTTAGCTAAAAAAATTGAGCTGTTACACTATGAGGAAGCAATACCTGAACCTTTTTATTGGTAATATTTTTTAGGACGAATATCCCTAAAGGGGGAGAGTTGTAACAACCCATTTTTTAGCGAAATCGAAATAGTAGTTTTGAGACCACAAATTTGACTGAAAAATAAGGTCTATTTTTATTTCATAATATGGTCCATATTATAATAGGCATGTCGTGTGAAAATGTTGCTACAAAAATTTTAACGATTAAGTGTTTAATTACGAGAAGGACTAAATCGCATAAAATGCGAAAGTTGAATTCTATTAGCTATAAGGATCAAATAGCTATGGGAATCAAAACTACAGGTCCTTATATGGTAATTAGCCCATTAAGAAAAGTATGTTGATTTTTCTTGGTGACTTATCCATGGAATTATAGAAAAAGGGCAAGGACTAAATTAGAAATAGCAAAATACTTAATTAATTAAAAAGATGATAAAATATATCATCTTATTTTATGTCATCTTCAATATAAAACACATAAGAACCCTAGGTGAGAGAAAAAGAAACTTTCAAGGCCCAATTGGGTAAGTTTCCTTATCTCGTTTTTAGTAATTTTGGTGTTTTTGAAACCAGGATAGCTTAATCTCTCTATTTGAGGGATTAATTTGAAAAGTTATCTAGGTATGAAAAATGGATCACGGATGTATATGCTATAAATTAGAAATTTATGGTAGTAAATGAAAGATTATTGATAGATAAACAACTTTTACAAAGTGATTTTTGATGAAAACATGATTTAGGGACTAAAATGAAAAGTTATAAAATTTGATAAAAAATTCTAAAATTTTATGAATACATGTGCTGGAAAATTTGTAATGGGGCTTTGGTTAGGCTTGGAATAGGGATTAATTTGCACAAGTTTCATTTTTCGGGCCTAGGGACAAAATCGAAATTTATGAAAAAGTTAGGGGCAAATTGGTAATTTTTCCTAGGACATAAATTGAGTCCATTTGAATATGAAATGTGTGAAATTGATGGTTAAATTCATTTATATAGATCCCAACAACACTAATTTGAGGTTAGATCGAGGAAAAGAAAAGGTTACGGATTAGTAGACTTTTTAAGCAAACAAGTGTCGAGGTAAGTTCGTGTAACTTAATCCAACATGTAAATATGTTTAATTTAATGTTGCGTTGTATGGAATGTGATTTATATTTATGTACATTACTTGAATGTTATCATGATAAATTTAATACATGCTTGAAATGATGAAAAATTGGTTAAGTCCCGATTGAATATTGAATTCTGATGATTATATACACTTTTCAAAATTAATAAGGTCCTGCATTTGTTGCGGACGGGATTTAGCTCGGACGAGTAATCCCATTGACCTTGTTATAGAAAGGATTTAGCCCGGATGGGTAATCTCGATATAATACCCCTCGAGCATACGTTACGATTAGGGTTTAACCTGGACTGGTAATCCTAATCAAGCTCCTCTGAGCTTACGTTATATAAAGGATTTAGTCTAGACTGGTAATCCTATTATACGATATGTGGCTCGAGAAAGTGTTTCTTGGTTAAATGTCCTAATGGGAACCCTTGAATAAGGAATTGATAGATTATTGAATCGTACACTTCAAGTGTACTACTTGAGCATCCATTAGAATTCAATGATTTAATAGACATTTACTCTTGACATGGCATGAAAATCTTGAGATGATATGATAATGACTTGAAAGAATATTGTTTGATGAGCTCATTTATGTTACTTGATTGATATGAAGATTTTGGTGACTAACATGTTTGATTGAATGTATCTGATTAGGCAATTTAGCCAAATGGATGGAAACATAACATTGTATGCCTAGATTTAATAAGCAAGATTGGCAAGTTTAGTTTCCGTTAAACGAACTTACTAGGCATGTAATGCTTACTCTATTTTTTTCCCTATTTTATAGTGCTCGGAAGCTCGTGAAGGTTGGAAGATCATTGGAGCATCGTCACACTATCAACTAGTCATTTTGGGTATACTTGGTTGAAATCATTTTGGTATAATGGCATGTATAGGACAACTTGATCATTAGTGGCTTGAAATGTTATTTTGTAACCTAGCTTTCGGAATGGCTAGTAATGGTTCATTTTGGTATGATTAAGTAGATTATGATACATATATATACATGTGTTATGTTAAAAATATGTGATCATTGTTGTGAATGCCCTAAGTTAAACTAAGGTAAGTTTATAACCATCTATGTATGTAACGATATGCCTTGTTGAATGATGAAGTTTGTTTAATTTGAATGTTTAGAGTGGTTGGTATTGGTTGTGTGTTTCAAGTGCAGGTCTTGGGTAAAATTTTGGGTGAGCAATGAAGCTAGGAATGGCTTCATTTTGTCCACACAGGCAGACACACGGGCGTGTGTCTAGACCGTGTGTGACACACGACCTGGTAACATAGGCGTGTGGTTAGGCCGTGTGTCCCCTGCACCTTAATTTTGAGAAACAGAATGCTCAGAATTGAGCACACGGTTAGAGACATGAGCGTGTGTCTCAGCCACACGGGCATGTGTCTTGTCCGTGTGAAACCTACACCTAATTTCGAATTGAATTAAATAACCACACGGCCTAGCACACGGGCGTGTGGCATGGCCGTGTGTGCAAGTAAGAGAGTTACACGGGGTCAAACACAGCCTCCAACACAGGCGTGTCCCTTGGACCACACGGGCGTGTGAACCCTGCACTTTGGAAAAATTTGTAATTTCGCAAAAAATTCTTATAGGTCTTGATTAAGTCCCGATTCGATTCTAATGCTCGTATTGGGCCTCAAGGGCCCAATCAAGGGACATTATGAATAATCTTGGTAAATGAATAGTAATTTATATAATTTATTTTTACATGTTTCTGAATGTTCTGGTAATACTTTGAAACCCTATTCCGGCGATTGATACGGATTAGGGGTGTTACATCCAATGTTATGTTCTCCCTTAATGAGTCAATTAACTTTAGATTTCATAGACTAAATGTAACAGCCCGTTTTTCAGTAAAATCAAGACAGTGATTTTGTGACCACAAATCTGAAGTCAAAAAATTATTTTATTATTATTTTATGGTCTACAATATGATAGAAATTGTAACAGCCCAGTTTTAGGTAAATCAGAACAGTAGTTTTCGGACCACGAATTCAAGGTTGTAAAATTATTTTAATATTAATTTTTGGTGTTTACAGCATGTGAGAAAATTTCGTGAGCTAATTTTATTGTTTAATACCTCAATTTGAAAAAAATGACTAAATCGCGTAAAATGCAAAAGTTACATTCTATATGATAAAGGTGTCTATTTGCTATGGTTTATTGAATGTGAAGTCCTTATGTTGTAAATAGACCACTGATAGTGGGAATAGACATAAATGGTCATATATTTGATGTTTAAATGGTTTAATAACCATGCGTAAAATAGTAAAATATGCATTAAGGTAATTAATATACAAAACTAAAGCATTATCATCTTTATTTTCATCATTCATAACCGAAAGTAAGAAGGAAAAAGAATTCATTCTAGGGTTCTTCATTCGGCCATGTATATTCAAGCAATTAAGGTACGATTTTGATCTATTTTTGATGATTTTTATGTTTTTGTGATCGTTGCTTCGAGTACTAGCTAGCCCGTACCCTAATTTCTGAAATTTTTGATGATTTTGAAAGTTTCCATTGATGAATTCATGTGTTTTATGGTGTTTGATGATGAATAATGAAAGCTTGGTGCTTGATATACATATTTTGTAAACTAATTTTGAGTAAAAATGCATATTAGGGATTTATTTGTGAAAATGTGAAAATGTGTGCTTAAATGTGTGAATAATTGATAAATATTGGTTGATATATACACTAGAGAAATTTCGGCTAGCATGTATTTGAAAGAAATTGTGTAATTTTGTGTATTTGTGAAATAAGGACTAAATTGAATAAATGTGGAACTTTAGGGGCTAAAGTGCAAAAATGCCCAAATATGTGTTTGTGGATTAAATTGAATAAATATGTGTTTGAATAAGTTAATTTTGAATACATCTAGATCAAGAAAGGAGGAATTCAGATCTGGATCGGGGGAAAACCAAAGTTATCGACTAAACGATTCAATTTGCCTTTTTAGTATCCGAGGTAAGTTCGTACATGATAAATGTTGTTACAATTATGTTTAAAGTGCTTTAATAATGCATAAATTGTATATATGTGACTATGAATGCTTATGATGATAAATCGACTATGTTTGGCACTTAGTGTGCATTTTAAAATAGCTTCGACTATAAATAGCACTTAGTGTGCGAATTGGAATAACTTCGGCTTTATGTGGCACTAAGTGTGCGATACCATGATAGCTTTGGTTTAATGTGATGGCACTAAGTGTGCGATATCGTTATAGCTTCAGCTAAATATTTACGCACTAAGTGTGTGAGTTCTTAAAGTATTGAAAGATTTTCGAACGATTTAACGTATTGAACAAAGAGGTGAGAATGAAATACTTGAATACGGGAAAGTACAGGTATGAATGATACCTAAATGGTAGTTGATACTATGTGTATGAAGCTTGATGAATTTGTATATACATTATAAAGGGTCATGAATTAGAATTAAATGATGATATGAGAACTACTAAGTATTTATTAATTGATGATTTGTATATTTGAACTATTGAGTATGGTTGGTACGAACTTACTATGCTTTTAAAGCTTACTTCTGTCTTACTAAGCTTTTAAAGCTTACTTGTGTGTTCTTTCTATGCCTTATATATTATCGAAGCTAGCTTAGACATCGGGGATCATCAGGAACCATCATCACACTATCGAATCGACTCGTTGGTACTTTAAAGCTTTATATATATGGTATATGGCATGTATAGGCTAGTGTTATTTTGGAATGTTTGAGTAATGGTGTTAGTCATGTGATATGGCTTATTAATGATGTAAATGTTGGTGTGGATATGGCCGTTTAAGTTGGCTTGAATTATGGGTATAATATGTGATATATGAGATATATATAATGCCTTATGTGTTGTGGCTTGATTATATAATGTTGAAATGGTATGTTTTGTGGCATGAAATAGGTGTTGATGAAATACATTTAGAAGTCATACAAGTTTAATGATTTTGGTATATTTTGGTTATGGAATTGAGTAGTTGAAATGTTGTGTAAAGATGACATAATATGTGTATGAATTGGTTGGTTTTGGTTTCTTATAAATGTCTTGAAATGGTACCATTTAGGTTGATTTGTATGCAAGAGAAAAAAGGTGGCAAATTGGCTTCGCAAATGGCCTATTTTTGTCCATACGGGCAGAGACACGAATGTGTGTCTCAGTCGTGTGTGACACACGATCATGTTACACGGCTGTGTCCCCTAGGATAGCCCTTCGAATTAAGTAAGTATACCCTACAGGTTTGACATAGCCTAGACACACAGGCGTGTCTATTAGCAGTGTGTGGTACCCGGGCTGGTGTTTGGGCGTGTGACTGGCCGTGTGGTACAAGTCAAAGAGTTACACGAACTAGACATGTAACACCCCTCATCCGTATCCAACGCTGGGACAGGGTTCGAGGTGCTACCGAACTTAAACATTCACAAACATAAAAAAATCAGGTCAACAAATTTCACCCAAAATTAAAACTTTTCAATCACATGCATATCGTCCCTTATAGAGGCCTTCGAGGCCTAAAACATACATTAGGGCGGTTCGGGACAAAACCAAAAACATTCGATAACTTTGGGAAACTTAACAATTTTCTAGCATTGGAGAGTAACACGCCCGTGTGGCTTGGGACATGCCCGTATCCTCAGCCCGTGTAAATCTCTGTTTATGACATCAGTAACCATTTAAGGGCACACGCCCGTGGCCAGAGGCCGTGTCCTTCACACGTCTGAGATAGACGGCCGTGTCTTTATTCGTGTGGTCAAGACTTAGGCTAATTTCCAAACCTTTTTGTCATCTTTACATGCATACACATACACGATTTCAATGGCATTCATCATTAGCTCATTATTATGCATTAGTTCAACCTACTCATGATAAACTAGTCTAGCTACATCGCAAGACATTAACACATATCATGAATAAATAGGCTTACAAGCCAAAATCATTATAAGCCGTATCTCATGGCTATAATCAACTATTAATATAAGCCAATACCTTTGGCTAATCACAACAATAGTCATCATAGAAAAATATACATGCCACTCGCATGAAAACATTTCACGTACACATGTTACTACTCCAAGGATAATGGCTCGATAGTGCGATACTGCCTCCGACGATCTCCAACCCCGAGCAGACCTAAAAAACTAAAAGAAAAGGAAAGGAGGGAGTAAGCTTTTCACTTATTAAGCTCGCATGAAAATAATAAGCAATGCGATAACATGCTATTTTCATATTCTTTCTATTTATTCAAATTCTAGCTAAGCTGTTTTCCCGAGTCACAGTCATTAAATTATTTATATCTAGAGCTACGAAACTCTAAATTAATATTCGTTAATTTTCCCAGAAACTAAACTCATATATTTTCTTATCATAAAATTTTCAAAATTTTTTGTCTAGCCAAAAAGCACAGTTTATTATTCAAATTATCCCTTGTTTTGTTGTTTGACAGCTTCGACCTTTCTTCAGTAAAATTTATTTATCTCCTAGTACAAGACTCAGATAATGTTCTCGTCTCTTTCTCCTAAAAATAGACTCATTAAGTATTTCATTTATATGAATTTTAACTCATAATTATTTTTTTACAATTTCTAGTGATTTTCCAAAGTTGACACAGGGGAGTCTAGAATCACTCTGACTCTATCTCACAAGAATTCAAATATCTCATGATACAGAATTCTTTTGCTTTCACCATTTCCTTTATGTGAAAGTATACTCATTAAGATTTAATTTCATATTTTATTAAGCTTCTAACTCAATTTCCACTATTTTTAGTAGATTTTCAAAGTCGGACCAATGCTACTGTCCAAATCTGGTTGGGTACAATATAATGATCACTATCATAAGATCATTTCCAACTATCATGAACTTACCATTTCATGGATCCCTTACTCATTTTTCACAATGGAGCTCAATGTAAAAATTATTATTTCTCATGGGCACACTTAGTCATACATTCCAAGTATAGGATAATTCCCTATCACATGCACTCAATCATCAAATTAGTCTCATGACAATGCACCATGTAAATTTGTCTTAGAAGAGCTCATCATACATCCTTTCACTTGTACATATATCTCATGTTAATCCTGTTGAGTTTCTAGGAAATCTCGATGGATTATCCATTTACCGTCAATTCATAAGAATGATCATTTCAGGTGTGCACTCCCGCGAACCTCACGTTTTACGGCGGGATTACCTGTCTAGGCTAAATCTCCCGTAACATAAACTCATAAGGTGATGTCGGGATTACCAGTCCAGGCTAAATCCCTGATAGCGAAAAAAACCCTTACTGAGTTTGGATCTGAGTTGCCAGTCCAGACTAAATTCAGACCCTAATCGGATTACCCGTCCGGGCTAAATCCTTAATGCACATATATTCTTCGGGAGGCTCGATCATTCAGGAACACCCGTCCGAGCTAGATCCTTTCTATATTTGAAATCAACGGATTACCCGTCCAGGCTAAATTCTTTCTGCAACACATGCAGGATCTCGAATCACATATAAATCATGGTTTATCCGTCGAACTTCCTTTTTAACCTCAATCGGGACATTTTCCAACATGTCATTTTTAAAGGTAAATTTCATGTAATTTCATGTCATTATCACATGCAAATGTCATACATTTATAAATCATGCAATTAGGCATATTATAAGTTTACTTTAAGCTATCCGAACTTACTTGTCGAAATCTCGTCAAGTACCACCGTGTATCAATTCATACAACCCATGTAATAGTAATTTAACACCCAATTCATATAACAATAATTTGCCATTCAATTTCACAAAACACAACAAGCATTACATTTTTCCATATCATACACACCATCCATCAACTTCTCTTAAACATAATAAATCATACAATTTATGCCATATCAATAGAGAATTACAATTCATGCATGGTATTGCATTATTATTAACACACGAACTTACCTTGGATCTAAAAACGGCAATTTACCATTTTAGTCCATAACCTTGTATTTTCCCGATTTAAGCCCGAATCTCGATTTTCTTGATCTATAATATCATATTTAGCCTACTAATTAGTCACACTATTCATATGGATCTAAAAATCATATTTTTATAAATTTGCATTTTGACCCCTAAACTTTTGCGTATTTGCACTTTTTCCCCAAGGCTCGAAAATTAAACTTCATCCTATTTTCTTATGTTTTATGACATGCTGATCATTTTTACCTTCTATGGAAACATCAAATTCTCACTCTAACATGTACTTATGAACATTAGGTATTTTTACCGATTATGACATTTTACTCGTTTTTACGTAAAATCGCTTAGCAAAAGTTGTTTATCTAACACCCAACACTTATTTTCTACCATTATAAATCAAAATGCATGCATATTACTCATGGGTAAGTTTTTAAACATAAATCCTAGCTCAAAATAATGGTAGAAATGAGTAGATCATGTTACTGAGACTTCAAAAATGTAAAGAACATTAAAAACGGGGTTCGAGATCACTTACAAATGAGCTTGGAAAGCTTGAAAACCCAAGCCATGGTGTGTTTCATGAGAGATTCGGCCATGAGGAAGAAGATGAGAAAATTTGGCTTATTTTTGGCTTTTTAATTCATTTAATTACCAATTTACTAAAATGCCCTTAATGAAAAACTTTTAAAAACCTATCATACCATGTCCATTTTTCTCCACAAACTTTAAAATGGTATAATTACCATTTAAGGACCTTTAATTTAAAAACTCATAACATTTAGACACTTCTAACATGTAGAACTCAACTTTTGGACTTTTTACAATTTAGTCCTTTTGACCAAATTGAGTGCCCAAACGTCAAAATTTTCGAACAAAATTTTCACAAAATCATTCCGTGAAATTGTAGACCATAAAAATATAATAAAAATGAAATTTTCCTAATGGGATTTGTGGTCTCGAAACCACTATTCCGACTAGGCCCAAAATCAGGATGTTACGAAACACACGGGCATGTGGTCGGCCGTGTGACCCAAGTCAGTATTTATGCCCTATTTTCCCACGACTTGTGACATAGGTGTGTCTACTCACACGGCCTGTTCATGTGGGTGTGTGACTCTGTAATTAAGGAAAAATTTTCTAAGTTTCTCAAAGTTTGCATATGATATTGGTTTAGTCCTCAAACCACGTTTAAGCATGTTTTAAGGTCTCGTAGGACCTTAGAAGGGACAATATGATTGAGAAGAATGGATTTTAATTATGATTGCACAAATGTATGTTTTATGTTGTGATTGATCGGTAATGCCTCATAACCCTATTCCGGTGACGGATATGGGTTAGGGGTGTTACAAAAATACCATATAAAAATTTCGTTAAAAAATTTTACTGCTTACATGCTTAATTTGATAAAAAAGACTAAATCACGTAAAGTGTAAAAGTTGAGTTCTAATAGCTAATGGTATAAAATAGCTATAAGACTTTAAAGTGGAGGTCCTTATATGGTAATTAGACCATTATTTTGTTAGTGGATGATAATGGCTTGGCATTTTGTGTAATTATTAAATTTTATAAAGGATAATTAGGTAATTAAGTAAATAAATGATAATTAAAATAAAACCAGCTTAGTATCATCTTTTCTTTCATATTTCTCAATTGAATATCAAGGATAAGAAACCATTTTTCTTGAAGCTAGGTTCAGCGAAGCTTATTTTCTCAATTGGTAAGTAATTTTTGTCCCATTTTTAATGATTTATAGGTTTTTGGGATCGTTGTAGCTTAATCTAGCTAGCCAGGGGATTAATTTGTGAAACTGTTAAACTTTTAAGGTTTTACCATTGATGAGCATGCTTTATTTTTGAAGTTTGATGATAGAAAATGAATGGTTGTTGTTAGATAAACAACTTTTGTAAAGGAATTTTTAGTAAAATTGTCAAATAAGGACTAAATTGAAAAATAGAAAATATTGTATGGTGAAATTGTGAATTTATGAAATATATGGGTTGCTATTAATATGTATAAAAATTAGCTAGGCTTGGGTAAGGGTTAAATTGCATAAATTTTATTTTTCGAGCCTAGGGACTAAATTGTAAAAAAATTAAAAGTACAACGGTAAAATGGTAATTTTTCCAAAATATGTTTTGGGCTAATTTGAATGAGAAATATATTAAAATATAGATCCAATTAGACCTCGTACAGAGTTAGATCAGGGCAAAGAGAAAGTATCGGATTAATCGCCTCCGTATCTACGTATACTCGTCGAGGTAAGCTCATGTAATTAAATTGAGTGTTTATATGTTTTAATTGAATTATATGTGTGTGAATTGTATAATTGTTATGTATAAATACAGATTGCATATCTGATGACGTACGATGATTACCGAGCCTCGTTTGAACCTTAATAATTCGTAGGATACGAATGACATGTCATTAGGGTTATCGATTTGGTTGTAGTCTTGCATGTGTTGCAGACACACCGTAGTTCATATAAGCTTACCGATTTCAGCTCGTGAGAGCTTACCGATTCTTAGCTCATATGAGCTTACCGATATCCAGCTCGTGAGAGCATATTGATTCATAGCTCGTATGAGCATACATGTATAGGGATTGATGGATTACAATTTAGCACACTATGTGTGAGCTATCTCGCATATCTAATGATATTATAAATGGTTCAACGGGCAATATTCTGATATGATAAGACATGAGTTCGACACGAACTATTACATGTATACATATGAATTACATGGAAAATGATATTACATGGTATATATGTATATGAAATGGATGATACATGTATATGGAATTTGATTAATTTTTGAGCTCATCTATGACTTGGTCTATATATGTGTTTACATGACTAACATGGTTGATGTATATGTGCTTAGGCATTTGGCCAATATATGTTGGGATATGCTTTGATTACTTACCTTATATGTGAATAAATGGTAAGTTAAATTCTATGTTATACAAACTTACTAAGCTTAAATGCTTATTCTGTGCTATTTTTCGTGTTATAGTGAATCGGGCGCTCGTTCGGGTTGGAAGCTTGTCGAAGCTATATCACACTATCCATCAGCTCCTTCAGTACTTTTGGTTGGTTTAATTTTGGTTATAATGGCATGTATAGGTTATTTTGGCTAATATTAGCCTATGTGTTTTGGTTGTGGATATGACCATTTGGTTGGTTTGCATTTTAGCCTTGTGTTGGTGAAATGGTATATTTTGATGTGTATATAAGTTGTCTTATATGGTTGAGGTATGGCTTGATATGGTAGATTGATGGAAGGTAAAATGGTGGTTTGAATATGCATTTTGTGTAAGCCTTGAATGGTTGTGAATTGGTACTTGTTTGAATAAATTATTTGGTGTTTTTAGTGCACAAGTTATATGTGGATTATCTGACCATTTGGAGCTAGTTTTTGTATGCCATATATGGTACATTTTGGTATGTTTTTAAAGGGTAAATCAAGTGGCATAATATGACTTATTTTTGGTCAAGCCTTTGTTGGTTAAATGATCAAATTGTGTTTATATTTGCACATGTTTTTGAATTGTCATTTGAGGTGCCTAAGGGCATATTGGTTGTATGTGAATATACTACATGTTTAAGGCTTGATTTTGCTTGTTTTGGATGCCCTAATATGGCTTGTTTATATGCACAATGTTGAGTGTAGGTTGATGCCAAATTGGGTGAGAAATATGGCTTGTAAAATAGCCTATTTTCATCCACACGAGCATGTGTCTCAACCGTGTGTGACACACGACCAAGTGACACAGCCATGGGTCCCCTATAGTTTTCGAAGGGTTGCAAGTCAGGTTGTTACACGACCTAGCACATGGGCGTGCGGCTTGGCCGTATGGCCCAAGTTAGTGAGTTACACGGGCACGAACATGAGTTGGGACACGACCGTGTGTCCCTATTTTGAATGCCCACACGACCTAAGACACGGATACGGCCTGGCCACACGGCCGTGTGACCCCTACAGCTTTGAAATTTTTCAATGTTTTTCAAAAAATTCTCTGAGTTTCCAATTTATTCTCGACTTGTTTCTAACGCATGTTTAGGGCCTTGAGGGATTGTATAAGGGACAATATGTTTGATTTTGTTTGATTTTGATATGAATATTGACATGATATGAAATGTTTGGAATTTTTGTCTGTTTGATTTGTAGACTTCGGTAATGCTTTGTAATCCTGTTCTAGTGCCAGATACGAGTTAGGGGTATTACAATAAATCATTTCCTCTTGATTGAGCATGACTTGATATTCAAATTTAAGAGTTTTTTGGAATTTAGAAAGAAAATTGCAATTGTAGTTCTTTAAAGAATTTTGGATGCCAAGTAGTCCAGCCAAATTTTTTTTTTTACGGATAAGGGTGTTACTTAAAATATCTTTATTACAAAGATTAAGATTTGTCAAGAGTCTTGAAAGTCTAATAGAAATGGTACCTAAACTAGAGTTGCAAGTACTATAAACCATGTCAAAAAAATCATTATGTTGGGACCACATAGGTTGAAATCAAAAAGGCTTATTCTCAAGATTGAGCTAAGAATGGAAAAGAGAGAGAACATGATAGTGATCAAATGATTCTGGCAAGATGTTGGTTATTCATTTCAGGAAAAAGGGATCTCCTAAGGGGGTTTGCAAGGCAAGACCAATTCGGTCTTGGATGAGACTGTTATTTTCCCTAAGGTTTGACTAGGTAAATCTAGGATCTAAAAACCTAGATTAGTAAGTTGACAGGAATCAAGGCATTTATGAAAGAGTTTATGTATCACTAAGTTTAAAATAAAACCCCCTCTTTTATGGGAGTTTGAAAGCACTTCATTAAAATCTCTAACAAAAAGCCAAGAGAGGTCATGGTTTGAGGCAACAATTATTATATTCTCCCTTTTGGAACTGATGCCTTAACTGTAGTATTTTTTTTATATGTACACTTTATTTTTTGAACAGATTGGTTTAATAATATCCATAAATTACAATAACGCCCTTTGCATATTGTCTTCAATGTTTTTTCATGCAAAGTAAAATGGAAGCAAATATTAACTCACTAGTTTTTTAATGTTTAAACCAATATTAAACGACATTATGTGATCGGATCTAATATGAAAAGACAATTTATATTAGTATACAAACTTAAACATGTCATTAGTCTAATAAAAAATGAGTAAACTGATTAAAAGACAAATAAATCATCTATCAAGTCCAATTGGGGAGATGCTCCGTCTTGAGCATCAAAGCGAATGGCTCCTAAAAGATAGAGTAACTAGACTAACAGTACATCGGGCAAGACCCAAGTAGAATAGATCCTAAATCCGTTTATGGATTTATTCACTTGTGACATTCATAGTATGACATACCTTAATCCTAAGTGAATGATGAACTATGTATGCGTGACTCGTATACTTTGATGTAAGTAAAAGCTTGAGTTCAAATAGATAAAAAAAATTTCTAAAGATAGTGCATTAGGTATTCGATTTCTGCAGTATGTAGCATCATTCACATTAGAGAAATTCATAACCCAATAAATGGGTAAATGATATCCTCTAATTGGCAATATGTAACACCCTTACCCGTATCCGTCGCTAGAACAGGGTACGAGGTATTAACAAATTATAGTAAATCCTATTAAATAAAACCCAACAAAAATATAGCGTGCAATTTGATCATTATAACATATGCTATTAACAATACAAACTAATTTCAAAGGCTTCATACAAAATGATTAGTTTGATACTATAAGTAGTAATTTAAACCTAGACATTTATGACACGTAACAAAATAACTAAGTCTGCTATACATGCCATATTTCAAAATAGTGTTTACAAAGTACCAAAAAGTATTGATAGTGTGGATGGGTCTCCGACGATCTTCAATTCCCGATCTGGCTTAGTAACTCTATAAGACAAGAAAAAGAAAAGAAGATAAGCATATAGCTTAGTAAGTAAGTATATAAATAACAAATAAGGAATCTAACATGTTTACAACATAACTCAATTATATCATATTTTTAAATTTTATTGTTTACTCCAATTTGATCAAGCTGTCCCTCCTGCGTCATGATCACTAAATAAATCATAACTCGAGTTGCAAAACTCAAAATTCAAATCCGTAAAATTTCCCTAAATCTAGACTCATCAAAATTCTCACTAATTTGTTTTTAGAATTTTTGGTTTAGCCAATTAGTACAGTTTATTAGTTAAAGTTTCCCCTGTTACACAGCTCAACTGATCTGACCTCTGTTCACTACGAATTGAATTTCTCTCAGTACACAATTCAAATAACCATGAAACCTATTTCATTTAAAACTAGACTCAATAAGGAATTTATGCATATAAACTATATTTCTTAATTTGTTTTGTACAATTTTTAATAATTTTTCAAAGTTAGAACAGGGGATCACATAGTCATCCTGAGCAAGTCACACACAATTGTAAATATCTCAAAATATAGAATTCCTTTGCTTTCTCTGTTTCTTTTATATGAAAATAGACTCATTAAGCTTTAATTTCATGTCTCATTAAATCTCTAATTAAATTCCTTCTATTTTTGTTGAATTTTCAAAATCACGTCACTGCTACTGTCCAAAACAGTTTTAATATTAATTTCACTCTTTCACACATTCTTTATACTAATCTCATTTTAACTTACACATATATATATCACAAATCATTTTCACCACATTTCATATATCACAAGTGTAGGTCCATGATTACAATGTCATCACAAAACCATCCCGTTGAACAATTCGGATTAATCCTCAATACTTGATGGTTTCAGCACACAGCCCCACCATCATATTTCATTTAGTTCGGCTCTCTTGTACACATGGTGAACACTTAGTACCACTCATGTGACCTAGCCGATTTGTCTCGTAGCTCTCTTGTCTACATGGTGTCCTTCACTTGGAATCACGCATGCGACCTAGCTACATTTATCTCTCACGTAGCTCTCTTGTCTGCATGGGATACATCCCGTATCACACATGTGACCTAGCTACTACATAGTATCTCGTAGCTTTCTTGTACACATGATGTGCACTCGGCACCATACATGTGACCTAGCTACACTCCCTCTATTTTATTCGATCTTTCCGAATGTTCAACCGGGATCTCTCTTTCTATTACTTATTTCTATTCTTCCAATAGTCGATTTATACTTCAATATCAGCTAATATATATATATAATAGGCTGAAATATAAGAATGTAAATGAAATTAATGTATTATTTACATACAAACTTACCTCGGTGCAAAATATGGGAATTTTGCAATTTAGTCCAAAACTTTCTCCTTCCCCCGTTTGAGGTCGATTCCACGTCTTTCTTGATTATGAAGCTTGAAAGTTGAAGAAACCCTAGCTATGGAGGAGAGCAATTTTCGGCAGCAACTAATGAAGATGATAACCAATTTTGTGTTATTTTTACCGTTTTATTTCATTTAATATACAAATGACCAAAATGCCCTTACTACTAAACTTTCCAAAAATTCCTTCCATGTCCTAATTTTGTCCATGAACTTAAAATTGGTCAAATTGCTATTTAAGACCTCCTAATTAATATTTCAATGCAATTTCATACTAAAAACTTCTAGAATGCAAATTTTGCAACTTATTCGATTTAGTCCCTACTTTCAATTTAAGCACTTTAGGCATAGAATTTCTTCACGAAATTTTCACACAATCATGCAATCATATCATAATCATCAAAATAATTATAAAATAATTATTTCTATCTCGGATTTGTGGTCACAAAACCACTATTCCGATTAGGCTCTAACTCGGGTTGTCACAATTCTCCCCCCTTTAAAGATTTTCGTCCCCGAAAATCTTACCGGTAAAGAGGTTCGGGTATTGTTTCCTCATAGCTTCCTCAGGTTCCCATGTAGCCTCTTCTATCCCATGTCTGTGCCACAATACTTTCACTAAGGTTATACTTTTATTTCTTAACTGTTTAATTTCTCGAGCCAAAATCTTTATTGGTTCCTCCTCATAGGTCATATCCGATCGAATCTCAATTTCGTCGAGAAATCACATGTGAAGGATCAGAACGATAACGTCGCAACATTGATACATGAAACACGTTATGAATTCTTTCTAACTCTGCCGGTAAGGCCAACCGATATGCCACTAGTCCAATCCTCTCAGTAATCTCATACGGCCCAATAAAACGTGGACTCAACTTGCCTTTTCGGCTAAATCTCAGAATTTTTTTCCATGGTGACACCTTCAAGAACACTTTATCACCCACTTGAAATTCAATCTCTTTGCTTTTTAAATCTGCATATGACTTTTGTCGATCTGAAGCAGCTTTCAAGCAATCCCGATTTACTTTTATTTTCTCTTCGGTTTCTTTAACTAGATCAACTCCGTGAATCTGTTTCTCACTAATTTCGGTCCAATATAAAGGAGTCCGACACTTACGACCATACAAGGCTTCTTATGGTGCCATTTGTATACTTGACTGATAACTGTTATTGTAGGCAAATTCAATCAAAGATAGATATTTCTCCCAACTACCTCCAAATTCTAAGACACAGCATCTAAGCATATCCTCGAGTACCTGGATTACTCTTTCCGACTGACCATCTGTTTGTGGATGAAACGCGGTACTAAAGTTCAATTTTGTACCCAAAGCTTCTTGTAACTTTTTCCAAAATCTCGAGGTAAATCTCGGATCTGCATCGATATTATTGACATAGGTACTCCGTGCAACCTCACAATTTCAGCAATATATAATTCGGCTAATTTATCAAGTGAGTAATCAGTGCACGCATGGTATAAAGTGGGCTGACTTTGTTAATCTATCAACCACTACCTGATAAGCATCCTTCTTTTTAGGAGTCAAAGGCAAACCGGTCACAAAATCCATGGTAATTTTGTCTCATTTCCACTCGAGCACCATTACGGTTGAAGTAATCTCGAAGGCACTTGATGTTCAAACTTTTACTTGTTGACAGATCAAACACTTGGTTACAAATTCGAAATGTCCTTTTCATACCGCCACCAATACAACTTCTTTAAATCATTATACATTTTTGTGCTACTGTGGTGAATCGATAAACGACCATCAGGCGCTTCATGTAATATTTTTTGAATTAATTCATCGTTTTTGGGTACACATATCCTGTCTCGAAACATCAAGCGATCGTCTAGTCCAACTCGAAAATCTGAGTCGTAACTTCGATTCGTATTGAGTTCTCTTGGTTCGCAACTCACTATCGTTCTTTTGAGCATCACAAATCAAGCTGGAGAAATAACGGTTTAGCCTCATCTCGCTAAGATTGACCCATCATCGAGACAATGCTAACCCCGTATTCATGGCTCTCAAAGTAAAAGAAATTTCTGCTCAAGGCGTCAAGAACTACATTTGCTTTTCCGGATGATAATCAATCACTAGATCATAATCCTTTAATAATTCAAGCCATCTTACGCTGCCGCAGATTCAAATCCTTTTGATTCATTAAATACTTCAAACTTTTGTGATCGGTAAAAATTCGGCATTTTTCACCATACAAATAATGTCGCCAAATTTTCAAGGCAAAGACAATAGCGGCCAATTCCAAATCATGTGTAGGATAGTTCTTCTCATGCGGTTTTAAGCGTCTCGAAGCATAAGCTACCACTTTACCCTCTTGCATCAACACACATCCAAGGCTGTCAATGATGCATCACTATAAATTACTTAACTCCTTTTGGCTGCTCGGGTTTGTACTAAAATTGGTGCTTCATCAATCGTGCTTTCAACTTTTCAAAACTCACGACATTTATCAGTCCATTCAAACTTAACATTCTTTTGCAACAACTTAGTCATAGAAGAGGCAATCATCGAAAATCCCTCAACAAAGCGTCTATAATATCCGGCCAAGCCTAAAAACTTCTAACCTCGGATACATTCTTTGGCGGTTTCCAATCAACGATCGCAGAAATCTTACTTGGATCCACCGAATAATACCATCACCGAGACTATATGTCCCAAAAATCGACTTCACGAGCGAACTCACTTTTACTAAACTTAGCAAGCAGTTTCTTTTCTCTCAAGATCTGCAATATGGTTCTCAAGTGTTTAGCATGTTCGGACTCATCCCGAGAATAAATTAGAATGTCATCTATAAACACTACTACAAACTTATCCAAATATGGCGAAAGATCCGATTCATTAAGTCCATAAATATAGCTGGAGCATTTGTTAAGCCGAAAGGCATCACAAGAAACTCATAATGTCCATACCTTGTCCTAAAGGCGGTTTTCGGCACATCCGACTCCTTAACTCTCAACTGGTAGTAACTGGACCTCAAATCGATCTTTGAAAACTCTTGTGGCCCCCTTTAAGCGATCGAATAAATCATCAATCCTCGGCAATGGGTACTTGTTCTTTATAGTCACCTTATTAAGCTGACGGTAATCAATGCAAAGTCTCATTGAACCATCCTTCTTCTTTACAAACAATACAGGAGCACCCCAGGGAGAGAAACTCGGTCTCACAAATCCCTTATCTGTTAACTCCTGCAACTGAGCCTTCAATTCTTTTAATTCAGTCGGAGTCATTCTATATGGAGCAATCGAGATCGATGGCAAACTCTATCTCTCTGTTCGGAGGCAACCCAGGCAATTCCTCTAGAAATACATCTGGGAACTCACAGACTATCGGTACTGATTCAAACTTCAGTTGAGGCAATTCAGTATTCATTACATAAGCCAGATAAGCTTCACACCCTTTCCTCATGTATTTCTGTGCAGACATGTGCGAAATCACCATAGGCAATTTATTTGATTCATCTGTTTCAACCCACAGAATTTCTCCATTTTCACATTTCAACTCTAGTGTTTTTTGTTTACAATCTACCTTGGCATCATACAATGTCAACCAGTCCATTCCCAAGATAACGTCAAACTCATCAAATGGTAATGACATCAAATTAGCGGAAAGCAAAGTGACCTTGAATCATTAATGGGCAATTCTTGCAAACCTTGTCAACTAGCACATATTGGCCTAAGGGGTTCGACACTTTAATCGTAAACTCAGTAAACTCAACAGGCAACTTTTTATTAGATACTAAATTCATGCAAATATAAGAATGAGTGGACCCGGGATCAATCAATGCAATAACAATAGTATCATAAAGAGAGAATGTACTAGTAATGACATCGGGAGATGATGCATCTTCTCGAGCACGTATAGCATAAGCTCTAGCAGGTGTTCTAGCTTCTAATTTTGCCACTGAATCTTTCATCACGGTTTTACTACTAGTCCCACCTCCAGTATTTCTCGGTGGTCTACCTCTACTAGCGGTGGTATTCTGTCTAGCACTCTAAAATCTTTCTTCTTTAACTTTCTCCGGACAGTCTCTAATAAAATGCTCGCGAGAACCACACCTTAAACAAGCTCGCTCGGTTCCCTAACACTCACCATAATGTTGCCTACCACATTGCTGACACTCGGGCTTTCTAGGTCGCACATTACCCACACTTGCCACCAAAGTAGCTTGAGCTTTAGACCCCGAATATGCTCTACCACGATCTCTGTGTGAATCCCCAGTTGAAACTGTCACTCGAGGGTTTGTCTCTTTGGACCTCTTTGATTGAGATTGAAATGGCTTGCTTATCGGCCTTTTTCTGACATCTCGAGCCTCAATAGCAGCTTTTCTTCTTTCTTTGTTCAATTCTTCGTCTTTAAGAGCTCGATCAACTAATACTACAAATTCTTTCAACTCCAAAATTCCTACAAGCACTTTAATGTCCTCATTTAGCCCATCTTCAAACCTTCTGCACATAATGGCCTCGGTGGACACACATTCTCGGGCATACTATTTGAGTCTCACAAATTCGCGTTCATACTCGCCACGGACATCTTATGTTTGCTTCAATTCAAGGAACTCCTTCCGTTTTTGGTCAATAAATCGCTGACTTATGTATTTCTTTCTAAATTCTTTCTGGAAGAAATCCCAAGTAACTCTTTCTTTTGGCACCATCTGCTACCAAAGTCTTCCACGGTGGTAGGTGAATCTCTCAAAAGTGATACAGCACACTTTAAGCACTCCCCGGGTGTACATGAGAGCTCATCAAATACACGAGTAGAATTTTCAAGCTAGAATTCCGCTTTCTCAGGATCATCATCGATCTTTGCTCTAAACTCTTCGGCCCCTTGTTTTCGAATCTTGTCAACTGGAGGCTTGTTCATTCTTACCAAATCTATGCCTTGGCAAGCTCTGAAGAATCGCCCGAGGTATAGGAGGGGGTGGAGGAGGTTGAGCATTTGGATTTGCTCGAATAAATTCAGTATACCAATTGTTCATCATTTGGAGAAAGGCATCGTCTCAATGTCTCAGGTCTACTTTCCACAGGCGCGGTCCCTTGTGCGGGAACCGGCGCATTACTAGCAGCATCATCAACCGCAGTTCCTTCAGGATCCATTACTATATTAAAACAAAACACAGTTTAGAATAATCAGAAGTCACCACACTATCATAATATTTTTATGGCATGTATAACTAGACTTTTACATACACTTTATTAGTCCGAGAACCGACTAAACTATAGCTCTGATACCACTAAATGTAACACCCCTTACCCGTATCCGTCGTAACAGCAGTGAGGTATTAACAAATTATAGTAAATCCTATTAAATAAAACCCAACAAAAATATAGCGTGCAATTTGATCATTATAACATATGCTATTAACAATACAAACTAATTTCAAAGGCTTCATACAAAATGATTAGTTTGATACTATAAGTAGTAATTTAAACCTAGACATTTATGACACGTAATAAAATAACTAAGTCTGCTATACATGCCATATTTCAAAATAGTGTTTACAAAGTACCAAAAGTATTGATAGTGTGGATGGGTCTCAAACGATCTTCAATTCCCGATCCGGCTTAGTAACTCTATAAGACAAGAAAAAGAAAAGAAGATAAGCATATAGCTTAGTAAGTAAGTATATAAATAACAAATAAGGAATCTAACATGTTTACAACATAACTCAATTATATCATATTTTTAAATTTTATTGTTTACTCCAATTTGATCAAGCTGTCCCTCCTGCGTCATGATCACTAAATAAATCATAACTCGAGTTGCGAAACTCAAAATTCAAATCCGTAAAATTTCCCTGAATCTAGACTCATCAAAATTCTCACTAATTTGTTTTTAGAATTTTTGGTTTAGCCAATTAGTACAGTTTATTAGTTAAAGTTTCCCCTGTTACACAGCTCAACTGATCTGACCTCTGTTCACTACGAATTGAATTTCTCTCAGTACACAATTCAAATAACCATGAAACCTATTTCATTTAAAACTAGACTCAATAAGGAATTTATGCATATAAACTATATTTCTTAATTTGTTTTGTACAATTTTTAATAATTTTTCAAAGTTGGAACAGGGGATCACATAGTCATCCTAAGCAAGTCACACACAATTGTAAATATCTCAAAATATAGAATTCCTTTGCTTTCTCTGTTTCTTTTATATGAAAATAGACTCATTAAGCTTTAATTTCATGTCTCATTAAATCTCTAATTAAATTCCTTCTATTTTTGGTGAATTTTCAAAATCACGTCACTGCTACTGTCCAAAACAGTTTTAATACTAATTTCACTCTTTCACACATTCTTTATACTAATCTCATTTTAACTTACACATATATATATATATATATCACAAATCATTTTCACCACATTTCATATATCACAAGTGTAGGTCCATGATTACAATGTCATCACAAAACCATCCCGTTGAACAATTCGAATTAATCCTCAATACTTGATGGTTTCAGCACAAAGCCCCACCATCATATTTCATTTAGTTCGGCTCTCTTGTACACATGGTGAGCACTTAGTACCACTCATGCGACCTAGCGGATTTGTCTCGTAGCTCTCTTGTCTACATGGTGTCCTTCACTTGGAATCACGCATGCGACCTAGCTACATTTATCTCTCACGTAGCTCTCTTGTCTGCATGGGATACATTCCGTATCACACATGTGACCTAGCTACTACATAGTATCTCGTAGCTTTCTTGTACACATGATGTGCACTCGGCACCATACATGTGACCTAGCTACACTCCCTCTATTTTATTCGATCTTTCTGAATGTTCAACCGGGATCTCTCTTTCTATTACTTATTTCCATTCTTCCAATAGTCGATTTATACTTCAATATCAGCTAATATATATATATAATAGGCTGAAATATAAGAATGTAAATGAAATTAATGTATTATTTACATACAAACTTACCTCGGTGCAAAATATGGGAATTTTGCAATTTAGTCCAAAACTTTCTCCTTCCCCCGTTCGAGGTCGATTCCACGTCTTTCTTGATTATGAAGCTTGAAAGTTGAAGAAACCCTAGCTATGGAGGAGAGCAATTTTCGGCAGCAACTAATGAAGATGATAACCAATTTTGTGTTATTTTTCCCATTTTATTTCATTTAATATACAAATGACCAAAATGCCCTTACTACTAAACTTTCCAAAAATTCCTTCCATGTCCTAATTTTGTCCATGAACTTAAAATTGGTCAAATTGCTATTTAAGACCTCCTAATTAATATTTCAATGCAATTTCATACTAAAAACTTCTAGAATGCAAATTTTGCAACTTATTCGATTTAGTCCCTACTTTCAATTTAAGCACTTTAGGCATAGAATTTCTTCACGAAATTTTCACACAATCATGCAATCATATCATAATCATCAAAATAATTATAAAATAATTATTTCTATCTCGGATTTGTGGTCACGAAACCACTATTCCAATTAGGCTCTAATTCGGGTTGTCACACAATATATAATAGATGAAAAGTAAATGTGATAACAAGTCGTTTGTCTTTGTGATAAATAACTTAATTACTATTTGATAGTAATTGACCTTTTATGAAAGAAGATGTAATGATTATCATGAGATAAAATAGGATCATATTGGGAGAACGAATATCCCAAAGAGATTAAGTTTATCCTATGAGGGTAATACACTTACGACAAGTTCATTGGATGAACACTGATTAAGTAACTTTCGTAATTATATGTAATAAGGGTGAGCTTGGTCATGATACTATAGTGAAATGACTTCATGATTAAATAAGTTTATAATTAATAGGTGAAAAGCTGAAACTTAATTATAAATTATTTGAGCCTTAATTACATATGTCCAATCAGCCCCTACACTAGCTTGTTGAAACCAGCAATGACATTTAGAATCAAATGAACAAAAATGAATGAAAATAATAAAATTAGATAAATGAGCCACATTCACAAATGAATATGTTTTCTCATCAAGTATAAAAATGACTTGAGAATTAATTTAAAATTTTTGAATTATTATTTAATTAAATAATTAAAGTTCGAAAATAAAATAAAATTAATTAATCATTGTGAATACGTTGAATATGAAAATTAAATATGTTTCTTCATGAATTCTTTTACGGTAAAATTGTCATGACTTCAATGAATTAGAATTGAGTTGAGAAAATTATTAAATTGAAAAATTAATTAAATTAGTTAATAAATAATATTTATTTTGAAAAATAGAAAAAATGTATTGGGTTGGATTAAATTTAAAAAGTGTTAGTTTAAAGTCTAGTAAGACCATATAATTGGATCAAATATATGAAAGGCTCAATTCCCCTCATACGTAAGTGACAACCCTAGTGTATTTAATTAGGGTGTGTCACTCCCTTCTAATTAGATTAAAAGACTAGTTTTTCTATTAAATAAATATTATTTGTGTTTTTCTAATTTAATTAGGACTCTCCTATCTCTCATTATAAATAGATAACACTAGTAAAACTATTTACACAAGTTTCATACAAATTTGATATATTGTGATTCTTTCAAAAAATAGAGAGAATTTATTCTTTAAGTATAAATTTTATTTTCTAATAATCTCAATTCTAACGATTTCTATTGATGAATAATTACTTTCCTACTTAAAGTAATAAATTGTTTATGGTTTTATATTTGGTTCGTGATTGTTTGAATCCACACTTGAAGAAATTCGTGGTATAAGAATAGCGGAGAAAGCCATTCGGTTGAAAGTTAAAAAGTTTTCTAGAAAAATTTAATACTATAAATATCACAAACTATCTCCGACTACTTACGAAATGATAAAATATGGCAAAACCTATACCAAAAGTTGGTTCACGTAGGAATGGGCGCAGTAGTGCATAGAAAAGTGCACTTAGAATACCAAAAGGAGTTATTCATGTTCAAGCAAGTTTCAACAATACTATTGTTACTATTATAGATGTACGAGGTCGGGTAACTCTTGGTCCTCTGTCGGCACTTGTGGATTCAAGGTTACAAGAAGGGGGGACCCTTTTGTTGCTCAAACCGTATGGGAAATGTTATTCAAGCAGTAGTAGACCAAGGTATGCAACGAGCAGAAGTTATAATAAAAGGTCCTGGTCTCAGAAGAGATGCAACATTACGAGCTATTCATAGAAGTGGTATATAATTAAGTTTCATACAGGATGTAACCCCTATACCACATAATGGTTTTAGACCCCCTAAAAAGGACGTGTGTAGAAATAAACACTAAAAATATTTCAAAAGAACTAAATGATTCAATGATCTGATCAAATAAAATAATATTACTATGGTTCAAGAGAACAAAAAAGTCTCTACTTCGGCTTAGATATGACAATAGAAGTGTGTTTAATCAAGAACATATAGTAAACGCCTTTATTATGGATGCTTTATTTTATCTCCACTTATGAAAGGCCAAGCCGACACAATAAGAGCTTTGCTTAGAGAATTAGAAGGAACATACATTACGTGTGCAAAATCTGAGAAAATATCACACGAATATTCTACCATTCTTGATTTTTAAAATTTTAATTTTCGGTTTTTACTAAAAATCATTTTTCTAAACTAGAATTTTCTAATACTCCTATAAAATAGTATGCTCATTAAAACAAAGACTAGCATAAATAGCTAAAAATAACTATGATAAATTTGAGGAATTCACCTTCGCAATGGCATGAATTTCTTGCTCCGAAACACAATTATTGTTAATGGTGATGCGACACAAGTTCCACTCACCCAAATGCCACCTTTATGCCTTCGTTTTAATAATGACCAAAATGTCAAGTTGTTGAACCCTAATCAGATCATTGACAGTGATGAGAAATTTGCGATGACGAGCACTTTCGTAGTTCCAAAAGAGGATTGACATAAGATGATACAAATGTTGAATACCAGTTGTCTCGAAACAAAAATGTTCATCTTCTGTCATTTCCTTCAATATCGTCAACATTTCCATCTTGTAAATTAGCAAATGGTTTTCTCTCACCAAAAGGTGTGTGAAGAAAATCAGGTAATGGATATTCATGACTACTGAGACTCAAAAAATGAGGAGTTGATTCTCTGGAATCTGGATTTTCTAGAGGTTGGATGTTGAGCTCGTAAACTGATATCCTGAAAAGCTAAGGCGAGAGTTTGAGTTGATCTTGGCTCTGGCAAAATCAAGGCAAGAGCCCTCTTTAGTTCTACTGGGTTGATTGTTTCTTCTAAGATCACTTGAGTGTTTGAACTTGACCTTTGAAATTTCCTACAGTTTCCAGTTCGTTGAAGGCCATCATCAAAAGCTTATCCCACTGGCAGAAGAGGACAAAACAAAATGTTTGGAGCTTAAGGATTTACTTCCCTTAAGTGATATCTTCTATTTCTGTAACGCCCCAAAATTTATAATTCCGTTATTGTGAAAATATGACACAAATATCGGTCAGCTTTAGTGGTCATGTGTTCTGGGAGCGTTTGGGAGGTCCCAAGTTCAAGCCTTCGCTTGGGAAAATTTTGGTATTTTGAATGAATTAGGCCTTACTCTTGTTCAGTAGGCTTTTATTTGATTGTTGGTAAAAATATATCAGAATGAGCCTGCTGGTCTGGTGGTTAAGCGAAGTGTTAGTGTGTAGGAGGTCCTCTATTTGAGTCCCTGCGCAAGTAGGCGAATTAATTTTTGTTTGAGGCGTATGGCGTGGTGGAGTTCAAATCAAACTGGACTATTGAGTAGTTGTGTTTTAGTGGGTTAATAGGGAGAGTTTTTAGGAGATAATTAGGGAGAAGTTATCAAAATAAGATTTTCTTCTTATCAGTTTTCTATTTTCCTTTTTTCCAACAAATTTTCTAACATTAGACTTTTGTTTCTCTGCCGTTTCTTCTCCCTTCTTGTTCACTTTTGGTTTTGTTCTCTTTTGGCCGAATCTTATTTCTTCTCTTTCCCCTCTCTTTTTGTTTTCTTGATCGGTTCATTTCTTGCTCTATAGCCGAAATTCTCTTCTCTTTTCCCTACTCTTTTCGTTTCTATATTTTTTGCTAGTCATCTCTTTGGGTGCAACTTTCGACTTCATCTGTTTCGGTAAGTGGAATCTTTTCCCCCTTAGTTATCGTATTTTGATTAGGCAATTAACAAAGGGTTCGTTTTCTCTCGTTTAGGTGTTGCTCAAAGGTTTTAAGTGGATATTCCAGTGTGTGGAGACGACTGGTTATCGGATTCATCGCGGTAAGTTTTTGAATTGTTGTTGGTTTAGTTTCTCGAGTTTTATGTTGGGGATATTTGGTTTGATTGATGAATCAAGTGATTAATTAAGGGATATATTGGTCAAATATAGGTTTTTGAAGGCTCGGGTTACTTTGCACAATGAATCGATACCAGGTGTGTACCCGAAATGCAGAAAATAGGATTTGACAAAAAGCAAAAATTGCTTGCTATAGAGAAATAATAGGACTAAGAGAAAATGACGTTAAAAATTGTAAAAATAAGGAAATAATGGTGTTATAAACTTGAAAATCAACTTTTTGCACTAAAATAGTTTTGGACAGCAGCAATAGTCTAAATTTGAAAAATCATCAAAAATAGTGGAAATTGAGTTAGAGGTTGAATAAAATATAAAATTAAATTTTATTGAGTCTAGTTTTTCATGGAAGAAACAATGTAAGTAATAGAATTGTAAATTATGAGATATAATAAATTTTGTGAGACAAGGTCAAAATGATTTCGGGTTCCCATATTCTGACTTTGGAAAATCATCAAAAATTGTAAAAAAATGATTATGGGCTTAAATTTATATTTTTAAATCTTTAATGAGTTTATTTTCAATAGAAATAAACGAAAACATCATCTAAATTCTGTACTAAGAGATAAATAATTTTTAGTAGGAGAGGTTAAAGCTGTTAAACAGCCAAATAGGGATAAATTTGAAGATTTTACTGTACTTATTTAATAAACTATAAATTCTAAAAATTTTATGGTAGAAAGGTATTTGAGTCTAGTTTCAAAAACATCAAGCAGATCTTAATTTTTAATTCTATATCTCAAGATATAAATAATTTAGTGACAATGACTCAAGTAGACAGCTTTGGATGAACATATAAGTAAATAGTGAAAACATATATGAATATTTAGCTAGCATGGGTTACATTAAAAATGAATCACACTGCCAAGGCCAATTTGGGTCGTGTGGGCCACACGGGCGTGTGAGCCCATTTTTTTAAAAAGTTGTCTAAGGTTGCACAGGTCGCCCAAGTCGACTGTAGACCTATTGAAGGGTCGGTAAGCCCTACTTAGACCCCTATATGAGTGATCTGTCTATCTGATTTCTGTATCGAGCATGAATTATGATATATGAATGTATGTACTGTAATTGCATAATAACATGACATCTTTTGTATGTTGCATTACATCGAGGTGGGTTATTGTTATCTAGAGGAAGTGTCTGAAAGGCAATTAAGCCTGTTATCTGGCAGCTCTGCTGCAAATTTCTGATTATGTGCCGCATTTCGGTACAGCATGGTGTGTAGGGATGGGTGGGTTGATTTAATCCCCACATGGTGTGTAGGGATGGACAGAGATGGTGTGTAGAGGTTAGTGGGTAGGATTCTGATTTTCTACTATTGCATATTGCATCTGAGATGGGCCAGGGCCCTAAATTATATCTGAAACTGTATCCGAATGGGCCAATGCTCAAACTGAATCTGTAATGGGCTCAGGCCCCTGGCTGTAATTGATTATTTTCTGATGTGTATCTGTATGTATGTTTTCTGTGGGGATTACACACTGAGTTTGCGAAAACTCACCCATTTTTTCTATTTAATCTGTATAGGTAATCCCCAGACTTAGGTAGATTGGTGCAGCGGAGGGCTCGACGGTGACCACCACTATGGAACTGCTTTATTACAGCTTTTGATTTTATATTATCTTTGGGTATTTATTATTGTAATGTTGAGACTTTGGACTGTTTGGTTTAAATTGGGATTTTATACTGTTTTTATAGATTTTTAAACTGCAACGCAACAAAACACGATTTTTTTCTAAAAACTAATATTTTCGGTTTCGTAAAATAATTGGTTTCAAAAGCTTCTGCTTAAAAGACATGTTTTAAGGCAAATCAACTAGTTCACGTTTTTTCAAATTAAATAAAAGCTAATTAACTGGAACGGTTTTAACTTGTCAATCTCGATTTCAAACCCCATTCCATGTGACATCGCTAGATTCGGCCATAACGTCTAGGCCGAGTTTGGGTGTTACAATTTCTCCTTTCCATACCAACTTTCATTCATTGGCTAGCGTTAATGCCCTAGAATTCTGGCCTTAGGTGTTTCTTTGTGGCTCTTGGTTAGCCACAGGGTTTTCTAGGAGAAAACTAAGAGGGGTAAGGAAAGTGACCAGAGAGGCTTGAGAAGGAAAAGCTAAAATGCCCTTGAACTTTAACTCCTGAAGAAAGAGCAGAAGAAACTATCCCTTCACTATTAACAATCTTTCCATGCATCACATCGGGCAGATTTTGAAGGGAAAGGGAGGGTTGCGGCTCAACGTTAAAAAGTAAGCATTAGATTGATCATTTAAGATAAGACATTTCCTACCTTCAACTGGGGAGAGGGTAAGAGAGAGATATCCATTTGACAGGTGGATGAAGAGGGTTTAGCATTCTCTTTAGCAAGCAATGAGGAGTTGGGTACAATAGGATATCTTGTCTAACTTTTTTCTTTTGGGAGAATGGATCTTTGGAGTGTTAGATTTGTAAAATAAATCTAAAAATAAAACTGAATAAACCAGGATCTATCATGTCAAATCATCAAGAATAAATCAAGAACAAAACTAGATGCGGAAGCGTACCTGAATCCATGGATTCCTTGAAGTTTTACCAGATCTCGGGGATTTGATCTTTCAAATTAGCACACAAGAAATTTAGAGAATATCTACTCTCTCTTTCCTAATGATAGGATATTAGAAAAGATATCTTGTATATAATTTGGAGACTATAACTTTAATATTTATAACATTGGCATATTAGTTCTAATCAATTTCTAATTAGCCCATCATTAATTAAAATTTGATTAGAACTCAATTACTAGAGTATCTACACATATTTGACTCATACTTTAATTAATAATTAAAGCCAATAAAATTCTAACCAAATTAGATCACTTTTAATTTGGGCTAACCTATCATGATAGTAAATAATAACATGTAATTACTCTTATTATATATGTGATGTCTATATTTTCCAACATAGAGTACTTGTGTCAAAAGCTGATTTACTAATAGGGGACAAGTTTTGAAGGGCTTGTTTCGTCTTTCCCGCGGCATGCATGAGATTTCCTTTGAACAAGCATCCAAGGACCATATCCTTGTTCTTCAGCTGGAGGGCTCTCAAGAGAAGAATGGTCCTTTGAGGAAATGGAGGAAGAACCTTGTTCCTGAATAGAAGGGCAATCAGGCGAGATATGGTCTAATTTCCCACATTTAAAACAAATTGAATTGAGTCCCTCATAAATAATGGGTTGTCTAAAACCTTCAACATTAACAAACGAGGTAAAGGGTTGTTTAGATTGACTTGAATCCACATACAAGCATATCTACTCCTCACACCCATTAATGTTCGGTCATCAACACGAAGAAGAGGTCCAGCACATCTACCCATTTCTTAAGAATCCCTAAATTCAGGAAGTCTAAGCCACACTGTAACAAAAGAGTTTGTAGTAGTCCAAGCCCTAAAATTAGGTTCCCACTTTCTAACGATAAGACAATGCTTGAGAATATTGGCTCACCTCATCCATAGAGTCTTGCTTGAGAATATCTTCATAAAATGCTTCATCATCAACCGAAGAAGAAGATGATTTCCCAGAACGGAGATTTTTCAACGAGTTTCTCGTTGCTCCCAGAAAGGTTGTTCTCCTCTTCAGAAGCAAGAGATACAGTAAAAAGAAATTTTAGAGAAAAAATCTAATTTTTTACCGTTTTCAGAATCAATTTTTTTTACCGTTTTCTGTGTTTAAGAGTCTTTAAGACTTCAGAGTATGATATCCACGTGGGTTTTCTAATTATAGTTACTTTAGATATATTCTTTGTAATGGTAACCAAATGTAGAATACAATAATAAAGTACATTCTCCTCTCAAAAAACACTCAACTTCTAATTTTATAACATGGTTGAAAAGTTGAAAAATACAATCACAGGTTCAAAAGTATATAATATTATATATATATATATTCTGTGTACTACTAAAAAAATATGGAGAAAATACCTTTTATTTGTAATTATATTTGTAAACTTCACAAAGTAGTAAACTGAATAAATATATTCTGTTTTTAAATTAGCAGGAAAGATATACTCTTACATTATATATAACAAAACTTTAAAAAATACCAATAACCAGATGAGTCAATTCAATTTAATTGTCTGCAATTTTTTAAAAACAAAAACACTAAACATTAATAGCAAATTATTTTCAACACCGTACTCAACCATAAACGCTCCCACATTCTATACACCCAATGATGAAGGAACAAAACTGTCCATCAAGTGGCATGTGCCTCCACAATTATTACCGCAAAGTTTATACAACTCTATCCTACACTGAACACGATTATACCAACAAACACGACACAAGTACACGAATTACATACATGAATTACAAAATCTAAAAAAGGTTGCAAAACTACAGCACCAAGCAGCAGCACACATTGATTTAAACATATAATCACAGGTAAGAATCTAACCATAAGTGTGTTTTTTGTTATACTGCAGCAAACTAGCATAAGTTCTATCCCATATTCCTATATACAGAGACTCGTCATCTGGACTCAAAGATACCCCTGAAATCTCACCGAAGAAGTCGATCTCTTGCCGTTTCTGGAAACCAGCCCTTATGTTATACACATGGACGAAATCTGCCGGTTCAGCAACTACCATGAATTGGCCATCGGATGAAAAGCGGATTGATCGTACGGCACCTAAGTTTCCTTTGAGAGTCACGACTGGCATTGAGAGGTTTCTTATGTCCCATACTCGGCACGTCTTGTCCTGATTTCCCGTTGCAAATATGCGTCCATCTGGGTGCCATGCAGATGCGAACGAGTAATCTCGATGGCCTACCACTGTGGCTACAGTCTGCGACCAAGGAACATGCGATTCAGGTTCAATAGAAATTTCTTACTTTCAGCACTAAGCAACATATGATATTCTTGACAATATTTAAAATACCAAAATAAAGATCAAACGGATGAAACCTCCACTGGTTTAACCAGATCGACTGGTTACACTGCTTGAGTCGGATGATTAGATTAAAAAGAACTTAATATAAAATAATAGGTAACTTTAATATTAAATATTAAATATAAAATATTTTCCAAATTACTAGAATCTTTAATATTAAATATAAAATACTTTGTAAATTATTAGAAATCTTATTGACAAAGATGTGTTTGAAAATAACATGCAGTAAATAAGTAAAAATATGATTTATCATCAATCCTAAATTGATATGGAGTTAATTTGTCACACAAACTCAATCAACAACGGTATTAATATACGCAAATATATACAAATATATATAACAAATAAATTTATTAAAGTTCTATATAAAAACAAAAAAATTGATATAATTCAAATGGTAAATGAAAAAGTTTTATATACAAAAACAACCATATAATCACATAACTTACTTAGCAAATAAATAGCTTTTTTGGTAATTACCTAATTGAGTTAGGACTCGATTAATAGGTCGATTAGGGATTTAAATAATAGTATAAATACACAAATATATAAAATTAAGAACAAAAATATACTTAGAAAAGTTTCAAATAAAAACTAAAAATGGTTTTAGTTAAATGGTAAATGAAAAAGTTTTATATGAATAGTGTCCTAATTTCAAATCTTATTATAGATAATTTTTTATTGATTTATAAAAATATAAAAAAGACGAAAACACTAACATAATCATTTAATTTATTTTGTAAATAAAATGGTTATTTGATATTTCTCTAACTGAGTTGTTGATCTCATTACATAGCCAAATGGTGGGATTTTTAATATAGATCCAAAAATAAAATGTTCAAATCTCCTTGCATAAAATAAAATTTAAAATAATAATAAAAATAAAAAAGCTTAAACCCAATTTTTTGCGATTTCTTTTTTTGGTTTTTTACCAGTTTTTAATCAGCTTAACCAATTTATCCCCCCCCTTCGTTAAAGTGAACTAGTAAACGGTTTTCGGTTCAACTACTTTGACCAGTTAATGGAAGAGTCAAATGTACATAAATGCAACCCTGCTTTCAGGGAGGCTATCTCCCTATTTTGAATAACTGATTACGGAGCAACCTTACCCAGTCACCATTACAGTTCCCATATCCTATCAGGAAATTAAATTCTTACCTTTCCATTTTGCGAATCCACAAGCAGCCCATCCAAGTCATCTCCAACGACAGTGATAAGTCTTTGATCTGGGCTGACTGATGTGTGCTGCATCAGAATAAAGTTCAGTCATGTTATTGAATTTTAAGATAATCCACGAAAATGACAGATGATTTCAGTTTGCTTTTTTCTGTTTATGAAGCAACAATCTCCATTGCTGTTGAAATGCAGACCCCTTAAGTCAAATTTACTCCATTAGGTGAAGAAATTATTTACTTTGGATAAGACGACCCTTTTGAAAACACATGTGAATATAAGCCATATTGCTTCGACTTTCAATTTTCTTTAAGTACCCATGACCGAACTAGTATTGGAAATATTTTCGGAAATAAGTAAGAGGATATAATCCTCCAACCACTCCCCAAATAAATGAAAGACATTTAAAAGAAAAATTAGATATACCTGTGCCAGACACATACTCGTATCTGACACTACATTGTAACACAAGATGCAAGATACAACACTAAGGATTCTGAAAGAACTGAATCAAGATTGTAGGCATCACAGTAGCAATTTGAAGGACTTACATTTACTGGCCAAGGGAACTGGAAATGGTTTAAAAGTTGAAATCTCTCAGTATCATATTCTCTCACACTACAGTCATTATTTGAGGCCATAAAATTAATTCCACCCCTGCAAAACAGCTTCAAAATTCAATCTAATATTTTCTTCGATAAATTATCCAAGTCAAACAGCAAATCAGCAATTATCATGCTACCTCAAGGTGTCATATATCTCGATAGCATTTGTAATTGCATTATCGTCATACGTTGTCCGGGTACAAAATGTTACTCCTTTTCTGTCCAAGTGCTGCAGAAACAGGAACATGAAATTGTACAATATTATATATAAAAGAAATGGCTAAAGGCAAATAGAGAATGCCAGAAATAAGTTCATACAAAACCAGAATTCGCAGAAACAAATAAATAAATGATACAAATATGGAAATATGTACAAACTAGAGCATGCTATCAATCCATGTTCTTTTGAGAACATGCCAAACATTTAAATTGCTAGGATTTTCTAGAATTCCCTTTCTTGATTTCTACCAGGATTCCCATCACAAATTAAGAATGATATCATCATAAAACAGCTGCTTGAATGGTTACTCAGACTGTAATACATCCCAGGTTGCGGTTTGGCCTCACACACTCTCCCACATACTACCTGGTTCACACCATAACACTCTCCAACACACACTGCCTTTTCTTCCCATTGCAAGTATGAAAATCTACGTTGCTTACTGTTCTTGAAACGTCTAACACATGGCATGGGATTATGACCTCCGAAAATCCTCCAAATACATGGAAAAAGTTAGAAAAAAATAACCATACCATATTGGAGAAATACATATATTTGAGACTCACACCCAAGTTCGAGTAACATAGATGAAAAGTTCCTAAAAGAAAGATTCTTATCTATACACGTCTCACCCCGATACTACCTGATTCACTACATAAAATCCACAACTATTCCACCCCTTCAACAAAAGAGAAAAAAGGTGAGAGATAGTTGACAAGACATTCTCCTGATTTAAGAAAACAACTATTCAAATGTTTGTCATTTCTTGGGCAAGTTTACAAGATGATTTAGCAGAAATAGGAAATGCAGAAAACATTAACTTACCTTAAAAGTAAGCTCTCCTTGGAAGCCTCCTGCAGCCATAAAATTGTCTTTGACTGCTAGAGTGCTTATTTGAGTTTGTGTAAAACCTTCTAACAAACTTCCAGGATGTTTCTAGTTGCAAGGCAAATTAAGAGAAATTAGCAGATAAAATAAACCCAAATTACTACAATAACCATCTATCATCGACGACGTTCATATTTGTAAAGAAAATATAAGCACTGAGGCTAAGTGAGTGCAATTGTAATACCTCGGTAGGTGCCACATGCCCAGCAAAATTAAGGATCTCGGACAGATTACATGACAATGATGACCAATGCATAACCGAATAATTGGACATAAGGTAAACATCATGCTTTGAAGTAGCCCAAACCAAGTTTCTGAGCTGTAAAATTCATTCCACAACAGGTTAATTAAGTCAAGAACACTGTACATAATAAAACTTTAAAGCCAAATATAGGACCTACTTTAGGTATTCTTAATCTTACTACACAAATATTGCCATGTACAAAGACAAAAGTAATGAGTACTAAAGGAAAGAAAGGGAAGTAGAACTTAATGAAACAAACAGCAACTTATGTGCAAATGCAGATGCACACAAAGTTGCAGGTTCAAAAGCATAAATATAACCAATCAAATCTATAACCGATAAATAACACTACTGAATAACATATTCAATACCAAAGAAGAAAATCAAGTTCCTTTATAATTGCCCATGCACACAACTGAACCTAGAGAAGTGATGACAAAGGTAATCTTTTGAATGATTAAATACATTAAAGCTAAATCATTTCTGAAAGGACAAAAAGAAATTCAAGAACAATATGTTTTGACACCAAAATCAACATATTCGAAAGGTAAATAAAATGAAACCCTATGTTGCTCCAATTTGTTGTTTTTCTTTAAAAACACATGTCCAGAACCTGTATCCGACATGGCTATGGGGATTAAACCTCCACTATTTCTCCAAATACATGAGTGAACGTAGAAAAAAATTGTACATACCAGTATCAGACACATTCAAATTTGACAATTGCACTTGAGTCCAAAGTAACTTAGATAACAACAAGAACAAAAGATATAAACATTTTCTGACTAACCAACCTGAATATGAAGGATCGTAGGTTTAACTAATCTAGTATTGTGGAAGAATTCATAGTAGTTCCCACCCTTCTGTATATGTTTAAATTCCTGAAACAACAAATACATTTTACACATAGCTTAATATGATATCCGCTTTACTACAAACTAGTTCATTTATGGATTGTAGGAAAAGATACAAACCTTGTCAACAGCTTCACCGGAAGAAGGCATATTCTCATAATTCTTATACTGCTCAAGCCTTGTCAACCTATATTTTTCTCTAGTTATGTTCAGTCTTTCCCACGGAATCCCCTGAATGTCTTTCCCCTTCCGCGCTTGCGCAGAAGTCGTATCGGTCACCTTGGTCAGCTGCTGCAATTATAGCATGAAAGTGATGAATTTCATCATTTAATATAAAATTAACTAAAATTAACAACATATATATATAGAATATATAAATATCACCAAAACGAAAAACAAACCATGTCATATTCATCAGCATCCACATCTCCACCAGCTCGACCATAGTTGTCTTCATCCATGTCATCTACAAAATCTTCATCCATGTAATAGAAATCCTCCCCTTGCTGGTAGGACATGATATATTTGCATTCAACTGCAAAAAGATTCAATTAAAAATTTCTTTCTACAAATAAAATTAACAAATATTAAAATAAAAACGCTTAGGGAAACCTAAAGAGAGTTGAATCAAAAGGGGATCCTAAAATTCATAGGAAAAAAAGCTTATTTTCAGACAAATAGCAAATAGCAAATTTACTATTTTTCTTTTCATTTTCTTAAAACATATCTTAAAAAATATATATTGAATTTCTAAAAGAGAAAGGAATTTTTAAGAGCAGAAGGGTATTCCAGGGAGCTTATTTTAAAACAAATGGCTTTCAAAAATTATTTAAAAAAAACCTAAAACATGATAAAATCATATCCAACATAAAAGATGAACAAGAACAAAAAAAAAAAAAAACCCCAAAAATCCTTAAAACCTCACAAAGGAAAAAATAAAACTATTTTTCTACCACCAAAAAGAATTGCGCAGAACTAAACAAAAAGGGGAAAAGGAATAGGACAAAAGAAAACAGATATTGAATTCACTAAAAGAAAAATTAAATTTAAAAAAGGAAAAAGGAAACGAGGGATTGTTATTCTTACAAGAAGTTTAGTATGATGGTTCTGAAACTGAGGCCTCGTATTTAATCATTTAGGTAATAAAATATTATAAATAAAGAATGAATGAAATTTTATCTTTTTTATTATTCTAATTTATCTTTATAAGTAAAGAGTAATGAAAAGAGTTCCGAGGGTTACGTTATTGTGGGCGAAAAACCGTCATTGCAGCATGCTTTCTTGGGCCGGGTTACCCCTCTCCGATTCAATCAGCTCCGGTTTAAATTTTTTAATTTATTTTTCCATACCATACAGTTATATTAAAAGAAAGTGTGTGTGGTCAAGTTTAAATCCTGATGATGAGAAATTTACTTAAATATTATTCTCAATCAAAACAGAAAAACACATCTATAATTATATCAATATATATAATTATTTGTCCTCTTTAAAAAATAAAATAAATAAATATGATTTCTTCTCTCTCTTTTTTTTTTTGATAAAATAGGGTTGGGCTTTATTAATTTAAAACTAAAATTTACATGAAAAACAAAATTAAAAAGACCAAAGGCTCAAAGAAAGAAAAGTTATCCGATCCTAAAAGGAAGAAAAAATATTGAAAAAGAAAGATAATAAAGAAGCTACTGAAAAAGTAAACAAACTATAAAGAAAATTAAATAAAAGCGTGCCTACTCCTTTGGGGGAAAGAGATTGCCCGTCTCACTCTTATCATCTTTCTAAGTGGCGCCGACGGTTCCATTTCTCCCAAAAAAAGCCTGCCAAACTTATCTCCCTGCATTAAGACAATCATTCAGTCGAAGCATCCTTGTCTAGATCTGATGCTTCGGTAACCCAAGAAACGGGAAAAACCAAGAGTCCTTCATTCGTCAGTCAGGCTCGCGCAGCCAATCATCGAAAAAAGTTGTTGTAGCAGAGTCTGGGACAGACTCGATCAGGTAAAAGCCTTTTCCCTTTCCTTACACATTCAATGGCTAGAGCGTCAGCTAAAGCATTTCCAGATCTTTTAACATGCATAAATATGATGCTTTAAAATCGGGCGAGAGTGCCTTTGATATTACGAATGTGTGAGCTAACTTCTGATTTGTCAATATGACATGAGTTACATTTCGTAATAACAGACAAGGGGTCTCCTTCGATGATTACTTTTGTTAATCTGAGAACTAACCCCATTTTAACCGCCTCAAGGCATGCAAGGGCTTCCCTAGCGAAAGCCGATCCCACATTGTCATGCACGTTTTTGACACTATTACCACACCCTTGCTATTTCGAGCAACCAGCCCTGTACCTAATCTACATCGTTCCATGACAAAAGCCGTATCAAAGTTTACTTTGATAAAATCGGTAGGAGGAGGATTCCAGATGACTTTATCACCCTGGACGGTAATTTTCTTTTCTTCTAAACAGTCCAATTCATAGAGATACCTGGAGATAAAATTAGTAATTTCCTTTCTTGATTTAACCACTTTGCCATGAACTCTCCTATTTCTTTCAAACCAGATGGCCCAAAGAGAGCAGCAAACAATCCTTCGTTGAATGTGCCAACAGATATTAAAAACTGCAGTAAGGCAATCCAGCCACCCCTGACTAGGTAGGTTTAATAAATCAATGAGGCCTAAGATTTCCCAAACTTTATTTGCAACAGGACAAAAGTAGAAGGCATGATCTACTGTTTTTGCTCCTCCCCCACAAATGGGACACATAGCGTCTCGAACCAGCTTCTTCAAGAATAAGTTTGACATGGTAAGGATATAATTTTTGGAAATACGCCAGACAGTAATTTTTAGATTGGAAGGCAGATTTAAGGTCCATAGTTTACAATAGAAACTTTTATATATAGCTTGTTATTCCCTTAAACTAAGAGAAGCACTATTGATTTGTAACAATTTGTAAGCACAGCGAACGTAAGACTCACCATATGCTTCCCTCCACCAAACCAGGGTATCATCTTGTGGTTCAAGTGCCAGCGGGATCTGAAGGATTCTTGATGCATCATCCTCATCAAAGATGGAAATAATAGTATCCTTTTTCCATTCTCTATTATCATCAATAAGCTCAGAAACAAATTCAAGATTACAATTACTAACTGTACCACATAACTGAAAATTAAAAGAGCCTGGTATCCATGCGGCATTAAAAATAGGGATCGCTACACTTGTACCCACCCTCCAACCAAAACCATCTTGAAGTACCTTTTTTGTTGCCTAGATGCTTTTTCACGCATACGAAGCATTCACTTTAATACATGAATTTAGAAAATTAGAATGTGGATAATATTTCGCTTTTAAAACCCACGCCAACAGAGAATTTAGATTAGTCATAAGACGCCACCCTTGTTTTGTAAGAAGGGCAATATTAAATTTTGCAAAACTCCTAAAGCCCAAGCCACCATTATCTTTTAATTCACACATAGAACCCATCCACGCCATGTAAGCCTTGTTTCCCATGAGTCTTTTGCCACCAAAATTGAGGCACAATGCTCTCCATCTCTTTACGCAAGGATTTTGGCAAAAGAAAATAGCCCATGGCATAAGTAGGTATTGCTTGCAACACCGCTTTAATAAACACTTCCTTGTTGCCTTGAGACAAGAAACGGGAACTCCAATTATCAACCTTTTGTTTCATACAGTCTTTTAAATATTGAAAAGAGACATTTTTCCTTCTGCCCACTATATTTGGGAGACCGAGGTATTTCTCGAGGTTAGTAGAACACCTTACACCCAATTCGATGGAGATTTGTGTTCTCACTGAATCAATTGTATTTGCGCTAAAAAAAATTGTGGATTTGTCAAAATTCACACTTTGACCCAAATGGGTCTCATATTCTTTCAAAATTTACTTCAAAATTTTATCACCTCTCACAATAGCCTCCCCAAATAGAATACAATCATCGACAAAGAGTAAGTGAAATATCAATAGACCTTTTCAACTTGATTTTACCCCTTTTAGAAGACCTTCATGAACAACCAACCTCATTAAAGAAGAGAGACCCTTGCTACAAATGAGAAAGAGAAAAGTGCTAAAAGGGTCCCCTTATCCTAAAAGGGTCCCTTTATCGAAATCCTCTCGAATGCTAGAAAGGTGCCCCAATTCTTTCATTTAAGCTTATTGAATAGGAGACAATGGAAACACACTTCATCACAATGTCAACCCAAGCCTTAGAAAAACTTATTTTTTCCATCATTACTCACAGAAAATTCCACTTTACCCTGTCGTATGCTTTATTCATGTCTACTTTGAGCGCAAGTAAACCCTTTCTACCTTTTCGCTTCTGGCTAAAAGTATGCAATAATTCATATGCCAAAAAAACATTATCAAATATTAATCGGCCGGGAACAAATACACTCTAGGACTTGTCAATATAGACCTATAAGACCTTTTGAAATCTATTTGCAACCATTTTAGCTATGCTTTTATAGATAACAGTGTAAAGGCTAATTGGTCTAAAATTTCACATTTTTGTAGGATTGTGAATTTTAGGGATAAGAACTATATTAGTGACATTTATAAACTCCATATCCATGCTATTATTTAATACTCCCAAACTAAAACGACAAACCTCCTTGCCTATAATGTACCAATATTTTTAAAAGAAGATTGCTGAAAAACCATCTATACTTGGCGCCTTCATAGGACCCATACCTTTTAATGGCCCAAAGACTTCCTCCTCTCTGTAGAAAGTAGTTAGTTCAGTATTAGCCTCCTTAATGATGCACCTATCAACTCTAGATAGAGTATGGCTCATCCCATTGCCTCCATTTCGTCGTGAAAGCTCAACAAAATAATTCGTCTCAATGTTTTCCATTTCGTCATGATCTAAGGTAATTCTACCATCCATATAGTCCAAAAAAAATATCCTATTTGAACTCTTCCTTTGCGATGCACATTTGTGAAAAAAATTGGTATTTTTGTCACTAGCCTTTAGCCAGTTTACCCTTGCTCTTTGTTTCTAGAAAAGTTCTTCATTATCAATCTCCTAATTAAGAAGGAGTTTTGTATCAATAAATTCTTGAAGATTTGTATCGTCTTTATCAGCCTCTTGTTGTAACTCCAACTTCTTTGTCAAACTCTCCTTCAAACCATTCATTTTCTCCTTTCTTTACCGAGCCCATTTAAGTAAACCAACTTAAGTACTTTCTAGTTTGGAAAGAAGGTTCCCATATTCGAATCTCATATCTTCTTAACTTCAGCTTAGAATGAGCCTTCTACAGTTCACCAAGCTTCTAATTGAAACTTGTGTTGTTTTTTATCTTCTCCTCCACGATATGTTTAGATCAACAGTGGGCAATGATTTGAGAAAGAGTAAGGCAAATGATGAATAAAAGCACTAAAGAATCGAGTAAACCACTTTTTATTTGTGACCCCCTATCCAACCGTTCTCTGATGTTTGTTTTTAACAAATTCCTTCTCTCCTATGTAAACGAAGGGCCCGAAAAACACATGTCAAATAGGCCATAGTCCATTAAGGCATCTTAGAAATCTTTCATTCTCCTTTCTTCCCTTGGTAGCCTCATTTTTTTTAGAAGCATAGAGAATCTTGTTAAAGTCCCCACACATGAGCCATGAGAGATTACAATTAGCTCCTAAATATCTGAAAACGTTCCATGATTCTTGTCTATTCTTTGCAAAAGGAGAACCATAAAAGCCTATGAAGTGCCATTCGTCATCCTCCTCGCTCCTTTTAATCGTCACGTCAAAAAAATTATTAGAGAGCTTCCTTAAACATACTTGTAGATCATCTTTCCATGCTAGTTAGAGGCCACATTTATTACCATCAGCCCCAATCTCAAATCCATGCAAAAAGCCATATCGTTTCCTAACTATTTCCATTATACAAGAATATAATTTTGTCTCCATAAAGAAGACCATTTTGGGTTTATAAAGCCTCAACGAATGACGAATGTGGCACACTGTCTGTGATCTTTCCAAACCATGAACATTCTAGCATAAGAGTTCCATTGTGCCCAACTAACTTGCCTATTGGCTGCTGTCGATCCTTCATTAGTTAGAGCTAAAGCTTGCTCCAAGGCATTTTGTCAGAATTGTCCATCATAAAGTTGTCAACTTCTTCTCTAGCACCTTTCGCTTTTTTACTACTTATAGTGTCGTAGGAAGGAAACCCCACCTCACTAAAGAACTCTCATTCCCCTTTACGTTTTCCATGTGTCACAACCCTGCTACCTTGTTCCAAATTAGTGCTTTTAGCTAGCCTCTTCCAGCGTTTGGTGGGCTGTAGTCTTTCTTCCAAGTTTCGTAACTTACACTTTAGGCCCCATTTGAGTCATTAATAGGCCCAGTTCCCAAATGGGAACCATCGTGATCCATAAGTTCCCAGCCTGAATCTTTCCCTAAAGTAGAATCAATCGAAGTCCTCTATCATCTTCTCTAATTTCATGGGCCCCATCTTTTAATTCCACGTTTGACTTCTATTCATTTAAAACACTTCTCAAACAACCTATTTGAGTCCAACACGCCAACTTTTATTCCAACACACTTCCCCATTTTACTTTCTCGTAGCAAACTCCTATTCAAGCACATCACCCACAATACTCTTCCTCCCAGTGGTAATTTCGGAATCCAATACCTCATTTTCAAATCTAGTGTCCTCCTTCGAAGTCGTGTCATCCATAATCGCTATAGGCGGTGTCCCAATCCCAACACTCTGGCATTTTGAATGTATGGAATCATCGTCTTCTCCCACATAGGCAAATTGTTTCATGGATTTCTTTAAGTTGGCACCCAGCTTTTGACTTACCTTTCCCACCAATTTAGATTTTAATTTAAGCGCTACAAAGTAGGGTAAGTCGTCCTCTAGTAAGTGTTTAATGACATTTGAAACCTCCGTGCATTCCTTTAGGCCGTGCCCCATTCAGCCACAACCAAAGCAAAAACTGGGAAAATTTTCATACTTAAAAGGGATCCATTGCTTTCCCTTCGAACCAACCTGGATAAAAATTCCACACCTTAAAGGTTTTTGTACATTAATATTGACTAGAATTCAGCAAAAATCCCCTTTTGACTTCGATGCAGAATTCCACCAAAAGTGGACCCAATTGCATACATAAGGTCCTTCCTGTCGTATTCTGGCGGGCAAAGGCCAACTTTGATCCAAAAAGGAGACATAATCAACTTTATCTTTCTTCTCTCCATGGATTCCAAAAGTCGATAAAAAATAATTAGATTTCTCAAAAAAATAATGGTTGACCCTCCAAGATCATCTCTAGGTCCTCATTCTTCCTCAAACAGAATCATCAATAAATTCTACCTTGCAACTTATATTTCAAACTTTTTCCGTGTCTTCTAAATTCTTTTCAATTATGCTAAAAAACTATCATGATTATATGATTTCCTTATCTACATAGAACATAACATCGCTGGTTTCCCTATATGAACAATCAATGAACTTTTCACCAATGACTGAACCAATTCTTCTTCTAGAAGAGAGATCTCGTCTATAACACCCTTTACCCGTGTCCGACGCCGGGACAGGATACGAGGTATTATTAGACTTAAACGTAAGCAACATACAAAACTGGCCATACAATTTCGCCCAAGTTAAATTCATGTATACATAAGCGTATTTTCCCTTGTAAGGGTCCACGAGACCAAAAACATACATGGGGCGTGGTTTAGAACTAAACCGGGAACTTTTGAAACTTTTACAACACTTAAAAAAAAAATTCTTGTTTTGGAGGGCAACACGCCCGTGTAGATAGTCGTGTGGTCACACACGCCCATGTGGCTTGGGACACACCCGTGTCCTCAGCTCATGTAACTCTCTGTTTATGATGTCATTACAAAATATGGTCACATGGCCAAGTCACACGCCCGTGTGCTTAAGCCGTATGGTGAATTAAATTCTAAAAATCAGGTGCAGACTTCACATGGCCAAGGCACACGCCCATGTCCTGAGGCTGTGTCCTTTACACGGCTGAGACACACAGTCGTGTCTCTACCCGTGTGTTTACTACTGAGCATTCTATTTTACCTAATTAGGGTGCAGGGGACACACGACCAGATCACACGCCCATGAGGCAGACCATGTGTCACATAAGGCCTAGACACATGCCCGTGTGTCTACCCGTGTGGACAACTTTAAGGCTAGTTTCCAAGCCAATTGCCACCCTTATTTGCACCAACACAAACATGATTTCAAAGGCACTTAGCATGGCATAAGTGAGCACTTAAACATACGCAAACAAGATATAATCATGATCATTTCATCTTTACTAATACATCCATAAGACTTCATACTTTGTCAAGCCAAATATATAAATTTGCATGCACTAAGAGTTGTAGATTACTTCTATTTAACATACTCATGTCTTAGTTGTCATCATGTCATTCACTCACAATTCCATCATCAAACATCCATAGCCACAACACGTCTCATCACATTCACACAACAACCAACCACATCACAATTGCATATGTACATGTATGCATATATGAATAGGTTTACAATCCAATAATCAATATGAGCCACATCTCTTGGCCTTATACAAAATGAATCAAATATCATCATAAGCCAACACATTTGGCTAAACCAATATAACATATAACAAAAAGACCAAGTCTCAATACATGGCATACTCAAAATGTTGAGACTAACTATACCCAAATGTCCAATTGATAGTTTGATCGAGTTTTCGACGTCCTTTGATCTCCGAGTTAGCTTGGCGATACTATAAGAAAATGGAAAAGAGAGGGGAGTAAGCATAAAGCTTAGTAAGTCCACATGCAAATAAATAGCAACATAATCATAAATATCATACAATTAACATAACATAATTTACATATGTGTCATCATAGTTTCATAGGCATTACTTACTCATTCTCAATCTTACCAAAAGTTCATCACATACCTAGCTCATTCATATAAGATTTTTGTACATACCTATACTAACTCGTAACACATCCTCATATTTCCTCATCAATGACTTACTTGTTGAATAGTCCACAGATTTACTCGTTGAACACTTGAAATGCTATCGAATACATAGAAAACTTGCACATAGTGCTTCATACGTGGCCACATACTACCTCATATCACATATCACATATTGCTCGCTCTCGAGCTAATCACGGGCCTGCTTACACAAGCTGACTGTCAAGACGTAGCTACACAGGCTGTTCACACAAGCGACAGGTACTCACAACACATGCCGGGCTACCCAGCCACCGGTAGACATACAAGACCAGCACCCGAATCACATTACATATATCACATAATGTCATGAGCTCATAATCACATAGTTCCTAGTGACATGTCACCTTGTATCGTAAATTATTCCTAAGGTTCACGGGTATGTTCTTTATATATGAGTTACCTTACACAAGATTGATTGATATTGGATTGACGCATTCATATGTTGCATGCAACATGACCAAACCTTTGGGTGATATGTTTGAAATTACTGCAAATGAGGTTACTGTGATAAGTCTGTTAGGTTAGTCAGTGGGAGTGAATAAGTTGTTTAGGGAGGTACCCTTAGTAGTCCAAGGGGTTACCTTTTTAGCGGATTTGATGGAGCTTCTGTTTAGTGAATTCGATTTAATCTTAGGTATGGATTGGCTGGTGAAATACTGAGCCACCTTGGATTGCTCTACAAAGCGAATAGTGTTAAGAACGGTAGAGGATAAGAAGGTGGTGGTGATTGGTGAACGTCGAAATTATCTGTCAAATGTGATTTTGGCGTTGAGGGCTGAAAAGTTGGTACGAAAGGGATGCGAAGCCCATTTGGCTTATATTAGCGATACGGAGGCTAAGAGCCCTACTATTAAGGAGTTGAAAACGGTTAGGGAATTTCCTGACGTCTTTCCCAAAGAGCTGTTAGCGTTGCCACCCAGCAGAGAAGTAGAATTTGGAATCGAGTTGTTACCTGGTACGGCTCCGATGTCCATCGCCCCTTAGCGGATGGCACCAAAGGAGTTGGTAGAACTTAAGGTACAGATTCAGGAATTGTTGGATCGAGGATTAATCCGACCAAGTGTGTCTCCGTGGGGAGCACCGGTGTTATTCGTAAAGAAGAAAGATGGGACATTACGAATGTGCATCTACTATCGGATGTTAAACAAGTTAACTATTAAAAATAAGTACCCACTATCGAGAATTGATGATCTTTTTGATCAGTTTAGGGGAGCTTCCGTTTTCTCAAAGATTGATCGGCATTCGGGGTATCACCAATTGAGGTTAAGGAAACGGATATTTTTAAGATAGCTTTTAGAACTCGTTATGGGCACTACCAGTTTTTGGTGATGCCATTTGGGCTGACGGACGCACCTGCCACTTTCATGGATCTCATGAATCGGGTCTTTCAACCCTACCTGGATCGATTCATGGTAGTTTTTATAGATGACATTTTAGTGTACTCAAGATATGAAGATGAGCGTGATGCACACTTAAGGATTATGTTGCAGATTTTGAGGGAGAAGCAGCTGTATGCCAAATTCAGTAAGTGTGAATTTTGGCTAAAGGAGGTTACTTTTCTTGGACATGTGGTGTCAGCTGAGGGGATTAAGGTGGATCCCCGAAAAATTGAAGCAGTGTTAGACTGGAAAACACCCAAGTCGGTATCGAAAATTTGAAGTTTTCTAGGCTTGGCAGGGTATTATAGGCAATTTGTTGAGGGCTTTTCGATAATTGCTGCACCTTTAACTAAGTTGTTGAGGAAGGGGGTACCGTTTGTTTGGACGGACAAGCAGCAAGTGAGTTTTGAAAAACTTAAGAAGGTCTTAACTGAAGCCCCTGTGTTGATTCAGCCAGAGCTTGAGAAGGAGTTTACGGTTTATAGTGATGCGTTGCATGTGTGATTGGGATGTGTGTTGATATAGGAAGGAAAGGTAGTTGCGTATACGTCACGTCAACTTAAGACTCACAAGGTGAATTACCCAACCCACGACTTGGAGCTATCTGCGGTGGTTTTTGCACTAAATATATGGAGGCATTATTTGTATGGAGAGAGGTGCATGATTTATTCGGACCACAAGAGTTTGAAATACCTTCTTACCCAAAAGGAGCTAAACCTTAGGTAGCGTAGGTGGATGAAATTATTGAAGGATTATGATTGTATGATTGAATACCACCCTTGCAAAACAAATATGGTAGCTGACGCGTTGAGTCGTAAGGATAAGTCGGACTTAAGGGCTATGCTCGCCTGTTTAAGCTTGTTGGATGATGGTAGCTTGTTGGCTGAGCTTCAAGGAAAACCGGTGTGGGTTGAGCAGATAAAGAGTAAGCAATTAATGGATGAGACTTTGGGTGCTTGTTTTAGACAAGTAGAGAGTGGGGAGGCATTGGACTTTGGGATAAATCGTGAATGAGTGTTGTGTTTCCGTGGGAGAATGTGTATACCTAAGGACAATGATCTAAGACAGTCTATCCTGCAGGAAACACATAGCAACCTCTATGCTATGCATCTTGGCGGAAACAAGATGTATCAGAATTTGCGTAAGCTTTATTGGTGGCCTGGACTTAAGCGCGAGGTTATGAAGTTCGTAAGTAAATGCTTGGTTTGTCAAAAGGTGAAGGCGAAACATCAGTCGCCTTCAGGATTGCTTCAGCCAGTAAAGATTCCATTGTGGAAGTGAGAAATGATTACTATGGACTTTGTTAGTGGGATACTCTTGACGCCTACTAAGAAAGACTCGATATGGGTTATAGTGGATCGCTTAACCAAGTCTGCCCATTTTGTGCCGGTTCGCACCGATTACTCGTTGCAAAAGCTGGCTAAGTTGTATGTAGCGGAGATTGTAAGATTGCATGGAGTGCCAGTCTCCATAATATCTGATAGGGACCCACGTTTCACTTTGTAATTTTGGAAGAAGCTGCATGAAGCGTTGGGTACTAGGCTGAACTTCAGTACAACATTTTACCCTGAAACTGATGGACAGTCGGAAAGGGTGATCCAAGTGTTGGAAGATATGTTGAGGGGATGCGTGATTGAGTTTCGAGGTAGTTGGGAGGATTATTTGCCATTAGCCGAATTCGCGTACAATAATAGCTATCAAGCAAGCGTTGGGATGGCTCCGTATGAAGCACTGTATGGGCGAAGGTGTTGAACTCCAACATGTTGGACGGAGTTTGGTGAACAAAGAGTCTTGGGCCCTGAGTTAATAGCAAATACTGAGGATAAGGTGATAGTAATTCGGGATCAGTTGAAGGAGGCCTCAGATAGGCAGAAGTCGTATGCTGACTTTAAACGACGAGAGATAGAGTATGCAGTGGGAGGCTTAGTTTTTCTTAAGGTCTCTCCATGGAAGAAGGTATTAAGGTTTGGACGGAAAGGGAAGCTAAGCCTAAGGTTCATCGGGCCATACCGGGTGGTGAGGCGGATTGATCCAGTCACTTATCAACTGGAATTACCATCTGAACTAAGCCAGATCCACGAGGTGTTTCATGTTTCCATGCTAAGATGGTATTGCTCAGATCTTTCACATATCGTAGCAGTTGAGGAAATCGAGGTCAGGCTAGACCTAACCTTCGAGGAAGAGGCCATACAAATAATTGGACGTGATGATAAGGTACTGAGAAGGAAGTCCGTCCCATTGGTTAAGGTGCTTAGGCGTAATCACAAGGCTGAAGAGGCTACTTGGAAACCTGAGAAAGCGATGCAACGTCAATATCCTCAACTGTTTGAATTAGGTAAATTTCGAAGATGAAAGTTTTTTTAGGGGGTAGAGTTGTAATGGTCCAAAAATCTCGGAATCCTGAACTTTTTTTTTTTTTGGTTTCGATAGAAATTGTGCTTAACATTCCTAGTCAAGTGTTAATTATGTGATAGTAGGTCTTGGTTAAGGGTTGAGTTCGAATTTAGGGGTAAATGAAATTATAAGTTAATAGTTAAAAGAACCCTGATGGCAAAAAAGTTGGTTTTTAAATAAATGAAGGAGGAATTGGTCACAAAAGAGCCTTGTGGCTTGGTGGCAAGTGAGGTGTTGAACAACTGCGAGGGCTTTGGTTCGAATCCCTCCTTGCTCAAAAGGAGGATTTATTTTTGCTTAGCAGATGGCCAGTAGTGGTGCTGATTATGAACTCTGTAGGGAGTGATAAGAAGAGAAATTTGAGGAGAGGATTAATGAGTTATCAGGGAAAGAAATTAGGAGATGAGGAGTGCAAAGAGGCGGAGCCGAATTGAGAATTTGGGCATGGGAAATTTGGCTATAGACTTTATATATAGGTGCCGAATGTGAGGATGCTAGGTTAATGCCGAATTCTCCCTCTCCTTGTTACCAGAAAACACTTTTCTAAAAGTCGAATATCTCTTGTTCTTCCTTCTTTCCTTTGTCCCGATTCTCCATTCTTTCCCTACTCAAGATCACTTTTTGATTCACCTCTAGTTTTAAACGATTTCTCTTTGTACCGAATAACCTTTTTACCATACAAGTCGCAAAAGCCGAATATCTTCTGAGCCGCCACTACTCTTTCTACTTCGACCAATTCTAGTGTAAGTGTTTTGTTCTCTCAATCAGTTTTACTAGCATCGTTTACTCTGTCCCACACTTCTAATCGATTTTGGTAGGATTAGTATTGAATCCTAGTCTTTTGGATCCCTGCCGATTTGCTCCTTAGGTGTGAGATTTTGGTAAGTGTTCTTCACTTCGGTAAAGGGTTGGCCGAATAGGCTTTAGTAGAAAAGTGTGACATATGTTAGATACAAGTCACCCATTATGTTTTTAACAATAAAGGTTAATGTAGATCTGGGAATTACTCGTGATTGGTGATCTAGGAAAAACTATTAAGGCTTGGCATTTCAGGTAAGGTTAAGGTGAGACTTTAGCTTTTGGTAAAGTATTCGATAAGTATGTGAGATTAATCCTTGAGTGATATCGATTGTAGGTTCGTGGCTAAGGGGATCGCAGCACGCTTTATTGCCAGGTGTGTACATACACTGCACACACACAGTAGATCGGCAAATCCCGAAATGCCAAAAAGTCGAAATGTTGAAAAGTCGAAATACCGAAAAGCCAAAAGTTTGGCTACGATAGTCTTACGAGTGCGCGAACACTTTTAAGAGGGAAACCGATAGGTTATCTGAGACCCCATGGGCGATTTCATGGACTTGGACTGTGTTTTGGCCAATCGGGCCAGAATGGGCTAAATGGGCCGATGGGCTGTAGGGCCCATAAGTGGCAAAATTGGTATTTGATGTTATGTGATGGAAAATCGTATGAAAGCATGACTGTGGATGTGATTTGGGCTTAATGGGCCATATAAAGGTGATTTGGGCCTGATGGGCCATATGAATGAGATTGGGCCTAGTGGGCCATATGCATGAATGTAGACTTATCTGGGCTTTGTAAGGGGTTTTGGGCCTAGTATCCGATAACTGCTTAAACAAACATAAAACTTAATTATTTTATTGAGATCGTGGACAAGTCATAGGGTTAAGGTGTGGCAACGGGTATATGCATGTTTAGGATTGGATCTAGGGAGAGCTTGGTACTTAAGCGGCCTTAATGACTCATCTCATCTTCTCTAGAATCCTACCTGGTGCATAGTATTCGTTCATCTTAGCTCACGGGATTTGTTAACGGGCCAAGGTAAGTAAAATCCCGTAATAGAGGAAAATTATTGAAATGCCCCTAAAGGCGAATATAACCAAAATACCCCTATGTGTTGAAGGTAAGATTTATGGATGTTACATGTATATCTGCTGCATACATACATATGATATTCTGTTTAGGTTGCATCTGGGTTGGGAATTACGGATCGGAGGAAGTATATGAGGATCGCATGGTTGCTTGAAAACTATGGATCCACCGACGGCTATTAAGCCCAATATGTGATTGGTAGCTTGCTGCAATGAAGGTAATTCCGCAATCGGGCTACCATTGATGTGTATCGGTTGGGTGGGTCGATATTTATATCCCTACATGATGTGTACCAGGGGATGGAGTTGGTGTACAGCGGATGGATTATTGGGGTGGGTTGCACTGCATTGCATTGCATTGTATGTATGATTTTATGGTGACTGATGAATGCTAGTTACTTGTCGAGGGTTATACACACTGAGTTTGTAAAAACTCACCCTCCTCTTTTATTTTTCTCAGCTGATGCTCAGTAGAAGGTTCGATGTTCAGAGGGACTCTGAGGTGGCCAGCTAGCAAGACGACTTGGACTTGTTTTCTTTTAAAAAGCATATAATTTCTAGTTTATTAAGTAATTTCAGACTGGAATGTGATAAGGCCTTCCCTTTTGTTATTATGTGGATTATTATTTTTATGCGTTGTAATCATGAGGAGTTGAACATGGGTTCCCTAAATCATAGCTTGTTACCCGCAACTAAATTTATTAAAATGACAGGGTTTCATAAATCGTATGTTTTAAACAAGTTTTCATGAATTAAAAGGAGTTTATATAAGTTAATGAAAGTTTCTCATTTTAAGGAAGGGTTTTCAATGAAAACAAGGTTTTCGATAAAACACTTCAATGTGACGCACCAGATTCGACCATAATGTCCGGGCCAAATTTGGGGTGTTACAGCTGGTGCGAGACACGGCCTGGGCAGCTGAGCTGGAGCAGCAAGTGTAGAGGCACGGGGAGGCCACTAGCGCGCCTATGTGCGAGGGCTACTGGGCGCTTGGGCGTGCGGCGTGCAATAGAGCTGGGGCTGCTGGGCGTGTACTGGCCAATCAATTGGGCAATGCTGCTGCTAGGTGTTCAGCTAGGAGGTTTCGACACTTAAAGGTTTTGGTGTTTTTGGAGTGAATGGTGAATGAATGAGAATAAGAATGGATGAGTGGAATTTATAATGGAAGGAGTAGGAAGTAGAGTAGAATTCTTAGAGTAATTTAATAATTAAAATATTCTAATTCTAATTCTTATTCTACTCAAAGTTAACAACAATTAATAATTAAATATATGCATATTAAATTATCATTACTATTAATTTATTAAAACAAAAATAAAAAATGATTAAAATTAAAACTAATCCTAACTCTATATAAGGTTGATAATAATTATATATATTATAATGGATATAATTATATATTAATAATTATCATCTTTTTTATTAAATTAAAAACATTTATTCTAGAAGCCTTTTGAAAATATTTACAAAAAAAGGCATCTAATTTTTATTATTTATGGAAAGAGCAACCAAATTTTAAAAATAATTCAATTAAGTCCCTAGAGTACTTAATGAAAATTTGAAATTGAGTTGCAATTTAAATCTTGGATCAAAATTGACCCTTTTATTTGAAAAACTAGAAATTTAATTTTCTATTTAGGGAATAATTTCTCGAAAAATTATGTTAAAATTAATTCCCAAGAAAGATTGGAGGGGTTACAAGCTGTCCCGCTTAAGTTCCAATCTCCTAGACATAATTTATTTAAACATACTAATCTCGAAAATATACCCTAAATTATTTATTAAAAAGGAAAATAAAAAAAATTAAACATCTGATAAAATGAAATAATTTTGATTCCATTCAATCTTATCTCTCCAATAATGTTTCAGACACTGAGCATTAACTTGAAAATTACCTCCCTTACCTTGGAGTTCAACAACTCCGTACGGATAGACGCGATGAATTGTAAATGGAACGGACCAACGTGATTTTAGTTTACTTGGAAAGAACCTTAATCTGGAATTAAATAACAAGACTTGCTGACCTGCTTCAAATTCTCGAACTCGAATGTGCTAGTCATGCCATTTCTTAAGTCTCTCCTTGAGTAGTTTGGCATTTTCGTACGAGAACATTCGAAATTCCTCTAGCTTATTGAGTTGGAGCATCCGTTTCTCTTTAGCAAACTTAAGATCCAAGTTAAGTTGTTAAAGGGCTCAGTAAGCTTTGTGCTCTAACTCCAAGGGCAGATGACAGGCTTTCCAAAAGACCAACCTGTAGGGTGACATCCCTAAAGGTGTCTTGTATGATGTTCTATAAGCCCATAAAGCATCATCCAGTCTTTTGGACCAATCTCGTTGGTTCGGGCAAACTACCTTCTCAAGTATGCCTTTGATCTCCTTGTTTACCAGTTCAGCTTGCCCATTCGTCTGAGGATGGTAAGCTGTAGCGACCTTGTGTTTCACTCCATGTTTATCTAATAACCATTTCAACCACTTGTTCACAAAATGGGACCCTTCATCACTGATGATGGCTCTTGGGGTTCTAAACCTTGTGAATATGTGTTTCTGCAAAAACTTTATCACAACCCTAGCATCATTTGTCAGATATGCTTCAGCCTCAATCCACTTAGACATGTAGTTTACTTCTACCAATATATACTTGTGACCAAAAGACGGAGGGAAAGGACTGAGAAAATTAATACCCTAAATATCAAATAATTATACCTCAATGATGTTTGTTCGAGGCATCTCATTTTTCCTGGTGACATTTCCAACCCTTTGACATCTATCACAACTCTTTATGTAGGCATATGCGTCTTTGAATAGTGTTGGCCAAAAGAATCTAGCTTACAAGACCTTGGCTGCAGTACATGTACCTCTGAAGTGTCCCCCACTCGGAGCTGAGTGACAATGGTATAAAATCTTATGTACTTCATCTTCTGCAGCGCATCACCTGATCATTTGATCTGCACAATTCTTAAACAAGTATGGTTCTTCCCAGAAATAGTACTTCACATCGTGAAGAAAAATTTTCCTTTGATGATATGTCTTATCAGTCAGCATCAAACCACAAGCTAAATAGTTAGCAATATTAGCAAACCAAGGGGTATTATGGACATGATTTACCTTCAGTATGTATTCATCTGGAAACGTCTCTCGAATTGGTATAAGAGGAGAGTTCCTTTCTTGCGGCTCCAATCTGGACAAGTGGTCTGCTACTTGGTTTTCTACTCCCTTTCGATCTTAAATTTCTAGATCGAACTCTTGAAGTAGAAGTACCCAGTGGATCAGTCACAGCTTAGCGTTTTTCTTGGCAAGTAAATACTTAATTGTCGAGTGGTCCGTGTAGACAGTCACCTTGGTACCTACAAGATAAGATCGAAACTTGTCAAAAGCAAACACAATAGCAAGTAACTCTTTCTTTGTTACCGTATAATTTAGTTGAGCTCCTGTCAGAGTTCGACTTGCATAGTAGATGGGATGAAAAACTTTGTTCCTTCGCTGGCCCATAACAGCTCCTATCGCGAAGTCACTTACGTCACACATCGATTCAAATGGAAAATCCCAGTCTGGTGTGATGATTATGGGTGCCGAAACTAATCAACTCTTCAAATCATTGAAAACTCTTAAGCACTCTTCATCAAACTTGAACGTCATGTCCTTCTCCAATAATTTTCATAAAGGTTTAGTAACTTTGGAGAAGTCCTTGATGAAACTATGATAGAAACTGGCGTGGCCCAAAAAGCTCCTAACACCCTTTACAGATGTTGGAGGTGGGAGTTTCTCAATAACATCTACCTTTGCTTTATCAACCTCCATTCCATGTCTTGTTATCCGATACCCTAAAACAATACCTTCTCGTACCATAAAATCGCACTTTTCCCAGTTGAGTACTAGGTTTGTTTCTTCACATCACCTTAGTACCTTCACTAAATTGGCTAAGCAATCGTCATAAGTATCTCCAAATACTGAAAAATCATCCATAAAAACTTCCAAATACTTCTCAACCATGTCAGTAAAAATAGACATCATACATCTTTGAAATGTAGCAGGTGCATTACATAAACCAAACGGCATGAGTCTAAATGCAAATGTACTGTACGGGCAGGTGAATGTTATCTTGTGCTGATCTTCCAATGCTACTGTAATCTGATTGTACCCCGAGTATCCATCGAGAAAACAATAATAGTCTAGCCCTGCGAGTCTGGTCTAAAAACGACAAAGGGAATTGATCTTTCCTAGTCGCCTTGTTCAGCTTCCGATAATCGATGCAAATTCTCCATCCCGTAACCGCTCCAGTCAGTATCAACTCGTTATTCTCATTTTCAATGACCATGATACCTCTTTTCTTTGGCACGCACTGGACCAGACTTACCCATGAACTATCTGAGATGGGGTAAATTATACTCGTATCTAACCACTTAATGATTTCTTTCTTTACTACGTCCTTCATGATGGGGTTTAGTCTTCATTGTCCATCAATTGTCCCTTTTCGCCAACTTCTAGTATGATCTTGTGCATGCATAAAGACGGACTTATTTCGCGAATATCGGTTATGGTCTATCCGATAGCCTTCTTGAATTGTTTCAACTCCAAGATGAGTTTCTCTTCTTGCTCAGTAGTTAATTCTGCTGAAACAATCACAAGCAAAGTAGAAGAGTTACCTAAATAAACATATTTTAGATGTGAAGGTAGTACCTTCAGTTCTAATTTAGGTGGCTTCTCGATTGACGCTTTTGGTTGGGCATAATTCCTATTTTCTAATTCCAAAGATTCAAAACGGGATTGCAGATTAAATCCCCTTTGATTAGCTTCTAGTAAAGCTAAGTTTTCATCCTCCTCTTCATCATTCGAAGGATTTGATGTCAAAATTTGTTCCAACGGATCCTCAACATAGTTGAGCTCCTTCTCCACTATTAAATCCTCTAAATCGGATACTACAGAACAATCATCAATTGTGTCAGGAAATTGCATAGACTTAAAAACGTTAAATGTTACCTGATCATCCTGAACACACATAGTAAGCTCGCCCTTCTGCACATCAATAAGGGTCATTTCGGTTGCTAAGAACGATCTTCCTAAGATAATTGGCACTTCTTTGTCTGCTTCAAAGTCTAGAATAACAAAATTAGCAGGGAAGATAAATTTAGCTACACGTACCAATACATCCTCGATCTTTCCTTCTGGATGTGCTAAAGATCAATCCTCTAATTGAAGTGTAACCGTAGTAGGTCTAACTTCACCTATCCCTAACTTCTTAAATATTGACATATGCATCAAGTTAATACTCACACCTAAGTCACATAATGCCCTACCACAATATGTTGCTCCAATGTTGCAAGGGATGGTAAAACATCCAGGATCCTTCAACTTTGGGGGGTAGTTTGTCTTGAAGATATATATTGCATTCCTTCGTCAGAGCTACTGTCTCAATTTCTCCATGTCTTCATTTTTTGGACAGGATATCCTTCAAGAATTTGACGTAGTTCGGCATTTTCTCAAGTGCTTCAACCAACGGGATGTTGATATGAAGTTGCTTGAGTACGTCTAGGAACTTCTTGAATTAAATCTCTTACTTCTACTTTTGAAGTCTTTGAGGGTAGGGTGGTGATAGTTTCTTCATTAGAATTGGATGATTCATCTTTTGTGGTGATTCTGCATCTAACGGAGTTGTGAGTTGATTAGAATTAACTAGTTCTGAGGTTACTTTGTCAAATTTTGCAGACTCTGGTTCTGGTGAAACTGGAATTTCACCACTTGGTTGAACTTCCTCTGAGTCTTGAGCATCAGCTGGCTCCTTTTGAATTTCGACGGTGTTGGGCTCTAATGTCTTTCTACTCCTCAATGTCAATGCTTTACAATGCTCCTTCCCTGGATTCCTCGGATTCTCCGTATCATTAGGTAAAGCACCTTGTAGTTGGTTTCTGAGTTCAGTTGCAAGCTGGCCTATTTGGTTTTCCAGGTTTTTCAATGTAGCTGCTTGGCTTTGGATTAATGCATCATTCTTGGTCATGTATGGCTTCAACAAATTTTCTAAGCTATTGGATGATTCAGCTTGAGCTGGTTTCTGAACTAGTTGGGGGAAACTAGGCGGCTGGGTTGGTCTGGGTTGGGTGTAAGTGTTACTAGTTCTAGCCCCTTGGTTACTCTAGGAAAAATTGGGGTGATTTCATCATGTTGGGTTATAAAAATTGGATTGTAGTCCTTGCCTTCCTCGATTTTAGTTCTGGTTACCTATGTAGTACACGGATTCTGGGTTCGATGGGTATTCTTCAAATAAATGTCCTTTCCTACAATAAACATAGGCTATATTTTCAAATTGGTTAGGCAGCTGTGCTGCAAAACTGTTAGACCCATTAGTAGTAAGAGTTTTTAACATTGAGGATATTGATAATACCTGAGATGCGAGCAAAGTAAGAGCGTCTACTTCATGTATTCTAGCAACTCGTCTTCCTAACGCTGCTCGATTGGTTGGCCATTAATAATTGTTGCTGGTAATACTCTCAATGATTTCATAAGCCTCATTATAAGACTTAGAAAGGATAGCACCGTTGGCAGAAGCGTCCACTACTATCCTCGTATGAGCATTGAGACCATTATAAAATGTCTCAAGTTGGATACAATGTGGGATTCTGTGATGAGGGCACTTCTATAATAATTCTTTGTACCTTTCCCATACCTCATACAAGGACTCATCATCCATTTGTTGGAAGGCAGTGATCTCGTTCCTCAACTTAGCATTCTTGCTAGGTGGGAAATACTTCATAAGGAATTTTTCTGCTAACTCCTACCATGTAGAAATTGAATTTGGTTGCAATGAGTTCAACTAGGCTCGAGCTCTGTCCCTTAGTGAATATGGGAACAACTTCAAGCATAATGCATCTTCGGGTACTCCGGCTAACTTGAAGTAATCGCTCACCTCCATAAATAGTCTTAAGTGTAGGTAAGGATCTTCGGTAGGCATTCCACTGAATTGGCCCACTGTCTGAAGCATCTGGAACATGATTGGCTTCAGCTCGAACTGTTGTGCCTCGATTTCGGGTCTCCTAATACCCAGATTGAGATCATTAAACACTAGCACGACATATTGTCTTAAAGCTCTATCCCTATCATCAGCAATAAGGATAGGATTTTGTGCAAGGTTTGCTCCGTTTCCTTGATTCGAATTTTCAAAGTTCATCTCTTCGATCCTTCTCTGATTCGCTTATCTTCTTCACTCTCGAAAAGTTGTTTCTATCTCAGGGTCTACAGGGAGTAGATCTGTAACTACCTGAATTTTACGGTTATCGAAAAAGTATATTTTCGGGTCTCCGTTTTTGAAAAATAGATTCGTAAATATTTATTAAAAATATTTACAAATTTAATTGAGTGGTTAATTAGAGTTTAATTAAGTGAATTAGCTTAAATTAAGGATAATTGAATATAAGGATTAAATTGAATAAAATGTGAAAGTTAAATTATAGATTGATAAAAAGTAAAAAGGACCAAAATGGCAAATATGCCATTTATCATAGGTGAGGCGGTAATGGAAAGAAAAAAATCTAAGATTTTTCTTTAGAATATATATTATTATTAATTATTAATAATTATTATTATGGTTTCATATTAATTGTTAATTATTATGAAATAAATTAAAATAAAGACAAATGTGTGGCAATAAAAATATACATGTGTAACAAATATTATACATACAATTGTAATACATGTAAGTATTTACTTATTATTTAAGTAAATATTAATGTTATTATTATTATTATTATTATTATATTATAAGATATTTATATGATAAATGAATTAAATAAAGACAAGTGTATGGTAATAATTTGATAATTTGATAATTTGATACAAGTGTATTAATAAAAATACATACATTTGTAATACTTATATTTAATTATTAATAGATATTTATTATTTATAAAATATAATTATTAATTAAGTAATTATATTATAAGATTTTTATGTAATAAATAAATTAAATCATGACAATTGTATGGTTACAAATGGATACATATGTACTAATAATATACATATATATAATAAATAAGTATTACTTATTTAAGTATAAATAATATATATAATAGTTTAATGAACATAAAAGAAAGAAAAAGAATGAGAATAAAAGAAACAAAGCAAATGAAACAGAGAAGAACAGGGGAGAAAGAAAGAAAGAAAGAAAGAAAAGAAAGAAAGAAAAGGGAAAATTAGAGTTTGAAGGTTTGGAAGTTAATAGGTAAGTCAATTTAGTCATTTTTACTTAATTTTGATGTTTTAGAAGCTTTGGAATAAGGTTTTGATGAAATTAAGTTGATATTTTGGAAGTTATTAGATTTCTAGATATTGTTCATGTTGAATAAAATGATGAATTAGGGATTAAATTGATAGAATTTCAAGTTAGAAATGAAATAAGGATTGAATTGTAAAGTAAATCATAAGCTTTGAATAGTAGGGGCTAAATTGAAAGAATTTCAAAATTATGGTCCTATGGTGAAATTAGAGAGTTGAAATTAGTTTAAAGTGGAAATTGAATAAAAATATTGAGCTAAATGTAAAGAATAAAAGTTAGTCTTGGTTTAGGGACAAAATTGGAATTTAGGTAAAAGTTGAATAAAAATTGAAATATTCAATATGAAATTGAATGGTAATGTATTGATAATATTTAATTGATTTCCGTAGCTAGCGTTGTGCTGGAAAATCTCGGCTAGGCAAGGAAAAGACAAAGCCGACGGTGGATAGCTCAGAAATTACGGTTTGTATTTCTATAATCCAAACTTAATACTTAATTGTTGAATTTATTACTTGATAAGTATAGTAAGTATTTAGAGGTAAATATTTGAATAGGAATAAATATTGATTGGAATTAAAGAGTGAATTTTATTATTAATTGTTAGATCTTGAATGAATGTTATGGCAAATAATTAAAGTGTGAATTATTGGTATTGTGTTTATTATTGAAATGAATTGATTTGAAAATGTGGTGAAATAATTATGAATATGTGTTTACTGTGGAATTTGATTATATGTTAATGAAAAGTGAATTGAATTATATTGGATTGTATTGATTTATTAAATTATGTGATTAATTGAAATATATACATATTGATTGAAAACCGAAAATTGGTTAAATACCCTATTAACAGTATCGGGCTAAGTCGGATATAGTTAGCATGCCATAGGATTGGAAGTGTACAGGGATATTTCGATTTTGTGTCGATGAGACACTATAAGTGTCGCGCTTCATTTTATTCTTTCGACGATTTGTTTCAAGAGGTACTCCGCCTTCATCATTATCAAGCATCGTTCGGATTTGTTTGATGATGAGGTACTCGTGTGTACCGCATCGCCATCGTTATCGCATTACTATTACCGTTATTGACACGGTGTATTCTAGCTTTGGCTGATGAAACACTGTGTGCTATCTCGGTGTGTGGGTTGGATCCGTGTATCCGTCTAGGTCTGAGTCATGTTAATAGGGGTAAATAAAGGTACTAAAAATTGATTGCTACTGAATAATCGACTGCTACTGAATCAGTGACTATTACTGAATAATTGAGTACTACTGAATAATTGACTGATATTGAATAAACGACCGTTACTGAATAATTGATTATTACTGATGACTGACTGTTACTGAACAATAAAGATCAATTGGTTGTTACTGAATATTGGATAGTTACTAAATGTCTAAATGATACTGAATATTGGTTGAATGATGATGAAAAAATCGATTGATATTAAACAAACACTGAAATTGTATATATATTTCATTCAAATTGTTTAATAAGTTAAAACCTTAGTATTATAAAATGAAAACAAATTATTGAACTATTAAGATTATTAGATTGAAATCTCAAAGTTCATTGGTATATGATTTAGTATTGATTTAAGTATCGGTTTATAGAAATACCACTGAGTTCATACTCAGCGTACGGTTTGTTTCCGTGCGCAGGTTAGGTTAAGCTCAGATCATTGAATCAGTATCTTAGGCCGATCCCGAACTCAATAAGGTAAAGCATGTTAATTATTGATAATGGCATGTACCTAGGATGTCTTAAGTGTGTTATTTTGTATTGTGATTGTAATAGTGAAATAACTAAATTGATAATTGATAATGATACATAATAAGTGTTTTAAGTCAAGTATTGGATAATATATAAAATATGTTTGGATTGGTTTAGTATTGGTATTTATATTGGTTGTGGTTTTAAATTTGCAAGGTTGGCTAGTATAGTGTGAAAGGCTCATTATTGAGTCCACACGACCTGGCACACGGGCGTGTGACCAGACCGTGTGAGACACATGGCTTGCACAGGGGTAGGTTGTTAAGCCGTGTGTCCCCTACACCCTAAAATGTCAAAACAAAATGCTCAGATTGTGCCACAAGGGCAGAGACACGACTGTGTGTCTCAGCCGTGTGAGGGACACGACCATGCACCACGGGCGTGTGTCCTGGCCGTGTGAAATTAATTGTTCTTAAGTAAGAAGTCAGAAAGTTACATGGGCCCACGACATGGCCGTGTGACCTAGCAACATGGCCGTGAGACACACAGGCAATCCACACGGGCGTGTGGATACTATGCATAAGGAAAAATCTAAAATTTTGAGAAAATTCGTAGTGATTTTAAATTAGTCTCGAATTGATTTTACTGTTCATATCGAGCTTTGAGGGCCCATTAAAGGGACAATATCTTCAAATTACGAAGGAGTGAACATGTATTTTAATTAATGCCTATATTGAACTGTACTGGTCGATAATACTCTGTAATCCTATACCGGCGATGATATAAGGTTAGGGGGTGTTACAAGATCGATGATCCGGTCAATACTCATAAACACCTAAAATTATCACAGAAAAATTAATTAAGTTAAAATTTAAACAAGAAATTAAACCAAAATGCAAAACTAACAAATTCACAAATAATGACTTTTTAAAATAGTCCCCAGCAACGGCTCCAAAAACTTGGAACGACGGAAATGTCCAAGTGTGCACAATTGTAACAAGTAATAAAGTGACAAGTAAATGTTGAGTTATCGTACCCACAGAGACTGTGAAAAGAATTATTTATGAATGTAATTTAAAACACTTTGGTGAAAAAAATTATTTTGTTTTGAAAAGGGTGATTAAGAAAAAAATAGATTTTAAACTAAATAAAAATAAAAGTTCTAATGCACGATTTCAAAATATGATTTAATCAAAATGACATAATTGTGTTGGATTAATTACATTTCTTTAACTTAGAATTATTAAACTCATATTTATGTTGTTATGAATATATTTGTGGCAACTCAATAATTTGCTAACTTATGAACATACTTACCTACACAAATCCATTCATCTCTTAACATATCCCTATGTCAATTCAAAAGATAAAACAAATTTTAATAAGCAAACATGTTATTGCACATACATTCTCATTGAATTGAACTAATCTCTTGCATATTCTTATGTCAATTCAAACGATCAATTAAATCTAATGATAACATAAAAGACTATGTGAGGTAACAAGGTATCCTTACCTTGAAACAGTTTAATCACAATAATCTTGCAACTTATGTAAGGCAAGTGTATCGCCAGATACATGACTAATTTAACCTTCAGCTACCTTAGAAGAATAAACATGCACTGATTAAGTAGTGTGTCAATTAATTACAATTTCAATCCGTTTAAATAATTAATTCATTAGTTCTCTCACAATTATAATGCGAGAATAACTTAGGCATGATTTTACTTAATCAAGCATTTTACCGAAGCCTATAACAGCATAAACACAATTTTAATAATTTAAGAGGACGAAATGTAGTCAACCCAACACAAATTAAATTCAAGCTAAGCTGATTAAACTAACCATTCCAACAACATAAATATTCATAGATATGTTCATCACAAAAACAACAAAATTTAAAGAGATAGGGAACAAGAATCAAATCTGGTGTTTTTCCGTGGCTTGACTAGGTTGCTCCGTTCTTCCTTCTTTGTTGTCCTCGTCGACCAAGGTTGCTATGAACACTTCAATGTTGCTCCAAAATGGCTGATGAATGCCCCTTTTTCAAGAGGAGAAATCTACAAGAGAGCAATGGACTTTGAATGGGAAAATGAGAGGAGAAAATAAGAGAGGAGAGAAGAGATGTGAATGAATGAGGGATGCTTTGAATGATTAGCCAAGGGGGATTTTTATAGCTGAATGTGTAACACCCCATACCATGTTCGACTCAAGGAACCTGATGTAGGAATATTACATTTGGTGCCAAAGTAATTCTTGGCTAATCACTAATATATTAGAACATAAAAACGGACACTTGGAACATACTTAATATTTTCCTAAGTACATGCCATTCTATTCAAAATTTTAAAACATACCCTATTGTAGTGTAATATCCCGAATTAGGGCCTAGTCGGAATAGTGGTTTTGTGACCACAAAATTCGAGATAGAAATAATTATTTTATAATTATTTTTAGGTTTATGATATGATTGCATGATTGTGTGAAAATTTTGTGACGAAATTTTATGCATAAAGTGCTTAATTTGAAATTAGGGACTAAATCGAATAAGTTGCAAAACTTGCATTCTAGAAGTTTTTAGTATGAAATTGCTTTGAAATATTAATTAGGAGGTCTTAAATAGCAATTTGACCAATTTTAAGTTCATGGACAAAATTAGGACATGGAAGGAATTTTTGAAAGTTTAGTAGTAAGGGCATTTTGGTCATTTAGGGGTAAAATGAATTAAAATACAAAATTAAAAGCCAATTTTGCTCATCTTCAACCCCATGGCTGAATATAGCAAGGAGAAACCATGGATAGGGTTTTTCAAGCTTCCAAGCTCGATTGTAAGTCCATTCTAGCCCCGTTTTTCAAGTTCTTTACGTTTTTGAGATCCCGGTAGCTCGATTTAGCTTATGCTAGCAATAATTTAACCTAGGGTTTATATTTGGAAAAATACCCATAGGTAAAATTTGTGTATTTTGGTGTTTTATGATAGAATATGAGGTTTTAATTTATGTTAGACAACTTGTGCTACTCGGTTTTAAGTGAAAACGAGCAAAAGGGCTTAATCGGTAAAAATACCTAATAGTCATAAGTACATGATAGAGTGAGAATTTGATGTTGCCATAGAAGGTAAAAATGATCAGCATGTCATAAAACATAAGAAAATAGGCTGAATTTTAATTTACGAGCTTTGGGGCAAAAGTGTAAATATGCAAAAGTTTAGGGGCAAAATTGTAATTTTGCTAGAATTTGAATTAAAGACTAATTTGATAATGTGAGTATTAAATAAGCTAAATGTGTTATTTTAGATCAAGAAAGACGTGGAATCGACCCCAATCGAGGAAAAGAAAAGATTGTGGACTAAATTGCAAAATCTTTGTATTTTGGTACCAAGGTAAGTTCATGTGTAAATAATGTAGCATAATTGTTATTTTTAAGTTATTGATGTTAATTATATGATATGTTGATTTTTATCATGAAATATATGCTTGTGGTTATTTTCGAATAAAATACAAATTATGTGAGCTACTTGTTAAATATAAATTGTTACTGAGTATTGGTTTTGGTATTCTACGGAAGACGGCAAGGATATGTGTTTGAGCAAAATCCCGTTTGAACCTTAGGAATAGATTAGGATACAAGTGACATGTCACTAGGATGGTTGAGCATCCGAACTCATTGAGTTGAGTCTGAGTTCACTTACGGATGCGAATGTCCGAACTCGTTGAGTTGAGTCCGAGTTCACTTATGGATGCGAACGACCGAGCTCGTTGAGTTGAGTCCGAGTTTGCTTATGGGCGGGTTACATAGTAGCTTGGCTACATATGTGGCACTTATGTGCAAACTTTCCATGTATCCGAATTATTTCCGATGTGTTCAACGGGTAAAGTTCTACTCAAATGGAGGAATACTCAAGATGAAAGGGACGTATTGGTAAGTGTTGTGAAATGGATACTTTGAATAGGTATGTACTTAACCCTCGGGTTGAAAAATCAATATAACAACAATATGGTAAGATGATAAATGAAAATATGATATGAATGTCTTGGTGATGATTATGCAAATGATGTTTTATGTTTGCTTATATGGTTATGTTACTTGCTATTTGCATGTGAACTTACTAAGCATTTATGCTTACTCCCTCATTTTCATTCCTTGTAGTGTTGACAAGCCAGCTCAGAAATCGGGAACGGTCGGAGGCAAGCTCACACTATCCGTATACCATCTTGGCATAATGGCTTGTATATTTTGAGTATGGCATGTATAGCATTATAATCATTTTGTATATATGGTCTTATGATATGGTTATTGAGTAGTATAAAAATGCTTGGTAATAATTAGCCATTGGAATGGCTAATTATGATCATATTTGGTGTTATGTATGTCAAATTGCTAGTTAATCCATGGAAACCATGAAATAGGTAAAATTTACCATAAAATAGATTGCACATGATAGTAGCGTGAATTTGAAAAATCATTAAAAATAGTAGAGATATAATTAGATGATGAATAAAATATGGAATTGAAGAATTATGAGTCTATTTTCATATGGAAGAAACGAAACAGGTATATGAGTTATATTTTATGAGATGTTTAAATTTTTGTGAAACAGGGCTAGAGCGATTTCTGGATCCCCTGTTCTGACTTTGGAAATTCACCACACGAAATTTTCACACAATCATGCAATCATATCATAAACCTAAAAATAATTATAAAATAATTATTTCTATCTCGGATTTTGTGGTCACAAAACCACTATTCCGACTAGGCCCTAATTCGGGATATTACATGTAGCTTGAAGATGTGATGAGATGAAAGCTTGCAATCTCAAAATTCAGCTCTTTAAAAATTCCTGTACCTAATCTGCGCACGGAAACAAACTGTACACTGAGTATACACCCTGTGGTATTATTATAATTCAAATACTTAAGGTAAAACAATATATATATATATATACATTAAATCTTACCCCTATTTTACCTTTAATAAATCTTTCATGCATTTAAACTTTAAATTTATTCTAATAATATTTATCTTAAATAGCTTTTCTTCATTTTATTTTATATGTCTTTTTATTTTATCAATATCCATTTCATGCATTTCATCAAATTTCATGCATTTCATCAATAACCATATCATAAAATCATTATTTCATATATTTCATTTCTATATCTCAATTCAATAACTTATTCTCAAGAAAATATTCATTTCTATTCATAATCAATCAATAACAATCAGTTGTTCAGTACTTTAATATAATCATTTAGTAATCATCAGTTATTCAGTTACATTAGTCTTTCAATAATTATTTAAACCAACATTTTTCAATAAAAATAATTATAATTAATTCATATGATTATAATCAATTAACTCATACACTATTTCATTATTTCGTATTCATTCTATTTTCACTTCTTATTTCAATATCTCAATTTCGATTCATATTTCAATTCATAATTTCACTTTCTCATACTTTCAATAGTTCAATCGATCAAATTCATTCGATTTTCTCATTTCATTTATTCAACTAATTTCAATATTGACAATTCGATATTTTAACAAATTCATGAACCTTAAGTTCATGCTTTAAATCTCATGTCTCAATTCATCAACCTTAAGTTCATGCTTTAAACTCATAATTTCTTTCTCATACTTTTTAATAGTACGATTAATCAAATTTATTTAATTTTCTCATTTCAGTTATTCACCCTATTAACAAACCCGAACTTTGACGGATACACGGATTCCAACCCAAACACACCAATACGGCACTCAGTGCCTCATCGGCTTTGTCAAAGTAAACAGTAACAGTATGGTACTCAGTACCTCATCGGATTAAACCGAAGTAATTGTAACAGTACGACACACAAGGTGCCTCATTGACTTAAAGTCGAAGTAACAGTACGACACTTATAGTGTTTCATCGACTCAAGGTCGAAGTATCCCTGAACACTTCCAATCCTATGGCATGCCAACTATATCTGACTCATCCTGACTAGTTAATAGGGTATTCAAATCATTTTTCTATTTCAAATTCACTTTCAATTCAATCAGAGTTCAATTTAAATTCACTTTTTCACTTTCTAATCAATATACAATTCAATACCAATACATATTTCAGATAAGCACATATAATCTTACTTTGATTCAATTCAATCCACTTTTCAATCAATACACAATTCACATATTCACCATATTCATAATTAAATTTACTTTTAATCGATTCTATTTTCGATTCATTTTCCAATCAAGTTCAAATCACTAATCACTTTTGAATTAATATACATTTCAAATAATCACATATTTTCTTCATTCAATTCATTTTGATTCAATTCAAATCACTTTTAATTTCCAATTTGTTCACATTTAATTTCAATAGCCATAAACACTTTTAAATCAATTTCATTCAAATCAATATCATTATTTCAATTACTTTCCTAAATTTATCTACCATGCATTTTAATTAAAATATACCAATTAATAATAAATAGATTTGAATTATAGTAATACAAACTCGGATTTACTCAATTATTCCTCGATAACCTTCTTCTTTCCTTTGTGTACCGATACCACGAGTTCCTTGTTAGCTACAAAAATAATAATAATTTACACTATTAATTACAACATTAATTTATAATAATAATAATTGAATTTCTATCCAATTTAGTCCTAACTAGATTTATCTACTTTCTAATTTAATTCACACTCTATTTCTATTCAAATTTCATCCAAACTCAAATTTAACTACAAATTTTCAGTATTTTTCATTAATTTCAAATTTTCCTCAATTTAGTACCTACAACATAAAACTTATAGCTTACTTTACAATTTAATCACTTTATCAATTCTAATCAATAATTCTATCAAACGAATCCCTAATTCATCTTTTTGTTCAACATAAACTATGTTCAAAAACCTTAAAACTTCCAAAACCTTAATTTAATTTCATCAAAACTTTGTTCTAAAGCTTTTAAAACATCAAAATTAAGAGAAAAGGACTTGATTGACTTACCTTTTAAAGTTTTAAAACTTCAAATCCCAAAATTTTCCTTTTCTTTTCTTTTCCTCCTTTCTTTCTTCTTTTCCCATTTTGCTCTCTGTAACTTTCTTTCTTTTTCTTTTAAGTTTGATCTTTGTTTCTTTTATAATATATATATATATATATTAGTTTATATTGATAATTGTTTTTATAAAAATCTATTTAATAACAAATATAATTAATACAATTGTACAATCATATAATTTACATTTGTCTCTATTTAATTTGTTTACCTCATAAAAATCTTATAATTTAATTAATTATCAAATAAACATATTTTATTTAATAATAAAAAATAAAAAATATCTATTTAATTACTAATATTTGTATTACAAATATTTTTATTTTAATTAATACACATGGACTTTATCTCAACCATACATTTGTCATAAATCTAATTTATTTATCAACTAAAAATATCATATTGTAATTATTTAATTAATAATTATCTTTTACTTAATAAATATAAATACTAAATATCTATTTACTAATTAATTATTTGTATTACAATTGTTTACATATATTTTTCAACATTTGTCTATTTTTATCACCTTACACTTGTCATATTCTAATTTATTTTTCTAATATAATAAGATTAAATAATAATAATAATAATAATAATAATAATAATAATAATAATAAAACAACAAAATTTCTAGACATTTCCTTATATGCCGCCTCAACCTCCAAATGTGGCTTAATTACCCATTTGGTCCCTACTATTTTCTTTTAATCTATAATTAAACTTTTACCCTTTATTCAATTTAGTCTTTTTTTACTAATTACTCTAAATTAAGCTAAATTCATCTAATTTAAACCTAATTAAACACATCACTACACTCATAAATATTTCTAATAATTATTTACAAACTCATTTCACTAAAACGGAGACCCGGTATTACACTTTTTCGATGCCCGTGATTTTTGAGTCATTACAGAATGTGGCAGCTAAAATTTGCTAAAAATAGCAGCCAAAGAGATACCCCTTGGCCGGCCATCTATGTGGCAAAGTTGATGGCTTCAACTTTGCTAAATATGGCTTGGGGCAAATCTTTAAAGCCACCAATTGTGGAGGGGCTGAATTGCAATTTGAACAAGTCTTCAAGGGCTTCTTTGCAGCTTAAATAATCAGCTAATGAGTTGAATTGGGTCAGCACTTGGACAGTTTTGGGCTGTCCTTTTCTTGGCCGGTTTGGTTCTCTCGATTTGGTTCAATCAAACCATTTTTTCATAATTAATTAATAATAATTTATTAACCCAAGTTAACTTGGATATAAATTAAAATTAATTAAATTATGAATTAATACACATAATTTTGAACCTTCTTAGGCTGGAAATTAATTTGCCTCGGTACTTCAAATTGTTTCTCGGTTTTGTGCTTTTAGCAGTGTCTGCCGAGCCATTTTTTGCCCTTTGTGAAAATCTGTCGAAAATAACCAAAATTCATCAAAAATAATTATAAAATTAACTAAAATTCAACATGTTTCATATTTTAAGTGCACTTCAATTATTTTATAAAAATTAATTATTTTTCGACAAAAATTTAACCGAATTTACATGAATTTAAGTTAAAAAGGGTATGAAAAAGTGTGTAAATTTTTGTATTTCCAGTTAGCCCTTACCAACCCCACGGAAGGGCCACAGTTGATCGGAACGACACATACAACGATCCACCCAATCACTCCACCGAAAAAGCATCAACTGGCACACAGTTCTCTCCTACTTATTCAGTAAACACAAACCAAAGGAAATTGTTAAAAAGAATGCCCTTTCAAAACCATCAAAAACCCCTAATCAATCATCAATTCCATAATAAGACCTAAGCCAAACCACACACTTACCAGACAACAGCAACCGAATTCGATGACCAAGATTCCCAAACAAACTTGAATTTCGCTTGACTTAGGAAGAAAGTAGAACAGAAAGCAAAAAAAAAAAAAAACAAAAAGAAAGAGGAAGAGAGAAAAAACGTCAAATGTGAAAACTAGGAACTATTTTTTTTAGGAAAATTTTTAGAAAAATAATTTATTTCTTTTGGATAATGCCCACAACATCCACTAACCTTACTAACCGCCTAATCCCTTAAAATACTCTTCCAACTCCCAGAATTTCAATCCCATCAAACCTCTACCACACAACCGACACACACCAAAACAAAAATATTGCTAACCACTCTCCTAGGGATTCAAACACAAGACCCTAGGGTAAGTTAACACCTTACCACTTGAACCAGCAAACTCATTCTTATATAAGTTCATAGAAAATAAACTATAAGCCCAATTGCCAAAGACTAGGCTAGTATAAAAAATAGCTTATTTTTTTTTCCAAAAGTGGGACTTGAACCCAAGACCTTATACGCACACTCAAAACACTTAACTACTAAAGCAAATACACATTTTATAACAAATTTCACAAAAACAAAGTTAAATTACTTAGGGCGTTACATTTATTAACATACCACAACTCAAAAATCAATATAATAATATAAATCATATCTAATTAAACTGTATGAACTTACAAGGGCCAAATTGTAGAAACAACAAAAGTTCAGGGACTAATCAACAACCTTCTATTTTCCATGATTATAAACTTGATCTTGATCTATAATATAGTTTATTTCAATTATTAGCCTTAATTTTCATATTTTTTTTCAATTCAATGCATATAATTCTTTAATTGCAATTTTACACATATGCCCTCAACATTTACACTTTATATAATTTGATCTTTAAGACCAAACAAGCTTATTTTCCCTTAATTAAACTTTATAACTATTAAACTGAATTTATAACAATCTCAAATCAGCCCTCACATACTAAAAATTTCACATAAAAATCATATTTAATTTAATTTATTCAAATAAATCCCTAAACTCAAAGTCATGCAAAATCTCTTAGTAAAATCTTCCTGTTTAACATTCAAGCAAAGTAATCCATCACTAAACTTCAAAAACCTACAATATTCATCAATGACATCTTTCAAATTATTAAACCATTTAGTAAATAAATTCCCGGGTTAGCTAGATAAAGTTAAAACAATCCTAAAAACACAAAATTCATGAAAAATGAATGAAAAATATACCTACATGCAAGACTTCTAAGAGTCGATGCTCAAGCTCATCTATGGATTTTTCTTCCTTTCAATTTGCGGCAAAGAACAAGAAAGATGATAGGATTTTGCTTAATTTTACTTAATTTACAATTTATTATCTATTTACTATTTTGCCAGTAAAATATAATTTAAAAATCAACTAAACTAATTCCACATTTGTCCACTCATGTTCCATATGGTTTAATTACCACTTAGATCCATCAACTCCCATAATATTAACCACTTAATACTTTTAACTATTGATGTACTAACTTTTCAAGCTTTTACAATTTAATCTTTTTAATTAATTAACTAACTAAACAATAAAATTTCATAACCAAAATTTAATACGACCTTAATGACCTTGTAAATATTAAATAATTAATATTTACGGACTAACATGTCGGAATTGTGGTCCCAAAACCACTATTTCTGACACCATAAGGAATCAGGCTGTCACAAAATGTTTCTGTCACAATTAAGTCTATAACTTTCGAATAATTCACGTTGATATTTTGACTACATATTTTTCCTTCACCAGGTCCAGGCAGCCATGCATCATTCCAAATATTTATAGAGGCACCATTCCCTACTTTACAACCCAACCCTTGTTCCAGTAGATGTCGGGCATTCTAGATACTTCGCCAAGTGTTCCCAACTTTTTACTTAAAAATTCCCCTCTTGGGTAAGATTTGGCTTTCATAACCTGTGCTAGTAAGCTGTTGGGCTTCATAATCAACTACAATGCTTGTTTACCTGACAAGACTATATTAAACTTGGATAAGTCCCTAACCCCATACCTTATTGTGATTTTGTTGTACACATAGCTAACCAATTGCACCAATGTATGCCCTTAATTGTTGTTGAATTTTGCCACCAAAATCTGTTAAAAATATTTTCTAATTCACAGCAAAAATAAGCTAGTAACATAAAACACTACATAGCATAAATCAGAATAGCCTGTAAAACTGACTTAGTCAACACCTATTTTCCTCCTACTGAAAGGAATCTCATGCTCCAATTTTCTAACTTCCTTGTTATTCTTTCTTTGATACCAATAAACACATGTTTTTTGCATCGCCCGGCAACCCAAGGTATATTACTTAGGGTTATTTACTATACTTATCCTAAAAATTCTCCCCACTTGCTCCTTATGTTCAATTCGTGTACTAATACTAAAATAAATAAAAAATTTATCAAAATTAACTAACTGACGTGATACTTTTTCATTATCAGCCACCACTTCTTTCATTGCTCTTGCTCCTTCCTCCGTTGCCTCTCCAAATAATATGCTATCATCAGTGAAAAACAGATGCGTTATTGCCAGTCCAATCCTACCAACCTTAGCAACCTTAATTAAACCTTCATTATTTGCCCTTTTAGTTAATTTAAAGAATCCCTCAGCACAAATGATAAAAATATAAGAGCTTAGGGGGTTACCTTGTCTCAATCCCCTACTAGGCCTAAATTCACATCCTTGAACCCTGTTTAGCACTACTAAATAGGACATTGTGGTTACACATTTCATTATTAAATTAATCCAATCGTTGCAAAAACCCAACTTTTGCATAATCTTCTAAATGAAGCTCCATTCCACCCTATTGTAGGCCTTACTCTTGTCAAGTTTTAAATCAAAGGATCCAACCAATCCATCCTTCTTCTTTTTAAGTGAACAAAAATTTTCATAAGCTACTAAGATGTTGTCAGTAATCTGTCTTCCTGGAATGAAAGTGCCTTTATTCTAATCAATACATATATTCAGCACCCTTCTGAACATATTTACTAACACCTTGGAGATTATTTTGTAGATAACATTGCATAGACTTATTGGTTGAAATTGAACCATATTGTTTTGTGAATTAATTTTGGGAATTAAAACAATGTTTGTACAATTGATATCTTTTATGTCCCGCCTCTCCTTTAGTGCATCTAGACAGTATCGAACAACATCATCTCCTATTACGTGCCAATACTTTTGGTAGAACAAAGCTGGAAAACCCTCCTTTCTCGAAGCTTTTAAAGGCACCATCAATTTAACTGGTTCAACAACCTCTTCATTTCGAAAATCAGACAGTAACTCCACATTCATCCTTTTTGAAATACATGGTTGAATACTTTCAAAGATCCTGTCACATTCGCCTACTATATTTGACATAAACAACTCTTGAAAGTAAAGGGAGGCAATTTCAATAATCTCATTATATCCTTCAACCCATTTTCCATTCCCTTTGTTTAAACCACAAATTTTATTCTTCCTATTTTGACCACTCTTAGCCTTATGAAAGAAAAACGTGTTCCGATCCCCCAACTTGAGCCAGTTCACCCTTGCCCTCTGTTCCCCAAAAATCTATTCTTTATCAGCTTCCAACTTTAATGCTAGTTTTATATCAATCATTTTCGCTAAAACATCATCAATAGATTCCTCCTCCGATAATTCTTTAGTTTAGTGTGTAGGCTTTGCTTTCTATCCTCTCTAACTGTATTCATACTAGCCCACCTACTTAGTTTGGATCCAAGCATAATTAATTTATCTCAAACATCTCCCACACTCGATTCCCAACCTCCCACTACTTGTTCATCAAAGTTCTTTTCCAACACCCAATCTGCGTTAAATCGAAAGCAAAATGGTCTTGCTAGTGTTCGACCTCCAATTCTTCCAATCTTATTTAGCATAACCGAGCAATGATATGATCTGTTATGCTGTAGATGTTCAACTGAGTAGCTTGGAAAAATCTCCCACTGGTTAGAATTTGCAACTCCTCTATCAAGTCTTTCCTTTATATTATTACCAAGCAACCTTCCCCTTTCCCATGTAAACCATTGTCTCGAAAAACCTAAATCACTTAAATCGTAGTCCCTTAAAACATCTTGAAAAGCACTCATTCACCTCCCCTTTCTTACATGACCTCTCTTTTTCTCAAAAGAAAACATTACTTCATTGAACTCCCCTATCACAACCCAGGCAAATTACACACTCTCTTTAATTGTCGTAAAAGATTCCAAGAATCCTTTATTAATCCTTCCACGGGTACTCCATAAAATCCAGTAAACCTCTATACTAGTGCTTCGTTCTCTTCTTTAATCACCACATCAATATGTGAATTAGAAAAAATTCGTAGTGTTGCATCTATCTCTTCCTTCTAGCCTAAAGGCAATCCTCATTTTGATCGATCTGTACATACATCTATTGTATTCGTGAACTATAACTTCTCCTTATTTTCTCCATTTTCCTTATGTCTACTTTTGTTTCAACAAGAAACAAAACTTGGGGCCAACAATGTCTCAAACAATTTTTGAGATGACAAATCGCCTATGGTTACCCCAATCTGCGGACATTCCAACTTAGGGTTTTCATTGTGATCGATCGGTCTACATTCTAGCAACCGACACCATTTCATTGTTCTCTTCAAATCTCATTGCTTATACTGGATTCAAGTCTTCTTGACCCTCACTTCGCGTTCTTTGCCTTTTTTTACCTCCTCACTTCGCGTTCTTTGCCTTTTTTTACCTTCCCTAAATGTGATGGATCTATCCTCTACTTCCTACACCACCTCTTTTCCTTTGAATGAAACTTTTTCATCAACAAGTGCATTGAAACAACTAGCCTTAGATTGAATGGTGCCCATACCATATTGTCCATGATATCCCCCCATTCTTCCCCTATTGACCCCAATAGGTTTTGTTGATTGGTTGCTTTCTATCGTTCCTCCGTTATGCTCTCTTCCTATCCTCTCTCCTGTTCTAACCTCTTATCTCGATTCATCCCACAACCATGGATTTGTTAATTTCGTCATTCTCTTTGGTGGCTCCTTTAAGGAAATATCCCACCCAAATTCCACCACCTGTTCTCCTAATGTTAAACGAATCAGGCAGAAACCCTCCCTATGTCCTTGCCTCCCACATAAAAAACATAATATTGTGATTTTCTCATATTGAAATTAGGCATATATTGAATTTCTTTGATCAAGAATAACTTTTTTCTTCCTTTCCAAAGAAACACAAACATCCAATTTTACCTTAATGCGCATTAATTTTCTCACCCCTTGTAACTGATGTCGTATCATAATCCACAAACTGGCCTATGAAGTTTCCAAATTGTTGTGCCATCCCCTCCGACATAAACCATAATGGTAGATTATGAATTTGAACCATGGAATCCTTCCCCTTTTCCATCTTATGAAAAATAGTAAGGTGCCTATTAAAGAACCATGGCATTCCATCTATCACCACTTTAGATCTATCATATTATAGAATCAGAACAATACCCTATTTTTCACCTATATCCGTGATTGAGATTTCCCCTAGAAGGTGCCATAGGTTTGCAAATGTATTCCTCAATGATGGAAAGTGCACAACACTTTCCGTTAATTCCGTCCCACCAAACATAAGTTGTATTCTTCATCAACTCCTACTTCCTCTTCGACGGATCAGACTGATATGTCTTCGACTTCATCTATTGAAATTAACTAACTCTTCTTCCACCTAACTTCCACAAAATAACTTTGCAGGTTTTCTCAACAGTATCAATCGCTGACAAATAGATCTCAAAAGATAAAAAGCGAAACAATTGTGCAAGGGTTTGCAGACTAAAAGAAACATGCCATGATAGCAGACCTTTCTTAATTCATAACATAATATAATTGTAAAAATTTTGTTATTATAATACTTAGATTGGAGTTTCAATAAGAAGGATGAATTATAGGTATTAAATATTTATATAAATAATGTATGTTATATTAACTTTAGCCTATGTTTAATTATATTAACGTAATATTTATATTATTCTTAATATCATATATTATTTTATTTATTTCTTCATAAATAAACTGAACATTATAAAAAGGAAAAAAAATATATTTTTTAATTTTCATGCAATATAACATGATTAGTTTTTTTTTTCGTTCAAAGCACGGGTTTATGGCGTGTATTATTTAATTTTTAAAAATGTAATATATAAAAATTTCTATTAATATTTTAATAAAAAATAAAAAAATATTTTATGTGATCACATTTATTTATAAAATCGGACTTCAGAGCATAACAATAATAAATTTATTTTTCTTTGATAATTATTTTCAAAAAATAAAATGTTATTTTTAGAACAAATAAAAAAAGATAGGGTCTAATTTTGTAATTTTAATAAAGAAAATTCTTAATTTTTAAAAGATTGGAAACAACGAGAACTTAAAATGTGTGAGTTAGGAATGTTGAGCACTTTTAAATAATTTTAACAAAATATGGATGGGTTTAAAAAGGAATATACCTATTCACAAAAGCTATAAATCTCTATTTTATTTCCTTAAAAATTTTTCTTGTTTATTTATTTTTAAAATTATTATTTTAATTTGAAAAAAATAATAAAAGCAAATTTTTCATTTAAATAAGTAAATATAATGGTTGTGACTAAAATAAATAATTTATATGTAACCATTAATTTCAGAAAATAATCATGTAATGATGACAATATGGGTTAATTAATATATAATTATATAATTTTATATAAAATAACTATAGGATATATATGATATGATTTGTCATAATATTATCTACATTTGTAACAAATACATTTACTATAATTGATAAATTTTGTGTTTTATAGAAAAATATTTAAAAGTAATATTTCTAATATTAACTACTTCCGGATGTATTTCAAAATTAATTTAGCTAATAGCTAAATCGATTAGAATTAGCAAGCATGTTAATTGTTGATCTTCAATACTTCATGATATAAGAAGAAAAACGATCATTTAAAAATAATAATATTAAATTATTAAATATATTTAAATTGATTTAATAAAATAAAACTTAGTAGCAATAAAAATATTAATTACTATATGAAATTAATTAGGAAATAGTACTAATGGACTAAAATCAAAGATAATCCTAAATAATTTATAAAAGTTTACCGTTGTAAATAAAAAGTAGAACTAAATTGAAAAAAAGAAAAGAAAATAATTAAACAATTAAATCTACAGATATAAAAGTTTCTTTTTATCCTCAATACTTCAATAGTCGATTAAAATTAAAATAATAAACAACAATTTCTAATTTCTAATTAATTATTTAAAATACTATTATTATTTAAAAGCTATTATAAAATAAAGAGAGATGGAGATAATAAAGAACAAAAAAAAAATTATGAAAGTAATAGAGAATGTACTTTATTGATCAAAGGAATGATTACAATGCTTCATCAAAGTCTCTATTTATAGGCATAAGAAATATAAAAAAACTAGATATCTAATTCTAATAACTATTAGAATTTAAAGTACATTAAAACTTTATCTTGATCATGATGAACATCCATTTAATAAGATATTTCTAACACTCCCCCTTGGTTATCCATTGGTAGATAATGTGCATCGCTAAAACCTTATTAGGAAAAACCCTATGGGATAAAAACCTAATGAAGAAAAAAAAATATATTATCTATCATACGCATAATATGCTACCTCATTAAAAACCTTGTCAGGAAAACTCAAAACCTTGATTAAGGAAAAAAGAGTGCAACGCGTATTTAGTCCCCCTTATAAAAAGCATCACATATTTTCTCATATTTTACGTATTCAATCTTAAATACTAATTTTTCAAATAACTATTTTAATGTATTTGCTAAGCATTTATATTACCATTTTTTTAAAAGTTATGATTAAGGAAAATTTTGGGAAATATATTTTGATCTCTTTAGGAGATTCAACAATAATCATAACAAACTTTAATCATGATTCTTTTATAAAAATACAAATAGGTATTTTGGATCATTTTATAATCCTCCTTCAACTACTACACTAAGTCAAATTTACCACATATGTTTAAATTATTTTAATTCATATAAATGAACAATTTCTCAAGAATTTCAATATGCTTCTAGCATCCTAAATCCTTCAAGAATTTTAATATAAACTTTGCTATATAGTGTTTCATAAAAGGTTGTAACAATAACCATTAGACGTAAGTTAAATCTTTTATGAATTGTCAATTTAATAATATATCTAAAGGTTATTGCATCCACCACAAAAGAATATTATATCTTTTCATAATCAATTCCAGGACTTAGCGAAAAACTTTATATTTTTATTCTGCTGTTGCAAAACTATTCCAATTGCACCCTTACTGGCTTTATACCTCTAGATATTTAGACTACTGGTCCAAAAACTCCACAAATTTAATTGTACTTTAGTTGTGTCTTTCTTTTTTGTTCAATTTATTCCATACCTATATTTCTCAATAGATTTATTCAAGATCCTCCTTTTATTTCATTATTTCAATAATAATATTGCATGCAAAATCATTGTCGACCACTTTTATTATTCGTTCCACATTTTCTTGAATTTGACATTCGAGATCTCTTATTTTCATTATTTTAAAATTTAGTTTCAGGTACCTGAATCTCTTCTGGAGTTTTACCTATTAGTTATGTCTTGGGTCTCTTCTGGAGCACCCGTCTCCACTATATGACCATCTAGAAGAATTTTCATCTTTGTAATCGATCAATCTATTATTTATTCTAATTGATTGTCCTACTGGACTTTGATTCAAATTAAAATATTAGATTGTATAAAACACTTGGTTATTCTCATTAAGTTTGTACATACATCTAACAGTTAACTTGTAATGAGTTATCCTTATTAAACTTCTGGTTCAAATTACTCTCCCCTCAACTCATTACAAGTTATTATTTCTCTCCCCCTAATGTCGGGAAAACCATCGAATCAAAATTGTAATCACAAATCATGTCATAATTGAATCTCGAATACATTCAAAACATCTAATAATATAAAGAAACTTGTAATTAATATATATTATCAACTTTCTTTGAGGATTCACTCATCTTTGTGTGTTGTGGTGGAGCAATTGTAACATATACACACATACAAAAATGCAAAGATGAGAAATATTTAGCTCTTGATCAAAAACTAATTGTAATGGGGAGTAGTACAACACGTAAAATCAACATAATCTCATGTTGAAATAGAAAGTATAGTTCTCATAAGTAATGGTTCATAAATAGATCTTTTATAGTCAAATATTTTGCTATTTTGGATCATATTTTATTGTTCATAAATAGATCTTTTATAGTCAAGTATTTTGCTTCTAACCCCTTAATGGGGATGGTGACAAAAGAAGATCACAAAGATTATAAAATAAATATAAATTAATAACCCAATCCTCTCTTTTTCATCCTTTCAAAATAGATATTTATAGCAATAATGATTCATATGAAATATAATATTTTCCTCATTCACAATCTCAATATAAGATCCATTATAAATATATTTTAAAATCAATGGATTAACTATCACAAGATATTAATATATTAGCTCTTCTAGAGCTTTTCACTAATTTTGTACTATCAAATATTGGAATAATATTTGTTTGTTTTAGTACCAAATAAGATAAATACTTTCTATCTATAATGATAGAATTTATTACTACATTCTCATATCTTTCCTCAAAGAATATTAACATAAACAAAATATTTGGGCATATGCCACATGTCTAGTCAATAACCTTTCATATCACATTGATAACATAAGTTATCTTTATCCTTTGAAGAGTTATCTTGAGAACTCTCATTGTTCTCTTATTTATTACTATATTCTCACTTTTATTTGTCCATAATTATATCTTTTATTTTATTTATATTTGCATTCACTTCAGGGAATGCAATAAATCTAGTAAGATAGACTTCTAAACACCTCCATTGATTCTTTATTTCATAATCACCATCGCAAAACATGCGTGGATTTCAAATTAAAATCTATTTATTCATGTTGTCATGATTAGTCTCCAATCATATCCTCAATTACAACAACAATCATGATCTCTATATTTTAATTTTTCATAATTATTATGTACTGCTACATTCACTTTAGGGAATGAAACAAAACTAGTGGAAAAAATTTCGTAGTTTTTCATTAGTAATTACTATTTTTCTTAGTCATTAGAAGGTATGGGATCGTTCGAAAATACTATTAAAGTCATTTTCACAATATTGCTACTGCAAGAGCACATTAGATATTTCAATCATATAGTGTAATGTATTCCTTCGGGGAATATATATAATACAAATACATGAGTATCTCACGTTATTTATATATATGGCTTTAATGTAAAACATATGAAGGTTTTATTCAATATATATCTTCTTGATCTAAAAGATAATATTATATTTTATAAAATTTTGCATCACAAGGAGCTAAAATATAAGCTCTTAAAGAGCTTTTTACAGTTTAATGCAATATTAGCTTTTCAAGAGCATATAATCATTTTATTGTATAACCTTAATGAATGCTTAATTTATTTTAAATAAAATTTTATTTATTCATATAAAAATAAAATGAATAGGTATAAATAAAACATATTAAATGTAACAAATAATAAATTCATATAAATCCTTGTGGTTAGATAATATATTTTATATATCATACCACAACAAAATACAAAATATTATAATGTCAAATTAAAATAACTTTACAGCTATAAAAGTTTAAACATAAACATTTTCTAACCTCCACCTCTTATGACATAATTTCATCTCAAATTTTACAATGATATGAAATTATCACAGACAGGGTGAATATCCCAAAGTTCATGACAAGTAAGTGTTTTTACTCACATTCCACAATAATCATATATCTTAATCAAAATCAAAATTAAACCAATCAATTCTATTAAAAATGAAAAAAATATTTATCTCCACATAAAAATCCCAATAACTAAATGCATGAAGGATTTTGTAAATTCATGGAGATATAGATAGTGAATTATATAATCTGAACTTTTTAATAGAAATCAAATCAAATTTTAAAAGAAGTTGATTAGATTGACTTACATTACCATGGATGAGAAGTAGTGATTATAAACATCCTTTGTAATGAAGAGAAAGAGATAATCCCCAAGCAAATATCAAAAAGCAAACTTTGAGAATGAATCTTATTTCTTGATTTTATATAGATAGCAGTGTCAAATCTTTCACCATCCTTAAGAACAAAAAGTAAAATAAGTTAATCAAAACAATGATAACGTATAATGAAAGAAGAATGAAAAATAATAATTAGATATGAAACATTAAATAAAAGAAACTTCTTGTAAAAAATTTGCATCTTGTCGTCAAAGATATTGGAAATCATGGAGGATAAATTTGATCGTTGATAAAAGGAATTATCACTTTGAGTAAGATCGTGCTGATAATGTGTTATAAAATAAAGGGAGATGGAGAGAATAAAAAACAAAGAAAATATGAAAGCAATAGAGAATGTACTTTATTGATAAAAGGGATGATTACAATGCTTCATCAAAGTCTCTATTTATAGGCATAAGAAGTATAAAAAAAATAGAGATCTAATTCTAATAACTACTAGAATTTAAAATACATTAAAATTTTATCTTGATCATGATGGACATCCACTTAATAAGATATTCATAACAAAAGCAACCCCTACATAATTTATTAATTAAAATTAAATATTTGGTTTTAGTTATTATTATTTAAATATTTGGTTTTAATTTTATACTTAAATAACAATAATAATTTTCTTATTGATATCTTCACCTATATAATTTTAATTAATAATAAAATCAATTATTTTAAATTTATAAATATATATTTTTGAATTAATATTATTTAAAAAATTTCAAATATTTAATAGTTTTATGAAATTAAATTTTGAAATTTTTTATTATCAATTTTATAAATCTATGCATAGAAAAGTGCGCAATTTAAGTATTTTAAATTTATAAATTATTGATATTATTCAAATAATATATTATAATCTTAAAATCAATTTCTAAAATAACAAAAAATGGAGGTAAATAATAAAATTGCCATGTGTCATCACTGCCAATCAATTATAATAATATATATATTATATAATGTTTTGATAAAAGTATCTAAAGTATGAATTTTAAATGTCTGTAATTTTTTTTATTTACTTTTTCATGTTTTTTTTCCTTAAAATATTAAGGTTGAATGCGGTACATGATTTGCGCTTTAAATGGATTATTAAATACATTAATATATTGGTGTATTATAGTTTTGATTTTCTTAATTATATATTAATTGGTAATACTAATTGTTTAATATTTGGGATTGAATTAGAATAAACAATAATTTTGATATTGAATTAGTTGCTATTTTTAATTCATTGATATGTTAAATTTGAAATTTAATTACGATTGGTTATATGTTAATTGTATTTAGTTATATTTTAATTGTTAATCATGATAATATTTAAAATAACCTTTGTCAAAACTGAAATTTTAACACTTTTTATTGTAATAACATTATTTATTATATTGAACATTCTAATGGCATATTTTAAAAATAAAATATTTGTTTTGCTTGATGAACCTTTAAGATATTTAAAATTTATTTTATCTAAAAAAATAGATCTATTTTGAGATAATTTTAAAAATAGTTTAAATATGTTTAAACTAATTTAAATTTAATTCTTTAAATTTTATCTAAAATTTATTTAAAATTTAAATATATTTTAAAACACATGGCATTCATATGTTATGCTAAATGTCATAAAAGTATAATGTGAATTTTATTATTTAACTAATTCATTGTAGTACAATATATATGATTTGTGGAAAGGTAAATCTTATGAAAAAGAAAAAAAACAGTGGATGGTGGTGGTTATAATGATGGGTGGAATATTAACTTTCCAATGAAAATAAATAAAGGTAAAATATTGTAAAGTTACACACATTTTTTGTGCTCTTCACTTTTAATTATACCTATTATCCACCCGCATATATTAAAAAAAATTAATCAAAATAGTAAAATGAATAAATATTATGGTTATATATATTATTACATTAATGTAGTATTATTTTATTTTATATGTTAAAATTTTTAATAATTTTAAAATTATATCAAATGCAAATAATTAAATAATTTTAAAAATTATATATAAAATTTATAATTTCAAAATTTATTTTAGAAAATTTTTCAAAATTTAAAGATAATAATAATTCTTAAAAAATTCTAAAAAAAACTATAGAAGTTTTTCGAATTTTCAATAAAAATATTTATTTTTAAAATATTTAAAATTTTCAAAATTTAAAAAAAATAACCTTCAAAATAAAGAAAAATGTAATGTCTATTCACAATAGTTGAATGCAAAAGCGCTCATTAACAATGGTTGAATCAAATGATATTATGCTAATATGATAATTTATGTGTATGCAATTGCTAATGCAATACTTTTTTTTATCATATTAATAAATCATTAAAAATTCAAAAAATATTATAATAATTTTCAAAAAATATTAATAACTTGTTACCTTGACTCAGGCTTTTGTAGCCGCCATTGTTCAACTTTATAGAGAATAGACACAGACTCATTTGACAAACTCTTCATGGATTGACACAATCTAAATTCAACCTTTTACTTCACTAACATACACCCAAACAAAACGCAATTCTCAAAGCATACATTTCAAACATATACATACACAATCATACTTCAATATTTCAATATTCGTACACCAATCATCACATACTATATATTCCAGACCGTCAAATAGAACCATATAGCACATCACATTGCTCATACATCATTCATCACAAACTCGAACTCATCAAACTCTATACTGGATATACATACCATCCTCAAAAAACATTCACACAATCACATATATTCTTTAATAATTAATCATATAGTCACATACATAATGTACTATAACATCTCAGATCTCGGGATTACCTTTCAACCAATTTCTTACAGATCTTCTAGTATGAACAGTACATATATAAAAGTCAGCATATAGACTCACCTGACATCCACAAATAGAAACTTGAACTCCAGATTCAACATCTAACAAGAAACTACAACAATTACTGCTTATAAAATAGAAGACCATCATTAAAACTCATTTGTATAGCCTTTACCACCATCTTAAACCCAAATAACCCTCATGCAAAGTCTTACTTCTTCATTTTACTGGGCTTTTTTTAAGTCAGAAGTTTCCCCTCTTGGTGAGCCCAACTTGAGTTTCATTCATAAGAGCATCACCGAGGACATTAACAACATGCTGGCTAGGGATTTTACGAATGGTGAGATCCTTGATGCTTTCAATCAGATGGACCCCCCGCAAAGCCCTTGGGATCCATGGCCTTTCGGGTAGTTTCTTTAAAGAGAACTGGGAGGTGGTGGGTAAAGAGGTTCTTAAGCTCTTTCATGTTGTGTTAGATGGAAACAAAAACATTGCTTGCCTTAACACTACAATGATTATCCTTATTCCTAAGACTAAGGAACCAAATGACATGACTAAATTTCATCCTATTAGCTTGTGCAGGGTGATTTATAAAATTATATCCAAAGTCCTTGCAAACCGTCTCAAGGTTGCCCTTCCGCTTTGTATTAGTTTGAAGCAAAGTGCATTCGTCTCGGGCCGTATGATCCATGACAACATTCTTATCGCACATGAGTTGATGCATTATTTTTAGAGCTCGAAAAGTGGCCCGAACAAAGTCTTCATTGTAAAGCTCAACATGAGCAAGGCTTATGACCGCGTTGAGTGGAATTGTAATAGCCTATTTTTAGTCAAATTGGAACAGTAGTTTCGGGACCACAAATTCGAGGTCAAAATATTTATTTTATTATTATTTTAGTGTCAACAACATGATAGTATGATTGTGTAAAAATTTTGTTAAGAAATTTTATCGTTTAAATGCTTAATTCGATAAAAAGGACTAAATTGCGTAAAGTGAAAAAGTTGTGTTCTAATAGCTAAAGGTGTTTAATAGCTATAGCACTTTAAAATAGTGGTCATTAAGTGGTAATTAGCCCATTAATGAGTTAGTGGATGATAATGGCTTGGTATTTTGTGTAATTATTAATATTTTTAAAGGGTATAAAGGTAAATTAGTAAATACTGGTAAATTAAGTAAAACCAAATTAAGTATCATCTTTTATTCTCCTTCTTCAACCAAATTCTAGGGCTTGAAAAGCCATTTTTAAGCTTTCAAATTTTGGCAACTTTACTTTGCTAATTTGGTATGTATTTTGTCCCATTTTTAATGATTTCCATGTTTCTGGAGTCGTTATAACTTAATCTAGCTAGCCCAGGGACTAATTTATAAAACTGTTAAAGGTTTAGAGTTTTACCATTGATGAATATGTGTGTATCTTGATGTTTGATGATAGAAAATGAATAGTTTTTTTTAGATAAACAACATTTGTTAAGTGATTTTTGGTGAAATTGCAAATTAGGGATTTATTTATGAAAAATGAAAATTATGTGGTAAATGTGTGAAATAATGAAAATTTTGGGCTGATATTGGTACAAGGGAAATTTGGATAGCATGGGTAGGGACTTAATTGCATGAATTTGTATTTTTATGAGCTAGGGACTAAATTGTAAAGATGTTGAATTATTAGGGGTAAAAATGTAAATTTTTCATAATATGATTTTTGGGTTAAATTGAATAGAATGATAATTAAATAAGTTAAATTTGATTATATATAGATCAAGAAAATTGAAGTTCGAATCTAGATCGAGGGAAAAATAAAGTATTGGGCTAGTCAATCCTGTTCCGACGTTTTTGTGATCGAGGTAAGTTCGTATGTTAATAAGTATTAAAATAATCATGTTTTAAATGATTTATTATAGAATTAATTGTGAATACGACCTTACAAAAATGTTCGATGAAGAATCAGCAATGTAAATCCCGGTTGAACCTTAGGAATAGATAGGATACAAATGACATGTCATTAGGGGTTATATGTTTTGGGTGCTGGTTCGTAAGTTTTACCGGTGGATTAGTTTTTCAACATGTGTTGTGGATTCTCGTCAGCTTGTGTGAGCAGACCCATTGATAGCTTGAGAGTGAGCATTATATGAGATATGAGATTGAGATAGCTTTGGCTATGTATTGGCACTTAGGGTGCAAGATTTCTGAGTATTTGATATTATTCCAAACGGTTCAATGGGTATATCGATGAATTGGAAGAGTATGAAATTTATGAGAGCTAGTATAGGTATGTACGTGAACTATACAACCGTTGAATTGAATAAATTGATGGAATTCATGTTTAACCTTTAGATTGAATAAGTGTTAAGTTTTGGGTTTAAATTGAATTACATTATGAGATGTTTATGTATTTGAATTGTAGTTGAATGGTAAGTTTCACTTATTAAGCATACGAGCTTACTAAGCTTTATAGCTTTGTTTGTTTTTCCGTGTTTTATAGTGTTTTCGAAGCTAACTCGGATTGGGAGTTGTCCGAGATCTCATCACACTATCCAGCTATCATTTTGGTACTTTTAAACTTATGTATTTGGTTGTATGGCATGTATAGGTGTTGTGGTTAATATGGTCTATATGTTAGTAATGAATTTGGCCAATTGATTTTGGCTTGTAAATAAAGTATGTTTTGGTTATATGTTTAGCCATGTGATTTGGCTCATTTTGGTATATTTTGTTATGTATATATATATATGCAATGACCTTTTGTTATATGATTATAATTGCTAAGTTAATACTTGTTTGTGGATTGGTATTTTGAGTATCAAATGGTTGAAATTTGAGATTTGTATGCTTGTAGTTTTAGGTAAAATAATGCATATTTGAAATTGACCATATAGGTGATTTGTGAATATGAAATTGGTATGAAATTGATTGGAAAATTGTGATACTTTTGTGTATTAGGATTGGTAGTGTTGATATAGCATGAAATGAACTTAGTTTAGATGAGTTTAAATGCCATTTGAAGATATGGTCATATGCAATTTGGTTTGTGTAGGTGAATGCAAGTTTGGGTGAGAAAGATGGCTTGGAAAATAGCCTATTTTTGTCCACATGGACAGAGACACGGCCGTGTGTCTCAGTCGTGTGTGACATACAGTCAGGTGACATGGCCGTGTGTCCCCTGGTACATAATTAAAAATCAAGTCAGTATGCTCCACACGGTCCAGCACACGGGCGTGTGACTTGGCTGTGTGGCATAAGTCAGTATATCCTACAGTTTTTGCACGGCCTAGCACATGGCTTGGCACACGGGCACACGGGCTAGTCACACGGGCATGTGGTTGGCCGTGTGACCCAAGTCAGGGAGTTACACGGGGTCAGACACGGGCTGGGACACAACCATGTGATCCCATTTCGAATGTCCACACGCCCTGTGACACGAACGTGTCTTTGGCTGTGTGTCAGACCACACGGGTGTGTGTCCCCTGTATTTTGAAAAATTTTCTATGTTTTTCAAAATTTCCTAAGTTATCGGTTTAGTCCCGAACCACTTTTAATGCATGACTTGGGCCTCGTAGGCTCGTATTAGGGAGTTTATGATTGATTGTGAATGACTTTATTTTGGAATGGAAAATGTATGTGAAATGTATGATTGTTTATGAAATAAGTTCAATAATGCTCTGTAACCATATTCCGGCGACAGATACGGGTTAGGGGTGTTACAGAAATTTCTTCAAAAAAGTTATGAAAAAGTTGGGCTTTGAGGATGCTTGGGTTGACAAGATCATGCGATGTGTTTGATCGGTTACATACGTGGTAAAATGTAACATGGTTCTTTCTGTGATTATTGTTCTGGAGTAGGGTCTTCGACAAGGGGACCCCCTCTCCCCTTATCTCTTTTTGTTTTGCATGGAGGCTTTCTCTAGAATGTTGTTACATGTACAAAGTACTAATAATATTAGGGGCATTCGGGCTAGCCAAAATGCCGTTGATGCCTTTCTCTTTGTCAGGAACAAAAAATTGAAGTCGAGGCCTTTTTGAATATTCTTAGGGAGTTTACACAAGTCTCGGGCCAAAACGTTAACCTTGACAAATCTATAGTGTTTTTTAGCCCTAAATGTAACACCCCTAACCCGTATCTGTCGTCGAAATAGGGTTATGGAGCATTACTATAAAAAATAACTTAAAAACATACATTTCTAAACATTTCATTAATCATAGTATAATTCATTCATACACATGCAAGTCGTCCCTTATTTGAGCCCTCGAGGCCTTAGAAATGCTTTAGAAACAACTCAGGACTAAATCAAGAACATTTGAAACATTGAGGAAAAAAGTTAGAAAAATTTAAACTGCAGGGGTCGCACGGTTGAGACACACGCCTATGTCTCAGACCGTGTGACATTCGAAATAGGGACACACAGTTGTGTCTCAGCTCATGCCCGTGCCCGTGTAACTCTTTAACTTGGGTCACATGGCCAAGCCACACGCCCGTGTGCTAGGACGTGTAACTCTCGAATTGGCCATAGACACCCGTGTGCTAGGCCATGTGCTAGGCCATGTAACTGCCTGACTTGCAATCCTTTAAAACCTACAGGGGACACACGACTGTGTCGCATACATATAGTTGAGCCACATGCCCATGTTTGTGGCCGTGTGGACAAGAAATAGGCCAAAATCAAGCTATTTCTTTCACCCAATTCAAGCATGAACCTACAACACATTTGCACATATAACCAATGCCCTAAATCATGTCCAAAACATGCATAAAATGACCAAATCTCTATACCAAATATCCATACAACTAATATGCCAAAAGGCACCTCAATCACGACCATTGAACATGTCTTAGCATAAGCATATTTATCCATAATTCAAGCATACACAACTACTTATTTCTATACCAAAACAAACTCAACTAAATTCCATATCAAACATAACCTAATTAGCCACATTTCAGACATGCCAATACTTACGACTTTGGTCATAAAACCATACATATATTTGACCATATAAACATCAACCATTATAGCATCAAAGTGCCAAAAGCACACCAACCAAATTACCATATTTACAAGCTAAACATAACAACTAGTTCATCAAACACAATTCACCTATACATGCCATTATAACCATGACTAAAACATCAAAATCTATTGATATAATCTTTGGATAGTGTGATAGGTCTCTGAGGAGCTTCCAAACCGATCGAACTTCCGATAATCCATAAAACATAGGAATGAAAAACAACGTAAGCACATAATGCTTAGTAAGTTCGTAAATCATGAGCATAGCTTAACATTTCAATGAAATATCTTATAAAATAGACATGAATCAATCTAACATAGCTTGGCACAAGCCTAAGCATCATCAATAACACAAGTTAGAGATTAAACACATAACTTAGTAAAGTCATCACATGGTAAGATAGATTTCATGAACATAGCATATTTAAACTTATACATTCCATAACCATGGTTATACATGCTTTAATCATCAACAATTCATACCTTTCCATAAGTTCATAACTTAACTATTGGTACACTTACCGTTCCTTCCTTTTTTATGCCTATTGAACCACTTAGAATAATATCGGATATGCGGGAAGCTTACACAAAGTGTGGTAAACACATGGACGAAACCATTCCTTTTCCTTTTCTTTTACATAGATGCTCACTTAAGCCATAAATGGGTCTGCTCACACAAGCTAATAGTCAGAATGTAGCTACATGATACTGCTTGCACAAGCTGACGATTATCCGCAACAAATGCTGGAACTCAGCTATCGGTAGGACATTCAGGACCAGCATCCAAAACATGGTAACCCTAATGACATGTCATTTGTATCCTATATATTCCTAAGGTTCAAACAGAACTCAATAGTCATTGTAACGTCATTGGATTTCAGTCGTAACATGATATGATAACTAGCATAATAGCATTTAATTCAAATAACATTAAAATGCTATTTAAACATACGAACTTACCTCAAATACAAAGACGACGAAATAGAATCAACCAGTCCGAGACTTTATCTTTCCATCGATCTAGATCTGTATAAGGCTTAACTTGATCTAAATAAGAAAATTTAATTCATTTAATATTCATTCTATTCAATTCAATCCAAAATTCATGCTTTTGCAAAATTACACTTTTGCCCCTATTATTTTAATTTCTTTACAATTTAGTCCTCAAGCTCGTAAATTGAAATTCATGCAATTTCATTCACATACCATGCTAGCCAATTTACCTAAGGACTCATATCAACCCAAACAAAGCATTAATGTCACAATTTCATCATAATATTTTACTACTTTTACATAGTAGTCCCTAAATGATAATTTCATAAAAAATCACTTTACAAAAGTTATTTATTTAACAACAAAGATTCGTTTTCTTCCATCAAACTTTAAAAAGTCACACAAACATAATCAACCTTAACCTTTTAACAATTTTACAAATTAGTCCCTGGGCTAGCTAGATTAAGTTACAACGATATCGAAAATATAAAAATAATTAAAAACGAAATCAAGAATCACTTACATGCAACCATAAGACATAGCTGAACCTTCAAACTTTTTTAATGGTGTTTTCCTAGCTTATTTTCCGTGGAGGAATGAACAAAAGAGGTGATAGCTTTTGTTTATGATATTTTTACTTAACTTATTTATTAATTTACTTATTTGACCTTGGTTATAAACTTTAAATTTACTTAATACTATGTCCATCAATGTCCACCCACTAAATAAATGGTTTAATTACCATATGAGTCCTCTAAAAATTTAATTTCATAGCTAATAGATACCTTTAACTGTTAGAACTCTACTTTTGCACCTTTTACAATTTAGCCCTTTTTACCAAATTAAGCATGCAAATGATAAAATTTCTTAACGAAATTTTTATACAGCACTACTAACATACTGTAGACATTAAAATAAAAATAAAACAAATATTTTCAAGTTAGATTTGTGGTCTTGAAACCATTGTTCGGATTTCACTAAAAATGAGTTGTTACACGAATACTCATATGGACCAAAGACAACAATATGGGGACTTTCTTAGAATGAGAGTAGTCGACAAGTTAGATAATTATCTTGGTTTACCCCTCCCTGTTGGGAAGAAGAAGACTATGGCTTTTCAAAGCATTATTAATCGTTTTTCTTCTAGGATTAACAACTGGTCGAAGAGGTTCCTATCCTACAGGGCTAAAGACATTTTTATTAAGTTTATACTTCAATCCTTCTTGACTTACGCATTTTTGGTCTTCCTTGCGCCTAGGGCATCTTAGAGGATGTGAAATCCAAAATAAGTTAAATGTAGTGGGCTAGTAAAGAAAGAGGTAGGGGTTGGTCAATGTTTGCTTAGGATAGAGTTTGTAACACCCCCTTCCCGAGTCCGAGGCCTGGACTGGGCACGAAGCATTACCTAGCTTAACCGCATGCATACAGTCATTTCAATGTCATTAAGACTCGGTCAAATTAAAAACTTTTTTAAACTTTATCTAAACTCCTTGATATGGGCCTACGAGACCCCAAACATCCATTGGAAACTATTCGGGACCAACCCGGGTCCTTAAATAACTCTAGAAAAATAACTCTAGAAACAGGGCACATGCCCGTGTGGAAAGGCAACACGCCCGTGTGCTCATTATAACATGGTCGTGCTAATGGCCTGTGTGATACACACAACCTAAGCATCTAAAGACACGCTCGTGTCCCATGCCCGTGTGAATTAAATTCTAAATTCAAACCTACAGAGGTTTTCACACGGCTTGACACATGCCCGTGTCTATGACCCGTATCCCTCAGACGGCCATGATACGCCCGTGTCCTAGCCTGTGTCTAAAAACCTTGACATTCTATTTCTGACGTCAGCATCTAATTTAGGGCACACAACCAAGGCACATGTTCGTGGCAAGAGGCCGTGTCCTCCACACGGCTGATACACATGGCTGTGTCTCTACTCTTGTGTTTACTACCATGCATACTGACTTGTAAATTTGAGGTGCAGGGGACACACGGCCGAACAACACCCCCATGGGGCTGACTGTGTGTCACATACGGCCTAGACACACGCCCGTGTGTCTTCCCGTGTGGAGAATATAAGGCTATCTACCAAGCCTTTTGCCACCCTGAAACCCAATCTAATGCCAACCAACATATCGAAGTCTAACTAAATATGATTTCTCAACCAAACAAACATAGCTAAGTCCTATATACATTTCTTATATTCGATCATGCCAACAATTTCACATTCATGAAAGACTATCTTGCATTCATATATAAACTTTCAATATTAGCCATTTTCCATAGCCTTATACAAAATGAATGAAATGCTAAAATAAGCCAACACATTTGGCCAATTAACAATGACACAAAATTCAAAAGTTAGGGTCCTATACATATCATAATCTAAATAAAAGATCTAACTATACCAAGTGCTTCGGATGATAGTGTGACTGATGCCTCCGACGTCCGATGATCCTCGAGCTAATGAGGCAGCACTATAAGAAAATGGAAAGGAGAGGGAGTAAGCATAAAGCTTAGTAAGTTGCGTGCAAATGAATATAACAACAACTTTACCATTCATCATCATGCTCATAATACGAAATTAGGCATAAGCACAACTTACTCATCACTATCCAATACAATTCACATAGCATATATTGAGCTCACATCTCATACATTTCAATAGGTACCTGTACCACTCACAACATGGTTATACTTTTCTCGTTTAACTTAAACTGTAACTCTCACCGTTGAACCATTTGGAATGTTATCGGATATTCACTAAGCCTTAAACATAGGGTGTAATGCCGATGCCATGTCCCAAACATGATCTTACACTGACTTTTGAAATCGGGCCGATGCCATGTCCCAGACATGGTCTTACACTAGCTCTTGCGTATCCGTGCCGATGCCATTTCCAAGACATGGTCTTACACTAACTCTCGCGTATCCGTGCCGATGCCATTTCCTAGACATGGTCTTACACTGACACCTTTATACGTGCCGATTCCATGTCCCAGACATGGTCTTACATTGACACATCTCGTAACCGATGCATGTCCTAGACATGTCTTACACTGGCTTACATCTCGAGGCCGATGCATGTCCCAGACATGTCTTACTCTAACTCTCGTCTCAATACCGATGCCATGTCCTAGACATGGTCTTACACTGGCTCTCATAATGTGGCCGATGCATGTCCCAGACGTGTCTTACACTACCATACAAATAACCCAAATGTCATGGCATGAATATCCGATTTATTTCCTAAGGTTTAAACGTGAGTTTTATTTTCTCAATATTCATCGTACATATTCATATCAACAAACAAGAAATTTATGCTATATCAATTCAAACACATATAATAACAATGTAGTTGTATTATTTACATACAACTTACCTCGAATTACAAAATGTAGACGACTAGTTTGGCTTAGTCCACTTACTTTGTTTTTCCCCAGTCTAGGCCCGAATTTTGTAATTCTTGATCTTTAATGATGAAAATTCACACATTTAATCATGTTATTAATCTAAGTACTCAACAATTTAAAAACTGGGCAAAAATGACCATTTTGCCCCTAGATTTTTACAAAATGACCATTTTACCCTTAGGTCCAAAAATTGATTTTTATCACATTTTCTCATTAACCAAGCCTATCCGAATACTTTTTATACTAGGAGAAGCCCACAATTCTTATTATTTCACACATTTATTACCTATTTTACAACATATGCAAAATGGTCCTTAGTTAGGGTTTCCATGAAAACTACTTCACAAAAGTTGTTTATTACACCACCATAACTCATTTTATTCCATAAAATTTTAGAAAAAAACATGAACACACTCATGGTAAAACCCTATACTTTCAACCATTTTGCAAAATAGTCCCTTCATTTGAAAGCTCATGCTACAATTTAGAACAAAAATAATCAAGAAAGACCATCAAAATCACTTACTTGTGAGGGTTACAAGTTGCTGAATTTTTCAATCTTTCAAACCTCTATTTTTTTTGGTGTTTTTTGATGGAAAAGAAGATGAAAAAGGGATGATATCATCTTTCCTTTATTTTATTTTCTTTTTGGCCAAATAAGTTACGAAACTTCACTTAACATTTGACCATTTTGATTTCCTTGTCTCATGGCCGGCCAAGCATCATCCTAGGGTTTATTTTCCCTTTAAAGAACCCTAATTTTGGTTTTATAGCTATTTGACACCCTTAGCTATCAAAATAGAACTTTTGCACTTTATGCACTTTAGTCCTTTTTCGCAATTAAGCTTTTAAACGTTAAAATTTAATAACCAAAATTTTTATGCACCTTTATAAACATGCCATCAAACATAAAATAGTATTAAAAATAATTTCTCTGACCTCGGGTTAGTGTTTTCGGAACCACTGTTCTGATTGGGCCCAAAATCGGGCTGTTACAGAGTTTGCCTTCCCAAGGGCATGGGGGTTTGGCTTTCGTGATCTTCGTGTTTTCAACCTAGCTCTCCTTGGCGGACAAGTTTAGAGACTCCTCACCTCTAAAGATACACTGTGCTATCATGTGTTAAGCTCGAAGTACTTCCCTAGTAGAGATATTTTTCACCCTAAAGTTGTTGATAAGCTGTCATACACTTGGACCAATATTGCTACTGCTGCTAAAACCCTCGAAAATGGTTTCGACTGGTATGTGTGTGTAATACCTCAAAATTTAAATTTTTATTTTTGCGAATGTGTGACACAATTGAGTATTAGCTTCAGTGGTTAAATGTTCTGGGTGTGTGTGAGAGGTCCTAAGTTCAAGCCATGACTTGGACAAATTTTAGTATTTTTATGAATAAATCCCAATATTTGGTCAATAGGATTTTATTTAATTGTTGATAAGCTTATATCAGAATGGGCTTGCTGGTCTGATGGTTAGGCAGTGTGTTGGCTTGCTGATGGTCCTGTGTTCGAATCCCTGCGTGAGCAAGGAAGATTATTTTTGCTCAGTTTGGTGGTTTAGAGTTTGAGTTGTATTGGAAATCTGAGTAGTGGAAGTTTGGTGGAGAGAATTTAGAAGTGAATTAAGGGATTTTAGGGTTATCGGGATTCTTATCGAATTATTCTGTTCATATTTTTTTCTTTTCTTTTCTTTTCCCCAAAAATAAAATTTTTGATTTTTTTTCCTCTTCTCCCTTTTTGCTGCCGTTTTCCTTTTCCATTATTTTTCCTTACTGCCGAAATTCTTGTGTTCTCCCATTCTTTTTCTCCTTAACTTCTTTCCACTCGGTCTCGTGTCGTTCCACGATTAACTGCGATCGTTCGGTAAGTACTCATCTTTTTGACATTTGTTTCTCTCTAAAAACTCTGCCAATTTTTCCATTGAGATTTCCTCTCTCTTTTGCCAAAACCTACCCTTCTCTTTTTATTTTCTTTCGATATTGCTGCCATCTCAATTGTACTCGCACTTTTGTTCCTTATTTTGGCGTTTTGTGGACAACTTCGATAAGTGATTTTATGTAGTTTGTAGTTGAGAATGTTAAGTTTTTGACTAGGGGTTATTCTAATGTCTGGGCAGCATCATTTTGGTAGGATCGAGACTCTTCTGGTACTACTTCGTAAGCAAATTGATTTGAAGCGTTGGGGGTAAGTTTTAATCGCTCAATAGTTGAGCCTACTCAAGTTAGTTTTAATTTGTCAGTTAAGTGATTAACTGAGTAGTATTTTGGTCAATTATAAGTTTGGGATTTCTTAGAGTTGCTTTTGCATCAAAAACGATACAAGTGTGTACCCAAAATGTAGAAAATGGGGTTTTGATGAAAGCCAAAAACCTCACTATGGATGCCACGCAGGCGTGTGGTTGCTCGTGCGGTAGGCCATGTGCGACCCTATGGCCGTGCGATCGACGAGGCCAGGCCGCGCATGCAATATACGGCCGTGTGACGGCCAAGGCCAAATTGGGCCGTGCGGGCCACACGGGCATGCCACATGGGCTTGTGAGCCTATTTTCACTGAATTGATTGTTTAGGTTGCACGGGTCTCCCAAGTCGATTGTGAACCTATGGTAGGGTCGGTAAGCATCACTTAGACCCCTAATTGTGTGAACTGATAGTTTAATTTATATATATTGAGCATGATGATAGTATGCATGCATGTATACTGAACTGGTTATATGTACTGATATCATGAGATAGCATGTCATGATTTGTATGTTGCATTGCATGGGGTTGGGTTGATTATATTTGGAGGAAGTGTGCTAAAAGGCTCTTAAGCCTAATATACCGGCATCGTAGCTACAAATTATTGTTTTGTGCCTTATTCGGTACATCTGGAATGTAGGGATGGGTGGGTTGATTTAATCCCTACATAGAGTGTAGGGTTGGACGGAGATGGTGTGTAGAGGCTGGTTGGGTAGGACTTTGTTACTGAATACTGCATGACTGCTACTGATACTGTGATGGGCTAAGGCCCTAATGCATACTGATATTGTGATGGGCTAAGGCCCTACTGCATATTTGATACTGTACTGAGATAGGCTAAGGCCCAAACAGTTATTGATACTAAAAGGGGCTTAGGCCCAAAACTGTATTTGACTGTGCACCGTGTCTACTATTTTTTGTTTTCTTTGGGATTAAACACTGAGTTTATGTAAACTCACCCTCTCTATTTAATGTGCACAGGTAATCCCCAGACCTAGATGGATTGGTGCCACGGAGGACTCGACGGTGACCACAGTTTTTTAGACTTTATGTTTTTTTTAATTTATGTTTATGGTTTTATTATTATTGGGATGTAATTTGAGAACACTTGAGACTTTTGCTTAAATTTGGTTTTTACTCATTTTTTGTGGAATTATAACTGCTAGTCGTAGGAAGTTCAATTTTCAAAAAGCTAACATATTTTCTAAACTCACAATTACTTAAACTGTTTTGTTTTAAAAGCTTCCACAACGAGAAACGTTTTAAAGAAAATGTTTTATATAAGTAAAATAATTCCCTTTAGAACTAATAAGAGATAAAGATAGGTAATAACATGGAAATGATTTTATTGTAATAATTTAGTTTTCGAACACACTATCATGTGACATCGCCAGATTCGACCATAACGTCTAGGCCGAGTTTAGGGTGTTGTATTTAGTGGTATCAGAGCTAGGTTGTAAAACTCAACTGTGGATTACGGGTTTTAAATTTGGTCTTTGAGGAATTGGTTTTCAAATGATTTGAAATGTTTCTACTGAGTATGTGGTACACTAAGTCTCCGGCGCTGATTCGGTAAGTATTCCAAAACTGATATATGCTTTAATTGAAAATGCTATGCTATTCTAAAACTAATATAGGTAGTATACTATGAAAATACTCTAGTTAGTATATATTGAAAACTGTAGTTAAACTGAAACTATAGAAAACTACTAGAGACTGCGACAAACAAAAACAAACTCTGAACTTCTGGTACTGTTTTACATAAAATATTTGTTAATAAACACTGAAACTGTAACTGATTCATAAAAATTTTAATACAGATAAATTCAATTAGATATGAGCACACGAGGTATCCACAGATGGGGTACTAGAGGCTTGAGCTGAGTCATCGTCATCGAGTAGCCTGCTAAATTTGGATACGAGTGAGACGCCAGTGTCGCCCGCTACTAAGACTGGGTCTCAAGATCGCATGGCTGGGGACGACGCATTGTCTTAGGCTATGCTTAGGATTTTGGAGAGGGTCGCTGGGCCCAATGCTGGGTTTGGGGGCCATGGATCGATTACAGAATGACTCCGGTCCAATAGAGATGAGTTATTCAGGGGTGTCACTGGAGTCGCCCCTAATATGGTCGAGTACTAGATTGAGGCCACGGAGAGGATCATGGATGACCTGGATTGCACCCCCGAGCAGAAATTTAAGGGTGCAGTCTCACTATTAAGAGATGAGGCTTATCAGTGGTGGATTATTGTTAAGGAGGGCACTCAGCCCAAACGTCTGACCTGGGAGTTCTTTAAAACTGCCTTCTATGGGAAATATGTGGGAGCCAGTTATGTGGACGCCCGTAGGAGGGAGTTTTTGAATTTGACATAGGGAGATCGAACTGTGGCCGAGTATGAGGCCGAGTTTTTGAGACTGAGTCGCTATGCGCGAGGTATGGTGGCATTTAATTACGAGTAACGTGTCCGCTTTGAGGATGGCTTCAAGGTTAACTTGAGGGTTCTGATAGCTCCGCAGAGGGAGCGAGATTTTCCTGCCTTAGTCGAAAAGGCGAAGATCACTAAGGAGGTTAAGCGCACTGAGCGCCAAAACTGCGATAAGGAGAGAGGTAGGAACAAGAGGGATTCAGAGCCATCGAGTTCTGTACAGAGGCCTAAGAAAAAGGCCAGAGTTGATGGGATAGTTAGAACTGGGCCTCTTGTTGTTGCTACTGGATAGCAACCATGTGTTGATTGTGGTAGACGCCACCAGGGCGTGTGCTGGAGGAGGACTAGGGTGTATCTGAGGTGTGGATCATTGGATCACCTATCAGGGTGTGTCCACTAAGGGTTGATCAAATGCAAGCTCAGGGTACAGGTAATGCATAGCAACAGAGGGTAGTACAACAGCCACCGAGAGGACGTGGTCAAGCTAAGGGTGGTAATGGCATGGGCCGTGGGCAGAGGTGTTGGATAGACTGAAGCGAGGTAGCCAGCTCTAGTATATGTTACACATCGCCGAGAGCATAGAGATGCTCTGGACGTCATCACGGGTATGTTCCTTATTCGTGATGCACCTTATATTGCAGTCATAAATATACAGTCCGATCACTCCTATATAGCCTATATTGTATCTGAAAACTTGAGGATATTGGTTGAGAGCACGACGAGTGAGATTACTATACTGAGTCTATTGGGGTAGTCTATAAGGGTTAACAAGTTATTTAGAGACATCCCTTTAGAGGTTTGAGTGGCAACCTTTCTGGCTGATCTGATGGAGCTTCCATTTGGGGAGTTCGACTTAATATTGGGAATGGATTGGTTGGTTAAGCACCGTTTCAGTTTGGATTGTGCGACCAAGAAGGTCGTATTGAGAACTAAGGAGGATAATGAGGTGGTCAAGATAGGAGAACACCGAAATTATTTGGTTAATGTGATCTCTGTACTGGTGGCTGAGAAACTGGTTCATAAGGGATGTGAGGCATACTTGGCCTATATAAGTGTCTCAGATTCTAGGGATTCTACAGTTAAGGACATCAAAATGGTAAAGGATTTTTCAGACGTCTTTCTTGAGAAGCTACCGAGTTTACCTCCAGATCATGAAGTGGAGTTTGGGATAAAACTCCTTCTTGGTAAAGCTCCGGTGTCCATCGCTCCCTATCGCATGGCACCGAAGGAGCTTATAGAGCTTAAGGCTCAGATTTAGGAGTTGTTAGACCGTGGGTTCATCCGCCCTAGTGTGTCTCCGTGGGGAGCACTGGTGCTATTTGTTAAGAAAAAGGATGGATCCATGAGGATGTGCATCGACTACCGTCAGCTAAACAAGTTGGCCATTAAGAACAAGTATCCACTTTTGAGGATAGATGATTTGTTTGACCAGTTCTGAGGGACGTCTGTGTTTTCCAAGATTGATCTGCGTTCTGGATATCATCAGCTGAGGGTTAAGGAAGCTGATGTATTTAAGACGACATTTAGGACTCGTTATGGACATTACAAGTTCCTAGTGATGCCATTTGGACTAACGAATGCACCAACGGCTTTCATGGATCTAATAAACTAAATATTTTAGCCTTATCTAGATCGGATTGTGGTGGTGTTCATTGATGACATATTGGTTTATTTGAGGACTAAGGATAAGCATGACGAGCACCTTAGAGTTGTTCTTCAGACTTTGAAGGAAAAGTAGCTCTATACTAAGTTTAGCAAGTGTGAGTTCTGGTTGTGTAAAGTAAGATTTCTGGGGCATGTGGTTTCTGCTGAGGGGATTCGTGTTGGCCCTCGAAAGATTGAGGCTGTGTTGGACTAGAAGCAGTCTAGGAATGTGTTTGCAATTTTTTGGGGGTGGCGAGTTATTATCGGCGGTTTGTGGAAGGCTTCCCGTTGATTGCAACACCCTTAACTAAGCTGCTACGTAAGGGAGTGTCGTTTAACTAGAATGATGCGCAACAAGAGAGTTTTGAGAAGCTTAAGACTATACTAACTGAGGCTCCTGTTCTGATACAGCTTGAATATGGAAAAGAGTTCACAGTTTATAGTGATGCATCACATGTTGGTTTGGGATGTGTATTGATGTAGGATGGTAAGGTGGTAGCATATGTGTCTCATCAGCTTAAGACACATGAGGCGAACTATCCAACGCATGATTTGGAGCTAGCCGCCGTGGTATTTGCACTGAAAATCTGGAGGCATTATCTGTGCAGTTAGAAGTGTATCATCTATACTGATCACAAAAGCCTCAAGTATCTCCTTGATCAGAAGGAGTTGAATCTTAGGAAGTATAGATGGATCGAGCTACTTAAGGACTACATTACACCATTGAGTACCATCCTGGCAAGGCCAATATGGTAGTACCATCCTGGCAAGGCCAATATGGTGGCCGATGCTTTGAGCCTTAGGGCTATGACTGATCTAAGGGCGATGTTTGCTCGCCTTAGTTTTTTTGATGATGGTAGTCTGTTGGCCGAGCTTTAGGTTAATCCAACATGGATTGAGCAGATTAAGGGTAAGCAGTTGGAGGATGAGCCTTTATGTCTTCAGTTCCGACTGGTTGAGAGTGGTAGCATTATGAATTTTGGAGTAAATAGTGATGGGGTACTCTACTTCCATGGGAGAATCTGTGTGCCGAATAATACTAATTTGAGGCAGTCTATCCTGAGAGAGGCACATAGTAGCACTTATGCTATACATCCTAACAGAAATAAGATGTACCGAGACCTTCGTGAGTTTTATTGGTGGCCAAGGTTGAAGTGCTAGGTTATTGATTTTGTGGCAAGATGTTTGTCGTGCTAGCAGGTTAAGGCTAAGCATCAGTTACCTTCGGGTTTGCTGCAGCCGGTGAAGATTCCTCTATGGAAGTGGGAGCGTGCAACTGTGGATTTTGTTAGTGGGTTGCCTCTGACACCTACTAAGAAGGATTTGGTATGGGTCATCATGGATCGATTGATCAAGTCCACTCACTTTATATTGGTTCATACTGATTATTCTCTGCAGAAGTTGGCGAAGCTTTATATTTCTGAGATAGTGAGACTGTATGGGATACTAGTTTTGAACATCTCTAATAGGGATCCTCGTTTCACGTCTCGATTTTGGAGAAAGTTGAATGAGGCTCTGGGTTCAAGATTGGACTTCAGTACTATGTTCTATCCTCAGACCGATGGCCAGTTTGAGAGGGTGATTCAAATACTGGAGGACATGTTGAGGAGCTGTGTTATTGATTTCTGAGGCAGTTGGGAGGATTATTTGCTGTTAGCGGAGTTTGCCTATAATAATAGTTACCAGTTATACATCCAGATGGCACCTTATGAGGTACTATATGGTCGTAAGTGTCGCACTCCCCTATGTTGGACTCAGTTGGGTGAGCGCGTGTTCTAGGTCCTGAATTGGTTTCCGAGACAGAGGATAAGGTTAGATTGATTCGCGATCGTTTGAAAGCGACTTCTAATAGGCAGAAGTCTTATACGGACCTGAAGAGACGCGAGATTGAGTATTCTATAAGGGCTCTGTATTTCTCAAGGTCTCGCTATGGAAGAAGGTTTTGAGGTTTGGTCGTAAAGGCAAGTTGAGCCCTAGATTTATTGGACCTTACCATATTCTCAAACGAGTGGGACCAGTTGCTTATCAGTTGGAGCTACCTCTTGAGTTGGATCGTATTCATGACGCGTTCCACGTCTCTATGTTGAACCGTTACCATTCTGGTCCTACTCATATTGTCCCTATTGAGGAGATTGAGGTTAGGCTAGACTTGACCTTTGAGGAGGAACCTGTCTAGATTTTGGATTGTGACGTAAAGGTTCTGAGGAGGAAGTCTATCCCTTTGGTGAAGGTTCTATGGCGTAATCATAGCACTGATGAGGCCACGTGGGAGCCTAAGGATGCAATGTGTCAGCAGTATCCTCATCTATTCTGATCAGGTAAATTTTGATGCCGAAATTTTCTTTTAAAGGGGTAGAGTTTTAAAGCCGCAAAATTTAAATTTTTGTTTTTGTAAATGTGTGACACAAATGATTATCAACTTTAGTGGTTAAGTGTTCTGGGTGTGTGTGGGAGGTCCCAAGTTCAAGTCATGACTTGGGAAAATTTTGGTATTTTTATGAATAAATCTCAATCTTTGGTCAATAGGCTTTTATTTAATTATTGATAAGCTTATATCAAAATTGGCCTGCTGGTCTGGTTGTTAAGCAGTATGTTGGCTTGCTGATGGTCCTGTGTTCGAATCCCTGCGTGAGCAAGGATGATATTTTTGCTAGGTTTGGTGGCTGAGAGTTTAAGTTGTATTGGAAATTTGAGTAGTTGAAGTTTGATAGAGAGAATTTAGGAGTGAATTAAGGGATTTTGGGGTTATCGAGATTCTTATCGAATTATTCTATTCATATTTTTTTCTTTTCTTTTCCCCAAAAATAAAATTTTCAGTTTTCTCTTCTCCTCTTCTCTCTTTTTGCTGTCGTTTTCCTTTTCCATTATTTTTCCTTGTTGTTGAAATTCTTGTGCTCTCCCATTCTTTTTCTCCTCAACTTCGTTCCACTCGATCTCATGTCATTCCATGATTAATTACGATCGGTCAGTAAGTACTCATCTTTTTGACATTTGTTTCTCTCCAAAAACTCTGCCAATTTTTCCTTTGGAATTTCCTCTCTCTTTTGCCGTAACCTACCATTCTTTTCCCATTTTCTTTCGATTTTACGGCCATCTCGACTGCACTAGCACTTTTGTTCCTTATTTTGGCATTTTGTGGACAACTTCGGTAAGTGATTTTATGTGGTTTGTAGTTGAGAATGTTAAGTTTTTGACTAGGGGTTATTCTGATGTCTAGGAAGCATCATTTTGCTAGGATCGAGACTCTTCTAGTATTACTTTGTAAGCAAATCGATTTGAAGCATTGGGGGTAAGTTTCAATCGCTCAATAGTTGAGTAACCCACTCGGGTTGGTTTTAATTTGTCGGTTAAGTGATTAACTGAGTAGTATTTTGGTCAATTATAGGTTCAGGATTGCTTGGAGTTGCCTTTGCATCAATTATAGTATTTTCACTGAATTGATTGCTAAGCTTGCACGGGTCACCCAAGTCAACTGTGAACATACTGTAGGGTCGGTAAGCATCACTTAGACCCTTAATTGTGTGAACTGACTTTTGATTTATATATATTGAGCATGATGATAGTATGCATGTATAGTAAACTGGTTATATGTACTGATATCATGAGATAGCATGTGATGATTTGTATGTTGCATTGCATGGGGTTAGGTTGATTATATTTGAAGAAAGCGTACTGAAAGGCTCTTAAGCCTAATATACTGGTAGCTTAGCTGCAAATTACTGTTTTGTGCCGCATTCGGTACTACCTGGAGTGTAGGGATGGGTGGGTTGATTTAATCCCCACATGGAGTGTAAGGTTGGACAAAGATGGTGTGTAGAGGCTGGTTGGGTAGGACTTTGTTACTGAATACTACATGACTGCTACTAATATTGTGATGGGCTAAGGCCCTACTGCATATTTGATATTGTACTGATATGGGCTAAGGCCCAAATCGTTACTGATACTGAAAGGGGCTTTGGCCCAAAATTGTATTTGACTGTGCACTGTGTCTACTATTGTTTGTTTTCTGTGAGATTACACACTGAGTTTACGTAAACTCACCCCTCTCTATTTAATGTGCACAGGTAATCCCCAGACCTAGAAGGATCGGTGCGGCAGAGGACTCGATGGTGACCACAGTTTTTTGGACTTTACGTTTTTGTTAATTTATGTTTTATGGTTTTATTATTATTGGGATGTAATTTGAGGACTCTTGGGACTTTTGCTTAAATTTGGTTTTTATTTATTTTTTGTGGAATTATAACTGCTAGTCGTAGGAAGTTCGATTTTCAAAAAGCTAACGTATTTTCTAAACTCATGATTAGTTAAACTACTTTGTTTTAAAAGCTTTCGCAATGAGAAACATTTTAAAGCAAATGTTTTAAATAAGTAAAACGATTCCCTTTAGAACTAATAAGAGATAAAGATAGGTAACAAGATGGAAATGATTTTATTGTAATAATTTAGTTTTCGAACACACTATCATGTGACATCACCAGATTCAACCATAACTTCTAGGCCAGATTTGGGGTGTTACAGTGGGTGATGAAAACAATATCGACATTTGCAAAGATAATTGGGGTTTTGAGGGCTTCAATGGTGACTCACTGTGCTCTACAATTTTGACTGTCCATGAAAGAAAAGTGAAAGACTTATGGAATAATAATCACATGTGCTAGAACAAAGAGAGGGTGCATGAGCTATATGGTTGCACTGTGGGAGACCAAATCTGTAAAATGCCAATTTTTGCCAATGGCCCGAATGACAAAAGGGTTTGGTTCCATAACCCTCACGTCTTCTACACCTCTAAGTCTGCTTACTCGTAGCTTCTTCTCAAATAGGTGGGCTTTGGCCCTCAGAGATTTTTCTAGAAAACAATCTGGAAGCTGAAAACTTTGCCAAAAATTAATTTTTTTAGCTGGCATGTGGGACATGAACTTCTCCCTACGTATGCCAAGATTTCTTCTATTCACCAAAACTTTAAAAAGGAGTGCCCTCGGTGTAGTGCAAGGGCAGAAACCCTTATCCATGCTCTCAAAGACTGCCCTACTACTCGAACCATTCTTGCTCTTGGTGGTCTCATAGTAGGCTTCTCGTTGGTGACTATTCCTACTGCATTAACTAGATCGAAGACGTCATGCATGTTTTGGATATGAAAGCTATAGTCGACTTTATAACGATGCTATGGAATAGTTGGAACAACCATAATAACTATATTTTTTTGGGCAAAGAAGATGAAGCGAGAGTTGTATGGGATAGAGCTAAAACCCTTTGCCAAGACTTCCGGATTCATAACCTGGTCAACAAATCGATGCTGCCAGTTACCCCTGCTTGTAAAAACTGGGAGAAGCCACCATGCAGTTTTGCAAAAATAAACTTTGACGCTACTGTGTCTAATAATAAAACTGGTTATGGTGTGATCGTACATGATTCTGATGGTTTTGTTCTTGGTAGGGGTGGGGGTTTCAAAGATAAGAAATTTCAGCTGAATGGGCAAAGCTTTTTGCTTTTGAAGAAAGTCTGAAAATTACATGCTCCCTTAATATTTCAAAAGCTATTTTCATAACTAACTATGCCAGCTTGGTGAACAGGGTGAAGAAGCATGGAAAGGATATTACCATAATGGGCTATTGCATTGACATGGCCTGTAAACACATGGATAATTTTAATTTTGTTGTTGTAATTTGGGCCAACCGCAGGTGCAAAAAGGTTGTGGATTTGCTTTGTAAAATAAATATTAAAAGTATTTGTAATTGGAACTTTGAAATGGATTATCCTAAGGAAATCCATGATTTTGTAATTAGCAATTCTATTAATTGAGTTTGACCTTTTGGGTCTTTTTGTAAAAAAATGAATGTATATATAGCTAAGTTTCCATGGGAACTAGGCAGGTGTCGCAAACTTTCAAAACTACCTTTATAAATGGTTTACAACTGTAGAGAAAACATAAATGAAAATATTATAAACTTATATACTTGGTTCATCTATTCCATTAATTCCTAACCAAATCATTTATAATGTAACTAGCATATTAACTTAATGAACTTGGCATGCAATACCTTCGGTGATAACCCAATTAATTAAAAATCTGGAATACCATTACCGTCCTCTTCTTCTTATAACTCAACACATTCTGAGTTCAATTTTACATAATATTCATGTCTACTATGCACCCAATATCTATGCCAAGATTAATAATTGGGTGGATAGAGCCACGTCTCATAGATTACTTTCAATGTACTTGTTAGAACTTAGGACCTGCCAAAATTAGGTGTTACAACTAATCTAACAATGGGTACAATGAGTGAGTCAATAAAATAGATTTTAAGCTAAACGGTCTGGTCAGCAAGACTACCAGAAATATTCAGAGAAAATGGTTTTTAGGTTAAGACTTGTTAACGTGGAAAGTACGCAGGGACCATGCATCTAGGAATCCTACAGAAGACTATTTTAAATTTTTCGGAGACTAATGGAAGAAATAGAAGTCCATCAGGACTATATAGTACGAAGAATACTATGTTGGACTTCCAAAGGTGGTGACTACTCGAAATACTTGGGCAGGAATAGTCTACTGGGGACTGCTAATAAATTGGAGTATTTTAAGAAGATTGGGCTTAAGAAAGTAAGCACTTTGGGGTTACATTGCAGGTATGAGTTCGCTAGGAAATTTTTTTTTTGCTGATTCACTCAGTCAAGTATCTTACTCGAGTTCATGAATGAGGATGATAGAAAGAGGCCTTATCCTAAATAAAAGGGATCATGCATAGGTTAAGTCAAAAAATAGATTACCACCAAAATAGTATGACAAATTTGTATAGAGATCAGGGTGGATCAAAGGGATTAAGGAAGGGATTCGCAGCTATAGCGTGGTTTTGGTTAAAATGCTAATAGGTTTACCAAATCTGTGATGGAAAACATTGGAAATCTGTAATAAGTCATGTCTTGATAGGTTCAAGGGAAGTTTGGAATAATGATAAATAAGGTTAAGACCCATAAGAAAGTAATGTTTAGAACATAGTTTGACGGGTGGTAATGTCCACTGACAGTTCATTCAGAGAAAACAAGTCCATGGCTACGTTAGAGAAATTACAATTCTTCTTGTGAGTTTTAGGGGGTTTCTTATCTGTTCTTAAAATTTCATTTTCCCTAATTTCAAAGAAATATTTGATGAATACCATTTTATAGGATCTTGCTAAGTTCTCATGAACTGATAACGTTTATTGCTTCTATGCAGGGTAGGTGAAGACTCAGAAATATAATGGAAGGACTGAGCCATATACCGCCAGATTTAAGAGATGGGTGCGGTAGCTATTTCATGTATAGAGGGGCATTCTTAGAGGCCACGCCTCTGGGTTAAAGTTGGTTATATTTGTATTAAAGTCTAGATTTAATCAATAAATAGATGTCATGTAACACCTCTAACCCGAAACCGTCGCCGGAACAGGGTTATGAGTATTATCAAAACTTTCAGATTAAATAATAGATATTCTACACCATACAGTATTCATGTCAGAAATCAATCATAAAGTCCCTTATATGAACGCTCGAGGTCCAAAACATGCATTAGAAACGAGTGGGGACTAAACCGGGTACTCAGAGAATTTTTCATTAAATCTCAAAATTTTCCTAGATGCAGGGGTCACACGCTCATTTGTCAGGCTGTATGGCTCACATGGCCAGGAACACACTCATGTCTCAGGCTGTGTAACTCTTTGACTTGGGTCACACGACCAATCCACACGCCCATGTGCTAGGTCGTGTGTGGGTGCAGGGGTCACACATCCAATCTATACGCCTGTGTGCTAGGCCGTGTGATCAATTTTGAGCATTTTGTTTTGACATTTTAAAGATACAGGGGACACACGGCCATGTCACATTCCTATGTACTAGGCCGTGTGTCACACACGGCTGAAACACACACTCGTGTCTCTACCCGTGTGGACAAAAATAAGCTATTTTCCAAGCCACATTTCTCACCCATTTTGTCTTCCTCCTACACTAATACTTTAACATATTCACAAGCCATTTTAAAACAATTAATTCAAGTCAAAACCGAGTCTCATGCATGATATATCATCACATACAACCCATGTACTCTTAAGAACCTCAGATGACACTTTACCATCATGTAACCAATATACAAACTTACTTATCAAATTCACCTATATGCATATTTTTAACAAATATGCTTAAATTAATCATCAATATGCCAACAGGATTTCTATCAATCAACCATTTAAGCACACACCAAACATGTCATAGCCTCATTCATACATATCAAAACATGTTCATCACAAGCCATTCCAATGGCTAGTTATAACCAAAACATTTACATGCCAATTTTGGCTAATTAACCTATACATGCCATTATAACCATAATTGATTTACCATACATACCAAAATGGGCTGATGGATAGTGTGAGTGATCTTCACCAAGCTTCCAATTCAACGAGCTTCCAAATTACTATAGAACAGGGGAAAATAAAATAGAGTAAGCATGGAATGCTTAGTAAGTTCATATAATATGGTAATTAACTTACCATTCATTCATGTTCAAGATAAACATGCAAGACACAATTAACCAATTTGGTCACAAGCCCTAACAAATATCTTCATCACCCTTGTTAGTCATATATTACATTCAAATATCAAGAATTATATATGGGCTCAACAATAACCAAATTTCCATATACATATGCTTCCCACATCATGAATTCATACAACATGTACAAATCATATCCATGTATTTCAAGTATATTTTCATAATAATTCATCTCGAGTTCAGATTATTTCATGTTGGACCTTTTCCCATTAAATCATTTGAAATGTTAGTGTCACATGGGTAATACACTCAATGTGTACAAATCTATAATCATGGATGAACATATTCATCAAACAAATTCCATTTTCATATATTATCATATCGTATTTCCATATATCATGTATCATCATTTTCATGTATTTCAGGTAGATATGTGTAATAATTCATCTCGTGTTCATATCTTTTCATGTCAGGATTTTACCCGTTGAATCATTGAATAACATCGATAGATACACAGGTAGTACACTTGAAGTGTACAAATTAGAAATCCATCAATTCATATTCAGGAGTGTTCTTTAAAGCACATAATTGGGAAATCTTCTCTTAAGCCATATAACAGGAAGCTCACAAATAGCCATTAATTAAGAAACTCACAAAGAGCCTATCAAGAAGCTTATCCGGGCTATATAACAGGAAGCTCAAAAGAGCCATCATCAGGAAGTTCACAAAGAACTTTTAATCAGGAAGCTCACGAAGAGCCTTTAATCAGGAGCTTCAAATAGCCATATATCAGGAATTTCAAGTGAGCAATATATCGGGAAGTTCAAGTGAGCCATATCAAAACGCTCACAAAGAGTTGCGTCTGTGTCCACAAGATATGCAGGATCACAATCAATCATATAACAGGACGCTCACAAAGAGCTGCGGTAGTCCGCAACACATGCAGGATCACTACCGATCAGGATGCTCGCAGGAACCATATAACAGGAAGCTCAAGAGGTCTTATAACAGAATGCTCGTAAGTGCTATGATGTGTCCACAGCATATGCAGGACCACAGCCAATCGAGAAATCCTGTATCCATCGAATTCCACTATTCAAACAGGATTTAATATTTATCGGGCTTTGTCAGATATGTAACCAATTTCATATATATGGCATTATACAATTCACATACACAACATTCAATTCAAGAATATAAATATACACAATTTAGTTACGCGAACTTACCTCAATAAATGTTCGTGTACGTAAAATCTACTAATTTGACACTTTTTCTTTTCCTCGCTCTAACTTCGAATTTGGCCTATCTGGATCCAATTAAGCCAAAATAGCTTGCTTGAGCTTACTTTCTCTTAGCTAGGGTTTTCATGTTTTATTTGGGAAAGATGATGATAAATTGATGATATTTTCATTTTTTTTTGTCATTTATCATCTTTATGTTTTTCACTTTCCAATTTCATCCTTTTCTTTATTTTATTTTTCATGGATGAATCATCATCCTTAACCACTAAGCATTTTTAAATGGTTTATTTGCCATATAAGGACCTCAAATTTAAATTTTTATAGCTATTTAATCCCTTTAGCTATTAGAACTCAACTTTTTCACTTTGTGCAATTTGGTCCTTTATCAAATTAGGCATGTAACCGGTAAAATTTCTTTACAAAAGTTCCATATGACATTTCCATAATACTATGGACCATAAAATAATATTAAAATAAATTTCTCTTCCAGAATCGAATTTGTGGTCTCAAAATCATTGTTCTGATTTTTTCGAAAATGGGTTGTTGCATGTCAAGTTTAATAAGGCACCAATCTTGTAAAAAAATTAATTCTCGCATAATATGAGTTGCAGTAAAGGTTACATTTTTAAACTCGATATCGTCTAAGCGCTTGAATAAATCAATTAAAATACACTTAAATAAAATGGGTTTTCTTGTGACATTTACAACCCAGACCCTACAATCGGGTCGAGTAGAGAGTGTTACAGAATTGGTAGTCTTATAGCTCTCTATATGCTTATAGAGGGTGGTGGTCATGCTTTTCAATATATAACAACGAACTATCTCATCAGACTCTTCCCAATGTTTTCTTGCCTCAGCTTAAGTGCATAACCATTAACTAAACACCTATCACGTCATGTACCACAAATGATTCATCTTGGGACAATCTCATCGAGCAACATACTATGACTAGTTATCTTTTTTAAAGAAAAACTTCTTGTTATCTAATATGATAATACCTACAACGTGGTTGGCCAACTATCATACAATTACAAGATACTTCTTCTTTCTTTTAGGAAATCTCCTCAGTGAAATCCACATTACAACATTTATCTTAAGGCAAGTCCATTTCACGCCATCACAAGAGATCATCGATGAAGGCCGTAGGTCTTGTTTATGGACATTCTACTGCTCAATCTTTTAAATACATGAAAGGATTTTTATGTCCGATTTCAATCATGAATGATTAATAAATGCATGACAAGTACATGTGGTATTCTTTTTTCAAACTATATGGCATGCTTATCATACATATGCATAAACATGCTTTGTAGTCAATTTAAATATAATCATGCTATTGTAGTAAAGAATAAAATTAAATGACTTTGAACAGCCAAAGTTTCTATGACTCCATCCTAGAAAAATAATAAAGGAAAAATTACAATTGTTACCCTCAAAGCATACTTTGGGTCTTCTAGGTGAAAGCCGAATATCTTGATTTCTAGGATTTTCCCAGAACCACAATTGGCTTGAAAAACATGAAAAGGATCTTAGTCAAACTGTTATTGTCACTACAAGATTCCATTGCCGCCACGATTGATGTCGCTGTTTTTGGGTCGCCACCGCTACCATCGTCAGACCGCTGTTGGCCACTGTCCGCCACCACCGTTGGACCATCGACAACCTTCGCTGTTAGACCACCATTGATCTTTTTTCGGTTGACTAGATCGGTTTTCATCGTCTTAATTAGTCTTGGATGTGTTACAATTCTCCAAGATTCATCGAATAATTTGGTAACATAACACTTATGACCGTTTCTAGCTCACATGGATTATTCTAAAATAAATAAAATAATTCCTACGTTGAGATGATAGTCCACGACTTAATTGCATATCCTGAAAAATTGATAAAATAATAATTACAACTATTTTAATTTCTAGGAATCACAACTTTGACAAAATTAATTTTTCATATAAATAATAAAATAACATAAATATATTCATTCACATGCATAACCCAAAACATGCTAATAATTATAAGAATGTCATATCTTATAAAAAATTAACCAAACATGAAAAAGAGAAATTTTCTATAATAGTTCGATATTCAATGGGACCAAAAAATGCAGTTTTCAAACCCCATTTTCGTAAACCGAGTTCATAAATATATTAATAATATTTAATGTTTATGATGCTAGTATAGAAATATATTAAAGTTTGGTTGAGTAATTTTGTTTAATTGATAGTTAATGAAGGTATAAGTGCAACGACCCTAAATTTAATGGTGTCAAAAAATTAAGTATTGAGAACTCTTTTCCATAAACCGAGCCTGTAATTATTTTTGTTAAATATTTACGAAGTTATTATATAGGTGAATTAAATTTTGGATAGGTAATTTTGTCGAATTAATGACTAATTAAGGTATAATGACTAAATCATAAAAGTGATAAAAGTTAATAGATATGAATTTTTATTTACTGGAAGGACTATAAGTAGTTGATCCATTTTTAATTAAATGTTCGGTGGTGGATGACACTTTACATCCACCAACTTTGTTAAATTATCATTAAAATTACCTAATTAAGTTTAGTTAAAATTAATTAAGATTAATAATTTAATTAAAGTATAAAAGATGGAAAAATGAAAAAAAAATGGTCATTTTCATTCCATCTTTTTTGTAACATCCTAAACCCAGCTTAGAAGTTTCGGCTTGAATTTGGCGAGCTACATTAGTCACTGAAGTGACTCTTCATTGACTCCCAATGTAACACCCTGAATTTGGGTGTAGAAGTTTTGGGCCTTGAGCATGGGAGCGGTTGAAGGCAGCTTATAATATTTTGTTGTGCATGTAAATTTCGTTAGTGAAGGCTTATTTTAGTGGTTAAGTGTGCTGAGAAGTGTTGGAGAAGTCCTGGGTTCAAACCTGGACTCTAGCAGAAATTTTGGTTTAAGGTGAATCAAACCCTGGGTGTAGTAGGTAGGCCTTAAGAATATTGTTAGAGAAATTGTGCCACAAAAAGCCTTGTGGTCTAGTGGCAAAGTAGCGCCACATAAGAGGCAAGAAGGTGGCATCATAGAGTTGGCAAGGAGGTCCAGGGTTTGAAACTCATGGCAATCAAAGAGCATTTATTTTGCTAACAAGGGGCTGCAAGAGTTGGTGTTGAATTTAAACTCTGATGATGGAGGGATCCCACATCGGGAAGCTAACATAAAAGTGGATGCGAAGCTGGCTTTAAATAGAGAGAACCATGAGGAGAGTAAAGGCACCTTTCTTGGCTGATCCCTTTCGCTTTATGGCGTACTCGTTTGGGTTGGGCGTCAGCTAAGAGTTCTCAGAGCGTGGATTAACTCCAGTCTCCAATCAGGTGTGTATTTCTCACTACTCTAGCTGTAGGATGGCTACTTCAGGCCGCGATGGGTCGAAAGGGGTCATGTTGGCCCAATGGGCCTACGGGCCCAATTGGATAAGTTGTTTGATTGTGTAGTAAATATTGGACTAGGCTAGGTGAATCTCATATCTGTGGCTAGATTTGGGTTAAAAGGGCCACACGAGCGTGTGGCCCATTTGGGCTGAGAATGGGTTTTAGGCCCATTCGTATTGTTATCCCTGTTTCGAATACTTTAGTTTATTGAAATACCCCTGTAGGGTAGAATTACTGAAATACCCCTGTAGGGTAGAATTACCGAAATACCCCTGTAGGGTAGAATTACTGAAATACCCCTGTAGGGTAAAATTACCGAAATACCCCTGTAGGGTAAAAATATCGAAATACCCCTATAGGGTAGAATTACCGAGATACCCTTGTGGGGTAAAATTACCATTTTGCCCCTAGTGTGTTAAATGATTGTTTTGCCCTTGTGGGCAAGTGATTGACTTGGACTGTATGGTTGACGGATTTGATTGTGAATACATGTTGGTGATATGAATGACTTGACTGTGATTGTTTGATTCAAATATGGGCATGACTTCTACATACATGACATGTTGCATGGGTTGGGTTATATTGATCGAGGAAGCGTTTTGGTGGCTATGCCACAAATATCTGTTCTGGTGGCTCTGCCACAATATCTGTATCTGGTGACTCTGTCACAATATCTCGCTACAGTAGCCATGCTGCAAATTCGTGGTGTGTAGCGGATGGGTGGGTCGAGTTGTCTCCCCACATGGTGTAAGGTTGGTACGGGGGTGTATACGGATGGATATGGTTTGGGATTGCATTCGCATTCTAATTCTGATTCTGTCACCTGATACTGATTCTGATTCTATCACCTAATTCGATTCTCGATTACGTCACCGATTCTCGATTCTCGATTCTCATTTTGGTTCTAGTTCGATAATGTTTCTTATTACAGAATGGGCTAAGGCCCATCTGCAGTGCTTGTCTGTTATAACGAGTTAAGGCCCAATTGATCTTTGAAACCGTAAGTAGGGTGGGGCTAGACTTTTAATTCTTTTATATGATTGTTCCTTTTATATAGTAGGGGATTTCACTGCGAGTTTTCGTAAACTCACCCCGGTTATTAACCTTCGGGTAATTTCAGCCTTAGACGGATCGGAGTGCGAGGGGCTCGGAGGAAGCCACACACACTTGTTTATGTTTACGATTTTGATTATTACTTTTAAATGTTTTTATGTGGGTTGTAGTAAAGCCGTTGCAATTTTCTAGATTTCAAATTTGGAATTTTATTTATTGATCTTATAATTGCTAGTATTAGAACACGGTTTTCCAAAGCAACCATCATGTTGTTCAAAACATCACGTATCCGCAATTGCTTTTAAATTAAGCACAGAATCGCCAAGATTTTTACAAAGTTGTTAAGAATGTTATTCAGCTGAGGTTTTCTAACAAGGTTTAAAAAGGGTATAAGTTTTTAATTATTAAGAAGGGTTTTTAATGGAAACATGGTTTTCGAAAAACACTTCAATGTGACACGCCAGATTCGAGCCAAACTTCCAGGCCAGGTTTGGGGTGTTACACCCAACCTAATCTCCAACACACCACTTAAGTCTTAACAAAAGTTACGCTAACTTAAAACACAACATCGGTAACATAAAGCAAACATGCAAGCTTCACAAACAAACAGAAGCAAGTTCGCATGCCTCATAACAACATACTTAAGAGTTCTCAACAAAAGTTAAACATTTCAAATGACAATATAGTTTGCACAACAAGAAAACATACGAGTTTGTAGTTCTATTTAAGGCATAGGCTTACATACTTATCAAACTTTGCATGAAATCACAAATACAAGAGTTCGCTTAGCAACAATCAACATAAGTTTGCAAACCACACATAATATTATAAGATTACATACAAAGGAACGAGTTTCCTAAATATGAATAGTTCATAGATATATCATGCTTTTGTAAATAGACAGACTTCGCAATCATAAGGAATATGCATGCAAGGGTTATTATATTTCAATAGGGTTCACATATCTTACCAGTGGTTCGCATGTAATAAAATAATCATAATAGGGGTACACATGAAATTAATGCATCACTTAAACGGGATCACTTACATTTATGGGATCACAGAGTCAGGGGTATGCATGTAAATATGGCACACAACATGCAGTAAACATTAACCATAAATCTAACTTACATGTAAATAAAACATAATATTTGACGCAGTAAACATTAACCATAAATCTAACTTACATGTAAATAAAACACAATACTTTGACGCATAGATAACATCAACTTTATTTATGAAATAAAAAGTACTTCAAACATGGTTTTCAAATCAATTTACTGAGAATATAAACGTAACTAAATAGTCTTGTAATTTCTCGCCTGACAGAACCTGAGTGTTTGGATACTATTTAGGTAAATAAGGCGGATGAGATATATAACTACCCGATAGTTAGAGTGTCATAAAATGAAGTTTGGGACTTTGTTTTTGTAAAACGAACCCATAAATATTTTGATATAAATATTTACGAGGTTAGTTAGTAGTGAATTAGATTTTGATTAAGTGAATTTTGAGAAATTAAGAGTTATTAAAGTATAAGGACTAAATCGAGTAAAGGTTAAAAGTTTAATTATAGTTTGGAATTAATTAAAAGGACTAAATTAGCAATAATACCAATAAAAAAATGTAGTGTGGCCGGCCATGATTTAAGTTATTAATGATATGTGTATTATATATATTATATATATGTTTATATCAAATTAAATTAAATTTATATATGTATATAAGTTATAAAATAATAATAGTTATAATAATAAAAAAGAAAGTGGTAGCATGAAAAATTAAAAGAAAAAGAAAGAAAAGAAGAGAAAGACACACGGCTTAGGGACTTAGAAGTTCAAGCTCAAATTGGTTAGTACAATTTAGTCCATTTTCTTGTAATTTTTACGTTTTTGGAATCTCGACACTTAGGGCTACTCGACCCATGTTGAAATTTTAACATTTATTAAGATTTTAGATATTGTTATTGTTGAATAGTTTTAGTATTAGAGATTAAATTGATAGATTTTTAAGTTAGAAATGGAAAAGGATTAAATTGTAGAACAAATTGTAAATTTTGAGTAATAGGGACTAAATTGTGAAAAATTCAAAATTTAGGGGCATAATTGAAAGTAGGGAGGTGAGATGAGTATGAAAATATAGAGTCTAATGTGAAGAATAAAAATTAGTCTCTATTTAGGGACTAAATTGAAAATTAAGCAAATATTGTGTAAAATTTGAAATATTCAGTGTGGAATTGAATTGTGTAATATTAATGTATTTTAATTGTTTTAATTTTTGTAGCTAATGTCGTACCGAAATCCTTAACTAAAAAGGGGAAGGATAAAATCAATGTTGAGTAGCTCAGAATCCACTGTTTGTGTTTCTATAATTCAAACCTAGTTGTTAGTTACTGTATTTTGAATTATTGCATATTGTAAGTAGTTGAGATGAGTACTTTAGTACTTTGAGATTGAAATGAAATTATAGTTGATTAAAATGTATTGATAAGGTATATGTATTATGAATGTATTGATTTTATGAAATTGAAATGAATATATGTATAAGTGTCATAATGTGCAAATATGATAATTGGATATTGGATGTATTTGTAAGTGAAATGGAACCCTATTAACTGTTTCAAGCTAAGTCAGATATAGATGGCATGCCATAGAATAGGAAGAGTTCAGGGATTTCTTCAACTTCGAGTCGATGAGGCACTGGGTGCCAATTTCCTTCGGTTTAACCAATGAGACACTGGGTGTCAATTTATATAGTGTTGGGCGCAGTTATTTCTTCGAATTTATCTGATGAGGCACTAGGTGCCAAACTGGTGTGCTGGTTGGATCCGTGTATCCGTTCGAGTCTGAGTTGGGTTAATATGAGTAATTAAATAATAAAGTTTTGTAATTGATATTGAAATGGCAAAGTATGTGAATTGGAAATGAGAATGTGGATTGAAAAAAGAAATGTGAAATATGATGTGGTCATAAATGAAATATATGAGTGATGCACTCATGCATTGAATATGGATTGGTTTGTACCATTGCTTAAATGAATTGTTGAGTTATCTATGAAAAGCTATTTATATAGCAAGTGATGTGAATTAAGATATTTGTTAAAGCCAAATAAAGTATGAAAACATGTGAAAATTGAGTACAACATGAAATGATGTAGTAATATGCATGAAATTGAAATGATGATATCTTGTAATTGTGTGCTTAGATAATAGTGTGATTGAATAATTCGATTTGAACATTCATGTATCACATTGTCTTTAATTGTTCAAATTATAGGAATATAACTGAGTTTTACTCAACGTGTGGTTTTGTTTTCCGTGCGCAGGATAGGTACTTCTCTTTTGATCACCGACTGAACATCTAACAATGATCCCAATCTCAGGTGTGGTGATGTTTAATTTTGTAATGGCATGTACTAGGGTGTCTTTGTTTTTAGTTATTTTGTGAATGGGATGTAAATTGAGTTATAAGTATATGTTTGTGTTTGAAGCCATAAGTTGGTATGTTGTTTTGATCCAAGGCTTAGCATGTGTCTGAACCTAAAATTTGATGTCTTAGGTAGCTATATATATTAGGCTAAATTGAGTGATTTTGGCATGCATAAAATCTTGATTTGAATGATGATTGTCGATATGTTTTGATGATATAAAATATGGTACCAGTTAGGGTACATTGGTTAGGCACCTAAGATGATTGTTTTAGCATGTTTTGAGTATGTTTGATTGTATTTTGAATAGGTTAAATGATTGGTTTTTGAGTTGCCTAATGCCCAAGCAAGTAGGAAATAGTAAACTTATTGTTTAAGGTACATTTTGGGTCCACACGGCCAGACACACGAGCCTGTGACTTGGCCGTATGAGACACATAGCTTGGCATCACGGTCGTGTGTCATTTGTTGAGTGCTTAGGGTGCAAGTAAGTTAGTACTCGGCCTGGCACATGAGCGTGTAGGGCTCTTTCGAGAGTTACATGGCCGTGTGACCCTACTTAGTGAGTTACACAGGCTAGGACACAACCCTGTGTCTCTAGTTTGAATGTTACTCGGGTAAGGACACAGGCTGGGATAAGGTTGTGTGTCCCTATTACAATTGTTACACGGCTTGAGACATAGGCGTGTGTCTCAACCGTGCGAGGCACATAGCCTGGCCACACGGTCGTGTGACCCCTGTATCAAAATTTTTTGTAATTATTTCCTAAACTTTCCAAATGATTTCAAATTGGCCCCAATTTGCTTCTAAAGTATTTTTAGGGCCTCGAGGGCTTGATTTGGGGACAATGTGTGTATGGATGGTTTAAGTTATGATTATGATATTAAATGAAATTAAATATAAATATTCTGATTGTGCAGTAATGTTCGTAACCCTAATCTGTGACAGAGAGGGGTTAGTGGTGTTAAATTTAGTGGTATTAGAGATTGTAGGTTTAACCAATTTTTGGACTAAATCAAACTCAAAATCGAGTCTAGAGGTACATGCCATAGTTGAGTGGAAATGAGTCGAGATTTGGATGCTGATTATAATTATTTTTGTTTTATAGTTGAAAATGTTGGATGACTATAATAACAATGTTGATCAAGAGATGTATACCAGAGATGATATCTCTAATGAGTTACATACAACCGAATTAGTAACATCGAGTGCTAATTTGGTTAGTGCTGAACAACCTATTGTTGAGCAATGTAATAATGAGGAAGGAGGTGACTCACAATTACTTCAAGCTATAGCTGATGCTCTTCAGTATGTTGCGGGAACTACATCCTCTACGATATTTGCACCTAGAGTCTGTCAAGCTCTGATAAAAGAATTGCGTAGATATGGTGCGACCGAATTCTTGAGGTTGAAAGGGTTTTGCCCCTCCGTAGCTGAAGTTTGGATTGAATCTACTAAATGCATCTTGCAACAACTTGAATGCAACCCACGTGAAAGTGTAGTTTGTGTTGTTTCTCTACTGCAAGGAGAAACATAAACTTGGTGGCTGTCAGTGACACGCCACGTATCTTCAGATCAGGCTAATTGGGAATTCTTTCAAAAGGAACTTCAAAAGAAATATGTTGGCAAACTATATATTGAAGATAGAAGACAAGAGGTTTCTATGTTGAAACAGAGTGGGATGTTTGTGGTTGACTATGAATAGGAATTTACACGACTTAGTAGGTATGCCGTTGAACTTATGACAACCGAGATAGAAAGTTGTAAACAATTTGTGCATGGTTTACGTGATGAGCTTCGGGTATAGTTAGTATTGCATAGAATTACTGAGTTTGCTGATTTAGTTGAACAGGCAACAATGGTAGAACAAGCTCTGAGTCTTGATAAAAAGACTTACTGTAACACCCCAAATCCGACCCAGACGTCATGACCAGATCTAGCGATGTCACATTGAAGTGTTTAAAAACCCCATCTTTAACTAGCCTCTGTGTATAGATTGAAAGGTCGATTGTAAGTCTTATTGCTCATTCATAATGTGGGACTTGTACTTTTAAAGGTTTCTTTTAATAAAACGTTATTAATTTTGTAAACGGCTTGTTATTCGCGGAAGCTTTGAAAACGAGTTACGTATTTGTGGTGGTTTTGAAAATATTTGACTTTTTGAAAACTCGCGTTTTTCCTATTGCTAGTAGTTGTAAATCACAAATTAATTGAGTAAAATACCAAAATAAAAAATAACCCGAGAGGCCTTATTACATGATGAAAAACCTAAAAATAAAACCTTAATTATAATATTAAAAGTTAACTAAGTCAAGTGGCCACCGCTAAGTCCTCCGTTGCATCGATCCGTCTAAGTTTGGGGATTTCCTGCACAGTTGACAGATGGAAGAGTTTACGAAAACTCAGTGTATGTAATCCCTTAATAGCAATCAATCAAAGTAAACACAATTTGGGCCTAAGCCCTTTCAGTTTCAATTAGGGCTTTAGCCCATATTAGTAACAGTAGCAGTCTAGGCTTAAGCCTATTTCAATAACAGTATCAGTAGAGCCTAAGCCCATTACAATATCAGTATAGTATGCAATTAGAAAATCCTACCCAATCCAAGCTCTACACACCATCTCCGTACCAACCCTACACACCATGTGGGGAAAAAATCGACTCACCCATCCCTACACTCCAAGTAGCACCGGTTGCGGCACTAAAACAGTATTTGCAGCAGAGCTGCCAGTAATAGGCTTATAGCCTTTTAGTACACTTCCTCCAAAATCATATACCCCACCCCATGCAATGCAACATAATATAAATGTATATACAGTATAAATGGCATGCTCAAACAGTCATACATCACATAGGGGTATATCAATCATTTACAAAAATAAGGGTCCAGGTACACTTACGAGCCCAACAGTAGGTCCACAGTAATCTTGGGCGACCAATACAACCTTAACAATCAATCAGTGATAATGGACGCATGACCCATATTGCGGGCCCATGTGGCCCACACGATCGTATGACCCACATAGCCCAGAAATGGCCTTAGCCGTGTGGTTTACACAGCCTAGCTCGATATTTACCACACTCTTGAGCGATTTTTCTGTGTAGGGCCCATAGGCCCATTGGGCCTACACGGCCTAGTTCGGCCCAAAATGGCCCAATATCATTTCGACCCTTGAAAATGCCCATGGCCATCTCATCGACCACACGGCCATATTTTGTTACACGGCCTGCCATATGGGCAGCCACATGCTCGTGTAGTGTCGACAACCCACTTTTTGGCTTTTTGACTTTTCAGCTTTTCAGCTTTTGCCGTTCCACATCTAATGGTAGTGTTACACACCTGTTGTGATGTTGTAGCCGAACCGCTTCTGAGATCGAGAACCTATGATCAACCACAACCCCTCATTAGACTAAATCCATCATTAATCCAAACCACAATATCGAAAAGGATTCAATAGATTCACTAACACTTACCAATCCAACAATTGCAGAACCCTACTGACTTAACACCCACGTACTGCTCCAAAACTTTGACCTTCATAAGAAACATTCGATCGATTGATAAGTATTTAAAGTCCAATATGAAATACATCGTACTTAAAGCACTTACCCCGAAAGTGGATAGACCACTTGCAAAGAGAAGAGTAATCGACCTAAGCTTCCACAATAGAATCCATACTCCTAGCATGATTTGGCAGATCATAAGTTGTTAGATGAAAAACATACATTCGACTCCAAAGAGAAAGAGAAGTGAAAGCCGAAACTTGATACTAGAGCCAAAAGAAATTCGGCTAGGAAAAGAAATAATAATGCGATTGTAACACACACCTACCAATAAATCAAATGAATTTCGGCAACAGTCAATCAAGGAGATTCGGCAAAAGCAAGAAGAACAAAAAGATTTGAGAGAGGGAGAGTATGGGTATTCGACCCAGTAGAGAAAGGAAGAACAAAATCGAAAAAGAAGTATTTAGCTTTAGAGAAGAGAGAAGAAAAAGAAGGAGGTACTCAATCTGAACAATCGGCCTTCACTAATGTCAGGTTATCGATTTGAAGAAAAGAAAAGATGAAGAGAAAAAGTCACTAAGGTATTCTGCCAAAAAGAGAAATCAAGAGATTGAGAAAAATTTTCAAGTGTATTCGGCTAAAGCAAATAAAACAAAAGAAATGAAGCTGCCAACCCAAGATATTGAGAACGAACCCGACACTTAGTTAACACAAATCAGCACCCAAAGCAGAATCAATTTCGGCACCCCTTTACTATAGCCGAATTTTGACCAAAAGAACTCAACAGATTCGGTCAACCTTTAACTCACTAAACACCTCCTCAACATTCCTACACATTCGAAACACTAAGTGCCAAAGTTCAAACCTGGCATAACTCTCCTCCAAATACGAACTTGCTCAATTTTCTCTTTAATTTCCTCCAATCTAGCTCCTCAGATTCGGCTAACAAAAACCCCATTCAAATCTGTTCAAACTCTTGGTGTTTCGGTCAAACACAACTTCCTCCCATGGCCACTAGTAAAAATAATCTCCATTTGCAAAAGCAAGGATTCGAACCTCAAACCACTAGCACACTCCACAAGCCACTATCCACTAGACCAGCAGGCTCATTCTGTCATGTTTTTACCAAAATAAACTTATAACCCTACTGGCCAGAGATAGGGGTTTTATCCTTGAAAAGCAAAATTTTTGTGGAAGCCAAGGCTTGAACCCATGACTTTCCAGACACTCCCAGAGCACACAACCACTAAGCCAAACATACTTTCATGTCACAAACACACAAAAATAATTTTACTAGGGATTTGGGGATTTGGGGCATTACAATTCTACCCTCCTTAAAGAAAATTTCGGCCTCAAAATTTACCTAATCAGAATAAGTGAGGGTATTGTTATCGCATTGCCTCCTCAGGTTCCCACATAGCCTCTTCAGAGTTGTGGTTCCACCATAGAACTTTCACTAATAGGATTGATTTCCTTCTCAAGACTTTCACCTCTCGATCCAAAATCTGGACTTGCTCCTTCTCAAAAGTCAGATCTAGTCTAACTTCAATTTCCTCAATTGGTACAACATGTGTAGGATCAGAGTGGTAGCATCTTAGCATAGAGACGTGAAACACATCATGAATCCACTCTAATTCCAAAAGTAGCTCTAACTGGTAGGTAATTATTCCTACTTGTCCTAGTATACAGTAAGGCCCAATAAACCTGGGGCTCAACTTGCCCTTACTCCCAAATCTCAGTACCTTCTTTCATGGCGAGACTTTGAGAAAGATAAAATCTCCCACAAAATACTCAATTTCCTTATGTTTTTTATCTGTATACGACTTTTGTCTATCCGATGTTGCCTTCAGTCGGTCCCAAATTAATCTGGCCTTATCCTCGGTATCAGATACTAGCAGAACACGCCGCTCACCCAACTCAGCCCAACATGAAGGAGTGCGACACCTACGACCTTATAGTGCTTCGTAATGTGCCATTTGTATGCTAGACTAGTAGCTATTATTGTAAGCAAACTCTACTAGCGGCAACTAATCCTCCCAACTGCCTCGGAAGTCAATCACACAACTCCTTAACATGTTCTCCAGTATCTGAATCACCCTTTCTGACTGACCATCTGTTTGAGGGTAGAACGCAGTACTGAAGTCCAACCGTGTAACCAGAGCTTCATGTAACTTCTTCCAGAATCAAAACGTGAAGGGAGGATCTTTGTCAGATATTATGGAAACTAATACCCCATGCAGTCTCACTATCTCAGATACATACAGCTTAGCCAATTTCTGTAATGAATAGTCAGTGTGAACCGGTATGAAATGGGCAGATTTGGTCAATCGATCCATGGTGACCCATACCGAATCCTTCTTAGTAGGCGTTAAGGGTAGCCACTCACAAAGTCCATAGTTACTCTTTCCCACTTCCATAGTGGAATCTTAACTGGCTAAAGCAACCACAATTGATGTTCTGCTTTAACCTACTAGCAAAGTCGGTAACCTCACGGTTAAGACCTGGCCACCAATATATCTCACGAAGATCTCTGTACATTTTATTTCCACCTGGGTGCATAGCATAGGGGCTACTATGCGCCTCTCGCAGTATAGACTACCTTAAATCAGTATCCTTAAGTACACAAATTCTACCTCAGAAACAGAGTACCCCTTAACTGTTCAGCCCAAAATCCTCAGTATTACCACTTTCAACCTGATGGAACCGAAGACCCAATGACTCATCCTCCAACTATTTATTATTAATCTGTTTAATTCACAACGGTTTCATTTGTAGCTCTGCCACCAAACTACCATCGTCAAATAAATTAAGGCGAGCAAACATCACCCTCAGATCAGTCATGGCTCTACGACTCAATGCGTCAACCACCACATTGGCTTTTCCAAGATGATATTCGATCGTACAGTCATAATCTTTAAGCAGCTCAATCCATCTACGCTGCCTAAGATTTAACTCCTTCTGGGTGAGGAGATACATGAGGCTGTTGTGATCCGTGTAAATGATACACTTCTCATCGTACAGGTAATGCCTCCAGATTTTCAGTGTGAATACCACCCTAGCTAACTCCAAGTCATGCATCGGATAATTCGTCTCATGAGTCTTAAGCTGTCGAGGCACATACGCTACCACCTTACACTCTTGCATCAACACTCATTCCAAACCGATATGTGATGCATTATTGTACATAGTGAAATCCTTCCCAGACTCTGGCTGTATTAAGACAGGGACCTCAGTCAGTACTTTCTTGAGCTTCTCAAAGCTCTCTTGCTGCGCATCAGTCTAGTTAAATGGCACACCTTTACATAGAAGCTTAGTTAAGGCCGCGACAATCAGTGAAAACCCTCTACAAAGCGTCTATAATATCTTGCCAGTCCTAGAAAACTGCGAATCTTAGATACTGTCTTAGGCGGCTTCTAGTCCAACATTGCCTTAATCTTTCGAGGATCAACCCTAATCCCCTCAGCAGATACCACATGACCAAGAAACGTTACCTCACGTAACAAGAATTCACACTTGCTGAAGTTGGCGTACAGTTGTTTCTCCCTTAAAATTTGCAAAACTACTCAGTTCATCAGATCTATTCTAGAGAAAATCGAAGCTCCTCACAGTTGGTCGAACAGATCATCAATCCTCGGCAGAGGGTACTTGTTCTTAATGGTTAGCTTATTCAGTTATCTATAATCGATGCACATTCGCATAGATCCATCCTTCTTTTTCACAAATAAGACTGGTGCTCTCTATGGAGACACACTCGGTTGGATGAACCCACGGTCCAGCAGCTCTTGAATCTGGGCCTTAAGCTCCACAAGCTCTTTCGGTGCTATTTTATAGGGGCCGATGGACACTGGAGTTGTACTAGGAAGGAGCTCAATCCCAAACTCCACTTCACGTTCTGGAGGTAACCCAGGTTGTTCTTTAGGAAAGATGTTTGAAAAATCCTTAACTGTTCTGATATCCTTTACCGAAGAGTCCCTAACATCTGAAACACTGATGTAGGCCAAGAATGCCTCACAACCCTTACATACCAACTTCTCGGCCCTTAACACTAAAATCACATTCGACAAATAGTTTCGGCATTTCCCAATGACAGCTACCTCGTTGTCCTCCTCAGTTCTCAGTGTCATCCTTTTTGTGGCACAATCCAAACTCACTCGGTGTTTGACCAGCCAATCCATCCCCAGTATTAGGTCGAATTATCTGAAAGGAAGTTCCATAAGATCAGCCGAAAAGACAACTCCTTGTATCTCCAAGGGAACATCTCTAAAAATCTTATTTACCCGGATAGACTGCCCTAACGGGCTTAGTATAATAATCTCGCTTGAAGTACTCTCAACCATAACCCCTAAGTTTCCAGCAATCGAACAGGCAACATAGGAATGAGTAGATCCTATATCTATCAATGCTGTATAGCATACATTGTAAATAAGGAACGTACCCGTGATGACGTCTAGAGCAATTGCCTCCTCTCGGTGACAAGCAGCATACACTAGAGCCAGCTACCTTGCCTCAGCCTGACTAGCTCCTTGGCCCGGTACTCTCTGACCACGGCCCATACCATTTCCACCTCTGGCCTGCCCACGACCTCTTGGTGGCTGTTGAACAACCCTCTGAGCTGCATTACTAAAACCAGTAGCTGGCACCAGATCGATCCTCTGTGGATAATATCTGATACGGTGCTCTATAGAACCACACCTTAAACACGCCTCAGTCTGTTTTCAGCACTCACCTTGATGGCGTCTCCCATAGTCAGCACAAAACTTCGATCCAATAGTACCAGTAAGGGCCCCAACTCTGATCGGCCCATCAGCTCTGGACTTTTTCATAGGCCTCTAAAATGAATTTGAGGGCTCAACATCCCACTTACCTTTGTTATGGCACTCAACGCGCTTCATTTTCTCGGTGATTTTTGCCTTGTCAACCAGTGTTGCAAAATCCCGCTCCCTTTGAGGAGCTATCAGAACCCTTAGACAATCTCTAAGGCCATCCTCAAATCGAACACACTGCTCGTATTCAGTTGCCACCATCCCATGTGCATAGTGGTTCAATCGCAAAAATTTGGCCTCATATTCAGCCACTGTGCTATCTCCCAGAGTTAAATTTAGAAATTCCCTCCTACGGGCATCCACATAGCTAGCACCCACATACTTAGCCTGAAAAGTAGTCTTGAAAAACTCCCAAGTCAATCGATCGGCTTGAGTGCCCTCTTTGATAGTAAGCCACCACTGGTAGGCCTCATCTCTCAACAGTGATACTACACCCTTTAGTTTCTATTCGGGGGTGAGTCAAGGTCATCCATGATCCTCTTTGTAGCCTCGATCCAATATTCAGCCACATTAGGGGCAACTCCAGCAATACCCCTAAATATCTCAGCCCCACTAGACCTGAGTCATTCCGTAGCTTATTGTTCCAGTGGTGCTCATTATCGAATGCGCTTAGTCTGTATTAACAGTTTTATGCCAGTCAACTTATTATTCCAGTGTTTATTATAGATATTTTATGAACAATATTATCTCAGAGTTTGTTTTCGCAGTTTACAGTCTTAGTATGGTTTGTAGTTTACTCGAACTAGAGAGTTTCAGTACAGTGTTACTACCTAAAGTAGTCTCAGTAATAACATTTCAATATAAACAGTCATGAGACTTACAGGATCGGCGCGGAGACTCGGTGTACCACTCCTTCAGTAAAATATTTCCAAGTTATATCAATCACTTTAAACCATTTGAAACAATTCTGTTAAAATTTCCACATTTTTTCAAAAGCCCAAATCCACAGCTGAGTTTTGCAACTTGGCTCTGATACCACTAAATGTAACACCCCAAACCCGACCCAGACGTCATGACTAAATCTGGCGATGTCACATTAAAGTGTTTTTCGAAATCTAAGACTCGTAGTTTAAAAACCCCATCTATAACTAGCCTCTTTATATAGATTGAAAGCTCGATTTTAAGTCTTATTGCTCATTCATAATGTGAGACTTCTACTTTTAAAGGTTTCTTTTAATAAAACGTTATTAATTTTGTAAACGGCTTGTTATTCGTGAAAGCTTTGAAAATGAGTTACGTATTTGTGGTGGTTTTGAGAATGTTTGACTTTTTGAAAACTCGCATTTTTCCTACTGCTAGTAGTCGCAAATCATAAATTAATTGAGTAAAATACCAAAATCAAAAATAACCCGAGAGGCCCTATTACATGATGAAAAACCCAAAAATAAAACCTTAATTATAATATTAAAAGTTAACTAAGTTGAGTGGCCACCACTGAGTCCTCCGTCGCATCGATCCGTCTAAGTCTGGGGATTTCCTGCACAGTTGACATATGGGTGAGTTTACAAAAACTCAATGTGTGTAATCTCATAATAGCAATCAATCAAAGTAAACACAATTTGGGCTTAAGCCCTTTCAGTTTCAATTAGGGCCTTAGCCCATATCAGTAACAGTAGCACTCTGGGCTTAAGCCCATTTCAGTAGCAGTATTAGTGGGGCCTAAGCCCATTACAGTATCAGTATAGTATGCAATTAGAAAATCCTACCCAATCCAGCCTCTACACACCATCTCCGTACCAACCCTACACACCATGTGGGGAAAAAATCGACCCACCCATCCCTACACTCCAAGTAGCACCGGTTGTGGCACTAAAACAGTATTTTTAGCAGAGCTGCCAGTAATAGGCTTATAGCCTTTCAGTACACTTCCTCCAGAATCATATACCCCACCCCATACAATGCAACATAATATAAATGTATATATAGTATAAATGGCATGCTCAAACAGTCGTACATCACATAGGGGTATATCAGTCATTTACAAAAGTAAGGGTTCAGGTACACTTACTGGCCCAACAGTAGGTCGACAGTCATCTTGAGCGACCCGTGCAACCTTAACAGTTAATCGGTGATAATGGGCCCACAGCCCATATTGTGGGACCATATGGCCCACACGCTCGTATGACCCACATTGCCCAAAAATGGCCTTAGCCGTGTGGTTTACACAGCCTAGCCCGATATTTACCATACTCTTGAGCGATTTTCTTGTGTGGGGCCCATAGGCCCATTGGGCCTACACGACCCAGTTCGGCCCAAAATAGCCCAATATCGTTTTGACCCATGAAAATTCTCATGGCCATCTCATCGACCACACGGCCATGTTTTGTTACACGACTTGCCACACTAGCGGCCATAAACCCGTGTGGTATCGATAGCCCACTTTTCAGCTTTTCGGCATTTTAACTTTTCAGCTTTTGCTGTTCCACATCTAATGGTAGTGTTACACACATGTTGTGATGTTGTAGCCAAACCACTTCTAAGATCGAGAACCTATGATCAACCACAACCCCTCATTAGACTAAATCCATCATTAATCCAAACCACAATATCGAAAAGGATTCAATAGATTCACTGACACTTACCAATCCAACAATCGCAGAACCCTACAGACTTAACACCCACGTACTGCTCCAAAACTTTGACCTTCATAAGAAACATTCGATTGACTGATAAGTATTTAAAGTCTAATATGAAATATATCGCACTTAAAGCACTTACCCCAAAAGTGGATAGAGCACTTGCAAAGAGAAGAGTAATCAGTGTAAGCTTCCACAATAGAATTCACACTCCTAGTATGATTTGGTAGATCATAAGTTGTTAGATGAAAAACATACATTCGGCCCCAAAGAGAAAGAGAAGGGAAAGCCGAAACTTGATAGTAGAGCCAAAAGAAATTTAGCTAGGAAAAGAAACAATAATGCGATTGTAACACACACCTACCAATAAATCAAGTGAATTTTGGCAACAATCAATCAAGGAGATTCAGCCAAAGTAAGAAGAACAAAAAGATTTGAAAGAGGAAGAGTATGGGTATTCAGTCCAGCAGAGAAAGGAAGAATGAAATCGAAAAAGAAGTATTCGGCTTCAGAGAAGAAGAGAAGAAGAAGAATGAGGTACTCAATCGGAACAATCAACCTTCACTAATGTCAGATAATTGATTTGAAGAAAAGAAAAGATGAAGAGAAAAGCTCACTAAGGTATTCTGCCAAAAAGAGAAATCAAGAGATTGAGAAAAGTTTTTAGGAGTATTCGGCTAAAGCAAATAAAACAAAAGAAATGAAGCTGCCAACCCCAGATATTAAGAACGAAGCCGACACTCAGTTAGTTTACACAAATCGGCACCCAAAGCAGAATCAATTTCGACACACCTTTACTATAGACGAATTTTGACCAAAAGAACTCAACAGATTCGGTCAGCCTTCAACACACTAAACACCTCCTCAACATTTCTACACAACCGAAACACTAAGTGCCAGAGTTCAAACCCGGCATGACTCTCCTTCAAATTCAAAATTTCTCGATTTTCTCCATAATTTCCTCCCATCCATCTCCTCAGATTTGGCTAACAACAGCCCCATTCAAATTTGTTCAAACTCTTGGTGTTTTGGTCAAACATAACTTCCTCCCATGGCCACTAGTAAAAATAATCTCTATTTGTAGAAGTAGGGATTCGAACCTCAAACCACTAGTACACTCTACACGCCACCACTAGACCAGCAGGCCCATTCTCTCAAGTTTTTACCAAAATAAATTTATAACCCTACTGGCTAAAGATAGGGTTTTTCCTCAAAAAGAAATTTTTTTGTGGAAGCCAAGGCTTGAACCCATGACTTCCCAGACACTCCTAGAGCATACAACCACTAAGCCAAACATACTTTCACATCACAAACACACAAAAATAATTTTACCAGGGATTTGGGGCATTACACTTAGACTACTTGTATTGCTAGAAAACGGACTGGAGCTACTAGCTAAAATCTACAACCGAAGCAGACTAAAGAATTTTGTGGTAGCTAGAGGTCGACTTTTAAGTCTGATAGATCTGATAGGAATTGTGATCGATAATTGATGGTGTCTACGGGTAGTGTCCGAGGTCCGCTAGGGATACTGACATTCAGAATTATGAGCATTGTGGGAAAAAGCACCATAATGAATGTTGGATGTTAACTCGAGCTTGTTTTCACTATGGACCTACAGAGCATTTTGCTAGAGAGTGTCCGAAGAATAAGAATGCTACCCCTATTACTTCTTAGAGGTCTGTGCCTGTATTTAGAGGTCGCGGGTCGAGTCGAGGTGGTTTATTTTTTATCGAAGTGCCTTAATACTTTACCTAGTTGTTTTGTACTGCATTTTTAAATTCCTTGAACTTTTCAAGGGCTTCATATTTATGACGTATATGATAAATATACCCACATCTACTGAAGTCATCAGTGAAAGTAATGAAGTACTGAAAACCTCCTCTGGCTTGTGTGTTCATTGGTCCACAAACATTACTATGGATTAAGCCCAATAAATCACTAGCTTACTCACTTTTACTATTAAAAGGAGTTTTAGTCATTTTACCCAACAAGCAACATTCACATATATCTAATTGTTCGAAAACAAAAGAATCCAAAATCTCATCTTTGTGGAGCTTTGATATGCACTTCTCACTTATATGGCCGAAACGATAATGTCAAAGATAAGTTTTTTGATCTTTTAGAATTTATGTTGTAAATGTGTCTATCTTGATAAAAAATGTAGAGGCCATTTTACTAATTGTGTTAAACCATAGAAAACATTATTGAGATAAAATGAACAACAATTATTCTTAATAATTATCTCAAAACCAATTTTGTTTGAACAAGAAATTGAAATAATGTTTCTAGTCAAACTTGGCATAAAATAACAATCCTCCAAAATTAAATCAAGTCCACTAGGCAATGATAAAACATGTTTTTCTACAACTAATGCAATAACTCTTGCTCCATTCCCAACTCATAGGTCTTCATCTCCTTTAGCCAGATTTTTACTCCTTTGCAGTCCTTGTACAAAGGTACAAATATGAAAACCACATCTGATATCTAATACCCAAGAAGTAGATGTTGATAAATTAATATCAATAACATAAATACTTGAAGCGGACGCCCTGTTTTCCTTTTCCTTCTTGACCTCTTCAAGATAGGCGGGGTAGTTCTTTTTCTAGTGTCTGGTCTTACCACAATGGAAACATTTTTCTTCCCTAGCAATTTCTCCTTTAGGCTTCAATGCAACTTTTCCTTTGTTGGGCTTGGCCTTAGCCTTAGCCTTTCCTTTGCCCTTGTCCTTGCGAACAATCAGAATGGGCTTAGGCCCAACCTTTTTCATGATACTTTCAGCAGTTTGTAACATGTTGAGCAACTGTGGCAAAGTCTTATTAGTCTCATTCATGTTGAAATTAAGGACAAATTGGCTAAAACTATCCAACAATGATTGCAGGATGACATCGATAGCCAACTACTCACCTAAAATGAATCCTAGTTTTTCAAGTCTTTCAATATAGCCTATCATCTTGAGAATGTGAGTTCCTACAGGAGTTCCCTCCACTATTTTGCATTGAAACAGAGATTTAGAGGTCTCGTACCTCTCTTAATGTGCTTGCCCCTCATATAATTCCTTGAGGTGTTGGATCATATCATAAGCAACCGTATCCTCATATTGGTTTCGAAGCTCAAGAGTCATGGTGGCAAGCATTAGACATCCTATGTCTAACATGTCACCAAGATGATTCTTATAAGCATCCTTGTTAGCTCTAGAGGCATTAGTTGCTGGGTCATAAGGAACGGGTTTTTCAATGACATAATTTCTATTCTTGTTTGAGGACAATCCTCAATTTACGTGTAACACCCCAAACCCGGCTTAGACGTTACGGCCGAATCTGGTGCGCGCTCCATTGAGTGTTATTATAACTTAGAAAATGATGGTGATAATTCAGCCTTTAGGTTTATAATATTGAGTAAAATTTAATGTTTGAGAACTTAGTGAACTGTGTTATGAAACTTATTAAGTTTAGCTAAACTTTGTATAAACCCCAGACTACACTGTTTGAAAAACCATAAGGGTTATATCAGCGGGTTTCTTTTTTTTTTTATGAAAATGTTGTTATTTTGAAAAGATCAGTGTTTCTATAGTGACTTACTTTACGCAATCCAAACCTAAATTAAAAGATCATCAATAATAACGTAAAAAGAAAACGGTAGATTTCAATAATCAACGGACATGTGGCCACCTTCGAATCCCTTGCAGCTCTAAATCGCCTAAGGTTGGGGATTACTTGCACAGTCAAACCGAAAGAGTAAGTTTATGAAACTCAGTATGTAATCCCCTACAAATCCAACGGCACTCAGTGCATACAATCTGACCGGGCTCGAGCCCTATGCAAGATCTGATGTCATCCGGGCCTAAGCCTATCTGAGAGCAAAGTGGGCCAAAGCCCATAACAACAAATGCATCACAGATATGCAACCCAACCCAATCCATCCATCACACCTTCCGTACCATCCAACAAACTTGTGGGGAATAGATTGACCCATCCAGCCAGCACACTAGTGTTGCAGCCCAACTGCTAGAAATGACACAATAGAGCTGCTAAATATAATAATCGTGGCGTAGCCACTAATGTCAGAATACATGGCAAGGCCACTAGAACGGTAGAACGTGGCAAGGGCACTAATACAATACTTCCCCCATGATAAAACCCAACCCCAATGCAGAATGTCATGACATAATACAATGTGTATGCACAGTTTTCATATATATAGATACAACATACTTACAACAACCATCAACCTATCAACCTACCTCTAGGTACAATAGTCATCTCTACCCATTAGGGTATTTCAGTCATTTAACAAACTTTTGCAGGTCTTGGTACCAATAACGACCCTTAACAGGCCTACGATCATCTCAAACGACCCAATTACTCTATATAGCCTAAATAGTGAAATGGGCCCCAAAGCCTCACTCGGCCCAAGTGGCCCACATGGGCCATCTCGGAACTACAAGGCCCACAACGGCCTCTTATCCCAAAATTACACGCCGTGGTCTTTGCAAACCGACGCCCATGACCAGCGCCCTCGGTTTTTCCCCATGAGCAATTGCACGCTCGTGAGGCCTCAAATGCCGGAGTTTCAACTTTCGCCGATTTACACAGTCTCGGGGTGAGTTTACACCGTTGTTTATTGTTTGACAGTGTATAAGGTTAGGTGCACGATTACACACCTGATTGGACAAGAAACCGACGCACTCCACACGTCCCACCTTGACCAACACAACGTCCCACAAGCAGTTTTAGTCATTTGGGTTAATCAATCAAGAAAGAAAACCCTTTACACAGAACATAACGTGTCGCTTACCTTGATAGCCCAAGTAGGGTTCAAACCACCCTCAACCTTCTTTCACACCCTAGTCAGTAGCAATCTGCATTAACATCCACAACCACTTTATTACCCAACCTAAACATAATCCACTTAACCCCTAAGAACTACTTACCGAAAAAGAGACTAGGAGAAGGAAGTAGCAATATTCGGCCTATCCCAGCAAACACCACCGTCGAGCACCTGATGCCAAGAACACCCTCTTAGCGTAAGCCGATAAAGAAGGAGATTAAGAGAAAGACTAACATAGAATAGGTGAGAAAGAGAAGTGGCACAACCACAACACACATACAAATGAAACAATAGCAAGGTTCGACTATTGCTAGGGATTCGGCAAACCAAGAGTAAACTTACTCTAATCCAACAGGAAGAGTTCGGTTAGATATGAGAGTATTCGGCTAAGGCTTCAAGAAAGAAAACGCAAAACTAAGAGCAAGTAAGAGATGAGTAAAGATCAAGAAAATGTTTGGCTAAACAAATGAATGGATGAGGAAAAAGTGGAGTTAAGCGGTCAAAGTGAAGTGTAACAAGACAAAGTGGGAAGGAGAAGTATTCGGGAAATCAATAATCGGCTAAGGCTGAGAAGAGAGGGAAGATTCGGCACAAGGAAAGATACTACCCCAAAATGAACCAAAAGAGCAAAAACTTGAAAATAGAAGAAGTAGAATTCGGCTCCTACACCAAAACTAAAATGCCAAATGAGTTCCCCTAGTCGATTTTTCTCCTACAAGATGCCTAATTCGACTACAACACTCCTCCCCACCAACTCCTTGAAAATCTCCACAAATCATTCCCTTTATCCCTCCATAATCTTCTCCCAACAACCAAGACCAGTTCAAACTCCCACAAAGCAGAGTTCGAATTCACCACAAACTCTTGCCGCCCCAAGTAACAAAATAACATCCCTTGCCGCACATGGGATTCGAACCCCATCCCTCACTGAAGCCAAAGCACGCCATAAGCCACCAAGCCATAAGGCTTCCTTGCGTTAACAACCCACCACGTTTATTAAATGGCCTAGGTGCCAACGTCCAGGGTTTCTTAAAGAGAAAAAAATAAGAATTTAACGAAAGCCAAAACCTGACCCCAGAACTTCCCTAACACCCCCAAACACAACCAAACCATTCATCCATCACACCAAACATGCAAAAAGAGTTAAACCAAACAAACTTATAGACCTCAAATTTTTGGGGCATTACAACTCTACCCCCCTTAAAAAATTTTGGCCTCGAAATTTACCTGGTCAGAAAAAGTGAGGGTACTGATGTCGCATCGTCTCTTCTGGCTCCTATGTGGCCTCTTCTGCGCCATGATTGCACCAAAGTAATTTGACTAGCGGAACTGATTTCTTCCTCAAAACTTTAACATCACACGCTAATATCTACACTGGTTCCTCCTCGATAGATAAATCAGCCTAACTTCAATTTCCTCCATCAGTACAATATGCGAGGGACAGAACGGTACCGCCTAAGCATTGAAACTTGAAACACGTCATGAATTCTATCTAGTTCTGGAGGCAACTCAAGTTGATACGCGACCAGTCCTACACACTTAAGTATCCGGTAAGGCCCAATAAATCTAGGGCTAAGCTTACCCTTCCGCCCAAACCTCAATATTTTCTTCCACGGTGACACTTTAAGAAAGACATAATCTCCCACAGCGTACTCGATCTCTTTCCACTTTTGGTCTGCTTAAGACTTCTGTCTATCAGACGCCTCTTTCAACCGGTCTCGGATTAGTTTTACCTTGTCCTCTGTATCAGAAATTAATTCTGGCCCTAGAATCTGCCGCTAACTCAACTCAGTCCAACAAGTAGGAGTACGACACCTACGACTGTATAACGCCTCATACGGTGCCATTCGAATACTAGACTGGTAGCTGTTGTTATACGCAAATTCCGCCAATAGCAAATAATCCTCCCAACTGCCCCTGAAATCAATTACACAACCTCTCAACATGTCTTCCAATATCTGAATCAACCTTTTAGACTGCCTATCTATCTAAGGGTGAAACGCCGTACTGAAATCTAGTCTTGTACCCAAAGCCTCGTGGAGCTTCTTCCAAAACTGGGATGTAAACCTAGGATCTCTATCTGATATGATAGAAACTGGCACTCCATGCAGTCTTACAATCTCAGCCACATACAGTTTAGCTAATTTCTGCAATGAATAGTCAGTGCTAACCGGTATAAAATGAGCAGACTTAGTTAACCGATCCATAATCACCCAAATCGAATCATTTTTAGTAGGCGTAAAGGGTAGTTACAAAATCCATGGTTACCCTCTTCCACTTCTAGAGCAGAATTTTAACTTGCTGCAACAATCTAGAAGGTAGTTGATGCTCAGCCTTAACTTACTGGCAAGTCAGGCACTTACTCACATACTCCGTAACTTCATGTTTCAACCCCGGCCACCAATACGACTCACGAAGGTCTCGATATAATTTGTTTCTGCCCGGATGCATAGCATATGGACTGTTATGCGCTTCGCACAAAATAGACTGCCTCAGATCATGATCTCTCGGCATACAATCTCTCCCACAAAAACATAATACCCCCTCACTGTTCAACCCGAAATCCACAGTCTCACCTTTCTCAACTTCTCTAAAACGAGGAACCAACGACTCATCCAACAACTGTTTCCCCTTAATTTGATTCGTCCAAGTTGGTCTTACTTGCAGTTCCGCTAATAAACTACCATCATTGCATAGGCTAAGACGAGCAAACATTGCTCTCAAATCAGACACCACCTTACGGCTCAGTGCGTTAGCTACCACATTAGCTTTACCAGGGTGGTATTCAATTTAACAGTCATAGTCTTTGAGCAACTCAATCCACCTTCGTTGCCTAAGATTTAATTCCTTCTGGGTAAGGAGGTACTTGAGGCTCTTATGGTCCGTGTAAATAGTCATCCTTTCACCATACAAATAATGCCTCCAAATCTTTAGTGCGAAGATCACCACGACTAATTCCAAATCATGATTGGGATAATTCACCTTGTGAGGCTTAAGTTGACGGGATGCATAAGCAACCACCTTTCCGTCTTGCATCAGCACACAACCCAATCCCACATGAGACGTATCACTGTAAATAGTAAAATCCTTCCTAGACTCTGGCTGTATCAATACAGGAGCTTCAGTTAGCACCTTCTTCAGTTTCTCAAAAATCTTTTGCTACTTTCTAGTCCAAACAAATGGCATCCCTTTTCGCAACAACTTAGCCAGGGGTGAAGCAATCAGTGAAAACCCTTCCACGAACCGTCTATAATAACCAGCCAAACCCAGAAAGCTTCGAATCTCCGATATAGTCTTTGGTGGTTTCTAATTCAATATGGCCTCGATTTTTCGAGGATCAGCCCTAATCCCCTCGGCAGACACCACGTGACCTAAAAACGTCACCTCCCATAGCTAGAGCTCACACTTGTTAAATTTTAGAAGCAACTTCTCCCTTAAAATTTGCAGAACCCTACGAAGATGTACATCATGATCCTCCTCGGTTCTCGAATACACCAAAATATCATCTATGAAAACTACTACAAACTGATCTAAATAGGGTTGAAACACCCGATTTATCATGTCCAAAAAAGCAGCTGGCGCATTCGTTAACCCAAATGGCATCACTAGGAACTCGTAGTGACCATAACATGTCCTAAAAGCTGTTTTATACACATCTGCTTCCTTAACCTTCATCTGATGATATCCAGACCGCAGATCTATTTTGGAAAACACTGTAGCTCCTCACAACTGATCGAACAAATCATCTATTCTCAGTAAATGGTACTTGTTTTTAATGGTCAGTTTATTCAGTTGTCGATAATCAATACACATGCGCATGGATCCATCCTTCTTTTTCACAAACAACACCGGTGCCCTCATGGAGACACACTCGGTCGAATGAATCCTCTATCCAACAGCTCCTGAATTTGAGCCTTTAGCTCCGCTAGCTCCTTCGGTGCCATCCTATATAAACCGATAGATACTGGGGCTGTTTTGGGTAGGAGTTCAATACCAAATTCAACTTCACAGTCGGGAGGCAACCTAGGAAGCTCTTCAGGAAATACATTTGGAAATTCCTTAACAGTTCTAACATCCACAACAGAAGGTCCTTTAGAACCAGATGTGCCGACATAAGCTAAAAACGCCTCGCACCCTTTGTGAATCAGCTTCTCAGCCTTTAACACCGAAATTACGTTAGACAAATAATCCCTTCGCTCTTCTAACACAACCACCTCCCCATCATCCAAAGCTCTCAACACCATTCGCTTAGTAGCACAATCCAACTTCACACGATGTTCCACTAACCAATCCATCCCCAAAATAATATCAAATTCCCTAAACGGTAGTTCTATTAAATTTGTTGGAAAGACCCTCCTTGGACCTCTAAGGGCACATCTCTGAATAACTTGTTCTCCCCAATCGACTATCCCAGTGGACTCAACACAGTCATTTCACTAGCAGTACTTTCAGACTGAATACCCAATGTCCCAGACACAGAGCATGCAACATACGAGTGTGTAGACCCAATATCAATTAAGGCAGTGTATGGTACATTATAAATTAGAAACGTACCAGTTATAATGTCAGGAGCGTCACCGTCCTCACGACGATGAGTAGCATAAACCAAAGCTAGTTGACTCACCTTAGTGTTACTCATACCTCTGCCTGGTATACCATGACCTCGTCCACTCCCATTTCCACCCCTGGCCTGACCACGGCCTCTCGGTGGCGGTTGATGACCTCTCATAGGCTGCACAAAACCCTAACCTACCACTTGCATCTGAGTAACCTCCTGAGTACAGTCTCTAACCAGATGGTCTTTCGACCCACACCTAAAGCATGCCCCTGTTCGCTTCCAGCACTCACCCTGGTGAGCTCTCCCAAAATTAGCGCAGAGCTGCGATCTTATAGTAGTAACAGGAACTTTAGCTCGAACCGACCCATCAAACCTGGCCCTCTTTGCAGGCCTATCTGAAGAACCCGAGGATCTAAAATCCCTCCTAAGCCTGCCCCTATCCTTCTCACGGTTCTGACGCTCAGAACGCTTCACATCTTCAGCAATCTTCGCTTTCTCAACTAGGGCAGCAAAATCCCGCTCCCTCTATAGAGCTATCAGCATACGCAACTCATCCCGAAGCCCATCCTCGAACCACACACAGTGTTCATACTCGGTTGCGACTATCCCACGAGCATACCAAATCAATCGCAGAAACTCTGCCTCGTATGCTGCCACAGTCCTATTCCTTTGGGTCAAACTCAAAAATTCCTTCCTTCGGGCGTCTACATAACTTGCCCCCACATATTTTCCTAAAAAGGCCGCTTTGAAGAAATCCCACGTCAGCCGATCAGCTTGAGTACCCTCTCTTACTGTGAGCCACCACTGATAAGCCTCATCTCGCAGTAACGACACCGCCCCTTTCAATTTTTGCTCCCCAGTACAGTCAAGATCATCCATTATCCGCTCTGTAGCCTCCAACCAATATTCTGCCACATTCGGAGCTACACTGGAAACACCCCTAAATATTTTCGCCCCATTAGACCGGAGTCACTCAGAAATTGACCATCGGCCCACTGTTCTCGTACTCGCTCTGGAAACCCTTTCAAGAACCCACAACATCGCCTGGGACAAAGCATCATTCCCAACTACTCGGTCATAGGGCCCTGTCTCAATTACCGGTGAGGCTGGTGCCTCCCTAGCAGGCACGTTTCTCAAAGCTAAAGACCCAGCTCTCGCACTTCCTCAGCCTCTACCATGGCCTCGTGTACCTCTTCCACAAGTACCCCTAGTGCTCATATCGATATTTGCTTAACCTGAATTTAAGAGTTTAATGACATCAATGAATAATTCCAGTATTTATTATTGAATGTTTTATGTCAAACAGTACTTAAAGTTTTCGTTTTCTTAAATCAAGGTCTCACTACCAACATCAGCCTTCTAGGGTTTTTATTTACACTAACTATGAAGTTTCAGTACGGTACTAGTACCTATAACAGTTTCTCAGTATAACATGGCAGTTTATAGCAGTAATTAATAACAGAGAACTTACAGATTTGGTGCTGGAGATTCGGTGTGCCACACTCCCAGTAATGTTATTTCGAGAAAACAAGTCGAATTCTATTGAAATCATCTTTTCCAAAACCAAATTTTAGAAAAACCCATTCCACAGCTGAGTTTTGAACCTGGCTTTGATACCACTAAATGTAACACCCCAAACCCGGCTTAGACGTTACGGCCGAATTTGGTGCGCACTTCATTGAGTGTTATTATAACTTAAAAATTGACGGTGATAATTCAACCTTTAGGTTTATATATATTGAGTAAAATTTAATGTTTGAGAACTTAGTGAACTGTGCTATGTAACATATAGAGTTTAGCTAAACTTTGTATAAACCCCGGACAACACTGTTTGAAAAACCATAAGGGTTATATCAGCGGGTTTCTTTTTTCTTTTTTTATAAAAACATTGTTATTTTGAAAAGACCGATATTTCTATAGTGACTTACTTTACGCAATCCAAACCCAAATTAAAATATCATCAATAATAACGTAAAAAGAAAACGGTAGATTTCAATAATCAACAGACATGTGGTCACCTCCGAATCCCTCGCAGCTCCAAATTGCCTAAGGCTGGGGATTACCTACACAGTCAAACCTAAAGAGTGAGTTTATGAAACTCAGTGTGTAATCCCCTACCAATCCAATAGCACTCAGTGCATACAATACGATCTGGGCATGAGCCCTATGCAGTACAGTGTTATCTGGGCCTGAGCCCTATACAGTAGCAAAGTGGGCCAAAGCCCATAACAACAGATGCATCATAGATATGCAACCCAACTCAATCCATCCATCACACCTCCCGTACCATCCAACACACTCTGTGGAGAATAGATCGACCCACCCAACCAGCACACCAGTGTCGCAGCCCAACTGCTAGGAATGATGCAGTAGAGCTGCTAAATATAATAATCGTGGCATAGCCACTAATGTCAGAATACGTGGCAAGGCCACTAGAAAGGTAAAACGTGGCAAGGCCACTAATACAATACTTCCCCCATGATAAAACCCAACCCCAATGCAGAATGTCATGACATAATACGACCTGTATGCAAAGTTTTCATATATATAGATACAACATACTTACAACAACCATCAACCTATCAACTTACCTCTAGGTATAATAGTCATCTCTACCCCTTAGGGTATTTTAGTCATTTATCAACTTTTAGGGGTCTTGGTACTAGTAACGACCCTTAACAGGCCTACAGTCGTCTCAAATGACCCAATTACTCTATATAGCCTAAACAATGAAATGGGCCCCAAAGCCTCACTCGACCCAAGTGGCCCACACGAGCCATCTCGGCCCTACAAGGCCCATAAAGGCCTCCTATCCCGAAATCACACGCCGTGGTCTTTGCAAATTGACGCCCATGACCAGTGGCCTCAGTTTTTCCCCATGGGCAATCGCATGCTCGTGAGGCCTCAAATGCCGGAGTTTCAGCTTTTCGGCTTTCACCAATTTACACAGTCTCGGGGTGAGTTTACACTGGCGTTTATTGTTTGACAGTGTATAAGGTTAGGTGCACGATTACACACCTGATTGGATAAGAAACCGACACACTCCACATGTCCCACCTTGACCAACACAACGTCCTACAAGCAGTTTTAGTCATTTGGGTTAATCAATCAAGAAAAAAAACCCTTTACACAGAACATAACTTGTCGCTTACCTTGATAGCCCAAGTAGGGTTCAAACCACCCTCAACCTTCTTTCACACCCTAGTCGGCAGCAATCTGCATTAACATCCACAACCACTTTATTACCCAACCCAAACATAATCCACTTAACCCTTAAGAACTACTTACTGAAACAGAGACTAGGAGAAGGAAGTAGCAATATTCGGCCTATCCCAGCAAACACCCCCGTCGAGCACCTGATGCCAAGAACACCCTCTTAGCGCAAGCCGATAAAGAAAGAGATTACGAGAAAGACTAACTTAGAGTAGGCGAGAAAGAGAAGTAGCACAACCACAACACATATACAGATGAAACAATAGCAAGGTTCGACTATTGCTAGGGATTCGGCAAACCAAGAGTAAACTTACCCTAATCCAACAGGAAGAGTTTGGTTAGATATGAGAGTATTCGGCTAAGGCTTCAAGAAAGAAAACGCAAAACCAAGAGCAAGCAGGAGATGAGTAAAGATCAAGAAAATGTTCGACTAACCAAACTAATGGGTGAGGAAGAAGTGGAGTTAAGCAGTCAAAGTGAAGTTTAACAAGACAAAGTGGGAAGGAGAAGTATTCGGGAAATCAATAATCGGATAAGGCTGAGACGAGAGGGAATATTCGGCACAAGGAAAGATACTACCCCAAAATGAACCAAAAGAGCAAAAACCAGAAAATAGAAGAAGTAGAATTCGACTCCTACACCAAAACCAAAATGCCGAAATGCTAAATGAGTTCCCCTAGTCGATTTTGCTCCTACAAGATGTCTAATTCAGCTACAACACTCCTCCCCACCAACTCCTTGAAAATCTCCACAAATCACTCCCCTTATCCCTCCAAAATCTTCTCCCAACAACCAAGACCAGTTTAAACTCCCACAAAGCAGAGTTCGAATTTACCACAAACTCTTGCCACCCCCAAGTAGCAAAATAACATCCTTTGCCGCACATGGGATTCGAGCCCCATCCCTCACTGAAGCCAATGTACGCCGCAAGCCACCAAGCCACAAGGCTTCCTTGCGTTAACAACCTACCACATTTATTAAATGGCCTAGGTGCCAACGTCTAAGGTTTCTTAAAAAAAAATAAGAATTTAGCGAAAGCCAAAAACTGACCCCAAAACTTCCCTGACACCCCCAAACACACCCAAACCATTCATCCATCACACCAAACATGCAAAAAGAGTTAAACCAAACAAACTTACAGACCCCAAATTTTTGGGACGTTACATTATAGGACTAGTTAAGGAAGTTCGAGCCATTCAACTTGTCCTCCTCAAGGACTGATCGTAATGATAAAGAAGGCATAATTAATCTACGATAATAAAATATGCTCATAAGTACATTTACCAAGTTTATTATAATTATTAAAAGGACTTTATTAAATGATGCTCTCACTATTTTATTCAAAATTAATTACCCTCAAATTTTAATTCTGGAAAGATTTTCTCTAAAGTTTTCTAGTGGGTAAGGATCCATATTTCACCTCTTCTTAAGTCAGCTTTTATAACACCCCTAAAATTTATATATAATAAAAGTAGTAATAAATTGAATAATGTATAATTTATTTTCTGACAAAATGAGAAAAGGAAATAAAGATGGTAAAAGAGAAGATTGAGTATTAAAAAGATTTAATTAAGAAGTAGGTTTTAGTATATTGATTTAAAGCAAGGACTAAATCATAAATATGTGAATTTTTTCACTCAAGTGTAAATATTCAAAATTTAAGGGATCGAAGTGTAAAAATGAGAAAGTTGAAGGACCAAAATTTAAAATATCCCAATTTACCATTATATGGAATTGGCGTGCATGGACCAAATTGAATAAATGAAGAATTGTAAGGGACTAAATTGTCATTTTATCAAATTAAATGACGATTCAATGATGGAATTTTGAAAGATCATAAAGGGCGAAACAATCAATTAACAAGAGGGAGAATTCTAGAATGTAATAATGATGTTGATGATATTTTGGTGATATTTTTAATTAATTAATTAGTTAAATATTGTTTTATTAATATTTTACTTAGATACTTATTATTATTATTTTATTTAGAAAATGGTAGTATAAAAAGAAAGGAAGGATGAGGAAAGTTGATCATCCTTCCAACATGAGTGAGAGGGTGAGAAAGAAAGTTTTCTTTTCTTTATAATTTAGTCATTTTCCATGAAAACCCACCTTTTTACCCAAAATTTTTGAAAATTTCCTTAAACATTAAAGAAAAAAGATGAAGTAGAGATTCTAAAGAATATGTTTATCAATTTAAAAGCAAGAAAATAGTAGATGAAAGTGGAGAAAATGAGAAGAAAAATGAAGGAAAGTGGTAAAGATGATAAATGAATGGAAATGAAGAAGAAAGGAAGAAATTCTTGACAAAGGAGGTAAGTTTCATACTAAACCTACTTGTATTTCAATAGATTGAGTTAAATATGTTGTGAGTGAGATGTATGAAACAAGTATTTAGTTTAAATACTAGAAATAGAAAGTATTTGATGAAGAATAGAGACTTAAAACACTAAATTGGTAAGAGAGAATGTGATTTGTATTGTGAAAAGTACTAAGATTATGAAATGAATATGTAATCTACACATAAACATAAGTGATTAAATTTTGTAATAATCAAAAGTACGGTAATCATGTGTGATTGAATGAAAGATAGTGCAAAAAACCATGGAAAAGAGAATATTTTCATTAAAATAGTTTGGACAGCAGTAGTGAATTAACTTTGAAAATTCACCAAAAATCATATCAATTTATTTAGAGGTTGAATTAAATATGTTTATTGAGTCTAGTTTTGTACGGAAGAAACGGTGAAAGAAATAGAATTGTATATTTTGAGACATATTAGTTTTTGTGAAACAAGGTCGGAGTGGATTTGGGTTCCCCTATTCTGACTTTGGAAATTCATCAAAAATTGTAAAAAAAAAAAAACTATTAGGGTTTGAAATTTATATATTTAAATTCTTAATGAGTCTATTTTCAATATAAATAAACAGAAACATCATTGGAACCCCATACTAGCAGATAATTAATTTTTAGTAAAGAAAGATCGAAGTTGTCAAGCAATAGAATAGCGGCAAATTTGAAAATTTTACTTTACTGATTGGCTAAAGTATAAATTCTAAAATTTTTATGGTAAAAATATAATTGAGTCTAGTTTCAAAAACATCAAGTGAATCTTAATTTCAAAATTTTTAGCTCAATATATAAATACTTTAGTGACTATGACACAAGTGGACAGCTTTGATATGAACACATAAGTAAAAAGTGAAATTATAGTTAATGTTGCATATAAGCATGTCATACTAAAAGCTAAAGATTCTAATATATATATACATAAAGGGTGTGGAATGGAGAGGAGGAGGAAAAAAAGTAGATGAATTTGAAATGTCACGAAATGGTTATAAGTGATGGAATGATTAATACTTGTGAGAATGTTTAAACGAATTGATAAACTATTAAATGAATAATTGTTAATTGATGTGGTTTTGGAATATTGGCTAAAATTTTATGACGAACTAAGTTAATTGACACAACTTATAAATAAATAAGAAATATACACAAAGCGGGTAAACTATTTTAGAAAGTGCAAGACCTCTAATGGACTTATTTGTAAAAATTTAAAATTTGTGTTAATTTATAAACTTTATTATCTTTGATTGAATATCATGTTTTGATGAACTCTGTTAACTCATAAATAGTTTTTTCATAACTTCAATTATTACTAAAACAAGTAAAATGGTATTGAATAATCAAATAATAAGATAAATCAATTTGAAATTTTTGTAGTTGCTTCGGCAATGAATGTGACATCCCGGTACCTTGATCCAGCAATCGGGTCAGGTACGGGGGTGTTACAGGTTTGATTTTACTCTCAATATTTTGGTTATTTAGGTAAGCAACACTTGCTAATTACATCACATGTAACTCCTCTATTTTGTTCCAATCATCTCATGATTTATCCAAATCTCTAGCCTCTAAGTATCTAATCCTATTAGAGTAACCTTATTAAGTTATTAACCAATATCATAACCGACGAATATTAGTTACTTATTCTTCACATTTGACCAAGATAGATACATGTACTTCACTTTAGCAGAACCCACATTGTTTCAATCGAGGCTTTAACGAGGGTAGATATTGGAAGATAATCTTAACTTAATATTTTATTGAGGGGTTTTTTTTAAAATTAAATTAATCTCACCATTAATGCTCAACTTTTGTCCACTTAATCCTTTAGTTGATCTTATCAATATCCTATAACATGTATGCTAACATATCATTTATTGTATCATATACAAGAAAAATATGAAGTAGTAAATAAATGCAATGGTTATAACCCATAAAATTAAGGTGGTTCCTCCCAAGCCAATAGGAAAACCATAGGGAATCCTAAGGGTTTATGTCGATTCTCAAACTTCTTTTATACTTTAGGTAGCCCAAACTTGTTTTTCTCTAATTCGTATCAACTCATACAATTTACAATTATAGAAACTCATTTTACATATGAGAGAGTAAGATGAGAAGAGAAGTAGAAGAGAAATATAGAAAGGCATGACACGCAGGCCATATTTATAAAATTACAACCTTTGAAAATTATAAATTAAATGGGTTATCAAGCTATAACCATGCAATTCCAAGCAACATGCATATCAAACACAGTATACAATATGTATCTCATACAATCGCATCAACCAATAAATTTAATCTTGAATCTATAACATACAAGTGGCTTTGATACCACTGTTGTGACTTTCGGTATGCCCCAGCCAAGGTTCCATGTACAAGGAATGAATCAGGTTGAAATAGGATTGAAAATATACCTACTTTAATGAAAACCTTGAAATGATGCTGTTGATTCGATGTAGATTCCAAGCCACAACGAAAACGTCCCAGCCTCTACGTAGTCTACCCCGTTAAAAATGAACACCCACTTTCTCTTGAACTTTTCAGAGAGAATTAAAAATGGTTGCTAGACCTTTATTTTATTAAGTTGGGAACCTTAACACATGAAGGGATTATAATCCTTTCATCCTCTTTGACATCACATATTAAAAAGGAAAACCAAGATTATTCCCTTATTAATAGAGAAGGCAAATGGAAAGTTAAGAAAGTTAGAAAAAGCAATTATATTCTTTCCAAAAAATATAGGATTATTCTCTTATTAATAGAGAAGACAAATGGAAAGTTAGAAAAATGAATTATATTCATTCTAAAAGAATATTAATTTTCATGTATTTTATATTTTGATCGAAATTAATTATATCTATGTTCTCTATTTTGTACAAGTTTGTACATATAATGTGTTTAATATTTAACTATCAAATTAAATTAATTCAACAATTAATTTAATTCATGTGATAATTAAATACAATACCAAATGTATTTGGATTCTGATCGTTTCAACTATAGGGTGTGACCTTGTAGGCTCTTGTCATGTTGGTAGTAATACTAGAATGTTTCTAACATTACAAGCAATGAGTGACATCTAGCAGTGCATCAGTGCCACCCAAATCAGAAGAAGTCGTGATTCGACATAACATTTATGTGATAATCTTTTCATGTATTATATCAGTTTATCCTTAATATTTAGATTGGACATAAGTCATGGAATAGCCACACTTGTATAGTCCAATCTCATATTTCTTGATTTTCTGAGCAAACTATAATAAACAAATAAGTGTGATATCTCATATCAACTTATTCGAGCATGGCCATGCATTTCTAGCTAACTCTATCAAGAGGCCTAAGGTATTGCTCCTATTATGTAGGAGAGATAAATCCTATCTTGATCAACCATATCCCACTATATGGATTGTAGTATATCCAACATCAATCTTTATAGTACAACCTGTAACATCCCAAAAGTTGAGGGTTAGTAGAATCGGGTCTGTAAATCGAGAGTGAGTGATCATGCCTTTTTTTTTAAAATAAATATTGCAAAATTATTTCAAGAATGAGGAAAAATCTCAATGGTTAAAAGAAATATGATAAAGTATAAAAATTAAATGAAGTCCCAAGTTCGAATCCTTTCCCTTGAGAAATAATTTAATTTTTGGCAAAAATCCTTTGTTTTTAATGTCTGTGCCACCCAAGCCTTATAACCCTAGGTATAAATGTTAATTTTTCACAAATAATCGGCCTTGAATCCTCCTCCTCATTGCCCTAGTCGTTCACCTCCTCCTCTCCCTCTTTTTGATTTTTTTCCTTTCCTCCATTAATGTCGTCGCCTACACCTCCCATTTTACAATCTCTTTCTTTTTCTTTTTGCGTCAAGATTGTGCCCCATATTCTTTATTATATTTTTCCATTTATCCTCATCTAAATCAGCCCCAAACCTGAAATCTTGAACCCAAATATCGATCTCGAACATTTCCAAGAAAGTGCCATTGATGTTTCTCTCAACTAGCTTGGGTAAGATCTCTTTTCTCTTCAATTTCTTGATTAATCTTGTCAATTAAAAACCAAAATTTCCAGATCTAGAATTTTTATGATTTTAAATAATTTCAAAAGTATTTTTCTAGATTTTATTGAGATCTCAAACCATTTTAAAATTTAGCTCCAATTTTGGCCACCACAGGTGGTGGTGTGTGTGCCTATGTGCAAGAAATGGGGTTGTTTTGTTTTTTGGGTCTTTCCCATATTTTTCCATCATTAAATTGTATTATTGAACCCTAATAATCACCCTTTAATCACATTTTAATTAGGGAGAGATGTTCTCGATCAATTAGCCAATCGGATCCCACAAATCGTGAAGCGTAAGTGCAATTAAGGATAACAAGTTTGTTATTTTAACATAGTTGTTGGGTAAAGGTTATGAATTGATTAAATGAAGAAATTTAATCATTAATTATCTACTTATTTTCCAGTATATTATTGAATTAGGTGCTGACCCAAACACTCCAAATCATCCGTAAAGGCGAAGAACGATTGTACGTACGATTCGCATCGATACAATGTAAGGAATCTAACTAGTTTGGATTCATAAAATAGTTGTAATTTCAACGATTTGTTTGAACTAATAAGTAGATGTTTGGGGGCTGGTTTAATGGTAAATTTATTGAATTTATACTGAATTTTGGTTTAGGTTCGTTTAAGGAATTTTTAATGAAAATTGGAAGATTCGCTAATGTGTTACGAGGAAGCGAAAAATAAGTTGTGGGTCCTAGACTCATAAAATTGTTTGAAAATGTTAAATATCATGTTATATTTGATAAATTAGCTTTCTGATTGGATTGGCTTAATAGCCAAATTATTGATTTTGTGAGTGACTGAACTAGGTATGTTTCGAGCTTTAAAAGATTGACATGTTGGCAAAATTGCTAGTTTGATAGTATGAATGTTTGATTGAGTTTGTAATTGCATATTTGAGTTATTAGATATGAGAATCATGTAAAGTATGTGAAATTTAACGATATTTATTGATACCAACACAATGGTAATTTGAAAGATTAGAACATTGTTTCCATTCACTGAAAGTATGTGATTATTGAAGACATGCTAAGCATGTCAAAGGAATGTGAAAAGTATTGATATATGATTGAGTATGAGATTGTATGACATATTACATATGCATTGGGTTGGGATTTTATGGTTGATAAAGGAGTTTTGTGGAGTACCAGCAACATATTAAGTCCACATTATTCTTAGTCAATGCACTGCACTTGGAGTACCAAGGGGAATGACGATTTATTGTATTTTTACCAGAAGATTGTCTGCATTTTTACTGGCAAAATTTTCTACATATTGTTATCGGTGGTTCTAACCACAACGGGCTTAAGCCCATAATGTTTTGAAGTTCGGATGACGGGTTCTAGGGAACTTATGGTGTGTAACAGATGGTATGGGTAGGAACCTTTTTGCATTGCATCATGCTCACGACATATTTGAATGTTATTGATTTATGATATGTGTTGTAGTAAGTTGTATTGAATGGTATTGAAATTAATGATTGCTACTCGAATGAATCATTTCCCATGCTCATACACTACTTGGTATCAATTTGATAATGACTATGTAATGATATGAAATTCCTATAATGGTTCTGTATTCTTTTGTTCAAGCTAATTTGTTTCACTGTATCTGATATTTATGTTTGTTTAAATAATTTTTTGACCCACACTGAGCTTTCCCTAAGCTTACCCCCAATAGTGTTTAACTTTTCAGGTAAACCTCAAAATTAGTACCAAACTCGGCATTCGGAGAATCTCCTTGGACCTCGGATTTTTTTAATAAGTATTAATCAGTCTCTATTGGTTTTGGTTTGTAGTTTTTAATTATTTCTGGTCTGTGGCTTGGTAACTTTTCTTTTGGGGATTTTTGCATGCATGGATTACTCAAGCATAATAACCGGATAATGCATGATATCAAGCTTAAGTAAAATTTGATATTGTTCCCTAGTTTCCGCTACATTGCAAAGGAACTGTTTTTGAAAAACTAATCGATAAGGCAGCTTAGTTTCCAAAATGACTTGAAAAATGGTTTTTTTGTTGCATTAGTTTAACATTAAGTTTTTTTTTAAAAAGAGCGACAAGTAAACGGTTCTTTCTAAAACATCACTATTAACAATAAAATAAATCCTAAGTATACACGACCTAATGAATGAATGCTTTTAAGCTAACTCAAAGTACAACTACAATTTTCTCTAAAATGAGTTTATTTAAGGTCTTCAAAAGTAACGTAAGTTAACTTAGCCATTTTAGTGGTTAATGTAGCCTTCTCAATCTAGCCATAACGTCTAAGCTAGATTTGGGAGGTTACACAACCTGTTATGGTAGACGTTTTGACTGTATCAAAATATACGACTCACAATGTTAGGACAATAACGATATCAAGTCTGGGGATCATACACATAATTATCAATATGAGAAATATTGTGACTATTACATAATAATCCAAGAAACATACTCATAGTGGGTCAGTCCAATATGTTGTTCTCTAACATATACTCATGTATTGATTTTGACATCCCTATGTCAATGATAATTCTTTGTCATCAATCAACTACACATTAGTCTCAATGCATTATTATTTTCCAAGCCTACAATAATACTTGACTAAGGATGTTTTTAAGAATAATCATATTTTCTTAGGACTTTATTACAATTTAGTTTATTTATATACACAAAAAAAGAAACTGAAATAATAATGGCAATGTCTTATATTACTAAACAAGGTAAAAGGAGTATGTGATTACAATCATCCCATGATTAGTCTTTGGGCATACTCTGACAATTTCGTCTTCAAGATGTTCATCTTCAAATAGCTAAGGATATTATTTCCTCATTGCCTCCTCTGTTTCCTAGATAGGTTTTTTGGTCTTGTGGTTTCGCCACAAAAGTTTGACCAAAGGGATCAATTTGTTTCGTAAGACTTTCACCTCGTGTGCCATAATCTTCACTGGCTCTTCCTCCTAAGTTAAATCAGATTGCACTTCAACTTCATCTACTGCTACTACATGAGATGAGTTTGTGTGATACCTCCTTAGTATAAACACATGGAAAAAATCATGTATCTTGTCGAGTTTGCGGGGTAACTTGAGTCAATAAGCTACATGACCAACTCTTTCCACTACTTCATAAAGACCAATAAACCTTGGGCTTAGCTTGCTTTTATGCCCAAATCTTACAACTTTCTTCCATGGTGATACCTTCAGAAACACATGCTTGCCCACCTAGTATTCAACATTTCGTTGTTTCAAATAAGCATATAACTTCTGTCTATCTGAAGCAGCCTTAAGCCTTTCATAAATTAGTTTCACCTTGTTCTCTGTTTTGCAAACCATTTCAGGTCCAATGATTTTCTTCTCATGTAACTCAGCCCAACACAGAGGTGTTCGACACTTTTTTCCATATAACGCTTCAAAGGGTGCCATCTAAATTCTTGTTTGATAACTATTGTTATAGGCAAAATGAAATACAAACTCTAAAATACAAGTTCGTAGCATGTCTTCCAACACTTGTATCACTCTCTCAGATTGGTCATCTATTTGAGGATGATGTGCAGTACTGAATTGAAGCTTCAAACCCAAAGCTCCTTGCAGAATATTCCAAAATCACAATGTGAATCTTTGATCTTGATCTAAAGTTATAGCAACTAGCACGCCATGTAATTGAACTATTTCAGAACATAAATCTCGATGAGCCTTTGCAAAGAATAGCTCGTGCGAACAGCTAAAAAGTGCGAACACTTCGTTAGGTGATCCAAAATCATTGAAACTAATTCCTTCTTGGTCGCAGTCACTGGCAACCTAGTCACAAAATCCATGGTAATTCTTTCTCACTTCCACTCAAGTATTTTGAGTGGCTATAACATTTCTAAAGGAAATTGATGCTCAATTTTGACCTTCTGACTAGTTAAGCACTTCACCACAAATTTTGTAATAGCTTGCTTTAAACCAGGCCACCATATAGTTTGCGGAGGTCACGATACATCTTATTACTACCTGGGTGAATCGCATAAGGACTATTGTGTGCCTCTTTAAGTATCATCTATTGAAACTCTTCATCACTGGGCACGCAAAGCCTTCCACGGAAACAAAATAGAAAGTTGAGTGAAATGTTATGGTGGGAATTGGAGATCGAGACATGGACTAAATTGAATAGAATAGAAAGTTGCATAACTTAACTGATACAGGAAATTAGTAGGAAATTGAGCTGAAATAGGTTTTAATGCTTAATGAATTGATAGTTTGAGGTCTCTGTAGAATAAATACAAAGTAGATTTGATTCGATCAGATAAATAGTGAAATAAAAACATTTTAGATACTAAGGTAAAAGTAAATTCATCGTAAAGTAGACATTTCTTTATGGTTGTTGATTATAATTATTTAGTTGTGAAACTAATACCATTTCGTGAATGAATTAATGTTTGTAGTTAACAGTGAGGTTAGAACGTCCTAGGACAAAGGCGAAACAAGTGACAAATAGTAGAACTAGTTTATGCTAGCATAATTATCTTTGTTTAAATTAAAGTGTTTATACGATTAATTATATAAGTTGATTTGCATCTTAGTTATAAGAATGACTTATGCTTGAATTGGTTAATTGAAAAGTAAATTTTATGCTATCATAATTTGTTTCAATTCACACTTAAATAGGCAGCTAAATGTACCAAATTATTATAATAATAAACATGAGTTAAGGTATGTATATACTTGATTAATAGCTATGATTGAGTTATGTTTGAAAATATGCATATGTATATTTGATGGAGTGGCTACGTTATAGCATTGTAACATTATTTATGTTATAAAGTGAACTAATGATAAGCATGATTAAAGGTACATGTATATTTGACTAGTTGATATAATAAATATAAGTAGGAAACATATAATTGTGTGATTAAAATGTAATAATGTGATGCCATGTTTATTGTAACTGAATGATTTGTTTAAAAAACATGTGATAAGATATATGCTATCGACATATAAGTGCGAATTGAATTGAAAATTAGCCCTAGGGGTCGATTGCGTATTAAATTTGAGGTATGAAAAGAGATGTGCGTATATATATTTGTATGCATATAGAATTGAGTGTTAGCATGATTATGAGCACATTAAATTGTGCAAGAAGATGATTAGTATAAAATATATTGCACATGCATTGTTTTATGTTGAGTTAAAAATAGTCGCATGCATTGACTTACATTCGTTTACATCATTTTCAAATCATAGATTACCACTAAGTGTTTTACTCAACATATATTTTGTTTTCCCCATGTGTAAGTTAGGTTCAATTTGAGCTTTTCGAGCATCGATTTTAGCATCCAAACGACAATCCCGTGCTAAGCAGAGTTTGTTCGTTTCCGTTTTTGTTAAACCTGGCATGTATTAATTAGGTTGAGTCATTATTAAATTGTTACCAAAGGAATGGTGTATGTATGCATGTAAATTTTGTTAAGTTGTTATGTATATATATACATGTGAATAATACCTTGAATGTCATGCATATATCAACTATATGTATGTGTTGAAGGTTTATAAGTACTGCTTATTTGGTCATATAAAAGAATAAAATGTGGTTGTACATTGAGTTGTTTAAAATTGTAGGTTTGCAAATGAAAGAAATAGTATGTGACATCACGATGTTGTACAAACATCATCGCGACAAGAAAAGGACTTTAATGTCACATTGAGATGAGGGACACCATCTTCTCAATAAGGCTAAATAGTGAGTGACATGTAACAACTCATTTTTAGTCAAATCAGAATAGTGGTTTTGGGACCACAAATCTAAGGTTAAAATAATTATTTTATTATTATTTTAATGTCTATAGCATAATAGTATGATTATGTAAATATTTCGTTAAGAAATTTTATCGTTTGAGTGCTCAATTTGATAAAAAAGACTAAATCACGTAAAGTGTAAAAGTAGAGTTCTATTAGCTAAAGGTGTCTAATAGCCATAGAACTTTAAAGTGGAAGTCCTTATGTGGTAAATAGCCCAAAAATATGGTAGTGGATGATAATGGCTTGGTAATTTTAAAATTTGTGATATTTTTAAAGGTTAATTTTGGTATTTAGTAAATAAAGGTTAAATTAAATAAAACAAATGAAAATTTTGTTTCATTCATCTTCTTCATTACCACAATTAGAGGGGAGAAAAAGCCATAGCTAGGGTTTTCATTCGGCCAAGCTTCCATTGTCTATTTAGGTACGGTTTTTGTCCTGTTTTTAATGATTTCTATGTTTTTGAGATCGTTGCAACTCAATCTAGCTAGCCCAGGGACTAATTTGCAAAACTGTTAAAGGTTTACAGTTTTTCCATTGATGAATGTACATGTATTTTATTTTTTGTTGATACAAAATGTATGCTTGTTGTTAGATAAACAACATTTGTAAAGTGATTTTAGTAAAATTGTCAATTAGGGATTAAATTGAGAAATGTGGAAATTTTGTGGTAGAAATGGGAAATAAAAGAAAATATGGGTTGCTTTGGTAATAAGGGAAAATTCGGCTAGCATGGGTAGGGACTTAATTGCATAAATTTGTATTTTATGAGATAAGGACTAAATTGTAAAGAAATTGAAATATTAGGGGCAAAAGTGTAAAGTTACCATAATATGCATTTTGGGCTAAATTGAATAGAATGAATAATGAATAGATTAAATTTGGTATTATATAGATCAAGAAAAACGAAGTTCGGATCTAGATCGGGGGAAAAACAAAGTGTTAGATTAATCAATTCATTTTGTCGTTTTTGTGAATCGAGGTAAGTTCGTATGTTAATAAACATTATTGTAATTGTGTTTTAAATGCTTTATATTTGAATTGTTGCTGAATATTATTGTACGAAAATGTTCGACGAAGATTTGGCAATGAGAAATCTTGGTTGAACCTTAGGAATAGATTAGGATACAAATGACATGTCATTAGGGGTTATGTGATTTGGGTGCTAGTCCATACGTCCTACTGGTGGCTGAGTTATTCAGCATGTGTTGTAGATTCTCATCAGCTTGTGTGAGTAGCACTGTGTAGCTATGTCATGACTGTCAGCTTGTGTGAGCAGACCTGTTGATAGCTCGAGAGTGAGCATTATATGTGATATGAGATTGAGATAGCTTCGGCTATGTATTGGCACTTAGGGTGGTGCGAGATTCTTGAGTATTCAATAGTATTCCTAATGGTTCAACAGGTATATTGATGATATGGATGAGTATGAGATTGATACGAGTTGGTACAGGTATGTACATGAACCGTACAAGCATTGAATCGAAGGAACTTGTGAATTTCATATCTAACATTGTGAATGAATATGTGATAGGTTTGTGGATCAATATGAGATTATATTATGATATGTTTAATTACATAAATTGTACATGTACTGTAAGTTGAGTTTATTACTATACAGATTTACTAAGCTTTAGAGCTTACTTTGTTTATTTTTCCAAGTTTTATAGTGAATATCGAAGCTAACTCAGATTGGGAGTCGTCGGAGATTGCATCACACTATCGAGCTTCCATTTTGGTGCTTTTAAGCTTATGTGTTTGGTTATATGGCATTATAGGATTTATGGTCATTTTGGTATATGTTAGTAATGGATTTAGCCATTTGAGTTGGCTTGTAAATGATGAATGGTTGCTATGTGTATAGCCATGTAATTTGGCTTATTTTGGCATTTTTGGTGATGTATATATATTTTTACAAATGGACTTTTTTTGTGTGGTTGATAATTTCTATGTGATGTTTGTTATGATTTGGCATTATGGATACCATATGGTTGAAAAATTTAGATTGGCATGCTTGTGGCTTTAGGTAAAATACTGCATAATTGAATGTGACCATTTAAGTGATTCAAGAATTTGAAATTGTTATGAAATTGAGTAGCATATTATGGTACTTGTGTGCCTTGTAGTTATGGTATTGATATAGCATGATTAGAACTTGGTTTAGATGAGTTTAAATGCCATTTGAAGATGTGGTTATATGCAATTTTTGTTGGTATAAGTGATTGAATGTTTGGGTGAGAATGATGGCTTGGTAAATAGCCTATTTTTGTCCATACGGGCGTGTGTCTCAGCCATGTGTGACACACGGTCAAGTTACCTATACATGCCATTATACCAAAACAAGTTTACTAATTATACCTAAACAAGCTAGTGGATAGTGTGATGATGCTCCAACCGATCTCCAACCTTAGCGAGCTTTTGAGTACTATAAAATGGAGAAATAAAACCTAATAAGCATTATATGCTTAGTAAGTTTGTCTAACAGGAATTAAACTTACCAAGTTCATTTATTAGAATTAAGCATACAATAACATGTTTTTCCATCAGCTTAGCAAATTGTCTAAACACATACACTCAACCAAACAAGTTAGTCATATAATTTACTTGTACATCAAATAAACATGGATGAGCTCATCATATTACAAATTTTCAAGTATTTCAGAAGCATTCGAGATATAATTCTCTTAGTCTCACAATTTTCTCATGTTAGGAATTTATTCCATTGAATTTATTGAAATATCGATGGATACTCAAGTAGTACACTTAAAGTGTACATATCTATAATCTGTCAATTCTTATTCAAGGAGCATACTCTCGAGCCACATGTCAGGATGCTTAAACGAGTCATGTAGTCATGTAACAGGACACTTATCCGAGCTAATCAGGAAACTCATAAGAGTTTTTACTTAGGAAGCTCATAGAGCCTTTCAGATATCTCCGAAAAGATAATATCAAGAAGCTTCAGATAAAGTAACAGAGAGTTCAAGTAAGCTTAACAAGACACCCATGAAGAGTTGCATTTGTGTCCGCATTATATGCAGGATCACAACCGATCGCATATCAAGACGTTCACAAAGAGCTGTAGTAGTGCGCAACACATGCAAATCTCACTACCAATTAGGATGCTCGCTGAACTATATAACAGGATGCTCGAGAGGCTATAATAGGGATTACTCATCCAAGCTAAATCTTGTCAACAAAAAATACAGGACCTCATTCAATATAAGAAATCATATAAATCCATCGAAATTCAATATTCAAACGGAAATTATCAATTATCAACAATATGATTAAACCAAACATGTAAATAATTTTTTTATACCTTGAAATTTATATAATTTACCTATATAACAAAATTCAAATTAAACATATAAATGTACACAATTTAGTTACACGAACTTACCTCGATAATAGTTCTTATAAGAAAATCTATTAATCTGAAACTTTCTTCTTTCCTCGATCTAGCTTCGAATTTGAGTTATCTGGATCTATATAAATGAATTTAATCATCAATTTCTCACATTTCATATTCACTTGGACTCAATTTACATCCTAGGCAAAATTACCATTTTTCCTCTAATCTTTCCAAAAATTCCAATTTTGTCCCTAGGCTCAGAAAATAAAATTCATGCAATTTACTCCTTATTCCAAGCCTAACCGAAATTTCAATTTAAAATTTTCAGCACATATATTCTATAAAATTCAGAATTTTTCTTCTATTTTCACAACTTTACAATTTAGTCCCTAAATCATGTTTTCATCATAATTCACTTTGTAAAAGTTGTTTATCTATCAACAACCTTTCATATTCTACCATAAATTTTAAATTTTTATCATATTCATCCATGACATAATTTCTATACTTTGATAACTTTTCAAATTAATCCCTCAAATAGGTAGATTAAACTATCCCGATTTGAAAAATATAAAAATTACTAAAAACGGAACAAGAAAACTTACCCAATTAAGCCAAGAAAGCTTGTTTTCTCTTTCCTAGGGTTTCCATAAAATATTTGGCAAAGAAGATGATATAAAATGATATTAATTCTATTTTAATTATTTATTGTAATAGCCCATTTTTGGGTCAAATCGGAACAGTGGTTTTGGGACCACAAATCTGAAGTAGAAATATTTATTTTACTATTTCTTTAAGGTCTACAGCATGATAGAATAATTGTGTGAAAATTTCGTTAAGAAATTTTGTTGATTGAGTGCTCAATTTAGCTAAAATGACTAAATTGCAATAGGTGTCAAACTTGAGTTCCCTTAGCTAAAGGTGTTTGAGTTGTTATGAATTTTTAATTGGAGGTCCTTAAATGGTAATTAGACCATTATACTTTAAGGTGGACAAAAATGGACATGGTTTGGTGAAATTTTAAAAGTTATGCATTAAGGGTATTTTAGTAATTTGGTAAATAAAGACAAAATTTACTAAAATAAAAGTGTCCATCTTCTTCAATTTCATCCCTCATAACCGAATTTTACAAGGAAGACATAGCTAGGATTTGGCCATCTTTCAAGCTCAATTGTAAGTCCATTCTTGTCCCGTTTTTAATGATTTCTATATTTTTGAGATAGTTGCAACTTGATCTAGCTATTTCGAGGACTAATTTGAGAGAAAGTTAAAGTCTAAAATTATATCCATGTTGAATATGCTTATATTTTTATATTTGATGGTAGAAATTGCATGTTTGCTGTTAGTTAAGCAACATTGTAAAGTGATTTTTGGTAAAAATGTCAAATAGGGACTTATTTGTAAAGTGTCGTAAAATGTGTGGTAAGGTGTGAATAAATAAAAAATGTGGGTTGTTATGAGTATGGGTAAGGTTCGGCTAGGCCTAGGTTGTGAAGAAATTGAAAGAAATTCATTTTTACGAGCATAGAGACTAAGTAGTAAAAACGTTGAAATGTTAGGGGCAAGAATGTAAATTTTTCCATAATGTTATTTTGGACTGAAAAACGAAGTTCGGTTCTAGGTCGGGGAAAAAATAAAGTAATTGACGAATATATATTTTTTGCCTATTCTGTAATCAAGGTAAGTTCGTATGTTAAATAAGAATTATTATAATTGTATTTTAAATGCTTTAATATTGCATAAATATTATGAACGGCTCTACGGACACGTTCGACGATGATTTAGTAAGCGAGAAATCCCGATCGAACCCTAGGAATAGATTAGGATACAAGTGACATGTCACTAGGGTACCATGTTATGTGATCCGGGTGCTGGTCCTGTACGTCCTACCAGTGACTGAGTATACCGACATATGTTGTAGTTACTTGACAGCTTGTGTGAGTAACATCGTGTAGCTACGTCTCGACTGACAGCTTGTGTAAGCAAGCCCGTTCATGGCTCGAGAGCTAGCATATATATATATATGCGTATTGAGAAAGAGGTAGTAATGGCTACATATGTGGCACTTCGTGTGTGAGGTTTCCCAAGTATCCAATATTATTCCAAGGGGTTCAACGGGTATGTCAAAGATGAGGATAAGTGTGAAATTATTATAAGATGGTATAGGTATGTACATAACACTTATGATGGTCAAATTCATGTAATGGAGAATTCTTGGTAAGATGTGATTTATTGAATTATGGCCATGAGATTTATTATGATTTACATCACCTTATATTATGTTACTTGCATGGGAATGTATGGTAAGATTTGCTTATTTCTTGCATATGAGCTTACTAAACTATATAGCTTTCTCCGTTTTATTTTTCCATGTTTTATAGTGTTACTAAGCTAGCTCGGATTGGAGATCATTGGAGATCGCATCACACTATCAAACTATCATTTTCAGTATCGATGATCTTAAACATTTTGAGTATATGGCATGTATAGGAACTTGGTCATTTTGGTATATGTGTCATTATGAATTTGGCCAAATGTGTTGGCTTATATTTGTTTAAGGTGATTTGGTATTTAGCCATGTAATTGGCTTATTTTGGCTAAAATGGTTGTAAGCCTATTTATATAAGTATACGTGCCAATGCCCTTTGTTTATGTGTTTTGTAATGGGTTACTATATGTTTATTTATGGATAAATAGCTTTGTTGTTATGCTAGAAGATCTATATGATACAATACATGTTAATGGTAGCTGTAACACCCCAAACCCGGCCTAGAAGTTAGGCCCAAATCCGGCGTGTCACATTGAAGCGTTACTAGAAAAGTCATGTTTTATCTAAAGTCTTTCTTAGTGTTTAAAGCATATCTTCGTTATAGATTAAAGTGAATGGAAACTGTGCACCAGGTAGGATGCCAAAAAAGAGGAGGTGAGTCAATTAGACTGCTTAAGTACCCAGCTCTCCACAGATCCAATTGCTACACTTTAACTGAGTGATTGTTCAGGGAAAACCAATTCGTTTAAAACAATTTGAAAAGGTTGTTAATTTTGAAAACGTTTTCATTTCGGAAGCTTTGCTTTGTTAACTTGATATTTTGAAACCAAGTAACCTTTTTTTTAAAACGCGCCCTAGAGCTATTCAATTTCAAACAATCAAAACAATATCATATTTAAGCTAACAAAACATACTAAGAACAATTAAAAATAAATAAAACGACCTTGTTATAACTTAAAAACCCAAAACAATTGAAAGAAAAGCAAATTTGCAGAACATGTGGCCACTCTGAATCCCTCACGGGTCCAAGTCCACTATGGTTGGGGATTTCCTGCATGGATGAAATTAAGGGGTGAGTTTGGAAAACTCAGTGTGTAAAGTAAACCCATCTAGAGCCTAAGTCAGTTCAAGCTTTACTGGGCCTAAGCCCTATCAAAAATAGTATTAACTAGGCCTCAGCCCTATTCAGAAATCAGTGTGACCCTTAAGCCCATTACAGTAACAGGACACATATTATGCATGTATGTAGAAACCCAACCCATATCCATTCGTATACACCCCCGTACCAACCTTACACCATGTGGGGAGACAACTCGACCCACCCATCCGCTACACGCCACAGAATTTGCAGCATGGCTGCCAGAATAGATATTGTGACAGAGTCACCAGATATAGATATTGTGGCAGAGCCACCAGAACAGATATTTGTGGCATAGCCACCAGAACGCTTCCTCCATCAATAGATCCCAAATCCCATGCAACAGATATGCATGACATGCAATATAGAATACAAAAACAGAATATCATGTGTTTCAAACAAAATTAACCCAAGGGGTATAATGGTAATTTTCATACTTAGGGGTATTCTAGTAAATTTACTATTTTAGGGTTTTCATGCATATTATATCCATTAACGTATTAACAGAAACACTTACTGAGCGTTTTTATCGAATTGAGCCCGTTGGCCCATTAACCCAATTTCGGCCCATTAAGCCCAAATATACCGAAGTGCACGAAATTGCGAACTCTGCAATCTTACCGTTCGAAATTACCAGGATTAACAAACAAACTATCTCACGAGCGCTCGTACACTCGCAAGTTCACAAAATGCCGGCTCTTCGGCGTTTCGGCTTTTCGACTTTTGCCGATCTAGTCTATAAGTGGGTGTTGTTTACACACCTGTTTTTCGACGAAACGCTGACGAGTTCCACACACGAGTAGCCTACAATCAGTTACTATAACATTAGATTAAAACTCGATAATAACTTAACACATCAAACCCTTACCATATTCGACCATAGTCCATATCTTTAACCCTTACCTTTATCGATCTCCAACTACCAGAGCTAGATGCTCCAACAGTGTCAACCCTCTATGCTCCTTGATTGCTTGTCCTTAAATCCACACTAAATACATATGAAACCAAAAGAAGAGGCTAGTAAAGCCTTTAGTGTAAAATGACAGTCTCCCTAAGTGATTAAGGACTTGTCGACTTTTCATAATAAACCCAAAAGAACGAATGGACAGAAAGATCTGAGCACTTACCGAGGATCTACTTGCCAGAAACTTTCCAAAGTACCTTCCTGTTCCAGATTTGATGTAGATCAAATCCCCTAAATACAAGGAGAGAACATATCTAGTGATTCGGCTTTTAAAACTTATTATTAGGTACGCTTATTTCGGTTTAAGAAGAAAATAGAAGAATAAGGAAGAAAAAGAATAGAGGATTCGGGTAAGGAGTAAAGTCGGCTATCACGTAGTGTGGTTCAGCTTTTCGAAGGATAATCGGTTAGCAATGTTTGAGAGAGATCGGTGGAAGAAAAGAAAAGGAAAAGAATTTTAAGAATAGCAATAGAAGATTTAGGCTTCGGCGAAGAAAAGAAAGATGGATCAAAAGGAATGAAAGTTGATAAAATAACATAAAAAAAATATGATAAGAGAATTTGAGCTGAAAAAAATAAACAAACAATTCATCCTAGCCAAAATTTGAGGGCTATTTCGGCATCTAATTGCCCAAAGCCGAATGAGTTCTATTTCGGCACCACCGTCCTTCCCATATTCAAATTCCTTGTTTTGCTCCTCAATTTTAACCCTTAGCATAGTTTGAATTTCATTCAAACTCCTTCCCACCGTTTAGCAGCCTTATCCACCTCTTGCACCGCTTCAACACGCTGCTAAGAGAGTCCTGATCAGACTCTAACTCCTTCCCCACGCGTGCAGCAAAAACCCAACCTTCTGTGCGCGAGGTGAGGCTCGAACCCCAGACCTCCGTCTGCCCTTGCGCCTTCGCCCATGCTGTTGGCCACTACACCACGCTTTTCTCTTTACTAATATAGGGTCACAATTAATTATAAACCTTACTTGCTGAAGCTCTGGTCCGTCTAGAAAAACATAAAATAGAATTTGCCCGCGCAAGGACTCGAACCTGTGACCTTCTAAACACACACATACGCTGCTTGCCACTACACCGAAGTTCCTTTCATGACATAATCTTCTCACAATTAATTTTAAGGCTTAACTGCTGCAGTCACGGCTACTTAAAAAATAAATCAAAATTTTTCCTTCCCCTGGAGTCGAACCCACAACCCTCGGCATGCCTAGCACACTGCTGCCACTGCGCCACAGGCGCTCCTTGTGTTGGATTATGCTCGTAACTCCTCTTAAGCCCTATTTTAACCGCAACCTGAATAATAAAAAAACAACCATTTGCGCGCGCCGTGCCTCGAACCCAGGCACCTCCCACGCCCTCCTAGCGTGCTTAGCCACTGGGCCAGGTGCTTGTTTGTGTTAAAACTCAGCCCAAATTATTAATAAGGCCTACCTGGAACAGCCCTTAACTTAAAAACATCTTTGCGCACGCTGGGAATCGAACCCCAGCCTTCCTTCCTACTGTCTAGCATGCCTAACCACTGGGCCAGGCGTTCCTTTATGCCCAATTTCTGCCCAACTTATTTTTAAGGCCTTATGCCTAGATTTCCTTAAGAGGCAAAATTTAAGAATTTTGCTAAAGCTATGGGCCAAGCCCCGGACTTTTTCCCACACCATAAACCCTTCGTAATTTATTTAATTACTAACTAAACATACTAAATAATAATAAAAATTAAATCATCCCATTTATTCGGGCCGTCTTCTACCTGAACCCAGACTCAAGGCCCAATACTTCCAAGCCCAAAAAATCGGGGCATTACAGTAGCCATATTGAAGCTTGTAGAATGTGAGTTTGGTATGATTTGGTTTGGTAAAATATGATGTTGTAAGTATGTTAAGTGTTAATGATGAAATGACATGATTTATCCTTGATTGTGGATGTTTTGGTTGCCTAAATATGCTATGATTTATGGCATTAAAGTTGTGGATGCGTAACAGCCCAGTTTTAGTTAAATCATAATAGTAGTTTCGGGACCACAAATTCGAGGTCAAAAAATTATTTTAATATTATTTTTGGTGTTTATAGAATGTGATTATATATGTGTGAAAATTTCGTGAGCTAATTTTATCGTTTAATAGCTCAATTTGAGGAAAAGGACTAAATCGTGTAAAATGAAAAAGTGGCATTCTATATGTTAAATGTGTTTAATTGCTATGGTTGATTAAATGTGAAGTCCTTATGTTGTGAATAGACCATTGATAATGGTAATGGACATCAATGGTCTTATATTTGATGATTAAATGGCTTAATAACCAAGGGTAAAATGGTAAACTATGTATTAATGATAAATAAAATAAAACAAAAGCATTTTCATCCTTATTTTCTCTTCATCTTAGCCAAATAACAAAAGAAATAAATCCATAGGAGAAAATTAGGGTTTGGCACGCATTTGATCTTGATTGAGGTATGTTTCGAGCTTGGTTTTTGATGATTTTTACGTTTTTGTGATCGTTGCTTTGAGTACTAACTAGCCCGTGCTCTAATTTTTGAGTTTGTTGGTGATTTTGTAAAATGCCATTGTTGAATCTTTGTGCTTGTGATGGTTGATGATGAAAAATGGAAGATAAATGTTATTAATATGTTTTGTTAAGTGATTTTGGCTAAAAATGCATTTTAGGGATTAATTTGTGAAAAGTGTAAATTATATGGTTGAAATGTGAAATAAATGAAAAATATGGGTTGGTAGGGCACTATGGTAATTCGGCCAAGCATGGGTCTTGTTGAATTGTGTGAATTTTGTGTAATTGTGAAATAGGGACTAAATTGTAAAAATGTGAAACTTTAGGGTAAAGTGTAAAAATGCCCAAATATGTGTTTGTGGACTAAATTGAATGATTTGATGAATAAATGAGTAAGTTTTGAATTCATATAGATTAAGAAAGGAAGAAACCGAATTTAGATCGGGGGAAATCAAAAGTTGTCGAGTAGTCGATCCGATTTGTTCTTCGTATATACGAGGTAAGTTCATATGCAAATAAATGTCTTTAAATTGATTTATAAATGTTTATTTGTCATTGAATTGCTATGAATGTTTAACGAACAAATACGAGTAAGAATCGATGAAATAATGATATCCGAAAGTCCCGTACGAACCTTAGGAATAGTATAGGATACAAATGTCATGACATTAGGATTACCGAGATGTGATTACATGTAAGACCATGTCTGGGACATTGGCATTATATTGTGATTACGTGTAACACCATGTCTGGGACATTGGCCTCATTATATGATTTCGTGTAAGACCATGTCTTGGACATTGGCATCGATATGTGATAACATGTAAGACCATATCTGGGAAATGGCATTGTACGAGCTATGTGTGCTTTCCGAGTATCCTTAACAATTTCGATAGGTTCAACTGGCAAAGTCAAGTCAAGAAAGAATATGTGAATGAGTTAAGTGACTCAAGTACGTACGGGATTCATACGAGTATTGAAAAGGGAAGTATTTGATGAACTCACATGTGATATTGAATATGTATACATTGGGAAAGGTTTGTAAACTTATATGTGCTTATTCATAGTTTGTCTATTTTATGGAAATGGTGTTGAAACATGTGGTAATTTTATTTGTATATGGCTTACTAAGCTTACTTTGTGTGTTCTTTTCTTGTTTTATAGATTATCGAAGCTAGCTCAGACATCAAGGATCATCAGGAACCGTCATCACACTATCAACTACTTGTTGGTATTTTTGGATGCTTTGTAAATATGGTATATGGCATGTATAGGCTAGTGATATGATGATATGTTTTGAGTTATGATATAGCCATGAGATTTGGCTTGTATATGATGTAAATGTTGGTGTGTATTTGTGTAACGCCCCCACGCCCGAGACCGTCGCCGGAGTCGAGTATGAGGTGTTACTAAACTTAATTTAACATTTTTAGAACTTTGAATTATTTATTTCTACATTTACAGCTTTCAAGCTACTTGCGTCACAGTCACAAGAAAAATCATATCTCGAGTTACGAAACTCGAAATCAAGATCCGTAAATTTTCCCTGAATCTAGACTCATATACCCATCTACTAATTATTTTCTAGAATTTTTGGTTGGGCCAATTAGTACAATTTATTAGTTAAAGTTACCCCTGTTACAGGACTTGACTGGACTGATATCTGTTTACTACGAACCACATTTCTCTCTGTAAAAAATTCATATGATTATGAAGTTTGTTTCTCCTGAAACTAGACTCAATAAGGATTCTGATAATATAAAATACACCACCTAATTATATCTTTACAATTTATGGTGATTTTTTAAAGTTGGAACAGGGGATCCAGAAATCACTCTGGCCCTGTTTCACTAAAATTAAAATATCTTCTAACATATAATTCCTTTACTTGTTTCATTTGTTTTATGTGAAACTAGACATATTAAGCTTCAATTTCATATTTAATCCATCACCTAATTCGATTTCTATGATTTTTAGTAAATTTTCAAACTCACGTCAGTGTTGCTGCAATGTTCTGTTTATGGCAAATTTCATCCCTTTTTATGAGTTTTCATGCACTAAGTATCTTAATAACTTTCCATAACATCAAACATAATCTAAACTAACCATTTCCATAACTTATCATTATCCAACATTTTCTCAACCATTCCATCACCATATCATAAGATCATTTACACAAAATAGGTATATTGCTATACATGCCATACTTAAATTTACAAGCCATTTACCGAAAAGTTCTTCAGATAGTGTGACTGAGCCTTCGACCTATCCCGACTCCTGAGTTGGCTTGTCCAAAACTACAATGAGTAAGAAGGAGGGAGTAAGCATTAATGCTTAGTAAGTTCATATGCAAATAATAAGTAACATAACAAAGCAAACAAACCAATCAACATTAGCATATATCACCAAAACACATATCACATTTCTAATCATTTTTCATCATCCCATTACCTTATTGTGGTTGTATCAATACTCAACCCGAGGGTTAAATACATACCTGTCCAAAATATCCATTTCACATCACTTACCAATACGTCTCTTTACATCTCAAGTCTTCCTCCATTTGAGTAGAACTTTACCCGTTGAACACATCGGAATATAATTCGGATACATGGATAACTTGCACATAAGTGCCACATATGCAATCAAGCAATCATGTAACCCGCCCATAAGTGAACTCGGACTCAACTCAACGAGCTCGGGTGTTCGCATCCATAAGTGAACTCGGACTCAACTCAACGAGCTCGGATGCCTAGTTACATTTCACGAACTCGGACTCAACTCAACGAGTTCAGACATTCGCATCCATAAGTGAACTCGGACTCAACTCAACAAGTTCGGATGCTTAACCATCCTAGTGACATGTCACTTGTATCCTAATCTATTCCTAAGGTTCAAACGGGATTTTCCTCGAATACATATCCTTGCCGTCTTCCGTAGAATGCCGAAATCAATACTCGGTAATAATTATATTTAGCAAGTAGCACACATGATTTGCATTTTGTTTGAAAATAACCACAAAGCATATATTTCATGATAAAAATCAGCATATCACATAATTGACAACAATGACTTAAAAATAACAATTATGCTACATTATTTACACATGAACTTACCTTGGTACCAAAATACAAAGATTTTGCAATTTAGTCCACAATTTTTTCTTTTCCTCGATTGGGGTCGATTCCACGTCTTTCTTGATCTAAAATAACACATTTAGCTTATTTAATACTCACATTATCAAATTAATCCTTAATTCAAATTTTGGCAAAATTACAATTTTACCCCTAAACTTTTGCATATTTATATTTTTGCCCTTAAACTCGGGATTAAACTTTATTCCTTATTCTTATGTTTTATAACATGCTGATCACTTTTCCATTCTATGGCAACATCAAATTCTCACTCTAACATGTACTTGTGACTATTAGGTATTTTTACCGATTAAGCCCTTTTACTCGTTTTTGCTTAAAATCGAGTAGTACAAGTTGTCTAACATAATTTAAAACTTCATATTCTATCATAAAACATCAAAATACACAAATTTCACCTATGGGTATTTTTCCAAATATAAACCCTAGGTTAAATTATTGCTAACATAAGCTTTATCGAGTTAAGGGATCTCAAAAACGTAAAAATCATTAAAAACGGGGCTTAGAATCACTTACTATGAAGCTTGAAAGTTGAAGAAACCCTAGCTATGGTGAGAGTGAATTTCGGCAGCAACTAGATGAGGAAGATGACTATTTTGTGTTATTTTTCCCATTTTATTTCATTAATTATCCAAATGACCAAAATGCCCTTAATACCTTTCTTTGAAAATTTTCATGTACAAGCCCATTTTTGTCCAAAATTTTAGAAATTGGTCAAATTCCTATTTAAGACCTCCTAATAAATATTTCAAAGCAATTTCATACTAAAAACTTCTAGAATGCAAGTTTTGCAACTTATTCGATTTAGTCCCTAACTTCAAATTAAGCATTTTATGCATAGAGTTTCCTCACAAAATTTTCACACAATCATGCAATCATATCATAAACCTCAAAATAATTATAAAATAATTATTTCTATCTCGGATTTGTGGTCACAAAACCACTATTCCGATTAGGCCCTAATTCGGGATATTACAACTCTCCCCCCTTTAAGGATTTTCGTCCTCGAAAATCTTACCGGTAAACAAATGTGGGTATTGATTTCTCATATTTTCTTCGGATTCCCATGTAGCTTCTTCTACTCCATGCTTTTGCCACAACACCTTCACAAGTGCAATCTTTTTATTCCTTAGTTGTTTGACCTCTCGAGCTAAAATCTTAATCGGTTCTTCTTCGTAGGTCATATCTGGTTGTAGTTCAATTTCTGTCGGTGAAACCACATGTGAAGGATCCGAACGATACCGACGTAACATAGATACGTGGAACACATCATGAATCTTCTTAATTCAGGTGGTAAAGCTAGCCGATATGCTCTTGTCCAACTTTTTCAATTATTTCATACGCCCAATAAAACGCGGACTTAATTTGCCCTTCCGCCCAAATCGAGAACTTTTTCCACGGAGACACCTTTAAAAATACTTTATCACCAACTTGAAATTCAATATCCTTTCGTTTTAAATCGCATAAGATTTACGTCTATCTCAAGCGACTTTCAAACAATCTCGAATTACCTTCTTTTTTTTCTTGGTTTCTTTTATTAGATCAGCTCCATAAATCTAATTTTCCTTGAGTTCAGTCCAATACAAAGCGTTCGACACTTATGACCATACAATGCTTCATAAGGTGCCATTTTCAAGCTCGTCGATAACTATTATTGTAAGCAAATTCTACCAACGGTAAATATTTTTCCCAACTTCCTTGAAATTCCAATACACAACATCCGAGCATATCTTCAAGAATCTGAATTACTCTCTCGATTGTCCATCGGTTTGTGGGTGAAAAGCGAGATCGAAATTTAACCGTACCTAACGCGTCTTGCAACTTTTGCCAAAATCGCGAGGTAAACCTTGGATCTCTATCCGAAATAATCGACAATGGTATTCCATGTAGTCTAACAATTTCTCTAATATACAATTCAGCCAACTTGTTAAGAGAATAATCCGTGACGCATCAAAGGGATAAAATGAGCCGACTTAGTTAATCTTTCAACTATCACCCGGATGGCATCTTTCTTTCACGAGTCAATGGCAATCCTCGATACAAAATCCATAGTAATCCGATCCCATTTCTATTCAGAACCATAATAGGTGAAGTAATCAGAAGGCACTTGGTGTTCAAACTTTCACTTGTTGACAAATTAAGCATTTGGACACAAACTCTGATATATCTTTTTTCATTCCATTCCACCAATATATTTTCTTCAAGTTATTATACATTTTCGTACTACCCGGATGAATCGAGAAACAACCACTATGTGCTTCTTGTAGGATCTTTTGAATCAATTCCTCATTCTTCGGTACACAAATCCGATCTTTAAACATTAAGCACCCATCAGAACCGATTCTGAAATCTGACTCTGTATCATCTTCACATTGCTTTCTCTTGGCTTGCAAATCTTGATCATCTTTCTGAGCTTCAAAAATCTCTTGTAAAAACATCAGTTTTACTCTTAACTCTGCTAGAATTGAACCATTATCTGACATTTTCAACTGAGTGTTCATAATTCTCAAAGCAAACAACAACTTTCTGCTCAAAGCATCAGCAACCACATTCGCTTTTCCTGGATGATAATCAATAACAAGCTCGTAATCTTTCAATAACTCCAACCATCTTCGCTGTCTTAAATTCAAGTCTTTTTGTGACATCAAGTACTTAAGACTTTTATGGTCGGTATATACCCGGCACTTTTCACCATACAAATAATGTTGCCAAATTTTTAAAGCAAACACCACCGCATGACCAATTCCAAATCGTGAGTAGGATAATTCCTCTCATGAGGTTTTAATCGCCTCAAGCATAGGCCACCACTTTTCCTTCTTGCATAAGTACACACCCCAAACCATTTAGAGAAGCATCACTATACACCACAAATTCTTTACCTAATTCGGGCTGTACTAACACTGGTGCCTCTGTTAATAACTTTTTCAATTCTTCAAAACTCTGTTGACATTCTTCCGTCCATTCAAATTTAACATCCTTTCGGAGTAGTCTAGTTATAGGAGCAGCAATCATAGAAAATCCATTTACAAATCGCCGATAATACCCAGCTAGCCCCAAGAAACTTCTAACTTCGGTTACATTTTTCGGTGGTTTCCAATCAACAATGGCTGAAATTTTACTAGGATCAACCCGTATACCATCACCTGAAACAATATGACCCAAAAATCCAACTTCCCGGAGCCAAAATTCACTTTTACTAAACTTAGCATACAGCTGCTTATATCTCAAAGTTTGCAAAACTATCTTCAAATGCTCAGCATGCTCTGTCTCATCTTTGGAATATCATCTATAAACACCACAACAAATTTGTCCAAGTATGGTCGGAATATACGATTCATTAAATCCATAAACACAGCAGGAGCATTTGTCAACCCGAATGGCATAACTAAAAATTCATAATGACCATACCTTGTTCTAAAAGCAGTTTTAGGCACATCCGACTCTTTTACCCGCAGTTGGTAATACCCAGATCTCAAGTCAATCTTTGAAAACCATGTCGCCCCTTTTAGCTGATCAAACAAATCATCAATTCTTGGCAACGGATACTTGTTTTTGATTGTCACCTTGTTTAATTGCCGATAATCAACACACAACCTCATAGAACCATCCTTCTTTTTCACAAATAACACGGGAGCACCCCAAGGTGAAAAACTCGGTCTCACAAAGCCTTTATCAGTCAACTCTTGCAATTGCGACTTTAATTCCTTCAACTCTGCTGGTGCCATTCTATACGGAGCAATCGAGATTGGAGTTGTTCCCGGTATCAAATCAATACCAAATTTACTTCCACGATCGAGGCAAACCGTGGTAATTCTTCCGGGAATACGTCCGCAAATTCACACACAACCAAGATCGATTCAACTTTCTTTTCAACTTCTTTTGTATTAATTACATACGCCAAATAAGCTTCATAACCCTTTCTCAAATATCTTTGAGCCGACATTGAAGAAATCACACTAGATAATGCCTCGATTTGTCCGATTCAACCCATGAGAATTTCACCACTTTCACACTTTAATTCTATAACTTTTTCTTTGCAATTTATTTTAGCATCATGCAATGTCAACCAATCCATACCCAAAATAACATCAAACTCATCAAACGGCAACAACATCAAGTCGGCCGAAAAGTAATGATCCCGAATCATTAAAGGACATTTCTTATATACTTTATTAACAATCACACATTTTCCTAACGGATTCAACACTCTAATCATAAATTCTGTGTTCTCAACAGGTATATTCATACTAGACACCAATTTCATGCACACATATGAATGAGTAGAACCGGGATCAATCAAAGCAATAACATTAACATTATAGAGAGAAAATGTACCGGTAATCACATCAGGTGAGGAAGCATCTTCACGCGCTTTAATAGCAGCCCTTCCTTCAGGTCTAATTGGTGCATCCCTGGCTACATTCTTACTGCTTGCTTCGCTCCTAGCTTTTCTTGGATATCTTCCTCTCAAATCCGCCCCACTTGTTTTTGTATTCTGAAATTTTTCTTTTTCAGCTCTCTCTGGGCAGTCTCTAATAAAATGATCCGAAGAACCACATCGAAAACATTCATTTGCTCTCGCACGGACCAAAATGATTCCTACCACCGCCGCACTCGAGTTTAACAAATCTCGAATTCCCTACTACATTGTTTGCCAAGTAGTCTGGGACTTAGGACCCACATTCTTCTTCTTATAATTCCCATATGATTGCCCAGCTGAAGCTTGGGAACGAGGATTCATATTCCTTGATTTTCCAGGTTGCTGTGAGAATGAACTGCTCGTCGGTCTTTTCTTCCAATTTCTAGTCTCAGCCTCTACCTTTTTCTTCTCTTTAAGTAGTTCTTCAGCCTTGCAAGCTCGATCCACCAGCACTACCATTTCTTTTAATTCAAGAATTCCTACAAATACCTTAATGTCTTCGTTGAGCCCGTCTTCAAATCGTCGGCACATCTTGGCCTCTATAGGAACATACTCTCTGGCATACTTACTTAGTCAAACAAACTCTCTTTCATATTCTGTAACTGTCATATTACCTTGCTTCAACTCAAGAAATTCTTTACGCTTCTGATCAATAAATCTTTCACTAATATATTTCTTCCGAAACTCTTCTTGAAAGAATTCCCAAGTTACTCTCTCTTTCGGTACCACCGAAATCAAAGTCTTCCACCAATTATAAGCTGAATCCCTCAACAAAGATATAGCGCATTTCAAACATTCTTCAGGTGTACAAGATAATTCATCAAACACCCGGATAGAATTTTCAAGCCGTAACTCGCTTTCTCGGCATCATCATCAATATTTGCTTTAAATTCTTGGCCCCTTGCTTATGGATTCTATCAACTGGAGTTCTATGAAATTTCATCAGATCCATACCTTGAGGCATCTGGGGAGTGCAGGTTGAGGAATTGGGGAGGTGGGGAGGTTGTACATTTGGGTCGCATGACGAACGAACTCGGTGTACCAAGCACTCATCATTTGGAGAAAGGCTTCGACCCCTTTCTCCTCCTCCCGACCAACAAAGTAGGAGGTGGATTTTCAGCCGCCGCTGCTGCTCCTCCAGCCGGAGTGGCGTTACTCTCTACTTCATCTCGCCACACTGGATCGGGATCCATTTACTATAAAAAATCATTTAAAAGGTCAAGTCGTCACACTATCACAATTTATACATATGGCATGTATAGCAAAATCCGTACATACAACACGTAGTCCGAGAACTGACTAAACCTGCTCTGATACCACTAAATGTAACGCCCCCACGCCCGAGATCGTCACCGGAGTCGAGTATGAGGTGTTACTAAACTTAATTTAACATTTTTAGAACTTTGAATTATTTATTTCTACATTCACAGCTTTCAAGCTACTTGCGTCACAGTCACAAGAAAAATTATATCTCGAGTTACGAAGCTCAAAATCAAGATCCGTAAATTTTCCCTGAATCTAGACTCATATACCCATCTACTAATTTGTTTCTAGAATTTTTGGTTGGGCCAATTAGTACAGTTTATTAGTTAAATTTACCCATGTTACAGGACTTGACTGGACTGACCTCTGTTTACTACGAACCACATTTCTCTCTGTAAAAAATTCATATGATTATGAGGTTTATTTTTCCTGAAACTAGACTCAATAATGATTCTGATAATATAAAATACACCACCTAATTATATCTTTACAATTTATGGTGATTTTTTAAAGTTGGAACAGGGGATCCAGAAATCACTCTGGCCCTGTTTCACTAAAATTCAAATATCTTCTAACATATAATTCCTTTACTTGTTTCATTTGTTTTATGTGAAACTAGACATATTAAGCTTCAATTTCATATTTAATCCATCACCTAATTCGATTTCTATGATTTTTAGTAAATTTTCAAACTCACGTCAGTGTTGCTGCAATGTTCTGTTTATGGCAAATTTCATCCCTTTTTATGAGTTTTCATGCACTAAGTATCTTAATAACTTTCCATAACATCAAACATAATCTAAACTAACCATTTCCATAACTTATCATTATCCAACATTTTCTCAACCATTCCATCACCATATCATAAGATCATTTACACAAAATAGGTATATTGTTATACATGCCATACTTAAATTTACAAGCCATTTACCGAAAAGTTCTTCAGATAGTGTGACTGAGCCCTTGACCTATCCCGACTCCTGAGTTGGCTTGTCCAAAACTACAATGAGTAAGAAGGAGGGAGTAAGCATTAATGCTTAGTAAGTTCATATGCAAATAATAAGTAACATAACAAAGCAATCAAACCAATCAACATTAGCATATATCACCAAAACACATATCACATTTCTAATCATTTTTCATCATCTCATTACCTTATTGTGGTTGTATCAATACTCAACCCGAGGGTTAAATACATACCTGTCCAAAATATCCATTTCACATCACTTACCAATACGTCTCTTTACATCTCGAGTCTTCCTCCATTTGAGTAGAACTTTACCCGTTGAACACATCGGAATATAATTCGGATACATGGATAACTTGCACATAAGTGCCACATATGCAATCAAGCAATCATGTAACCCGCCCATAAGCGAACTCAGACTCAACTCAATGAGCTCGGGCGTTCGCATCCATAAGTGAACTCGGACTCAACTCAAAGAGCTCGGATGCCTAGTTACATTTCACGAACTCGGACTCAACTCAACGAGTTCGGACATTCGCATCCATAAGTGAACTCGGACTCAACTCAACGAGTTCGGATGCTTAACCATCCTAGTGACATGTCACTTGTATCCTAATCTATTCCTAAGGTTCAAACGGGATTTTCCTCGAATACATATCCTTGCCGTCTTCCGTAGAATGTCGAAATCAATACTCGGTAATAATTATATTTAGCAAGTAGCACACATGATTTGCATTTTGTTTGAAAATAACCACAAAGCATATATTTCATGATAAAAATCAGCATATCACATAATTGACATCAATGACTTAAAAATAACAATTATGCTACATTATTTACACATGAACTTACCTTGGTACCAAAATACAAAGATTTTGCAATTTAGTCCACAATCTTTTCTTTTCCTCGATTGGGAATTCGATTCCACGTCTTTCTTGATCTAAAATAACACATTTAGCTTATTTAATACTCACATTATCAAATTAATCCTTAATTCAAATTTTGGCAAAATTACAATTTTACCCCTAAACTTTTGCATATTTACATTTTTGCCCCTAAACTCGGGATTAAACTTTATTCCTTATTCTTATGTTTTATAACATGCTGATCACTTTTCCCTTCTATGGCAACATCAAATTCTCACTCTAACATGTACTTGTGACTATTAGGTATTTTTACCGACAGATTAAGCCCTTTACTCGTTTTTGCTTAAAATCGAGTAGTACAAGTTGTCTAACATAATTTAAAACTTCATATTCTATCATAAAACATCAAAATACACAAATTTCACCTATGGGTATTTTTCCAAATATAAACCCTAGGTTAAATTATTGCTAACATAAGCTTTATCGAGTTACCGGGATCTCAAAAACGTAAAAATCATTAAAAACGGGGCTTAGAATCACTTACTATGAAGCTTGAAAGTTGAAGAAACCCTAGCTATGGTGAGAGTGAATTTCGGCAGCAACTAGATGAGGAAGATGACTATTTTGTGTTATTTTTCCCATTTTATTTCATTAATTATCCAAATGACCAAAATGCCCTTAATACCTTTCTTTGAAAATTTTCATGTACAAGCCCATTTTTGTCCAAAATTTTAGAAATTGGCAAAATTGCTATTTAAGACCTCCTAATTAATATTTCAAAGCAATTTCATACTAAAAACTTCTAGAATGCAAGTTTTGCAACTTATTCGATTTAGTCCCTAACTTCAAATTAAGCATTTTATGCATAGAGTTTCCTCACAAAATTTTCACACAATCATGCAATCATATCATAAACCTCAAAATAATTATAAAATAATTATTTCTATCTCGAATTTGTGGTCACGAAACCACTATTCCGATTAGGCCCTAATTCGGGATATTACAATTTGGCCATTTGAGTTAGCTAGATTTATGAATTTTGTAAGTGATATGTGATGTATATAATGTCTTATGTTTTGGAAAGTTTAGTATGGATTCATGTGTTTTCTAGATGGTTAATTGATTTGGCTAATTATCTATGATGTGTCATGGTTGAGAAACAGCATGTTTTGAATTGGTTTTAGGATGATGAATTGATATGTTTTGAGATATGAAATAGTTAATAAGATGGTAAGAAAATGCATATAGAAGTTAAGGTTATGACATATTGTTTTGGCTTGATTTTGGTTATGGATTTGAGTAGTGAAATGGATGGAATTTAAATGGCATGAAATGTGCATGAAATGGTCATTTTTGGTTGCCTAATGTATGTGAAAATGATGCCAAATGAATGCTTTTAGGTACATGAATGATAGGTGGGAATAATGGCTTAAATCAAGCCTATTTTCCTGCCACACGGTTGAGCAAACGGGCGTGTGAATCGACCGTGTGACCCCTGAATCTTAGTTAATCAAGTCAAAGAGTTACACGGCTTAGACACACGGACATGTCTACTGGCCGTGTGTGGTACACGGGTTGGCACATGGGCGTGTGGCCTGTAACATCCCTTACCCATGTTCGAGACCGGAACAGGGTATGAGGCATTACTGGACATAAACACATGCAATCATATAAAACCGGGTCATGAATTTGCATTCAAATTTAAAACTTTTCACATTTCATCTTAAAGTCCCTAATATGGGCCTACGAAGCCCAAATCATGCTTGGAAACGGTTCGAGACCAAACCGAGAAATTTAAAAATCTTTGAAAAAATTTCATGAAAAATAGGGGCACACTCCCATGTGATATTAGGACACGGCCGTGTGGCTCGCATGGCCATGTCCCTAGCCCGTGCACTAATCTGACTTGCCGTTGTGTACAAATTTACGTCTCACATATATATCACCACTCATTCATCCACATATGTAAGCATACACATCCTTGAAATGCATCATCATGGACTTATAATATAGCCAATATACCAACATCAAATGGCCTTACACAACAATGAACTTTCAAATAGCATAGGCCAACATTTTAGGCCAAAACAATTATGACACATACAAAAATAACCAAGTCTCCTATACATGCCATGACCTTAAGTATAAGAATCATCAATACCCAATTTGTTTGTTTGATAGTGTAATAGGTTCTCTGACGACTTCCAACCCGAGCTAACCTGAGGACATTATAAACACAAAAAATAAATGGAGTAAGCTATATAGCTTAGTAAGTTGATATGTAAATAATAAGAAATTTATTAACATGCTTTTACCAATTCTCACAATATGTTCTCAAGATAATACAATCATAATTGCACATAGTTCAACTATTTACTCTTGTTCATCTCAAGTGTCTACTCGAGTCACAGTCACTAAATTATTTATATCTTGAGATACGAAACTCAAAATTAAGATCCGCTAATTTTCCCTGAAACTAGACTCACATATCTTCATACCATAAAATTTTTAGCATTTTTGGTCTAGCCAATAAGTACAGTTTATTCTTTAAAGTCTCCCATGTTCTACTATTTGACAGTTTCAATCCTTCTTCACTAAAAATGTGTTCTTGTTTGTTTCTATTGAAAGTAGACTCAATAAGAATTTTAAAAATATAAACTCTAACCAATAATTATTTTTATACAATATTTAATGATTTTCCAAAGTCAAAACAAGGAATTTCGAAATCATTCTGACCCCATCTCACAAAAATTCAAATATCTTGTAATATGAAATTCTTTTGCTTACACCATTTCTTTTATGTTAAAATAGACTCAATAAGATTTAATTTCATATATTATTCAACCTCTAAATAGATTTCCACCATTTTTGATGATTTTTCAAAGTCATACAACTGCTGCTGTCCAAAACTGTTTTATTGCTAATTTTACTCTCTCATGTTTTCTTTGTATTAACTTTTATTCAACATTCACATAGATTTCGTATGTACTTGTATTGCTTAAATTAGTTATACTTTCATTTTTCATCTTGGCTATGTCAGTTGATACATTTAAACCTCAATGAAAACACATTATTTCAATTCAACATCAAATAATATTATTGGTTCATAATTCTTTCACATTTAATCATCACATAGTCATATTCGTTTACACTTAGTCATTTCCTGTTGAACACATTGGAATAATAACGGATACATGGTGGCCTTTATATAGTACCACCCTTGTAGCCAAAGCTATTTTATTCACAAGTGGCCTTCACATAGTACCACACTTGTGTCCAAAGCTATTATATTCACAAAGTGGCCTTCACATAGTACCACACTTGTGTCCAAAGCTATTTTTTTCCTATGGTTCAACCGTGAAATTTCTCACTTAGCACCATGCCATGGACTTATTTCACTTAGATGCCATGGACTTATTTCACTTAGCACATTGCCATGGACTTATTTCACTTAGCGCAATGCCATATCCTAGATATGGTCTTACATGCGAATCACTTATTTCACTTAGCACATTGCCATGGTGTAACCATGGTATTTTACCGTCAATTCATATTACACTACGCAACGATCGTGATCGATCTTGCGTTTTTACTCAATTCGAACGTTTACTTTAATTTTCACAATTTAATCAAATATATAATAATATTGCATAATTAACACAATACAATAATGTTTATTAACATATGAACTTACCTCGACCTAAAATGGCGAAAAGGGACCTAACCGTCAATTTCTCATTTTTCTCCTGTTCTAGGTCCGAACCTCGTTTTCTTTGATCTATAATATCACATTTAGTCTATTTATTAGTCACATTAGTTAATGTGATCAAAAAATCAAACTATGGAAAATTACATTTTTGCCCCTAAACTTTATCATATTTACACTTTTGCCCCTAGGCACGTAAAATGATTTTTATTCAATTTCTTTGCACTTTAAGCCTAGTCAAATCATTTTCATAACTGTATCAGCCCACAATTTTCACTTAATCACACATTTATGACAAATTTTATAACTTTTAGAAATTAGTCCTTTTTAGCGTTTTCATCGAAATATACATAGTAAAAGTCGTTTAACACACAAAAAACATTCATTTTCCTCCCTTAAATATCAAAATACACACATGTAACACATGTTTAAATTTTTAAATATCAACCCTAGCTCAAATAAATGGTAGAAATAGATAGATCTTGTTACGAGGATTGCAAAAACGCAAAAATCATTAAAAACGGGGCTAGAACAGACTTACAATTTAGCTTGGAAGCTTGAAAAACCCTAGCCATGGTTTCTCCATGCAAGTTTTTTCCAATGGGTTGAAGATGGACAAAAATTGGCTTTTAAGTTTGTTTTTATTCATTTTAATAATTAAATGGCCAAAATACCCTTAATGAAAAACTTTGGAAACATGCCTAACCATGTCCATTTTTGTTCGCCAACTTAACCAATGGTCTAATTACCATATAAGGACCTCCAATTTAAAATTTCATAACAATTGGACACCTCTAGCATGTAGAACTCAACTTTTACACTTTTTACAATTTAGTCCTTTTGACTAAATTGAGTGCCCAAACGTCAAAATTTTCAAACGATTCGGATGAGTTAAAGACTCAAATGTGCCAAAAACTGCATTCAGAATGATGTACGGGTATTATGAATTCTTTGTTATGCCGCTTGGATTAACAAATGCTCCTGCAGTTTTTATGGCCTTGATGAATCGAATCTTCAAACCGTGTTTAGATAAGTTTGTGGTTGTATTTATTGATGACATTCTGATTTATTCCCGAGATGAGTCTGAGCATGCTAAATATTTAAGAATTGCATTGTAGACTTTGAGAAATAACAAATTTTTTGTTAACTTCAGCAAAAGTGAGTTTCGGCTCCGAGAAGTCAGATTTTTGGGACACATTGTTTCAGCGGAAGGCATACGGGTTGATCCAAGTAAGACTTCGGTAGTTGTTGATTGGAAACCATCGAGAAATGTATTCGAAGTTAGAAACTTTTGGGATTGGCCGGTTATTATCGACGTTTTGTTAAGGGATTTTTGATGATTGCTACACCTATGACCGAATTGTTACAAAAAAATGTGAAATTCGAGTGGTCTGAGAAATGTCAATAGAGTTTTGAGCAGTTGAAAGAGTTATTGACTGAGGCACAGGTGTTAGTGCAACCTGGGTCAGGAAAAGAGTTTGTGATTTTTAGTGACGCGTCATTGAATGGTTTAGGTTGTGTGTAACAACCCTCACTTGTATTCAACGCCAGAATAGGGTTATAGAGCATTACCTGACTTACAAAACAATTAAACATCCATTTTGCATACATTTTCTCAATTCAAGCATTCATCATTCAATCTCAATCAAATTGTCCCTATTACGAGCCTACAAGGCCCTAAACATGTTTTGGGAGTGATTCGGGACTAAACTGGTAATTCAAGAAACTTTCACAAAACTTTGAAAATTTTTCTCAAAACAGGGGACACACGCCCGTGTGGCCAAACACACAACCACCAGACACGCCCGTGTCACAAGTCGTGTGGACATTTGAAATGGGAGCACATGGCAGTGTCCCAACCCGTGTCTGACCCCGTGTAACTCTCTAACTTGGGTCACACTGTAACATCCCTAACCCGTATCCGTCGCTAGAATAGGGTTAAAAGGCATTATCGAGCATATCAGAACATTACAAAATCATAAATCATACATCATCATATCATAACATTTCATACACAAATAGTCCCTTTAGAAGGTTTACGAAACCTTAAACATGCTTTGGAAAAGTTTCAGAACCAAACCGATCTTATATGAAATTTTTTGAAACTTAAACATTTTTCAAAGTTGTACAGGTCACACGTCCGTGTGAACTGGCCGTGTGCCTCACACGGCTTTAAACACGCTCGTGTGTCTAGGTTGTGGCAAAACAAGGCATACATACTGACTTGTCCACACAGCCACAAGACATGCCCATGTGCCAGGACGTGTGAAAATTAAGGAGGCCACTGACTTGGCCACACAGCTGACCATACGCCCGTGTGTCTAGCCTGTGGTCGAAACTGACTTGGCCACACGGCTTAGCACACGCCCGTGTGTGCGACCATGTGGTCTACTTAGGCTCATTTCGAAATGGCCCTCGAACAACACGGCTGAGACACAAGCCCGTGTCCCTGCCCGTGTGTTCAAAAAAATAGACCATTTACAATGCCAACATGCCACCCATTTCATGGGTCCTCCCTACAAGCATCAAACCACAACATTTCATACCAAATTTTCAACCAATTTCATCCACAATATACATCATAAATACCATATCATTATCAACCACTTTCATGCTTATTAACCAAATCAAAACACACCAAAACATAATCCAAAGTCATACCTAAAACATAAGATTCATTACCTTAATACTATCTCATACCAAACCTTACCAAATTCCTCAAATAAGCACATACCAAAACTTACCAAAATTGACCATTTCATTTGGTCATTCAAGAGTTTATGAAGGCATACCATTTTTTAACACAAAGCATATACCAAAATTCATTCATAATCACATTCATAACCAAGCCATATCACATGGATAGATATACACATTACAAAACATATACAAATACAAATGCCATACTTCAATATATACATTACAAAACATATTAAAAAATTTCTAGCCTATACATGCCATACTTCAATAATTACACTTTCAAAAGGTACCAAAATAGAGTTCGATAGTGTGGTGATGATCCTCCATGATCCCCGAGCTCTTAGTAGCTTCGATACCTATAAAACAGTAGAAACACACATAGAGTAAGCTTTCAAAATCTTAGTAAGTCATATACAAATAAACTCATCACAAATCATAACTATAAACAAATCATTTGTATAAATCATAGCATAACTTAATGTCAAGTTCATAATTCTCATTTAGTTTAAATACTCATAACCATTTGCTCAAATGTACATCACATTTCCACATAATACAAACATATTTCATATGTTCACACATATATACATATGCTTACCTTTCATTATCAACCTTAACTTACATTTCAAACGTACCTGAATCAGATACATGTTCACATAGTCATTCATTTTCTCAAAATGCCCGTTGAACCTTTCGGAATCATAAGGATACGCGGATAGCTCAGAAAACTTGTACAATGCCAACGTCCCAGATGTGGTCTTACATGTAATCAAATATCGATGCCAACGTTCTAAACGTGGTCTTACACGAAATCAAATGCGATGCCATTATCCCAGACATGGTCTTACACATAAATTATAAGTCGATGCCAACGTCCCAGATGTGGTCTTCCATGATAACACATATCGGATCCTATGTTATGACATATGTATCTTAACTATTCCTATGGTTCGTACAGGGTTTTTCGGACGTTGGGGCTTTATCGAAACTTTCTCGGATATCACATATTGAGCTCTCATATAGTCATTCATCATAATTAAATGTCATATAGTCATAAATAAATCAATCCAAACATGTTTATTTGTATATTGACTTACTTCATATGAATTTGAACGAACAGAGTCGACTACTTGACAACTTTCGACTTTCCCTGGTCTAATTTCATTTTTTTTTTGGTTCTTGATCTAAACATATTCAAATTTAACTCTTTTATTCACCAAATCATTCAATTCAATCCAAAAACACATAATTAGGGAATTTTACAAATTAGCCCTCACATTTTCACATTTTAACAATTTAACCCCTAATTCATAAAATCACAAAATACACAAAATTTATTTATACTTATACTTGGCCGAATATTCATAATATTCATATAAATCTATATATTTTATTTATTTCACATTTTAGTCCCTCAAAATCTCTTTTTTACAATTTATTCCAAATTACTCAAATTCATCAAAAATTCAAAGACAAAACTTAATAATTTAACACATATCTTTCATTTATTACCATCAAACTTCATAACTCTCACATTATCAACAATGGCATAACTTAAAATCATCAAGAAAATCAGAAATTAGGGCATAGGCTTGATAGATTACTAAGCAACGATTACAAAAACGTAGAAATGATCAAAAACCGAACAAAATACATTCCTAAATCAAAGCTCAATAGTGTCGAACCCTAACGAACTTTTCTCTTTTCTTTTTATTTGATAAATTCGGCTAACATGGATGATAATGAACCAAATTTTATGTTTAGTTTTATTTTTATTAACATTAATATACATTTTACCATTTTACCCTTGTATTAAAACATTAACAAACCATTATATAATGTCCAATTAAGTCATTTAATGCATTCCATGGACAAATAACAACATAAGAACCTCACAAATAATAAGCCATAACAAATAGGCACCTTTAACAAATAGCTAGCCACTTTTACATTTTACGCGATTAGGTCCTTTTATCAAATTAATCACACAAATGATAAAATTTTCACACGAAATTTTCACACATGCTTAACCATATACTGTAAACAAAGAAAATAATATTTAAATATTTTTTGACTCAAATTTTTGGTCTCAAAACCACTATTCCGACTAAGGTCTAAACCGAACTGTTACACACACGGCTAACATACACGCACGTATGGCTAGCCGTTGTGCCCTAAAAATGGCCATACACGCCCGTGTACCAGACCTTGTACTAGGTCGTGCCAAACCTATAGGTTATACTAACTTATACCACACGGCCAAGTCACACGCTCGTGTGTGTGGCCGTGAGGAACATACTGACTTGGTTACAAATTCAACACTAGGGGACACACGGTAGTGTAACATGACCGTGTGTCATACACAACTGAGACACATGCTCGTGTCTCTACCCGTGTGGACAAAAATAGGCTATTTACTAAGCCAATTTGGCACCCTATTTTTACATGCCTGCACAAGCATAATTTGCAACATTTTAAAACTCAATAGGTAGCAAATCCATAACATTTCATACACATATTTAACCAATTCAACTACAATCATTTCTAAATTCAATATTCAAACAATATAATGAACCGAACATGGTATTCGAATACCTAAATTATAATCAAGCATTTTCCATTCATATGCCTATCACATATCAAGACAACATTTGTATATTTCCATTCCATTTAATACTTGCCAAAACATACCATATTGAATACTTATATACAACCAAAATATTATACCAAGTTAAGTCAAATCACATGGATTTATCTTACACCACAACATATACCAAAATCACTAGCTCAAGTAACCATAACTATCATATTTATAACTAGCCTATACATGTCATATTTACATATATCCATGAGTTCAAAGGTACCAATCGAAAACTGGATAGTGTGATGCGTATCACCGACTTTATCTGAATCGAGCGAGCTATTGAACCTTTACAAAACACAGAACAGAAATAGAGTAAGCTTTATAGCTTAGTAAGCCTGTATAACTCAGAATTAAACTTACCATTTATACATAATCAAGACGAACAAATAATGTATACTCAATTCAATTTTCAAATGCCTAAACACAAGCATTCATCAACAAGTTAGTCACATAAGTGCATGTAATCATCCATTGTCTCAATTTAATACTCAATACATTGTATCAGATCAAATTCATATATCACATACATCATTTGTAACATTTCACTCTCAATAATTTAAACAATAATTCATTCGATAATAGTAACTCATCTGTTTAAATAGTACTTCATCCATATAAACAGTAATTCATCTGTATAAACACATAGCTTTTTCACATAACCAATAACAGAATTTATGCTCGTTGAACCTATTAGAATATCGATGGATACTCGGGTGATATACATTACATGTATAAATTAGTAATTTGTAAATTCATTATCATTTCTGCTCTTTCGAGCTATGATCAGTAAGTTCCTCCTGAGCTGATGGACAGTAATCTCTATTGAGCTGAAACGGTAAGCTCTGACGAGCTGAAAACAGTAAGCTCTTACGAGCTGATATATCGGTAAGCTCATACGAGCTGTGGTGAGTCTGCAACACATGCAGGATCTCGACCAAAATGGTAACCCTAGTGACATGTCACTCGTATCCTATGACTTTCTACGGTTCAAACGGGACTCGATATTCAAGAATTCTCATCAATTAGGCATCCGAACTTAGTAATACCATTTACTCAATTATACTTTCATTTCAAATGATTTACAAGTATTTAAAAATTCAATTCTAATTATACGAACTTACCTCGAGTTACTCAGATAGAAATTATCGACTATTCATCCATTTTTCCTTTTGCCCAATCTAATCCCGATCTCTGCTTATCTTGATCTATATGTTATCAAATTTAGCATATTCTGTAACATCCCGAATTAGGGTCTAGTCAGAACAGTAGTTTTGAGACCACAAATTTGATGTAGAAATAATTATTTTATAATTATTTGATGATCCATGATATGAATGCATGATTGTGTAAAATTTTCAAGAAGAAATTTTATGCCTAAAGTGTCCAATTTGAAGTTAGTGACTAAATTGAATAAGTTGCAAAACTTTAGTTCTAGAAGCTTTAAGCATGAAATTGCTATGGATTATTAATTAGAGGTCCTTAAATAGTAATTTGACCGAGTTCTAAAATTTTGGACAAAAATAGGCATTCATAGGAAAATTTGAAAGAAAGGCATTAAATGGCATTTTAGTCATTTGGTTAATAAAAGAATAAAAAGGGAAACATCAAACAAAATTTGCTCAGCTTCTCCATGCCATAGTTGAAATTCCTAAGTGTTCCATAGCTAGGGTGTTTCAACATTTCAAGCTCAATAGTAAGTACATCCTTGCCCCATTTTTTTATGTTTTTTATGTTTTTAAGATCCTTAAAGCATGATCTAGCTATTTCTACCCTTATTTTAAGCTAGGGTTCATGTTCAAAAACTTAACCATGTGTGACATGCATGTATTTTGATGTTTAATGGAGGAATATGAAAGTTTGATGTGTGTTTAACATCTTTTACTAAGTGATTTTTGATGGAAATGCATGAAAAAGGACTATTTGTAAAAGTTGTAAAATAGGTAGTAAATATGTGGAATAAAGAAAAATGTTGGCTACTAGGAGTAGGAATATGATTCGACTAGGCTTGGGTAATGAAGAAAATGCATGCATTTCATTTTACGAGCCTAAGGACCAATTTGTAAATAAGTGAAAAGTTAGGGGTAAAAAGGTAATTTTACCAAAGTATGTGTTATGGGTCGATTTGAACAATGTGTGTATTAAATTTGGCATTATAGATCAATAAAAACGTGATTCGGGTCTTGATCGGAGGAAAAATAAGGTATACAAAGAATAGGCTCGTTTTCATCATTTTGTACCAAGTTAAGTTCATATACAAATAATGCAATGTTATGTTATATTTTTTATGCTTGAGTATTATGTGAATTAAAATTCTTTAATGCTATCATGAGTTATGCTTTGATTGCTCCATGAGTAAGTGATTTGGTGTTATGAACATTGAAATCGACATTACGAGCAAGCTTGACAGAGATGTGATATCAAAAAACCCTGTTTGAACCTTAGGAATAGTTTAGGATACAAGTGACATGTCACTAGGAACTACATGATTTATGAGCTCATGATATATGTGATATATGTTTATGTGGTTCCGGGTGCTGGTCTTGTACGTTCTACTGATGGCTGGGTAGTCCAACATGTGTTACGGATACCTGACAGCTTGTGTAAGCACCCCATGTAGCTTCATCCTGACCGATAGCTTGTGTGAACAGACCCATAAGTAGCTCGAGAATGAGCCTTTATGTGTTACGTAATATGAGGTAGCTTTAGCTACGTATGTGGCACTTATGTGCGAGCTTTCCGTGTATCCAATAGTATTCCAAGCGTTCAACGAGTAATTCAAAGTGTAAATTGATGTATTTGACAAGGACGAGAAAGTAAGAGTTTATGCTATGAGTTGATACAAATATGTATACCAAACTCATGAGTAATGCCTTAGTATGGGATAAACTTATGATAAGGTTGTTTGTGTGATGAGTAAGTTTAAATAATTTGATGAAACACAAATTTATGTTCATTATATTAAATGTATGTTAAATACTTGTTTAGATAGCATGTTATTTGCATACGGACTTACTAAGCTTTAATGCTTACCCCCTTCCTTTCCATCTTTTATAGTGTTGCCAAGCTAGCTCGAGGATTAAAAGACGTCAGAGCTCGGATCACACTATCGATTCAATCATTTGGGTATATATATGGTTTAAGTATTTTGAGTATGGCAAGTATAGGGGACTTGGTCATTTTGTTATGTGTCATATTGATTAGCCAAATGAGTTGGCTCATGATGGTATTACTATTCATTTTGTATAACACCATGAGATGTGGCTTATATTTTCTTCTCGGGTTGTAACCCTAATTATTTATGCATGCATGAAATGTGTTTATGCTTTTTGATGTGGTTGCTTGTTGGTAATGGATGTGATAAATGGCACATATGCTTAATGAATGAATTGGAACTAATAGGTATGACTATGTTCATGGTATAATTGAGTAGATTGAAGGTAGGTTTTTAAGGATGAATAAATATGGAATTGGTGTGGAATGCCATATGAAAGCATGTGATATGTTGACATTACAAAGTCATGGATTAATCATGATTGTGAGTATTTGAGTGACTAAACATGCTATATTGCATGCCATCAAAAATGTATAGGTGAGTGAGCATTTAAGGGTGGCAAATGGCTTGGGAATTAGCCTAGAATTTGTCCACACAGATAGACACACGGGCATGTATCTAGGTCGTGTATGACACACGGTCTACCCCATGGGCGTGTGATCCAGCCGTGTGCCCTCTGTACCCTAATTAGGCAAAATAGAATGCCTAGTAGTAAATACGCGGGTAGAGACACGGCCGTGTGTCTCATCCGTGTGAAGGACACAGCCTCAGGACATGGGCATGTGCTCAGGTCGTGCGAAGTCTACACTTAATTTCTGGAATTTAATTCGACACACGGTCTAAGCACACGGGCATGTGACTTGGCCGTGTGACCCTAATTGTGTTGACGATGTCATAAGCAGAGAGTTACACGGGCATGTCCCAAGCCACACCAGTGTTTGTGACCACACGGCCTTCCCACATGGGCGTGTGACCCTGTTTCATGAAAATTTTCCTAAGTTTTCTCAAAGTTTTCTAAGGTTCTTAGATTAGTCTTGAACTACTTTCGATGTATGTTTTGGGCTTCGTAGGCCCATATAAGGGATAATTTGTATATGTATGAATGAATTTGATTGAAACGAAATTTTATGGCCAAGTTTTGTATGTTTGCTTGTGTTAAGTCTGGTAATGCCTTGTATTCTGTCCCGGTGTCAGACATGGGTAAGGGGTGTTATATTTAGTGGTATCAGAGCTACAGTTTAGTATATTCTCAGACTAACATAGCATATGTTTGAGTCTAGCTATATATACCATACATAAACTGTGATAGTGTGACGACTCTTGACCTTTTTAAATTGTGTTTCCGTATAGTAATGGATCCCAATCGAGCTGAAGCTAATGACCTAAAAAGTAATGCACCAGCTCTCGCTCAAGGGGCAGCGCTAGTTGAGAGTAGACCCGTGACCGTGAGTTAAGTAGGAGGACAAGAGGCTAGGGAAGCCTTTCTCCACATGATGAATGCCTGGTATACAGAATTCGTTCGAACGAACCCAAATGCTCAACTCCCTCCACCCCCTCAAAATCCTTAACCTGTACCCCTAGTGCGATAAGGTATGGACTTTATGAGATTTCATAGAACCCCAATTGATAAGCTTCAGAAACAAGGGGTATAAAAGTTCAGAGAAAATACCGAAGATGATGCTGAAAGAGCAGAATTTTGGTTTTAGAATTCGATAAGGGTATTTGATGAACTGTCATGCACACCCGAAGAATGTTTAAAGTGTGCTATTTCCTTATTAAGAGACTCGACATATCACTAGTGGAAGACACTAGTATCCGTGGTACCTCAAGAGAGGGCCACATGGGAATTCTTCCAAGAAGAATTCTGAAAGAAGTACATCAGTGAACGATTCATTGACCAAAAGTGCAAGGAATTTTTAGAATTGAAACAAGGCCGTATGTCAGTGACCGAGTATGAAAGAGAGTTTGTCCAGCTCAGCAAATATGCTCGGGAGTGTGTATCCTTCGAGGCTAAAATGTGTAGAAGGTTTGAAGATGGACTTAATGAGGATATTAGAGTGTTAGTGGGTATTCTTGAGCTGAAGGAATTTGTTGTGCTTGTTGATCTGGCCTGTGAAGCTGAGGAACTGACTAAGGAAAAGAGAAAAGCTGAGGCTGAGGCTAAAGATATAAGAAAGAGGCCGATGAGCAAGTCATTCCCCTTTCAGCCTAAAAAATCTAGAGAAATGTATTCTCGTTCTCATGTTTCGACCGGGCATTTGCACTGAAATCGTAGGAAGCAAAATTTAGGTTTTAAATCTTAGACAAACTCTATGGCTAGTGTGGGTAACGCTAGACCTTTTAAACCTGAGTGCCAACATTGTGGAAGACGTCATCTTGATGCTTGTAGGATGAATGACGGATCTTGTTTTAGATGTGGTTCTCAAGACCACTATATCAAGGACTGGCCCGAGATGATCAAGAAAGAAAATTTTCAAAATACAAGGTCGAGTAGTATGGCTACAAAAGGGAGACCTTCAAGAAATGCCAGTAATGGAGCTAGTAGCAAAAGTGTAGTAAGAGATACAATGGTGAGATCCGAAGCTAGAGCTCTGGCTAGGGCCTATGCCATACGTGCGCGTGAGGACGCATCTTCTCCCGATGTGATCATTGGTACTTTTTCTCTTTACAATACTACTATTATTGCCTTGATTAACCCTAGTTCTACTCATTCGTATGTGTGCAAGAAATTGGTATCTAGCATGAATATGCCTGTTGAGTCTACGAAATTTATGATTAAAGTGTCAAACCCGTTAGGCAAGCATGTTTTAGTTGATAGGGTTTGCAAGAAATGTCCCTTGAAGATCAGAGGTCATTGTTTTCCGGCTGACTTAATGTTGTTGCCGTTTGATGAATTTGATGTTATATTGGACATGGATTGGTTGACACTTTATGGTGTTGTAGTATGTAGACAAAAAGTTATTGAATTGAAATGTGAAAATAGTGAAATTCTCCGGGTTGAACCAGATGAGTCAAATAGGTTGCCAATCGTGATTTCTTTGATGTCTACTCAGAAACATATGAGAAAAGGGTGTGAGGCTTATTTGGCTTATATGTTGAATACCAAAGAGTCTGAATTGAGAATTGAATCAGTGCCTGTTGTATGTGAATATTTGGATGTGTTTCCGAAAGAATTGCCAGGTTTACCCCCAATTAGAGAAGTGGAGTTTGGTATTGATGTAATGCCAGGGACGACACCTATTTCGATTCCTTTGTATAGGATGGCCCCGACTGAGTTGAAAGAACTGAAGTCACAGTTGCAAGAATTGACCGACAAGGGTTTTGTGAGACTGAGCTTTTCACCGTGGTTTGCTCCGGTATTATTCGTGAAAAAGAAGAATGATTTTATGAGATTGTGTATAGACTACTGACAGCTCAATAAGATAACAATAAAAAACAAGTACCCTTTGCCAAGGATTGATAACTTGTTTGACCAATTGAAAGGAGCGTCATGATTTTTTAAAATAGACTTGAGGTTCGGCTACTATCAGTTGCGAGTTAAAGAGTCGGATGTGCCTAAAACTACTTTTAGAACGAGGTATGGCCACTATGAATTTCTCATTATGCCATTTAGGTTAATGAATGCTCCTGATGTATTTATGGATTTAATGAGCCGAATAATTCAGCCATATTTGGACAAGTTTGTTGTTGTGTTTATTGATGATATTCTGATTTATTTGATCGATAAGGCAGAGCATGCCGAGCACTTGAGAACTATTTTGAAGACTTTTAGAAACAAACAGTTGTATGCCAAGTTCAGTAAAAGCGAGTTTTGGCTTCGAGAAGTTGGATTCTTGGGCCACATTATTTCAGGTGATGGTATCGGAGTTGATCCTAGCAAGATTTCTGCTATCGTCGAATGGAAATCGCCAAGGAATGTATCAAGGTTACAAGCTTTTTAGGCTTACCCGGTTACTACCGATAGTTTGTGAAAGGATTTTCTATGATTACCACTCCTATAACAAGATTGCTTCAAAAGGATGTTATGTTTGAGTGGTCGAAAAAATGTCAGCAAAGCTTCAAGAAATTGAAGATGTTACTGACCGAAGCACCGGTTTTGGTGCAATTCGAGTCGGGTAAAGAATTTTTGATTTATAGTGATGCTTCCTTAAATGGTTTGGGATGTGTACTTATGCAAGAGGGTAAAGTCGTAGCTTATGCTTTGAGGTAGTTGAAGCCTCACAAGAAGAACTATCCGACACATGACTTAGAGTTAGCTGCTATAGTGTTTGCTTTGAAGATTTGGCGACATTATTTATTTGGTGAGAAATGCCATGTCTATACTAATCACAAAAGTCTTAAGTACTTAATGACTCAAAAGGACTTGAACTTACGGCAATGAAGATGGTTAGAACTGTTAAAGGATTATGAGCTTGTGATTGATTACCATCCGGGTAAAGCGAATGTGGTTGCTAACGCTTTGAGTAAGAAGTCGTTTACCTTGAGAGCTATGAATACACGACTAACTTTGTCCAATGATGGTTTGATTCTAGCCGAGTTGAGAGCTAGACCAACTTTTCTTCAATAGATTTGTGATGCTCAGAAAGTTGATAATGAATTGCAAGCTAAAAGAGTTCAGTGTGAGTCCAGCAGTGAACCAGATTTTCAGAGTGACTCTGATGGTTGTTTGAGATTCTATGGTAGGATTTGTGTTCTGAAGGACACTGAGTTGATTTAGAATATTTTAAATGAGGCACACAGTGGTTGTTTGAAAGTTCACCCAAGCAGTACAAAAATGTATAATGACTTGAAGAAAATGTATTGGTGGAATTGTATGAAAAAAGATATCTCAGAGTTTGTATCGAAATGTTTAATTTTTCAGTAGGTAAAGGCCGAACACCTAGTACCTTCAGGTTTGCTTCAGCCTATGATGGTTCTCGAGTGGAAATGGGATCGGATTACTATGGATTTTGTGACAGGGTTGCCTTTAATTCCGAGAAAGAAAGATGCCAGATGGGTCATTGTTGATTGATTGACTAAGATGGCTCATTTTATACCGGTACATACTGATTACTCACTTAATAAGTTAGTTTATTTGTACATTGGTGAAATTTTTAGACTTCATGGAGTACTTATATCGATCATTTCAGATAGATATCCAAGGTTCACTTCGTGGTTTTGGAAAAAGTTACAGGAGGCTTTGGGTACAAAGTTACAAGAGGCTTTGGGTACGAAGTTAAACTTTAGTACCGCTTTTCGTCTGCAAACCAACGGTCAGTCGGAGAGAGTAATTCAAATACTTGAAGACATGCTCCGATGTTGTGTATTAGAATTCCAAGGTATTTGGGAAAAGTACTTACCGTTGGTAGAGTTTTCCTACAACAAAAATTATCAGTTGAGTTTGAAAATGGAACCTTATGAGGTATTATATGGGTATAAGTGCCAAACACCTCTATATTGGACTGAACTCAGAGAAAATCAGATTCACGGGGTTGATTTAGTCAAAGAAACCAAAGAGAAAGTGAAGATAATTTGTGATTGTTTGAAAGCTGCTTCGGATAGACAGAAATCCTATGCAGATTTGAAACGGAAAGAGATTGAGTTTCAGGTTAGTGATAAGGTATTTTTTAGAGTGTCTCCATGGAAAAAGGTTTTGAGATTTGGTAGAAAGGGCAAGTTGAGTCTGCATTTTATTGGACCGTATGAGGTCATCGAGAAAGTAGGGCCAGTTGCCTATCAGTTAGCCTTACCATCCGAATTGGAAAAGATTCATGATGTATTCCATGTGTCTATGTTATGCCATTATCGATCTGATTCTTCACACGTGATTTCGCCGACAAAGGTTAAGATTCGACCGGATATGACTTATGGCAAAGAACCGGTTAAGATTTTGGCTCGGGAAGTCACACAGTTGAGAAACAAAAGTATTGCCCTTGTGAAAGTGTTATGGCAAAGACATGGGGATGAATAGACTACATGGGAGCCTGAGGAGGCCATGAGAAACCAATACCCAAACATTTTCACCGGTAAGATTTTCAAGGACGAAAATCCCTAAAGGGGGAGAGTTGTAACATCTCGAATTAGGGTCTAGTCGAAACAGTGGTTTTGAGACCACGAATCTGAAGTAGAAATAATTATTTTATGATTATTGGATGATCCATGATATGAATGCATGATTGTGTAAATTTTTTATGAAGAAATTTTATGCCTAAAGTGTCCAATTTGAACTTAGAGACTAAATTGAATAAGTTGAAAAACTTGATTTCTAGAAGCTTTAAGCATGAAATTGCTATGGATTATTAATTAGAGGTCCTTAAATAGTAATTTGATCAAGTTCTAAAATTTTGGACAAAAATAGGCATGCATAGGAAAATTTGAAAGAAAGGCATTAAAGGGCATTTTAGTCATTTGGTTAATAAAAGAATAAAAAGAGAAAAATCAAGCAAAATTCGCTCATCTTCTCCATGCCACAGTCGAAATTCTTAAGGGTTTCATAGCTAGGGTTTTTCAACTTTTCAAGCTCAATAGTAAGTACATCCTACCCCCGTTTTTTATGTTCTTTATGTTTTTGAGATCCTTAAAGCATGATCTAGCTATTTCTGCCCTTCTTTTAAGCTAGGGTTTATGTTCAAAAACTTACCCATGTGTGACATGCATGTGTTTTGATATTTAATGGAGGAATATGGAAGTTTGATGTGTGTTTAACATCTTTTACTAAGTGATTTTTTATGGAAATGCATGAAAAGGGTCTATTTGTAAAAGTTGTAAAATGGGTAGTAAATATGTGGAATAAAGAAAAATGTTGGTGGCTAAGAGTAGGAATACGATTCGGTTAGGCTTGGGTAATGAAGAAAATGCATGCATTTCATTTTACGAGCCTAAGGACCAATTTGTAAATAAGTGAAAAGTTAGGGGTAAAAAGGTAATTTTACCAAAGTATGTGTTATGGGTCGATTTGAACAATATGTGTTTTAAATAAGTTAAATTTGGCATTATATATCAATAAAAATGTGATTCCAGTCTTGGTCGGAGGAAAAATAAGGTATACGAAGAATAAGCGCGTTTTCATCATTTTGTACCGAGGTAAGTTCATATACAAATAATGTGATGTTATGTTATATTTTTTATGCATGAGTATTATGTGAATTAAAATTATTTAATGCTATCATGAGTTATGCTTTGATTTCTCCATGAGTAAGTGATTTGGTGTTATAGACATTGAGATCGACAATACGAGCAAGCTTGACAGAGATGTGATATCGAAAAATCTCGTTTGAACCTTAGGAATAGTTTAGGATACAAGTGACATGTCACTAGGAACTATATGATTTATGAGCTCATGAGATATGTGGTTCCGGGTGCTGGTCTTATACGTTCTACCGGTGGCTAGGTAGTTCGGCATGTGTTGCGAATAACTGACAGCTTGTGTGAGCAGCCTGTGCAGCTACGTCCTGACTGACAACTTGTGTGAGTAGACCCGTGAGTAGCTCGAGAATGAGCCTTTATGTGTTACGTAATATGAGGTAGCTTTAGTTTCATATGTGGCACTTATGTGCGAGCCTTCTGTGTATCCAATAGTATTCCAAGTGTTCGACGGGTAATTCAAAGTGTAAATTGATGTATTTGACAAGGACAAGAAATTAAGATTTTATGCTATGAGTTGATATAGGCATGTATACCAAACTCATGAGTAATGCCTTAGTATGGGATAAACTTATGACAAGGTTGTTTCTGTGATGAGTAAGTTTAAATGATTTGATGAAACACAAATTTATGTTCACTATATTAAATGTATGTTAAACACTTGTTTAGATAGCATGTTATTTGCATATGGACTTACTAAGCTTTAATGCTTACCCCCTTCCTTTCCATCTTTTATAGTGTCGCCAAGCTAGCTCGGGGATCAAAAGATGTTGAAGCTCGGATCACACTATCGATTCAATCCTTTGGGAATACATATGGTTTAAGTATTTTGAGTATGGCATGTATAGGGGACTTGGTGTTATGTGTCATATTGATTAGCCAAATGAGTTGGATCATGATGGTATTATTATTCATTCCATGAGATGTGGCTTATATTTGCTTCTCGGGTTGTAACCCTAATTATTTATGCATGAATGCAATGTGTTTATGCTTTTTGATGTGGTTGCTTGCTGGTAATGGATGTGATAAATGGCACATATGCTTAATGAATGAATTGAGACTAATAGGTATGACTATGTTCATGGTATAATTTAGTATATTGAAGGTAGGTTTTTAAGTATGAATAAGTATGAAATTGGTGTGGAATGCCATATGAAAGCATGTGATATGTAGACATTACAAAGTCATGGATTAATCATGATTGTGAGTATTTGAGTGACTAAACATGCTATGTTGCATGCCATCAAAAATGTATAAGTGAGTGAGCATTTAAGTGTGGCAAATGGGTTGGCAATTAGCCTAGAATTTGTCCACACGGGTTGACACACGGGTATGTGTCTAGGCCGTGTGTGACCCACAGTCATCCCCATGGGCGTGTGATCTGGCCGTGTGTCCCCTTTGCCCTAATTAGGCAAAACAAAATGCCCTGTAGTAAACACACAGGCAGATACACAGATGTGTGTCTTAGCCGTGTAAAGGACAAGGCCTCAGGACATGGGCGTGTGCTCAGGCCGTGTGAAGTTTGTACTTAATTTTTGGATTTTAATTCGCCACACGGTCTAAGCACACGAACGTGTGGCTTGGCCGTATGACCCTAATTGTGTTGATGACGTCATAAATAGAGAGTTACACGGGCTGAGGACACGGGCGTGTCCCAAGCCACACAGGTGTGTGACCCTGTTTCATGAAAATTTTCCTAAGTTTTCCCAAAGTTTTCTAAAATTGTTGGATTAGTCCCAAACTACTTCCAATATATGTTTTGGGCCTTGTAGGCCCATATAAGGGACAATTTTTATATGTATGAATGAATTTGATTGAAACAAAATTTTATGGCCTGGTTTTGTATGTTTGCTTATCTTAAGTCCAGTAATGCCTCATATCCTGTCCCGGTGCCGGACATGGGTAAGGGGTGTTACACATTCAGCATTCGGTCTATTCAATTCAGCCTATAATTTATAATTTGAAAATTTTACACATTTGCCCCTAATGTTTCACATTTTTACAATTTAGTCCTCATCACATAAAATTGTAAATTCATGCAATTTATACAAACCCATGCTTTGCCAAATTTAATACATGTTACTAGCAGCCCATATTTTTAATTTATTCACACTTTCAACCACCACATTTCACATTTTATCAATTTAATCCCTTTTTGACATTTTTGCCAAAAATCACTTTATAAAAACTATTAATCTAACATTAAACCTTCCAAATCTATCATAATTCATCAAATTACTCAAACATTCAACAATGGCAACATGATAATCTTTAAAAATTTCGAAATCTAGGGTACGGGCTAGCTAGAATACGAAGCAACGATCACAAAAACATAGAAATCATTAAAAACAGGACAAATTTGGACTTACATGCATAAATTATAGCTAGCCGAACATTTGAAGCTATTTTAATGGCTTTTCTTCTTTAAAAATCGATTAGATGATAATATGAACAAAATTACATTTTGTTTTGTTAATTTAACTTTTAATTATCAAATACCAAAATTAACCTTAAATTAAAACATTTAAAATCACTTAAATGATGTCCATAAAAGTCCAATAACATTTAAAATGGTCTAATTACCATTTAAGGCCACCATTATTAACAACCAAAGCTATTTGACACCTTAAACTAATAAAACATCACTTTTGCACTTTACACGATTTAGTCCTTTTTACCAAATTAAGCATTCAAACAATAAAATTACTTAACGAAAATTTTACACAATCATAATTTCATGTTGTACACATTAAAATAATAATAAAATAAATATATTGATCTTGGATTTGTGGTCCTGAAACCACTGTTTTGATTTGACCAAAAATATACTATTACATTGTGTGTTGATGCAAGAGGGTAAAGTGATAGCTTATGCCTCGAGATAGTTGAAACCGCACGAAAAGAATTATCCAATGCACTACTGGGAATTAGCTGCTATTGTGCTCGATTTAAAAATTTGGAGACACCTTTTATTCAGTGAGAAGTGTTACATCTTTACCGATCACAAGAGTTTAAAGTATTTAATGACTCAGAAAGATTTGAATTTGCGACAATGGAGATGGCTCGAACTATTGAAAGATTATGAGTTAGTGATCGACTATCACCTGGGGAAAGCGAACGTAATCGCAGATGCTTTAAGTAGAAATTCCTTGTTTGCTTTAAGGGCAATGAATATGTGGTTAACCTCATCTGATGTTGGATCGATTTTGGCCGAGTTGAAAGCTAGACCAGTATTTCTTCAACAAATTTGTGAAGCTCAGAAAGGTAATAATGAGTTGTAAGCTAAAAGAGTTCAATGCAAATTGAATAGTGATTCAGAATATCAGATTGGATCCAATAATTGTTTGAGGTTCCGAGGTAGGATTTGTGTACCGAGAGATACTGAACTGATTCAGAAAATTCTTCATGAGGCACATAATGGTTGTCTATCTGTTCATCCTGGAAGTACAAAGATGTATAATGATTTGAAGAAATTGTATTGGTGGTCAGGCATGAAACGAGACATTTCAGAGTTTGTAACGAAATGTTTGATTTGTCAACAAGTGAAAGCCGAACATCAAGTGCATTTGGGTTTACTTCAGCTTGTGATGATACCTGAGTGGAAATGGGATAGAGTTACGATGGATTTCGTATCAGGGTTACCTCTGACTATGAAGAAGAAAGATGTTATTTGGGACGAAATCGGCTCATTTCATTTCGGTACGTACCAATTATTCACTTGATAAACTAGCTAAATTGTACATTGTTGAGATTGTTAGATTGCATGGGGTGCCTACTTCTATTATTTCGGATAGAGATCTGAGGTTTACGTTACGATTTTGGAAGAAATTGCAAGAAGCGTTGGGTACAAAGTTGAATTTTAGTACTGTATTTCATCCACAAACTGACGGTCAATCTGAGAGAGTGATTCAAATTCTTGAAGATATGCTTCGCTGTTGTGTTTTAGAGTTCGAAGGTAGTTGGGAGAAATATCTACTATTGGTCGAATTTACTTATAACAACAGTTTTCAATCGAGTATAAAGATGACACCGTATGAGACATTGTATGGTTGCAAGTGCCAAACTTTGCTATACAGACCAAGCTCAGTGAGAAACAGATTTTCGAGGTTGATTTGGTTAGAGAAACCAAAGAGAAAGCGAAATTAATTCATTATTATTTGAAACCAGCTTCAAATTGATAAATATCGTACGTGGATTTGAAACGGAAGGATATTGAATTTTAGGTCGGTGATAAAGTGTTTCTGAAAGTGTCACCGTGGAAGAAAATTCTTAGATTTGGTCACAAAGGCAAGTTGAGTCTGCGTTTCATTAGGTCGTATGAGATTATTGAAAGAATAGGGCCAGTGGCATATCGACTAGCTTTGCCGTCGGAGTTAGAAAGGACCCACAATGTATTTCATGTGTCAATGTTGCAACGATATCAATTAGATCCATCGCATGTAATCTCACCGTCAGAGATTGAGATTTGACTCGATATGACATATAGTGAAGAATCAATCAAAGTGTTAGCTCGAGAGGTTAAACAGTTGAGAAATAAAAGCATAATACTAGTGAAAGTTTTGTGGCAATGACATGGGGTTGAAGAGGCTACGTGGGAAACCGAGAAAGCTATGAGAAAATAGTACCCTAACCCCTTTTCTGGTAAGATTTTCGGGGACGAAAATCCCTAAGGAGGTAGAGTTGTAATAGCCCATTTTTGGGTCAAATCGAAATATTGGTTTCGGGACCACAAATCCAAAGTAGAAATATTTATTTTACTATTTCTTTAAGGTCTATAACATGATAGAATAATTGTGTGAAAATTTTGTTAAGAAATTTTGTTGATTGAGTGCTCAATTTAGCTAAAGTGACTAAATTGCAATAGGTGCCAAACTTGAGTTCCCTTAGCTAAAGGTGTTTAAGTTGATATGAATTTCTAATTGGAGGTCCTTAAATGGTAATTAGACCATTATACTTTAGGGTCGACAAAAATGGACATGGTTAGGTGAAATTTTAAAAGTTATGCATTAAGGGTATTTTAGTAATTTAGTAAATAAAGACAAAATTTACTAAAATAAGAGTGTCCATCTTCTTCAATTTCATCCCTCAGAGCCGAATTTTACAAGGAAGACATAGCTAGGGTTTGGCCAACTTTCAAGCTCGATTGTAAGTTTGTTCTTGTCCCGTTTTTAATGATTTTTATATTTTTGAGATCGTTGTAACTTGATCTAGCTATTTCAAGGTCTAATTTGAGAGAAAGTTAAAGTCTAAAATTTTACCCATGTTGAATATGCTTGTATTTTGATATTTGATGGTAGAAATTGCATGTTTGCTGTTAGTTAAAGAACATTGTAAAGTGATTTTTCGTAAAAATGTTAATAGGGACTTATTTGTAAAGTATTCTAAAATGTGTGGTAAAGTGTGAATAAATAAAAAATGTGGGTTGTTATGAGTATGGCTAAGGTTTGGCTAGGCCTAGGTTGTGAAGAAATTGAAAGAAATTCATTTTTACGAGCCTAGGGACTAAGTTGTAAAAACGTTGAAATGTTAGGGGTAAAAATGTGTTTTTTCCATAATGTGATTTTGGACTGAATTGAATAGCTTGATGATCAAATAAGTTAAATGTGGTATTATAGATCAAGAAAAATGAAGTTCGGGTCTAGATAGGGGAAAAACAAAGTAATTGACGAATAGATCCTTTTTGTCATTTTTTGTAACTGAGGTAAGTTCGTATGTTAAATAAGCATTATTATAATTGTATTTTAAATGCTTTAATATTGCATAAATTTTATGAATGGCTCTACGGACACGTTCGACGATGATTCAGCAAGCGAAAAATCCCGATTGAACCTTAGGAATAGATTAGGATACAAGTGACATGTCACTAGGATACCATGTTATGTGATCCGAGTGCTGGTCCTGTACGTCCTACTGATGGCTGAGTATACCGGTATATGTTGCGGTTACTTGATAGCTTGTAAGAGCAGCACCATGTAGCTACGTCTTGACTGACAGCTTGTGTGAGCAGGCTCGTTCATGGCTAAAGAGCGAGCGTATATATATGCGTATTGAGAAAGAGGTAGCAATGGCTACTTACGTGGCACTTCGTGTGTGAGGTTTCTCGGGTATCTGATATTATTCCATGTAGTTCAACGGGTATGTCAAAGATGAGGGTAAGTGTGAAATTATTACAAGATGGTACAGGTATGTACGTAACACTTGTGATGGTTAAATTCATGAAATGGAGAATTCTTGGTAAGATGTGATTTAGTGAACTATAGCCATGAGATTTTTTACGATTTACATCACCTTATATTATGTTACTTGCATAGGAATGTATGGTAAGATTTGCTTATTTCTTGCATATGAGCTTACTAAGCTATATAGCTTACTCCATTTTATTTTTCCATGTTTTATAGTGTTACGAAGCTAGCTCAGATTGGAGATCGTCAGAGATCGCATCACATTATCAAACTGTCATTTTGGGTATCGATGATCTTAAACATTTTGAGTATATGGCATGTATAGGAACTTAGTCATTTTGGTACATGTGTCTTTATGAATTTGGCCAAATGTGTTGGCTTATATTTGTTTAAGGTGATTTGGTATTTGGCCATGTAATTGGCTTACTTTGGCTAAAATGGTTGCAAGCCTATTTATATAAGTATATGTGCCAATGCCCTTTGTTTATGTGTTTTGTAATGGATTACTATATGCTTATTTCTGGCCAAATAGCTTTGTTGTTAAATGATTGAGTTTGGTGCATTGGTATGCTAGAAGATCTATATGATACAATGCATGTTAATGGTAGCCATATTGAAGCTTGAAGAATGTGAGTTTGGTAAAATATGATGTTGTAAGTATGTTAAGTGTTGATAATGAAATGACATCATTTAGCCTTAATTGTGGATGTTTTGGTTGCCTAAATATGCTATGATTTATGCCATTAAAGTAGTGGATAAGTGTGTGTGCAAATAAGGGTGACAAATAGCTTGGTAAATAGCCTTTATTTTGTCCACATGGGTAGACGCACGGGCGTGTGTCTAGGCCGTGTGCACACACAGCTTGGCCCATGGGCATGTGTCTTGGTCGTGTCTCCCCTGCACTAAATTTTAGAAAACAGAATGCTCAGAATGGAGCACATGGGCAGAGACACGGGCGTGTGCCACAGCCGTGTGAGGGACACGGTCTCGGTTTAATCCTAGACATGGCAAAAATCTTCTAAGTTTTGTAAAAATTTCCTAAGTTCTCGATTTAATCCCAAACCACTTCCAATGCATGTTTTGAGCCTCGTAGGCTCATATTAGGGACTTTATGACTGATTGCAAATGGTTTTAATTTGGTTGAAATTTATGACTCGAAATTGTATGATTGTTTGCAATGTAAGTCCGGTAATGCCTCGTTACCATGTTCCGACGTCGAATACGGGTTAGGGGTGTTCATTTATCATCATTTAATTATTTTTATTTCCAATTTAGTCATTGCCCTTTTCTTATTTTTCCATGGATGAATCATCAAAAATATCTACTAACTTTTCTTTAATGGTCTAATTACCATATAAGGACCTCAAGTGTTGAATTTCATAGCTATTTGACCCTTCTAGCTACTAGAATCTAACTTTTACCTTTTATGCAATTTGGTCCTTTTCGTAATTAGGCACATAATCAGTAAAATTTTCTTATCAGAATTTTCATATGACTTTCCTATCATAATGCAAATCATGCAATAATATAAAAATAAATTCTCTTCGGCTCGAATTTGTTGTCCCGAAACTACTATTCCAATTTCACTAAGAATGTGCTGTTACATTGGACACGGGCAGAGACACGGCCATGTGATCCCATTTCGAATGTCCACACAGCTGAGCCATACAGGCATGTCCCCTATATTTTTGTAAAATTTTCTAAGTATTCCAAAAATTTCCTGAGATATCAATTTAGTCCCGAACCACTTCTAAAGCATGTTTTGGGCCTTGTAAGCTCGTATTAGGGACGTTATGTATGATTGTGAATGGTTTATTTTTTAAATGGAAAAATGTATGTGAAATGTATGTTTAAATATGTAATAAGTCAGGTAATGCTCCATAACCCTATTCAGGTGACGGATTCAGGTGAGGGGTGTTAGATTTATAAGTACCAAAGCTATAGTTTAGTTGATTCTAGGACTAACATAGCGTATGTGAGAGTCTAGCTATACATGCCATAAATAACCTGTGATAGTGTGATATCTCCTGACAGTTTAAAATTGTGTTTACATATAGTAATGGATCGCAATCGAGCTGTGGCTGATGATGTTAAGAGTAATGCTCTAGCCTCCGTTCATGAAGTAGCACAATCTGAGTCGAGGCCTATATCGGGTAGTCTGGGAGGAGAGGCCAAAGAAGCCTTCTTCCAAATGATGAACGAGTGGTTCACTCAGTTTTTCTGGAATAATCTGGCTGCTCAGCAACCTCCACCCCTACCTATTCCCCAACCGATCCCCGTAGCTTCTCCAGGTTTGGAACCTTTACGGTTGAGTAAGCGGCCTATTGATAAAATCCAAAACCATGGGGCAAAAGAGTTTAGACCTACTGTTGATGACGATCCTGAAAGATTCGAGTTTTGGCTTAAGAACACGATCAGAGTATTTGATGAATTATCTTGCACGCCAACTGAATGTGTAACATGTGCCGTATCACTCTTAAGAGACACTGCATATCAGTGGTGGAATACTTTGATATCCGTGGTACCGAGAGAAAAGATCACGTAGGAATTCTTTCAAGCTGAGTTTAGAAAGAAATATATAAGCCAGAGGTTTATCGACCAGAAGCGCAAGGAATTTCTAGAATTGAAACAGGGTCGAATGTCTGTGACTGAGTATGAGAAAGAGTTTGTGAGACTCAGTAAATATGCTCGAGAATGTGCTTCCATATAGGCAATTATGTGAAAACAATTCGAAAAGCGGGTTGAACGAAGACATTAGACTTCTAGTTGGGATTTTGGAGTTGAAAGAATTTGTTGTGTTAGTCGACAGAGCATGCAATGCAGAGGAACTGGGCAAAGAAAAGAGAAAAGTCGATTCTGAGGCTAGAGATTCGAGAAAAAGGCTAACGAGTAAACCCTATCACTCTTCGTCGAAGGAATCACGAGATTTGTTTAATCGTTCGAATGCTTCTGTAGGGTATTCTAATAGAGATCATAGGAAACAATACACGAGTCCTAAAACCCAAACCACTTTAGTATCGATCGTTAGTAGTGTTAGAACCAATAAACCCGAGTGTCAATAGTATAGTAAACGGCATTTTGGAGACTGTTGGATGAATAATAAAGGTTGTTTCAAATGTGGCTCGCTAGATCACTTTATTCGGGATTGTCCTAAGTTAGCCGAGAAAGACAAATTTCAAAATGCAAGATCAAGTAACACAGTTGCTAAAGGGAGATCACATAGAAATACGAGAAATGTAACTAGTAGCAATGGAGTGACAAAGGAATCTACTATGGGATCCGAGGCTAGAGCACCAGCCAGAGCTTACGTTATTCACGCTCGTGAAGATGCATCGTCACCAAATGTTATCACCGGTACATTTTCTCTCTATGACACTGATGTAATTGCTTTGGTTGATCTTGGATCTACTCATTCATATATCCGTATGAATTTAGTGTCTAGTAAGATTTTGCCTATTGAGTCTACCGAATTTGTGATTAAAGTATCGAACCCCTTAGGCAAGTATGTCCTAGTTGATAAAGGTCGTAAGAATTGTCCTTTGATGATTCGGGGTTACTGTTTTTTGGCAAATTTGATGCTTTTACCATTTGATGAATTCAATGTGATTCTGGGTATGGATTGGTTGACTTTGCATGATGTTGTTGTGAATTGTAGCCGAAAGATTATTGAATTGAAATGTCAAAATAGAGAAATCCTTCAAATTGAATTTGATGAGTCGAGTGAGTTGCCTGTTGTGATATCGTCGATGTTAGCTCAGAAATATGTGAGAAAAGGTTGCAATACTTATCTTGCGTATGTACTAGATACAAAAGTGTCTGAATCGAAGATTGAATTAGTACCAGTGGTTTGTGAGTATCCGAATGTGTTTCCAGAAGAATTGCCTAAGTTGCCACCGATCAGAGAAGTCGAGTTTGCTATTAAATTAGTACCAGGAACATCACCAATAGCGATAGCTCCGTACAGAATGGCTCCGGTATAATTAAAAGAGTTGAAATCTTAGTTGCAAGAGTTAACAGATAGAGGTTTTGCACTACCTAGTTTTTCGCCTTGGGGTGCACCAGTGTTGTTCATAAAGAAGAAAGATGGATCGATGAGACTGTGTATTGATTATTGTTAACTCAACAAGGTTACGATTAAGAATAAGTATCCTTTGCCGAGAATTGATGATTTGTTTGATCAGTTGAAAGGAGCAATAGTATTTTCGAAGATTGATCTGAGATCTGGCTATTATCAGTTGAGAGTCAAAGATTCAGATGTGTCAAAGATTGCGTTCAGAACTAGGTACGGGTATTATGAATTTCTTGTTATGCCATTTGGATTAACTAATGCTCCTGCAGTTTTTATGGATTTGATGAATCGAACCTTTAGACTGTATTTAGACAGACTTGTTGTTGTATTCATTGATAACATTCTGATTTATTCCCGAGATGAGTCTAAGCATGCTGAACATTTGAGAATTGTATTACAGGCTTTGCGAGATAAGAAATTGTTTGCTAAATTCAGTAAATGCGAGTTTTGGCTCCAAGAAGTTGGATTTTTGGGACATATTGTTTCAGCGGAAGGTATCCAAGTTGATCCAAGTAAGATTTTAGCAGTTGTTGACTAGAAACCACCAAGAAACATATCCGAAGTTAGAAGTTTTCTGGGATTAGCTAGTTACTATCAGCATTTTGTAAAAGGATTCTCGATGATTTCTATATCGGTGACTCATTTACTACAGAAAGATGTGAAGTTCGAATGGCCCGAGAAATGCCAATATAGTTTTGAACAGTTAAAAGCATTGTTAAGGGAAGCACCAGTTTTAGTTCAGCCTGAGTCCGGTAAAGAGTTTGTGATTTTTAGCGACGCGTCATTAAATGGTTTGGGATGTGTTTTGATGCAAGAGGGCAAAGTGATAGCTTATGCTTACAGATAGTTGAAACTGCATGAAAAGAATTATTCGACGCACGACTTAGAGTTGGTTGCTATTGTATTTGCATGGAAAATTTGGCGACATCATTTATTTGGTGAAAAGTGTGACATCTTTACCGATCACAAGAGTTTGAAGTATATAATGACTCAAAAATATTCGAATTTGCGACAACAAAGATGGCTCGAGTTGTTGAAAGACTATGAATTAGTGATTGATTATCATCCAGGAAAAGCGAATGTAGTTGCAGATGCTCTGGATAGAAAATCTTTGTTTGTTTTGTAGCCGATGAACACGCAGTTAACCTTGTCTGATGATGGTTCAATTTTAGCTGATTTAAAAGCTAAATCGTTATTCCTACAACAAATTTGTGCATCTCAGAAATGTGATGATATATTACAAGCTAAAAGAGTGCAATGCGAGTGGACTACTGATTTAGAGTATCAGATCGGATCCGATAATTGTTTAATGTTCCAAGGTAGAATTTGTGTACCAAAAAATCCTGAGCTTATAAAAAAAATTCTACAACAAGCACACAGTGGTTGTTTATCTTTCATCCGAGGAGTACTAAAATGTACAATGATTTGAAGCAGTTGTATTGGTGGTTGGGCATGAAACGAGACATTTTAGAGTTTGTGTCGAGATGCTTAGTTTGTCAACAAGTCAAAGCCGAACATCAAGTGCCTTCGGGATTATTACAGCCTGTGATGATACCAAAATGGAAATGGGATAGAGTTATGATGGATTTCGTACTGGGATTACCCCTATCTCCAAAAAAGAAAGATGTTATCTGGGTTATTGTTGATCGTTTGACGAAATAGGCACATTTTATTCCGATACGTACAAACTTTTTTCTTGCTAGATTAACTGAATTATAAATATCTAAAATTGTCAGATTGCACGAGGTGCCAGTTTCTATTATTTTGGATAGAGATCCAAGGTTTACGTCGCGATTTTGGAAGAAATTGCAAGAAGCTTTAGGTACGCGATTACACTTTAGTACTACTTTTCATCCGCAAACTGACGGTCAATCTGAGAGAGTAATTTAGATTCTCGAAGATATGATTCGTTGTTGTGTTCTAGAGTTTGAGGGCAACTGAAAAAAATATTTACCATTGGTTCAATTAGCGTATAACAACAATTTTCAATCGAGCATAAAGATGGCACTGTATGAAGCATTGTATGGTTGCAAATGTCAAACTTTTTTGTACTGGACCGAGCTTAGTAAGAAAAAGATTCACAGGGTTGATTTGGTTAGAGAGACAGAAGAGAAAGTGAAAGTAATTCGCGACAGTTTGAAAGCAGCTTCAGATCGACAAAAATCGTATGCGGATTTGAAACGTAAAGACATTGAATTGGGTCGATTTTTTGAAAGTATCTTCGTGGAAGAAGATTCTTCGATTTGGTCGCAAAGGAAAATTGAGTCCGCGATTTATCGGCCCATACGAGATTATTGAAAGAATAGGGTCGGTGGCATATCAACTAGCTTTACCGTTAGAGTTAGAAAAGATTCACAATGTATTTCATGTTTCGATGTTCCGTCAATATAGATCAGATCCGTCACACGTAATTTCTCCAACAGAGATTGAAATTCTTTTTCATATGATGTATAGCGAAAAACCGATCAGAGTTCTAGCTCGAAAGATTAAAGAGTCGAGAAACAAAAACATAGCTTTAGTTAAGGTTCTCTGGAAACGTCACGGTGTCGAAGAAGCTACGTGGGAACCCGAAGAAGCTATAAGAAAATAGTACCCTAACCTCTTTTCTGGTAAGATTTTCGGGGACGAAAATTCCTATGGGGGGAGAGTTGTAACTTCCCGTTTTTAGTCAAATCAGAACAGTGGTTTTGGGACCACAAATCCAAGTTTAAAATAATTATTTTATTATTATTTTAATGTCTATAGCATGATAGTATGATTTTATAAAAATTTCGTTAAGAAATTTTATCTTCTGAGTGCTCAATTTGATAAAAAGGACTAAATCACGTAAAGTGTAAAAGTAGAGTTCTATTAGCTAAAGGTGTCTAATAGATATAGAACTTTAAAATGGAAGTCCTTATGTGGCAAATAGCCTAATAATATGATAATGGATGATAATGGCTTGGTAATTTTGAAATTTGTGATATTTTTAAAGGTTAATTTTGGTATTTAGTAAATAAAGGTTAAATTAAATAAAACAAATGAAAATTTTGTTTCATTCATCTTCTTCATTACCGAAATTAGAGGAGAGAAAAAGCCATAGCTAGCCCAGGGACTAATTTGCAAACCTGTTAAAGGTTTAGGGTTTTTCCATTGATAAATGTATTTAGGTATGGTTTTTGCCTCATTTTTAATGATTTCTATGTTTTTGAGATCGTTGCAACTCAATCTAGCTAGCCCAGGGACTAATTTGTAAACCTGCTAAAGGTTTAGGGTTTTTCCATTGATAAATGTACATGTATTTTGATGTTTGATGATAGAAAATGTATGCTTGTTGTTAGATAAACAACATTTGTAAAGTGATTTTTAGTAAAATTGTCAATTAAGGATTAAATTGAGAAATGCGAAAATTTTGTGATAGAAATGTCAAATAAATGAAAAATATAAGCTGCTTTGGTAATAAGGGAAAAATCAACTAGCATCGGTAGGGACTTAATTGCATGAATTTGTATTTTTATGAGATAAGGACTAAATTGTAAAGAAATTGAAATATTAGGGGCAAAAGTGTAAAGTTGCTATAATATGGATTTTGGGATAAATTGAATAGAATGAATAATGAATAGATTGAATTTGATATTATATAGATCAAGAAAAATGAAGTTTGGATCTAGATCGGGGGAAAAACAAAATGTTGGATTAATCGATTCATTCTGTCGTTTTTTGTGAATCGAGGTAAGTTCGTATGTTAATAAACATTATTGTAATTGTGTTTTAAATGATTTATATTTGAATTGTTGTTGAATATGATTGTACGAAAATGTTCGACGAAGATTCGGCAATGAGAAATCTCATTTGAACCTTAGGAATAGATTAGGATACAAATGACATGTCATTAGGGGTTATGTGATTTGGGTGCTAGTCCGTACATCCTACCGGTGGCTGAGTTATCTAGTATGTGTTGCAGATTCTCGTTAAATTGTGTGAGCAACACCGTGTAGCTACGTCATGGCCGTCAGCTTGTGTGAGCAGACCCGTTGATAGCTCGAGAGTAAACATTATACGTGATATGAGATTGAGATAGCTTAGGCTATGTATTGGCACTTAGGGTGCGAGATTCCCAAGTATCCGATAGTATTCCTAATGGTTCAACGGGTATATCAAGGATATGGAAGAGTATGAGATTGATATGAGTTGGTACATGTATGTACATGAATCGTACAAGCATTGAATCGAAGAAACTTGTGAATTTCATATCTAACCTTGTGAATGAATATGTGATAGGTTTGTGGATCAATATGAGATTATATTATGATATGTTTAATTGCATAAATCGTACATGTACGGTAAATTGAGTTTATTACTATATGAACTTACTAAGCTTTATAGCTTACTCTGTTTATTTTTTCGTGTTTTATAATGAATATCGAAGCTAACTCGGATTGGGAGTCGTCAGAGATTGCAACTATCGAGCTTCCACTTTGGTACTTTTGAGCTTATGTGTTTGGTTATATGGCATTTATAAGATTTATAGTCATTTTGGTATATGTTAGTAATAGATTTAGCCATTTGAGTTGGCTTGTAAATGATGAATGGTTACTATGTGTATAGCCATGTAATTTGGCTTATTTTGGCATTCTTGGTGATGTATATATATTTTTGCAAATGGACTTTTGTTGTGTGTTGATAATTGCTATGTGATGCTTGTTATGATTTGGCATTATGGATACCATATGGTTGAAAAATTTAGACTAGCATGCTTGTGGCTTTAGGTAAAATAGTGCATAATTGAATATGACCATTTAGGTGATTTGAGAATGTGAAATTGGTATGAAATTGAGTAGCATATTATGGTACTTGTGTGCCTTGTACTTATGGTATTGATATAGCATGATTAGAACTTGGTTTAGATGAGTTTAAATGCCATTTGAAGATGTGGTTATATGCAATTTTGGTTGGTATAGGTGACTGGATGTTTGGGTGAGAATGATGGCTTGGTAAATAGCCTATTTTTATCCACACGGGCTTGTGTCTCAGCCATGTGTGACGCACAGTCAAGTGACACAACCGTGTGTCCCTTGGTGTCAAATTAAAAATCAAGTCAGTATGCTTCACATGGCCTAGCACATGGGCGTGTGCCTTGGCCGTGTGGCATAAGTCAGTATACCCTACAGGTTTGGCACAGCCTAGCACACGGCTTGGCACACGGGCGTATGAGGCCATTTCGAAGGGCACACGGGCTAGTCACACAGGCATGTAGTTGGCCATGTGACCCAAGTCAAAGAGTTTCACGGGGTTGGACACGGGCTGGGACACGACCATGTGATCCCATTTCGAATGTCCACATGGTCGGGCCACACGGGCGTGTGTCCGATGTACTTTGTAAAATTTTCTAAGTATTCCAGAAATTTCCTAAGATATCAGTTTAGTCCCGAACCACTTCTAAAGCATGTTTTAGGCCTCGTAGGTTCGTATTAGGGACATTATGTATGATTGTGAATGGTTTAATTTTTAAATGGAAAAATTTATGTGAAATGTATGTTTAAATGTGTAACAAGACTGGTAATGCTCCGTAACCCTATTTTGACAACAGATTCGGGTGTGGGGTGTCACATGACATCACGACATTGTGTGAACTATCGTCATTATGTGACAAGCTGTTTGGCGATGTCACAACGTGGTAATATTAACGTCACGATGTCGACCCTGTGTTTTGAAAATTTTACAATTTAGTCCTAATTTGATCTCAAGTTAACTTTAAAGATTTTATAAGTTTGTATAGGACCAAGGATTTTGTTTTTATGATATTGTTTGCCTATAAATTTTATATTTGCAAGATTGATGATGTGTTTATGTATCTAAACTGATAGTAGTTGCTCTGACAAAGAATGTGGCGCCTTATAGCTCGAACCCAACGATCAGGTCAAGTATGGGGTGTTACAATTAATGGTATTAGAGCTATAGGTTTAACCAATTCTCAGACTAAATTGAGCTCAAAAATTGAGTTTAGAGTCCATGCCAAGGTCGAGTCTGAGTCGAGATATGGATTCTGATTGTTAATTATTTTTCCTTATATTTGAAAATGTCTGATCAGTCAAGATATGTTTTTGAAACAAAAATTAACAATAATGCTCATTTTGTAGAAGGTGAAAAAAAATTGGAGATGAATTTACATGATGATGATCAAACCGATACTTGAGGTAGGAATAGAGAAATTGGATATCTTCGAGAAGATCGAGGCATTGAGGGCTTACTCCATGTAATAACAAATTTTATTCAAGCAATAGTGAAATTTGTTCCGAAAACTACAATAAGGCTACAATCCATCAAATCATAAGGTTGAAAAATGTTAACCTTTCTTCAACAGAAAAGTTTCGCGCACTTGGAAAGAGAATTGCGACCTTAAATTCACAACCACTACCTAAGCGAACTAAGAAGTATTAAATGTCATGGAGATCAAATCCATTGAAAGTTGGGTAAAAGAAAGGCCAGACTGGTTAGCTAATTGTATTGGTGGACAATGTTAAAGGTTTGTTGAAAATGTGACAATTCCAACATGTGAACATTGTGGAAAGAAGCACAGAAGTAAATGCTAGAAGAAAACAAGAGCATGTTATCGATATGGATCTCTAAAGCATTTAGTTCGAGTTAGCCCGAAAAATAATAAGAATGTTCTTGCTACTATTCATACATCTATCCCTGTAGCTAAAGATCGAGGAATCATTATTGGTCAATCAGTAGCATGGGGATTCAACAAGTATTTTTATGATTTAAGCTGTTTACGAATTTATATTGTTCACATAATTGAGGATCAAAATAAGATTAAATTTATCATATAAATTGAATTGTGATTATGAGCACTGAATATTAAGAATCAAACTAAATTGAATAGAGTAGAAATTCTAAATTTTGATTTGCATTAGATAGTTGGTATGAAATTGATTTGAAGCATGTTTTTCTTGGGAAATGTGTCCATATTGTAGTAAATATGTAACTATTTTCTATGAATTTGAACGATGAATAAATAAAGTTAATTTCACATTTCACTGTTATATCTTATATGTTTCTATCTGTCATGTTTTGCATACATAGCAAAATTGTGACAGGCAAATATTAGCTCATTGATTGTCTAAGTTCAAACTGATGAAAAGTGGTACTGTAAGAATGTTTACATTATGAGAAAGACAACTTACTTTACTAGATAACCTAAACAAGACTGTAACCCCATAAAAGAATCAAAGTAAGCATTTGATTCAAATACTTAAAAGGATTATTATGTCATCTAGAATTCCAATTTGGGAGATAGCAAGTCTTAGTTATCAGAGTAGTTGACTCCACGGGTAGAGACATAGATGTACTCATTGGAAGAATGATACATTGGACTAGAACCACGTTGAATTAATTATGAATCTGCTAGTAAATTAATTCACTTCTGATGTTCACGGTGTAATTTACCTAAATCCTGAGTTAGTCACTGACCATGCGTATGTAACTCATGTGCTTTGATATAACCGGAGGCTTATGCTCTAAAGATGATTGAGCCCATAGCCGGTATGTTGGGTACATGACTTGTGTATGGCATGACTTTACTAGAAAAAATGGAATTAATAACTTGATTAAAGAGTTAACGATATCCTCTCATCGGAATTGTGTGAATTGATAAATATGGAACGTGGCCAAGGGTTGCTTGTTCTCGAATGAGCAATTTATCACATTCACTTGTTGACAGTGGTCATATTAATCATTAAGAAGACACAATGTTGACAATGAGATAAAAGAGGATTATATTGAGTGAATGAATTTAACTCAAAGGAATTAAAGATATCATATTAGGGTAAGACACATATGACGAGGTCATTGGACAAAGTTGTTAGATGAATTGCTTAGTAAAGAGTATACAATAAGGAGTTTTCAATAATGGTACTTATTATGGATTGACTCCATGATTAAGTAAATTGCGAATCATCATAACGATGCTTTTAGACATAATTACAACTACTAGAGTCTAATTGTATATGTCTGATCGATCCCTCCGCTAGCTCAACAAAAGCTCAATCAAACTGCATTTGAATCAAAAGGAAATTCTACGACTTCGGAAATAATTTAATTGAGTAGATTTATTCGATGCTGAATTAAATTGGGCGGTCGTGAGAATTGTTCAACTATAGAATTTGATTAAAGAAATTTCTTAAAAAATTAATTTTGGAAAAGCTCAGATATTTTTGGGAAAGTTGATTTTGATCAAGTAAAATTAAAAAAATCAAATTAATTAAAATAAATTATATTTTTGGAAATTAGTTTTCAAGTAAAACAATTGGTCAAATGAGTAATTAAACTTGAAAATTGGACTTGAGATCAAAAATCGGAACTAAGAACCAAAAACTGAGATCAAGATCCAAAACGAATTGAACCTAACTTGATAAGTGAAACTAAGTTTACAATCCAACCGGTAGTTGGACCGATCAGTCGGGTCGTCACTAGCCTAGACCGAACCAACAACAGTTAAACCAGGTTGGGGTGCCATGAGAGTGTTGTGCCTGCGATGTACCACCGGGCACAGCGGTGTCGACGGCTACGTTAGCAACATTCTGGTGGCCAGCAAATGATAGACGACGGTGGTTCTTCAAGAGTTGAGCAGTGGAAGAATCACAGTCCAACTGGAACTCTACTGGATAATTTGATTTTAGATTAACTATTCCAAAAATAATTTTATTTTAATAAATTTAATATTAAATTTGATTTAATACTTATCTTGATAATATTTTATTAATTTAATATTAAATTGATTATCTTAATATTAAATTTATTCTAATATTTATATTGATAATCATTATATTAATTTAATATTAAAGTTATTAAGTTTAATCATAGCTGAATTTTCTAAACTCTTCTTATATAAAGAGATCCATGGGTCATTGTTTTACACACTTGAATTCAAGAGGAAGTTGTATAGAGAAAATTCTCAGAAGAAATTATTTTAGGAGATTTCGAGAGAGATTTTTTATTTACAACTTAACCAAGAAGTTTAGAGAAAATGTGAAATTTCCCAACTGATAATTTTGTCAAAAATTTTCTAACTCGAAGTGAGCCTACATTCGACAAACATGAGCTTGAAGATGGCAGAGAATACTACTCGGTCGAAGCGTTCATCCTAGACGAATGGAAAAGGTATAATTTTGATTAAGTGTTTATTACTTTAGATATCACAAGCAAGTTCTTGCTTTTGGAAAAAAAATTAAAACTCTAGTTTTCTCTTAAACTTATTTTCCATTGTGTTTTCCAAACTAGTTTTTTCAACAATTGGTATTAGACCTAGGTTTTGCTCTATCTATAAGTATAAACAGGTAATCAAAATAGATTTCTCTTCTTCTTGAATGATTTAATTACATAGAAAGTGACATTATTTAAATCTTATGTATGTTTTGAGTTATATATAGGAATGGATGCAATATTACATATTTTTTTATATTTTGTTTTTTGTTTGCCAAGGTTATGATTCTTAAGAAATAAACTGTGGACTATCATCTCCACATAAGACAATTTTTTTTTAATTCATAGAATTCTTATGAGCCTGAAATAGACATAGGACTTCAAGTCATGGCAACTTTACCATAAAAGAATCTATGATAAAATATATTTAATTTCCATATTCAAAGGATTCACAATGACCAATTAATTTAATTTCATTTTCAAAATTCAATTATTTACTTAAATAATAACTTGAAAAACTTAACTTGATTCTTAAGTCATTTCCATACTCAGTGAGAAACCACATTCATTTCCAAATGTAACTCAATTCTCTAACTTTATCATTTCTATCCATTTTTTTCAATTGATTCTACATGCAATTCATTTCTGGTTTCAATGAGCAAGCGAAAGGACCGATTGGACATATATAATTAGGGATCAAATGATTTATAATTAAATTCTAGATTTTTACCTATTCGTTATAAACTCATTTACTCACAAAGTCATTCAAATATAGTATCATGACTGAGCTCTCCCCAAGTCTCTTTGGGATAAATTCGTTCTCCCAATATGATCCTATTTTTTATCATGGTAATCATTAAATCTTCCTTCATGAAAAGCCAATTACTATCAAATAGTAATTAAGTCATTCATCACAAAGACAAACAACCCATGGTCATGTTTACTTTTCATCAATCATGTGATGCCAGTGAAAGGATATCATTTACTCATTTCTTAGGCAATGAATTCCACTATTGTGAAAGATGCTACATATAGCAGAAGTCGTATACCCAGCGCACAAGCTTTTGGTTCCTTATTTATTTGAACTCAAACTTTTATTTACATCAAAAGATATGAGACACACATACATAGTCCATCATCCACTCAGGATTAAAGTACGTCAGGCTATGAACATCACAAGTAAATACATCGATAAACGAATTCAAGATCTATTCTACTTGGGTCTTGTCCGATGTACTGTCAGTCCAGTTAGTTACATCTATATATCTATCTTCTACGAGTCATCTACTCCAATACCCAAGGCAAAGAATCTCCCCTATTAGACTTGATAAATGACATATTAGTCTTTCAATCAGTTTGCTCATTTCCAATTAGGCTAAGGACATGATTAGGTTCATCTACAAATACAAGTTCTTTTTTTCGTATTACGATTGACCACGTAATACTGCTTAGTATTAGTTAAACATTACATAACCAATGAGCTAATATTTGCTTCCATTTTTCTTTGCGTGCAAAAATCATTAAGGATAGTATGGAAAAATATTAATGTAATTTATGGATAATTTTATTAAACGGCACCAGATCCAACAACCTCTCATTTGCCCTAGTGAAGTAGATAAGTCATGTTTTGTATTTTATGCCCTATTAGACAATCAAGTTTGAAAACACAGTGGAAAATAAGTTTAAGGGAAAATCCAGAGTTTTAATTTTTTTTCCAAAAACAAGAACTTGTTTTTGATGTCGAAAGTAATAAACACTTAAGAAAAAATGTACCTTTTCGTTTCATCTAGGATGAACGCTTCAACCGACTAGTCTTCTCCGCTATCCTCAAGCCCACGTTTGCCGAGTGTGGACTCACTTCAAATCAGAAAATTTTTCACAAAATTACCAGTGGGGAAATTTCACAACTTCTCTAAACTCCTGGGTTAAGTAGTAAATAAGAAAAATATCTTTAGAAATCTTCTGAAATAATTTTTTTATGGAATTTTCTCTCTACAACTTTCTCTTGAATTCAAGTGTGTGTAAAATAATGACCCATGACACTCTTTATATAGGGAGAGTTTAGAGAGTTCAACTATGAGTAAATTTAATCACTTTAATATTAAATTAAAATAACACTTATCAACATAAATATTAGATTAAATTTAATATTAAATCTATTAAATTAATAAAATATTTATATAAAAGATAAATATTAAATTTAATTTAATATTAAGATAATCACTTTAATAACAATTTAATAAAATACTATTTAAGATAAGTATTAAATTATATTTAATCTTAAAATTGTTCAAATAATATTATTTTAAGAACAGTTAATCTCAAATCAAATTATGCGGCAGAGTCCGAGTAGGAATGCGATTCCTTCACTACTCAACCATGGAAGGACCACCCACCAGCCACTGAAATGTAACGGTCAAAGTCGCCAAAACCGTCGTCTCCAGTGGTACCATCGCTGTAACACCCCTCACCCGTATCTAGCGCTGGGATAATGTTCGAGGCGTTACCGGGTTTAAACTTTCACAACATACAAATCCGGCTCACCAAATTTTGCCCAAAAATTAAAACTTTTCAAACACATACATTCTATCCCTTATACAAGCCTTCGAGGCCTAAAACATACGTCGGGGTGGTTCAGGACAAAACCGAAAACATTTTATAGGCTTTGGGCAACTTAATAAATTTTTCTTGCCTTGGAGAGTCACACACCCGTGTAGGTGGGGGCGTGTAGTCACACACGCCCGTGTGGCTTGGGCCACGCCTATACCCTCATCCCGTGTAACTTTCTGTTTATGACGTCAACATGCCTTTAGGGGCACACAGCCAAGACACATGCCCGTGTGTCTAGCCCGTGCGCTATATTGACTTAAAATTTTAAGTGCATGGGGCATACAACCATACCACACTCCCATGGGGGCGACCCGTGTGGACCTTGTTAGGCCATTTTCCAAGCCTTTGGTCACCCTCTATCAACCAATCACACTTATAGGTTACTGTAATACATGATAAGGCCAAATTATACGCTTATATAAAACCTTGATAAATCTCATTGCATGAAAACCTCATATCATTGGTTTTATACATGCTAGGTTAATTCCCTTTTTGTATCAAGGGTTTCCATATCTCCTTGACACATTAAAGATTTGCTTATTCTTACAACTCATTGCCAATTATAACCAAGCCATCACATATGAACATAAACATGCATAGATTTGTAGGTTATAGCCTACTTCAAAATGAGTCAATTCCCATGACTATATACAAAAGGATATGTATATCTTTACATGCCTTCATCTTGGCAAATCAAATGACCCATATAACAAAATACTCAAAAGTTCTATACATGCCATTGAACAAAACAAAAGTGTCTATATACCAAAGCTGGACTAGTTGATAGTGTGTTGACTCTCCAACCGTCTCCCAATCTTTGCGAGTCCTCGAGCTCGGTAAGACAGGGAAAAGAGAGGGGTAAGCATTTACATGCTTAGTAAGCCCGAATAACTGGAAAGTAAACTTATCGATTAATTAGCATAAAACCATATTAGGCAATAGAATCAACAAGCATGAAAATGGTATCCCTATCCCATGCACTCAATCAACAAGTTAGTCACAATAATAATGTACCATGTAATTTGTCTTGGATGAGCTCATCATTCAATATTTCCTTTTGAACATATACCTTATATTAATCCCGTGAGTTCCTAGGAAATCTCGATGGATTATCCAATAATCGTCAATTCATAAGAATGATCATTTCAAGTATGCACTCCCGCGAACCTCACGTTTTACGGCGGGATTACCAGTGCAGGGTAAATCCCCTGTATCGTAGACTCATATGGTGATGTCAGGATTCCTAGACCAGGCTAAATCCCTTTTAGCGACAAACACCCTTACTGAGTTCGGATCTAAAGCGCCATCCAAAGCTAAATTGCACACCTAATCGGATTACCCGTCCGGGCTAAATCCATAATGTACAAATATTCTTCGGGAGGCTAGATCACTCAAAGAACACCTGTCCGGGCTAGATCCTTTCTATATTTGAGATCAACGGATTACCTGACCTGGCTAAATCCTTTCTGCAACACATGCAGGATCTCAAAATCACATGCAACATGGTTCATCCATCGAACTTCCTTTCCAACCTCAATCGGGACATTTTCCAACATGTCATTATTAAGAATGCATTTCATGTATTTTCATGCCATCATCAAATGCAATTATCATACATTCTTAAATCATGTATTTAGGCATATTAGGAGTTTACTTTAAGTTATTCAAACTTACCTGGTATTCGTCTTAGTATCGTGTTTTGATTATTTCGAAACCTTTCGTTTTCCTCGATCGACCTCCAAAATTTGTTCCTCGGGGTTTATAACAGTAAGAATAAATCATTAACACCTCACATTGTGCTTTTTGAGCCTAAATTTCACCCCGGTCCAAATGACCGTTTTGCCCCTAACCTTTCACATTTTTACGATTTAGTCCCTAGGCTCGTATAATGAAACACATGCAATTTCTACCTTACCCAAGCCTAGGCGAATATTTTTCGCTCCTATGGCATCCCACATTTTTCCATTATTTCTCATTTCTACCTCACATTTTACACCTTTTGCAAAAAGGTCCTTTTAAGGGTTTTTCATGAAAATCACCTAGGAAAAGATGTTTAACACACATCCAACATTCTTATTCCTCCATAAAACATCAAAATACAAGTAACTCATGCATGGGTAAATTTCTAAACATGAACCCTAGCATGAAATATGAGTAGAAATAGAGAGAGTAAGCTACCGAGATTTTAAAAATACGAAAAACATTAAAAACGGGGATTGGGAGCACTTACTATTGAGCTTGAAAAGCTTGGAAACCCTAGCTATGGAGAACCCTAAAGTTTCGACAGCAATAAGAAGAGAATGAGCTAATTTTTTACTTATTTTTCCCATTTCATTTCATTAAAATGCCAAATGACCAAAATGCCCTTAAGCCTTTTCTTTAAGATTTCATCCATACAAGCCCATTTTTGTCCAAAAACTTAGAAATTGGGAAAATTTCTCTCCAAGACCTTCTAATTTATAATCTAAAGCAATTTTATACAAATTGCTTCTAGAATCCAAGTTTTGAAATTCATTTAATTTGGTCCCTAATTTTCAATTGGATACATTACTCAAAGAATTCCTTCATGAAACTTTAACACATGCATATTCTCATATTCTAAACCTCATAATAATCATAAATTAAATATTTTAATGTCAGATTTGTGGTTCCAAAACCACTATTCTGACTAGGCCCTATTTCAGGATGTTACATTTCTACCCCCTTAGGGACTTTCGTCCTCGAAAGTCTTACCAGTAAACAGGTTCAGATATTGGCTTCTCATGGTTTCTTCCAGCTCCCATGTAGCCTCCTCCACACCATGTCGATGCCATAAAACCTTTACTAAAGCCACATTTTTATTTCTCATCTGTTTAACCTCACGAGCCAAAATCTTGACTGGTTCCTCTCCATAGGTCATTTCTGGTCTAATCTTAATCTCTGCCGGTGAAATCACATGAGAGGGGTCTAATCGATATCGTCTTAACATAGATACGTGAAACACGTCATAAATATTTTTCAGTTCAGGTGGCAATGCTAAACGATAGGCTAATGGTTCAACTCTTTCGATGATCTCATACGGTCCAATAAAGCACGGACTCAGTTTGCCTTTCCGGCCAAATCTCAAACCCTTTTTCCATGGAGACACTTTCAAAAATACTCTATCTCCAACTTGTAACTCAATCTCTTTTCTTTTCAGATCAGCATATGACTTTTGCCTATCCGATACTGCTTTTAAACAATCTCGTATCACTTTAACCTTTTCTTCAGTTTCCCTAATTAGATCAACCCCGTGAATCTGATTTTCCTTGAGTTTTGTCCAGTACAATGGAGTTCGGCACTTTCTGCCATACAAGGCCTCGTAAGGTGCCATCTTCAAACTCGTTTGAAAACTATTATTGTAGGCAAATTCTACCAATGGCAAGTACTTTTCCCAGCTACCCTGAAATTTGAGGATGCAACATCGCAACATATCCTAAAGAATCTGAATCATCTGCTCAGATTGACCATCGTTCTGTGAGTGAAAAGCTGTTCTAAAACTCAATTTTGTACCCAGGGCTCCTTGCAACTTCTTCCAGAATCTTGAAGTGAACCTTGGGTCTCTGTCCGAAATAATCGACAGCGGTACCCCGTGTTATCTCACAATCTGAGAGATATACAAGCCAGCCAATCTACCAAGAGAGTAATACATTCTTACCGAAATAAAATGAGCCGACTTTGTCAACTTATCCACCACAACCCATATAGCATCTTTCTTTTTGGAGTCAATGGCAATCCTGTTACGAAATCTATAGTAACTTTGTCCCACTTCCTTTCGAGGACCATCATAGGCTGTAACAAACCTGAAGGTACTTGATGTTTATTTTTAACTTGCTGACATAGTAGGCATTTCGATACAAATTTGGAAATGTCTCTTTTCATGCCGTTCCACCAGTACATTTTCTTCAAATCATTGTACATCTTGGTAATTCCTGGATGAATAGACAACTGGCTATCATGTGCTTGTTGCAAGATTTTCCGAATAAGCTCATCATCTTTGGGTACACAAACTCTATCTCTGACCATCAAACATCCATCAAGACCGGTCTGAAAATCTGATTCAATGCCCGACTCGCATTGAGTTCTTTTAGCCTGCAGGTCACTATCATTAGTTTGAGCATCATAGATCTCCTGAAGAAATGTCGACCTAGCCTCTAGCTTTGCCAAGACTGAACCATCATCAAGCAATGCTAATTGAGTGTCCATGGCTCTCAATGCAAGCAAAGATTTTCTGCTTAACGCGTCGGCGACCATATTCGCCTTTCTTGGGTGATAATCAATGATCAGCTCATAATCTTTAATTAATTTTAACCACCTCCGCTGTCTCAAATTCAATTCTTTCTTAGTCATCAAGTACTTCAAACTCTTGTGATCGGTAAATACACGACAGGCCTCACCATATAAATAATGCCTCCAGATTTTCAAAGTAAAGACAATGGCGGCGAGCTCTAAGTCATGTGTCGGATAGTTCTTCTCATGTGGCTTCAACTACCGTGAAGTGTAGGCTATCACCTTGTCATCTTTCATAAGTACACAACCCACTCCGTTTAAGGATGCATCACTGTAGACCACAAACTCCTTTCCCGACTCAAGCAATACTAAAACAGGAGCTTCAGTCAACAATGTCTTTAACATCTCAAAACTTTGCTGACACTTTTCCGTCCATTCAAACTTAATGTCTTTTTGTAGCAACCTCGTCATTGGAGTCGCTATCATGGAGAATCCTTTCACAAATCTTCAGTAGTAACCGGCTAAGCCCAAAAAGCTTCTAACCTCGGTTACATTCTTAGGTAGTTTCCATTCAACAATAGCAGAGATCTTACTTGAATCCACTCAGATGCCTTAATCCGAAACAAAATGACCCAAAAACCCAACTTCCTAGAGCCAAAACTTAGTCTTGCTAAACTTAGCATACAGTTGTTTTTTCCGTAAGGTCTACAACACAGTTCTTAGGTGTTTCGCACACTCTGTCTCATCTTTGGAATAAATCAAGATGTCGTCAATGAACACAACGACAAACTTATCCAAGCATGGCCGAAAGATCCTATTCATTAGGTCCATGAATACGGCCGGTTCATTCATTAACCCAAACGGCATGATAAGAAATTCATAATGACCGTACCTCATTCTGAAAGTTGTCTTAGGTACATCCGATTCTTTAACTCGCAGCTGATAATAGCCGGACCTTAGATCTATCTTAGAAAATACGGTGGCTCCTCTCAACTGGTCGAACAAATCATCGATCATTGGCAATGGGTACTTATTCTTGATAGTCATCTTGTTCAGTTGTCGATAATCTATACATAGCCTCATCGAACCATCTTTCTTCTTTTCAAACAATACGGGGGCACCCCAAGGTGAAAAGCTTGGCCTTGCAAAACCTTTATCCGTCAGCTCTTGCAACTGTGCTTTTAATTCTTTCAGCTCGGTTGGCGCTATCCTGTACAGAGTAATAGAAATGAGAGCTATTCCTAGCACCAATTCAATACCAAACTCTATCTCTCTTTCAGGAGGTAATCCGGGTAATTATTCCGGGAATACGTCTGGATATTCACATACTATTGGCACAGACTCAATCTTTAACTCTGTTTCTTTAGTGTTCAATACAAAAGCAAAGTAGGCTTCGTACCCTTTTCTCATATATCTCTAAGCAACCATCATTGTGACTACAACCGGCAGCATACCCAATTCACTTGAATCAACCCATAGAATCTTACCATCTGGGCATTTCAATTCTATATACTTACTACCACAGTTCACAATTATGTCGTGTAGGGCTAACGAATCCATACCAAGTATTATATCAAACTCATCAAATGGTAACAACATAAGGTTAGCCGGAAAGTGATGACTTTGAATCGTCAAAAAGAAATTCTTACAGACTTTATCAACCAGGATTGATTTGCCTAGTGGGTTCGACACTCTAATGATAAATTCCGTAGGTTCAATGGCTATGTTCATACTAGACACCAATCTCATGCAAATGTATGAATGCGTCGACCCCAGATCAATTAAGGCAACAACACATGTATTGAAAAGAGAAAAAGTACCTGTGATGACGTCAAGAGCAGAGGCTTCCTCTCGAGCGCGTATTGCATACGTTCTTGCCGAGGCTCGAGCCTCTAATTTTGTAGTGTCTTTGGCCGTAACTCGACTACCACTAGCACTTCCAGGATACCTCGGAGGTCTACCTTGTACAGCAGGAGCACTCAACTTCGGGGCTACTTCCACTTCTTTTTCAATTCGCTCAGGGCAGTCCCTGAGAAAGTGCTCAAGAGAACCGTATCTGAAGCATACACCGCTCTTCATTCGGCATTCTCCGTTACACTTAGGCTTTTGGTCATCTACACTCCCAACACTAGTCACCATCGAGGAGAAAGACTTCTGATTTCATCGTTTGGAGCCTCTCGCTTTACCCGAATATCCTACCGATGAAGTGGAGTGTTCATATTGGCTCCTTGATTTCTTTGTGGGAAATGGGAGCGTCTTACTGCTGGATCTCTTGCTCGAAACTCGAGCCTCTCTCTTCGCTTACTTTCTTTCATTATTGAGCTTCTCGGCCTTCTTGGCTCGATCAGCTAATGCGGCGAACTCCTGTATTTCAAGAATCCCAATCAACAATTTGATTTCCTCATTCAGACCTTCCTCGAAGCATTTACACATTTCTAACTCGGTTTGAACCCATTCAACTACATACTGACTTAGCCTTACAAACTCCCTTTCGTATTCTGCCACAGTCTTATTCCCTTGTTTGAGTTCCAGGAACTCCTTTCGCTTCGAGTCTAAGAACCTTTCACTGATGTATTTCTTCCTAAACTCTGCTTGGAAAAATTCCCAAGTGATATTTTCCTTTGGCACCACCGAAGATACGGTCTTCCACCAATGGTATGCAATATCCTTCAGGAGAGACACGGAACACTTTAAGCACTTCTTGGGTGTGCATGATAATTCATCTAGTACCTGTGTAGTATTCTCAAGCCAGATCTTGGCTCTTTCAGCATCATCCTCGATTTTAGCTCTAAATTCCTCAGCCCCATAAGCCTTACAAATTCTTACCGGTGTCATACCTCGTGGAAAATCCTCATCAGGTTGGTTAGGGGGCGGGGGAGGTTGTGGTATTTTAGGGCGATTCCTCAGATAATCCCTAAACCATTCATCCATCATGTTAAAGAAGATGGCTCGGGCCTCTTCCCGGCCTTCAGACATAAACCTTCTACTACTACTAGATACAACTCGTTGCACAGAAGCTGGAGCATGGCTCTCGGCTCCCTCAGACTCATCTTGTGCTTGATTGGAAGACATTTATTATATTAAAAAATAATTTAAACAGATAGGAGATATCACACTATCAACGTTCATATAATGGCATGTATAGAAAACCTCAATACTCTCTACGGTAGTCCTAGAACTGACTAAACTATAGCTCTGATACAACTAAATGCAACACCCCTCACCAGTATCCAGTGCTAGGACAGGGTTTGAGGCGTTACCTGGTTTAAACTTTCACAACATACAAATCCGGCTCACCAAATTTCATCCAAAAATTAAAACTTTTCAAACACATACATACTGTAACTTATACAGGCCTTCGAGGCCTAAAACATACGTCGGGGTGTTTCGGGACAAAACAAAAAATATTTGATAGGCTTTGGGCAACTTAATAAATTTTTCTTACCTTGGAGAGTCACACGCCCGTGTAGGTGGGGCCATATGGTCACACATGCCCATGTGGCTTGGGACACGCTCGTGTCCTCTGCCCATGTAACTCACTGTTTATGACGTCAGCATGCTTATAGGGGCACACGGCCAAGACACACACCCGTGTGTCTAGCCCGTGTGCTATACTAAATTAAAATTTTAAGTGCAGGGGACGTACGGCCATACCACACGCCTATGGGGGCGAGTTGTGTGTCACACACGGCCTAGACACATGCCCGTGTGTCTACCTGTGTGGACCTTGTTAGGCCATTTTCCAAGCCTTTGGTCACCCTCTATCAACCAATCACACTTATAGGTTACTGTAATACATGATAAGGCCAAATTGTACACTTATATAAAACCTTGATAAATCTGATTGCATGAAAACCTCATATCATCGGTTTTATACATGCTAGGTTAATTCCCTTTTTGTATCAAGGATTTCCATATCTCCTTGACACATTCAAGATTGGCTCATTCTTACAACTCATTGCCAATTATAACCAAGCCATCACATATGAGCATAAACATGCATAGATTTGTAGGTCATAGCCTACTTCAAAATGAATCAATTCCCATGGCCATATACAAAAAGATATGTATATCTTTACATGCCTTCATCTTGGAAAATCAAATGACCCATATAACAAAATATTCAGAAGTCCTATACGTGCCATTGAACAAAACAAAAGTGTCTATATACCAAAGCTGGACTAGTTGATAGCGTGTTGACTCTCCAACCTTCTTCCAATCTTTGTGAGTCCTCGAGCTCTGTAAGACAGGGAAAAGAGAGGTGTAAGCATTTACATGCTTAGTATGCCCGAATAACTGGAAAGTAAACTTATCGATTAATTAGCATAAAACCATATTAGGCAATAGAATCAACAAGCATGAAAATGGTATCCCTATCCCATGCACTCAATCAACAAGTTAGTCACAATAATAATGTACCATGTAATTTGTCTTAGACTCATCATTCAATATTTCCTTTTGAACATATACCTTATATTAATCCCGTGAGTTCCTAGGAAATCTCGATGGATTATCCAATAATCGTCAATTCATAAGAATGATCATTTCAAGTATGCACTCCCGCGAACCTCACGTTTTACGGCGGGATTACCAGTCTTGAGCAGTAAATCCCTGTATCGTAGACTCATATGGTGATGTCAGGATTCCTAGACCAGGCTAAATCCCTTTTAGCGACAAACACCCTTACTGAGTTCGGATCTAAACTGCCAGTCCAGGCTAAATTCAGACCCTAATCGGATTACCCGTCCGGGCTAAATCCATAATGTACAAATATTCTTCGGGAGGCTAGATCACTCAAAGAACACCTGTCCGGGCTAGATCCTTTCTATATTTGAGATCAACGGATTACCGGACCTGGCTAAATCCTTTCTGCAACACATGCAGGATCTCAAAATCACATGCAACATGGTTCATCCATCGAACTTCCTTTCCAACCTCAATCGGGACATTTTCCAACATGTCATTATTAAGAATGCATTTCATGTATTTTCATGCCATCATCAAATGCAATTATCATACATTCTTAAATCATGTATTTAGGCATATTAGGAGTTTACTTTAAGTTATTCAAACTTACCTGGTATTCGTCTTAGTATCGTGTTTTGATTATTTCGAAACCTTTCGTTTTCCTCGATCGACCTCCGAAATTTTTTCCTCAGGGTCTATAACAGTAAGAATAAATCATTAAAACCTTACATTGTACTTTTTGAGCCTAAATTTCACCCTCGATCCAAATGACCATTTTTCCCCTAACCTTTCACATTTTTACAATTTAGTCCTTAGGCTCGTATAATAAAACACATGCAATTTCTACCTTACCAAAGCTTAGCCGAATATTTTTCCCTCCTATGGAAGCCCACATTTTTCCATTATTTCTCATTTCTACCTCAAATTTTACACCTTTTGCAAAAAGGTCCTTTTAAGGGTTTTTCATGAAAATCACCTAGGAAAATATGTTTAACACACATCCAACATTCTTATTCCTCCATAAAACATCAAAATACAGGTAACTCATGCATGGGTAAATTTCTAATCATGAACCCTAGCATGAAATATGGTTAGAAATAGAGAGAGTAAGCTATCGGGATTTCAAAAATATGAAGAACATTAAAAAGGGGCTTGGGAACACTTACTATTGAGCTTGAAAAGCTTGGAAACCCTAGCTATGGAGAAACCTAAAGTTTTAGCAGAAAAAAGAAGAGAATGAGCTGATTTTTGACTTATTTTTCCCATTTTATTTCGTTAAAATACCGAATGACCAAAATGCCCTTAAGCCCTTTCTTTAAGATTTCATCCATACAAGCCCATTTTTGTTCAAAAACTTTGAAATTGGGAAAATTGCTCTCCAAGACCTTCTAATTTATAATCTAAAGCAATTTCATAAAAATATCTTCTAGAATCCAAGTTTTGAAATTCATTCAATTTGGTCCCTAATTTTCAATTGGACACCTTACTCAAAGAATTCCTTCATGAAACTTTAACACATGCATATTCTCATATTCTCATATTCTAGACCTCATAATAATCATAAAATAAATATTTTAATGTCGAATTTGTGGTCTCAAAACCACTATTCCGACTAGGCCCTATTTCAGGATGTTACAATCGCAGGTGCGACACCCTGAGCTAGTTTGACTATTGTCAATTTAGTCTAGGCTAGTGATGGCCCAACTGGTTCAATCTTGTCACCATTTAGACCATCAGATTTTACATACCAAACCCGATTAGACCAATTTTTAGGTCTCGGACTCGATTTTCGGTTCTCAGGCCCAATTTTTGATCTCAGATCTAATTTTCAAGTTCAATTACACATTGGGTCAATTTTCTAACTTGAAAATTAATTTCCAAAATATCATTCTAATTTTAATTAATTTGATTAATTGAATTTTACTTAATCAAAATTAAATTTCCTAAAAGTTACTAAGATTTTCTAAATTAATTTTTCAAGAAAATTCTTTAATCACATTCTCTAGCTGAAAAATTCTCATGACCACCTAATTTAATTCCATATTGAATAAATTGACTCAATTAAATTATTTCTAAAGTCGTAGAATTTTCTTCTAATTCAAATACAGCTCGATCAAGCTTTTGTTGAGCAAGTGGAGGGACAAATTGAACATATACAATTAAGCTCTAGTAATTGCAATTATGTCCAGAAGCATCATTTCGATAATTCGCAATTACTTAATTATGAAGTCAGTCCACAAGAAGTATTATGTGTAACAACCCGATTTTTGGACTAGTTGGAACTGTGGTTTCGAAACCACCAATCCGAAGTCAGAGAAAATATTTTATTAAAATTTTAGACTTATAATATGTTTATATTAGTGTATGAAAATTTTGGTGAGTTAATTTTAGCATTTGTGAGCCCAATTGTGAAAAATGACTAAATCCCATAAAGCGTCAAAGTCCTAATTTGATAGCTAAGGGTGTGAATTTGCCATGAATCCTAAATTGGGGGCCTTTAAAGAGTAATTAGACCCTTAGAGAATAGGGTGGCCGGCCATAGGAGATAATTTGATGAGAAAGTTAAAAATTAGGTGAGTTTTGGTCACCAATTTTTGACTAGCTTTAATATTAAAATAAAACAAAGGCTTCATCTCTTTATTCTCTCTCTTCTTGACCAAAATACCAGCCATTTTAGGGGTTTGAAAGCTTCAAAAATTTCATCCACTTATTCCTCTTGCAAGTAAGTGATTTTAATGAGTTTTCTTGAAGATTTTTACATTTTTGATACCCTTGAAGCATAAGCTTTCAAATGAGGGTACTATTTTGCAAAATGATTAAGAGTTTAGGGTTTTGCCATGAAAGGATTTGTAATGTTTTCTAAGTTTTTATGGAAGAAAATGAGTCTTGGGTGTCTCATAAACAACTTTTGTGAAAGGTGTTAGCATGAAAACACCTAAAATGACTATTTTGCATAAGTTGTAAAATAGATGATAAATGTGGGAAATAGTGGAATTTGGAGTTGCTATAAGAGTAAAAAGGGTTCATCTAGGCTTAATATATGAAGAAATTTGATAAAAATTGATTTTCGGGTTTAGGGATAAAATGGTCATTTTGTCAAAGTCTAGGGGCAAAATGGTCATTTTACCAAAAATGTGAATTGTCGATTTCTTAATTCTAGTTAGTTACTAAATAAGTACATTTTGCTATTATAGATCAAGAATTACCAAATCCGAACCTAGACAGGAGGAAAGCCAAGCAAATTGACTAAATCGACTAGCCGACACATTTTGTCATCCGAGGTAAGTTGTATGTAAATAATACAACTACGTTGCTAATGTATGTGTTGAATCGTACTTGAATTAATATAGCATGAATTTATTGATTGTGGAATTGAGAAAGTATGATGATAATAAAGATAGTAGAGTTCCCGTTTGAACCTAGGAAATAAATTGGATATTCATGCCATGACATATGGGTTATTGTGGGCTAGTGTAAGACCATGTCTGGGACATGGCATCGAAATTGAGACGAGAGCTAGTGTAAGACATGTCTGGGACATGCATCAGCCTCAAGAAGTAAGCTAGTGTAAGACATGTCTGGGACATGCATCGGCCTCGAGAAGTAAGCCAGTGTAAGACATGTCTGGGACATGCATCGGCCATGAGTTGATAGTCAGTATAAGACCATGTCTAGGACATGGCATCAACTTGAGATAAGAGCCAGTGTAAGACCATGTCTGGGACATGGCATCGGCACCCTATCCCATATTTAAGGCTATTCAAATATCTGATAAAGCTCTGAACGGTTTCACGGTGAGGGATACAGTTTAAGCTAATGAGTAAAGTATAACCGTGTTGTGAGTGGTACAGGTACCTATTTGAAATGTCTGAGATATGAGCTCGATTTATGCTATGAGATTTATATGGATAGTGATGAGTAAGTTATGCTTATGCCCACTTTTGAGTTACGAGCATGATGATGAATGGTAAATTTGTTGTTGTATACTTATTTAGGTGCAACTTACTAAGCTTTATGCTTACTCCCTCTCATTTCCTTTTTCTTATAGTGTCGCCTTGCTAGCTCGAGGGTCATTGAACGTCGAAGGCAACGATCACACTATCAGCCGAAGCACTCGGTCTAGCTAGACTATTTGTTTTTGAAAATGGCATGTATAGGACTAGACTTTAATGTTTTGAGTCTTTGAGAAATTGGCCAAAAGTGTTGGCACGGGTTGATTTCCCTTCATTTTGTATAAGGCCATGGATATTGGTCAATATTCATTTTGACATACATATACATATATATAGAAGATGTTATTTTCATGGATGAGTAAATTGCACAATTGAAATGTTGTCTATTGTGGCTGATTTGGTTGCATGAAATAGTCTTGTAATGGTTTTGGTTGCTATTGTGTAAGAGAGGGTGGCAAAAAGGCTTGGTAAATAGCCTTATTCTGTCCACACAGGTAGGCACATAGGCGTGTGTCTAGGCCGTGTGTTAGTCCTATGGGGGTGTTGTTCGGCCGTGTGTCCCCTACACATAAAATTTACAAGTCAGTATGCATGGTAGTAAACACACGGGTGGAGACACGACCGTGTGTCTCAACCGTGTGAAGGGCACGACCTAGCACACGGGCTTATGCCTTGGTCGTGTGGCCCTAAAGAATTGTTGACATCAGAAACAGAATGTCCAGGTTTTTGCACATGGGCTAGGACACGGGCGTGTCATGGCCGTGTGAAGGACACGAGCGAAAACCCCTGAAGGTTCGAATTAGAAATTAATTTCATACGAGCAAGGGATACGAGCGTGTCCCAAGCCAAATGGGCGTGTGAAAGCACACGATTTACCCACATGGGCGTGTGCCCTATTGCAAAGGTAAATTTTCTATAGTTGGTTGGGAGACTCGGGTTAGTCCCGAATGATTTCCAAAGGATGTTTAGGGCCTTAGAGGCCCATATTAAAGGGTTTATGGTAATGATGACAAATTTTTTAAATTTGTCTAAGTCTTAAAGACTCGGAATTGGTTGTAAGCACGAGTTTAAGTTAAGTAACGCCTCGCATTTCGTCCCGACGTAGGATACGGGTATGGGGTTTTACACCATGATTGAAAACTCCTTATTGTATACTTTTTATGAAAGCAATTCATCCAACTTCTCTGTCCAATGACCTCGTCATGTGTTTGTTACCCTTATTTGATATCATTGATTCCTTTTAGTTAAATTCGTTCACTCAATACAATATTATTTTATCTCATTGTCACCATTGTGTCTTCTTAATTATTAATATGATCTATAACACCCCAAACCTAGCCAACACACCAATATCGCATCGAAGCTGCTAACAGCAATGTAGCAAAGCTGCTAATAACAGTAAACGTGACATAGCCACTAATGTCAGAATACGTGGCAAAGCCACCAGAACGGTAAAAAGTGGCAAAGCCACTAGTACAGTACTTCCTCCGAATCAGAATCCCATCCCTAATGCAGAATGTCATGTCTTAAATATTACATGTATGCAAGGTTTCATACTCAGATACAGTCATGCATATATCGTACACTCATCAATCAACCTACCTCTAGGGTATAATGGTCATTTCCACCAATTAAGGGTAAAATAGTAATTTTACCCCTCAGGGGTATTTGGGTCATTTAACTAATTTTGGGGTCTCAGTACAGATAATGGCCCTTCAAATGGTCTACAGCCGTCTCGAATGACTCAGATAACTCATATGGCCAAAATAGCATAAGTGGGCCCAAAGCCCAATACTCGGCCCAAGTGGGCCCACACGCACGTGTGGCCTAAACAGCCCACATTTAGTCACGGCTATACGAACCCCATGGTCCACTCCAATATTTGTCACCCACCAAATACTTTATCCGTGTGGGGCCTACGAGCCCATTGGGCCCACACGGCCCATCTTGGACCAACGAGGCCCACAACGACCCAGGCTAATGAAAAAGCTCGTGGCGGGCTTTACAGTCTGTCGTCCCTGATTTTTAGGCTCAGCTTATCGCACGGGCGTGCTCAACTGCCAAAGTTTTGGCTTTTCGGCTTTTCGACTTTTTGGCTTTTGCCGACTCACAACAACGTAATGGTGTGGATACACACCTTCGTCCATCGTTTGGCAGTAGCAAAAGTTTGGGTGTACGATTACACACCTTGATTTTCGAAAATGAGAGAACCTCCTACGAGTCAAAAGCCTACAATCGATCCAACATTCAGTTAGTCTCCACTTAAAACAATCGAGAACAACTAATCCATAACCCAACTCTTCCACTTACCTGACCGAAAAGAGAATGGCCAATTGTGTCTGGAATAGTTAGGGTCGATCACCTGTATTTAGGCACCTAATTACACTCACGACAGATCAATAGGTAGAACTAAATAAAAAGTAGCCTACAATCATAAAGATAACACTCAAGAGACTAGGGGCAATTGACCTTACTCAAGTATTTGGAAGACAGGATTTTAATGGTTCGAGAATGTGCTACGCCCTTCGTTTCTCAGCGATACCTGGAATCCACAAACACGCATCATGGGAAAAGAGGTCACCAATCAATAAGTACAGAGATTTATGAGAAGGGATAATTAGCTTTTAAGAAAATAGTAGAAGAGACAGAGCTGCCTACACGATATACTTACCAATAGCAGGGGAGCCCAGAATTCAGCCAACCAAACAAACAGAGTAACACAGATACTAAAATGATGAACAAAGAATCAAGAAAATATTTGAAGAAAAAGGGAAGAAGTTTCGGCAATGGGGTGTTAAGTTCAACAGTAGGGTTTGGCCAAAGAAAGAAACGTGTGGAAAGAAGAGAAGAAAGATGGGTATTAGAGGAAGGCTATATTCGGCCAAAGATTTAGAAGGGAAGAAAGAAAAGAGAAATATGTTTCGGCACAAGGTAGAGTCAAAAGAAAAAAAATGAAAATAAAAAAATTCAGCTTAAATCCCAAAAGGCACGAAAAGAGATCGGCACAAGGGAGAATGGTACCAAAAATGTCAAAAAGAACAAACTCGAAATAGAAGAGAAGGAGTTCGGCACCTACTTTCACACCAATTGCCGAAAATACACTTCCAAAAACCCCTTGGCTGAATTTGCACTCACAAGCACCCACTACTCGGCTACAACTCATTCCAAATTCAAATTCCTTGAAATTCTCTAAGATTTTCTCCCCTTATTCCTCCTTGATATCCTCCACAACAACCTCTATGACCTATTCAAACTCTCCACCACTAGAGTTCAAATCCCACACAATTCTTGCCGTCCCTTGATAGCAAAATAAATGCTCCTTGATTACCAAGGGATTCGAACCCATGCCCCCTTCAAATGCTCCACATGCTACTTGCCACTAAGCCACAAGGCTTTTTGTGACATAAAATCTCAAACACTTAAACATAAGTCCTAACTGTGAACAGCCAGTCTCACTTAAGAACAAAACCAAAAATTCTGCCAAGGCCTAGACTCGAACCTAGGCTTCTCAAACACTCCCAAATACACCCAAATCATTAAGCCAGTAAAGCAAACATGCAATTTGTGTGAAAGCACGCAAAATCACAGACCCTACATTTTTGGGGTGTTACATGATCACTATCAACAAATGACAGTGATAAATTCCTTGTTCGTGAACAAGCAACCTATGGTCACGTTCCATATTTATCAATCCACACAATGCCAGTGAAATGATATTGTTAACTCTTTAATCGAGCTATGAATTCCATTGTTGCTAGTAGAGCCATGTCATACACAAGTCATGTACTCAACATACCAGCTATGGGCTCAATCATCTTTAAAGCATAAGCCTCTACTTATATCAAAGCACATGAGTTACATACGTTTGGTTAGTGACTAACTCAGGAGTTAGGCAAATCATAACATGAACGTCACAAGTGAATTCATTCACAAACAGATTTAGAATTAATTCAACTTTGGTTCAATCCAATGTATTATTTTTCCAATGAATACATCCATGTCTCTACCCGTGGAGTCAAGTGCTCTGATAGCCAAGACTAACCATCTCCCTAATTGGAATTGTAGACGACATAATAATCCTTCTAAGTATTTAAATCAAATGCTCACTTTGATTCTTTTATGGAAATAATGATTCGTTTAGATTATCTATTGAAATTAGTTTTCTTTCTCACAATATAAATGTTCTTACTGTAACACCCCTAACCCATATCCATCGCTAGAATAAGGTTACAAGGCATTACCGGATAATAGACATCATTCAAATCATCCTCATTGTCCCTTATAAAGTCCTATGAAACCTTAAAACATGCTTTAAAGTGATTCAGGACTAAACCGATAACATTTACAAACTTTGAGAAACTTAGAAAATTTTTATACATTTAAGGGTCACACGCCCATGTGAACAGGCCTGTGCTTCACACGACCACCAGGCACGCCCGTGTCACAAGCCGTGTGAAAACAGGGCATACATACTGACTTGCACCACATGGCTGGAGACACGCCAGTGTGCCTTGGCCGTGGGAAATCTTGAGGGGTTACTAACTTGGGTCACACGGCCGGCCACACACCCATGTGCCATCTCGTGTGCCACACACGGCCAGTAGACACGCTCGGTGTCTAGGCCGTGTCAAACCTGTAGGGTATACTGCCTTAATTCTAAAGGCTACCCCAGGGGACACACGACCGCGTAGCGTGACCGTGTATCGCACACGGCTGAAACACACGCCCATGTCTTTGCCCGTGTGGACAAAAATAGGCTATTTGCAAAGCCAATTTGCCACCCTTTTCTCAAGCACAACTAGCAATCAAAATAGTACCATTTCAATACATATATAAGCAACCAAATCATGCTATTTCATACACATTTTATGCAATTTATCCTCAACCATTTCAACTATTCAATTCCATATTCATAACATACCAAATTATCGTGCCAAAATCATCACAACTTACGTAAGTTCCAAATGCATTAACTCATAATCTTATCTTCTATTTCATGTCACAAAACACACCATATTATCATCTCAAGAACAAACCACAATATGCCAACTTCCAAGCATTAATACATCAACTAATAACTAACCAAATGAACAACCATTTAGCTATATCAACATCTATGGCAAACATACCAAAACAAGCCAACATATAAGGCATTATATACATCACAAATATCACTTATCAAACACATAACTTAAGCCAACTTAAGTGGCCATATACACCAACATTTACAAGCCAAATCTCATGGCTAAAATCAAAACTCAAAACATACCAAGATGATCGATAGTGTGATGACGTTTCCCGATGATCCCCGAGTCTGAGCTAGTTTCAATAATCTATAAAATAGTAAAAAATAATCACAGTAAGCTTTAAAAGCTTAATAAGCCATATACAAATAAATCATCTCATGAATCAATATCATTTCCATCAATTAAGCAAGATATGAATAAGCACATTTAAATATACATTCAAGTTCTCAAACCTTTTTTATGATACACATATTCAATATCATAATTGAATTCATCAAATACATCCATTTTCAATACCCGTATGAATCTCATACGTACCTGAGTCATTTAACTCATTCACACATCTTTCTTGACTTGACTTTGCCAGTTGAACTATTTAGAATCGTTAAGGATACTCGACAATCACATATAGCTCGTACAATGTCATATCCCAGATATGGTCTTACATGTTATCACATATCGATGCCACTGTCCTAGACAGGGTCTTACACGTAATCGATTAACGATGCCAGTGTCCCAAACATGGTCTTACACGTAATCACAATACAATGCCAATGTCCCAGAAATGGTCTTACATGTAATCACATCTCGATAACCTAATGTCATGACATTCGTATCCTATACTATTCCTAAGGTTCGTATGAGACTTTCAGATGTCGTAACTCTGTCGATTCTTGCTCGTATTTACTCGTTCAACATTCATAGAAATTCAGTGATCATTAAACATGTATAATTCAATTTAAAGACATTTATTTGCCTATGAACTTACCTCGTAGTTAGAATAGAAGGACTGGATCGACTATTCGATAACTTTCGATTTTCCTCGATCTAAATTCAATTTCTTTCGTTCTTTATCTATATATATTCAAAATCAATCCATTTAATCACCAACTCAATCAATTCCATCCACAAACACATATTCAAGCCAATTTTCACTTTGAACCTAAACTTTTACATTTCTTACAATTTAGTCCTTATTTCATAAAATTACAAATTACACAAAATTTTACAAAACCCATGCTTGGAGAAATTCCCTATAGGTCCCTAGCAGCCCATATTTTTCAACATTTTACACATTTAACCACACATTTTTATCTTTTTACAAATTAATCCCTAACATGCATTTTTACTTAAAAATCACTTTACATAACATGAAAATATATCATCTAACTTCCATAATTCATCACCAACCATCACAAAGCTTATAAATACATCAATGGCATATTACAAAATCACCAACACTTTCAAAAATTAGGGCATGGACTAGCTAGTACTCAAAGCAACGATAAAAAAACATAGAAATCATCAAAAATCGAGCAAAATACATACCTTAATTAAGCTAGAAGAGTGCCGAAATTTTCAAAGCTTTAAACCCTATCTTTTTTTTCTCATTTTCAGTTGTAAAAAGATGAGAATAATTAATGAATTTGTTTTGTTTAATTCAAACATATGTTAATTGCTATTTTACTAATTTGACCTTGGTTTAAAACATTAATAAACATCAAATACATGACCATTTATGTTCATTCCCACTATCAATGGTCTATTCACAACATAAGGACCTTTCATTTAATAAGTCATGGCAATTAAGCACTTTTAATTTATAGCCTGCTATTTTTGCATTTTACGCGATTTAGTCTTTTTCTCAAATTAAGCACTTAAACGATAGAATTATTTCACGAAATTTTCACACATCTATAATCACATGCTATAAACACCAAAAATAATATTAAAATAATTTTTACGACCTCAAATTTGTGGTTCCAAAATCACTATTCCGATTTAGCTAAAATCGGGCTGTTACACTTACTATTCCACTTATCATCAGTTTGAACTTAGATAATCAATGAGCTAATATTTGGTTGTCACAATTTCACTATGCATGCAAAACATGAAAGACAGAAACACAAAAGACATAGTAGTGAAATGTGATATTAATTTTATTTCTTCATCGTTCACATACATAGAAAATAATTACATGTTTACTATAATATGGGCACATTTCCTAACATGCCCTCTATACGTTTTTCTATAGTTCGTCGGTGACTCAATGAACAAAATATGCCAATAGGTGTGAGAGTTCACTAGAAAGTTTGGCAAGTAGGTGTTCGCTAGTTGGGTTGGCGAACAACTATTCGCTAGTATAAGCAAAGTCATATTTAAGTTAGGAAGTTTATTTATATTCCACTTAGGACAACTTAGCATGCACGTAACCTTTTTTCTAAGTCAGCTAGGGCATCCTAAGGGTACTAAACACCTAATGTTTATAAATTAAGCACTTTTCATAGAGAGGTCGCCCTTCGATTACTTTGTTGACAAGTTTCTATTTAAAACCTAAACTAAGGAGTCAAGGTAAGCTTCTGTCCTACTAATGTTGATTGACTAGGAAAGTAGGTTCATTCATACATATGAATTCAATGTGCTTTGTTTGTGATATGTATCTGTTTCTATTTGTCACAAATCAATAGGACCATATACCAGTAAGGACAAAGGAAAAGAAAGACTTATTTAAAATTGACAACAAATCGATGAGTGTTCAGTGATTGCCACTTATGTGTGAACCATTATGTTATCCAGGAATTTAGGGAGTTTTTTAAAATTAAGTTCCAAGAGTAAGCCATACAAAATCTCTATTTTACTACTATGATTTTAGGTTATGTTTTCAAAAACATGTTTATTACCTAAGACATACGTGCTATTTTATGCAAAGCTTTACAAGTACAAGTATTTTGTACAAAGCTCTCAAAATGATAAGCTCTATGTTTTATAAATGTTTTCGATGCGATAACTTTCTGAGTATGTTAGATTTAATTGACATACCATAGGATTGTGAGTTCTCATCCTCAAGTTGTGATTTGGGCATTAAGGCCATGGGACATCTGGATAGATAAGGGAATGGTGAGCTATGCTCCATTCATCAGGACATGTTGGTGTGATGCATAGTGCTTAGCTTCAACACTTATGGGACATGTTAAGGACTCTCTACATCACAAGTGAGGCATTATAAGGAGATCTGCTTATCAAACAGCAATATATGACAAGTACATGAATATGTTTTACACTTTTCAACAAGAATAAGCCAAGTTTTGATTATGTTTTAAAAAAAGGACATGTGAAACTATTTTACAACTCTATATTTTATTTTATTTTATTTTATTTTATTTTATTTACAAGTAGGTATCTGCAAACTAGGCCTCACACTTCTGTGACGAGCCCATTCTACAATCCAGTACTTCTATTCAAACTTCTGTTTTAACCATGTTTTGAGCATACTAGGTCAATTCTTGTATATTCATTGAGTTCTCAAAGAACTCACCCACTCCTCTCTTACTTCGCAAGTAAGTAGATAATATGAAAGGCAGTAGCGAGGTGAGTGATTCGAGAGAAGGATAAAGTCAGGATAGGTACTAACAAACTCTGAACAAAAGGCAATATGAAGATCTGAATATTATGTTTAACAACTTCACCATTAATTTCAAGTCTCGAATGTTTTCTCTTTGTACTTTTTATTTTTGAATTAACTAAAGTTATTTGGAGATAAATTTGTTTATCTCATTATGCAAAATTTCTTTCCAGTATGAATAAAATTACGAACCATGTTATTCTTCTTTATGTGTGAGCCCATGTGTGACCGTGTCTTAGCTCCTCAAGTAGGATTATTGTGAAGTATTTATACAAGTGCCTCCTTTTTATGTTTGCGAAAACCTGATATGCACAAGAACTCTTGTGAATAAAACTCCTATATATTTGTAAAATCGGATAAAGTATGAGAATTCTTGAATGCATGATATTTCTTGTTGCGAAGTCGTATTGTATGCGAACCAATGTTGTATGACATATGTGAATCCTGAAAACTTTATTGTTTATCATACTAACCCTTCTTTCTTATACAAGGCAAGTGTTATGTGTTCACATGTTTTATGCCATTACATCTTCTGCTCATTATATCTTATGATTCATGTTTGGTTCTACTACATTCTGACAACTTCACTTAACTTTATGTTGTAAATTGCAGTGTGTTGGAGGATCGGTTGGGAATTAAACAGAGAGTCACTTTAGTGGTTAATGTGGCATGCCAGATTCAAGTTGTACCAACTCAGTCGATTTTGGAGTGTTATAGAATCAATTCAGCTGTTGCCAATTTGGTCGAAACCAGTGACGGCCCGACTGATCCAGTCTAGCCACTGGTTGGACCGTTCACATAGTTCGACCGATTTTTAGGTCTCAGTCTCGGTTTTCGATGCTTGGGCCCAATTTTTTATCTCAGGTCCAATTTTAAAGTTCAATTACTCATTGAGCTAATTATCTGACTTGAAAATTGATTTCCAAAAGTATTATATTAATTTTAATTAATTTGATTAATTGAATTTTACTTGATTAAAATTAAATTTCCCAAAAGTTACTAAGATTTTTCAAATTAATTTTTCAAGAAAATTCTTTAATCACATTCTCTAGTTGAACAATTCTCATGACCGCCTAATTTAATTCCACATTGAATAAAGTGACTCAATTAAATTATTTCCAAAGTCGTAGAATTTTCTTCTGATTCAAATGCATCCCGATCAAGCTTTTGTTGAGCTAGTAGAATGACCAATTGGACATATACAATTAGGCTCTAGTAATTGCAATTATGTCCAGAAGCATTGTTTCGACAATTTTCAATTACTTAATCATGCAGTTAGTTCATAATACCGTGATTGAAAACTCCTTATTGTATACTTTTTACGAAAGCAATTCATCCAACTTCTTTGTCCAATGACCTCGTCATGTGTGTGTTACCCTCATATGATATCTTTAATTCCTTTGAGTTAAATTCATTCACTCAATACAATCTTATTTTATCTTATTGTCACCATTGTGTCTTCTTAATGATTAATATGATCACTATCAACAAATGACTGTGATAAATTGCTTGTTCATGAACAAGCAACTTGTGGCCACGTTCTATATTTATCAATCCACACAATGCCAGTGAGATAATATTGTTAACTTTTTAATCAAGCTATGAATTCCATTTCTACTAGAAAAGCCATGTCATACACAAGTCATGTACTCAACATACTAGCTATGGACTCAATCATCTTTAGAGCATAAGCCTCCACTTATATCAAAGCACATGAGTTACATATGTCTGGTCAGTGACTAACTCAAGAGTTAAGCAAATCATGCCATGAATGGCACAAGTGAATTCATTCACAAATGGATTCAGAATTAATTCAACTTTGGTTCAGTCCAATGTATCATTCTTCTAATGAATATATTCATGCCTCTACCCGTGGAGCCAACTGCTCTCATAGCCAAGACTAGCCATCTCCCCAATTGGAATTGTAGACGACATAATAATCCTTCTAAGTATTTGAATCAAATGCTCACTTTGACTCTTTTATGGGAATAAAGATTTGTTTAGATTATCTACTGAAATTAGTTGTCTTTCTCACAATATAAATGTTCTTACTGTTCCACTTATCATCAATTTGAATTTAGAAAATCAATAAGCTAATATTTGATTGTCACAATTTTACTATGCATGCAAGACATGAAAGATAGAAACACAAAAGACATAATAGTGAAATGTGAAATTAATTTTATTTATTCATCGTTCAAATACATAGAAAACAATTACATGTTTACTACAATATAGGCAGATTTCCCAACATGCCCTCTATACATTTTTCAAAGCTCTCTAATTAGAAAAGTCTTGGTAAACAAATCCATAGGGTTTGTCCTCAAATGCAATCTTTGCCTACATCCACTATTTCGTCAATCACTACTGTTTCACTTATGATACTTTCTATTAATTTGTTTTTGTCCTCGTGTGGTTTCTTTGGTGTTTAGTTATATCTGCATTGTTATAATGTTATAGCTTTTTCCATACCTCATATTCTACATCCTTGGTGAAGTTAGCAGTGCAACCCTACTTGAAACCTATTATGGACCCGCCACCTAGGAAAAAAACACAGCCCGATGTTTATTTCCTCAAATCCAATACGTTTGGTGGTCAGAATTGATATATCTCATAGGAATAAGATCTCTTTAGGAATACACAAGCATATAATCTCTCGTTCTCTATAAATACTTTAGTATATGTTTAACTGCTTGCCAGTGTCTTAGACTGGGATTCACTTGATCTCAACTCCCAAATCCTACTGCGAAACAGATAACTAGACATGTGCATAACATGACATACATGAGACTTCCTACTGTAGAAGCATAAAGAACCTTTCTCATGTTTTCTTTTTCTTCTACTGTCTTAAGACAATCCTCCAAAGAGAGATGAAATCCTGATGTTGAAGGGTGGGTTCCCTTCTAAGAATCGGTTATTGCATAACGATCCAATTATGAACATTTTGATAATGTAAAACCATATTTTTAGTATAACTCAGTGGTATTTCTATATCTAACATTTGAATAAAATATAATTATGTATGCCTAACTTAAAAACAAGACTAAATACAATTTAGTATAGAAAGTTACATGTCATAATACATCAACTAATAATACAATTCAATTTACTTCTTATACAGTTATATTTGTACCATATACATCTCTTTATATTACAGTTGAAACAATTTAATCATTACATAATAGATTCATATTTTGGGATTTAATTACGATATCTTTTATTCATACATATTTCAATCTCCTTTATAAACAATTTTTCCAAATTAATACCATTAATTCATCTATTATCCATCAATACATAAACGTAAAAATATCCCACATTTCAGAACAGATCATATTTCATACTTATATCAATATACAATATTTCCACAATTATTCAATTTACTCCTCATTGTTAGCAACCATTCTGTATCAAAACAATTCAGCCCCTTTTTAATCATTTTCAGCTCTCCTTAAGATCTTACCTTGCAATACAACTCATAAATGCAACAACCGAAGTAATTCAAATTTAGAACACAAACCATACATTCTGAGCCATTCGTCCATGGTTTTGTCTTTCCTTTCATTTTGAGAAATCTAGGTCATTACAATGTACTTCGCCACCACTAAATAACATGAAAAAACTCCAGCTCTTGAATAGCAACCACATTTAAACCAAATCGTTTATTTAGTCCAATCGAATAATATGAAGTTGTCCAATTTTGGATCACAACTAAACTTTGATTATAGCATATATTAATTCCAACCATATAAAATGAAATTTACTAGCTTGGGACATAAATTTAAACTCAATTAAGGTATAAATATTAGTCCAACCAAATTACATGGAATTATCCAAATTTGGACATGCAATTAAACTCAATTTACGCAATAACGACACATAATCAATATCAAACCTAAAGTTATACAGTTTTAATCACAACACCAAAGCACAATAAATTACAGCTATAAACTCTTTTCAACTGGTTGCATTAAGATATCACAATTTCATTGTAAAGACAGTTTAATATATGTAACGTTGGGGTTTGTGCAAGTGTACACAGTCATTATCAAGTAATAACACTACAGGAAAATAGGGCTTTAGCGGCGTTTTTAGCAGCGATTTATCAAAAAACGCCGCAAAAATTTTAAAATACAGAGCAATAGCGGCGTTTTTAAAAAAAGGCCGCTGAAAACAGAGCAACAGCGGCGTTTTAGTAAAAAACGCCACTAAAAACATAGCATTAGCGGCGCGTTCTGTAAAACGCCGGTAAAAACCAGAGCATTAGCGGCGCTTTTTGTAAAACGCCGCTAAAAACCAGAACATTAGCGGCGCTTTTTGTAAAACGCCGCTAAAAACCAGAGCATTAGCGGCGCTTTTTGTAAAACGCCGCTAAAAACCAGAACATTAGCGGCGCTTTTTGTAAAACGCCGCGAAAAACCAGAACATTAGCGGCGCTTTTAGTAAAACGCCGCTAAAAACCAAGACATTAGAGGCGCTTTTGGTAAAACGCCGCTAAAAACCAGGACATTAGCGGCGCTTTTTGTTAAAACGCCGCTAAAAGTCATATAACCCCCCTAATCTAAAACCCCTAAAACAATAATTATTAAAATTTATGGTTATAAAATATATTAAATATTTTCTTAATATTATCATTATAGTTTAAGATATATGGTTTAGGGTTTAAGTAGGTTTATGAGTTAATTACCTATGGTTTAAGATATACGGTTTAGGAGTTAACTAGTCTTTGAAGCTTTATGATGAATTATGGGTTTAGGGATTATGATTTAGGGTTTAAAGGTTAGGGTTAAAGTTTACATTAATGGGACAATTATGATTTTGAATGTGGAATTAGCATTTGTTGAACTATATATGTATAATTTCCAAGCTTATATAACATAGAATAGCTTACAGAGTGGACATTATAACTAGAGTGTTCCAATAGAGAAATTGTTTTATTAAAGTTATGTAACTTTGTATAAATAATAATGCTATTGTGTAATTTTATCTATTTTTTATTGTTTAAATATATTTAGATTAAATAGAATGTCTCTCAAATAAAATATGTTAAAAATTAAGTTTAGGTTAAGGGTTTAAGGAAATTATACTATTAATTAGCTAGAAATTAACTGAAGAACATTTAAGATTCATGCTATTTTGTATATACTCATATTATTTAATATAAGAATATAAACATATATGTGTGTTTTAATTTGTACTACACTAACATTGGCCACACGAATTCCCAAATATATGTTTACGATTATGGTTTAGGGTTAACAATTTTTAAAGTACTTAATTTATAGTTTGGGCTTTATGGTCTAGGAGTAGTTATGGTTGGTTTAGGTGTTACTGAATGGTTTTGGGGTTTAAAGTTTGGGGTTAGGGGTTTTGTGTTGGTGGTCTAAGGTTTAGGGTTTAGAGTCTCAAGTTTAAGGTTTTAAATTTAGAGTACAATTTTGGATTTTAATTTAGAAGATAAATGTATATAAGATAAATATATATAAATTATTATTTTAAAATATATATAAATATATATATATATGAAAAGTGGTTTAGTGTGCAATTGTGTACATGAACTGTAATTTGATCTAGATCTTGTAAAATATTTACACGTTATTGATATAATAAATAGCATCATGTTTTTATTTAATTAATTTATATGCATACATAATATGCATACAATTGTTAATAGGCATAATGACTTTTTGGACCCTTTAATTAACTTTACAAAAAAAAAGTAGTTTTAGCCATTTCATTTATTTTTTCACCTCTTATAATCATTGAATTTGTATTTTTGTCAAATCACCCCAAAATAAATAGAAAAATTAGCATTTGTTAACATTGCTAGCGTAGCATACATGTGGATCGTCATGTGCATGCCATATTAGCAATTAATTAAATTTTAAAAAATTTAAATTTTTTTATTTTTATTTTTTATACTTTTTAAGTAATTTTAATTATTTTTAATATAATTTTTTGAAAATTTTAAATTTTAAAAAATCATTTAAATGTTTCATCTATTTTGGAGTGATTTGACAAATAAAACATATTTAGGGGATAAAAAAGACAATAATTTAAATAGAGAGCTAAAATATTTTTTTTTTTTGTAAAATTTGAGAGCCAATAATTTGTTATTTCTTGTTTAAAATATTTGTGTTCAAGATTATCAACACTATATTGTAATTTGGATATTTATTTTCCATTTTTAAAAATTTTGAATTTGGATTTGATAAGTTTTGATTTTTAAAACTTTAGAATTATTTTAAGTTAAAAAGTCAATTTTATTTTGAGTTTGAATCATATCGGATTACGTCATTTTGCCTTCAATTTTTTGGTTTTAAATTTTAGCATACAAAATTATTTTGACCACTAAATTTAATATACTTCAAATTCTTAATTTTAAAATAAAATTAGATCAAAGCTGAACAAGTTATTTAGTCAGTTTAAATTTATTATCAAATAAAAATTAATAAATTATTAACAATTTAAATTTATTAAACCTATAATATGTAAAGCCATAAACAACTGAAGAAACTAATAATTATTATAGCTTATTTTTTAAATTGTTATTGTCAATATTTTTTTATTGGTAATACAATTTATTTAATTTAAAAATGTTAATAATATTTATTTAGTCTAAATTTTTGTTTTCCTTAAAATAAGACAAGTGTAATGCAATGAATAAAAAAATCATTCTCATTGATTCCATTTTGAAAAACAATTTCAGGTAAGCACTTCATTCAATCGATTTGAATTTTTTTTTAAATTAATAAACTGAAATAAGTCATACATTCCTAATTTATTTCTCTGGAAATAAAAATTTTAACAAACAAATCAAATTAAATTTTAATTATATAAAAAAAAAACCCATGAAAACTAAAATCAAATCTGAATTTTTTTTTGGATCAACAGAAATCAATTAAATTTTTGTGATTTAAAACAAATGGAAAATAAATATAATTGATATGTTATAAATTAAAGCAAATTAATAATTGCGATTTTAAATATTATTTTCATTAAATTAAAGCAAATTAATAATTGTCATTAAATTTTAAATATTAAAGCAAATTAATAATTGTGAATTTAAATTTCATTATACATTACAGTAAAACGGCGTCGTTTCCTTTGAATAGTAGTGGCTTTAGCGGCGTTTCTATAATAAACGCCGCAAATCATATTAGAACGGCGTCGTTTTGTAGTGTAGATAAAAGAGGCGTTAGTGGCGCTTTTGCTGAAAACGCCGCAATAGGTCTCATTACCGGAGTCGACTTGATTTAGTTCACATGGGAATTAGGCGTGATCTTCATCCCCAAGTACTTCCTAATGGAAAATATTGGTTGCCGCCTACAATTTTTGCAATGTCAAAGGAAGAGAAAGAAATGTTCTGCACGGTGTTGAAGGATATAAAGGTTCCGGATGCGTATTCATCAAATATATCTCGATGTGTAAGTCTTAAAGATCAAAGACTATATTCATTAAAATCACATGACTATCACATCCTGATGCAAGATCTACTTCCAGTTGCTTTACGATGCTATATGTCAAAGAAGGTAACGTCCTGTATAATTGAGCTGTCCAATATAATGAAAGCAATTTGTGGCAAAGTTCTGAATGTTGAAGAACTTGAAAAAGTACAAGATCGAGCCGCTTTGACATTATGCAATTTGGAGAAGATCTTTCCACCTTCCTTCTTCACTATTATGGTGCACCTTGTCATTCATCTCCCTCGTGAAGCAATAATTGGTGGGCCAGTTTTTTATCGTTGGATGTATCCAATTGAAAGGTGCTAATTTATTTCAAAGGCATTCACCTTTATACCTATAGTTACCAGTTTTGATAATGTTGTATATGGTGTTTAGGTTCCTAAGCAAATTGAAGTCTTATTGCCGTAACAAGCGTTATCCGGAAGGATCAATTGCTGAAGGCTACTTGGCAGAGGAGTGTATGACATTTTGTTCTAGATATTTAGATGTTGAAACAAGATTGAATAGACCAAGTAGAAATGTCGGACTCAATGATCCTAACTTGGACAAAACTTATTTATTTCAAATTTATGGAGAACCAATCGGCAAAGTTGAAATTGTAGAATTAGATGACCGATCTTGGATACAAGCACATAGATATGTTCTTTTCCACCACGATGCACTTGAACAATTACGCAACTAAGTTCTAGAATATGATAAATATTCTTCTTTTTTTGATTTGTTTATTTTTTAACGAATTAAACATGTGTTTAACATAGTGAGTACAAACAAATCTTAAGATCTCGTCCACGCTCATGAAGATTACAACATCGCGAGATTAATAGGTTATTCGCAGAATCTTTTCATGATTGGTTAAGCCAAACGGTATGCAACTCAACATTTTATTGACCAATAATAATGTTTTCTCATAACATTTATAATTACTCAATTTACTTTCGATTCAATAGGTTTGGAGTGGGAATGTCGTTAATGACGAAGTTAAATGGCTTTCCCAAGGTCCGAATCGAGTAGTAAAAAGATATAATGGCTTCATCATGAATGGATTCAGATTTCATACCAAATATCGCGAGAGATTGAGGAGAACTCAAAATTGTGGAGTAGTTGTTAATTCTTTAATTACAAGTTACGCTAGTGCTAGGGACAGTAATCCTGTCGAGGGAAATGTGGAGTATTATGGACTTCTAACCGACATTATTGAGTTGGATTATTATGGAAAATGGAAAGTTGTCTTATTTCGATGTGATTGGGCTGATGCTAATACTGCTCGCGGAATTAAAAATGATCAGTTTGGTTTTACAATGGTGAATTTCTCTCGATTAATTCACACTGGAGAACATTTGATAGACGAGCCGTATGTATTTTCTTCTCAAGTTAAACAAGTTTTTACTCGAAAGATCCAATTGATGAGGGTTGGTACGTTGTACTCCGAAACACCCCTAGAGACTTGTTTGACATGGGGAATGGAAGTAGAGATGACATCGTTGAAAGATCAGAAACTTTGCCTTTTCCAGAACAAGACTTAGATGAAAATATTCCTAGTACTAGTACACAATTTCAATGGGTTCGTCAGGATGTAGACGAAGATATTTACGATTTATGATGTAGTAAGATTTTATGATTTTTTATTTATATGTAATGTTATAATTTTAACATTGGTCATGTTATATAACTTAACTATTTTATATTTACTATTATTGTTATTTCGTACTATAATTTTATCTATTTTATGTGTTGCAGGAAAAATGCCTAGAAGAAGATTAAGAGATCTTAGTATTATACAGAATACTACAAATTCGGAAGAAGTAAATCTTGAGCAAGAGACGGTTGTTGGATCTTCAAGCGTGCTTGGGAGACACTTGACGAGTGCGTGGAATTTCAAAGTAATGTTAAGTTTATTTTACAAATTGTATTAAATTTTATTACTGATTTATTTTTAAATTTCAATATAGTAATAATTTATTATTTTTCAGCTGAAAATGGTGGGACGCGCAGAGGTCGAGGACGTACGCTCCTAACAGATTTATATAACTTAAATTCTATCGAGCTTGTCAAAGTAAGTAGAAATAGCCATGGTCAGCCTGTTGGACAAGAAGCTCGACTTTTAGCAGGCTATTTGGGCATTATAGCACGAAATGCCAATATGTTGCCCATCAACTACGAATCATGGCATAACATTCCTGATAGCAATAAAAATCAAGCTCTCTCTAATATTAAGGTAACAAACCGTTAATGTAATTATAATACTTTGGTTTAAGTTTCATTTATATTTACTTCCTAAGATAGGTTTGCTTTAGAGGTCTCTGATGCCTATATCAAGAAGGCATTGGGTAAAAAATGGAGAGACAATAAAAGCAATTTGAAAAAAGAATATTTTAAAAAACCCATAAGCCTCGAAGAAAAATTGCAAAATGTCCCACCGGGAATGCTGAGGTACCAATGGGAAGATGCGGTTCGATTTTGGAATTCGAAGAAAGGAGAGGTATTATATATGTACTTGCAAACTCTTATAAATTTTTCGGTTTATAGTATTTACTATATACGTAATAATAATTTCATTATGTAGGACCGTGAGCGAGTTGGAACAAGCAACAGGCAAAAACAAAAATTTTATTTTTACAGCTGAGGTCGAAAATTTTTGCTTGTGTAGCTCAGGCTGCGGTACTATGGATTTATTAAATCTATCAAGTATTAATAACTTTTTTACTATTAAATAATATTTTTACTACTATATTGTAGGAAGCCTCGTCTGGTCAAAAAGTTGGACGCCTTCAACTTTTTGACATTACGCATGAGAAAAAGATGGAACTCCGATGTCATCCGAGGTTGCGAAATTATGGTATATTTACTTAATAAAAATTGATTCATTATAAATATTTATAATATTTAATTATAATGTTTTAATTAAATCGTTTTTATTAGTTTAATTTAAATAATGTTATGTTGTATTCCTTTTTATTGTATATTTCGTTTCTAACTCTTTAAGCGATTTATTAGGAGAAACTAAAAGATAAGAAGGCGAGTATGAAGCGATCGCTTGATCGATAGTTCGTAATTTTGAGGATATTGATAATGAATTATTAATGAAGTTTTAGGTCTGAAAGGTATGGTCGGGTTAGATTCCAAGGATCTGGTGTTAACCCGACCCAATATTTTGGATCCACCTCGCACCAATACATGCCTTCCGGGAGTCAAAGTCAAGCTGAAGTTCAGAGGTTAAAAGATCAGATGGTTCAGATACAAGCTACCACAGATGAGCAAATTTCTCAACTTAGAGCGGAGGCAAAGCGAGAGGAGGCGAAGGTAGCAGAAATAGAATGAACTCCAGCACCAGCTTCATTCTATGATGATTATGTTCCAGCAATTTCAAAATCCGCCATCATAGACATTTGTTTTCTTGTAACTTTTAACATTATTTTAAGAATACTTTGAATATTCATTTACAATTTATATAATATATTTTTCGTATAATTTTGTATTATTTATATTTGTGTGTTTTGGTTGGATTTCAATTTGCTGTTTTTGATTGAATTTCATGCAGGATGGCTGGATATAGGTGCAATAATACATATTGCAAAACTGGGCAAATTAGCGGCGTTTTTTTAAAAAAGCGTCACTAAAAGCACAGGCCTATAGCGGCGTTTTTTAAAAAAAGCGCCGCTAAAAGTACAGATCTATAGCGGCGCTTTTTTAAAGTACAGGTCTATAGCGGCGTTTTTTTTAAAAAAGCGCCGCTAAAAGTACAGGTCTATAGCGGCGTTTTATAAAAAAGCACCGCGAAAAGTACAGGTCTATAGCGGCGTTTTATAAAAAAGCGCCGCGAAAAGTACAGGTCTATAGCGGCTTTTTCAAAAACGCGCCGCTAGAAGTATAGGTCTATAGTGGCGTTTTTTAAAAAAGCGCCGCAAAAGGTCCTGGTTTTTAGCGGCGTTTTTTAGAAGCGCCGCTAAATGTCCTGGTCTTTAACGGCATTTTTTTTAGAAGCGCCGCTAAAAGTACAGGTTTTTAGAGGCCTTTTTTTGAAAAAAACGCCGCGAACATTTGTGGCGCTGCATATAGCGACGGTTTTTGCGGCGCTTGGGAAAGCGCCACTAAAGGCAAAAAAAAACGCCGCTAAAAGTCTGTTTTCCTGTAGTGTAAGTAAGTATCGAGTTATTGTCTCCATAGGGATTGTATTTGTGCTAAGTCACTTAATTTGTAAAATTATATTAACAATTTAGTAAATAAGAACACAATTTAGTTGAGAAGTGATGATTAAAATATATTAGACTAAATGCAATGATACCTAATGCAAATTAACCTAAGTATGCAAACTATATGAATGAAATAGATTTTAGCAAAATTAAACACAATTTGTAACAATTATAACATAAATAAACTAGGACAATTACTTTAATTAAACTCAACTTATTATCAACATGCTTAATAATATTCGGAAAAACATTCCATGACAACTCGATCTTTCATGAGTTTGGAAACCATGTTAGGTCCTTTCGGAATCCTTTACTTAGTAAATACGTATTTTACTGATCCTTATTTACTAAGGGTTTCTTAGTATTCGTGCGAGGTAACAGGGACGTGTTAGGTTTGAAACAATTTAATCACACAAATCTAAAAACTATACAAATAACAGAGCCTGGTTAGGGTTGTTATGCAACCTACAATTTAATCATGTTAGGATCTAAATTGAGCATGCACATTTCAATTATGCGTCCACTAGCTATCGTCTGGTTAGGATCACTCAGCTAATTCAGGTGCATTTCAATCACGTATGAACGAAATGCAGACTTGATTTTAATTGAAAACATGATCGATTGAGGCACAAAGATTATAAGCATGAATCTAATAAATATTATTTAATCAAAGCAATCATCCTAGCTTAAATAAAATTAAGCTAACATTGTTGTAAACAAGAACAAACAACACATAGCAAACATCTTTAAATTAAATTAAAGAAAAGAAAGATTAAACCCAATTCAGAGTGGCTGTCACCCAAGACTCTAACCGACAAGACTCATTCGTTCTTTTGCTTCGCTCCTTTGCTGATGACTCTCCAAGGTGACCGACCAAGGATTCTTTAAGAGACTCAAATGCTAAAATCTTTATGAAAAGATGATGATAGGCATAGGGAGAAAAGAAGAATGCTAAGAGAATTTAGAGAGGAGAGAATGATGAATGATGAGGGATGAGTAGAAATGTGAGAATGAGGTCTTATTTATAGGTAAGGAGAGGGGGTAGCTTACTAAAAATAGGAGTTTTCATCTTTTGAAGCATCTTCCATGGGTGGCTGGCCATAATTTGAGAAAGTTGAGCTGATTTTTACTTGATTTTTGGTCAATTTGAGTGCCACAACAACTCAGGACTGAGACTCAGTCAAGTGCAAATCTTCAAGTAAATCTCTAATTTCTTCAACTCTTCAAGGACCTTATGCAATTAAACCAAAAAGTGGTTTATGGACAGCCATGTGCAGCCGAATTTTGGGTTGACTTGGTCTCCAATTTGGACGATTTTGTAATCCAACAAAGCTATCAGACCTATCTAGAATAAATCAACAAGTTAGAGGACCAAAGAATAAAATTTATTCAATTTAATTAATTAATTTAAAACCCAAATTATTAATGAAATATTTAAAATGAATTATTAAATATAATTTTATATTTTATTATTTAATTTAATCATGCATGGCCCACTTTATGTCTTAAAAAATATAATTTATTCAAATTAATATAAAATAAGTCATTTATTGCATGAAAACTATGTAATAAAGCATAAAATCATATTTTAATAATTTCTATGTCCTAATTTCATATTTTCACATATTTCATTAATTTATTAAAAAATTATTTAGTTTTAACAACAATTTTAAGTAAAAAGGTGATATATGACATAAGAAAAATCCTATATATTTTTTCATTTACAATATACGATAATTAATTCCCTTCAAATAATGTTTAAGACAACATAATTACTTACATATTAATCTAGATGCAACAGCATAACATCTCAATTATAGCTACTACCTCTTTTAATTCCAGCTTACAACATTAATATTTAATCTAATTACAGCATCAGAACATCATAATTGTGGCTATTACATTTTTTTTTTTAATTTCAACCTAAGGCATTAATAGTTACAGCATATAATTAGCACCTCAAATTTCAGCTTTCAGACATGGTAAATTGCAGCATCTAATTACCTCAATTTCCAACTTCCGAACCTCATAATTTGCAGCATTTAAATGCCTCAAATTTCAGCACTCGGCAACATAAAATACAACATCTAATACTCCAAATTTCCAGCAAGTTTACAAGTCTTTAAACATGGAAATTAAATACTGCAATCTAGAATTCGGACAGTGGCCAAAGTTGGCCTTTAACCTCCAATAATTTCTCCATATTTCAGCCTGTAGCAGTTCAACTACTCAACAAATTTAAACATATTAAATTCTCCACAATTTTCACTACCTCTTCAAAGTCGGTCCTCCTTCATTAGTTTGGGAAGTTTTTATTAAATTTACTTCAATTCTCACATATACAAGGCCTGGCTCGGGCAGCAAACATGCAGCTAACATAATTAAACTTTTTACTTGCCAAGCACTTTTAATTCCTCTTTAAATTGGTCAGTATTGTACACAAGTACATCATTACATTACATTTCAATTGGCACCAATATTTAATTACTCTTACATGGACAGTAATAATGAATCCACAAAAGAGGGCATTAATCAACAATTTTATAATTAATTTTTGTCTTGCTTTGGACAGCAACAAACACTCATAATGTCATGTATTAAATAAATTTCAAGCTCATTTAGACAAATTAAAGTTATGGATTTTGGACACCTTCAATCTTTACCTCCCAACATCATGAATGGCATCATTTAACCGTCCCAAATTACAGCCTACAGACTTTGTAAATGGCAGCATTTAAACACCTTAAATTGCAAATTCCAGACATCATAAATTCACATCCTTTATGGACATTATAAACTGACATTTAAACCACTTAATTTCCATTATTCAGACCTCATTTATTTATGCTCAATTCAACAACATTCATAAAAAAAAATATAAAAAAAATAAAAACTTTGGATAGCATAGATAACCACCAACCGAACCAACTTTTTCTGGCGAAGAAATTTAATAGCCTACTTAAAAAAACTGCATGCATAAGCAACTCCCTCGACAACACGCATTCCACAAAAAAATCCCTTGGATTTATACATTCATACCAACATGAAAGTGTAACAAAGCAATCAAGAAAGAAAAATGTATAGAGGACTCACAAAAACTCAAAGTCGAGCATAACCTTGAGTAAGATCTCTTCCCCTCTTGCTGCTGCTGTAACACCTCAAACCTGGCCTAGACGTTAGGGTCAAATCTGGCGTGTCACATTGAAGTGTTTTACGAAAACCATGTTTTCATTGGAAACCCTTCTTACTATTTAAAAACCTCTGGACCTTTTAAAACTTGTGAAAACCTCAGTTTACATTGGTTTATTTTGCCAAACGTGGTTTACTGGAAAGTTATTCCTATTTAAAACGGTGTTTGTTGTGGAAGCTTAATTTAAAATAGTCGATTTACAAAAACATTATGTTTAAAAGTTAAGTTGCGAAAACGTAGTGTTTTTAAAACAGTTATTGTTTTGGAAAATCGCGATCTACTTATAAAATATAAAACATAGTAAACAAAATCTCAAAGTTTAAAATAAAAACAAGAAATTAAGAGAGGCCTTATTACAAAATTAAAAATACTCAACAGTAAATAAATAAATCTGAAAACGTAAGCAGTGTGTGTGGCCATCTCCGAGTCCCTCGCAGCACCGATCCACCTATCGCTCAGGATTACCTGCACAGTTAATAAACGGGGTGAGTTTATGAAAACTCAGTGTGTAATCCCCTCCTAAACTAAAACAGTTAGTAAACCAATAGAATTCAGAATCAGTTTGGGTCGGAGCCCATTACAGTTGCAGAACAATGTGTGAGTGTGGGCCTAAGCCCAGTAAAATTTCACTAGGGTCTCAGCCCTCATCAGAATCAATTAGGCCTAGCCCATTCTCAAAATCAGTGACAATTGGGCCTAGCCCATTAAGCGTAATCGGTGGGCCAAAGCCCGAGATGAGAATCGATGTCGGATGCGAGATATGCGCGATGATACCCAACCCAGTACAACCAACACACCACCCATACCAACCAACACACCATGTAAGGATAAAATCGACCCACCCAGCCAACACACCAAGCTTAGCACTGGTTGCGGCACTAAGATAACAGAACGGCTCAACGTCGTAGACAGAACGGCTAAAAGCCATAAATATCGCATCAACTCTGCCAGTTAACAGAACGACTAAAAGCCATAAGCAAAAAGGCAGTAAGCCTTGAACAGAACGGCTACAAGCCATACACTTCCTCCGTCATTAATCACCCATCCCCATGCAGAATGTCATGTCATAACATCATATTTGAATGTAGAATATCATGCTCAATCATAGTCATAAATAAATCATATAGCAAACCAGTCATACATAATATAAGAGCATAACAGACATTTTACCCTACAGGGGTATTACGGTCATTTTACCCTACAGGGGTATTACGGTAATTTTACAAACTAGGGGTATTTCGGTAATTTTACAATTCGAGGGTATTTCGGTAATTTTACAAACTGGGGTCTTAACGACCCAACCGAAGGTCCATCGTCACCTCGAGCGACTTAAGTAATCTAAACAGACATAACAGTGCAGATGAGCCTAAGGCTCGTTATCCGTCCCAAGTGGGCCCACACTCTCGTGTAGCCCATTTAGCCCAAATTTAGTTACGGCTATGTGACCTACATAGCCCAGACCAATATTTATCACTTACTGTGGATTTAATCTGTGTGGAGCCCATGAGTCCATTGGGCCTACACGGCCCATTTCAGCCCAACGAAGTCCTAAACGGTCTATGCCCTGCACACGACATAACAAGCCCAACTACTTCCCACCTAACAGTTAGATTTATACAAGCGAGCCCACGGGGCCCATCAAGGCCAAGAATAGCCCTAGTACACGAGAACGCTCGTGGCGGCCTCTATAGTCCATCACCTTGGTTAAGAGCAGGTATGAAATAATCCCTCCTAAAACCAGTGATCACCAATCCTTGGCACATCCTACATTGAGTCTTAATCACTTTCCCCCCTCACCAACTCCCGATGTGGGATTACTTTCAACCATTAAGATAATACTCATTCTTATAACCACTTCAACCACAGAGTTCCAGTCCAACTTCACCTCTTACACAGCTCAAACAGCAAAATAAATACTCCATTACGCATCCCAAGACTTGAACCTCAAACCTCAAAGTTACACAACACGCCACCTTGCCACTCCACCACAGGATCTTCCTGTGATAAAAACGTCCATAATTAACTTTAAGACATATGTGCCAGCGTCCAGATTCACTTAAGAGAAAAACCAAAATGAATTGTAAGAGCCAAGACTTGAACCCAGGCTCCCTTGCAACCTTAATGACGCCACAACCACTAGACCACATGCTTAGGTTTGGACCCAAGATTTCTCCAACACTTCTCAGGGCCATTAACCACCAAAGCAGACATTTAATTCTGTCTTTTCCTTGCACAATTAAATACTCATATACGACCCCCTTACGGACCCATACTCAAGGCCCAATACTTCCAGGCCCAAATTCAGGGAGTTACAACTGCCTTTTCCTTCCCCTTTTTGCAAGTTTCTTGAGAAAAATCAACTCCTAAACGAGCTCAAAATTTAGCATGCAACAATTCTCTTCTCCCTCTCTAATTGAATTGTAGCCAGAAAAACAAGCAGAATTTTTTTTAAGTGTGCTCTCTTTCAAAAAAAATCATCCAGGTTGAAGAAGACTCTCCTCTTTTTTTAATATTCTTCTTTTTTTTTATTACTAAAACTACATTTTAGTATTAATGAAATTATTTTTAATTATTATTTTTTTAACATTTTAGTACATAAATAAGTAAAACAATCCACTTGGCGTCCACTATTCTTTATGTATCGGTTTAATTACCACTTAAGTACTTATCCTATTATTAAATAATAATATATAATAATTAAACTTTTACCAATTTTACAATTTAGTCCTTATACCTTAGTTAGACACTAATTCGATAAAATTACCTAACCAAAAAAAGATCAATTCACCTACAACATAACTTCGTAAATATTTAATTAAAAATATTTATGACATCGGTTTACAGAAACGAAGTCTCAAAATCAAATTTTTTGGTACCACTGACTTTCGGGTCGTTACACTAAAAATAATCTCATGTTTGACCATCATTCTAACTTAAGCATAACTTCTTGGAAAGTTACTTAACTAGAATGATCTTGAGTGTATAACCATCAACTCAACATCAATCATTCCATGCACCACGATTGAGTCATCTTGGGACAATCTCAACAAGTAACATGTATGACTAGTTGTCCTTTATAAAAGAAAAGCTTATTGTTTATCGCATGATAATACCTACAACGTGATCGACCAATTAGCATGCATTACAAGATAATTCTTCTTTCTTTTAGGAAATATCCTCAGTGAAATCCATACGACAACGTCTACCTTGAGATAGGTCCATTTCGTGCCATCACAAAAGATCATCAATAGATGTCGTAAGTCTTGTTTAAGGACCTTCTCCCACTCCATCTTTTACAAACATGCAAGGTTTTTTATATCCAATTTCAATCATAAATGATTAATAAATACCTGACAAGTACATGTGGCATTCTTTTCCTAGAGTATATGGCATGCTTATCATATGTATACATGAGCATTATTTGCAATCAATTTAAATATCATCATGCTATCACAGAAAAGCATAAAATTAAATGACTCTAACTACCCAAAATTTTTATGATTCCATCCTAGAAAAATAATAAATAAAAATTACAATTATTACCTAAAGCATACTTTGAGTTTTTTGGGTCAAAGCCAAATACCCTAATTTTTTGGGATTTCCCTAAAACCACAAATGACTTGAAAACCACCAAAAATATTTGTTGTTGAATTGCTCTTGCCATCACGGACTTCCATTGTCCCATAGTTGACGTCACCATCACCGTCGTCAGGCCGTCAGTCCCTGTCAACCTACTACCAAGTCGTCGTAAGGCCACGATAACCTTTGCCATTGGGCAACCGTTAGTCTTTTGCCAGTTGGTTAAGTCAAGTTTGCGTTTTCTCAATTTTTTAGGAATCACAATTTTGAAAAAATTATCTTATAATAATAAAATAATAACATACATTCATTCACATATATAGCTCAAAACATGAAAATAATTATAAGAATGTCACATCTTATAAAAATTAACCAATCAAGAAGAAAAGAGAATTTCGATATTGATTTATACTATAAACATAGCACAACCTGGCTCTAATACCAATTGTTATGAAAAAATTTGATTTAAAAATGATTTTTTGTCACAGTAAAAATTTAAAATTTTTAAAATCAATTCAATTTGTGATATTTAATGCAATAAAACTTTTTTTCGAATAATATTTGTGCTTTGTGCAAGACGAATCCTGAATGTTCTCGACTTTTAACGAATAGTCTTCCCTGCTATTCTCGTACCACAAATCGCTTTGAGTATGGGCTCGAACAATCATAAATCAAACACAAAACCATAAATAATGTTCTTACTTTCAATAGGAAAGTAAATATTTATCTATAAAAATCGGTAGAATTGCTATTTTAGAAAATTTAATTTATACTAAGAATTAAATTCTCACTATTTTCGGGCAAAATAACAGTACTGAAAACTTCTGTGTAAATAGCTCTACCATTGTCATTTATTGATAGGGAGAGATAGAAGAATCATGGTTGAATTAGTAAAATAAAAACAATACTTATGTGATAGAAAACCAAGTCCCCTAGTTCTACTTGGAGAAATGGGCGGCTAACCCTAGTTAATTATACTAGGGTTGCCACCCCTCATACTTATGATGAGGGGTTTTGGGCTCTCATGTATTGTGTAACACCTCTATCCCGTAACTATCGCCGGAATAGGTAATGGGCATTACCAGACAGACAGAACATTTCAAATCTATTCTGAATCATAGATATCACATAATATTAATGCATAAGTAATTATCAACAAATCATCTCTTATGATGGTATACAAGACCTAAAACATACTTTTAAGGACAGTCGGGACTAAACCAAACACATACATAAATTTCAGAACTCAGAAAATTTTTCAATTTTGTTGTGGTCACACGCCCATGTGACCAGGCTGTGTGTCTCACTTGGGCACCAGACATGCCCATGTGATCCAACCATGCCAAAACAGAGTATATATACTGACTTTCATCCACGGCCAACAGACACGCCCGTGTGCTATGGTCGTGTGATACTTAGCTAGCTGCTGACTTGAGCCCACGGCCATATGACACGCCCATGTGTCTTAACCGTGTGATCTTAAGAGGTTACTGCTTTGCATACACGGCCACAAGGCACGCCCGTGGTCCCTGACCATGTGGCACAATGCAGGCTTGGTTTAAGCCAATTTGCCACCATTTTTTTTGGGTCATTCCTACAAGCAATAGAAACAAGCATATATGCTTAACCAATTCAACCAATTTTTATGCCAAAATACATATCATTCCAACCATAACAAATTCAACCAATTATCTACTCATAAACCTTACCAATTCATGCCAAATCTAAGGTAAGATCATACCAAAACATTTCCTTCCGTACATCATTCAAACTCATATTAAACTTACCAAAAATTACCAATACTTACCATTTCTTTTGTCCAACTAAAACATATCACATTTGCACATTAACATCACATATCATAATTCAGTATCAACTATAAGTTTAAACACCAACTAGCCAAATCACATGGTTAAATATATATACATCACAAAATATAATCCCACGACTATTAGCCTATACATGCCATACTTCAAAATATACATTTTCCAAGTACCAAAATGAGGTTCGATAGTGTGGTGACGATCCTTGACGGTCCTCAAAATTGAGGTAGCTTTGATATCTAAAAACAATGCAAACACACAAAAAGTAAGCTTTCAAAAGCTTAGTAAGCTCGTACTAAAATCATCAACAATATATATATAAAACTTAACACATCAATACATAAGTATTTATACAATTTCAATCCATATGATCATATCAATTCAGTGAATTTAACATACATAATATCATCTACCACTTAAGTATTGTAAATACCTGAATCTCCCCGTACTTATTCAATTTCATACTTACCTCTCGTTGAATATTATAAGATTTTCCGTCAATTACTCATACTTTAAACATCAGCACACTTAGTGCTAAAAGGTTAGCCAAAGCTAGAATGATTCTGCACACTTAGTGCCATCTCAAATAACCGAAGCTAAGTCGATATCGCACACTTGTGCCTTATATAGCCTAATCTATTCCAACTCGCACACTTAGTGCCATTTGTAGCCAAAGCTATATGTATTAAACCGCACACTTAGTGCTAAGCATAGTCAAATATCATCGTACTCAAACTGTAATCAAATATCTATACAATTTATGCATTGTAATTGTATTAAAACATAACTTTAACATCATTTATCATGTACGAACTTACCTCGTACTCGGAATTGTCGATTTGAATTGTTTACTCGATAGCCTTCGACTTCCCTCAATCTAAATCTGAATTCCTCCTTTCTTGATCTATATGTATTCAAAATTAACCCTTTTTATTCACCAATTAATTCAATTCAATCCATAAACACATATTTAGGGCATTTTGCAAACTAGCCCTCATATTTTCACATTTCGACACTTTAGTCCCTATTTCACAAAATCACAAAATATACATAATTTGCATATACACAAGCTTAGCCGAATTCTCCTAGCTCTCATACAAGTCGAAACATTTCATTTATTTCACATTTTAGTCCCTCAAAAATAACATCTTTACACTTTAGCCCAAATTACTCAATTTCATCAAAAATCCAAAGACAAATCATTTAAGCCCAACATCAAGCTTTTATAATTCATCTACTAACATCTCAAAACTCATAGTTTCATCAATGGTACATTTCAAAATCATCACCAATTTCATGAATTTAAGCATGGGCTAGCTAGAACACTTAACAACAATCACAAAAACGTAGAAATTATCAAAAACCGAGTCAAAAATCATACCTTATTCTAGCTAAACCATAGCCGAAACCCTAAGCTAAATTTTCTTTCTTTTCTTTGATGAATTCGGCAAAGATGAAGCATAATGGTTTTATTTTATGCTTTGGTTTTATTATAATATACATTAATTTACCATTTACCTAACTACCCTTTAAAATAACCATATTTACCATAATGCCAAACCATATCATCCACTAACATACATTTGGATTTATTTCATCATAAGGACCTCACTTTTAATGAGCCAAATCAAATAGGCACTTTTAACAAATAACAGGCAACTTTTACATTTTACGTTATTAGGTCCTTTTTGCAAATTAAGCACACAAACAGTTAAATCTTCACATGAGACTTTCACACATGTCAATTCCCTTATATTAGGCGCGAAAAATAATATTAAATTATTTTTTTGACTCGGATATGTGGTCCCGAAACCACTATTCTGACTAGGGTCAAAATCGGACTGTTACATATTGGGTCCAATTATATGTGTTTCATTGACTTTTAACCTAGCACTTTATAATTTAATCCAACCCAGTACAAGTTTTATTATTTAAAAAATAAATATTATTTATTAAATTAATTTTAATTAATTAATTTTCCAATTAAATAATTTTCTCAATCCAATTCTTATTCCTTTAATGTCATGACAAATTTACCATAAAAGAATCTATGAGAAGATATATTTAATAATTAATTTAATTCCATATTTAGTGGATTCACAATGACCAATTAATTTAATTTCATTTTTGAACTTTAATTATTTACTTAATAATAATTTCAAAAAATTAAATTAATTCTCAGGTCATTTCCATACTTAGTGAGAAACCACATTCATTTCCGAATGTAACCCATTTCTCTAACTTTATCATTTCTATCCATTTTTGTTCAACTGCTTCAATAAGTAATTCATTTTTAGTTTCAACGAACTAACGGAGGGGCCGATTGGACATATCTAATTTGGGCTCAAATTATTTATAATTAAGTTCTAGCTTTTCACTTATTATTATAAATTTATTTAGTTACAAAGTCATTCCACTATAGTATCGTCACTGAGCTCTCCCTAGTTATTACATACCATTATGAAAGCTACTCGATCAACATTCATCCAATGACGTTGTCATAAGTGTGTTACCCTTATAGGATATCATTAATCTCTTTTGGATAAATTCATTCTCCCAATATGATCTATTTTTTCTCATGGTAAAAATTACATCTTCCTTCATAAAAATTCAATTACTATAAAATAGTAATTAACTCATTCATCACAAAGACAAATGACCCGTGGCCATGTTTACTTTTCATCTATCATGTAACATCTCGATTTTGGGCCTAGTCGGAACAGTGGTTTCAGGACCACAAATCTGACGTGAGAAAATTCATTTTTATTATATTTATATGGTCTAAAATTTCATTAAATGATTTCATAAAAAATTCGTCTGAAAATTTTGACGTTTGGGCACTCAATTTAGTCAAAAGGACTAAATTGTAAAAAATGCAAAAGTTGAGTTCTACATGTTAGAGGTGTCAAATTGTTATGAAATTTTAAAATGGAGGTCTTTAAAATTAGACCATTGGTTAATTTCTGGACAAAAATAGACATGAAATGAGTGTAATAAAATATTTTTAAGTTAGGGGCATTTTGGTAATCTAATAATTAAAAGCATTAAAAAGCCAAAATAAGTCAAATTTGGCCATTATCTTCTACATCCAGCCGAATATACCATGGAATCCATGGCTAGGGTTTGGTTCAAGCTTCCAAGCTTATTTGTAAGTGATCTCGAGCCCTATTTTTAATGTTCTTTATATTTTTGAAGTCCCGTTAACATGATCTACTCATTTCTACCATTATTTTGAGCTAGGGTTTATGTTTAAAAATTTAAACATGAGTGACTTGCTTGTCTTTTGATGTATAATGTTAGAAAATGAGTGTTGGGTGTTAAATAAATGACTTTTTACTAAGCGATTTTTGACGAAAACGTCCGAAAAGACCGTTTTGTAAAAGTTGTAAAAATGGTATAAAAGGGTGTTATGATGAGAATTGTAGTTTTCTATAGTTGTGAAAATGGTTTGTCTAGGCTTAAAGAGTGAGTAAATTGAATAAAAATCATTTTACGAGCCTAAGGGCAAAAGTGTAATTTTGACAAAGTTTAGGGGAAAAATGTAATTTTTCCAAAATATGATTTTGGGTCAATTTGAATAATGTGAATCCTAAATAGGCTATATTTGAAATTATAAATCAAGGAAATCAAAATTCAGGCTTAAATCGGGAAAATACAAGTTTTAGACTAAAATGGTAATTTTGTCATTTCCGTATTCGAGATAAGTTCGTGTGATTTAATAAGAATATTATTCATTTTATTATTGTTATGCATGAAATATATCTTTCTAAGATTGTATTGAATTTGACGTTAATGGACATTTTATTGAAATTGACATTTTAAATGAAATGAATAAGTTTGTATGAAAACTAGGTGATATGTTATTTTTATTGTATGGACTAATGCGCAAATAAACATGAAAATGTGTTGAATTGAATGAACATTGCATGATCATCTATGCATATTGATATACTTGATGAAAAGAGAAAATCCCGGTTGAATAAAAAGGGATATCCGATGGTTAAATCATTATTTACATGACATGAGATCCTGCATGTGTTGCAGAAAAGGATTTAGCCCGGACGGGTAATCCCTTGATCTCAATATAGAAAGGATCTAGCCTGGATGGGTGTTCCTTAAGTGATCGAGCCTCCTGAAGAATATAGGTGCATTAAGGATTTAGCCCGGGCGGGTAATCTGATTAAGGACTGAATTTAGCCTGGACTGGTAATTCAAATCCGAGCTTATGAGAGTGTATGTCATTGTAAGGTATTTAGCCTGGACTGGTAATCCCACCGTAATGAGTGAGGTTCGCGGGAGTGCGTACTTGAAATGATCACTTTCATGACTTGACGATAAATGTGATATCCATCAAGATCCTAAGAAATTCAACGGGAATTAATATGAGAAATGGAATGGAAATACTTGAAATGATAAACTCATCTATGCTTAGATGATATTAGTATGATGTATATGATTGTCATGTTTGGATGAGTGGTTGTCCTAAGAGATAGCACAGGTACGTACTCAAAACCCATGAGCATGTGTTTGCCATGTGAAATGAAATGGACTTGTGATAAGAGTGCAAATGAATGAGTGATATTTATGAGAATAATTTTTATGACAAATTTGTGATGGTTATCATTATGTTGCACTAAGACAGATTAGTACAATAGCAGCGGTCCGACTTTGAAAATCCACCAAAAATAGTGGAAATTTAGTTAGAGGCTGAGTAAAATATGAAATTAAAGCTTATCAAGTCTAGTTTCAGATAAAGGAAATGATGTAAGAAAAGGAATCTCATATGATGAGATATTTTAATTTTTGTGAAACAAGGTTAGAGTGTTCTCGGACTCCCTTGTCTTAACTTTGGAAAATCATTAAAAATTGTAAAAAAATGATCATGGGTTATAATTTATATGCTTAAAATTGGACATAGACAGAAGCATCATCCGAGTCCCGTGCTATAGGATAATTAATTCATAGTGAAGAGAGGTCAGAACTGTTGGACAGTGAAACAGGGGTAAATTTAAAGAATAAACTATACTTATTGGCTAGACCAAAAATTCTAAAAATTTTATGGAAAGAATATATGTAAGTCTAGTTTCAGGTAAAATCAACGGCTCTCAATTTGGAGTCTTGTAGCTCGGGATATGAATAATTTAGTGACTGTGACTCAGGAAAATAGCTTGACGGGACTTTGAATAAATAGAAAGAATTTGAAAATAGCATGTTATCACATTGCTTATTATTTTCCATGCGAGCTTACCAAGCGTAAAGCTTACTCCCTCCTTTCCATTTCTTTTAGTGTTTTCAGGTCAGCTCGGGGTTGGAGATCGTCGGAAGCAGCATCACACTATCAAGCCAATACCTTTGGAGTATTGATACATATGTTAGAAATATCAAGTGAGTAGCATGTATAGGGACCTATTTCTATGACGTGTTATTATGATTTGGCTAAATGTATTGGCCTATATCAAGCTATTGTATATGGCCATGAGATGTGGCTCATATTGGTTATGGTTTGTAAATCTACCTATCCATGTTAAGTTTTAATGCTTGTGATGTGATGATATGATTATGTTTGTTGGACATGCATGATTGGTGTTATGACATATGTGCATGATGGATGCTTCATGACCAGTCAAAATGGTCATAGACATGAAGTAATTGTATGATATGGAAATAAGATGAAAATTTTTGAGTATGCATGCTTAATGATTAAATAAGATCACTTGATAAGTTGATGATTAAGAAAATTGGTAAAGGTGGTTATCAAATGACATAGTCAATGAATATGGACTGTTGCGTCTAGATTAATATTATACGAGTGTGTGTATCACATGTATGATAACATGCAAATGCTATATTCGTGACCAAATTAAAGATGTTTAAGCGTTAAATGGATGCCATGTTGTATGTCCTTGATGTTGTATAAACGTGTGAGGGTTTATGGTTGACCAAGGCTTGGAAAATAGCCTAAGTGTTGGCCACACGGGCAGAGACACGGCCGTGTGTCTCAGTCGTGTGGGGAACATGGCCTTAGCACACGGGCATATGACTTGGCCGTGTGAACCTATTTCATCGCTGACGTCATAAACAGAGAGTTACACGGGCCGAAGACACGGGCGTGTCCCAAGCCACACGGGCGTGTGTGACCACACAGCCTAACCCACATGGGCGTGTGACTCTCTAAACATGGAAAAATATTCTAAGTGTTGTAAAATTTTTAGAAGTTCTTGGTTTAGTCTCGAACCACCCCCGATGTATGTTTTGGGTCTCGTAGGCCCGTATAAGAGACGATATACATGTATTTGAATATTTTGAATTGGTTGAAATTTTATGACCCGATTTTACATGTATGTGTATGTTTAAGCCCAGTAATGCCTTGTATCCTGTCCTGGCGTTGGACACGGGTAAGAGGTGTTACATATCATGTGATACCAATGAGAGGATATCATTTACCCATTTCATGGGCTATGAATTCCATTATTGTGAATAATGCTACGTACTATAGAAGTTGTATACCCAACGCACTAGTTTTTGGTTCCTTATCTATTTGAACTCAGGCTTTTATTTATATCAAAGTATTTGAGTCATGCATACATAGTCTATCATCCACTTAGGATTAAGGTATGTCACACTATGAACGTCACAAGTGAATAAATCTATAAACAGATTCAAGATCTATTCTACTTGGGTCCTATATGATGTACTGACAGTTAAGTTAGTCATATCTATGTCTTTATCTTCTAAGAGTCATCCACTCCAATGCCCAAGAAAGGAATCTCCCAAATTGGACCTGATAGATGACATATTAGTATTTCAATTGATTTTCTCATTTCCGATTAGAATAAAACAAGTTTTCTTTTTGTATTATGAGCCAAATGTGTAATACCTCTTAATGTTAGTTACACATTAGATAACCAGTAATCTAATATTTGCTTCCAATTTTCTTTACTTGCAAAAACCACTAAGTACAATATGCAAATAATATTAATATAATTTATGAATAATTTTATTAAACCAATTTGTTTAAAAAAAATACAAGTATACATAGACAAAAATACTACACTTAGGGCACTAGATCCAACAGTTGCGACACGACATGTCTTCTCAAGTTAATCTAGAAGAAGTTGCATGCCTTTTCGAAGTTCCTTGTTCAACAATTGCAAAAGCTATTGGTAGGATTTTCCAATTACTGTCTTATGTAATGACTAACAACAAGTGATGCTCATATCTCCTATACATGAATATACCATCAACTTGGCTAGTGACAATACCAAAACATTTCAATGCATGGCTTGAATGCCCAAAAAAGACGATGGAAAATTATTTTACCTTGGACCATTTGATTTCCATGATATGTAGGTTTCGTTTGCAAATCGATGATTGTACTTGGGATGTACCGATTCAGTACGCACAATCATTGTCAAAGATCTTTATATGATTTATCCCACCAATTATGCATTTTTTTTTCATTGCCTTATGTTTTGCAACTCATTCCTTGTAATAAAACACAGTGTAATTATAGTCACTACTGATATTAGCAACCAAAATCAGTACAGAAATCCTAGGATTTGCTTTTACCATATGTAAGACAACATCAAAGATAAGATCACAATCCAATTTCGGATAATCTTGTGACATACCTCCAACAACACAAGTATGTGGAGCATCATATTTCTTTCTCATCTTCTTTCTCACTAATGCCATGATTTTCCATGGACATCTACTATCACGCATTACGCACTTCGCCTCATATTTCTCGCTTGTAATTTAGTAACATGGAAATTGACCCCATGCTTTATGTTATACCGCTTCGCTATAGCAACATCTTTGAAGGAAAACTCCATTCCAACTTGTAAATTGCCAAAATTTATAGAAAAACTCACATGGCCTGGTCTTCTATGAGGAAGTTTAGGAAATTATAACCCATTTTAAGCATCAATGTTGACATTAAGCATGCAAAATAAAGGTTCATACACCATAAAATATGGTTGGGTTCATTCAACATTGCTCGGACCTTCATTGTCAGAATCACTCCGCTCTAGTTCAATAGGAACGGCCTTTAGTTCAGAAAATAATACAATTTCTAAACCATCGATCCCTGACTCTTAAACTAGATCCTCATCGGATTCAACTTCCACCTCATTCTCAACTTTCTCTTTATTATCAATTTCCTCTTTGCTATCAACCTGAGTTGTTGAACCATGTACCGGATTGGATGTCCCTTCGTCAGTGCAAGTGGTAGGGAGAACATCATTTGTTCTACACAACCCTACGTTAAAACCAATATTATTTATGAGATTGCCCACCCACGTAACTTGATGGCATACCTACATAAGTGTTTCTAGCATAGGACAATTACGTTCCAAAGCTGAAATAGAAGGATGAAACTGGAACGATGGAAATGTGCAAGCATACACAATCGCAACAAGTAATAAAGTGACAAGTAAATGTCGAGTTATCGTACCCACAGAGACTGTTAAAAGAATTATTTATGAATGCAATTTAAAACACTTTGGTAAAGAAAAATATTTTATTTTGAAGAGGTGATTAAAAACTAAAATTTTAACAAAGTAAAACAAATAAAGTTCCTATGCACGATTTCAAAAAGATGATTTTAATTAAGATGACATAATTGTGTTAGATTAATTACATTTCTTAACTTATAATTATTAAAATCATGTTTATATTGTTACGAATAAATTCACGGTAACTCAGTAATTCGCTAACTTATGAACACACTCACCTACCAAAATCCATTCATCTCTTGACTATATCTCTATGTCAATTCAACCGATTAAACAAATTTTAATAGGCAAATGTGTTAGTGCACATACATACTTATGAAGTTAAAATAATCTCTTGTACATATCTCTATTCCAATTCAAACAATTAATCCAATCTCATAAGCACATAAAAGATTACGTGAGGTAACAATGTATTTCTACCTTGAAACAGTTTAATCACAATAATCTTGCAAATTATGCAAGGCAAATGTATCGTTAGATATCGTTGCTAATTTAACCCTCAACTACCTTAGATGATTAAACATGCACTGATTAAGTATCATGTCAATTAATTACAATTTCAATCCGTTTAAATAATTAATTCATTAGTTACCTTACAATTGTAATGCAAGAATAACTTAGTCATGGTTTTACTTAATCAAACATCTTACCGAGGCCTATAACAACACAAACACAATTTTAATAAATTAAGTAGATGAAATGCAATCAACCTAACACGAATTAAATTTAATCCATATCAATTAAATTAAACATTTCAACATCACAAATATTCATAGACATGTTCATCATAACAATAACAAAAATTAAAAGGACAGGGAACAAGAATCAAATCTAGTGTTTCTCTGTGGCTCTTTCCTTCTCCGCTTGTTCTTGTCGAACCAAGGCTGATACAAACACTTTAATGCTGCTCCAAATGGTGGATGAATGACTCTTTTTCAAGAGGTGAAATTGGCAAGAGAATAAAGAAAAATGGATGGGAAATGAAGAGAGAAAATTGAGAGAGAAGAGAAGAGATGAGATGAGAAAGTTGAGGTGTGTCTTCAAATGAGCAGACAAGAGGGGTTTTTATAGGTTGAGAGGGCTGCTAAAAATAGCCAAAATCAGCAGCCAAAGAGCCCTCCCATGGCCAGCCACACATGTGGCAAGTTTGAAGTTTTCAAACTTGCTATATTAAGGTAGGGGCAAATCTAGAAAGGCACAAATAGTGGAGGGTTTTGTTTGCAATTTGAAAAAGTATTCATGGGCCATTTTACAAGCTAATTAATCAGCCAAGAAAGCTGATTGGGTCAGCATGTGGGACGGTTTTGGGCTGCCCAGTACTCGATCGGTTCGGTTTTTCTCGGTTCAGCTCAATTGGGCCACTTTTCATAATTAATTAATAATAATTTATTTAACCAAAATTAAATTGAATATAAATTAAAATTAATTATATTATGAATTAATACACATAATTTGGACCGACATAGGCTGAAAAATTAATTTGCCTTGATGCTTTAAAATTGTTTCTTGGTTTTGCGCTTCTAGGGGTGTCTGCCAAGCCTTTTTTCGCCCTTTGTGCAAATCTATCAACAATAATCAAAATTACTTATAAAATTAATTAAAATTCATTATGTTAATAATTTAAGTACAAAATGATTATTTTATAATAATTATATATTTTTCGACAAGAATTTTACCGAACTTGCATGAACTTGAGTTAAAAAGGGTATGAAAAAGTGTGTATATTTTCGTGTTTCTAGAAACCGAGGAATGCCTTCCCAATGATGATTCAGGAATTCCCTAATACAAGCTTTGCAACAATATCATGAAACCGCCATACAATCATGTAGTTGGACTTTCTACTTTCTGTTCTTGAAACAAATTAACTAGAATTGTTGTTGAACTTAGACCATCTTCCTCTACATCGATGAACTAGGCATATAACTCTAGTATAGCATTTCTAGTTGAGCAATGCACATCAACCATTGACTCGACATCCATATCACATTTGAGTTCAAATGTAGCATACTCATTAACCAAATTCAAACAACAACACCAAATTTACTTATTTGAACTAATTTACTTTGTTGGGTTGATTTTTCAACTTTAGATTTTTTTTTTTTTAACATCAACAATCTTCTCCTCAACATGCAAATCTACTCAAAATTTAACTATGAAAACCTATCCATATCAATCTTTATTTTATAGAAAAACTCTACCACCAGATATGAAATTTTTTTCAAATTGTTAGAAAAGACAGGACATGACTCACAAATTAGAAAAATGTGTCTTGTTAGAAACTTTTTTTTTTTAAGTTTTTCTTTCCCAAGATTCCTGGGTATTCTTGTGACCTGAAAATTTTGCCATGTAAAAGACTAGACAAACTGCAAATTTTATACCAAAATTCTTGGGTTTCCACAAAATTATTAAACTTTTCTCGATTTTTTTCAAATTTCAATCCAACAACCTATTCTTTTTAATATAATGGCTATTTTTTTTTCAAATTAACAATTTTTTTAGAAAGTGGTTGTTGATGTGGAAAGGAGGGAGGGGGAAAGCACGTTTTTTCCACCTATACCCAAATCAGTCTATTTTTCTAAATTTAAAGAAATGTGGCCTATTTCCCTCATTTTCAAATAAAAAGGGCATTTTTGTCTAATTTTGCATAATCTCAACCATTATATGATTATTAAGTAAGTTAAAGTTAGTTATCAAAAGAATATTTTTGTGAAAAGATGAGAATCATCTTTACTTTTTCTTCTACAATCGATGCAAACAAAGAAAAGAAAAGTTTCATGCTCTCATTCCCCTTATGCTACGAGCTCTCCATAGTAAGTAAATGTGAATGTCTTTGAATTTTTGATGGATTATTAGCCTAATTCAATAGTCAAGTAAGACCCATTCAATATACATGATAACTACTAAGGTTTTTCTTATTTACTATTATTGGAAGCTTAGAAAACTAAGAGATAGAAAGCTTGAATTATGAATGTAAATTTGTTTTTAAGCTTGATTCATGGAAGAAACATGTCAACAAGATGATCTGTCACAATTTGTAGTAATAGATTAGAGTCATTTCGGCACTTAATGAGCTTGTTTTCGAGCCATTTCAGGTTATTTAGCCACATTTTCTATTTTTAGTAGCTTAGAGTTAATTTTAGTAAAATAAGTATTTTTACACTTTTTTTAGTGTTCCGATGAACCGTTTGGCCAACTCGGGCCTAAGGCAGGATTAATGGGATACTTGAGTGTGTAGGATGTCGTTCCAGGCCAAAGAACACAAAGGACAACGCTAGTGTCACAACACCAACATGCAGCATCGCGACACCGAACATCAAAGCTACCAAGGCTAAAACAGACTTGACGTCATGACGTGGGGTTCCTTGACGTCGTGATGATGTTACAAAACCCTAGATTAAAGCAGTTGTATTTGACTTTTCATTAGTTAAACCCTAATTATTTCAAGGGTATTTTAGGCATCTTGTACTCCAATTTTAATATATAAAAGTTGCATTATAAACATATGGAAAGGGAGATCGACCTAGTTAGACAGCTTTTCTTATATTGTTTTATCTACTTTTTAGCTTAAGTTTTATGTTCATGTAAACGAAGTTCTTTCTATTCGGATATGAAGACGATTGGGAGTAGAGATTACTCTAAAACCGTACTTCTATCTATTCATAAGCATTTTCTTCATTATTTTCCTTTATTCATTTATTTATTTCATTAACCTGATCAATTGATGTTTGTATGAATGTTGGGATTAATTATTGTGCTTTATTCATATTTTACATGATTCGGTTTCTTAACTGGTTTATTGATTAAATAATTATTTATCTAAAATTGGGTTTTTGTTCAAGAGTACTTAGTATACTAGGAAGTGATGACTCTAGTACAATATCTAGATAGGTGAGACTGAGAGGGTATCATGTCGAGTATACCTTATGCCAAACGGTGAGACCAAAAGGGTATCCATATGCCTAGGTCAGACTGAGAGGGTATCTTAAGTGGTAATCCTTAATGATGATGAGCCCGAGAGGATATTCTTAGCTAAGGATGGTAAAGCACTCAGTTAAGGATAATTGGTTTCCTAGTTGATAATTAGGTATTTAATCAATCTTAAGCTGGGAGCTCGCATCATTGACACTAGGAATAGGAAAGTCCATTAGGCTATTTTAGGTTAATTAATTTAATTATTTTAATTAACATTTTAATTCTACATCAACACTACTAATTCGTGACTCAGTTAGATTAATAATTATTTTTGGTAATTAATTTAATAATAAATTTCTTCAGTCTGCAATTTCTTGGGTACAATCCTTGGAATACTTTCCAAGTGTTTCGTTGTAAACAAAACTATATTACAATTTGACATATTCACTTGTAGATACCATACTTAATTATATATCTTTTATTTGCAATGTTTACACTCTCGACGTTCGCACATCGAGAGGCGGTCATAAGGTAATGGGTTTAGTATATATTTATTCAAATAACCATTGATGAGTTTTTGCATATTTGAGAGAATTGATTAAACTTTTTGTGTTATATAAGTTTTTAAATAATTTGGGACTCCTAGATTATAGTTTTAGAGTCAAATCGAGATTCGATCACGGAAATTTGAGTAACGAAATTTTCAGACATTAGGGTTAAAATGGGCCAAAAAGAAAATATGTATAACACGTTTTATTTTTAAATTTTGTATATTTGATAATGAGAAACTAATGTTGTTTCTATAATTGTATCTTTGAACAAGTCTAAATACGAGGACAAAATGTCAAGGGACAACGAAAAGGCGAGAACGAACAACAAACAACGAGGAACGAACAACAAACAACGAGTCCGATTTATGCTAACATATTTTTTTCATCACATAAGATAATTAAATATTTGGCTTGTAAATTCATTAATGTTAATTGTTGTTTTGGTTATGATTTATAATTATTGATTAAATCTTTAAATTGTTGGATTAAATGAGAAATGAATGAGAAATTTTTGTTGATATGAGAACCTAAAATAAGTTGATAATTACGCATGCGTGAACTATATATACATATGATACCTTGAAAGAAAATATATTGAATTAAATGAAATGCAAGGAGTAAATGGCAAAATATTAATGTTTTGTTTTACGGGTGGTAAGATGTAATTCAACCTTGATATCTTGTTGAATTCTTGTATATATCTAAATTTGTGCTCACATAATTTAATTTCAATCAATGCTTTCATAGATAGTTAACTGTAACCGAATAATATTGACATCAAACATGATGTGAGGTACTTATGAACTTAACTATTCGATTTTGAATGCGATATGTGGAAGTACATATATATGTATGTATACTTGAGATTGTAATATCACATTATGGTCACGTTAAGTAATTTGATTATAATGTGTTTGATAAATTTTTAATAAATAATAATATTTTATTAATAGTGCCGAATAGAGTTACGAGTACAGTTGGTATGCCATAAGGTTTGTTTGATAAGTGAGAGATCCAACACTTAATGCATGTTATATTTGATCCAACGCTTAATGTGTGTTATATTGCAATAGTTCTCTAATTCCTTGAGGGTCGAGAACATGTCACTAGCTCAATTCCCTAAGGGTACGAGCGTATTCTGGTGTGGTTGATGGGATCGATGCATTTATGTTCGATTAGCACATCAGTTCATATATTAGTGTGTCGATGGACTGGTCCGTGTATCATCCTCAAATCCAAGTCAGTTAAAAAGGCTAAACTAATAAAATGATCATGATATATATATATATATATGATATTCAATTATATTATAAAATGAATATTGAGATTGATTTGAGGTAAGTTTAACAAGACGTTAATACCCTGAGGGTGCCTTATTATCGAGATTAATGTCATTGATATTAAGTTATGACTAATTGGTGTAATGTTGTATATATACATATATAAATTTCTTATTTTTCACATAATTGATTATATATTGAATTCAAGTTATGTTAGCACCACATATTTTTAGTAGATTGAAGTCTTAAAAGTATTCAGAGGTAACAGCTCAACTCAACTTGGACCATACTTGTACTGTTATTTATTTTTATGTGTAGTTAATGGCATCTACCTATGTCGAGTATTATGGTCTAATATGAATTTGGTATGTTTTTGCAATAATGGGCTTATAATATTTCTTGAGTTGAATTTTAATGCTTGAGAAGTGATTGAGTTGTATGAACTTAATGGTTAAATCCTTTATTTAGATTTGTATGGTTGAGGTGTATTGATTGCTAGGTTGTTAGAATGTTGATTATGTTTTGGTTAGTTAAATCTGTGCAATTGATATTGGATTAATGTTTGCGTAAATTAGGTGTGAAATAATTGGTGTTTGTGCTTTACAATGCTTATTTTAGGCATTTCTATAATAATGTCTCAAAAAATTAAGAACATGTTTCAAAACCTCAAGTACATAATTGATTATTTGATGCATCTCACAAAATTTCGGTCTTGAGACTAAACAAATAAATCTTGAGATAACATGACTCAAGTCTCAAGATAAGAGTTTTTTGTATCTCAAAACAAACACATAAAGCTAAATTAATAAAATAAGGGAGATAAGTCTCAAATCACTAGTGGATTTTGATAAATAGAATTAGGATTCAAATCTTAATTCGGTACTTAATTTTGCTTAATCCCTAATTGCATTAAAAAAATCATTTGAGATTTGTTAAACATGCATTAAATAATATCATTTGAGATTATTTAAACATGTTTATGTGTATAGTTGAACTTGTAAAGAATTTATTTTGTTTGAATGCTAACTTACTTGGTAATGAAAGTAGTTTTAATTAGAGTTGCTTCAACGACGTAATGTATGTTATGTATTCGGATCCGACACTGTTTTGAGTGCAGGGTGTAACAAATTCCATACTAACATTTGTTGAAGAAATTATAAAAACATCGGACTCCCTGGAAAGACTTCGAATTTTAACAATGCTGCTTAATTACATGTATCGAATGCATATTTGGATACAAGTATATAAGAATTTGACAGTCCAAATACACGTAAAACAAAAACTTGAAATAATTGAATATACTCACATGGTATACATAACTATACAACACTTTCAAATACGTCCGAGTAATACAGGTTTTTAGTAGGGTAACTAACCTCACGGGGATGTTCCTGTAGGGCTCACTTTACAAACCTCCGCGTTGAATCCACAATCCATTAGAAGCAGCAGCCATGCCCTTTGTTGTTCGGAGAGTTGATCTCTAGGGCCCTTAACCTCGACGAGTTTGGCTTCACCTTTGTAGTCCCCATGGAACCGCCAGAGCAACAAATCGGGCATTCCACTCAACCAACTGCGGTAATCCTGAGCGAGATGTCTACATAGAGAGGCCAAACAAGGACCTCTGATACATGAAACGGCTGCTCGAAGGTCAGAAAGGGAGTGTTGGTCCCAACTAACTCCTCTACAAGCTGTTCCCATATGCAATTCCCATGATGTTATGAGAATCTCTTCAGCCAAACCATCGTGGATTTTTTGTAGTTGGGGCTCGATAAGGCTCTTTCTTGCCAGATAAAAATGATCAGTATCCATATCCAATGGAGCAGTCTGTAAAAGGAAATATTTACTTATCTAAGAAACACACACAAATTTAACACATAATTCTTCCCCACACCCCCTTCAAACAAAAAAAAAAGTGAAGAAAATTTTCAGAGAATTTGAATTGGTTATTAAGCCAAAGCTATGTACTCTTTCAAATGTTTGTTAGTTCCCTTTAATCCTATATTGCTCCTGCTTTTGTTTTATTTTTTTAAGTAGCTGTTTTAAAACATTCGGATAAGGTATATGGATGACTCTCCAAAGACCTTCCAAGTACATGGAAATACTTAAAAGAAAATTAAACATATTTGTACCTAATAACTCTCTCATCCGAGTAATATGGCTTTTGTCTTCAAATATATATGTATTCGAAGCAATCATGTTGAAGGATATAAATGGCATACTAGTATGTTATCATTTAAAGGGCGGAGAAAGTTTCGAGTTTCAGATTCTGTCTCATCACCCTTCCGATTGTTGCGATTTATAACAGCTAAATTCACTGGCAAGTCATGTAGTTGAATATCTTGTCATCTCATAATCATGTTCATAGTAATTTATATTTATACAAATTTTGATATGTTAATAAATCGTGTTATATAAAATTTTAAACATTCAAATATTATTATCTTTATCATGTTTTAGGTGGTCATGTCGTATCATGTACTCAGAATGAACCAAGCAACACAACCAAAATTTTCAAAGTGGCATTGCAATCAAATCAATACGTAAGCATGAAGAAACACATACTTGCATGTAACGAATTACAAAGCATCACCGACTTGCAAAAGCAATTCAAAATATTGTGTTTCTTTAATGACTGACATTGAGCATTGTACCTGGAATCTGGTGCGGAAAACATTTGGTACATCTGAAAATAAAATATCCCACATGAGAAGCCCGAAGATAGTCATCCATATACCACTCTCCGTATGGACACCCTGCCATCCACCTTCTGTTGCATAATACTGTAGAGCTAACTGTTCTACTCCACATTGCTCCCCATCTTCCCCATAGAACCGGCTTTTTCTACCAGCTTCACAGTTCAATGGTCTCCCTTGAATATGAACCTGTATGTCTCAGGATGAAAACTAATATAATTAGCTAAGTACAATGTTAGTTGGACTCTGGTGAGAGTGCCAAACATGGATGTGTCCAAGATTTTCATATATTTCGAGAGTCATTGGAGGATCATATCCCATACCCATGTCCATATATGAATCAGACACGGCACGGGTATTTCAAGGAAAATGAATCTAGGTTAAGCATACTTCGAAACTTCTTAAGTGCACAGCTCAAGGAGCAAAACCAACACAAGGAAATAGTAATGAGTACCTCTATTATCTTCCTCTTAAGAGATTCTGAAAAGCTTGGAGTTTTCCAGCGCCTAGGTGGTTTTGCCAAGCGAAGAACTCGCCTTTGTAGTGCCATTCTTGAACCGGCACGAACCCAAGGATCTAATAATCCAGCCTCAGCGACTGAAAGACTCTCATTGGGGCAGCCAATATGCTCCAAATCAACAGATAATCTTACGGTCCAATATCCCCTTCTTGTATCACAGGTGAAGCAATCAAGCAATCGCCTTAGTAAATGTATCGCATCCTTGTACCTGAGACAAGACAATTATAAAAATATTTTTAAAAAACCCAACATTTGTCTTGGATGTGGCTTTTTTCTTATGCATCAAGATCATTAACCAGGTTAATGAAAGTAGCACTATGCTCGATGAAATTTTACGGTTCACTTATGAATTCTCGTAGTAGTTTATTCATTGTTGGATCATTGATGGTCACTTTATTGTCTACCACTATCACCACCCAGCCAACGTTGCTACTTTAGCCATTTGCTACCACTACATCCAATTGCAGTTAGCAAAATGTTAATTAATTTTCATTTTTCTTAAAATACCTGGGTTGGACACTCATGTCCAACGCATATCCAGAATACAGGAATGGGGATATGACCTTTAAGGGACTCCAAATACATGAAACGGGTTGCACAAAACTGAACATATTTGTACTGAACAAAAACTTGTATATGACACTCACACTCGAGTTTGAGTACCATAGAATAATACAATTGCTACTATTACTACTACACTCTTGCTACTGTTACTATCCAACCAAAACCATCTTATTTTGAAATAAAAAAATCTTTTAAGTGATCATTGATGGTTGTGCGCATAAATCATTCAATCAAACAATGGCAAAGCCTAGAAAGATAAAGAATTTAAAAGATAATTAGTTCCCTGTAATGTCATCTTAATAGACAAGAGATAAGTCAAAAAATGATAAGGGGCATTTCATTTTTACTTATACCAAAGAATCATGTTCCATACCTACGTTCACACTCAAGGAAGGAAATTCCAAGCAAGATTACTTTAGAATACACCCATGATGCTGAGAAGCATGATCGAAATATAGCCATTAAATCAGGACTTGTGGAATCAATCAATTTCTCGGGACAGCAAGATATACGGGAATCAGCTATCATGATGCATCTTAAAACCAACTCAAAGTTGTTTTCATCAAGAGACTGATCAATTACTTGAGCCACTTCAATGGCCTGCAACACATTACAATTATATGTGGCAAAGGGCAACAAAATTTCAACTGGTATAATCAAATAGAGAGAAATCAAGACCTCTTCATATGCAAGTAAGTCACTTTCATTCGAGAAAATATGTTCTAAAATTATGCAGTTGTAAGTAGGATACTTGACAATCCCGAGATCCACCAGTAGGAATGCCGACAGATCCTGTTCTCCATTTAGGAAGAAAAGCCTCTGCAGTACGAAACAAGACTCATTATATTAAATTGTTAAACACCATAGGGGTATCACTGCAGTATTCTGGGGCAGAACTAGTACAAGCACCTCAGCACGCCAGAAAAGGGATTCAGCTTCTGGAGATGCCCTAATACAAATCTCGGTTCTCTCCCAAATTAACCGTTGTAGAACAGGGCTGCAAATTATATACCAACAGTAATAAGTCAGAATTAACACATACAATTGGGCTTTTGCAAACTACATAAAATGGATGAATTGTTGCTATGAAATAATATTTACCATGATCCACCTTTATAGCAGGAAAGAAGAGATGCAATAAGATTTTGCTTTCTTGAACCTTGATTACATTTCTGAACACTCAACAGAATACAGAGGACCATCAAAGAAACAAAGTAAGAAACACATACTTGATACCATAAGGGTTAATAGAAGCTAAAACCATGGGTGTACTGGACTATTACATAGAATTTCAGTCAACAAATGACTACTTAGAATAACAGGAAATGAGGAGCACAAAACAAAAAAATTGTTTTGATGATTAAAATAGCCAAGCAACGCCCTGACTTTTAAAACACTAGTATTGTGTTAGAAGTGTGTGCTACTCCTACATCCTAAACAAAAAAGAGGTGACAAAGAACAATTAGTGCAACATAAGGAAAAGCAGCTAGTGCAAAAATAGCAGGCAACAACCATGCTTTCAGAAATGTGGTTCTCTGAATCTTATCTGAATTGCGAGACTAACAGATTAAGCCATGCCATAAGGATTATTCTAACAGAAAATAAGATGCTTAAAATACCCGATTTTGCACAGATCTACTAAAATAAGAAAGCCAAATTGAGATTGGAAAGGCAACATCTATTGCAAACCTTGAACTCATGACTGAACTAAAGAAATGAGGCTAGTATCAATGTTCGATCTAATGCATTTATTTACTTCTTAAAAATCACATCAATAAGTTTAGGCGAGCGAAGGATAACCAGTAGTAGGGCCAAGGCATGGAACTGTTGGCAGTGGCAATCAAACCTGAGCTTTACAAGCAAAGCATCTGATCCCTACCAACTCAACCTACGCCGTTGGCAAATCCAAATTTCCATATAATTGTTACTGTAGTGAATAGATATAAAATGTTTGACCCGTATCTGTCCACACAGCAGATCTCTTAATGTGTAGTCATCAGAGGCCAATCCATTAGTTTAGGAGCATAAACTATGGAATCAACCAAAATTAGGAAGACCCAACCAAAATGCTCCATTTCCTACTTGTAGTATATTCAAACTTAAATGTGCTTTAACTACATGTTGACCTCAAATCATGCTTGTAAATAATGATGAACAGTAAAACTACAGTCATTCTTTAAGAGAAATATGATGGGATAAAGGCATAAATGTGGTGCTACATTAATTCAAGAAAACATAAACAGTTGTAAAATATATGCAATAAAAATCGGAATCTTGCATAAGAGTAGCTTAGCAGAAATCAAAGAGCGCACCTAAGAAAAGCCCAACTGTTTGAATTAGATCACCATTTTCATTGATTTATATGAACTTCTTACCTAACTGTTGGAATTAGATCACCATTTTCATTGATTTATATGAACAGAAGATAATAATATGTTTCAATTTCATTATCATATAGATACAGCTAGATAATTCACTATCAGTGCTTTAATTCTGTAGAAAATGTTGATTCATATGTTCAAAAACATACATAAACAGATACAAAAGTTCCAATAAAGAATAATCAAAGTACAAAATAAATTATTTAGAGAAAATCCTAGTTGATTGTTCATGATCCAATAAACCCTTTTGTAGTAGAATTTTAGTAGCATCATAGACATTATGGTAAAAGAAAAAGAAAGAAGTCGATAAGAAATATTGACCTCTTCAAATTGAAGACCAGTTCTGTTTTTTTTCCTTCCATTTTTTCTGTTTTCATGGGGCAATGCAAAGCTCAACTTCCTTATATGTTTTCTCAAAATAAAAAAATTGCAAATATTGTATGGTCATTGGCCAACAACATCTACACATGATAATAAGAAAGTGGAAAAGGAAAAGAACTTTAAGCTAGAAATTCTAGTGAGTTGTTAGATGACCATAGTGGCAGATGATTTGGCCAGTGGCACATGACACTAGTATAATAATAATAATTACATTCCAAGCATAAAACACTACAGCAGGATAAAAAGAAATGCTTTTACAGAGTATAGATTTGCTATAGTGCCACAAAGAACAATAGGAAGTAGACATAAAAAATCCAAACCTTTCTAAGTGTACATAAAATGTCACGAAGCTCAGAAACAGTGAGCAGACTCAAAAGGTCCTTCATTTCATCATCATGTAGTTTAGTTGTATCTTCAAAGAGATATAGATAGCCAGTTGCTGCAATGTCACATAAATAAGTTTTTGCTGTCAGGAAAGACTTTGGTATAGAAATAGGAATAATTTTAGTAAACTTAAATTACCAGACAGCTCCTTGACAGCTTGTTGAGGATTACATATTTCAGGGTACATAATGGTAGACAATCGAAACCAAGGTCCTGAATTTTAAAATAAAATAAAAATAAAAATAAAAAAGCATGACAATGAAATTTATTGACCATGGAAACAAATGCGTAATTTTGGACAATGTAAATTAGTAGGTTGACAACTTCGTATAGCACAATGTCAAAGACTTCTTATACAAGTATCACACATGCATATTTAAAGACAAAGAAAGAAAAACCATCCTTATAGAGACTGTGGATCTCCATTTGAATGGCTAGGGTTGAAGACACAATCAAGGCTGTTTCTGATGACAAATAGTCACTGAGTAAGCACAAATAAACTCAAAATGGAAAAGAATCTTAGTAGCTTTTAACAGTTTTAGCTGTTTACATCATCTATTGATAGTAAAATGAACTTAGAGATTGTGAGGGAGACGATATTATACAAACTTAATATTGTAATACAAAACCTTTCCGTGTATAAAGTCGAACAAAAAGCCTCTGACTATCCACTGATAATGAAGTGAATGATTCTGCCAAAAGATGATATAGACATTAAAACCAAGTAGAACTTTAAATGACAGGAAAAAACGGAAACCAAGAATTTGAAGCGGTACCGATGAATTTCTTTTCATCTTTTGTGAAAAGGTGAGGGCTACTAGTTAGAACCTCCTTTAGTAACAGACAAAAATTTTGCTGATATTTTGTCGTATGAGGTGGGTGGTTCTTTGCAAATTCAACTACTTGAAGAGCTTTTTGCCACAAATGTAATGCCTCAAATTCATCACATCCTTTTTTACCATTAAATATACTGTTCTGACACACAATCTGAATTGGAACAGCATCAAGAGAACGTTTAGGAACAGATATCACATATCCCTGCAAGAAGCCTAAAGTGAGATGAGAAGAACTAGAATCTTATCAGTTTCCATTATTTTAACAAATTTAAGAGTGTGACAATTTGATTGATTAAAAGAGTATGACTAAATAAATACTTCTTAAGAGAGAAAGAGAGAAGAATATATGATAATACCAACATTTTCATTAAGGTGATTATCTACTACATAAATCAATTATATAGCCATTTCTTTAACCAGGTATATGTAGCCTATTCAGAATTACATAATCAAAATGTTTCGAGAAAAGCATGTCACAGATGTATTTTCTTCCCAAAACTTCAGAAGCTTGTAAAAATGAAATGTTCATGATACATGTGGGATGTTTTAAAACCATTACAGTTAAAGATGCCAACACAGGGAAGAAAGGGAGGAAGGACGATGACTTTTAAGAAGTTAATCTAGGATTCTTCAAACAAACACACCCAAAAATAAATACATAAATAAATAATAAATGGAATCCTAGCCAGTTGATTGAGAACTTAGGTCCCTAGAGTGATAAACCTCCACTGTGACACATTTGGCACTTAGGTAGAGGAATCAAATTAAATGAGTGTAGAGTTCTTTTTTTTCCCTTTTACCTCTTATCAGCTTTTCTACTACTCTTGAATGATAACAAATAATTTCTGACACCTCATTTCCACTGGACTTACTTTACCTACAGGTAGGTTGAGGTTTTCTGAACATGTTAGTTTATTCACACTCTTTCCTTCAGTCCCATTTAAAAGGAGTTATTAATTCATGTCCTTCCCTTATTCATTTTATAGTTCATTCAATACTATATATATGAACATTACATTCATAAGAGTAGCCATGCTGAAAAAAAAACTGAACATGTTTCTTTTGAACTACATCACCTCAAAGCTCAAGCAGTACTTTTCAATCAGAGGAGATAAATACTGAGCTAACTCTAGAGGGAGATAACCAAGCACTTTACAGCATGCAGAACTTGCAGAAAGAACCTGATTAAAATAAGAAAACAAGGTGGTATTAGTAGTTTTTCCTGCCCCCCCCCCCCCTCCAAAACAAAAAAAAAAGGGAAAGAAATAAAAGGTCAATATAGTACTATGCAAAATGCAAAGGCAAAAGCAAGAGAACCTTGATAGCATTTGAATCCTTAATATTATCAGGGTCTCTCAGAAGAGATATGTTTGCCCCTAGATTCACCTCTTTTTCATCACTAAACTTACGACCGACAATAAAAGTATCAATAGCCATCCCAGATATGCTGTCCACAGTTCCATCCATATGATTTCTGGACTCCTCATTATCAGTGGACAATGCAGAAAAGTCAACCATGGTGTTTGCCCTTCCATCACTGATTGGATTTTCTGCTGAACCAGCCACATCAATTTGTTTAACACTCTCAGTATGTGGCAATTGTCTGCGCTGATCATGGCTTTTTTCTTCTCTTGGATCAATCTTCGAGAAGCAACGAGTGACATTCTCTTCATAGTCAGAACAATTCTTCCTAAGGTCACTACTGAGCAGCTGGTCTAATTCATCCGAGGAAATTTGAAGCTTTGATTGAGAACAACCAAAGTTTAATTCAAGAAGTGTCCGCTGTGTCAGCTTCCGCTTGGTTCTTCTAGAAAGACATCTATCTGAACCCATTAAGTCATATTAGCAGATATAAAATCAAATAAGAACAAAAATGTAATGCCTTTAAATTGAATTGAGTATCCAAAACAGGCACGTGTACAACATGACTATGTTCAATTTTTCAAGTATTTGATGAGTTATTGAAAGGTCATGTCCTTTCATTCTTATTCAAATATACGTTGGATGGTCGGATACAAATACATGAGAAAAAATGAAGAGTATGAAGGCCATTTCCCTATATCCATATCTGAAACCAGACTGAGATACATGAAGAAAATTAGGTCTATTTTTGGAAATGTATGACACGAATGTCGGGCATGGATACATGAGGGGAAAAGAGCAGTAGGAGACTCGGGGCAATATATATAGCTAGCCAATAGCATTGAAAACAAGAGAAAAGGAAAATACCCAGATGAGAATTGATAGTGTAATCTTCACCACGAACTTTGCTCCCACAAACAGGGCAAGTTACCAAATCAGAACTGGATATTTCAACTTTGCCTTTGGAAGATTCAGTTTCAGTCAAGCCTCCATTTTTATCAGACAATAGATTCAAAGAGCTCTAAAAAATGTATAATCAACGTCAATTTTACCTTTCTATAAGATAAGAGCAAATAAAAGGAAAGCGAGAGAGGATTACCCGGATAGGCGAAGAGAGAATAGACTGATGGTTGGGAAGAAAACGGCGGCGCTTGCCGATCAATCTGCTTAAACTTTCTCTTCCAGTTAGCATTTGCAGCAGATAATTTCATATCAGTTTGCCGTAATTATGTGCAAGTTCGCCATCAATTTGAAACCCTAGCTGGCTAGTTTCCCTCCTAAGATTGGCGGCGAATCTCTTACTCCCGCCAAATCGGGGTTATTTCAGTGTGATACTTTGATGATAATAACGGGCCGTTGGTTGGAGAATGGGTGCTTCGAATATAGGCAAGATAAGGCCTTTGAAGATAATAACAAGCCGTTGGTTGGAAAATGCGTCTCATTCAGTACCGACATTCAGTACCCAATTGATGTAATCGGTCAAGTTTAACGTCATGTGCCTATATTGTATGTACCTGTTCGACTGTATCCGCTGTTTGAAAGGTATATTTGAAACATATGTCGCACAGTAGGGCGTTAATAGTGCTTAAGTTGTTCAATTTTTGATGGAAAATATGTTAGACGAGCTCGTAACCTATCGATAAATAGGTACAAGTTAGTGCAATAAAATAATCCCGTAGTTGAAAATTTGATGTGTAGTGAATGCATCGTTGGAACTACAAACTCATGTCGATGACTAGATCTCACTCAGTCGTCGAAGGATATTTTTTGTAGCAATTGGATCTCACATGTCGTATACAGTACTAATGATGGGTGCGATCCTAGAGGGATCCGTGACGATAAATCACTAAAAAGTATTCTGGGTCCCCTATCCAATATGACACATATGTCGGGCTGCAGGCAAATAAGGTGGCACAACCGGCTAAAGAAGAAATCTCAGTCATCTGTCGTTTCTCTAAGAGTTATTGCGAACGATATACGTAGAATCTTCCGATTACCGTCCTAAACAATGACAAGCAACAGATGTTGCTGATACATTCGGTATAACCAGGTGCCGTCAATTTGGACCATAGGCTTGCAATGCTGAAATGACTCTCTACATTGCTCAAAGGTCCAAAAGAACTGGTAGAATACTCTTTTTCCCTAGGACCAACTAATCGTCACAGTACCCTGGATGCATTTCAAGGTCAGTTACGGAACCTAGTACGTACTGATCCAATACCTAACACCATTGTCGTAGATAGTTATATGAACCCTCTCCCTCGTGATGCAACTTCTCCATAGCTTTCTGTTTTGCAACCCACACTTTGTAATATGTCGGAGTATACTGGTACTAACTATGTATGTTCGCAATCAGCACCAGTATTTCAATCTGGGGACTGGCTTCACCATCGGTAAAATAATGTCAACAATCATGTCTGAGTTTAGCCTCGAAAAGTCCTAACTTGCACCCTTTGCAACACACGTATGGAGACTGGGATACTTCTTTATCGTCCACAACCCGATTTTCTTATGGTAAGACGCCATGATTTTCCACTTACACCTCCAGTCCTTCATTACGCACTTTCCTTCGAATTTCTCAAAGCGGAACTTCGTGACGTAGTAGTTCACGCCATTCTTGATGTTGTACTACTTCAATGCAGTAAAGAAAACATCTTTGTTAGGGTATCCACTCCAATTTCCAGTACTTGTACATCACGATCTGTACTTGCTTGACCAGGTATTCTGTACGAAAGTTGCGAAAACTCTAAACCACTTTTGGTCGATTATCCAAAAAACTAAAATAATAAATTAACCAATCTTAAATATGAATTAGTGGGATTGATGATAGATACCATGAATTATAATTATAATTAATAATTAATTAATTAACTTAATTAATTAAAACAAAACATGATTAATTACTTTAGTTATTCCTTAATTAAAGTATATATATAAGTTAGTGGGAAAGAGTATTTTTTTATCATCTTCCCTATTGTTGTACCTCCATTGAAGTAGAAAAGAAAGAAAACATTCTACTTTTGACCATTAATCAAGTAAGTCACTAAGCTAATTTTTTTATTATGGAAATTGAATCATGGGGGCTTGATTTAGCTATCCGATGCATTAATTTGTTCAATTTTTAAGTTTTTAGCAAATTTTAATGGTAAAGAAATTGATGAATTAGGCTTGACATTGATAGATATTAAGCTTAGACCCTGATAAGGGCTAAATTGTAAAGCTAATTAAGCTTGTTACATAAACTTGAAACATTAGAGATATCTTGTATTAGTAGACGAACCTAAATATTTCCTTAATCTAATTAGAAATGAGCAAACTGATTGAAAGACTAATATGTCGTTTATCAAGTCCAATTGGGGAGACATTAAAGCGGGTGACTCCCATAAAATAGACATAGATGTGATTGATTGGACTAACAGTACATCGAACAGAACCCAAACAGAATAGGTTCTGGATATGTTTATGGATTTATTCACTTGTGATGTTTATAGTGTGGCATACCTAAATCCTGAGAGGATGGCAGATTATGTATGTGTGACTCATACACTTTGATGTAAGTAAAAGCCTGAATTCAAATAGATAAGGAATCGAAAGCTGGTGCGTTAAGTGTATGACTTCTGTAGTATGTAACATCATTCACAATAGTGGAATTGATAGCCCAAAACATGGGTTACATGGTTGTTGAAAAGTAAACATGGCTATGAGTCGTCTGTCTTTATGATGGATGACTTGATCATTATTTGATAATGATTCACTTTTCATGAAGGAAGATGTAATGGTTATCATGAGATAAAATGAAATCATATTGGGAGAGCGGATATTATCCCAAAGAGATCAATGATATCCTATGAGGGTAACACACTTATGACAAGGTCATTAGACGAACATTGAGTAGTTGCTTTCATAATGGTATGTCATTAAGAAGAGCTCAGTCACGATACTACAGTGGAATGACTTCGTGAATAAATGAGTTTATAATTAATAGGCGAAAAGTCAGAACGTAATTATAAATTACTTGAGTCTCAACTACATATGTCCAACCGGTCCCTCCGCTAACTCGTTGAAACTATAAATGAATTGCGTGATTGAATACAAATGCACGAAATGAATAGAAAAAAGAGAAATCGGAAACATTCAGAAATTATTACTGTTTGCTCCAAAATGGAGAAATGAAATCATTTTGAAATGAACGTAGATTTTCAAATATGAAAATAAAAATGGAAATTTGCAATCCTATATAGGATTACTTAAAAAATGATGGAAGAATGAGTTTATGTTTTTGGATTATTTTGAAGCCCGAAAATGAAAATAAATCATTCAGTCATAGTGAACATGTTGAGTTGTGACATATTGAATGAATTTTCTCGAAATTTTATTGGGGGTAAAATTGTCAAATTTTCATTAGGTAAAATTGGGATAAGAAAATTATTTAACATGTAAATATTAAAGTTTATTTTGAGAAATAGAAAAACTGAATCGGGTTAGATCATATTGCAGAGTACTAGGTCAAAAGACCTAGGAAGTACTCGTAATTGGATCCGATGTAAGAGAGGCCCAAAACACCTCATGTAATGAGATGGGACAGCAAAACCATAGTATCATTAACTAGGGTTGCCTTATATCCTAGATAAACCAGGACATTATTTTTCTAGTGGAAATAAACTTCTACAACTCTACAAGAGTTCTACCTTCTCTTCCTCTAAATAGATAACACCGATAGAGTTATAGAGACAACTTTTGAGAGATTGTTATTCTGTCGAAAAATAGAAAGAATTTATTCTCAACTTATAAAAATATTTTTCATAATAACAATTTTACCGATTTCTATTAAAGAAGAGAGAATTTTCGTTTTCACCCCAAAAGGAATTTTTTTCTAGTTCTTTGTTTTAATTCAATTGGTTCGAGTCCACACTCAAAGCAGTTCGTGGTATGAGAATAGCAGAGAAGATCGTTTGGTTGAAATCCAAAAAAATCAAGGATCTACTTATCTAAAAACACATGTACAAATTTAGTTAAGGTTTATTGTTATAAATATCACAAATCGGGTTGATTTTCAAGATTTTAATTTTTTGCTATGCAAGAAAACAGTTTTCAAACCGAATTTTTTCCAACAGTAACATCCCCCTGTAGCCCCCAGCATATTCCAGTATGGTTCTTCCTGTAGCTATTACAAATAGGATCCTTCATTCTCCAATATCCTCCTGTGTTGGCCTTGGATGTGGCTTGGCATCCACTTCACTCTTAATGGAAGCCTGCAGTCTGGGACTCCCTCACTGAAGCAGTAGAGTAACCTTTTACATATATGGGTCTTTTGAACCCAACATTAGAAACAGCACCAGAAGCTCCGCGCTTTTTCCACTCCCTATCCTTGACCTTATTTCTCTCTTGAATTTTGTCTCCATTCTTTGATCCTTCACCAAAAGAACAGCAAAATCCTAGATCTCAATGGCAAATAACAACACCTTAAGCTCTTCATTCAACCCTCCTTCAAACCTAATACACAAACCTTCTTCATTTGGGACCAAGTTATTGGTGTGCTTACTTAACCTGATAAACTCCTTCTCGTATTCAAATATTGTTATCCTTACTTGCTTGAGCTCCAAATCTTCATCTGCTCGATGAAGAGTCTATTAATAAAATTTTCTCTGAACTTCTTTAGGAAGAATTCCCAGCTCACTTGCTCTCTAGTGACCATGCTGGTTACCGTGGTCCACCATTGATACACCCAATCTTCAAGTAGGGAGATGACACATCTTAAACTCTCGGCTAGGGAGCACTACAGCTTCTCAGTTACTCAACTAACTTAGGAAAGCCAATTTTTTGCCACAATTGGATCATCTTTTTTACTGCCTCTAAACTCTCTGGCACCTTGCTTACGAATGACCTCCACTGAGTCCTTTCGTGACACTACGACAACTGGGATTAGGGGCGCAAGGTTCGTTAGAGGTGCAACTCTTGTCGTCCTCACAATCTCCTTAGGTCTCACCTATTTATCACAATGTTTATGGGACGAGGTTGGTGTAGCTCCCATGTACCTGTTGAACTATTATCTCATGATATGGCCCATCATCTCCATTAGGGCCTCCTTAGCCTCAGTCCCCAAAATGCCCTAACTCATAGAAGGTACAGGGTTGCTAATTGGTGGAGGGGCATTGCTTTCTATCTCCTACCCTTCAGCGTTCCTAAAATTTATTGACATTCTTCTTTCTTTGCTACAATACACAAAATTTGTTAGCAACACTATGAGGGACCAACCCAAATTTATGTAACATGCATTGCGGAGTTTCTAACTAATGATGCTGTAACACTCCATGCCCGACCCGATCATCAGATTTGGGTATGGAGCGTCACGAGTCAAAACTGTTGAGATAACTATACCTTTTAGAAACAAATTTTTCAATTCGATAGGTACCCGCTTACTAGAGTAATGTATCGATATTTTAAAAATGTATATGGTTGAAAACGAATTAATAAAAGTACCATATTACTTTAAAATGTTAAAGACACAAGTAAATATTATTTGGCGGATGCTTAGAAAATATCCACAAACTCGAATAAAATTTTGTATTGAGTTATCACTTGAGCAATAATTTAAAAACTCAACTCACTTTAATCTAATAACACGATTAATAATAAGCTAATGAGGCTAAAAATACCATTCATAAATACAAACTATCATTTCTCAAAATACTAGTTAATGACTTTTAAATGGTGGCTTCTAACAATTATCCTAATTCCCCAACACATACATGTCACACAAAGAAAAACAAAGAAGCTCGCAAATGAGCTGCTAATTTGGCTAATTCCCTGCTATCACGACATTCAACCTAAGAACATAGAAATAATTAGAAGAAACTAGGTAAGTTCGAAAGAACTTAGTGAGTTCCCAAGAAATAAAATCCCACAATAAAGATCATCAGACATTAAGAGATCAGACTTAAACTAACAAACTAGTATGTCATAACTGGCAGATACAACTTTCTCTCTAATCTGAAGTATCCGCTAGCAGATACTCCCACAATCAGACTTAACCTTCTGGCGGACACTATCTATTTTTTAAAAACTCGCATGTGATGGACACGGGCACAACTGCTCTACCTGTACGCCACTTTTGTGGATTACCCTTATATAACTATTAGACATACTGTTTACATTTCATGCAATGTGCACTTCTTATTTTACACACATGCACCCTTTTTCCTACATACTCCCTTCTTTGTGCTAGCTTCTAATCCTAGTTCTGAAGAACCATTTTGCTTGTATCTTTATTCTGCTCATCAGAGTTATTTACCAGTTATAACCTCCATACCCCCTAACATTCCTCCTTGTGATCAAACATATACGTGCTTTCCCGCAAGGTCAAATTTTTCACCAGTCACGATTTGCACTATAGTGTTATACCGGAAGCAAAACATATTATTCTATGTCTTCTTTTATCATCATACGCAACATCCCTCTATTTCCCCCTCACATCAGTCTGGATACGGAGCTTGTGTACCAAGGAAGGAGTATTTACACCATGTATATACTAAACTTTTAGGTCTGTTTAACCGTTTGTACCCTTGCATGCATCGACACCTTATACCACTTACCTGGCTACATAGCGATAAAAGTTAAATGAAATGTCACAGATAACATACTTAAGGTATGAAGGAACTCACCAAAAATCTTTACTTAGAGCTTAATCTACTATACGGGTTCCTTCTCTTTGGCACTAGGACCTTTTCCTATTTCTTTGGCTAAAACAATAAACTAACTTCTATAGACATAAAAAACAACCAAAGCTTTATAAAATAATATGAATTTGTAGACATGCTAACAATTTATGGATAAAAGTTTCCTTCTTATCTAGTATCTAAATGAAAATCCTACTGAACCTCTCTTACAACAACTTCTTTCTATCTGGTAAAACTTAGAGAAAAGTTTAAGAGTTTACTAGCAAACAACTTAAGATAGAAGCTCAGACAACACTTTTGTTGACGATGAAAAACTCCTTTGGTTTTCTTTTATGATTACAAAGACTAGTAGAGAAGATGAAACATAAGTCCTCTCTCTACTACCAAGTTATCCTATTTATAGATAACTCACATCCAAATCTCACTCAAGATTAACTCTAATCAATAATCATTCTCACACGCTTCCACTAATTAATCACATCCTACGACACTCTCCAAGTGTTTTATTTTTTGATACGTTACCTTCACTAGGAAGCTAAATGACTAAAATGTGTCCCATTAACTACGACACTTACATTAGCAGCGACATGAAAACACGGGCGGCGGACTTATTAGTGGGAAAGTTCACCTAATAAGGTTCACACCACAACAAATAACTCACCAATCTGCAAAGTGGAACTCTGTAGTATCTACGAAGATCTAAAAAGTACTTTGCCATGAAGTTACCAACCTTATCCTGTCTAAGTCTCATGACTTAGGCAGTCTTCACCAGCATAGTCTTCCAAATAAAACCAGTTAGCCAAATGAGGGTGTGACAACAGAACCTAAGTGAATAGATCCTGAATCCGTTTATGGATTTATTCACTTGGGACCTTCATAGTATGATATACCTCAATCTTGAGTGGATGATAGACTATGTATGTGTGACTCGTATATTTTGATGTAAGTAAAAGCCTGAATTCAAATAGATAATGAATTGAAAGCTGGTGTGGTGGGTATACAACTTCTACAGTATATAGCATCATTTACAATAATGGAATTCATAGTTCAAGAAATTGGTAAATGACATCCTCTCATTAGCATTACATGATAGATGAAAGTAAATGTAGCCATGGGTCATTTGTCATTCTGATAAATGACTTAATTACTATTTGATAGTAATTGATTTTTCATGAAGGAAGATATAATGGTTACCATGAGATAAAATATGATCATATTGGGAAAATGAATTTATCCCAAAGTGATTAAGGATATCCTATGAGGGTAACACAATTATGACAAGGTTATCGGATGGGCCCCGATTAAGTAGCTTTTGTAATGGTATGTAATTTGGAAGAGCTCAGTCACGATACTATAGTGGAATGACTTCGTGACTAAATGAATTTATAATTAATAGGCGAAAAGCTAGAACTTAATTATAAATCATTTTAGCCTTAATCACATATGTCCAATCAATTCCTTTGCTAACTTGTTGAATCCATAAATGGATTGCATTTAGAATCAAATGAACATAATTGGATAAAAATTATAAAGTTTAAGCAATGGGTTACATTCATAAATGAATGTGGTTTCTCACTGAGTATGGAAATGACCTTTAAATTAATTTAAGTTTTTTGAATTATTATTTAAATAAATAATTAAAGCTCAAAAATGAAATTAAATTAATTGGTTATTGAGAATCCATTGAATATAGAAATTAAATATATTTTCTTATAGATTCTTTTATAGTAAAGTTGTTATAACTTTAACAAAATTAGAATCGGTTGAGAAAATTATTTAATTGGAAAAAATTAATTAATTAATTAATTAATTAATTAATTAATTTAATAATATTTATTTTAGGAAATAGAAAAACATGCATCGGATTGGATTAAATTATAAAGTGTTAGGTTAAAAGTCTAAAAAACACGTATAATTGAACTCGATATAGGAGAGGTCCAAAACCCTTCATAATATATGTGACAAGCGAAAACCCTAATGTATTTAACTAGGGTTAGCCGCCCCTCTCTCCTAATTCAATTAGAGGATTGGTTTTTCTATTAAATAAGTATTACTTGTATTCTACTAATTCAACTAGAGTTTCTTTATCCCTCTCTCTATAAATAGATGGCACTGATAGAACAAAAAGAACACAACTTTGTATATTGTTATTCAACCCGAAAGTATAAATTCTATGTTTCGAGAATAAAAATTCTATCAGTTTTTATAAGAGAGAGAGATTTAATTTCCTACTAAAAGTAAGAAAATTATTTTTGGTTCTGTGTTTAATTCGTGGTTGTTCGTGTAACACCCTTAACCCGTCTCCGTCATCGAATTAGGGTTACAGAGTATTACAATACATATCATAATAATTACTAACATGTAACCATTCAAATATTAAATTAAATAACAAATAGTCAAATTCAAATGTCATTCATAGCATAACGATGATTATTGACCTTAAATCGGCTTACAGGGCCTAAAAAATAATTTAGGAACAATCAAGGACTAATTTGAAATAAATCTGAAAGTTTAAGAAAAATTCAAAAATTTTGAAAATAAGGTTCACACGACTGTGTGACAAAGCTCAGGCCAGGTGGCATAGGGACATGGTCGTGTGGCCAACCGTGTAACTTTCAAAACACCTTCACACGGCCGTGTCATATGTCGCGTGCTAGACCATGTTCAAATTGATGTTGGGTTACATGGTAGTGTTGTAGTCTGTGTCCCAGACCATGTGACACACTGACTTGAAAAACATGGCTGTGTAAAGAAATCATGTGTAGCACACGGCCGTGTGACAGCTCGTATGCCCCTAATTTTTCCTTCAAATACAAGCTTACCAAATGTGATTACTTGAACATCAAGTAACTCTTTCACTAACAATTAAACCTAATCAAAACACACTTAAACAAGCCCAAAGCATGCCAAAACAATTCAACTTAAGTGCCTAACCAATGTGCCTTCATTGGCACCACAATTCATTTAACAACCTTATCCACAAATCATATCAAATAAGTTACATTCTAACTTATGAATTCATATATAAGAACACATACAAACTTACGGTTTTATTCTATCTATTCATATTCAATCCTACCATAATTCAAACATTTCCAAATGATTTATATCAATTAACCAATCACCAAGGTTATATGCACACTTCATTCCAACACAAAAGGCATATACATAAATGATCTAAAATCAAGTTTAAACAACTTTACATCAACCAAATATGAACACATAGAAATATGTATTTGACATAAATACAAAACACTCCTATTACATGCCATATAACCCAAAGGTAAACATGTCAAAATCTACTGATAGATATCTAGATAGTGTGATCTTTAGGAGATCTGATCGCCCAGTTTCACCAAATGTTATCTACAAAGAAACAGGAAAATGACACGAGTAAGCTTCAATTGAGCTTAGCAAGTTTAACGGTCGAAATAATAAAACTTGCCTTATAAACAGATCAATTATACATTAGCAAGATTAATAATCAATAATCTTGTCATCCACAGTCATTCAACAGGTGAGTTTATATATATGTACGAGTTTCATAATCCATTCAATCACACGAGATCATTCGATATTAAGTCACAATAATATCAAAAAATCATACAAACATTTATATAATTCCATAACAAGTCAACTACCCTTAGAAATTCACTCGATGAATGATATAACAGATACAAATACATGGTTAACCATCCAGAACACTTAAACAAGCTAAACACACCAAGAACACACCTGGGCACCAAATGCCTAACCCGTAGGCTAACATCCATCTAGAACACACCTAGGCACCAATTACCAAACCCGAAGGCTTTACATCCACCCCCGATAACACACCAGAATCACTGTAAATATATCAGGGTAGTCTACAATAAATGTTAGACTCTGATATATTTAGTGAATAATAACAAGTGCTATAATACAACTATTTCAATTATTAATGTCGAAACTTTGAACTATACCAAAGCCACAATCATCAGATAGATTAAAAACCATAGTGCTATAATAGGACCGATGTTTCAACTGGATAGATAGAACAGTACCTCAACATCAATAGTGCACTCCAAAATAGAAGAGGAAAATCGAAAGTAGTACCAATAACAACCAGTGCAGTAATACAACTTCTATAATCTGAGATCCATATCACCGAGCTCCCATGATCGAACCAGGATTTATAACAGTAATAAGTATAATTACCTCCAGCCAATGAATATCTTTTACAGATGAACCATGTTTTATAAATTAAACAATAAGAATAATAAGAAAATCGAGATAATGAAATCCAAGATGTGAAGCTATACTGAATTTTCGAGAATAAAAACCACATTGAATGATAAAAAGATTGATGATATCCCACAGAAAGTCCAGAAGAAGAATATCGCTCATACGCACTAGAAACAGTTGTGATAGAGACAATGTAAATTGCTTATAGGTAATTCAGAGCATCAACTAGTAGAAATAGAAAATAGCATCATATGAGAACCAGTAGAAATAGAAAATAGCATCATATGAGTCTTAACATCAAGTCTTCTATCAAACATAATGGATTAGAAAACCAAAGAAAGATAGAGCAATTTCGATTATGAATCAACCAGACTAATAATAATTCCATCTAACATTATGATTAGCTAACGTTATCTTACGGTAAGAATCACCTCTGAAAATGAACAGTTACATATATCTCTAAGAATAAAAGAACATATAGAATACCCAAAAGAGATCACTATAAGATACTCGACTATAACAACTGCATTCAAATATCTTTGCAATTTCAACACCATTCCACTGACTACTACAGTCATCAATGATCTCATATTATCCCAATCACGAAAGAAATCAATTTAAAAGAAATTCTAGTTAACCCATTCTTTAAATACCATACCTGAATAAGTCTATTATTTGTGAATAACTTCTTCCTTAATAGTGACATTGCGTATCCCGAATAATCTTCAGAAAAATCTGATATCTATTCTAGAACTCTCTTTACTTGCTAACCATCCTCGACTTTGGCAGTATTATTATTCATTAAGCTATTGAACTCTTCAGTTTCACACTTGTAAGCTTAATGAATATAAATCTTGTAAACTTCATTGTATAAGACTGTACAGGTGAGGGGTAAAAGTCGTAAAACCTCAAATTTTGACTCTCATATATACACACGTATAACATAACATTTATCATCAACATAATCATTATAATCATTTGACATTTTCAACTATAAAACAAAAACAATTATATCAACATCCATATCCCGACTCAATTCGACTCAATTATGGCATGTACCTTTAGAATTAATTCCGAGCTCGATTTAGCCCGAGAATCGGCTAAACCTGCAAAGCTCTGATACAACTAAATGTAATACCCCCAACCCGTATCCCTCTCCGGAATCTAGTTACGGAGTATTACCAGAGTTTACAGATCAAACAGATAGAAATTTCAAACATTTCATATCATCAAAACAAGTCATCAAAACATCATTTTAATCCAAATTATAAGCATACCAAATCTAAATCAATTTGCCTAGTTCATGAACACTTAAACATAGAATTAAATTCACATGCAACTATCTGGATTTAGTTCAATTTACCATGCCATAATATGGCTTCAAAAATAAACACATATTCATACGTATAAAACCGACCAAAATTAAACTTATAACCTCATTTACGGTCAAACCACAAAATAACTATTATTTAGACACCCTAGGTACATACTGACACAAAGGATAAACATCACCACATTTGAGTTCGGGATCGTTGTTGGATGCTAAATCGGTGATCAAAATTTAAGTACCTAACCTGCGCACAGGAAACAAAATCGTACGCTGAGTAAAAACTCAGTGGTATTTCTACAATCTAAATATTTAAAGATAAGAAATTTCAAATATGCTATTGAAATATAAACACATTTTAATTTTTAATTATTTCAACAACCATATCATATTTCATTTGTTTCACAATATCTCAATTCTCATACTTGCTATATAAATAGCTTTTCACAATTTATTTCACATTTCATTATACAATTGCATTATCCATTCCATATTCATTTCATGAGTATATAACTCATATATTCCATATATTTGTAACATATTTCACATTCTATTTTCAATTCACTATTTCACTTCTATTTCTCATACCATGCTATTTCAATATCAATTATAAAACTTTATTATTCATTTACCCCTATTGACACGACTCAGACTTCGACGGATACACAGATCCAACCAAAACACACCAATTTGGCACCCAGTGCCTCATCGGATAATTCGAAGTAATAATTTGACACCCAAAGTCTCATCAACTACACCGAAGTAAATTGGCACCCAGTGCCTCACCGAATTAATCCAAAGTAGTAAATTGACACCCAGTGTCTCATCGACTCGAAGTCGAAGAAATCCCTGAACTCTTCCAATCTTGTGGCATGCGATCTATACCCGACTCAGCTCGATATAGTTAATAGGGTTTAATTTCACTTTCCAAATACAACCAATATTCAATTATCATATTTGCACATATATATTCATTTCAATTCAAATAATCAATTCAATCCATTCAATCAACTTTTAATTCAATTCAATGTCAAAGTGTCAAATACTCACATCAATTACTTACCATAAACATTAAATCAAAATACAACAATTAATAACTAGATTCAAATTATAGAAATACAAACCAGGAGTTCTGAGTTATTCCACGTCAACTTTATCTTTTCCCTTTTTAGTCGAGGATTCTGGTACGACGTTAGCAATTGAACTTTGAACAATTGAAGCCTCTAAGGCTGTGGCTTTCTCCTTCCTTTCTTTCCTTTTTCTATTATGTTTCGTTTGACCCTCTGTTTCTTTCTTTCTATTTATTTTTCTTTTTGTTTTATTATTATAATATAATATATATACTTAACATTTAATTTTTAATATTATAATATTATAATATATATTTTACACATGTTTTAAATCTTATGCGTCCTCATTTAATGCCCATGGCATAATTGTTTATTTAATCCCTTTAATTTTTCTTTAATCTATAATTCAACTTTCACCCTATAAGCAATTTAGTCTTTATACCTAATTACTTTTAATTTAAGAAAATTCATTTAACCAAAACCTAATTAACTACACAACTAACTTTGTAACTATTTATTAAAAATATTTACAAGTCTGATTTACGGTAACGAAGTCCCGGGAATGCACTTTTTTAAAAAAATTAATTCTTTTTAATTAATTAACAATCGAAACGTTAAAATTTTTTAACAAAACTTTAATACCACCTTAATGGCACTCCGTAAATATTTATAAAAATATTTACGGATCAGTTTATAAAAATAAGATCTCGATACCTTATTTTCTAAAACCACTCAAACTTAATAAATCACTTATATAACATAAATTATCAAATCAAAAACTTTTTTTATATCACATTTGACTCGTAAATATTAAATAATAATATTTATAAACTTACTCGTCGAATTTGATGGCCCCGAAAATACTACTTCTGACACCACTGAAAACCGAGCTGTTACAAAATTATAATCAACCCCAAGCTGAAAACTGACCCAATTACCACTAAAAAGCTTTAAAATATCTTAATGACATATTTTCTATACTTTGATAATTTTACAAATTAACGCCTAAACTAGTTAGATTTTATTACAACTAGTTAAAAACTTAAATTTCATGAGAAATAAATCAAGAAAACCCTTACATGCAAGAGGGACTAATGGCCGAACCATCAACCTATCTTAAACATGGAGTTTCGGCGTTACAATGATGAAGAAGAAGAATAAAAATGAGTTAGTGGCTTTCTTTTCATCTTTTGTTGATTTTAATACATTAACTTTATTTTTTTTTTTTATAAAATTCCAGATTGGGCTTGTATAAATGTGATAAAAGAAATACAATAATGTTCACAACCAAAACTAGCAAAAACACAGCCCAAAAACAGAAGGTCCAAAATAATAGAACATAAAGAAAACAGCCCGGTATAGTACTGCTATCCTAAAAAACATAACAAAATATCTAAATATTTTATAGAGAATTTTGGAACAACAATTAATGCGCCGAACCAATGCCCAATCAAAACACTCTCAAATCTGTCGACCCATCATTTCATCATTTCCTTTTCAGTTTTGACGATTTCAGTCTCCAGAAAGCTTATCTTCCCCAAAAAAAATTCATTTTCCATGAAGCTTTCTTCTCCTTCTTCTTTCTTCCCCAGCAGATTCCTCAATCTGGTTCTCGTTCCCAGTCAATCCTTTTTTGATCTTCGGCATATGCAGGGACGTCTATTTCTAGGTACACCTCCTCCCTTCTCTTTAAAGTTTCTGTTGCAAGGAGATGAGCGAGGGTGTTTGCTTGTCTCAGAGTGTGTTTGAATCTGACTGTGTTAGCTTTCTTTATCTCCTGTTGTATATCATAAATGTATGTCGCTATCAATGACCGATCCTGATCTTTTGTTTTACATTTTCTGATTATTGCGAGGGAATCTCCTTCGATGATGATTGAGTGCCAACCCTTTTCCACCCCTATTTGGACTGCTTTCCAACATGCTATTTCTTCAGCAGCAAAAGCTGAGGTAATCCCTTGATGAATCTCTGAACATGATAAGAGAACTCTTCCTTCCTCATTTCTAGCTACTATACCTGAGGCCGACTGGTTCTACCTCTCATTGTACGCTCTATCAAAGTTGATCTTAATGAAACCATTAGGTGGGAACCGCCATCTGTTATTATCTACTCTTATTTCTGATTTCTTTTTTTCGAAAATAGAAATCTCTTTATTGTAGTTGTTAATGAAGTTTGCAATTTCCTTACCAGTACTAACCTTTCTTTCATGAATTCTTTTATTTCGATCTCCCCATATGGCTCAAAGTGCGCAGTAGAAAAGACGACATTCGCAAGGAGTGAACTGCTCAAAAACCCATGTAAGCCACTGTATAAAGCCCGTATTTTGAACCATGATTTTATTCTGGATAGATAATGCTGTCCATACTTCCACTGTAACATCGCATTCTCGGAATAAAATGGTCAATGGTTTTAGCCCTTGCCCCATATTGAGGGCAATTTGTGTTGTTTGCTAGGTTTCTGCTCAGCATATTAGTCTTTGTAGACAGATAATTCCATGAAAATTTCCAAATTGTAATCTTTATTTTTGCTGGTAAATTTAGGAGCCAAATTTTTTTGTAAAAATTCCTATAGATGGTTTGTAAAACATAAGCTCTAGGAATTTCATCATAATCATGTAATAGTTTATAGGCACTGCGTACCGAGAATTTGCCCAAAGACTCTGCCCCCATGTGAGAAAATCATCGTGAGGTGTTTGTGCCAAGGGGATACGAAGGATTCTTGCAGCATCTTCTTCCGAAAAGGTATTGTGAATTAGCTCATTTTTCCATAGTCTATTATTACTATCAATCAAATCAATTACTTTAGAAACGCTCATAGCATTAACCACTGTAGATAATCTAAAATTTGGCGCCTCTGGTATCCATGCATCATTATTGATAGATATGTTAAGACTTGTACCAACCCTCCAACATAGTCCTTTTTTCCAAAATACCTTTAGCTCCCAACCGGGAGTTTAAAAAATGATCATTTGGAAAATATTTGGCTTTAAAGACTTGTGTAACTAGAGAATTCTGATTATTAATAATTCTCCATCCTTGCTTAGCTAATAATGAAATGTTAAATTGGGCCATATTTCTGAAACCCATTTTTCCCTCCACTTTAGGATAGCACATAAATTTCCATTGATACCAATGAATTCCTTTCTTCCCTTTTCCTTTTTGCCACCAGAATCTAGCAAAAATATTATCAAAATCCCCACAAAGTGACTTAGGTAAAAGAAAACAAGTCATTGCATAGGTTGGTATGGCTTGTAGTACGGATTTTATAAACTCCTTATTTCCTCCTAGAGGTAGGAGGCGTGTACTCCATTTTTCAATTCTTTGCTTTATCCTATCCTTAAGATTCTGAAACGACTCCTTCTTTCGTCTACCCACCACACTAGTACCCACCACACTAGGGAGACCTAAATATTTCTCCATATTTGTCGAGCACCTTACGCCCATATCATTTGAAATTTCTGCATTGTCCTCCTCTGTCATATTAGAGCTGAAGAAGATTGTTGATTTGTTGAAGTTAACACATTGGCCGGAACATCGTTCATATTCCCTTAAAATATCCTTTAGAATCCTTGTTCCTTCTTTTGTAGCTTCACCAAACAGAATACAATCATCTGCAAACAGTAGATGTGAAATCGCTGGTCCTCTTCTGCCAGCCCTAACACCCTTTATCAATCCTTCTTTCGTAGCCAGCCTAATCAAAGAAGATAATCCCTCACTACATATCAGAAAGAGAAAAGGGCTAAGTAGATCACCTTGACGGGGCCCTCTAGTAGGTTTGAAAACATTGTCTCTACTTCCATTGATGTTTACTGCATACGATGTTGTAGATATAAACCTCATAATTAGTGCTACCCATCCTTCTGCGAATCCCATTCAAAGCATTACTGCCTTCAAAAAGACCGACTTAACTCTGTCATAAGCTTTACTAATGTCTAGTTTCACTGCCATGAATCTCTTTTTCCCCGTCCGTTTTTGGCGTAATGTGTGTAGAAGCTCATAAATTTTTCCCACTCAACTCTGTCATAATTTTTTTAACGAAACTTTAATATCACCTTAATGACACTCCGTAAATATTTATAGAAATATTTATATAAAAATAAGGTCCCGATATTAAACCATTCTAATTTTGAATTTTTTTTTCTGCAGTGAAAGAAAAACGTTTTCAATCCGATATTTTTTTGTAACAATTGGTATTAAAGCTAGGTTGTTCTATGTTTGTAGCACAAACATATATCAAAATTTTCTCTTTTCTTCATGTTTAGTTAAATTTTTTTTATAAGATATGACCTTTTTATAATTATTAGCATGTTTTGGGTGATGTATGTGAATGAACGTATTTTTATTATTTTATTATTTATATAACAATTTAATTTTACCAAAGTTATAGTTCCTAGAAATTAAAATGGTTGTAATTATTATTTTATTAATCTTTCAGGATCTGTAATTAGATCGTAGACTATTATCACCATGTAGGAATTATTTTATTTATTTTAGAATAATTCATATAAGTCGGAAACAAACATAAGTGTTATGTAATCGAATTTTTTGACGAATCTAGAGAATCATGACGTATCCAAGATTGATCGAGACGACGCAAACCTGACCTAGCAAACCAACAAAAGATTGATGGTGGTTTGATGATAGAGGCTACCAGTGGTTCGATTATAGTCGACGATGATTGACGATAGTGGTCGACAATAGCTGACAGAGGCCGTTGGTGGTAAGACAGTGGTCGACGGTGGTGCGACGATGGAAACGATAATAACCTGATGGTAGCAACATCGATGTCAATCGTAGTGGTAGCGAAAGTTCATGGTAACGATAGCAGTTTGACTAAATATCCCTTTAGTGTTTTTAGGGAAAATTCCAGAAATCAGGTATTTGGCTTTCACTTAGAAAACTTAAAAGTATTTTTTGGGGTAACAATTGTAAATTTTCCTTTATTATTTTCTAGTATGGAAACTTTGGCTGGTCAAAGTCATTTAATTTTAAATTTTTCTATGATAGTGTAATGATATTTAAATTGATTGCAAAGTATATTCATGCATATGTATGATAAACATGCCATATAGTTTAGGAAAAGAATGCAACATGTAATTGTCATGCATCTAATCACTCATGATTGAAACCAGACATAAAAAATCTTTCATGTTTTTAAAAGACTGAGTAGGAGAAGGTCCCTAAACAAGACCTACGACCTCCTTCTATGATCTCTTGTGGTGGCATAAAATGAACCTGCCTAAGGTAGACGTTGTAATGTGGATTTCACTTAGGAAATTTCCTAAAAAAAAGAAGAATTATCTTGTAATCATATGATAGTTGGCCGACCACATTGTAGGTATTATCATGTGATATAACAAGAAGTTTTTCTTTAAAAAGGACAACTAGTCATAGAATGTTGCTCGATGAGATTGTTCCAAGATGACTCATTGTGGTATGTGATGTGATAAGTGTTGAGTTGATGGTTATACACTCAAGACTATTCTAGTTAAGTAACTTTCGAAGAAGCTATGCTTAAATTAGAATGATGACCAAACATAAAGCGATTATTAGTATGTGTGATTGCCTAAAGAATTAGGTTAATGTATTAATTGGATAGAAATCCATGTTCTGACCTAACTGAATCACTAAATCCAAGCTATAAGGTGCCACATTCGTTGTCGAAGTAACTATGATAAAATATATTATGATTCACTTTCTTAAGCATACAAACAAAAGAATTATAAACAAACAATACAATAAATAATCATTCCCAGGTCTTATAAGAGCCTACAAAAGCTTTAAAGTTAACCTGAAATCGAATTTAAAAGATTGACGTTGCAACGTGAATTAGTTCCTCGTCATGACGTGACATACTATTTTGGTATTGTCAAGACAACAAGGTTCCTCGTCTCACCGTTACATTATAAGTCATTTCTCGTCGCGACGTCACATACTATTTCTACAAATTCTCTTTGTTTAACATCCTGCAATTTTCCAAACTAATTTATAAACACATAGTCATCATAATCACCTTATGTTTGCAATATATTCACATTAATTTATGCAACCCAATACATTTTCTAACATTAGGCAAATACCATATCATCTACAACTATGTATCCAACACTAAACATTCAAATCATTTTCATTCTTACCTAATTCACTAAATTCATCAATATTTGCAGCATTTCAAATCAATTCACACCATATTTAAATCCATTTGCAACTTATATACAACCTACTAGATATACACAATAACTTTTTATTGTCAAAAGTGAAAATAAACATAGTTTAGTATCAAAATAGGCTCAACTTAGGTACATGCCAAATAACCAACAAAGATAATCTATACAAACATTGTTAAGTTTAGGATTTTGATTGGATGTTGAAGTTGATACTCAAGATCTTGATTGGAACCTAACCTGTGCATGGAAGAACAAACCATAAAGCTTAGTGGTATTTTTATAACTCAAGTCAATATAATATAAATGTTATTCAAATGAAAATAATCAATTCATTTGGTTATTGCATATCTTCCTTTATAACACTTATCTAACCATGTTCCACATATTTCATTCCATAAACATATACTCATATATATATACATTCAACAATTTACATATTCAAATCCATCTCATCAATTCAATCATTTTCGATTTTATTAGCTCGTAAATACTTAATCGGCCTTCAGGGCTCTTTTTTACTCACATTGTATGATCTTTTATATACTATCACATATCACGTTTCATAAGTATACAACTATACCAAATCAATTCACATTTCATATCCAATCTACCCCAGAGCCAAATCACATTAATATAATTCTATTAACCTGACACATATTTTCAAGACGGATACTTAGATTAGTCAATTTGCATCCCAAAATGGCACCACAATGCACCATTAAATAAATTGAAGGAAATATATTGGCATGCATAGTGCATCATCGGATGTACCGAAGAATGTATACTGGCACTCATAGTGTACCATCAGACAAGCTGAAGAAATTATACTAGCATGCATAGTGCATCATCGGATGTACCGAAGAATGTATATTGACACTCATAGTGCATCATCGGATGTATCGAAAAATGTATATTGTCACTCATAGTGCATTATTAGACAAGTCGAAACAATTATATTGGCACATATAGTGTATCATCAGATAAATCAAAGCAATCACACTAGCACGTAACTGCATCACCGAATGTATCTAAGAAAACATACTGGCACGGAAGTGCATCATCAACTAGACTAAAGAATAAACCTATACATTTAATAGGGTAACTAATTTCCAATTTCATCACATTGTTCATTTCACATCCCATCATTCTCAATTCATCATCTAATATAACATGATTCAACTCAATTTCATACCAATTTCCTATATCAGATAAGTCATACAACTTTCTATTCTATTCAATTTAGTCCCTGTCTCAATATTCAATTTTAACCATAGCATTCCAACTTAATAACCATTAATAACTTACCTAAATGATATATAATACAATATATCATGAATATGAAGTAACTAGATTGGTCTTGAGTCATAGAGATACAAATTGAAAGCTCGCGTTACTCGTAGTTAGCTCTCGCCTTTCCTTTCCCTTTCGATGGTCATGTGTCGCTTTTAATTATGAACAATAATTCAGCAATAATATAATATCAAATTCCATCAAAATCACATTTGATTACAAAGTCATACATATTTGTCATTTTATTTAATTTAGCCCCTAAGCATAACTTTTGATTTAGACTGTAACACCCCTAACTCGCATCTGTCATTGGAACAGGGTTACGAAGCATTACCAGAATATACAAATCAAGTAAACATATATTTCATTTTATACAGTATTCATGTCAGAAATCAAACATAAAGTCTCTTATATGAACCCTCGAGGTCCAAAACATGCATTAGAAACGAGTAGAGACTAAACTAGGTACTTAGAGAATTTTTCGCAAAATCACAAAATTTTTCCTAGGTCCAAGGGTCATATGCCCGTATGGTCAGGCCGTGTGAACACTCCCGTGTCTCAGGCCGTGTAACTCTCTAACTTGGGTCACACAACCAAGCTACATGCTCATGTGCTTGGCCGTATGTAAATAACTTGGCATTCTGTTTTGAAATTTTAAAGATGTAGGGGACACACGACCAGATCACACGCTCATGCGCTAGGCCGTGTGTCACACACGGCTGAGACACACGCCCATTTCTCTACCTGTGTGGACAAAAATAGGCTATTTTTTAAGACATATTTCTCACTCTATTTTGTCATCCTCCTACACCAACACTTTTACACATTCACAAAGCTATTATAGGTCATTTAACCCAACTCAAAATCAAGTCCGATACATGATATAATACCTTCTATATTCAATTATACACACTTACTTAAATTACCAAATTCACATATATCCATATCTTATCAAATATGCTAACTTAATTCAATCATCAATATGCCAATATTATTTCTATCAATCAACCATTTCAAACACATACCAAACATAGCCATCACAAGCCATTCCAATGGCTAGTTACACTTAAAGCATTTATATGCTAATATTGGCCAATTAACCTATACATGCCATTATAACCATAATTGATTTACCATATATATACTAAAATGAGCTGATGGAAAGTGTGAGTGATCTCTGCCAAGCTTCCAATTGAACGAGCCTCCGAACTACTATAGAATAGTGGAAAATAAAACAGAGTAAGCATAAAATGCTTAGTAAGTTTGTATAACATGGTAATTAACTTACCACTCATTTAAATTCAATATAAACATACAAGGCACATTCAATCAACTTGATCACGAGCCCTAACATATATCCTCATCTGTAACACCCCTAACTCGTATCTATCACCAGAACAGGGTTATGGAGTATTACCAAAGTTTACATATAAATCAAGTAAAAAATACTATTCATATTCGACAACAATCATATAATCCCTTAAATGGACCCTCGAGGCCCAATATGAATAGTAGTATCAAGTTGGGACTATTTTGCAAACTCTGAAATTTTTTCGTGAAATTCTAAATTTTCTTCCTATGTACAGTGCCCACACGCCCGTGTAGATTAGAGACACGTACGTGTAATCAAGCCGTGTGGTCACACATGCCCATGTGGACGAAAATAGGCCATTTTAAGGCCACTTTTCTCACCCTTTACACTATCAACCTGCATATGATACTTTCACATACCAAAATACACAAATCAAGTAGCCAACACAAATTTTAATACAAGCTCTAGACCTTTGTGTTAACACACAACTCATTTGCATAAACTACCATATAATCTCCTTTATTGACTACTTATATTCTATTTATCATATACATATACACTAACATATATGTGTATGAGCCATTCCAAAACCATATTAAAAATTCATTTTCTTTTTAGACATTCCTATACATGCCATATAAACCAGAAATTGTATTATAAAATCTACCAGTAAAAATTTGGATAGTGTGCTCCGAGGTGTTGATCCGATCCTCCGAACTTTTGTTAATCTACAAGAACATTTAACACACTAAAGTAACCTTATGAAAGCTGAGTAAGCTCATAGGCTCAAAACATAAATCTTACCGAATTACAATAACAATTCAAATAACAAGTTTTTCATTAATGTTCCTATCATACACAATTTCAAATGATGAATTCACTTGATTGAGCTCAATATCAATATTTAATTAAATCTCAACACTTGAATTCAAATATCACTTACCAATACTTATCAAATAGGGAACGTCTTACGGAATTGAGTACGTTGTTCACTTGATGCCACATTCCACTTTGATTTTGTACACTTTCTATCATGGTCTTGCCATGATTGCACACTTTATAACATTGCCATAGCTTAGCTATGATTGCACACTTGCACACACAAATAACTGCCATGATTCAATCATGGTCTTACGTTCACTTTCACAGTACCATAACTCAGTTATGGTCTTGCACTATAATGCCATAGCTCAATATGGTCTTACATTTTACACTTTGTCATGGTTTAACCATGGTCTTATCCATCAATTCATCACTAATCACTGATTGAACGTACTCAATCCTGCGTCTCCCTTAATTTGAGCTTCCAATTCAATTTTCACATTATAGTAATTATCATAATTCAATAACAAAAATATAAATTATAAATATTGTATCATTCACAAAATTAACAAATGAACACATAAATTCAGCCATATGAACTTACCTGGCCAATTTGTAGAAGTTGTAAGAATTCAGGGACTAATTGGTAATTTTTTTTCCACGTTTATCTTCGGATTATCGATCTATAATGTAAAATTTTCTATTCATTAGCATCTAATTCAATTCTAATTCACTTCACAATTTATGCCCTTTAATTTTTGAAATTACACTTTTACCCTAAATTTTATAATTTTTACAATTTAGTCCCTACTTAATTTACCCATCAATTGAGCTAATTTTTCTCAATTAACACTTTATCTAATAATTTTAGGCTACTATGAAGCCTTTGATACATAAAATTTCAACACCAAACCCTAATTCACAACTTTTTCATAATTAGGTCCTAAAAATTATTTTATATTAAAATCACTTAATAAAATCATCATATAATGAAATTAAAGCTTCAAATTCATGATAATTCATCATAAACATACAACACTTATCCATGGAAACTTTCAATTTCACTTATAGAATCAAAAACCAATGAATTCAATAGTTGGACCTAATTGTAAAAGTCACAAAAACATAAAAATTACAAAGAAAAAGCAAGAATTGAACTCACATGGTGCAAAAATATGAAAAACCAGCTTATTCCAGACCTCCTATGGTCTTTTTTCTGAATAAAAATGATTAAATCTCTAAATTTTTCAAATTTGTCTTTGTTTTATATGTTTAATTTGCAAAATTTTCAATTTTACCCTTATTTCACCTTACTTTCTTGCTAATTTTCTTGCCAAAACCGTCCAGCCCATATAATTTGGGTCTAATTGCCTTTTAAATCCCTTCTTATTAGGCACTTAAGTTATTTAATCACTATTTAACAAATTTTACACCTTTTACAATTTAGTCCTTTTTAATCAATTAACTATCAAAACGTTAAAATTTTCTGACGAAACTTTAATACTAACTCAATAACACTCCATAAATATTTCTAAAAATATTTATGGCTTGGTTTATGAATTTGAGGTCTCGATACCTTGTTTTTAACCTAGTTTACATAATTCTCTAATTCAAAAATATTTCTAAATTCACACTTGACTCATTATTATCAATTTACTAAATTTTCAAACTTACTTGTCGAATTTAGTGATCTTGAATCATTGTTCCCGACACTACTGAAATTTAGGTTGTTGCATCATCACCCTTGTTAGTCATATATTCATATAAGTATCAAGAAACATGTATGGGCTCAACAATAATTAGATTTCCATGTACACATACTTTCTACATCATGTATTCATATAACATATACAAATCATCCTTGTATTTCAAGTATATTTTCATAATAATTCATCTTGAGTTCAGATTATTTCATATCGGAACTTTTCCCATTAAATTATTTGAAATGTCAGTGTCACACGGGTAATACACTCAAGGTGTACAAATCTATAATCATGGATGAACATATTCATCAAACAAACTCCATGTTCATATATTATCATCTTGTATTTCCATATATCATGTATCATCATTTTCATGTATTTCAGGCAAATACGTGTATTAATTCATTTCAGGTTCATATTTTCTCATGTCAAGATTTTGCTCGTTGAGTCATTGAAAAAATCGATGAGTACACAGGTAGTACACTCGAAGTGTATAAATTAGAAATCCGTCAATTCATGTTCAGGAGTGCTCTTTAAAGCACATAATTGGGAAATCCTCTCTCAAGCCATATAACAGGAAGCTCACAAAGAGCCATTAATCAGGAAGCTCACAAAGAACCTATCAGGAAGCTTATCCGAGCTACATAACAAGAAGCTCATAAGAGCCATAATCAGGAAGTTCACAAAGAACTTTTAATCAAGAAGCTTACAAAGAGCCTTTAATCTGGAGCTCCGGGTAACCATATATCGGGACAAGTGAGCCATATTAGAACGCTCACAAAGAGCTGCGTTTGTGTCCGCAATATATGCAGGATCACAACCGATCATATAATAGGACCCTCAGAAGAGCTGCGTTAGTCCGCAACACATGCAAGATCACTATCGATTAGGATGCTCGCAAGAACTATATAACAAAAAGCTCGAGAGGGCTTATAACGGGATACTCGTAGGAGCTGTGGTGTGTCCACAACACATGCAGGACCACAACCAATCAGGAAATCCTATATCCATTGAATTCTATTATTCAAACAAGATTTAATATTTATCGGGCTTTGTCGGATATGTAACCAATTTCATATGTTTGACATTTATACAATTCACATACACAACATTTAATTCAAGCATATAAATATACACAATTTAGTTACACGAATTTACCTCGAAAAATGTTCGTGTACGTAAAATCTACTGATCCAACATTTTCTCTTTTCCTCGTTTTAACTCCGAATTTGGTCTATCTGAATCTATATGAATGAATTTAACACTAATTCATGTTCAATTCAATTCAATTCACATCTTAGGAAAAATTATCATTTTGCCCCTAAACTTTTAATTAATGATGATTTCATCCCTAGGCTCGAAAAATAAAATTCATGCAATTTAATCCTTATTCCAAGCCTAGCCGATTTTTTTCATGAATTTTACATCTTTTTAATTTAGTCCTTAAATAATAATTTCATCAAAATTCCCTTTACAAAAGTTGTTTATCTATCAACAACCTTTCATTTTATACCATAAAACTTCATAATTCATCTATGTTCATCCATGACAAAACCCTAGTACCTTGATAACTTTACAAATTAGTCCCCGAGATAGCTATATTAAGCTATTACGATATCAGAAATCTAAAAATCATTAAAAACGAGACAAGAAAACATACCTTGTAATATCCCGAATTAGGGCTTAATCGGAATAGTGGTTTCGTGACCACAAATCTGAGATAAAAATAATTATTTTATAGTTATTTTGAGGTTTATGATATGATTGCATGATTGTGTGAAAATTTCGTGACGAAATTCTATGCATAAAGTGCTTAAGTTGAAATTATGGACTAAATCGAATAAGTTGCAAAACTTGCATTCTAGAAGTTTTTAGTATGAAATTACTTTGGAATATTAATGAGGAGGTCTTAAATAGAAATTTGACCAATTTCTAAAATTTTGGACAAAAATAGGCTTGTACATGAAAATTTTCAAAGAAAGGTATTAACGGTATTTTGGTCATTTGTATATTAAATGAAATAAAATGAGAAAAATAACACAAAATAGTCATCTTCTCCATATAGTTGCTGCCGAATTTTTCTCTCTCCATAGCTAGGATTTCTTCAACTTTTAAGCCTTGATTGTAAGTGATTTCTATGCTCGTTTTTAATGTTCTTTACATTTTTGAAATCCCGATAGCTCGATTTAGCTTATGCTAGCAATAATTCAACCTAGGGTTCATATTTAGAAAAATACCCATAGGTGAAATTTGTGTATTTTGGTGTTTTATGATAGAATATGAGATTTTAAATTATGCTAGACAACTTGTGCTACTCGGTTTTAAGTGAAAACGAGAAAAAGGGCTTAATCGGTAAAAATACCTAATAGTTATAAGTACATGTTAGAATGAGAGTTTGATGTTGCCATAAAAGGGAAAAATGATTAGCATGTCATAAAACATAAGAAAATGGGATGAAGTTTAATTCCCGAGCCTAGGGGCAAAAGTGTAATTTTGCAAAAGTTTAGGGGCAAAATGGTAATTTTGCCAAAGTTCGTATTTGAGGCGTTACATTTGGTGGTATCAGAGCAGGTTTAGTCGGTTCTTGAACTAATGTGTTGTATGTACGGGTTTTGCTATACATGCCATATATATATTGTGATAGTGTGACGACTTCTGACCTTTTAAATGATTTTTTTATATAGTAAATGGATCCCAATCCAGTGTGGATCGATGATGTAGAAAGTAATGCACCGGCTCGGTGAAGGGGCGGTGCCAACCAAAAATCCACCTCCTACTGTTGGTCAGGAGGAGGAGAAGAAGGGCTCGAGAAGCCTTTCTTGGATGATAAGTGCACAGTATATCTGAGTTCGTTAAATGCACGAACCCGAATGTACAACCTCCCCCACCTCCCTCGATTCCTCAACCTGTACCCCCGATGCCTCAAGGTGTGGATCTGATGAAATTTCACAGAACTCCAGTTGATAGAATCCGCAAGCAAGGGGCTGAAGAATTCAGGGTAAATATTGATGATGATGCCGAGAAAGCAGAGTTTTGGCTTGAGAATTCTATTCGGGTATTTGATGAATTGTCTTGTACACCTGAGGAATGCTTGAAATGTGCTATATCATTGTTGAGGGATTCAGCCTATCATGGTTCCTGAATGGAAATGAGATCGGATTACTATGGATTTTGTATCAGGGTTGCCGTTAACCCCGGGGAAGAAAGATGTCATCTGGGTAATAGTTGACAGACTGACTAAATCGGCTCATTTTATTCCGGTACGTACGGATTATTCTCTTAATAAGTTGGCCGAATTGTATATCAGTGAGATTGTTAGACTTCACGAAATACCTTTGTCAATCATTTCGGATAGAGATCCCAGATTTACTTCGCGGTTTTGGCAAAAGTTGCAAGAGGCATTAGGTACAAAGTTAAATTTCAGCATTGCTTTTCATCCACAAACTGATGGACAATTAGAGAGAGTGATTCAGATTCTTGAAGACATGCTCAGATGTTGTGTATTGGAATTTCAAGGTAGTTGGGAAAGATACTTACCGTTGGTAGAATTTGCTTATAATAATAGTTATCAGACCAGTTTGAAGATGTCACCTTATGAAGCATTGTATGGTCGTAAATGTCGGACACCATTGTATTGGACTAAACTCAAGGAAAATCAGATTTATGGAGTTGATCTAATAAAAGAAATCGAAGAAAAAGTGAAAGTGATTCGAGATTGTTTGAAAGCTGCTTTGGATAGACAGAAATCTTATGCGGATTTGAAACGAAAGGAAATCGAGCTTCAAGTTGGTGATAAGGTATTTTTAAAAGTGTCTCCATGGAAGAAAGTTCTTAGATTTGGACGGAAGGGCAAGTTGAGTCCACGTTTTATTGGGTCGTATGAAATAATTGAAAAAGTTAGACCGGTAGCATATCGGCTAGCATTACCACCTGAATTAGAGAAGATTCATGATGTGTTCCACGTATCTATGTTACGTCGGTATCGTTCGGATCCCTCACATATAATTTCACTGACAGAAATTGAGCTACAACCGGATATGACTTATGAAGAAGAACCGATTAAGATTTTAGCTCGAGAGGTAAAGCAACTAAGAAATAAAAGTGTCGCTCCCGTGAAAGTATTGTGGCAAAAGCACGGGGTAGAAGAGACTACATGGGAACCTGAGGAAACTATGAGAAATCAATACCCACACCTGTTTATCGGTAAGATTTTCGAGGACAAAAATCCTTAAAGGGGGGAGAGTTGTAATATCCCGAATTAGGGCCTAATCGGAATAGTGGTTTCGTGACCACAAATCCGAGATAAAAATAATTATTTTATAATTATTTTGAGGTTTATGATATGATTGCATGATTGTGTGAAAATTTCATGACGAAATTCTATGCATAAAGTGCTTAAGTTGAAATTAGGGACTAAATCGAATAAGTTGCAAAACTTGCATTCTAGAAGTTTTTAGTGTGAAATTACTTTGGAATATTAATGAGGAGGTCTTAAATAGAAATTTGACCAATTTTTAAAATTTTGGACAAAAATGGGCTTGTACATGAAAATTTTCAAAAAAAGGTATTAAGGGTATTTTGGTCATTTGTATATTAAATGAAATAAAATGAGAAAAATAACACAAAATAGTCATATTCTCCATATGGTTGCTGCCGAATTTTTCTCTCTCCATAGCTAGGGTTTCTTCAACTTTTAAGCCTTGATTGTAAGTGATTTCTATGCTCGTTTTTAATGTTGTTTACATTTTTGAAATCCCGATAGCTCGATTTAGCTTATGCTAGCAATAATTCAACCTAGGGTTCATATTTGAAAAAATACCCATAGGTGAAATTTGTGTATTTTGGTGTTTTATGATAGAATATGAGGTTTTAAATTATGCTAGACAACTTGTGCTACTCGGTTTTAAGTGAAAACGAGAAAAAGGGCTTAATCGGTAAAAATACCTAATAGTTATAAGTACATGCTAGAATGAGAGTTTGATGTTGCCATAGAAGGGAAAAATGATTAGCATGTCATAAAACATAAGAAAATGGGATGAAGTTTAATTCCCGAGCCTAAGGGCAAAAGTGTAATTTTGTAAAAGTTTAGGGGAAAATGGTAATTTTGCCAAAGTTCATATTTGGGGCGTTACATACCTAATTGATCAAAGTAAGCTTGCTTGAGCTACTTTCTCTTAGCTAGGGTTTCCATGGAAATAATTTGGAAAAGATGATGAAAAAGATGATATTTTCATTATTTAATTAATTATCATCTTTTATTTTTTTTCACTTTTCAATTTCATCATTTTCTTTATTTTATTTTCCATGGATGAATCATCATCCTTAACCATTAAGCATTTTTAATGGTTTATTTTCCATATAAGGGCCTCAAATTTTGAATTCCATAGCTATTTAATCCTTTTAGTTATTAGAACTAAACATTTGCACTTTGTGCAATTTGGTTCTTTATCAAATTAAACATGTAATCAGTAAAATTTCTTTACGAAATTTTTATACAACATTACTATCATATTATAGACCATAAAATAATATAAAAATAATTTTTCTTTCGAAATTGGATTTGTGGTCTCGAAACCAGTGTTCTGATTTTATCGAAAACATGCTGTTACATGGACCCTAAAATTAAATTTTGATTTCACAATAGTTACTCAATAGGGACCTCCTATTTCTTATTTCTACTGTTGATTTTACATTCTATTCAATTTAGTTCTTATGAACAAAACTAACAATTAAACTTTACAATTTAGTTATTTTTCATAATCTAAGCTTAAAATCTATCAATTTAACACCAATTTCTTCAAGAAATCAACAATGGAAACTTTCAAAAACTTTAACAGTTTTACAAATTGGTACATAGACCAACTAAATCAAGTACCCATAAATTCAAAAATATAAATATTACAAGAAAAAGGCTTAGAAATTTTACCTAATCAAAGGCAGGATGTTTGAACTCTCCAAAGGATTTTTCATTCTTTTACTTACCACACCAATGAAGAAGATGAAAACAAGATGATGACTTTTCTTTGTTTTGTCTTATATATTTTAATTAAGGCATAATTAAGCTAGTTTAGTTATCATTAACATGGTTTAATTAATAATAAACTAACCTTAATTAACATAAGTGAGAGATGTCATCAAATGCCACTAACTCATACAAAATAGTTTAATTACCATTTTGGAACTTTAGTTAATTACAATTTAAGTCTCTAAGTCTTTGGCCAATTAAAAATCTATAGCAATAATAATTTTACAATTTAGTCCTTGTATCTTAGTTAAGCAATTAATATGCAAAATTGAAGAACCAAACTTTAATATTCTTTTATATGAACTCCATAAATATTTTCATTTAATATTTACAGATTAGGTTTACAAAAACATGATCTCAAAACTACATTTTCTGACACCACTGACTTTCGGATCGTTACAATTCTCCCCCTTAAGAAGTCCCCAAATTTACCTAAAATGTGATGGGGAAGATGTACTACTGAATCAACTTCTCTTTGTTGACTACTTTTTGCAACTGAACCACCATGATCAATTCTTCGACCTCTAGCTTAGGGGTAAATCTCCGAGTAGCAGTAGGAATATCATTAGCATTTCTCAAAATATAATTAATCTAACCCAGTTTAGTTCCATCAAGTTGAAAGATAAGTGGACTAAGTCGATTAATTAATTTAACTATAGGCTGAAAGATATTAATTAAGTTAATTATTAGTTAATTGGTAAAAATCCCTAATTTTAGATTAACCACAACAATGGACATTGATCAATCTTCTACTACTCTGCTTGTTAGTTGTGTAATTTAGTTATTTTTGCATTCAAACCCCAATTTTAGCATTTAGCTGTAATATGACTAGTAGAGTAGTAGCTACCTAGACTTAGCTTAGTGTGCCAGTATTTATTGTTAATTTAATTTAGACAGACCTCCCTTAGGTACGATTCTCGACATACTTTCGGTATTTCATTGTAAAATTCTCTATACTACAATTTGACATGTACATTTGCAGACACCGTACATATTCATATATATATATATTTAATTGCAATATTCTAAGTCTTGGTACACACATTGGAACGCGACCAATCATCCTGAACAACTTCAAAATGATTTAAATTGTCTCTAAAATCTTTTAATTGTTTAAAAATTAGATTAATAATTTTATAAAAATATTCTTAAATTTTAAGCTTTAGCAACACTCCAGTGTCTTTCAACCTTTTAATCTAGAAAAGTTTGAATACTTGTTTTATAATTTAAATATGTCCATATATATTTTTAAAGACCCGAAATGATTTATAAGTATAATTAAATATTTTTTAAAACTTTTCCTAGACTAGTTTACCATTAAATGTCAAAAATTAAAATATTTACGGGATTAGGCTGATTAAATAAAAATGACGGGAATTGGCCAATTTTTGGAAGACGCTTCTAGCTGGAAGCTTTTTCAGGTGATACGCAGAAAAATGCTTCCAGCTGAAAGCTCTTTTCGCCATTTTTCAACAAAAACGCTTCCAACAGGAAGTTCTTTTCCCCTAATTTTTCTAGCGTTGTTTTTTTTTAGTGTTAGGGTTTAGTTTATTTAAATTATGGTTTAGTGTTAGGGTTTTGTTTATTTAAAATAGAGTTTAGGGATTTATTTTGAGATTTTTAATTAATTATTTTACAATAATTTTTTGAGAGGTTAAATAATAATTTAATCCAAAATTAAAAAAAAATTATATTTTTACACCAATTGTATATTCCAATTCTAGAAAATTGAATTGGGTTCATAATTGAAACTTCGTCTACTATGCAGTGATGAAATATTAGTTATTAATTTTTTTCTCCTTCTTAATATTAGAGTGGTGGCCGATTTTCTAAAAAATTATTTATTAACGAAAATGTGGTTCTTATCATGATAGATTATAGAATTTGTCATTGATAATTTCAAAAAAAATGAATATTTTGTATTAGAAAAAATATTTTAGGAAAATGTTAAGATAATTTAAATAAATAAAATTGAGAGAACAAAAAAACTTCAGAGAATTTAATTGGGCTTTGAGATATAATTGATAATATGAGAGAGAGTTGATATTGAATTGAAAAAAAAAATGAAATGGGAAGGGGTTTTATAGGATAAATTATTTTACCGTTGGTTGGGGAAACAAATAATTAAATAGCCTAGGTGATCGCTAGGAAAAGAGCTTTCTGTTGGAAGCACTTTTACTGAAAAATAATAGAAAGAGCTTTCAATTGAAGTTGTGTATCACTTGAAAAAATTCCAGTTGAAACGTTTTTTAAAAATTTATTTATTTTTGTTATTTTTCATTCAATCGACCTAGTCTTGTAAATATTCCTTTTTTACATTTATTGGTAAATTAGCACTTTTCCAAATTTGATTTAAAGAATATTATCATGTGGCGAAATAAGTATTTTATTAAAAGAAATTTTTTTATCAAAGTTCGAAAGTAGTCCTATAATATCTTTTATTCATACCGTAAACAAATGATGATGTCACAGAAAGTGTGGCCAATAGTGCCACACCTCGTGGGTGAAGCGAAAATGATGTAATAAATACCAAAAATGATAAATCTTATTAAAAGAAATTAAATTATTATTTGAGAACCGAAGAAAATACAGGTTTTTGAAAAGTGTGAAATTAAGTTGAGGAAACCAAATTTGAAGGAGTTGGAGGTCAATTTACCACCCACTGTCTCTGTTGAATAATTTGTAATACTAAAATGAAAAAACCACGAATGACTTACGGCAAGTAATTAAAAGGATTGACATGAAGAATGAGCACAGAGGATGGTTGGCAAAAAGGACACTTGTCGAAAAGAAAACCAGGTGTCATTGTGCTCCATTGCCACCCAGCACCTAATTCAACAATGCCCGAGACGATAAGAATAGACGCCTCCCACGTTGCGTCCATTCTTCTTTCTCAGTTTAAAAACCAGCTACACGACAACATTTCTTTAAAAAAAAAAAAAAAAAAACGAAAACGCTTAGAATTGGGTCTGAAATGCTCAGGATTTTCATGCTCCCTAGCCTATGTTTAGTATACGCGGCACGACGTTCACGCTTCTGCCTGCCTTTGAATTTTAGATGAAGTACTTCCGTCCACACCATTTGAATTTAAAAAAAAAATATAATTGCGAGTATTTTATTATTGGCATAAAAGATAAATATAACTTTTAATCTGATTTTATTATTATTATTATTAGATATTTTAACTCTTAATTTTTAAAATTTAATTTAATTATTTATTTTTAGATAGAAAAATTGATTAACTTTTAATTTTTAATGGTTTTGATTTAAAAATTCATGTGATATTATTAATATAAATAAAAATTTATGAGATTTTTAAAATTTTTAAAAATATTTTATTAACTTTTTTATGAATTATGTGTGAACTGTAATATAAATAATTATATCAATTTAATACCATTAGAAATTTAATAATTGAGTTAATTTTCTATCCAAATGTAACTGATTTAATTAAATTTTAAAGATTAAAGATTAAAATGTATTAAATCTTGCATTTGATCACCATCACCTTAAGTTGCGTGTGGAACAATCCTTATTCATACCCCAATCTCCTTTCTTCTCTCAATTTTCTCTGTATATAAATACATTGATTACTCACCTTTCGAATTCTTTAAAAAAGAAAAAAAACTGAAGCACCACAAAGATGGCGAAAGCTGATCTGATGGTTATTTCTTTGTTGTTAGTAATAACACTGTGTTTCACGGCGGTTGACGGTTACGGAAGGATGGTGGGAGGGAGAACGGAGATAACCGACGTGAAGACCAATGAGGAGGTACAAGAGCTGGGGAGGTTCGCGGTGGAAGAATATAACCGGAGCCACGGCCTGGGGCGGTGGCGGGGATTTGTAAGTAGTAGTAACGGAGGACGGGCGGAGTTGGTCTTTTCTCAGGTTTTAGAGGCGCAAAAACAGGTGGTTTCGGGGATAAAATACTATCTCAAGATCGAAGCAATGGAGAATAAGCTTAGCAAGACGTTTGAATCAGTGGTTGTGGTGAAACCTTGGCTTCATTCCAAGGAATTGCTTCACTTTTCGCCTTCGGCTGAGTGAGTTTTAGGGTAATTTTGTTTGTGTTTTACGAGATTTTAGTTGGTTCTAACCTGTGATTTTCGTGGAAAATTTGTCATCCCGCAAATGTAATATTGATGAATAGAAAAAATAAAGGCTACTTTCTAATTTTGCAAGAAATAATTAGTTATATAAGGTGACGACCAAAGAATTATACGATTATAGAGCCAAGCGATGGATAATAGCCCGAAATCCACTGACCTCCATGGTTAGTCTTTGTTTAACTTTACCCAACCTGCCTTCGGAGGAGACCACCCAACTTGCTTGGCTACCCCCATGAGCATCGTAGCCTTAATTTGCCTTGCCCAACTACATAAGGCCTTCAATCAATATTTTGTTCCAACACAAAAATTATCATATTCCTTTCTTTCCAAAGTAACCACCACCAGAAAGTGAGCTCCAATGATGGTTGCAGTGGAGCGGCAGTCTCTTAGATCATGTAAAGTTTGTTTGTTGAGTGTTCCCGAAAATATGGCAGTGGGCATCCCCTTTTAAATCTCCTTGTACGATATTTTCGAATTTGTGTTTCAAGAGAAAGCGGCTTGTAAACGCCTGCTACAGAGAATCTAGAATTGGTACTCATCGCCACTCACAGGGTATCTAAACCAGCCATCAGATTTGGTGGTTGAATGCTTGCATAAAGCACAAAATAATCCCACTTCCAACTCCTATCTATATTAACCATTGAGGCTAATGATGCATCCTCATCCATCTCCCAAGGAAATAAGCAAAGATTCTTTAAAGGACCTAACTTCCAACAAATATTATCCCGAAGAAAGGGAGCGCCAAACAAAGGAGGACTTAGTGCGAATAATGTTCTTAGGGCAACCAGCACCCAACTTGTATTTATTGCGCAAAACTTACACCTAGAAAACATCAGGATTACCAGCTTCTAACATGGAGACCGCCATTTACAGCACTTATCCCATTGAACAAACAGAATTTTGCGGAATCCATTAGTAGAACCTCAATTAAAGCTTCCAGCTATCTTCTTATTCTCACTGAGTATACCGACAGCACGAAGTAATTAAAGGTGAATTTGGATAGGCGATGCATTTATCTACGGTCAGTGTAAAAATAGAGGTGACAGGGAGATTAAATACTGTAGTGATATTGTAACGTGAGACAAAAAATAAACTAAATGCACTGCACCGTACCCAATCGCCTATCCAAACCCACCCTAAGAATAGCTAATAGAATTGACTTCTACCGAGTAAACCTTCCTGCCATTAACAAAGGTATTGGCATTTGTTATCAGAATACAAGAATCCTTAAATATTTTCCCAAATCTTCTATCTATTGCAAACCCAACTTGCTTGTAACTTGACTCCTCAATGATTCCAAACTTTGTCAAAAATGAATTGATATTGCCATTTTGTTATCGGAACAGAGGAATCCTTAAATATTTTCCCAAATCTTCTGTCTGTTGAAACCCAACTTACTTGTAACTTGACTTTTCAATGATTCACACGTGTTTGAAGAGAAAACAACTTTGAGTCCTTTGGGCATTGGTCTTGTGAGTTGAGACAAAGTTGAATTGGCGAATAATATGATTGATTAAATCTGATTGCTCCAAATCAACTTTGCAAAATAAGATAAAACTCATTAACAAAGAAAAGATTTGAGAGAAGGGGCCATCTCTAAATAAGTGAATTGGATTCCACCATCCATCATATACTGTTGTGTGAAGACAGTGGACTTATTGCTCTATCCCAATCACAAACAGATATGGTGACAACACATTGATACATGATATCAACGGAGATAAAGGAGGAGTGAGGGCAGTGTCAAAGAAGGTTTACCACTCTAGGACTAAGTGCCAAAAAAAGTGAAGGGACTCAAGCAGAAAAAGGATAGAATTTTAGTGTGTTAGGGTTTTGTGTGTGTAGAGAGGTATCCCTTTATTAAGTAGTATATTAGGGTATTTATATGAGAGGTGAGGTCCCAACGGAAGCCCAAATTGGGTCCAAGATAAGGTAGGGATTCGATGGAGGGTACAATGATTCACGGGTGGTCTTCTTTTTAAGAAGAGTGTATCCGTTAATAGTGGATGGCTTAACAGAGGACCCACTCGGGTGGTTAAGGACTAATGGTTCTTATCGTAGGGGGTTTGAGGCAGGTAAGTAGTCGATCATTGATTGACCATCCAGATGATACAAAGTGGAGGGTCATTTGTGGGTATCCCTTCAGTTGTTTTTCATGTTGCCATGTGCCACAGTCGGGTGGTGGTATAACAATGTCCCCTCAATCAAGACTATCTATAAGCTACCCCCTATGGGTGGTAGTTGTAGCAAATAAAGTAAAAGATAGATGGTAAAATTATAGGCTTGATGACCCGAGGATATACGATGCCTTGTAAGGCTATTGAAACTCGTGCACACTTTTTTAATAATATTTTCACGAATTATATTTCTACATAGTTGACTTCTACAAATTTTGCTTTATGATTTAGCGGTTGTATGCCTTGACTCGACAATCCAAAAATGTATAATGTATAACCTACTGGTGCATTTGTCAATTAAAAGATTTGGATTTATATAATGGAAACATGTTGTATGTATATCACGGATGCGATTATTGGAAATGTAAAATAAAGGAGGTTCAAGCCATACGTTAACAATATAAAATTAAGAGACGTGACCCATTCAGTGGTAATATGAAACGTAAGAAATGCATATTATTCCTTGGTGATATAAAACATAAGAAATCTGTACTATCCGTTAGGCTTAAGAAATGTATAATATTCGTTAAAATGTGAACACAATGACTATTCATTATTATAAATAATGGTAACAAATGTAACTTTTCGCTTAAGTTTTTTATGAGTAATATTGAACAAGTGCTTACAGAAGGTGGTATTATAATGTTGGTTTGAAAATAATTGTTAATCTAGAGAAACAAAGTGCGAGTGCTCCTAGTTATAAAGTTTATTTGTTAACCTAATTTAGAGGTCAATCACACTACCGTAGGCTCTAGTAGCATGAAATTACATAAATAGTTAATGAAAGATAATGCCTCCGCACATAGGGGAGGGCTTATGAAGGGTAACTCATAGGATAATAGGCACAACAATGTGACCATGAACATAACACAAGGATGGCGAGTATGGCAACATGGCCAGAAATATAATAATGATGGGTGTAGTGATCCAACTAGAAACACGAGGATGATGAGTGTGGTGACTCGATAAAATATATAAGGATGACGAATTGGCAACCTAGCCAGAAACATGAGGATGACAGATATGACGACCCAACCAAAAATAAAAGGATGAGGCATGTAGGGACTCGACTAGAAACACAAAGATGATAGGTGTGGCAACTCGGCCAGAAACACGAGGATGATGGGTGTAGTGAGTCGGCAAAAAATGTAACACCCCAAACCCGGTCAAATTGGTTTGAGCCGAATCTGGAGAGCTACATTAGCTATTGGAGTGACTCTTCATTAACTCCCAACCTAACCTCCAACATATCATGTATATAGAACATATAATGTGCTAAGTTATAACACAATAGTGGAATTAAATCATACATAGAATGTAAATCATGCGAGCTTACAAAAATAAACAGAGGAAATATTCGCATGTCACCTAAATAGTGAAACTTAAGGGTTCGCATGAAAGAAATAAATAGGGGATTTTAGGGTACGCATACTCAAACATAAACACAAGTACATAGAAGTTATTATTAAGGTTTGCATGGCAACATAGGTTCTCATAACAACATAAAACATGAGTTCGCACAATAACACAAGTTCACAAAATATCAGAGGTTCGCATACTACATAAGTTCGCATATAAACAAATATCATGAGTTCGTGTACAAAACAAGCATCGCAACAAAAAGAGGCATTCATGCAATGGTTTTTATACTTTTTATAGGGGTTGATAAATAGTAAGATTATCACTCTTAAGGGTTTGCATGCATGTTGTGGGTCGCAACATTCAAGGGTTGCATGAAACAATATTTCACAATCCAACTGACTCGCATTTAGTATTAAGACATACTTTGGCAAAATTAAAAGAATACAACATGACATGCATGAAAGGAGAAATAATGAACATTAAAATTTATTCGTACTGAAAAGAAAAATTTAACAAGGGTTTAATTCAAGGTTTCCCAGAAATAAAATTAAACTTTAAGGAAATTGTTTTAATAACATTAGCAACAATAATAAAACTAAACCCACATAAATAATTCCATCACCTTTTTCCTGGGTTCGCAAATATCTGTTCAGGGATTAGCCTCGCCCAGGTTAAGCACCTCGCCATTGCCATTTGCGACTTACTTTCCTGCCAAGTAAGAGAAGATTTGGTGAGTTCATTAAGAACTCAGTGAGTATTCAGAAAACATCAGAGTATGCCTAAAATACAGAGTTTAAAATATAGGGGAACCTAGTTTGAAAATCGTTTCACGTGTTGGGTTCATCGTGAAGGTGCGAGACCCAATTCGCAAAACTTGTTTGTCGAAAAATATATAAGTCTATAAACAGATTCAGATGTGCTTGTTGAATATCATACTTAAAATTTTGGCTTGTTTCTAAAAAGAAAACTTAAAACATAAAATGTACTTGTGCTTGTGCTTGTTCTTATTATTATACTTGTACTATAAACAACAGTTTCACAAAACGTGTTCATAACACTTGCACTTGTCTTTTGTTAGAGAAGCGGATCTCCTTATAGCATTTTACTTGTGACTTAGAGAGTCCTTAACATGCCCCATAAGTGTAGCGATAAGCTAACCACTCTTATGTACTATAACAGCCCAATTTCGGTGAAATCGAAACAGTGGTTTCAGGACCACAAATCCGAGCCAAAAATAAAATTTATTTTAATTTTATTATATGGTCCGTATTATGTTAGAAATGTCGTGTGAAAATTCTGATAAGAAAATTTACTAATTATGTGCTTAATTACGGGAAGGACCAAATCGTATAAAATGCAAAAGTTGAATTCTAGTAGCTAGAAGGGTTAAATAGCTATGGAATTCAAAGCTTGAGGTCCTTATATGATAATTATACCATTAATCAAAAGTTAGTAGATATTTTTGGATGATTCAAACATGGAAAATTAGAAAAAGGCTAAGGACTAAATTAGAAATCAAAATAATTAAAAGATGAAAAAGAAAATATCATCTTATTTACTCATATTCTTCACCAAAAATACATGAAGACCCTAGGAGAGAGAGAAGAAACTTTCATGGCTTAATTGGGTAAATTTCTTTGTCCTGTTTTTAGTAATTTTGATACTTTTAGAATCGGGATAGCTTAATCTATCTATTTGGCAGATCAATTTGAAAAGTTTTCAAAGTATGGAAATTAGCTTAAGGATGAATATGCTGAAAATTTGAAATTTATGGTAGAAAATGAAATGTTGTTGATATATAAACAACTTTTACAAAGTGATTTTTGATGAAAACATGATTTAGGGACTAAAATGTAAAGTTGTAAAAATTCAAGAAAAATTCAAAATTTTATAGAATATATGTGCTGTAAATTTTATGGTGAAATTCTGGTTAGGCTTGTAATAGAGAGTAAATTGCACAAATTTTATTTTCCGAGCCTAGGGATAAAATTATAATTTATGAAAAAGTTAGGGGCAAAATGGTAATTTTGCCTAGGATATAAATTGACCATTTTGCCTAGGATATAAATTGAGTCCACTTGAATATAAAATATGATAAATTGATATTAAATTTACTCGTATAGATCAAGATAGACCAAATTCAGAGCTAGAACGATGAAAAAAGAAAAATGTCGGATTAGTAGATTTTATGTACACGAACATTTGTCGAAGTAAGTTCGTGTAACTAAATTATGTATGTTTATATGCTTGAATTAAATGTTGTGTTTGTGAATTGTATAAATATTGTATATATATGACATTAAAAAAAATATATCTGACAAAACCCGATCAATAATAATGCCCGATAAATGATAAATGATAAAAATGTTACTTATATGCTTGAAATGAATGTGGAATGTGTTTATTTGAATTATATGAATGTTTTAGATGTATAAAATAATCACATGCCTGATAATGCTTGAAAAATGTTAAATCTCGTTTGAATAAATGAAAAATCGATGGATATGTGATTTCCCGAAATGAATGAGGTTCTGCATTTGTTGTAGACGGGTAATTCTGAAATAAGTCCTCTCGAGCATATGTTATAGATTGGATTTAGCCCGGACGTGTAATCTAAATTAAGCTCTTTAGAGCATATGTCATAAAAAGGATTTAGTCTGGATTGGTAATCATTACTAAGCTCTATTGAGTATAAATATATTGGAGACAGGATTTAGCCTAGACTAGTAATCCTGTTGTATATATATGTATGGCTCGAGAGTGTAATCTTTGAAATAGTACCTTATGGGTACCATTGGACATGAATTGACGGATTATGATTTATACACCTCAGGTGTACTACCTGTGTATCCATCGATATTCCGAATAAATTCAATGGGTAAAAATCTTGACATGATAAGATATGAATAAGAAATGAATTATTACATGTGTTTGTCTGAAATACATGAAAATGATGATATATGACAATTGATATATTAAAACATGAGATGATTGATATATGGTAATATGGGATGATGATATTTGTACATGAAATTTATTTGATGAGTATGTTCATACTTGATTATAGATTTGTACCCCTTGAGTGTACTATTCGTGACCTTGATATTTTGAATGATATGAGTAAAGTTCTTACATGAAATAATTTAAACTCGAGATGAAATATTATGAAATTATACTTGTAATATAAAGAGATGATTTATACATGTTAAATGAATACATGTTGTGGAAAGCATATGTGCTTGGAAACTTGATCCTTGTTGAGCCCATATATGTTTTGATGTTATTATGAAATATATGACTAGCAAGGGCAATGAGGATATGTGTAGGGCTTGAGGTCAAATTGATTGAATATGCCTTACATAGTTACCTCAAAATAGAATGAACGGTAAGTTAAGTACCATGTTATACGAACTTACTAAGCATTTTATGCTTACTTAGTTTTATTTCCCTATTTTATAGTAAATAGGAAGCTTGTTGGATTGGAAGCTTGGCGGAGATCACTTACACTATCCATCGGCCTATTTTGGTACATATGGTAAATCAATTATGATTATAATGACATGTATAGGTTAAATTGGCCATATTGACATGTAAATATAAATGATTATTGTAATCTAGCCATTGGAATGGTTAGTGATGATTATGTTTTGATATATGTATATATGTATTAAGTTTATTCTATAGAGATAACATAAGTGTTTATTATTGATTGATTGAGAAAGATTAAATGAGTATGCTATTAAAAGGTAAGATTAAAAGCATGAATGCATGTAACAATATATCATATTAGATGTTATAAATTGCTTGAATTCAATGCTTGGATTGGTTGGTGTTTGGATGTAAGTTTGGTACAGGAGCTTAATAAAAATTTTGGGTGAGAAATGAAGCTAGAAATGACTTTATTTTGTCCATATGGGCAGACACACGGGTGTGTGTCCAAACCATGTATGACACACGGCTGGTACATGGGCGTATGGTTAGGCTGTGTGTCCCCTGCATCTTAAATTTGAGAAAACAGAATACTTAGAATTGAGCACACTGGTAGAGACACGGGCGTGTCTCTCAGTCGTGTAGCCTAGAACATGGGCATGTGTCTTGGCCGTGTAAAACTTGCACCTAATTTTAAAGAATTTAATTAACCACATGGCCTAGCACACGGGCGTGTGGCCGGCCATGTGGCACAAGTTAGAGAGTTACATGGGGTCGAACACGGCGTGTAGCACTGGCGTATCCTAGGGCCACATGGGCGTGTCCCTTGGACCACACGGGCGTGTGAGCCGTGTAACTTGGAAAAATTTTAAAATTCCACAAAAAAATTTTAGAGTTCCCGATTAAGTCTCGATTTGATTCTAAAGCTCAATTGGGCCTCGAGGGTCCATTTAAGGGACGTTACGAATAATTTCAGAAAGTGAATAGTAATTATTGTAAATTATCTGAAAATATTCTGAAAGTTTTAGTAATACTCTGTAACTGTGTTCTGGCGACGGATACGAATTTGGAGTGTTACATTTAGTGGTATCAGAATTACGGTTTAGTCAATTCTCGGACTGAACGTAGCATATGTGGAGTCTAGAAATACATGCCATTATATAATTTGTGATAGTGTGATATCCCCCGACTCTGATGAAAATTGTTTTACAAATAGATAGAGATGCTTTCCAACCGAGCTAATTCGGATACTGCTGAAAGTGATACTCACGTGCCTGAGTAAAAATGTTACTTATGATGAAACGAGACTCATAAAGGTATGAAATAAATGTTTTATAGTGAACATGTTAATGCTAAATGTTAAGTGATATGTGTGTAATTATGAAATTTAAATTTTGAGGCTTACGATCTCCACTCCCTTACCAGTACAGTTTTATACGATGAAAATTCACAAGATTTATATGGATTAAACTCATGAATGTGAAACTAAAGAGTTCAAAGGCTAAATGATTAATAATGTATTGAGAATTGAGAATGGATTAGTAAGTAAAGACGGTATTAAAAGAGATATCAGATTTTTCTGAAGATTTTTCTAAATATGTTATGCCACTGTTAAGGAAGAAGTTATTCATGAGTAATCGACTTATTCAAGTATGATATCTACAGAACGGATTAGTAAAAAATTTCTTCTGAATTGATTCTTTCTATGAACTGAATAATGTAAGACTATTGATGACTTTATTAGTCAGTGGAATAGTGATAAAATTGCAAAGATATTCGAATGCAGCTGTTATAATCGGGTATATTACAGCAATCTCTTCTGGGCACTCCATAAGTTCTGTTATTTTCAGAGGCGTATGAAGTTGTTCATGTTCAGATGCAATATTTATCATATTGGAAGGCTGGCTAATTATGTTCGATGGAATTATTACAAGTTCGGTTGATTCATAAGCAGTATTACTCTATCATACTTGGGTTTTCTAATTTATCATGATTGATATAAGATTTGATGATAAGGTTCATATGATATCATTTTCTACTTCTACTGATTGAAGCCCTGAATTGCGGATATGCAAATTATATTGTTTTTATTACAGTTGTTTCTACTGTGTATGTGCGATATTACTTTTCGGGATTTTTCTGAGATAACATCAATTACTTTATTATTTAAACATGGTTTATCTGTGAAAGATATTCATTGGCCGAAGGTAATTATATTTATTACCGTTATAAATATTGACTCGATCATGAAGTTTGGTGATAGAGATTATAGATTATAGAAACTGTATTACTGCATTGGTTATTATTAGAGCCACTTTCGGTTTTCCTCTTCCAATTTGAGGTGCACTGTTGATATTGAAGTGTTGCTTTATCTATACGATTGAAATGTCGGTCATATTATGGCACTATATTTTTAAATCTATCTGATGGTTGTGGCTTTGGAAAAACTCAAAGCTTTAATGTTTATAATTGAAATAGCTACGTTGATGACTTAGATATTATAGAAAAGACGTAAGATTTGAATGGACCAATAAATATCAATAAATTTTTGACCAGTTGGAAGCTCTATTGATCAAAGTATTAATTCTGGTTCAGCCTGAATCAGGTAGGGAATTTGTTGTCACAGTGATGTATTATTGAATGGGATTAAACCGTGTTTTGATGCAGTAAGGCAAAGTAATAGCCTGTACTTGCAGACAGTTAAAAACCACATGGAAAGAATTACTCAATACATGATTTAGAATTGACAACTATTGTTTTTGTATTGAAATCTTACAACATTACTTGTTTGGTGAAAAATGTCATATATTCATCGATTATAAAAAAATTGATGTATCTGATGTTGTAAAAAGATTTGAATCTGAGATAGTGTATATAACTTAAATTGTTGAAATATTATGATTTGATAATTGAATATCATTCGGAAAGAGCGAATGTGGTTGCAGATATTCTGAGTAGAAAATTTCTACTTGTTTTGCAAGCCATGGATACCGATTTTAATTTTCTGATAATAACTTAATTTTAGCTGAGTATAAAGCTAATCCGATGATTCTACAACAGATCAGTGAAACTCAGAAAAGTGATAATGAGTTGTAAGTTAAATGAATACAGTGCGAATTAATTTCTGATTTAGAATTTCAGAATAGATCTAATAATTATCTGTTATTCAGAGGTAGAATCTGTGTACTGAAGAATTTGGAGCTTGTACAGAAAATTTTACATGAATGATCACAGTGGAACTATGTCTGTTTATCTGGGGAATGATAAATGCATAATGATTTGAGAATGATGTATTAGTAGCCTGGAATGAAATGTGGTATTTCTGAATCTGTATTTAAATGTTAGATGTATCAGCAAGATAAAGATGATACTTTCAAGATGGTTATAGCCAGCGATTGTTGATTGTTTGACGAAACTTGCACATTTTATCCTGGTATGAATGGATTTCTCACTTGATAGATTGTTTGAATTATCTGTCTTTGAGATTGTCAGATTATATGATATGCTAGTTTCTATTATTTCTAATAGAGATCTACAATTTATATTCCGATTCTGGAACAAGCTACAAGAAGCTCTGCGTATAGGTTACATTTTAGTACCATATTTCATTTTCAGACGGATGATCAATCTGAACATATGATTCAAAATTTTGAAGATATGTTTCTGTGCTGTATTATAGAATTCGAAGGCAATTGAAAAAGAAGTATTTGCTATTAGATGAATTCGTAACAGTTAACAGTCAAGTATAAAATTGTACCGTATGAGTTTTTATATAGTCACGAGAACTCCGGTGTTTTGAACTGAGCTTAGTGAGAAAAGATACATGTAGTTAGTTTGATTCATTGAAACCAAAGAAAGCTGAAAGTGACCTGAGACAGTATAAAAATAGTATTTGATCGTCAGAAATCCAATGTGAATATAAAGTGAAAAGAAATAGAGTTTCAGATTGGCGACAAAATATTTTTGAAAAGTTTGCCATGGAAGAAAGTTCTCAGATTTGGTAGTAAAGGTAAATTAATTCTGTGCTTTATTGGGTCATATAAGATTATTGAAAAGAATTAGACCTATTGCATACTGATTGGTATTATTATCAGAGTACTAAAGAATTCACAATGTTTTTATGTGTATATGTGTTACGACAGTATCATCAGACCCATCATCTGTTATTACTCTGATAAATGTTAAATTCAGCCTGACATGACTTACAGTGAGAGATTGATTGAAATTCTGGCACTTGAAGAGAAAAACTAAGAAATAAAAAGGTAGTTTTAGTAAAAGTTTTCTGACAAAGACATGATATAGAGGGAGCTACCTAGGAACTGGAGGAAATTATGAGAAAGTAATGTATGAATCTCTTTACTGTTAAAATTTTCGAGAACGAAAATTCTTTAAGGGGGAGAGTTGTAACTGCCTAATTTTGGTGAAATCGGAACAATGGTTTCAGGACCACAAATTTGAGCTGAAAATAAAAATTTATTTTAATTTTATTATTTGGTCCGTATTATGTTAGAAATGTCGTGTGAAAATTCTGATAAGAAAATTTTACCGATTACGTGCTTAATTACGGGAAGGACCAAATCGCATAAAATGCAAAAATTGAATTCTAGTAGCTAGAAGGAGTAAATAGCCATGGAATTCAAAACTTGAGGTCCTATGGTAATTAGACCATTAATAAAAAGTTAGTAGATATTTTTGGATGATTCATCCATGGAAAATTAGAAAAAGGCTAAGGACTAAATTGAAAATCAAAATAATTAAAATATGAAAAAGAAAATACCATCTTATTTACTCATCATCTTCCCTAAAAATAGATGAAAACCCTAGGAGAGAGAGAAAAAACTTTCATGGCTTAATTGAGTAAGTTTCCTTATCCCGTTTTTAGTAATTTTGATACTTTTGAAATCGGGATAGCTTAATTTATCTATTTGGGGGATCAATTTGAAAAGTTATCAAAGTATGGAAATTAGCTTATGGATGAATATGCTGAAAATTTGAAATTTATGGTAGAAAATGAAAGGTTGTTGATAGATAAACAACTTTTACAAAGTGATTTTTGATGAAAACATGATTTAAAGACTAAAATGTAAAGTTGTGAAAATTGAAGAAAAATTCTAAATTTTATAGAATATATGTACTGTAAATTTTATGGTGAAATTTTGGTTAGGCTTGGAATAGGGAGTAAATCACATAAATTTCATTTTCCGAGCCTAGGGACGAAATTAGAATTTATGGAAAAGTTAGGGGCAAAAATGGTAATTTTGCCTAGGATATAAATTGAGTTCACTTGAATATGAAATGTGATAAATTGATGTTAAATTTACTCGTATATATCCGGATAAACCAAATTCAGAGCTAGAACAACGAAAAGAGGAAAATGTCGGATTAATAGATTTTATGTAACGAACATTTGTCGAAGTAAGTTCGTGTAACTAAATTGTGTATGTTTATATGCTTGAATTAAATGATGTTTTTGTGAATTGTATAAATATAGTATATATATGACATTAAAAAATATATATATCTAACAAAGCCTGGTCAATAATAATGCCCGATAAATGATAAATGATAAAAATGTTACTTATATGCTTGAAATGAATATGGAATGTGCTTATTTGAATTATATGAATGTTATAGATGTATAAAATAATCACATGCCTGATAATGCTTGAAAAATGTTAAATCCCGTTTGAATAAATGAAAAATTGATGGATATGTGATTTCCCGAAATGAATGAGATCCTGCATTTGTTGCAGACGGGTAATTCTAAAATAAGTCCTCTCGAGCATATGTTATAGTGGATTTAACCCGGAGGGTAATCTAAATTAAGCTCTTTAAAGTATTTGTCATAAAAATAATTTAGCATGAACTGGTAATCCTGACTAAGCTTTATTGAGTATATATATACTGGAGGCAGGATTTAGCCTAGACTAGTAATCCTGTTGTATATATATGTGTGGCTCGAGAGTGTATTCTCTGAAATAGTACTGTATGGGTACCATTGGACATGAATTGACGGATTATGATTTGTACACCTCTGGTGTACTACCTATGTATCCATTGATATTCCGAATAAATTCAACGAGTAAAAATCTTGACATGAGAAGATATAAATAAGAAATGAATTATTACAAGTATTTTTCTGAAATACATGAAAATGATGATACATGACAATTGATATATGAAAACATGAGATGCAATATGGTAATATGGGATGATGATATTTGTACATGAAATTTATTTGATAAGTATGTTCATCCTTGATTATAGATTTGTACCCCTTGAGTGTACTATTCGTGAGCTTGATATTTTGAATGATATGAGTAAAATTCTAACATGAAATAATCTGAACTCAAGATGAACTATTATGAAATTATACTTGTAATATAAAGAGATGATTTATACATGTTAAATGAATACATGTTGTGGAAAACATATGTGCCTGGAAACTTGATCATTGTTGAGCCCATATATGTTTTGATGTTATTATGGAATATATGACTAACAAGGGCAATGAGGATATGTATAGGGCTTGAGGTCAAATTGATTGAATATGCCTTACATAGTTACCTCAAAATAGAATGAATGGTAAGTTAAGTACCATGTTATATGAACTTACTAAGCATTTTATGCTTACTTAGTTTTATTTCCCTATTTTATAGTAAGTGGGAAGCTCGTTGGATTGAAAGCTTGGCGGAGATCACTCACACTATCCATCGGCCTATTTCAGTAGATATGGTAAATCAATTATGGTTATAATGGCATGTATAGGTTAAATTAGCCATATTGGCATGTAAATGTAAATGATTATTGTAATCTAGCCATTGGAATGGCTAGTGATGATTATGTTTTGGTATGTGTATATATGTATTAAGTTTATTCTATGGAGATAACATATGTGTTTATTATTGATTGATTGAGAAAGGTTAAATGAGTATGCTTATAAAAGGTAAGATTAAAAGCATGAATGCATGTAACAATATATCATATTAGATGTTATAAATTGCTTGAATTCAATGCTTGGATTGGTTGGTGTTTGGATGTAAGTTTGGTGCAGGAACTTAGTTAAAATTTTGGGTGAGAAATGAAACTAGGAATGACTTTATTTTGTCCATACTAGCAGACACACGGGCGTGTTCTAAACCGCTTGTGACACATGGCTTGGTACATGGGCGTGTGGTTAGGCCGTTTGTGCTACACGGCCTAGAACATGGGCGTGTCTTGGCTGTGTAAAACCTGCACCTAATTTCAAAGAATTTAATTAACCACATGGCCTAGCATATGGGCGTGTGGCCGGCCGTGTGGCACAAGTTAGAGAGTTACACAGGGTCGAACACAGCATGCAGTACGGGCGTGTCCCTTGGACCACACGGGCGTGTAAGCCCTGTAACTTGGAAATTCTTTGAAATTTCATGAAAAATTTTTAGAGTTCCTGATTAAGTCCTGATTCGATTCTAAAGCTCATATTGGGCCTTGAGGGTCCATTTAAGGGACGTTACGAGTAATTTCAAAAAGTGAATAGTAATTGTTGTAAATTATCTGAAAATATTTTGAGAGTTTCGGTAATATTTCGTAACTCTGTTCCAGCGACGGATACGAGTCTGGGGTGTTACATGTACGCCAACATGTCCTTGTGAATGGTGTGACAACCCTAATTTGACCCTAGTCAGAAAGTGGTATCGGGACCACAAAATTGAGTCACGAAAATAATTAAATGTTATATTCTATGCCTATTATAAGTGATAGTGTATGTGTGAAAATTTCATGCTTTGATTTTAGTCATTTAGATGTGAAGTTAATTAAAAAGGACTTATGTGAGAAACTCTGAAAATGTGATAGGTTGAAGTGTAGTGGCCAAATATTGCATGGCTTAAAATATGGGGATTTGCATGACAAATTCCCCATTTTTAAGTAAGTGGCCGGCCATGATGATGGTTGATTAGCCATATATACATTTTATATTAATATTATAATAGTTAATTGCTTAAATTATGAAATAAAAAAATTAACTAAAATAAGAAAAGAGGATGAAAAGAAAAACAAAGTGTTTTGTTCATCTTCTTCCTTAGCTTAGCCGAAACTCAAAGAAAGAAAAAGAAAGCTTGTTGTTCGGTCATTGTAGATTAAAAAAAATCCAAGGTAAGTTCATGGTAGTTTGCTTATATCTTGATGTTTATGAGTTCCTTTCTTGGTTCTACCTTAAACCCATGAAGTATATTTTTGATTTTTGGTGTTGTTGGGGGTTTCGGTCATGGGTAGAAAAACTATAGATTTTGAGATTTATGATAGAAGTTAATGAGTGAGAGTTGGATAGATATTATGATGTTAAAATTCATGAGATTATAAGCTTGTAAGTTTGATGGTGAAATTTATGCTTTGTGAGGGTAAATGGTTTAAAATGAGCATTCGACCATGATGTAAAATTATGATGAAGTGATGTTAAATGCTTTGAATATTGAGTATATATTGTTATAAGTTGAATTTAAGGTTTGTTAAATTGTATTTGTCATTGCCGAATGTGTGTATAGTTAAAGAAAATTTGTTAAAGTGCTTAGTTAATTGATATTAGGTTAATGGTGTGCGTATAAATTATTTAAAATATAAACTTTGTATGAGTATTAAAGGTTGTATATGAATTCGGCCTTGGGAGAAATTTTAGTATAAAATGCTTGAATGTTAAATAGGTTATTGCTTTAATGACCGAATGTGCCAAAGGCTAATGCATGGACTAGTTGATCAATATGTGTTAAGGGAACGTGAATAAATATCTATTTGATGAGCTACATATTCGGCTATATGGTTAAGATATGTATATGAAAATATGAAAAGCCATATGAGTTTTGTGTTTGTGTATGTGAACTAGGTATACAATGAATATTCGGCTATGAAGGTTAAAGGTTAAGTCATAGGAATTTTGGTGATATACATATTCGGTCATTAGGGTTATATGTACTTTGGCTATGTGGGTTATGTGTTAAGGTAAGTTACTTATTTGATATGTGTATTCGGTCATAAAGGTGTACATGAGGAAATGTTAAATTAATTGTATTAAATTGCTTACTGTGATTAAAAATGTGTATGACCATTTTGTATTTGAGCTAAAAGTAGCTATATGACCTATTAAATTTCTTGTCATATTCGGCCATAAGCTAGCATGATGGGACTTTAATAAGTTAAATTTGTTTGAATTAGCTCAAGAGCATAGGGAACCAAGGTTGGACAGGGGAAAAGAGAAAGTAGTTGAATAGCCGATCCGAGACTGTTCAAAAATATTCGAGGTAAGTTTTAAGTAGTTAAACATAAATAATATTCGATAATGACATGACATATTATGAGAATTAAGTACTACTTGTAATGTATGTATATGGCCGAATGGCAAATATAATATGAAAGTAAAATGTGATATGCTTTTATGATCAAATGATAAGTGTTAGATGAATATGAGTGAGATGTTATGTGTAAACTATCAAATGATAAGTGTGAATGATGAAATGAAATAAAAATGAATAAAATGTAGGATGATATATTCGAATGATGCTAGTACCTAATTTGGTGTGATTGTGTTATATGAAACTTGTTGATTTGAATATCGTACGGTACTATTCGGGCCTTTGAGCCTAGCAAGCTATGATGCCGGTGAGATACTATTCGGGCCTTTGAGCCTAGCAGGCTATAATGCCGGTGAGATACTATTCGGGCCTTCAAGCCTAGCAGGCTATAATGCCGATGAAATGATATCGAGCTTCGAGCCTAGCAGGCGAAATGCCGGTGGATGAATTCGGGTTTAAAACCTAGCAGGCTAAATGCCGGTGATTTGATAAAAGTCTAAGACTAAGATACCTCGTGTTAGAACGACAACTGAATACATTCAATACGTTAAGTTGGCCAGGTACGTATTATGTACTTATATGTGAGTTTGATTTGAATTGAATCATAAGTGTATAATGTGATACATATGTGAATAAATGTTATAACTATATCTATGATCATGATACATTCAGTCAAGGTGTGAAAGTATGTGAAAGTATTTGATTTATTTATGTTATATGAATTCAGATTAAGTGAAATAAGAATGCTAAATGTGCATTATGTGCTTGTGTATATTCAGCCAAATGGCAATATACCTAGAAATGGCCTATTGAGAAATTGAATGATAGAATTATAATTGAGTTTATTTGTTTGCATTGCTTAAAACTTACTAAGCTTATGAAAGCTTACTCCGTTTGTTACGTTTCTCTGTTTTATAGATTGTTGACTCCAGTCACCTGCTCGGGGGGGATTGTAACACCCCAAACCCGGCCCAGACATTATGACCGAATCCTGCGTGTCACATTGAAGCGTTTCTGAAAAAGGCATGTTTCAACTAATATCTTCCTTAGTGTTTAAAGAGTATTTTGTTATAGATTAAAGGATTAAAGTGAATGGAAGCTGTGCACCAGGTAGGATGCCAAAAAAGAGGAGGTGAGTCAATTAGACTGCTTAAGTACCAAGCTCTCCACGGATCCACTCCAAGACATGCACACCACCATTGCCACACTTTAACCGCGCGATTATTCAGTGAAAACCATTCCGTTTTAAACCATGTGAAATTACTTATTATATTTTGAAAACGTTTTCATTGCGGAAGCTTTGTCTTGATTCGCGATGTTTTAAAATCAGGTAATCTTTTTTAAACGCACCCTAGAGCTATTCAATTCCAAGCATTTAAAACAATATCGTAACTAAGCTATCAAAACATATTAAAAATAATTAAAAATAATTAAAGCGGCCTTATTACAACTTAAAACCCAAAGCAATTAGAGTAAAGAAGAACTGATCAAAACACAAGTAGGAAACTGAGTTTGCAGAACATGTGGCTACTCCAAATCCCTCCCAGCTCCAAGTCCACTATGGTTGGGGGTTAGCTGCATGAATAAAATTAAGGGGTGAGTTTGGAAAACTCAGTGTGTAAAATAGCCCAACCATAGTCCAGATTAGTTCAAACCACAGAAACTTATTAATTTAGGCCTTAGCCCTATATAGAATTCAGAATGAAGCCCATAGGCCCATAACAGATACAGAACAGATATATCATGTATGCAGAAGACCCAACCCATATCCATCCTTATACCCCCCCATGCCAACCTTACACCATGTGGGGAGACTACTCGACCCACCCATCCGCTACACGTCACAGAATTTGCAGCATGGTCGCTGAGCGAATGTCGTGTGAGTCACAGATCTGAGATAGTTGTGGTAGAGCCACCAGAAACAGATATTTGTGGCAGAGCCACCAGATCAGATATTTGTGGCATAGCCACCAGAACACTTCCTCCATCAATGTAACCCATATCCCATGCAACAGATATACATGTCATGGCATACAATAAACAGAATTAGAATATCATGCATTTCAGTCAAAATTAACCCTAGGGGTATAACGGTCATTTTGCACTTAGGGGTATAATGGTAATTTTCATACTTAAGGGTATTTCGGTAAAACTTTCTATTTTAGGGTTTACATACACATTACAACCATTAATGCATTAACAGAAACACTTATCGAGCGTTTTTACCGAATTAGGCCCGTTGGCCCATTAACCCGTTTTCGGCCCATTAAGCCCAAATATACCATAGCGCACGAAATTGCGCACTTTGCAATCTTACCGCTTGAGCTTACCAGGATTAACAACCAAACCATCTCACGAGTGTTCGCACGCTCGCAAGTCCACAAAATACCGGCTTTTCAGCATTTTGGCTTTTCGACTTTTGCTGATCTAGTCTATGAGTGGGTGTCATTTACACACCTGATTTGTCATGGTACGCTGGCGCGATCCACTCACGAATTGCCTACAATCGAGTTACTAAACGTCAGTCCACAAATCGTAAACAAAACTACGTACTATTCCCCCTTACCAAATTCGGCCAACATCTCTTAAACTGTAACGCCCCGTACCCGAGACCGTCGTTGGAGTCGAATACGAGGTGTTAACAGACTTAATTCATTACTTAAACAGCTCAAACAATTTATTTTTAAAAATTCCAGACAAGCTGGCTAACTGCATCACAGTCGCTTAAAAATCATATCTCGAGTTCTGAAACTCAAAATCCAATTCCGTAAATTTTTCCTGAAACTAGACTTATATATCTATTTACTAATTTTTTTCTAGAATTTTTTGGCTAGGCCAATTAGTACAGTTTATTAGTTAAAGTCTCCCTTGTTTCAGGGTTCGACTGCTCTGACCTCTATCTATTACGAATCAGATATCTCTCTGTACAGAATTTCAATGACTATGAAGTTTGTTTCTCTTAAAACTAGACTCAATAAGAAATCTGTACATATAAATTATGGCTTCTAATTATTTTTATACAATTTATGGTGAATTTCCAAAATCAGAACAGGGGATCCAGAAATCGCTTTGGCCCTGTTTCACAAAAATTTAAACATCTCATAAAATATAACTCATATAAGCAAACATAAAATATCATTTGCATAATCATCACCAAGACATTCATATCATATTTTCATTTATCATCTTACCAAATTGTTGTTATATCGATTTTTCAACCCGAGGGTTAAGTACATACCTATTCAAAGTATCCATTTCACAACACTTACCAATACGTCCCTTTCATCTTGAGTATTCCTCTATTTGAGTAGAACTTTACCCGTTGAACACATCGGAATATAATTCGGATCCATGGAAAGTTTGCACATAAGTGCCACATATGTAGCCAAGCTACCATGTAACCCGCCCATAAGCGAACTCGGACTCAACTCAACGAGCTCGGGCGTTCGCATCCATAAGTGAACTCGGACTCAACTCAACGAGCTCGGATGCCTAGTTACATTTCACGAACTCGGACTCAACTCAACGAGTTCAGACATTCGCATCCATAAGTGAACTCGGACTCAACTCAACGAGCTCGGATGCCTAGTTACATTTCACGAACTCGGACTCAACTCAACGAGTTCGGACATTCGCATCCATAAGTGAACTCAGACTCAACTCAACGAGTTCGGATGCCAAAATATCCCAGTGACATGTCACTTGTATCCTAATTCATTCCTAAGGTTCAACGGGACCTTTTTCCCAATCATGTGTCTCAACCATCTTCTACGGAATACCGATACCGATACTCGGTAGTAGTTCACATTTTCCAAGTATATCACATAATTTGACATATTATCAAACAATTATCATGAGTATAATATTTCATAATAATTATCATATCATTTAAATAACATAAAAACATTTAAAATAATAACTATGTTACCAACATTTACATATGAACTTACCTAGTATGCGAAAATGACTACTTTTATCATTTCGTCCACAACTTGGTATTTTCCCCATTTTAGCCCGAATTTCAGTTTTCCTTGCTCTATCATTTAAAATATAGTCTAATTAGGACTCAAATTATTCAAATTGACCCAAAATCATATTTTGGAAAAAATTACAATTTTGCCCCTAAACTTTTGCATATTTACACCTTTGCCCCAAAGCTCGTAAATTAAACTTCAGCCTATTTTCTTATATTTTATGACATGCTGATCATTTTTCCCTTCTATGGAAACATCAAATTCTCACTCTAACATGTACTTATGACTATTAGGTATTTTTACCGATTAAGCCCTTTTGCTCGTTTTCACTTAAAACCGAGTAGCACAAGCTGTCTAACATAATTTAAAACCTCATATTCTATCATAAAACACCAAAATACACAAATTTCACCTATGGGTATTTTTCCAAATATAAACCCTAGGTTAAATTATTGCTACCATAAGCTAAATCGAGCTATCGGGACTCCAAAAACTTATAGAACTTGAGAAACGGGGCTAGAATGGACTAATAATCGAGCTTGGAAGCTTGAAAAACCCTAGCCATGGTTTCTCCTTGCTATATTCAGCCATGGGGTTGAAGATGAGCAAAATTGGCTTTTAATTTTGTATTTTAATTCATTTTACCCCTAAATGACCAAAATGCTCTTACTACTAAACTTTCTAAAAATTCCATCCATGTCCAATTTTTGTCCATAAACTTAGAAATTGGTAAAATTGCTATTTAAGACCTCCTAATTAATATTCCAAAGTAATTTCATACTAAAAACTTCTAGAATGCAAGTTTTGCAACTTATTCGATTTAGTCCTTAATTTCAAATTAAGCACTTTATGCATAGAAGTTCATCACGAAATTTTCACACAATCATGCAATCATATCATAAACCTAAAAATAATTATAAAATAATTATTTCTATCTCGGATTTGTGGTCACGAAACCACTATTCCGATTAGGCCCTAATTCGGGATATTACAACTCTCCCCCCTTTAGGAATTTTCGTCCCCGAAAATCTTACAGAAAAAGTGGTCTTCACTTTTAATCTCATATTCGGTCTTAGAAGAACTTTCACTTAGACTGTACCTCCAATACATCTCTTTAATTTCTCATATGATCTGAAAGCTTACATCTCAACTCTCAACTGTTCTTAAATTTTCAACCCTTCTCAGTTTCCCATGATATCATGACATAAAACCCGGATCTTAACTTGATTAATGGAGACCAAAATTCCAAGAAATCCAACAATCAAAGAGACACGAATTTCCATAAATCTGATGAGTAGGAATTCATTCAATACAGAGATATGATTTATAGATCTCGCCAAACATTTAACAATAGGATACATCACATTTTCCTCTTTCTGCCATGGAAATAATTCTGATATGGCCTCAAGAATAATCCTTCTCATTTCCATCCCAATATCAACACTGACAAGGATAATTTTGATAGATCCCAATGCTCGGCTTTAACCCCTTTAACAACTCCGATTTTATGTAACATCGAATGCTCTAAACTATCACATTACCTCACCGTCTTGAAACACATCACAATTCATACAACAGTACATTACTGAAAGTCAGGAAGTCTTTACTCAATGTAGACTAGTCTAGTTCAGATGCTTCGGTTACCAATATTCTCATCTATCTGAACTTTGTCAACATGTAATAAACTTTTCAGCTTTCAAAAAATGAAAACCTTATCATTCGTAGTGACTTTAACTAATATCAAACTTTTTCTAATAAATATACACTTCTCGTTCAGACTATTTACTCTTTTATCCGTACAAAATGAAATTCTATTATCAGACTTGGGAAAAATAATCCTGAAATAATTGTCACATGAAACCTTTCAAATAGATAATTCACCATACCGACTGAAACTCACGCTTTTATCACTTGTGCCTTTATTGATGTCAAATCCTTACACAGAAATTAGAAAAAAAACCCCAATACTAAAATCACCACATTACCAAGATCAAATTAGAAGTATAGTCATATTTGACATGATTATCACGAGCTGAAGAACGCTCTTCAAACACGAGTCATAATTGACAAATTATGGAACAAAGATAACAAGAAAACCGAATAAAGAAATCCAAAATAGAGAAATCCAGAATAAAGAAATCCAGAATAAAGAAACCCAAGATACGATACTATGCTAGAGAATCGAAAACCAAGCCGGAGAATCGAAAACCAAACTCATAGAGAAAATACGGAATACCCCGATAATTCTTCAAAGAAAGAAAGTCCAAAAGAAAACATCATTTAATCCCACTGGAATCAAATATAACAAGAACAATATATCTTCCCATACATATATATCAGATGAAGCATCAAGTAGAAGAAACAAAATCATAATATCATATGTATTCTCTCATCAATTCTTATCAGACAAAATGAAATAGAATACCCGATGAAATAGAGCAATATAAATTATAAACCAGTCAGACTACCAATGCTTTCATCCAACACCAGGATTAAAAGACATTCCCATATAACAAGAATTTCTTCAGAAGATCAATAGCCATAGAAATATTTCTGAGAACGGGTAAACACATAGAACATCTCAAAAGAGACTGCTAAATTTGTCCAGTCATAACTATCACACTCAGATAGTTCACATTTCAAATATCATTTCCCCAACTAGTTCTGCCGTCACAAATTTCATATTAAACCATTCACTAAAGAAGACCAGTTCTGAATAAATTTCGATTTACACTTTTCTCGACCTTGCACCTGAGTAATTCGGTTTACCAAGGAGAATTCCTTTTCTAACTGGAACAGTGCATAATTCCAATAATCTTTACGTCAATCCAATACTTTAATGGCTCTGACTTTACTTATCAGCTCATTTTCAATCTCTGATCATACTTATAATTATTCTATCACTGAACTCTTTGGGTTCTCAACCGGAAACTTATTCAATACAAATCTCATGAAATTCCATTATAAGTACCATTTCGGTAAGGGGGAGGGGTTGTAGGACCTCTGACTCGACTTTCTTATACATACACATATGACACAACTTCCATCATCATAACAACATCATCAAAATCATGTCATTCATTCATGTTGGCTTACACCAATTTTCCTATTATCCCATTTAGACAATATACTTATGCATACATTCTATGTTTTCTAGATAGCTTTACTTATCCATTCATTTAATTAAATTAAGTCATGCTCATGACATCATATAAGGCCAAACAAACATAGATATTTGCACCACAATCATAACTTTCATTTCGTGCATCATCATGTACATATCATTACAATCATATAATTCAGTCCAATAATTTAACACAGATAAGTTCATTTCATTATAATCCTTTATCTCATAAAAATTATATATCATTAGCATTCATCAACATTCGACGTCCAAATTAAAACAAGGACATTTTCATTCGTATCATAATATTATGACTTTTATTCATGCCTCTACTACTTTCTATTTATTCTGTTCATCTTATCAAGTAAGCCATATACACTACATCATATGAGCATTAAGCAAATATGAATATTTATCACATATGTATCATAAACCTTTATTCATACTTTTCTGAACCGATACTTATCATAATCATAATTTTACTCAAATACCTTCACATAACATTGAACATGGTCGGCGTAGTAACTCGATTGGAGTAGTACTGTCTAAATAAGACGGTACTCATACGCGTCGGAAGACATCACACTATCACAGATCAGTGGCATGTATAGCTAAACTTTTACACATGCTAGGTTAGTCCGAGAACCGACTAAACCTGCTATGATACCACAAAATGTAACGCCCTGTACCCGAGACCGTCGCTGGATTCAAATACGAGGTGTTAACAGACTTAATTCATTACTTAAACAGCTCAAACAATTTATTTTTGAAAATTCCAGACAAGCTGGCTAACTGCGTCACAGTCGTTTAAAAATTCATATCTCGAGTTCTGAAACCCAAAATCCAATTCCGTAAATTTTTCCTGAAACTAGACTCATATATATATTTACTAATTTTTTTCTAGAATTTTTTGGCCAGGAAAATTAGTACAGTTTATTAGTTAAAGTCTCCCCTATTTCAGGGTTTGACTGCTCTGACCTCTGTGTATTACGAATCAGATATCTCTCTGTACAGAATTTCAATGACTATGAAGTTTATTTCTTTTAAAACTAGACTCAATAAGAAATATGTACATATAAATTATGACTTCTAATTATTTTTATACAATTTATGGTGAATTTCCAAAATCAGAACAGGGGATCTAGAAATCGCTCTGGCCCTGTTTCAGAAAAATTTAAACATCTCATAAAATATAACTCATATAAGCAAACATAGAACATCATTTGCATAATCATCACCAAGACATTCATATCATATTTTCATTTATCATCTTACCATATTGTTGTTATATCAATTTTTCAACCCGAGGGTTAAGTACATACCTGTTCAAAGTATCCATTTCACAACACTTACCAATACGTCCCTTTCATCTTGAGTATTCCTCCATTTGAGTAGAACTTTACCTGTTGAACACATCGAAATATAATTCGGATACATGGAAAGTTTGCACATAAGTGCCACATATGTAGCCAAGCTACCATATAACCCGCCCATAAGCGAACTCGGACTCAACTCAACGAGCTCGGGTGTTCGCATCCATAAGTGAACTCGGACTCAACTCAACGAGCTCGGATGCCTAGTTACATTTCACGAACTCGGGCTCAACTCAACGAGTTCAGACATTCGCATCCATAAGTGAACTCGGACTCAACTCAACGAGCTCGGATGCCTAGTTACATTTCACGAACTCGGACTCAACTCAACGAGTTCGGACATTCGCATCCATAAGTGAACTCGGACTCAACTCAACGAGTTCGGATGCCCAAATATCCCAGTGACATGTCACTTGTATCCTAATCCATTCCTAAGGTTCAACGGGACCTTTTTCCCAATCATGTGTCTCAACCATCTTCTCCGGAATACCGATACCGATACTCGGTAGTAGTTCACATTTTCCAAGTATATCACATAATTTGACATATTATCAAACAATTATCACGAGTATAATATTTCATAATAATTATCATATCATTTAAATAACATAAAAACATTTAAAATAATAACTATGTTACCAACATTTACATATGAACTTACCTAGTATGCGTAAATGGCTACTTTTACCATTTCGTCCACAACTTGGTATTTTCCCCATTTTAGCCCGAATTTCAGTTTTCCTTGCTCTATCATTTAAAATATAGTCTAATTAGGACTCACATTATTCAAATTGACCCAAAATCATATTTTGGAAAAATTACAATTTTGCCCCTAAACTTTTGCATATTTACACCTTTGCCCCAAAGCTCGTAAATTAAACTTCAGCCTATTTCTTGTTTTATGACATGCTGATCATTTTTCCCTTCTATGGAAACATCAAATTCTCACTCTAACATGTACTTATGACTATTAGGTATTTTTACCGATTAAGCCCTTTTGCTCGTTTTCACTTAAAACCGAGTAGCACAAGCTGTCTAACATAATTTAAAACCTCATATTCTATCATAAAACACCAAAATACACAAATTTAACCTATGGGTATTTTTCCAAATATAAACCCTAGGTTAAATTATTGCTACCATAAGCTAAATCGAGCTACCGGGACTCTAAAAACGTAAAGAACTTGAAAAACAGGGCTAGAATGGACTTACAATCGAGCTTGGAAGCTTGAAAAACCCTAGCCATGGTTTCTCCTTGCTATATTCGGCCATGGGGTTGAAGACGAGCAAAATTGGCTTTTAATTTTGTATTTTAATTCATTTTACCCCTAAATGACCAAAATGCCCTTAATACTAAACTTTCCAAAAATTCCATCCATGTCCAATTTTTGTCCATAAACTTAGAAATTGGTAAAATTGCTATTTAAGACCTCCTAATTAATATTCCAAAGTAATTTTATACTAAAAACTTCTAGAATGCAAGTTTTGCAACTTATTCGATTTAGTCCCTAATTTCAAATTAAGCACTTTATGCATAGAATTTCGTCACGAAATTTTCACACAATTATGCAATCATATCATAAACCTAAAAATAATTATAAAATAATTATTTCTATCTCAAATTTGTGGTCACGAAACCACTATTCTGATTAGGCCCTAATTCGGGATATTACATAAACCCTTGAGTTCTTACCTTTTTGCTGAAATATGGATTAGATATAGAGATCCAATCCGAATCAGTCTTCAAACCCTTCACTGCACGCCCCCTTGCCCACGCTAACGCTTATAAAATGAAAAAGAAAGAGGCACCAACACCGTTAGTCCAAACGTTAGCCACCCTTAATGGGTTCCAACTTTTATCTTAAATCATAAATAATTAACGAAAGCTATTCGACAAACTTACCAATCGTTGTTCAGTCCAGAAAAGTGCTCCGATTTATGATCTTAACTCCAATCCACCGTAGTTACGAGAAGAAGCAGATTCAAGTAGCCAAGATTCGACTTCCTATACTACAGGTATGAGGGTTTCGGCTTTTTAAGGGAGAAAAGAATAGAGGTTTGGCTATGATAAGATTCGGCTATTGGGAAAAATGAAAAAAAAATAAGGGAAGAGACAGAAAGAGAAGAGTATGAGTTCGGCTATGAGAGGAAAAGAAAAAGAAAAGATGAATGAAAGAGAGGGGAGAGGGAAATAATATTCGACAAGGGAAAAAGAATGGCACAAAGACCTAGCCGAATTGCCTATACTAAAGACCCTTGGCCAGCCAACTCTTGCTCCTCAAGAGTCCAACATTCGGCCAACTCCAAGTCCTTGATCAGCTCCTAAATTTCCTCCCTTATCTCTTCCTCACCCAATCTCCTAATCAGCTCAAACTCCTTTACCGTTTAGCAGCATCCTTATCCACCACTTGCACTGCTTCAGCATGCTGCAAGGAGAGTCCGGATCAGACTCCAACTCCTTCCCCACATGAGCAGCAAAACCCAAGCCTTCTGTGCGCGAGGTGAGGCTCGAACCCCAGACCTCCATTCGCCCTTGCGCCTACGCCCGCAATGCTTCCTTCTTTACTAATATAGGGTCACAATTAATTATAAACCTTATCTGCTGAAGCTCCGATTACTTGAGAAATAAAAAAGAAATTTGCCTGCTGTACATCTCGAACCTGCGACCTTCCAACACACACATACGCTGGTTGCCACTCCGCCGAAGTTCCTTTCATGATATAATCCTCTCTCAATTAATTTATAACCCTTACCTGCTTCAGTTCTGGTCCGCCTTAAAATAAAACAGAATTTGCCCGCGCAAGGACTCGAACCCGCGCCCTTTCCGCGTGCCCAGCACACTGCTGCCACTGCGCCACAGGTGCTCCTTGTGTTGAATTATGCTCGCAACTCCCCTTAACCCTTATTCTAACCGCCACCTGCATACTAAAATAAAACACTCAATTTGCGCGCGTCGTGCCTTGAACCCAGGCACCTCCCACGCCCTCCTAGCGTGCTTAGCTACTGAGCCAGGTGCTTGTTTGTGCTAAAACTCAACCCAAGTTATTAATAAGGCCTACTGCCCAGATTCCCTTAAGAGACAAAATTTAAGAATTTTGCTAAAGCTATGGGCCGAGCCTTGGACCTTTTCCCCACACCATAACCCTTCGTAATTTATTTAATTACTACACTAAACATACAAAATAATAATAATAATAAAAAATAATAATAACATCCAAATTATTCGGGTCGTCTTCTACCCGAACCTGGACTCAAGGCTCATTACTTCCAGGCCCAAAAATCGGGGTGTTACAGGGATCGTTAGCAACTCGTCACACTATCTATCATTTTGGTACTACTATGTTTTGGAGCTAGTATGGCATGTATAGAATAGACTTAAGTGCATGATATTTTGAGATGTTGTTGTATATAAGCCATGTGAATATGGCAACTTTTGAATGTCGGTATAAGTCTGAATTTTGATCTTTGATTGTGTTTGGCTATGCATATAATTGCTAATGAACTTATGTAAATGTGAATGTACAAATGTAGTGTTTTGGATTGGTAACTCTTCATAACCCACTCCGGCGACGGATACGGGTTATATGGGTGTTATATTTTATTAGTATCAGAGCTACAGTTTAGTCGATTCTAGGACTAACGTAGCGCGTGTGAGTCTAGCTATACATGCCATAAAGTGTTAATATGATAGTGTGATGATTTCTAATAGTTGAAATGTGTTTTTCGTATAGTAATGAATTTTGATCCCGATCGAGCGGTAGCTGATGGTGTAGAGAGCGTAGCACCTGCTCCGCACTCGAAACAGCGCTGATGGACTCTCAACTGAATGCTAGTAATCAAAATGATGAGGCTAAACAAACCTTCTATGCTATGATAAACGATTGGTTTACCCAATATGTTCGACCTAATCCGGCTGTTTCACATTCCCCACCCCGACTAATACAACCCTTGCACCTGTGGTACCTCTAAAAGAATTGAAATCTCAGTTGCAAGAGTTGACAGATAGAGGTTTTGTTCGACTGAGTTTTTCTCCCTAGGGTACGCCAGTATTGTTTGTGAAAAAAAAAGGCGGAACTATGAGAATGTGTATTGATTATCGTCAACTTAATAAAGTAACGATAAAGAATAAATATCCGTTGCCGCGAATCGATGATTTGTTTGATCAACTGAAAGGAGCCTCAGTATTTTCGAAGATAGACTTGAGATCGGGTTATTATCAGTTGCGAGTTAGATACTCTGATGTGCCTAAAACTGCTTTCAGAACGAGGTACGGACACTACGAGTTCTTAGTGATGCCATTTGGGCTTACTAATGCCCCTGCAGTTTTTATGGATCTAATGAATCGGATTTTCAGACAATATTTCGATCAGTTTGTAGTCGTGTTTATAGATGACATTTTGATCTATTCACGCGATGAAACTGAACATGTCGAGCACTTGAAGTTAGTATTGCAGATTTTGAGAGACAAGCAATTATATGCGAAGTTCAGTAAATGTGAATTTTAGTTGAGAGAAGTTAACTTTTTGGGGCATGTTGTATCTGCATCAGGTATCTGAGTTGATCTAAGTAAAATTTTAGTTATACTCGATTGGAAGCCTCCAAGAAATGTTTTGGAAGTTCGAAGCTTTTTGGGACTTGCCGGGTATTACAGACGGTTTCTGAAAGGCTTTTCGATGATAGAAACACCGATGAAAAAGTTGCTACAGAAAGATGTCAAATTTGAATGGTCAGAAAAGTGCCAGAAAAGTTTTGATCAATTGAAAACCCTTTTGACCGAAGCTCCAGTGTTAGTTCAACCAGAGTCTGGTAAAGAATTCGTGATCTATAGTGATGCGTCTCTGAATGGTTTGGGCTGTGCATTGATGCAAGAGGGTAGAGTTGCAGTGTACGTTTCGAGACAGTTGAAGCCACACGAGAAAAACTATCCGACTCATGATCTCGAGTTAGCTGCTATCGTTTTCACTTTAAAAATTTGGCACCACTACTTGTTCGGGGAAAAATGTCACGTTTATTCCGATCACAAAAGCCTCAAGTACTTGATGACTCAAAGAGATTTGAATTTGAGACAAAGACATTGGCTAGAATTATTGAAAGATTAAGAGCTTGTCATCTATTACCATCCAGGAAAGGCTAAAGTAATTGCTGATGCTTTAAGTCATAAATCACTGTTTACTTTGCGAGCGAAGAATGTACACCTGTCTGTGTCCGCTGATGATGTGTTAGTAGTGGAGTTAAAAGCAAAACCATTATTGATGCAACAAATCTGTGCACTCAAAAAGTTGATGATGAATTAGTTGCAAAACGAGCACTATGTGTTTCAAAAGAGGATTCAGAGTTTTTGATTGATAGCAATGATTGTTTGAGGTTCAGAAATCGATTATGTGTTCCGAGAAATTCAGAGCTTATTCTGATGATTTTGAACGAGGCTCATAGCAGCCGAATGTCAGTTCACTCGGGTAGTACGAAAATGTATAATGATCTGAAACGTCAGTATTGGTCGCACGGTATGAAACGAGACATTCCTGACTTTGTTTCGAAGTGTTTGATATGTCAACAAGTGAAAGCGGAACATCAAGTGCCTTCGGGATTACTTCAACCGATCATGATACCCGAATGGAAGTGGGATTGAGTCACGATGGATTTTGTATCTGGGTTGCCATTGTCACCGAGCAAGAAAGATGCGATCTGGGTTGTTGTTGATAGATTGACAAAGTCGGTTCATTTTATTCCCGTACGTATAGATTATTCACTTGATAAATTAGCCGAATTATATATTTCTCAGATTGTAAAATTGCATGGAGTGCCCATTTCTATTGTTTCGGATAGAGATCCCAGATTTACATTGCGATTTTGGAAGAAATTGCAAGATGCTTTGGGTACCAAGCTGCATTTTAGCACCGCTTTTCATCCTCAGACAGACGGTCAATCTGAGCGAGTTATTCAGTTACTCGAGGATATGTTGAGATGTTGCATCCTCGAGTTTAGTGGTTCGTGGGAGCAATATTTGCCTTTGATTGAATTTGCATACAACAATAGTTGGCACCTTACGAGGCTTTGTACAGTCGTAAATGCCGTACATCGTTATACTAGACCGAGCTCAGTGAAAATAAGATCTTCGGAGTTGATTTAATTAAAGATGCCGAACAGAAAGTAAAAGTGAACTGTGAAAGTCTGAAAGCAGCATCAGATCGTCGGAAATCGTATGCGGACTTGAAACGAAAAGACATAGAGTATCAAGTCGGAGACAAAGTGTTTTTTAAAGTTTCACCTTGGAAAAAGGTACTCAGATTTGGCCGTAAAGGCAAGTTGAGTCCAAGATTTATCGGACCGTATGAGATATCAGAACGAATTGGGCCGGTAGCGTACATATTGATTTTGCCACCTGAACTTGAAAAGATTCATAATGTTTATCACGTTTTGATGCTTAGACGGTATAGATCCAACCCTTCACATGTGATTATTCCATCAGAGAAGGAAATTCAGTCTAATCTGAGTTATGAAGAGGAACCGGTTCGTATACTAGCTTATGAGGTGAAAGAATTGCGAAATAAAAAAATTTCGTTAGTAAAAGTGTTGTGAGTCAAGCACGGGGTTGAAGAAGCCACTTGGGAGCTTGAAGACTCTATGAAAGAACGATACCCTAATTTATTCGTTGGTAAGATTTTCGGGGACGAAAATTCCTAAGGGGGGAGAGTTGTGACAGCCCTAATTTGACCCTAGTACCTAATTTGGTGTGATTGTGTTATATGAAACTTGTTGATTTGAATATCGTACGGTACTATTCGGGCCTTTGAGCCTAGCAGGCTATGATGCCGGTGAGATACTATTCAGGCCTTTGAGCCTAGCAGGCTATAATGCCGGTGAGATAGTATTCGGGCCTTCAAGCCTAGCAGGCTATAATGCCGGTGAAATGATATCGGGCTTCGAGCCTAGCAGGCGAAATGCCGGTGGATGAATTCGGGTTTAAAACCTAGCAGGCTAAATGCCGGTGATTTGATAAAAGTCTAAGACTAAGATACCTCTTGTTAGAACGACAAATGAATACATTCAATATGTTAAGTTGGCCAGGTATGTATTATGTACTTATATGTGAGTTTGATTTGAATTGAATCATAAGTGTATAGTGTGATACATATGTGAATAAATGTTATAACTATATCTATGATCATGATACATTCGGTCAAGGTGTGAAAGTATGTGAAAGTATTTGATTTATTTATGTTATATGAATTCAGATTAAGTGAAATAAGAATGCTAAATATGCATTATGTGCTTGTGTGTATTCGGCCAAATGGCAATATACCTAGAAAATGGCCTCTTGAGAAATTGAATGATCGAAGTATAATTGAGTTTATTTGTTTGCATTGCTTAAAACTTACTAAGCTTATGAAAGCTTACTCCGTTTGTTACGTTTTCTGTTTTATAGATTGTTGACTCCACCACCGCTTCGGGGATCGTCAGCAACTCGTCACACTATCTATCATTTTGGTACTACTATGTTTTGGAGCTAGTATGGCATGTATAGAATAGACTTAAGTGAATGATATTTTGAGATGTTGTTGTATGTAAGCCATGTGAATATGGCAACTTTTGAATGTCGGTATAAGTCTGAATTTCGATCTTTGATTGTGTTTGGCTATGCATATAATTGCTAATGAACTTATGTAAATGTGAATGTACAAATGTAGTGTTTTGGATTGATAACCCTTCATAACCCACTCCGGCGACGGATACGGGTTATAGGGGTGTTACAAATGGCGCATAGCTCGACATTCCCTTATCTCTCCACATGTCCCTTGGCCTCAACGCCCAAATCACAAAGTTTATAGGTGAGTACTCACAATCCTATGGCATGCCATTATATCCAACATATAAGCACTTGTTCATATAGTGCTCGCACAAAAGCTCGTAAAGCACAGTTTATAAAATTGTACTTTTAAAACATATCATAAAACATAGGCTCACATAGGAGCACACATAAACACAACTTTAAAATCATAACTTGAAAACAGAGTCTCGGAACTTGAAAAAAGAGTTTTATAGAAAAGCTTACTCTTGGGACTTAGTTTAAAAACCCAAAGTTCTTGGACAATATAACATTTCACACATAGTACCGAACACTGAACACTCTTTTATGTAACGACCTGATAGTCAGAGGTGTCAGAAAGTACATTCTGGGGACTCCGTTCCCGTAAATTAGACTCATAAATATTTATTAAAAATATTTATGAAGCTAGTTGTGTAGTTAATTAGGTTTCAGTTAAGTGAATTTACTCGAATTAAGAGTAATTAGGTATAAGGACTAAATTACATATAGAGTGAAAGTTGAATTATAGATTAAAAAAAATTAAAGGGACTAAAGAGGCAATTATACTATTGTTTCTTTAGTAGGACGGCATTAGGTATAAATTAGGTGTAAATTTATTATATATATTATAATAACTAAAGTTAAAATATATATTATAATATGTTTACTTAATATTTATGTAAATATATATTATATAATGATAAAACAAATAAGTAAATAAATAGCAATAGAAAGTTAAACAAAAGAAAGAAAGAAAAAGAAAGAAAAGGGAAAGAAACAGACGCAAGGCTTAGGGGTTTCAAAGTTTCCAAGTTCAATTGGTTAGTCAATTTAGTCCTTTTTTCTTGTAATCTTTATGTTTTTGAAATCATGGTGTTAAGTATTACCTAATCCATGTTGAAATTTTAGCATTGATTGAGTTTTTAAAGGTTGTTAATGTTGAACAATTTTAGTATTAGCGATTAAATTGATAGATTTTTAAGCTAGAAATGAAAAATGATTAAATTGTAGAATAAATTGTAAAATTTTAGTAATAGGGACTAAATTGTGAAAAATTCAAAATTTATGGATTTAAGTGAAAATAGGGAGTTAAATTTAGTTTAAAGTGAAATTTGTATGAAAATATAGAATTAAATGTGAAGAATAAAAATTAGTCTCAGTTTAGGGACTAAATTAATATTTAGACAAATATTGAGTAAAAATTTAAATATTCAATATGAAATTGAATTGTGTTATATTGATGAATTTTAATTGTTTTAATTCCGTAGCTAACATCGTACCGGAATACTCGACTAAAAAGGGGAAAGATAAAGTTGACGTCAGATAGTTCAGAATTCCTGATTTGTATTTCTATAATCCGAACATAGTTGTTAATTGTTGTATTTTGATTTGTATATGGTAAGTGGTTGAGGTGAGTGTTTGGCACTTTGACTATTGAATTGATTTCATGTGTATATGGGATCATATGAAAAATATATTTGGTACTTTAACATTGAATTGAATTAAGTTGATTGAATTAATATGTATATATTATGAATATATATATGTGCAAATATGATAATTGGATATTGTTTGTATTTGGAAAGTGAATTGGAACCCTATTAACTGTATTGGGCTGAGTCGGATATAGATGGCATGCCATAGGATAGGAATAGTTCAGGGATTTCTTTGACTTCGAGTTGATGAGGCACTGGGTGCCAATTTACTTCGGTTTAATCGATGAGACACTAGGTATCAAATTTATATAGTGCTGGGCGCAGTTACTATTTCAGATTTATCCGATGAGGCATTGGGTGCCAAATTTGTGTGTTGGTTGGATCCATGTATCCGTCCGAGTCTGAGTCAGAGTCGTGTTAATAAGGGTAATTAAATAAAACAGTACTATAATTAATATTAGATGATATTGTATGTGAATTGAAAATGGGATAGTGATTTGAAACATGAAAATGAGATACATGAGTTATTTACTCATGAATTGGATATGGAATATATAATGTTATTGTTTAAATGATATGTAGATCAAATTGTTTAAAGCTATTATATAGCAAGTGATGAGAATTGAGTATGGTATGAAATGATGTATTCATGAGTTGAGTATTGAATGGCTAATGCCATTGTACAAATAAATGTGGTTTGATATGTGAATAACTATTTATATAACAATTGTGTGAATTGGGACATTGTTTAACGAATGAAATAGCATATGATAGTCATGATACTGGACATTAATATGTGCTTAAAATTCAATTGTGCATATTATATTATCATGCCTTTAAATATTCAGATTATAGAAATACCATTGAGTTTTACTCAGAGTCTAGTTTTGTTTTTCCGTGCGCAGGTTAGATAGTCTTTTTTATCGTCGATTCAGCATCCAACAATGATCCCGAACTCAAATGTGTTGATGTCTATCGTTTGTGTTGGCATGTACCTAGGGTGTCTAAATAATAGTTATTTTGTGGATTGATTGTAAACGAGGTTATAAGTTTAATATTAGTTTGGTATATATATAAACATGTGTTTGTGTTTGAAGCCATATTATGGCATGATAAGTTGAATCAAATCTAGGTATGTGCATGTGAATTTAAATTGGTGTTTAAGTGCATATGAACTAGGCAAAATGGATTGAAATTAGTATGTTTATAATTTGGATTAGAATGATGTTTTGATGATATAAATGTGGTACCAATGAGGGTACATTGGTTAGGCAAATAGGATGATTATTTTGGCATGTTTTGAATGTGTTTGATCATGTTTTGAATAGGTTAAATGAATGGTTTTTGAATTGTTTAATGCTAAGCATGTAGGATATGGTAAAATTGTTGTTTAAGGCACATTTTAAGTCCACAGGGCCAGACACATGGACATGTGACTCGGCCGTGTGAGACATACGGCTAGCACACGGGCATGCGAGGCCATTTTGAAAGGGTATATGGTTTGGCACACGGGCATGTGGCTTGGGCGTGTGACCCAAGTTAGAGAGTTACACGGGATGAGGCGAGGCCGTGTGTCCCTATTTCGAATGCCCACACGGCCTAAGACACGGGCGTGTCTATTGGCTGTGTGACCTTTGTAGCTTTGAAAATTTTTAATGTGTTCTGAAAAATTCTCTGAGTTTTTGAATTAGTCTCGACTTGTTTCTAACACGTATTTTAGGCCTCGAGGGCTCGAATAAGGGACAGTATGTATGAGTTTGATTGATTTATGACTTGAATATTATACGATATGATATGTTTGAAATTTTTGTCTGTTTGATCTGTAAACTCCGATAATGCTCTGTAATCCTATTCTGGTGACGGATACGGGTTAGGGGTGTTACATTTTAAAATCGTAATTTTCTGAAAACATGGTGGTTTACACATACGTATGGTGATTCTAGAATACTCACCGAAAATCTAAGAATTTTAAACAAATTTTTCTTCGAATTTATCCTTGCTAGTAGATGGTCCGGCTGGTTTGCAACATACATGAATATGCACAAATTACTAAACAAACAAAACATGAACAAATATACAAGCGAACCAAGCTTCCTGAATAATCAAACCCTAACAGGATAGAGATTTACCTTGGTTTCTACGAATTTTGTTTTGAACAAAAACTTGACAATAGAATAATTGATGAAAGAATTTTCATGAAATAAGGGTCATATTTATAGGCAGTGACTTGGTAACCTTAAGATACCCTAGCTGACTTAGGAAAAGAGTTACGTACACGAAAAGAATTCTAGATACGCAATATCTTAATTTCCTTTGACTCGACTTTGACTGGAGAACCCCAGTTTGCCAAACCAACTGGCGAACCCCAACTTTGCAAACCAACTGTTGAACACAACTTGCAATGAATTGGACACACCCTTTTACTGCATCTTTTAGCGTACACTATTTCTTTGTATCTCTGGTAAACTCCTTATTGATATTCTTTTGGCGAACCCCCAGTTCGTCGAAACATTGGTAAACCCTCCCTTGCGAAGCTAAAACTTCTAGGCCTTGTATCGGGATGTTACAAGAAACACGAAGATGACGGGTGTGGCAACCCAACCAAAAATACAAGAATGATGATTGTTGCAGTTGACCAAAAATACAAGGACAATGGGTGTGGTGACCCAGCCATAAATATGAGGATGACGGGTGTGGCAGCCCAACCAGAAACACAATGATGACAGGTGTGGTAACCCGACTAGAAACCCAAGGATGACAAGTGTAACAATCGACCAAAAACACAAGGAGAGGTTAATCGTACTACCGTAGACTCTTGCAACCTGGAATTACATGGAGAGTAATGGATGTCTTGCTCCCAAATGCATGGGGGAGGCTTATGATAAATAAAAGGGTCATGCTACCAAATGCATAGAGAGAGGCTTACGATAAATAAGAGGATCCTATTTCTAGAATATAGGGGGTATAATGCCCTATACCTGACTTGATTTACCGGACCTGGATATAGGATGGCACAATACTTAAATACGTAACAAAAAATTTACAATTGGCGGAAACCATACTGAACATACTTCTTATTTATTTATATTTTTTTCTAAGTTAAATGATTATGAAAGAAACGTTTATTAATTACATTAGATTCTCAAAAGTAGTATAAGACATTACAACTTAAATCTTTATTAAAACAAAATTAATCACGGAATATAGTACTATTCACTATATTCCTAAGAGTGCCCCTCTGTATGCAGAATATTGCTATTCGAACTGTCACTTTGGCGCATTCCTAGCTTGGTCCCTTTTAGCATACTGGATCAATTCCATGAACCTACATTACAAATAAATGTCCGTAAGTTCAATAGAACTTAGTGAGTCTCAACTAATATTACCTTTAAACATCGTTAAATTCCTCAACTTTAACATTCTAGATTTTCATTTAGGCTTTAGCGGATACTTTTCTGATTCTTGGTAGATAACTATACATGTGACATCCTACTCGACGAAGCCCTAGTGCTTGATTGTTGTTTAGGAGTAAGAATTGTAGAATAGGTTTTGAGTAAGTAAGGCGCTGAATTGAACCAAGAGGTTGAAGTCTATGGGTATTAATGCAATCTCATGCTCGTTGTTAATTTCGAGTCGCGAATGCGCCCAATCGCAAAATTGAGAAGTATCGTTCTACTTTGGGTTTAATTAAAGTTGGCTAAGTATAAGCTTTTAAACAAGGGTTTTCGAATGGGTTTAAGATAGGTTAAGGTTATGGTTCGGCTAAACAAAGAGTTAAGGTGATTTTTTTAAGGTTGGTAATTTGGATGGAACGATTGAGCTTAAGGTCAAGAAAGAACCAATACTATAGATAAGTATTAACCTGAATTTTATAGGACACTTAAAATGGATGGATGATAGGAATAGGACCTTGACCCTCTATCTATTAAGAGATAGGAACCAAAGGTATCGAGGTTGAACGTCACATTCAATGAGTGATAAGTTTACCAAAAAACAAGGTAGACGCCATTAGCAAGGCTAGATAAGTCAGCTTGAGTCTTAAACGAACAATGAGAGTTGAATAAACTCATAAAAGATATATAAAACATATAAGGTGTTAAAAGTCTGAATTACAACAAATAAGCTTCATATTTATAGCTCAAAAACATAGCTAGCCAAATGAACACTAAGTAAGCTAAATGGACAGCCTTAATTCAACTTAATTAAGTTAAAACTTCCTTGAACCTTCCCAAAACGTCCCTTGTAGTCTCCTAAGTCAGCTTAGCTTAATTGAAGTAAATGTGGAGCTGAATGGAGCTAGATATGATCGGCCAAGAGGTGTGAACAGCCTTTAAGGAGCTACCTTGAATAGCCGAATAGTCTTGAGCCTTAAATGTCAGCTTTGGCACCTCAATAGCCTTGCAATTAGTTCAGCCAAATGTGAGCAACCCTTGAAGTGTGAAAGCTCAAAATCGAATGGTATTGTGTGTGAAAGGAACCTCTAGCCAATTTGAACAAGTGTGAAAACACTTATGGCTGTTGATATACACGATGGGCCTACTTGGGAAGAGAAATCAGCAGCTCACTTTGGCTCTTGCTATTCACGAAGAGTTGGTTTGGAGGAGAGCAATCATTAGCACACCTTCCTTAATACTGTCCATGCATGTGCCTACAGACAAATTAAATTCAGCTAAGTCAACTTAAAGACAACTTAAATTCGGCAGCTAGGACAACTTAAATTCGGCTAAGACAAATTTAATTCAAAATATGTAATTAATTTGTCTTAAGCTAAGACACATTAAAACAACTAATTAATAAGTACTTAAACTAAGACATAATTAAAACACTTAATTAAGCTATTCAAATCATAACATAATTAATACTTAAACTAATTAATTAATTAACTAAGACCGAATTAAATGTTTATTCCAGTAGAATAATGCAAAAGTTAAACGACTAGAAATAAGCTCAATGAGCTAAGAACGAGCTAAATGAGCTTGTAGGAGGTTGCAAGGCATGCTCAGTTGACTTGTCCAAGAACGTTCGATGAGCCCCGTAACAGTTTCACCCCATACTCGATCAACTAGAACTGAAATAGCCTCTTTGAATCTCTTAGCTTGAGCTTAGGTTATCGGCCCTAATAATAGCTCAATAGGATCCATGTCAACTCTAGGTGAGTCTCGAGTATTGGTCGTATCAGGTATGCCCTTGGGCAAAGTCTTGGTTCGGAAAATAAGTTGAAGGAAATAGTAATGTGGTTTTGTCCACCCAAACGACACTTTGGCGAATGAATTTCGGTGAACCATTAACATTTAGGATATTGAAGGAACATGTCTTAGAAAATGAAACATTTATGGAGTGAAACTTAGTAAAGTGTTAAGGAATCTTGAAAGAAAAAAGGGAGATATCACTGAAAGGCGTTACATGCCAAGCTAGGCTAGGTAAGGTGTTAGTTATATTCTAATGAGATGGTTAGGAACAAAAAATGGATTTGAACTGGAAATATTCACTTATACATAAAACTATGGATCATTGTACACATTTTTTTATAGCTTTAAACCACCTATATTTTAAATATAATAGGATTTTGACGCGTGTCAAGTTCTTATAGGGGTAAAGGTTATATATTAAGATAGTCAGAAATTAAAAAAAAAAGAGTTTTTCTTCCACCTTCTTTAGGAAGTATTTCCCTGGTCTGGATCTAAAGCAATTTAAAGTGCCTCATTCCTTTATAAAGATAGAGGTATTGATCTAGATCACCACTCATGAGTGTTCCATGTTAAGGTAAGATCCATGGTCTTTCTTGCTATGCTGTGGAAAAAGAGTGAGTCTGAGCAACTAGGTAAGGTTAAGGACATACAACCATAATGGGGGATGTAAGTGCTAAAGATGACAGAAAAAGAGGTATACAAGTGAATTTTGATGAGTTTATATGCTCTATAATAGTGGTTGTTGCTGATCTTCCAAAGGAAGTCTAGATCTGGAGCTTTAGAGCTAAAAAAGATAGAAGTCAGGTGAGTCCCTAGGTTGAACTTTGCATGTAGTATGTATGTTCTAGGAACTTCTATGCTAAGTGACTAAACAATTAAAATGAAACTAACTATGTAACAGTCTGTTTTTAGTGAAATCAAAACAATGGTTTCGAGACCACAAAATCGAGTCTGGAAGAAAAATTATTTTAATATTATTTCATGGTCTGCATTATGATTGAGATGTCGTATGAAAATTTCCTTAGGAAATTTTTACCGATTACATGTTTAATATGATAAAAAGGACCAAATTGCATAAAATGCAAAAGTTGAATTCTAGTAGCTAAAGGGAACAAATAGCTATGAAATTTAAAATTGGAGGTCCTTATATGGCAAATAAACCAATTAGTGGAGTTAGTAGATAAGTATGATGATTCATCATTGGAAATTTAAGAAAAGAAAAGGATTAAATTGGAAAGATGATAAAATAAAGATGATAAATTAATTAAATAATAAAATATCATCATTTTTCATCACATTTCCCAAAATTAAAACATGGAAACCCTAGCCATGGAAGCTTAAGCTCAAGCCAACATATTTTGCTTAATTAGATCCGGGTAAAGAACGAGGAAAAGAAAAAGTATCGGATTAGTAGCTTACAAGTTTTCGAATACTTATCGAGGTAAGTTCGTGTAACTAAATTGTATATATATATATATATTTGAATTGAATTTTGTGTATATGAATTGTGTAATTTCCATGTATGAAATTAATTACATATCCGACGATGATCGACAAGTATTAAGTCCTGTTTGAATAAATGAAATTCAATGGATATAGGGTTTCCGACAGCTCGAAAGAGCATCCTGTTATTAGCTCTCATGAGCTTCCCGTTATATGGTTCTTGCAAGCTTTCCGTTAATAGCTCTTCGGAGCATCCTGATTGGTTGTGATCCTGCATGTGTTGTGGACACACCACAGCTCTTATGAGCGTCCTAATATATGGCTCCCTGGAGCTTTCCGATTAAAGGCTCTTTCATGAGCTTCCCGATAAATGGCTCTCCGGAGCTTCCGATATTGGCTCGCTTGAACTTCCTAATTATAGCTCTTATGAGCTTCCCGTTACATGGCTCACATGAGCTTCCCGTTGTATGGCTCGAAAAAGCTTCTCGTTTACGTGTTTGCATGAGCATTCATGTATATGAATTTATGGATTATAGTTTTGTACAGCTTGTGTGTACTACCCATGTATCCATCGATATTTTCAATAATTCAACGGGTATAATTCTCACATGAGAAAATATGAGTTCAAAATGAATCATTACCCATATATACATGAAATATATGGAATTGATATATGAATACAAGAAGTGGAAAGTTATGAACATGGAAACTTGATATTGTTGAGCTCACACATGTTCCTTGACATTTATATGAAATACATGTCTAACATGATTGATGAGGATATCTTCTAGGGCTTTTGGCCATCTTGCTTGAGTATGCCTTATATGCTTATCTTAATTGTGATTAAATGGTAAGTTAAATTCCACGTTATACGAACTTACTAAACTTTGAAGCTTACTTTGTTTTATTTTCCCTATTTTATAGTAATTCAGAAGCTCAATTTGGTTGAAAGCTGGTCGAAGCAATATCACACTATCCTTCTTTCAGTATAAATAGAAAATTATTTTTTATTATAATGGCATGTATAAGTTAACTAGCCAATGTTGATATAAAGATGTTTTGGTTGTAGCTAGCCATTGAAATGGCTTGTGATAAATATATGTTGATGGGTATGTAAATGGTCTTATCATGTTTAATATATGTTAGTATAGTTGAATGATGGATAATCTATAAACATGTTGATGGATGGTTTGAAATTGGTAATTTAAGTACAAATGAGCTTATATATGTATATGGTCAAGTTGGTAAGTAAAGATTCTTAAATGGTTATGGTAAGATGTTAAGTATAAAGCTTGATTTTGGGTTGGTTGAATGTCTTATATAGTCTATTGATGTCAAAAAATGTTTGGTTAGGTTGATGCCAAGTTTGGGTGAGAAATGTGGCCTTGGAAAATGGCCTATTTTCATCTACATGGGTAAAGACACGGGCGTGTGTCTTAACCGTGTGTGCCACATGGCCTCACGCACGGGCATGTGGTTTGGTCGTGTGTTCCCTACATCTTTAAAATTTCAAAATAGAATGCTCAGGTATTTTCACACGACCTATCACACGGGTGTGTGACCCCTGCACCTATTTAATTATAAGTCATTATGCTTACACGACCTAGCACACGTGCGTTTGGCTTGGCTGTGTGACCCAAGTCAGAGAGCACTTTAATTTGGACATAGGCTGGGACACGGCCATGTGCCCCTATTTCGAATGCCAACATGGCTTGAGACACGGGCGTCTCTCTTGACCGTGTGAGACACACTGCCTGACCACACGGGCGTGTGTCCCCTACACTTTGGAAAATTTTTTATATTTTGCAAAAAATTCTTTGAGTTTCCAATTTAGTCCTGACTTGTTTCTAATGTATAATTTTGGGTCTTACGGGTTCATATAAGGGACAATATGATTGTATATGATTGATTTCTTATGTGAGAAATAAATGATATGAAATGTCTGTATTCAATCTGTAAATTTTGGTAATACTCTGTAACCCTGTTCCGACAATGGATATGGGTTCAGGGTGTTACATGTATGATGTAATAAATCTGATATGAAATGAGAGGTTTGTGATCATGCATGTAAGGAATGTATGAAGTTTGATGGACCAAGTGTAGGACATGAACCTGAATTTGTATGGTATATACATGAGTCTGAAAGATGAATGTGTTTACCATAAGTATGTCATTGTATGATGGGTCAATGCATGATGAGTCTGTGTCTATTTCTGAAATTGTCAAAAGGGTCCTTCGGGACTAAAAACACAAACATCTGAAAGGACAAGTTTATGGTCATGACACTAAAGGACTATATCGTGTAAGACCGTAAATAGTGAGTTATAACATCATATGAAAAGAATATCATATCGTGTAAGACCGTAACTGGTGGGTTATGTCATCATATAAAAAATTTAAGGAAGGTTATTACCTAATGTGGTTCTTTGTATGTCCCGGAATGAAGAGGGGCAAACCTCACTAAGTGTAAGTCTAAGCAAATCACTATCACCAAAACACTAGAAAAAGGACAGCTTTTGTGGCGTATATTGGATGTAAAAGGCAGCCTTTGTGGCAACACTTTGAATAAGAAAACCTTTGTTGTGAGCATTGGATATAAAAGACAACCTTTGTGGCAAAACTTTGGATAGGAAAGCCTTTATGGCAAGTACTGGATGTAAATGACAGTCATTGTGGGGAAAATCTGGAAAGGTGAGCCTTTGTGGCAACCTTTGTTTAAGAACGCCTTTATGGAAAATCTATAAAAGGAAACGCATTTGTGGCAATCTCTATAAAAGGAAAGCCTCTGTGGAAACTTTGTAAAGGAAAGCTCTTGTGGTGAACAACAAAGGAAACCTTTGTGGCTATTTAAATGAAAGATTGCCTTCACGACAAATTTTGAATGAATGGCGTGTAAGGAATTAGGAAATAATGACATGAATGACCCTTTGAAGGTAAAGTAAAGATAAAACTCTAAATGTATGGAAAGTGTAAGAGAAAATATATGGACAAGTAGAAGGAATTAAGTATTCAACGAATTCTAAAAAAAAGGCTCAATGTGTAGTGAAAAGGTAAACCCCACATAATATAAAAAACAGAACAACAAAGTGAAAGCGCACCAGAATAGGTGGCGAATCTAGGATAAATTTTATAGGCATGTATAGATAGCACCTTACAGTAAGGAAGATTTGGGCAAACTTTGTGTTAAGTAATGGGCGTAGTCTATCTCTCCCAAAGGTAGTGGAAAAACCAATAAGTATGAAATGAGATTTTAAGTCTGTTAATAAGGTAAATGAAATGATTAAGGACTATGTAAAGATAATATTTAAGAAGGGACATAGAAAGTGAAGAGATTTTAAGTTTAGTACGCTCAAATGAGAGAAAAGGTCATTTGAGTTTGGACCCTGAATTTGGAGCCTAGAAGAGTGAGGGCTTAATGAATATGAAAGGAAAATAAGTCTTTAAAGGCATTGTGAGGAAGGCAAATATCTAAAATATAAAGAAGTGGTTACAGTCTGTTAAAGGAAATCTTTAGTGAAGTACCCGACAGAGGGAATAAAGCAAAGTCTAAGGATACATGTAGAACGTGCAAAGCATCTATCACATTTAGATGTGTTGAATCATGTATTTAAAGTTTAACTCACTAAGTTCTTATGAACTGACGAAGGTTATTTCATGTTTCAGTTGCAAAGAAGTATGCGCCAGAAGGGACGACATTAGGGCTACATTAGAAGGAAGTGGCGCGATGGGCTATTATGCATACAAAGGAAGTTAAGTGGCATGTTAAAGTTGGAGCATAAGTTGTTTAAGTAACATTCCAATATCTTTACAGTAGATTGAGAGATAAAATAAATAATACTAAAATTTTATTTCCATGAATTATAAATGTAACCATACAATGTACACCCATAAGAGATTCTGTTACATTCATAGATAGAGCTTTTACATAGGCAAAAAATCTTAAGTTACATATGTTATTGGACGTAACTCTTAATACTAGGTTGAGTGGAGGGCGTTACAATACGCCAATCTATACACTCATGTCGCACGATGGGTGGATCACAAACTTCACACCATATTGCAGATCCTATTTCACAATCTATTTGAAGATAGAAGTTGGATATATTTCTTAGAATGATATACATACGGATACCACTCTTGGTGGATTCTTATACTAGCTCTAGTGGCTATCAGAATGCCAGCCACACCGTATCTTTAAGTCAATTCAGACAACAAAATTGTTTCGATGAAAGTAATATTTTAGATCATCTAATAGAATCCTAGGTGACTTCGATACATAACCTGAGAATTTCAAGGTTTGGTGGACACTTACACCACTCATAATTCTGGATACTCCAAGCTCTCTGTCTCGGTAGATAAGTGTGGCAGATTTATCAGTCGTGTACATTACCAAGGATCCTTTCAGAAAATGCCTCAAAGGAATACCCAAATCTCGCCACAAAAGCAGACTAACAACTCACCACTTAAGCATTACAAAATTTTCCTTACTGGCTTTCCAGATAACTCCGTCACTAAGGCTCTGTTTGATTTGTCACCAAGGCACTACATAAATGTCATGTTTGACGATATGGATTTGCCTAAAATCAGTATTGCTTGAGGTTTTCCCATCATCGCCACCGGGACACGTAGAAACCCTAATAGACAAATGTGGCTCATCTGCCATTCTAGAATATGTCATGGTCATGGTCTTTTCACAAATCTGCCACACTGGCCTTTTCTTGTGTTTACTATCCCGACAGACTACATATTCGCTATATTGGCCTTCGTGTTTATTGTCTGAGAGGATGCCTTCAAAGCACCATCCTGAGTCTATTATTATCTCACATATTTTCTCGACACTCTACTCGAACCCCCTTACTCCAACCTTACTTTGTCATGCATCATTCATATTAAACATAATGAACACATTTTACACAGATTTCATTCATACCCATAACAAAATCATACTTCCCAACGCAGAATCTCCTATGTATTCTTACCACACATTGTCATATTCATGCATCACATCGTACACTTCATTTACTTACATGCAGATGCTTCATAGAAAACACCTACACACATATGTAAAATAACTGTAACACCCCTAACCTATATCAATCACCGGAGTAGGGTTACGTGGTATTACCAATCAATTAACAACATATAGCATACATTTTTCAAACATAAAGCATTCATTCTTATAAATCATTCAATATAATCACATTTTCTTTTATAAGGGCCTACGAGGCCTTAAACATGCTTTAGAAGTGGTTCAAGACTAAACCGATAATATATAAAAATTTTGGAAACTTAGAAAAATTTCAACCATACAAGGGTCACATGCCCGTGTGAACAGGCCGTGTGTCTCACACGGCTTCAGACACACCTGTGTCTCAGGCCTTGTGAAAACAGGGCATACATACTGACTTAGGTTACATGGCCAACCGCACGCCCGTGTGCCCTTCGAAGTGGCCACACACGCCCGTATGTCAGGTCGTGCCAAAACTGTAGGGTATACTAACTTATGCAACACGGCCAAGTCACACGCCTGTGTGTGAGACCATGTGGGGCATATTGACTTCATTTCAATTTCATCATCAGGGGACACACGGTCGTGTAACATGGCCGTGTACCATGACCGTGTGTCACACACAGCTAAGACACACGCCCGTGTCTCTGCCCGTGTGGACAAAAATAGGCCATTTGCAAGGCCAATTTGCCACCGTTATTCATGCTCACCTAAACAACCAAAATAGTACCATTTCATCATACAATTAGGCAGCCAAAATCATCAACCAAATGCACAATTCATGCCATTATAATTTCATCTATTCCAAATCTCAATCACTACCATTTAATTAGCCAAAAACATGCCAAAACAATATCAATCTATATAATTCATTTATCATAATTCACACTCACATAACTTCCTTATAAACAACCACACAATATCTAAAATCATACCTCATCTAGGCATTTCTTAAGCATTTTATACTCCACAAATCAATTAACCATTTGAGCAACTATAAAACCATAACCACATTCATACCAAACATACCAAAATAAACCATCACTCATGGCTATATATATAAACCAAAACATATACAATTTACAAAAAAAAATCTCATGGCTATAATCACAACCAAAATACCACATCTAGCCTATACATGCCATATGCCAAATATGTATAATCCATAAGTACCAACTTAGGTGTTTGATAGTGTGATGATGTTTTCGATGACTCTCGGATCCGAGCTAGCCTTGATTCACTATAAAGCATAGAAAAATAACACAAAGTAAGCTTAATAGCTTAGTAAACTCGTATGATATAAGCTTAACTAATTACAAATACAACATTCATCGATCTAAACGTGTTACCATATACTTTATGATTACTAACAAACCTTTCAACTGCTTATTCATAAGCTTATATACAAACTTTGTAACTTCTTCGATTTTAAGCTCATAATATACATGTACATAACTGTACCAATCCATAACAAGTTCATACATACACGGAATGCCGTTGAGTACTCAATGTCTCGCACACTAAGTGTCATACTCAATATCTCACACACTAAGTTCCGTACATAGCTGAAGCTATCTCAAATCACACACTAAGTGTCATATATAGCTGAAGCTATGTCGAATCGCACACTAAGTGCCATATATAGCCGAAGTTATATCGTATCGCACACTAAGTGCCACAAATAATCGATTTTTCGTCGAACATATCTGTAGTACTGTATATACAATTTATGCAATTTCAAAGCACTAGAAGCATAATTATTATAATGCTTAATACATACGAACTTACCTCGGATATGAAAATAGCGAATCGAGTCGATTAGCCGATAACTTTATCTTTTCCCCAATCCAGGTCCGTATTTCACTTTTCTTGATCTAAATATATTCAAGATAACTTATTCAATCATATATTCATTCAATTTAGTCCAAAATACACTTTAAAACACATTTACACTTTTGCCCCACAGATTTCACATTTTTTACAATTTAGTCCTTATTTCACAAAATCATAAATTAATGAAATTCAAGACTAACCCATGCTATCTGAATTACCATAGTGCCCCTAGCAGTCCATAATTTTCATTTATTTACACTTTTAACCACTACATTTCACATTTTCTCAATTTAACCCCTTTTTGACGTTTTTGTCAAAAATCACTTTACAAAAACTATTAATCTAACATTAAACCTTCCAAATCTATCATAAATCATCAAATTACTCAAGCATTCAAAAATGGCAACATGATAAATCTTTAATAGTTTTTCAAATTAGTCTCTGGGCTAGCTATTACTAGATGCAACGATCTCAAAAACGTAGAAATCATTAAAAACGGGACAAAAACCATACCTAATTGAGCAAAAATACCTAGGTCGAATGTAAATCTTCTCCCATGGCTATTTATTCTTCTCAAAATCGGTTGAAGACATAAAGATGGACATAAAATTATTTTTGTTTTATTTATTATATCATAATAACCAAATTAACCTTACTAATAAACCATTTAAAACACCTATTATAAGCCCATAATTGTCCATCCATCATTATAATGGTCTAATTGCAACATAAGGACCTTCACTTTAGTAAAACATAGCTATTAGACACATTTAACTAATAGCACACAAATTTTACACTTTACGCGATTTAGTCCTTTTTACCGAATTAAGCATTAAAATAATAAAATTACTTCACGAAATTTTTACACCAACACAATATCATACTGTAAACATTAAAATAATAATAAAATGAATATTTTAACCTCGAATTTGTGCTTTCAAAATCACTATTCTAATTTGACTAAAAACGGGCTGTTACAATAACTCTTCAAGAAGACATGCACAAATACAGGGACATCAACCATACAAAGATTCATCATAAAATGACATGCAGGAGTCAGGTCTACAGACTCACCAGAGACCCACCTTTACCTTGGCCCGGAGCTTCAGTTTCAATCGTCCTTCCCAATCTAATAGCAGCAACTGCTTAAAAGAATCATGAAATTTCCATTAGAATTCTCATTTGCAGATTGTTTACTAACATTTCAACTATATGCGACCCCCATGCAGGGCCTTCCACTCACACCCTATTGTTCTTACTTCTTTTAACATATCTACTCTTCAACAATCGCAACATGCAAAGCTACAAAACTTACCAAAAGGTTGAATCATCCATTGATTAAACAAAATCTTAGCTCTAATTTAATGAAGAAGAAGAGAACATTTAGATTAGAAAGAAGAATTAGAATGTAGAAAGAAAAGAAAAAACCATCTAGAATCCCCCTTCACTATATATATACTCCCAGTTCACTTTAGTGGATTTTGACAAGTGGCAATGCTTATTGAAATTGTCCCTTGATTTTCCTACAAAATTTGGGAGGAAAATAAAAGAAAATCCAGCGAAGATCGACGTTATCGTTTGACCAATCATAGGGAAGGTCAAATCAATCCAATTGACTCCCAACTAATCCTGTTACAAGAACCAACTTGAACAACGCTCATGCAAACCAAGCATACTATACCTTGGCAATGACTCATGTATGGCATGATTTTAAATACAATTAAGTCTCCTACAACTTTCTCATACACTTGGTAGGCTCTTCATGCTCAGCCAAAACTTTAGGGCATACTCTTTGTTGGGCGTATTCTTTCTTCACTTGAAAATTCCCTATAATTAAATCCTTGTAGCCAATGGATGAATACTTTAACGCTAGTATTAAAATATAAATATTCAAAAAAATTTAAAAAATTTTAAAATACTTAAAATATTAAAATTGATATAAAATTATAAAAATTATAAAATAATAATAACTTATAAATATTATAAAAACATAAAAAACTAATAAAATCTAAAAATTATAAAAATTATAAAATTAATAAAACATATTTAAAATTTTATAAAAAAAAGTATTAAAATTCTTAAAAAATTAAAAATCATAAAAAATAATTAAAATATTAAAATTGATATAAAATTGTAAAAATTATAAAAAAAAATCATAAAAACTTGAATTGGATCGGATCAATTGGTCAGATTGGTTAGGCCAAAATCGGCAAGGGAACTAGTTCAAAGAAAGTTATTAGATTAGTTGACTTAGGAATTGGACAGTTGAACCAATTTTTTATTTTTTAATTTGTATTCAATTGAACTAGACGAACCAGTTGAACAGGCAAACCGATGGCCTGACTGATTCGACCACCAGTCTGGTTCTAAAAACTTTGGTTAGAAAATTTCATCTGACATATGCTAATTGTTGGATAATGAAATTTTGGTTTGATAGTATGTAATTGTACCAAAAATATTTTATATCATATCATACTTAGCAAACAGTTTCCAACTTTTAAAGTCCAAATTATTGTACTGAACTTAAAAAATTAGAATAATTTTTTTAAATAATAATAATTTATTTTTTTGACCGAAAATAATAATAATAATTTATTAATAAATAGGAGAGGGTCCCATAATTATCATTTTATTTTTGGAATATAGAAAACATTTTATTCAATATGAAAATGACCCTAATGACCTTATGACTATTCTCATTATCTAATGGTTAGTATAATGTCATATGTTCATTATGATTTTAGGGGTTTAAATGATTTTTTTTAAATTTTTAATTTATTAGAATTTTTATATTATTTATAAGTTTTTATGATTTTTTACAAGTTTTTATAAAATTTTAAATATATTTTATTAATTATATATTTAATAATTTATTAAAATTTTTTTTATAATTTTTAAAAGTTTTTATGATTTTTTATCATTTCTATAAATGTATGTCAATTTTAATCTTTTTAATATTTAAAATTTTATGATTTTTAATAATTTTAATAATTTTTATAAAATTTTAAATATTTTAAACATATTTTTATTAATTTTATAAAATTAAAAAAAATCATGACAACAAATTTCTCCCAAAATTACAAAAAGGTTGAAACAAATTATAAGATTACAAATTCATATGTAATTAACTATTATCTCTAACTTGTTTTTTTCTATCAAAATCAAAACTAAAACTACGAGTTAAGTTGTATTTTTTTTTGTTTAAAAGATAAGTATTGATTTATATACTTTAAATAAAAAAGTAAATTAATTTTTTTGTAAAAAAAATTATTTAATTTTACTATTAAAAATCGGTCTTGTATATCAGCACGAGGTACAGAAGACATGTCGCGTATATTTGTCTAGTTATTTCGTTAGCTACACCAATTTTTAATTGTAAAAATTGATGAAACTTTTAACAAAAAAAGAACAATTTACACTTTAAACTAATGTGTAATGACTATTTTTTTTTTTGTTTTTCTAATAGAAATGATAAAATACAATCTAACTTCTAGTACAGAAAACCGTGTGATACTTTTATGAAAATCAAGCAACTCGAACTAAAAAAATAATGTGTATGTTTTATAAAATTATAACAAAAACTATATTATTGAAATCTTAAAAAATTTCTAATGTTATGACAAAAAAGTTTATTATAAAAAATAATTTACATGTTAATAAAATATTTATTTATAAAAAGTTACAGTTAAGAAATATGATATAACTTTTCTATGTGCTTATGTTATATATTATAAAAATAATATATTTATTCAAAAAAATGTTATAGTGTTTTTTTTATCATAATTTATTTATAAAAAGTAACTTTCTAAAATTATAACAAAAAATTATATTATTTATAAGAAGTGTTATAAAAGTTTTAGACAATTTGTAAAACTTATTTTTAAGTGATTATAGGCAGGGGTGTTCAATCGGTTAACTGACTGGTTAACCTATTCGAACTATCATTAACCGACCCTTTTAAACCCTTAACCCTTAACCGAACCAAAAAAAATAACCGAACCGAACTTTTTCAGTTAATTTGGTCGGTTAACCGAACAAACTGAAATTTATATATATATATTGGTTAAAACAAGTATAAAACATATAAAAAATTAATCGAATTTAACATATATAAAATGTATATAAAAAATATAAAATTTCGGTTAATTAATCGATTTCGAACCAAATTAACTGTTACTTAAACTTCTAAAAAATTATTAACTGACCCCGATCAAATTAATTCGGTTAACCGACCGATTAACTGAATTCGATCAGTTAACCGAATTAATTTGGTTTTACTTGAAATTTGCACACCCCTAATTATGGATAGTTCTAAATATTGTGTAAGAAAAATGATCAGAATCTACAATGAGATTGTTGGAAAAAAAAAGTTATATATTATTATAAATTTATATTAGAGATATAACCCATTATAACCTATCTCTAAATTAATTTATATAAATTTTTATGATTATGCTAAATATAGCAACATAGCGAATTTTGGGGACTATAATTCAGACTAATCCCGTTGTTAGGAGAAGTTGAAAATCCTACTTCCAAAAGAAATTAGAAATCATACTCAGAATCCAACAACAAATTCAAGTGTTAGAAGGAAGCTGAATTTGATATGTGGCGTTCCTAGCACAAGATCCCACAGGGAAAGTGTGGTAGGACTCCAAAACCCTGCAATGAAGTCATCTGGTGGAGCAATGCTTGCAATCCTCCGGGATGGATGGTTTGGTTTTGGTGGCCAAAGATCAGTGGGGAAACTGAATTGTCTACAACATGGATATGGAAGTTGAAATCTGTGCAATAAACATTATCAGTGCTGCCTGTATTTCACCAAATTTTGTAATTTAAGCCTTAATATGGAATCTTAGTTCTAAGATTAATGCTGTCTACTGTTTCCATTAAAGAATGAATTTTTCATGTGATGGCTTCTGAAAACTCTGTTAATTATGTTGAAATTATATAATAATAAACCTAAGGCTAAGGACGGGGAACCCAAAAAAAAATTAAAAACCCTTTCCATTTCTCCCTACCCTCTTCCTCTCCCCATTTCTCCCACATTAACTCAAGAGAAGCTTAGATTTGAAAATGCTTGAGCCATTTTCACTTGGAAACTGTTGTTGTTTTTTAATACATGAATTGTTTTCGCCCGTTAATCTCTAACAATGGAATCGTTTTTCATTTTTTGGGTTCTTTTTTAATTTTTTTTAAGTTTATTTCCTTTTCTTTTTTTTTTTTTTTTTAAGAATTAGGATCCATCATTTGTAAATTTTGAGATTTTTTTTTGAAATTATGACTACATTGATATAATATGTAAAAATTAAGAGCTAAATTTATTATTATACTAATTTTTTTAATTACCATGTCACCTTGCAATTAACAAAAATGGATAATAAAAAAAAATCTTATTAGTTGGATAACCAGTTTTAAAAAAATTATAATTGGGTGAGAAAAAAATAAATTTATAATTACGTGATCAATTTTAAAAAATTAATAATTGAATGATTAAAATAGAAAATAGCCCATAGTTGGATGACTTGTAGTGAATTGATCCAATTTTCTTTCGTCTGACTCCCGTGGGAAAAGGAGAGGTCAGTCAAAGAATGGGTAGGTCCACGTGGAACCATAGTTTTAATCACCTGCTACGGCTACTACCTTACAACTTTCTATTTTCAATCTTTTTATCTGTTTATTATTATGTAATATTTTATACATACTTCCACTTCACACACTTCAATTATTAAACTCCATTTAATTTTAGATTAATTAAACTCCTGTTTTGCTATTCATAGATTTAATTGAATTTTGTAATATATACTTTTCAGTTTTCAAATTCAGATATTCAGGTCGAAATTATATATATATATATATATATTTATTTATTTATTTCAAGCCGGCATATATTCAAGTAGGTTAAAAATATTAGTTCTATTTTTATAAATAAATAATTAAAGTATGAAAACTTAAAAGTACCATTACAGTCTCTCTACTCTTTTGGTGATAAATTAATCTTTATATTTTAGATGGAATAAAATAATTTATCAATTAAATTATATTCTTAAATGCTGATTTTGGTATTTTATATATAAAGAATAATAATAAATATAGTGTATTGACATTTTTATTCAATTCCCCCTTATTATTATTTAAAATATATTGACCTTCAATCTTTTCTATTTTATCTTATATAGAACAGAGTCAACAGATAGGTTATAAATTACTAAAATTAAATTTTTTTTAAAAAAAATCATAAATAAATAGTGATAAAAAAGAATTACAAAAAGTTTTTCAATATTCAATAAAAATTCTAAAAATAGAAATGCACATATGGATTAAATTTAATAAACATTCAAAAAACATTAAAACCATTTGGCAAATGAAATCTTAGGATCTAGACTAGTAGTATACTACTTTTACCACAAAACCTACTATATTTTCAATCATTACATTCTAATATTATTGTTTTAATATTTTGATTGGCCGAACCCAACTCATTTTTATTGTAAAATGAGATGCATTCAACTGAAATGGGATTGGATTATGTCTCCATTTTCACATTACTTACTTTATACAACTTTCATTAATAAGTCAATCTCCTCTCTTCTTGCCTTAAAATCTTCTTCTTCTCTCTTTTTCTTCCTCACTCTTTCTCTGTATTTTCTCATATCTAAACACTCTCTACTTTTTGCTTCTTCTTGATCTCTTTTGTTATGGATAATCAAGACCAGGGAAAGAATCAATCCTCAGGTTTTTCTTTTTTCCTTTCCTTTTTTTTCTTCAAAATTTTTTATTGATTTTTATTTTTTATTTAATAAATTTCTGGGCTTGTTGATGTTCTCTGTTTGTCTTTCCCGTGTTTTCTTGTTTATTACAATATATGTATAAAAACTTTAGTTTTTGTTTTCATGGATGACGGATATATCATCATTTTCTAGGCTGGTTAAAGTTGTTTGACTTTTTTTTCCGGGAAAACGATTACCAACTTTCTGGGCTTTCTTGTTTCTTATAAAAGAAACTAGTACAACTTTTTCTTCAATCTGCCATTAATTTCACTTCATTTCCATTGAAAAAACTATTTATATGTATGTATGTATGTATGTTGTTTTTCTTTTCCCTCTGGTTTCTAAACTAAAGGATATCTTTCCTTCATTTTTATGGTTTTTAAAAAAAATTCTGATTATATATTTTCTCAATACTTCCGATTGACGAATTTTTCCCTCAGAAACTGATTTCGGTTTTCTCCATTTTTGTTGTCATTCCTAATTGAATGTACGGATTTTGGTGAATACAGTTGAGGCGAAGATTATGGAAAGGCGTGGTTGGGAGAAAAGTATCAGAGGAGTCGGACCAATGTCGAATAGATCTGAAATAGAAGTATTTTCGGACGCGGCAACGGAATTTCAAGATGGCGAATTAGGTTGGAGTACGGATATTGTTAGCCAAGCCGACAAGGATCTTGCTTCCGCCATTTCATTCAAAGATTGTGAAGATTTCGGTAATTCACAATAAATCTCTATTACCACTTTTTGATGTTGGACTTGGATTTGGCTATAAGTGTTGGATGGAGGAATTTTGGAAGTTACTCCTTTATGCCCATGTCTCGATACTAGAGTATTTTTAAATGTGACCCTTTTATATACATGTGTCAATGCATATATCACACAAAGAAAATTTGAAGTGTCCATATTCGGATAAATGCTTGAATCTATTGCTAATAATGTTGATACCAACCAGGCTAATACTCATGTTATTTTATTAATAATGTTTTGCTCGTTATTCGGATAAGCGTCAGGCATGGTTATGTGCCTGATATAAGCATGTATATCCGATTTAACCATTTCTAGAAGAAGTTGCTCGCACTTTAATTCAGTTTGGATTGCGGTTTTTTCTGAACCAGTTTACGTCTACTTATCATAAAGTTTTGCATTAGAATTTACTGCTTTGTGTGATTTAAGGCTAAGTTGTTTGAATTCTCAAATTTTCTCAAAGAATCCATGGCTGATGTATATCTGGAAATGGGTATGGGATATGATGTTCCAAGAATCCTCCAAATACGTAGAGATCTTGGAAAGAAGTTGAATACTCATGTTAGATACATACCAATAGGGTGAGGAAAAATCGGTTATGATAGACCTAATTGACCCATTCTGTTAAGTTGGCGGTTATGGTCTCACAGTTAAGATGGTTAAGTTAGTGAGTTATCGGTTATTAAAATTCATACCTACACCAATCAACTTAACCGAATTAATATAGATCATTTTTATTTATTTCTATAATATATAAAAAAAGTAAGTTATTCGGTCGGTTTGATTAACATTGAAGGTTGTTGGTTAAGTTCAAAAAACCGACCAAACTGATTGATAAAACCAAATATTCACCTCTACATACCAATGTCCTCACAGCCGAGCATTTAATGAGTTAAAGTTGCGCAACTGTAGCGTAGATATAAAAGAAATGAAATTCTGACCAAGTTCAAAGTGATTTTTGGGCATCGGTTGTGGTGGTAATACAACATTACTTTTGATCTAGTTTTAACAATTTGGTTTCATTTACATATGCAGATATCCTTCAATCACCCCGGAATTCAGTTGATGGAAGCCAAAATGAAAATCCTGTTCCAAGAAGCATGCCTATTCTGCCAGTGGGCACACCCGAGCACCATGATGTTGGCTTGAGCTATAGTAAAGATTCCGAGGATAAAAACGGCTCTGCTAGTGATGTGGTCTCAATCGAAACAGAAACACTAAAGGGTATCTCTGAAGAGAGTAGGAAAGTCAACGCTGGTGTTAGTGTAGCAGCTTGCTCTGTTGGGCAAGCAACTGATGCCAATGAGAACGAAGGAAGCAAGTTTAACAAAAACCTATCGAGTGCCTTGGTTTTGCCTAGCAAACATGCTGGCAAAATATCTGAAACAGAATCTATCTCGGAAACAAGACTGGACGAAACTTCAGATATGTCTTCTAAGACATCCATTGGTGGAAACGGTGAGCATGAGACTGATGGAAAGGGAAACCCTGGAATTAGTTTTGAAGAAAATTTAATGGATGCAGGTCTGAAATCCAAAAATGCTGAGGATTTAATTTCAGAGACTGCTTTGGCTGACAAAATTGTGGAATTAGAGGAAAATAGTGACAATTTGGCTCTCAACACGGTCATTGATGATCTTTCGTCCAAAGCTGAATCTACAAATGATAAGAATGTGTCTACGGGTACCTTTGAATTACAGACTGATGTAGCACATGGTACAGATTCTTCCATTGATGTCTATTCAAATGAGGTCAATGAAAAAACGGAAGAGGAAAAAGAAAGTGGTTATGTGCTCTACAGTCCTGATGATATTCCTGTTGTAGATGATGCTGAAATCAAGCTTGAAGGTTTTAAAGATCATACGAGAGTGAATTTACCTCAATCGGAGACCTTAGCTTCAAAAGAAATAATTGTTGATAAGGAAGACGAAGTCAAAGACCATGTTTCACAAGAGAAGTCCAATACATTTGTGTCTAATCCAATGAATGAAGAAATTGCTATTGAAGATAGCTATAAACTTAGTGGAAATAATGAAGCTATCATTGAAGAAGTGTTCGTGATTGGGAATGCTGATGTGATTCAGATCAATAAAGGGTCCGATGCATTAGTTGATGCTGATACAACTGAGAATGAGAAGGATCGGGTAGTCCAGTCTCTCAAAGAACAGCAGCTGGTCAATGTTGCAGATGAGTTAAATAAAGGGTCCAATGCGTTGTCTTCTCTTGATGCTGATACAAGTGAGAATGAGAAGGATCAGGAAGTCCTGTCTCTCAAAGAACAGCAACCGGTCTATGTTGCTGATGATTTGCAAAGGATGGGATTTCAAGGAAGCATGTTAAATGATGTACCTGATGTGAAACCTATGGTTATAGATGCTGATGTGAAGGCTGGAAAGTTAAATAATGTTGTTGTAGATGAAAATTATGTGAAAAACATGAGAACATCATGTGAATCTACGGATAGTTCTTCACTATTGCATGCTAATCCAGCATTTCATTTTCTTGAAGTTGAGGACTCTGATGATATTGGGACAAGAAAAACTGAAAAATCTGACATCAATGAAGTTGAAAGTGGAGATGGACCGGAGGAGGGATATGTTTCTACAAAGATGGACTCTACATCCGAATCGACTAGCATTTATCACCAATCTGCTATTGTCACCGAGGAAGTGAATGAGACTGAAGGCCTGCAGCCAGATAGTGTTTCTAACAGTGAAGATTACAAAAAGGAACCTGAAATAAGTAAGGGTAACAAAGTACATGGAGAGTGTGCAGCCGAAGATCTTGTGGCTTCTGCTGTAGACAATAGTGAACGAAACGAGTTTGAGAGAACATCAGTCAACCAGTTGAAAAAAGAGTTGGTACATTCTGGTCCTGTCAATGATAGTCATAACAGAGAGTCCGGAGTGGCTGCTTCTCAGACTAGTGCTGCAATTTTGCAAGGGGAAGCCAAAAATGGATCTTCTAAACCTCAACTCGATACAACTGTAGGCGATTTTTCGATTGAATCAAATAGTCGAACTGATAGTTTGGAAGGCCACTGGGGATCTGTTTCAGGTACACTAGCATCTCGTCTGACTTAACTTACCATTGATGAATTTATATGAAGTTAAGAACTGGTTTGATCTTATAATTACTCGATTTCAGGTATAATAATCACATATTAGAACATAGGTTTAGTGATAGGACTCTCTAAGGATCCTCCAAATATATGAAAGAACTTAAAAAGAAATGAATGTTTTCACATCAGACTCCTGACTCCGAGTAACATTGATAATTCTAATCCAAGAACTAAGTGGATTTCTTGTTTTTGTGCATGGAGAACAGTTCTTTCAACCCAATCTGATAACCAGGCTGCTATGGAAACTGAAACTTTACCATCGACCGGATCACAAGCACTTTCAGAAGCAGAGAAAACCAACACAAATAAGTCAAAACTGGCATCCAAAGACCAACATTTCAATAAATCCGATGAATTTGAGCCACCGTCTTTCATGACATTGGTTGAAGGTGGAGGCAGTGACCAAAAAGCTGCTGCTGTTTCTGAAGCCCCAACAGGTGGAAACCCAAGAGCTGGCTGGTTTCCTTCACTTACTCATGCAACAAATGAGTCCCAAGGAAGAAAAAAGAATGAAGAGATCATACAGAAGGTGGCTAACTGGAATGCAAACCAGCACGGTCCTTTGAAGAACTTAGCCAATAGTGAACCCAAACCCAAGTCCCCTAACTTGAATCAGAACCCAAACCCAAACGCAAACCCCACTGTTTTGGCTCCCAGAGATGATGGAGGCAAAGTAAGCTCAATGGTGGGCCCTGAAACACCTATGGCTGAGGCAACCAATGTTGAAGCAGAGAAAGAATGGAAGTCTCCTGCAAGGTATCCATCTGATAGAAAGAGAGAAAAGAGGAAAGTTAAAGGTAGGCCATTGTGGGTACAGTTTGTATGTTGCTCATCTGCCAATTAGGATTATAAATTATTTGGGACCTATGTTGCTCATGTCTTGAATGAGTTTGGAGATATCATCTTTTATAAGGAAAAACTTGAAAAAGATCTCACTGGTATCGGATTTCTACACTTGAATCCGAATCCGAGTAACATAGCTTAATACTAGCAGTCTGTTTTGTATCATGTTTTTTCTTTTTGTGTATTATAATCATGTTTATACGTTAATAATTCATGTTGTATAGAATTTGATAGGTGTAGTTATTTATTTATATTATTGCTAAATTATGAGTTGAAATTAATATATTGCTAAAATATCTGTCATTGTATTTGGGGTTAGTAGAAATAACTAGTGTTTATAAGTCTACTAGTAGTGGAGAAGAAGTTAATGACTGTGCAAGTATGTTTGTTGTTGGGAAATCAATTCATGGTTTCCATTTTTGATTTGCTTTCTGTTAATTCCGTTTTAGTTATTGGATGCATGATTTCCTACGACACAACCTACATTTTTGTTGATTTATTATTTTACTCAATTTTGGCTTACTACATTGTACAACCTTTTCTCTCAAGTAAGAAGTTTTTGCCTTGGCCCCTTCCTTCAGAGGCCGCTGGACGGTGCTCACACCTCCCTTCATGGAATAAGGCTTGTCCTTTTTCTTTTTTGGTCGATTTTTTTTTACTCTTTCCTTTTTGCTCGTTGTCTCTAGCCAAGGCAGTGATCGTTTGGCTAGGGGTTTTCCCTTTTTTCTTTTTTTGCCCCTTCTCTGGTAAGGCCTCCTTATTGTGGCGAATTTTTATTTTCCCTTTTTACCCTCTGGTGTAGTTTCGATAGTCTCCTTGCGTGATGGTGGCTTCTCCTCGGGAACTCGCTGACTTTAATTCATGGTGGTTGAGGGTATGCCATCGCACTAGGGCTTTGATATGGAATAATCAGCTTTAATGGTCAATTATCAGTCTATTAATTGCAATTCTGTTAATGTTAGTTGCTGTAACAAAACGATGTGTTTTGGTTGAAGTCTTTAATGATAACGGTGCATGTAAGGGGGGTTATATTAGCGCTTAAATGAGTCGTTTAAAGTAAATAGTTTTAAATGATATGGTGTGTATTGGCTTATGCTAGTTTGTCCTTTTTGTTGTTACTATTCACTTTTTTAATGGCCAATCCGTTGGAGGGGAAACGGTTAAGAAAATAAACAACAGTTTCTTTTTACTCAACTTTCTCTGGCTTTGTTTTTCTTTCTACTCTCACCTTCTTGTTCTTCTTCTCTGGAGCTCTTTCTATTAAACTTTCGTTCCTCATCAAAGGTATTAGAGCTCGATGATCCTCACGGCCAACGATGGAGTAATGACACATTTGCAGAAGGGGATGGGGTTGCTGCAACATGAGTTGTCCCAGCTTGATAGCAAGTTCGATGTTAAATTGGAGACAAAGTTGGACTCTCACTTCAAGGAGTTTTGCGATGAAATCAAATGGGAAATTAGAGGAGAAATTAAATCTAAGATGCACTCGTTTTTTGTGCAGTACTTTGGTCCCAACTTCAACTATTGTCCATGGAGGAGTACATGATAGGGGTGAGGGAATTCTTGGAACACCTCCACTTGGATTTCCACCCAAAGAAGGTTTAGTTATGTCACCAGTTGTAGATTTGGGACACTCGGGCATTTATTCTCAAGCTAGCTTAGGGGACATTATGGGGAAGGCTTTCGGTTGACTAACTCTCGATTTGATGGAACAGATTTCTGTGGTTGGTGGTCCAAGCTTGAGTAGTTCTTTAAGGTTGAGAATGTGAAGGATCTAGTTAAGGTTCGAATGGTGATGCTACATTTAGAAGGTAGAGCCCTTGGCTGGCATCATTTCTTTGTCGAACAACATGGTGGTCTTTAACTACTTACTTGGAAGGTGTATGCCCCGGCCTTGTAAGGGAGATTTGGATTTAGCAGGTATTTGGATCCCATGATTGAGTTGATGGCCCTTAAACAAACAGGTACAGTTGATCAGTACCATGATCATTTTGTGAGCCTTTTGAACCAATTGCATTTACCAGAGAGTTATGCCCTGAGCATTTTTATGTACAATCGCAAATCAGATATTGGACAATATTTGAGACTATTTAAGCCTACCACTCTAGTAGAAGGCTTTACTATTGCTCGACAAGTGGAGGATATTGTAGGTGTTGTTCCTAAGAAAAGTGCTCTTATAGGAGGAAATTTAGCTACCCCAAACCGTTATTCCCTACTGCTAAAGGTTACCATCAGGCTGGTCCTCACACTATTTCAGGGGGTTACCCTCCTACAATTTCCAGTACTAGAACACCTGTGAAGGCTCTTTCTCAGGTTAAGATGGAGGATGAAAGAAAGAAAGGATTATGTTTTTGGTATGCATCAAAATACACACCAGAGCATAAATGTGCCAAGTCTTAACTTTATCAATTAGTGATTAGGGCATTAGTTGAGCTGGATAATGAACTTAAGAGCCCTACATCTGATGAGTTTCAAGATTGTCCTAAAAAGTAGGAATTTGCTTAAGGTGAAGTTGACTCGGTGTTCCAATCTTGTCACTACATGCTCTCAATAGCTCTCAGGGTCACAATACAATGCTTTTGTCAGCTAGAATTGGTCATTGTGAGGCTATTATTCTGGTCGATTCGGGTAGTACTCACAATTTTGTGGACTACAAATTGATGAAGAAGTTACATTTACCAATGTATCTATCTTGCAGGTTCAATGTGATTGTTGCTAATGGTGTTCAGTTAGCCATTCAAGGAGTATGTCGTTCAGTGATGTGGGAGGCACAAGGGTGTCGGTCTTTTACTAATTTTATGGTGCTTCTAGTCAAAGGATGTGATCTAGTTCTTGGTATTCAATGGCTCCTTTCACTAGGATCTATTGTCTGAAATTTCTCTTTTCTCACCATGCAATTTGAGTACTTGGGGGAAGTCATGTATCTTTCAAGGTCTCTTTCCTGAGGGTCTACATGTTTCCACTGGTGCACAGTTGTCTAAGTGCTTCAATATATTAGGGCAGGGTCCCAATCTCATGTTGCTTACCACTTCCACTCAAACAACCTTGACATTAACTTCCCAGCCCTTGCATGGGGATATTGAGTTGCTCTTGACTTAATTCGAGGATACGTTTCAACTTTCTACTGGACTTCTTCCTGTCAGATTGTAGGGCCACAAGATACCCTTCTAAGATGAGGCTTAGGTGGTCAAGGTTCAACCATATAGATACATTGCTATTCAAAAGAAAGAAATAGAAAGGCTTATCAGAGAAATGTTTGATGCTAGAATTGTGAAGGACAACAACATTCTTTGCATCACCAATTGTCATGATGAAAAAGAAGGATGACAGTTGGAGATTATGTGTAGACTATAGGCAACTTAATCAGCTGACTATCAAAGGCAAATTTCTAATCCCTGTGATCGAGGAACTGTTAGATGATTTGGGGTAAGTTGTCTACTTTTCCAAGCTAGATTTGAGGTCTAGTTATCACCAGATCAGAATGTGGGAAGGTGATATCCATAAAACATCATTTAGAACTCACGAGGGACACTATGAGTTTCTGGTCATGCCCTTTGGCTTGACTAATGCACCCTCTAGTTTCCAATCTCTAATGAATAACATCTTCAAACAATTGCTAAAGAAGTCAGTGCTAGTTTTTTTGATGATATCTTAGTGTATTCTGCTGACTGGTCAGAACATTGGAGACACATTAGGGAAGTTCTAACCATTCTCAGGTATCGCCAACTATATGCTAAAAAGGGGAAATATAGTTTTGGTACTACACATTTGGACTATTTGGGACACATTATGTCGAAAGGGCCTGTTTCTATGGATCCATCCAAAGTTGAAAGGGTTCTCAATTGGCCCAGACTTGCATCAGTTAAGGAGTTGTGAGGTTTCTAAGGGCTCTCGAGTTATTATAGGAAGTTTATAAGGCAATATGGAGTTATTGTCAAGCCTTTAACAACCTTGCTTAGAAAAGAGACACCTTGGAGTTGGTTTGACATTGAACATGAGGCTTTCGACCTACTTAAAGTAGTAGTTACCTGAGCACCAGTATTGGTTTTTCCCAATTTCAAAGAAGAATTCTGTGTTGAGACTGATGCTTGTAGCCAGGGTGTAGGGGCAGTCTTGCAACAGAAAGGGAGACCTATTGCCTTCTTCAGTAAAAGGCTAGGGATCAAACATCAGACCTTGTCTATTTATGACAAGGAAATGCTAGTAGTATTGTTGGCTGTCAAAAAGTGGCACCCCTATTTGGTTGGCAGACACTTCCACATCAAGACTGACCATCAGAGCCTACGGTTTATGTTTGACAGATAGGTTATCACACCCTATTAGCAGAAATGGGTTACAAAGATGCTTAGGTATAATTACACCATCACCTACAGAAAAAAAGAGGCCAAAACATAGTAGCTGATGCATTGTCTCAAAGAGATCACTCACAGGAAGGGCAACTGTTCCAGTGTGTTGGGAGTATTTCCTTGTAACAGTTCATTTTTCAGTGGTGTCGAAAATAGTGGTTTCGGGGCCACCAAATTCGACGAGTAAGTTCGTAAATATTAAATATTTACGAGTCAAATGTGGTTTTAAAAAGGTTTTTGATTTGATAATTTATGTTATCTAAGCGATTTATTAAGTTCGAGTGGTAAGACCTTAAGGTCAAGTGGTTTTAGAAAATGAGGTATCGAGACCTCGTTTCTATAAATCGAGCCGTAAATATTTTTATAAATATTTACGATGTGTCATTAAGGTGGTATCAAAGTTTCGTTGAAAATTTTTAACGTTTCGATAGTTAATTAATTAGAAATGACTAAATCGTAAAAGATGTAAAATTGGATCACTATTTAGTTTGAGTGATTAAATGGATTAAGTATTAAATGAGGGAGGTTTTATATTGCAATTATACCAATTATATTATTAGTGGACGGTTGTAGCTAAGTAAATGCTTGAAATTTGGTTAGTTTTTAAAGGGTAAATTAGTAAGTTAGAAAATTAGTAACATAAATTAAAAGAAAGCAAATATGGTCATCTTCTTACTTGAGAATTAAGTGTCGAAAGTTCCATGGGAAAGTATTCAAGTTTGGTCATGGTAAAATTTATGCATGGTAAGCTATTTTTCACCCGTTTCTTTTAATTTTTATATTTTTGAGATCGTTGCAACTAGGTCCAGCTAGCCCATATCTTCGAGTTTGAAACTGTTAAAGATTTTGAATATTGTCATTGATGAATCTAGTGGTTTTTTATGTTAAATGATGAATTTGAAATATTAGTTGTTATTTAAAAGTATATTGTTAAGCGATTTTTGATGAATTTATCGATTAGGGACTAAATTGCTAAAATAATAAAAGTAAAAAGTATTTTTTGAGAAATTATTGCAAAAATGGGTTGAAATGGAGACTATGAATATTCGACCAGTGGGAAATTGCAATAAAAATGATTAATTTGTATGTTTTAGGCTCATGGACTAAATTGAATAAAAGTAAAACTTTAGGGGCAATTTCGTAAAAATTTCAAAATAACTTAATTACATAAAATACATTGTTTTACTGTTTAAATTAATAAATTGAATGAAATTATTAATTTAGATCAAAATCGAGTGGAAAAATCGAGGAGAATGGAAAATAACCAAATAGCTTCTGTACGACATTTCTGCGATTTGGCCAGGTAAGTTCGTACGGTTAAAATTTAACATTTACATAAACTGATGACTGGTATTACATGTTACAATATATATTCTATTTTTGAAAATGAATTATTATTTTAGATATAATATTGAATTTGATGCTCGGTTTGGATTGAACGTGGGGTAGAGTACATTCGTGTTTTGGTATATTACAGGGGTTTGGAATGGAGATGGTACTGGAGGAAGATATCAATATATTACCCAAGTAAACCTAGGTTCATTATTTGTTGTGAACTCTCGTGTAATACTTTCTGTTTGGCGTGATTCGGGTAGATTAGCTTTTATGAGCTTCTGTTGGCATGTTTCAGGTGGACCAGCTCTTATGAGCTTCTGTTTGGCGCATTTTGGTTGGATCAGCTCTTATGAGCTTCTGTCTGGTTTGTTCGGATTATCTAACGATGTACTCTTATCCGTAAGTCGTTCTTCGAATGGAAAATCTCGATAAGATAATCTGTTTAATGAATTTGAAAGATCTGTTATTTATTGAATGTTGATCTGAACATAAATAAATTCAACAGTTGAGATTGTGGATGATGCTTAGGTTTATACTAAGCTTATAGTTACATTATATCATGTTTAATATTAATGATATACAATAAAATGGTAAATGAAAAAAATGAGAATATGCTTATGTTCATAAAAAGCAGGTATGATTCAAAAAGTGTATTTTCTTATAAAATGGTTTATCATGTGATTGACTCCGAATGAGTTGTATACATAAATGCACTAACTTGTTTATTGATGATGGTGATTAGGCTTATGTCAAGCTTGAGATTACAATTGATGTTTATGCTTATGTCTAGGATTATATAAATGAAACGAGTAAGAAAAGGTAATGAAACAGCAAGTTTATTATTGAAATGTGATATGACGAAAAAATATGAGAAATTACGTATGTTATGGATGAACTTACCTATGATGTGAATAAATATACTAATTAGTGAGTTGATATTGTTATTTTAAGTTTATGCTTAGTAAATGGAATAGAAAGTAAGTAAAGGAAATAATTCATAGTTTTATGAAAAGTTTAATGATGGTGTATAATGTTTATAAAATCCTATTAAGTTAGGAATGAAAAATATATATGATGTTGATAAACTTACTCATTTATGAGTCGACAGTTATGTAATGGATAAATCTTGAGGTATTGGTATAGGTTAATATTTAATCTATAAAGTTCATTGCTGAAATGGAATGTTATGTTTAAAGTTTATACGAGCTTACTAAGCATTCATTGCTTACGTAATTATTTTTCCCTTACTTTATAGATTATCGGAAGCTCGATCGGGTTGGAAGCTTGTCGGAGATCTATCACACTATTCAACTATATTATCGGTAGATTTTGACATTTTGGGTCATGGTTATAATGACATATATAGGTGGACTGATGTTTAAGGTTTAGTTAATGTTTATAACTTGTAATGTTGTTTTGAAGTGTGGAATTAATGGTATTTTTGTACCTTGATGGTTGGTATGTTTGTGGTACTTTGATACTAAATGGTTGATGTTTATTTGGTCAAGTTGATGCAAGCTTTTATGACCACACTTGGTATGTGATGATAAGGCTTCATTGTGGTTATTTGAAGTAAGTTTTGGTATGGAAATAGGTTGGATATAAATGCCAAAAGAATGATCAATTATGCATATGTTTTTGGGTGAATTTGATGAATTGTGTTTGAGATGCCTAAATGGTATATTGGTTGTATGGATTTATGGCATATTGAAAGTGGTTTTATTATGCATGTTTTGGCATGTTTTGGTGTTTTGTTCATAGGTGCTTTTGGCTTGTAGGTTCAAGGTTAATTTGGGTGAAAGGAATGACTTGAAATTGACCCATTTCTTGTTACACGGCTTGAGACACGGACGTGTATCTCAGCCGTGTGTGTCACTCGGCCGTGTGACCCCTATGGTCTAAAATTTTTTCCTAATTTTTTCTTAAACTTTTCAAATATTTTCGATTTAGTCACTGATTGTTTCTATTGTATTTTTAGGGCCTCGAGGCTCGATTAAAGGACGTTATGAATGTATTTAAATGAAATTAGATTATATTTGGATTGATGTATGAATTGAATGGTTTACTGTTTCGTTTGCTCAGTAATACTCCGTAACCTTGTTCCGATGACGGATACGGGTTAGGGTTGTTACATTTCTGGTCTGAGGTCTGGGGAAAATCCTTGATTCTTGTTCCACTGACTTTACCTTGTAGCAGATTTGACTTGATCTTTAACAGGACCCTTAGCTCCATTCGAAGTACTCATAAGTTGGTAAAGTTTTAAGGAGAAAAGGAAAAGTGGTAGTTGGTCAGGATTCAGGCTGAGAAAGAAGCTTTTTGACTTGTTTCACAAACCTTCAGGGCTTTTGTACTGTAAGGCCTCTCCAAATATGTGAAGAGATGGGTTAAGAAATGTGTTTCTGTCAAAGGTGCAAATATGACAATTCTGCTTAGTCAGGCGTATTGCAACCTTTTTCGGTTCTTGATCATGCATAGGCAGCTGTGAGTTTAGATTTTGTGGAAGGGATTCCATTATCAAAAGGGAAGGACACCATCCTTGTTGTGGTTGATAGACTCAGTAAGTATGGCCACTTCTTGGCCTTATCACATCCATTCACTGCACTTACTGTGGCTCATCAATATTTAGAGCACATCTACAAGTTGTATAGAGTTTCAGAATGTATTATCTTTGATAAGGACAAAGTGTTCATCAACTCATTTTGGTATGCTCTGTTTAAACAATTGGGGGTTAAGCTTTATTTTTCCACTACTTATCAGCCCTAAATAGATAGGTAAATCGAGGTACAAATAGATACTTAGAAAGCTACTTAAGGTGCATGTTTGGGGAAAGGCTTTCTAATTGGGCCCTATGGTTTCCCTCCGTTGAGTGGTGGTACAACACCACTTACCACTCAACCATACAGACCACTCCTTACGAGGCTTTATATGGACAAGAACCCCATCATCATTTGCCTTACTTGGTAGGAGCGTCCAAGTTGCTATAGTGGATTAGGGTCTCCAACAGAGGGAGGCAACTCAAAATATGTTAAAGTTTCATTTAAAGAAGTCTTAAGGGAGAATGAAATAAGTGGTTGATAAGAGGAGATCAGAGAAGGAATTTCAAGTGGGAGACTTAGTTTATTTGGAGCTCAAGCCCTACAGACAACACTCTATCAGAAAGAGGGGGAATTAGAAGCTAGCCCCTAGTTATTTTGGACCCTACCCTATAGCAGCTAGGAGAGGGCAAGTTGCCTATACCCTAACTTTACTAGCTGATACCCGTATTCACCCTATTTTCCATGTTTCTCAACTCAAGAAACACATTGGCTCAACCCCTAGTTCCATTACACTTCCTCCTATGGACTTAGATAGTGCTCTTTTTATGACATCAATTCGAATACTTGACAGAAGAATGGTTAGGAGAGGCAATCCGGCAGCTATGAAGGTGTTAGTTGAATGGGACAATACTTTCTTTGAAAATTTAACTTGGGAGTGGTTGACTGAGTTCCAGCAGCAGTATCCACTATTTGATCCTTGAGGACAAGGATTGTGTTTGAGAGGGGAATATTTGATATGGAATAATCAACTATAATGATTAATTAACAATGTGTTTTAGCTAAAGTCTTTAATGAAATTAGTGCGTGTAAGGGGGGTTATATTAGTGCTTAAACGAGTCGTTTAGAGTAAATAGTTGTAAATGATACAATGCGTATTGGCTTATGCTAGGTTGTCCTTTTTGTTGCCATTATTCACTTTATTGATGGCTAAACCGTTGGAGGGGAGGTGGTTAAGAAAATACACAATAGTTTCTTCCTCAACTTTCTCTCTGGCTCTGCTTTTCTCTCTGCTCTTACCTTCTTATTCTTCTTCTTTGGAATTCTTTCTCTCAAACTTTCGTTCCTCACTAAGCTTTCCTGGTGGCTGTTATTGACGATCTCAGAGGGTAGATTCAACCGTGGCTCCTGTGTTTTTGTCTCTCTCCGATACGGTGGTGAATCTGGTGTCTTTTCGAGCTTTATCCCTCGCATAGCTTGCTGGAACCTTGATGATCTAACCTGATGTGTCGCCCTTCTTACTCTCAAGTTGCCTCTCCCCTTCCTCCTCTACTTGTTGGTAGCAGTAATGATTGTATTCCCATTGACTAACCTTAAGGTTTCCTTTAGAGTGGGCTTATAGTTTCTCTGGGTTTAGGTTTTTTCCTTACTTTTGTACTCATTGTTTATTTTTGTGCATGGAGCCCAATCCTTTATATCTGGCTTGTTATGATTGTCTATTTTTGGTCAAGTGAGCATACCATTTCTTTCATTATAATTTTTTTTTTGAACTGTCCATATGGGTTTTAACGTTTTGTGTTTTTAGAAAAAAGATTTTTTTTTAAAGTACATTAGATTATTATATTTTAAACTTGATCTTTTCTTTTTTTCTTTCAGCTAATACTAAACAAACTTATTATATATATATATATATATATATATATATATAAAGGATGTGCAGCTAAATGTAATTATAGATTATAATTTTAATAATAAATGTTATAGTTTGAACTCATACTAAGAAGACAAAAAAATACAAAGTTAAATGATATTCTTAAATATCGAATTTGTTTCTAAAATCTAATTGACACTTTCACTCATTTTGTTGATATTCTCGAATTTGTTGTAAATAAAGATGTGATAATTGTATTAAAAAAATGAAAAATAAAGATATAAAAAGCGTATATATGTTTATAGCAATCAAGAAAATGTTAGAAGCATCCCAATTTATAATTCCAAAATACAAGAAAATGCTTGTGGGATTTTAATATAATTTTGTTTCCTTAAATATAAAAATAAAAAAAAATTTATTGTATGATTTAAAATTTAATTTGTGTAATTAAAATCGGAGAAAAAATAATATTCTAAAAAAACTTATGCAATATTAACCATTTATAAATAATTTTAAAATTGAGAAAATGGTGAAACGATTCTGGAAATGTTCAGTGCTATTATTTTAAAATTTTCATCCTATAATTACATTCCATTTATATTTAACTACAGCATGACGTGTCAATTTATAAGAATATGTTGGGTGTTATAACTAAAAATATATAATAGTGAATTCATTTCCACTTTCATCATCCTAATAACCATAATTTTTAGACACTAATAAAATAGTATCACATTATTAAATTCTAAAGATAATAAAATATTATTATACACTCATGTATATCTAATTCTTACTCCAACTTAATTTAATTTTAATTAAATTACTTAAAATAATTAATTTTTTAAATAATAAACAAACATCTTTTTTTATACAAATTTTAATTATTTTGTTTTTTCATAAGTTGATATTTTTTATTTTTTTGCGATCAATTTTTTCGAAAAAAAGTAAATTTTGTGCGATTTTTCTCATGTCATTTGCACATAATTTTAGTAATTATTTTACCTTGAACCTCGAACCCTAAAGTTTAAGATTTAGGTTTGAAATTTAAGGTTTAGGGTTCGATTTTGAGTTTAGAGTTCAAGGTTTAGGTTGAGGGTTTAAGGATTTTGTGTTTAGGGTTTGAGTTTAAAGTTCAAGGGTTTGGGGGTTGGGTTTAGTATTTAATGATTTGAGATTATGGGTTTGGGTTTGGGGTTTAGGATTCTAGATTTAGGGTTCAAAGTAGAAAAAAATTATCAAAATTATGTGTCAATGACGTGAAAAAAATTGTTGAAAGGGACCATAAATAATGTGGTGGGATAAAATAATTTCTCTATAGATGAGTGTATAATAATAATTTAATTTCTTTAAAATTTGATGATGTGGCAAAATGTTATTGGTGCCTAAAAACCTTAATTTTTAGAGTCATCCTAATATAAGTTATTCCTCTAAATCTATATAATTAAGTTGTTTAAAGTCTTTTTATTAGCAATGTTTTAGAAATTTAAAAACTTGTAAAATTATTTTTTTAAATGCACAAAAGTACTTTTGTTAAATTATTTTTATATATTTAAAAAAATATTTTCTTTTTGAGCATTAAATATAAAATAGTTTTTAAAAATTTAAATTAGACTTTAAATTTTAAAAAGTTTTAGAAAATGTATAAAGAAATTTTAAAGAGTATTAAAAACTATTTTATATTTAAAGATGTTTTATAAGAATTTTTTATTAAAAAAAGTTGTTATTATATCTTATTATTGCACGCAATTATATTATTTTTGTGATTTGTGTTGAGATTTTAATTTTAAATTTTAATTATAATTTAATGCATAGGTCTGATGTAAGAAGCAGGAGGTACGATAGAACCAACAAAGAGTGGTGCGCAACATGGAAAGGTAAAAAGTGTTGTTTTTTTTTCTTATCTTAGGCCATTGTAAGCTCGCCAAATCCACTGCAGTAAATCTCAATAACATACAAAACTACTCTCTATCTGGCTCTTTTGCATTGGAAAGAAGCCTTAAGTGTTTGGGTTAAAGTGTAAAGCTCGTGACCATGGCACAAGATGCACCCCATGGAGGTCTATCGGTTAGATGGGGAACATTTAGCCCACGAGAATTGGCCCGATTCAAAGAACTGTTGGAGAAGCCTGTCAGATTAAAGCCTAGTTGGTCTGATAGTGAAGATATGACAACTTAGGCTATTTTTAGTAAGTAGGGGAATCATATCTTATAGATTTGATTTGATATGATATAATCTTATAAATCCCTAAAATCAAGGGATAGGCTAATCTCGTTCGTCAATGTAATTTGATCTTGACCGTCGGTTTTGGGGGAGCTCAACTATAAATAGAGAGCCTCTCTCTCATTTGTATCTCATCCATTGTATGTTAAATTCTTAAGAGTAATATAATTCTTTGAGTATTTACTTAAACACTTTGTGTACATTCTTTCTTTGGCTTTCTGTTGTTCATTTGTAGCTTTTTTTGGCACAATCGCTTCTATTATACAAATTGGTGCCTTAGAGGAATTCTAAAAGAATCATCACTTTTGGGAGTAAAGGCTAACTTAGGCGAATTTAGAGCGAACAGATCGCCTAAGGCCATACGTATCGCTAGACGAAAGATCTAGCCCTGTGGCAAATGGTATTCGAGCAATTGGTTCGAAGGCACTGTTGGGATATCGAAAGAAGTTATTGATCAGAATGAGCCAATGCAGACCCGTGGGAGGGCTAGAAAAGCAAGTTGCTTGAGGAACATGCTAACAGCTTTAGAAAATCGAGTGGTTAATCTCGAGGAGTCCGTAGGGAATATGAAGAAGACGTTTGAGTTGGTCGAGGGACGCACAGATAGATTTGACTCAATGGAAGAGTAATTCAGAGATTTTGTGTTGGATTCTCTCGGTGCCAATGCAGAAAAGATGAATGAATTAGTCAATTCCACTATGGAAAAGCTGGCAAAGAGGGATGAGAATCTCGAGGATATGGTGTTAGCCATGAAGAAAGAAATTGAAGAGCTTAAGGGGGAGCTTACAATTTACAAAGCTGTTTTGAATAATGGGATGTTGTCTTCAAGGTCAACAAGCAATAGATGTTCCCAAACTGGAGAAGTTCAAGGGTGCAAGGTCCGCAAGGGATGTAGACAACTTGTGGGAAATAGAGCAATAGTTCTGAGCGATGGGCATCGAGGATAATGCTATTAAGGTAAACACTACTTCAATCTATTTTATTGATATGGCTCTCTTGTGGTGGCGTCATAGGTCCACAGATGAGAAATATGGTGGGAACACAATTGAAACTTGGGAGAAGTTCCAAAGAGAGTTGAAGAAGTAATTTTACCCACAGTATGTCGAGAAGGAGGCTCGGGCCAAATTGCATCATCTTACCCAAGAAGGCACTATTCGGGAGTATGTTCAGGCATTTAGTGAATTGATGCTTCAAATCTCCAACTTGAGCGAGAAAGAAGCGTTCTATTGGTTCGAGGATGGGTTAAAGTCATGGGTAAAACATGAGTTGTATAGGTAAGGAATCACCGAACTTACGTAGCTATGGCCGAAGCAAAGTCCTTTGTTGAGCTTGGTCCAACGAAAGACAAGTTTGAGTTGTCTAAGCCCAATGAAAAGGGCAATGGTGAGAGAAACCATGAAGAAGATAAAGAGAGACATAGTGATAATGGCAATAGTACCGATAGTACAAGTGGCAATGGGAAACCACGAGATGTGAAGCGGGGATCCAACAATCCAAGGGACAAAGGAAAGAGGATAAAATGCTTCATTTGTCAAGGGCCACACATGGCAAGAAAATGTCCGAAGAAATCGATGATTTTAGCTATCAAAAAAAAAGATGAGCCGAAAGAAGAGGTGAAGCCTATTGAGGGAAAGACATCGAGGGTCAATTCGATGGTACTCATTCCTAAGAAAAAGAATGGTGAAGAATGGATGATGTTTGTGGACATCAATATTGTGGGTCAGAAGCGGAGTGCTCTTATTGATATGAGAGCATCAAACTTATTCATATTGAAAAAGGCTGCGAAGAAGCTTGGTCTGCCGACTAGGTTATCGAATAAGAAGATCAAGATAGTAAATTCTGAGGAGGCCCCAACTGTGGGAGTAGTTTATAATATGGAGCTACAAATCGATGAATGGAAGGGCAAAGGAGACTTTGAGGTAATCCAATTAGATGATTACGATTATGTACTTGGCTTAAACTTCATTGATAGGATTCAGACAATTTTGTTTCCATGGGCCGATCAAATTCATATTGTCACTGGTTCATTATCAAAGATCGTTGTGCTAGTGCACCGGGATATGAAAGTTGGGACCAAGGTGTTGTCATCAATCCAACTAGTCGAAAATGTTTCATACGGGAGAAACATTAACTCGATAGAAAGGAATGCTACGAAAGTCCCTTTGAAAAGGTTAGTGGAGCATGAGACCAATATGAGACCTATAGAGTCGACTGTGGAGCCGTCACCTTTGGGGAAGGTGGATTGTGTATTGGACTTCGAGGGTAAAGAAGCGATGCAAAAACAGTCGAAACGAGTAAATGCCATGAGTAAGGTACATTGCAAACATTTTGATGGTGTTTTGAATTTGGACTTGTTGACTTGGCAAGGTCGTAGGGCCCTTTCAAAGTTCTTAAGCAAGGAGGCCGAGGGACTATGGGTAGTACGAAGCCAAGATGTGAGAATCCAGGGGATTCCAATGGGAACAAGTCAAAATTGGGGCAAGTTAGAGCGGAGACTTCTTGCCAATAAGATGTACCAACGAGTGCAACGGTTCAAGTCAAGAGGCAACTGAAGCCGATACAAAGGTTTCGAAGGAAGGGACAACCCGATCGTAAGACAAGTCGAGAAAAAGCCAAGGCAACGAGAAAGTTCCAAGGTAAATTAAGTCAGTGTCATTCAGAAGTCGCAATGAGGGTGTTACAAGGATGGATGGGGGAGAATGTCACGGGCCAAAGTGCAAAGCCCGTGACTATTGCACAAGATGCGCCCCATGGAGGTCTATCGATTAGATGGAGAATATTTAGCCCATGATAACTGGCCCAATTCAAAGAACTATTGGAGAAGCATGTAAGATTAAAGCCTGGTTGGCCCGATAATGAAGATATGGCAACTTAGGCTATTTTTAGTAAGTAGGGGAATCATATCTTGTAGATTTGATTTGATATGATATAATCTTGTAAATCCCTAAAATCAAGGGATGGGCTAATCTTGTCTGTCGATGTAATTTGATCTTGATCGTCGGTTTTGGGGGAGTTTAACTATAAATAGAGAACCTCCCCCTCATTTGTATCTCATCCATTGTATGTTGAATTCTTAAGAGTAATAGAATTCTTTGAGCATTTACTCAAACACTTTGTGTGCATTCTTTCTTTGGCTTTCTGTTGTTCATTTATAGCTTCTTTTGGCACAGTCGCTTCCGCTATACAAATTGGTGCCTTAGAGGAATTCTAAAAGAATCATCACTTTTGGAAGTAAAGGCTGACTTAGGCGAATTTAGAGCGAATAAATCGCCTAAGGCCGCATGGATCGCGAGACGAAAGATCTAGCCCCATGACATAAGAATATAGAAAAGAAAAGAAAAGAAAAGAAAAGAGAAATAACTAAATTTTATTCAAATATGGGTGATAGTTGAGTGACAATAAAATATCATTATTTATATTCTAAGAAGAAGTTTAAGACATTAATTATTCCCGTAAATACAAAAAACTCATACCATATATAGATAAATATGTTTATTATTTATTCAATCCCTAAAAAGAAATATATAATTTCCCTAAATATAAAAGTTGTAGTTTAGCCTATTGAGTCTTAACTTGATTAGTATGAGTATTGTTGTAAATGCATCAAGACATGACTTTGAGTGCGTTGAAACGCTTTATCTTTTTATTAGGAGTATAATATTTGGTACACTGTTGGTACAGTTTTTAGACTCCATAAGAAAGGTCAGGGGGTTGTTAAGTATCCTATAGGAGTATAATAAAATATTTAAAAAAAGAAGCACATAACAATTTTTTAAAGCTGTTTGTAGAATAAAAAAATACACTGTCAATAAATTGGTGACAAGAAGAAAAAAATTAACTTTTTTTTTTGAATAATCTCATTATAAGTTCTGATTATATCTGCTCTTTTTGACACAATGCTTAAAATTACCTATAGCCCCCAACCCATAAATAAGAGGATAATGCGCTTCAGCACATTCAAACCCACATCCTCCTACATTGGCAATAATGGCCATGCTAATATAATTGATTGCAACATCAATATAAAGAAAGGGATACAGTTCAAAATGACAAAATTTGAACTGCCCAATTGATTTCAAATGGAGCGAACTTTTTTGCTTGAAAAGTATATACGAGAGTGGAGCGGATTGAATTTTTTTCTCTTAGATATTGAGTATCGAGCGATTATACTAATTACTTGTCCAACCTCAACTCGCTCCACTAGATAAAATTACTGTTTTATTATTGTATATATAAACTATTAAAAGGGAAAAAATGTAATATTGTAATATAAAAAAATCATATATATTTTCTAAATTTTTTAAAGAATTATGTTTAAATATTTATTTGAATTTAAAAAGATTGAAATATTAAATATAAATAGAAAAAATTAAATTAAAGTAAAATAGGGTGGGACGTTCGGATCTCAAGTTTTACTACACATAACACTTAATAAAATTTCTAAACAGTTGAAGGATATTCCTTACTTAACACATAATTCTTATTATTTTATTTAAAGACTCAATTTAAAAGAAACAAAGAAAAGTATTTGAAAATAATATAATATATTATACTTATCATAATTTAATTACAAAACAAAAGTTTACTAAAAACAAACACGAATAAGTGTAATCCTACTGTACGGCAAATCTTAAGACGTTCCTTGCATGCATAATATCCTAACTCGCCACTTCCATGGCACATTTCTGACTTGGTATCCCCTAGCGAACATATTTTCATCAACACTTGAAACGTAACAAACATTTATAAGTTCATACGAACTTAGTGAGCTTGAATATAAAATACCTTGGAAACTTCTTAGTTGTATTTCTCCTTTTGAAGATTTGTTTGCATCATTATTTGAGGCAAACATGTAACGACCCGATAGTCAATGGTGTTGGAAAGTGTGGTTTCGGGACCTTGTTTCCGTAAATTGGACTCGTAAATATTTTTATTAAATATTTATAGAGTTATTTTAGAAGCGAATTGAATTCCGGTTAGGTAATTTTGTTGAATTAGTGTTTAATTTAAATATATGGACTAAATCGTGTAAGAGTCAAAAATTAAATTATAGTTAAACGATAAAGTAAAACATAACTAAGGGATTCAAAAAGTAATTAAACCATTGGTTTAGTGAAAGTGGACAGTAATGGATGATTTTATAAAAGAAAATGTAATGAAATTAATAAATAAAACAACACATAAGGTTATTAAATAGAAAAATTAAAAATTAAAGTAATGAAATATATAACATAGATAAATATGATAGTGGAGAGAAATAGAACGTTAAATGCTTCATCTTTTCAACCGAAATAAAGAAGCAGCAGCTTTCAAAATTTCAAGCTTAATTTAGTTACTTCAATTTAGTCTTATATTTTTGAAATTTCGGTATCTTGAGCTAGTTGACCCATGTTATAATTTTTAGTACTGTTAAAAATTTTGAGTTTTATCATTGTTAGATAGTTGAAGTTTTTGATGGCATTTAGATAGGCTTTTAAGTTTAAAATTGATAAAGGACTAAATTGTTAAGTCAATTGATGATTTTGTGCAATAAGGATTAAAATGCACAAATTTTGAAATTAGCGGTAGAAATGTAAAATAGAGTGTTATTTAGGCCTAGAGTGTAAATGGTATAAAAATTGGAGGTTAAATTTGGAAGTTATGTTAGTCCCCGTTTAGGGGATTAATTTAAATAAAATGCAAAAGTTACATAAATTAGAAATTGAATGTGAAATTGGTAATGTATTGATAATTTATTATGTTTGTTTGAATCCGTATTTTAATCCGTAGCTAACGTCGACCCAAATCCCTCGAAAAAGAAAGGAAAAGACAGTCGTCGACGAATAGCTCGGAGTTTACAGTTTATGTTTTTATAATCCGAACTAATTTACGATTTGCTGCATATTGATTTGTTTGTTCATGGTAAGCATTTGAGGTGAGATTTCTTGTTCAATTGGGCTGATTTGAATCAATTGATGATTATGAAGACTCAATTGTGCATATTTGAGAAATATATGTATTTTTATAAATGGGGTAATATAACTTTCAATTTAGAAGTCCAAATTTTAATTCGATTTCACTATAGTCCATTTAGGACATCCTATTTCTTATTTTTACAACAAGTTCCACAATTGATGCACTTTAGTCCTTATTGTACAGAACCATAAATTAACTTCACAATTTAGTTCTTTTTCAACTCTAAACTTAAAATCTATCAATTTAATACTTAAAAACTCAATAAATCATTAATGGTAACTTTCTAAAACTTTAATAATTTAACAAATTAAGACACAGGTTAACTTTTAAGTTCTTATGATCTCAAAAATATAAAAATTACAATAAAAAAAAGACTAAATTAAACTAACCAATTGAAGATTCAAATTTAAAACCCTTATGGCCAGAAAGTTTCTTTCTTCCCCTTGTGGTTTCGGTGTTGAACAGATGTAAAGTCTCCCCACTTGATGTTTTATTACACATTTTAAATTTTAATTATAATTTTATAACGTACATATATTTTATACACTTGTTACTAATCGTCCACTATTAATACCAAAGTGGTATAATTTTCACTTAGTCCTTAGTTCATTTCAATTTAAAAGAAATTAAAAAAATTTTACTTCTTTTATAATTTAGTCCCTATTCCTTAATTAATCACTAATTTAGTAAAATTATCTATCCAAAATTCAATTCACCTATAATGTAACTCCTTAAATATTTAGTAAATATTAAATATTTACAGTCTCGATTTACGAAAATAAGATCCCGAAACTGTATTTTTTAACATTATTAATTTTCGGGTCGTTACAGTAATATCTTAAGTATGCCTTATTAAAATTAACTTGTGCAGTATAAAAGACTCGAAAATGTTTGTACTTTTTTTATGATGTGACTCAACTTGACGAAGAACTTCTGTAACTATCTCCAACCTATGCATGTAAAAAAAAAAAAAAAACAATCCAACCCTAGTCCTATAAGGATTTTGCCACTGACCCTTCCTATACATTCCTTGTGGGAGTTGTGTTTCCTATTAAAGTATTATTATTCAACTATATCTTGTTTTACCGAGACTCTTGTTATTTTCTCTATAAATAGAGACTAAGGGCTCGGTCAAGTACACACTTAGCTATGTTTTATCAAAATATAATCAAGTTACTTTCAAAATAAATTCTATCTTTTGGCATATTTTGTCTTTTTTTTTTCTAGCTCTTGAAAGTTTCACTAAAGTTTTTATCGATTTGTGAATAGAGCTCACGCTCTAGCAAACTGAGGTCGAGATTACTGGAGAAGATCGAGTGGTAAAGAGTTTATTATTATAAATATCACAATCTGTCAGTCATAAAGAATTTTTTAAAACTTTCGTTGTGTATAATTCCACTGCTTTCAAATCGATTTTTCTAATTTTAGAATTTTGACTCGAGAAGTCAAAAATTTGAGAAATAATCGTATTCTACTAGCTCAGGTTTTCTGGAGAAATCACAATATCGAAGAGGCTGCGTGAGGAACTTGAGGATGTTATGCGTTATCAACATCCCAGCATTTTTTATCCAAGTAATTTTAAGGATGAAATTTTTAATAAAAAATGGGAGAATGGTAACATCTAAAAAAATTTGGCATTAAAATTCATGATATTCTGGGATTTAAATCGAGAGGTGGTATTATTTGTGTGAATTTTCATCAAGAATTTTTATTAAGACTGGGTGAGATTAATTTTGTTAAATTTGGCTATGGAGTATTTGAAAGAAGAGTCAAATTGGGTGGGTGGTGTAGATTTTGTTAAGGAAAATAGAGGAGAGGTTTATGTGGTAATATGATTTCACTTGACGGAAAATATACATGAAATTCTGGCTCAATTTTAGGTCAAAATCAGTCAATCAAGATTCATGTTTCCTTAATCAATCAAGAATAGTATTTAGGTCGTTGAATGTTTGCTTCCAAACCAAAAATTGAATGGGGGAAAGTTTGAGTTTTAGATTGATTAATGTTTGGTTAAAAATGTTTAACAATCCCAGAGGCTTGGAAATGTTTAACAATCAAATCGTCTTCTACTCCACATCTTTCATTTTAATTTTAAGCTTTCGCAAAATGAGTGGAAATCCATAATCTGTAGATTAAGCCCGCACTGTTGATAAATCTACCCTAAAATACTACCCCTTTTATTTTATCTTTCAAAAAATCAATTAAAAATTATATTATTATAAAATATGATTAAAATTTTAAGAAATACAATTTACCCGGACTTCAATTCAAATTCATCATTAAAATACTATCAAAAGCAATTTAATTATTAATATTAATATTTATATTTATTTATATATACATATTTGTCAATTTCATCATTTTTTTTTCTTTTTGATAAATTTGGCCTCAACCTTTTCAAGAAAGAAAGAAACAAAGAAAATCCGAATTTGACCATCAACTTTTTTAAAAAGAGTCAATTTGTTGTTCCTTTAATAGAAATATTGACTAAAATGTTAAATTTTTAAACATGACAACCCGTATGTACTTCATTTTTTTTTTAAATTTCTTTTAAAATTTTTAAATTAATTATTGATATGACATATAACACAAATAGTGGCTTGTAAGGATGAATTACACATGGATTGTCTTGTGGGTTTCTAAACTAACATGGTTAGAAAATTAATATTTTAGTCAACATTTTGATTAAAAAAATGGAGAGATTTGGCTCTTCTTGAAAAGTTAATAGACAAATTTAACTCAACACGTAAAAAAAACTCTAAGCTTTGGCAAAAAAAAAAAAAAAGCCCTCAAACTCCCAAATTACATCAATTCAGCCATTTGATCAAAGTTTTCCGTCTTTGACCATAACGCTGCCAATGTGGCTGTTAATGGCACTAGTATGACATTCCTCATCTACAACAGTTACTATTGTGGCACTACCACGTCAATTGCTATATCAGCAAAAAAATTTTTAAAAAAAATTCAAAGAAATCTAAAAAGAATATTCAAAATTTTTATGTCTGAAATAAATTTGTTTGTTATAATGAAATGTTATTATAGAAGGTGAATGTTATAAAGAGAATTAATTGTAGTTAATAATGTTTAGTTGTAATTTATGGTTATTTTTATATATACAAAATCAAAATGAAAAAAAATATTAATTTATTAAAATATGATACTTTTCATTACATCATATCATTCATTGCAGCAAACTAAAAGCAAAACATAGCTTTATTTGACAGTAATGTTCCTTCTAGCTTGCCATTTGTTTCTAGAATGTCTAGTGTATGAGAGAGTTGTTGTAGTCACTAAAGAAGAAGAAAACAAAGTATGAAAAGGAAAATTGAAAGAATCAATGTTTCTGAATATTTCCAAAGCGGATGAATAATAGACTCCAATTTCCCAAAAACTCAACAACCTAACAATTGCGCATATTTGGTAAGTTGGATATTGTATAAAAAATTATCTGAGTATTCAATAAAACTGATTTTAAATGGAAAAAAAACACTCGCAATGTAATTAGAAAAATAATTCTCTTATTCTAGTAAACTACTAAAAGGCCAAAAAAAATATTTTTAAAAAATCTCAATTGATTATTCTAAGATTTATTTACTTAAATAATTTAAAAAATATCTCAAAATATATAGGGCTTCAACACGTATTTCAACCCCCAGCAAGTTGATACATATATATCAATCATGTCCAATTTGCTTATAAGAAAATCAAAACTTGTTTTAGAGAGCTCTTTGAATAGTATGTTAGCAATATGTTATTCTGAATAAACAAATGACATGCACGCTTAGCCTTCTTCAATCTTCTCCTTAATAAAGTGTCTATCAATCTCAACATGTTTAGTTCTATCATGTTGAACTGGGTTGTGAGCAATGCTAATCACAAATTCCTTGAGCCATTGATCTAAACTCAGCCTTTGAACTATTTCTTGCTACAATACTTTGTTTTTTGCTTTGCCAAGTAACAAAGTTTCCCCAAATAAATGTGCAGTACCGTAATGTAGATCATTTTTCTATTACTTGTTGGAAAAATTCAATTTTTATGGGAACTTTGAGACATATTCTCAATAGGTAAAGATGAAGAGTTGAATCATAAAATTATGATTTCTTATTCTACTCCATGAGACCTTTACAACAGTATATCATATGCTCAAAATGGTTGAGTGATGAATGATAAATTGATGCTCAAAGTAAGCTACTTGGAAATATTTGTTGACGAAAAGAAAGCTTAGATCCCATATTGGTTAAATACCAAGTGTGAGATGTGTTTATATATGGGAACCCTCTTAAAGAATAATTGAATGATTAAGCTTGGAATCTTGCCTCGTGCACAGGAAGGTGTAGGTTCAAACCTGACTGGGTTGGAGTGCACCTGCACAACGTGGGCGACGCGAAATGTCCGGATTGGTCGAACCCAAAGTGGGCTTGCGAATATTTTAGCCCAACATGGAATTTATTTTTTCCTCGGCAAATATATACAAAATATGATATAAAAGGATATATATCTTGAATTATTTGATTCTAATCAATTTGATTTGATTTTAATCAAATTGATTCAATTGCTCCTTTAATGTAGATTTTGTCTCTTTATACATGGATATTTCCAAAAATTCCTCCACTTTGAATGCCTATAAAAGGCTAAGACTTCTTTTGAATTCTTGGCTAATTTTCTACTCTTTCACACTGATTTTCTATTGCTTTCAAAACTCTTCTTTTCTTCTCTGAATTTTTCAAACGTTCCGGTGATAGAAAAATGCAATGTTCGTTCGTTGATCACTGTAAAGGTGCTACTGTTTTGATCATTGTTGTTGTTGTATCCTGGAAGACATTCAACCAACATTTCTCCAAGTATCGTAGGAGCGATCGAATCTGTCTTAAGGAAACTGTTTTTCAACAAGCCTCAATGTTTAGTAAAATCTCTATTCTTCCTTTTGATTTCAACTTTTGTTACGGTTTTAATTGTTTTCGTATTTAACAAATTAAATATAAATCATTCTATTTATATTTTATTTTATATGTGGTTATTTATATTTAATTATTTTGTTTGCTAATGTGTTTTTGTCCAACAATCTTAAGACAAATATGATTATTTTTGCAAATCTCTAATTCGAGACAAATGAGACACCAATGCGAAAAAAATATTTTTCAAAAATAAATTTTTTAATTAAATAAATCTATTTCGGGATTTTTCCCGCCGTTCAACAGATTTTTTTCTTTATTTTTTTTATTTCCAAACGAATATTAAAACTAAATAAAATCTATTTGGGGATTTATTCCTGCCGTTTAACAAATTTTATTTGATTTTGTTTCCAAATTAAAAGTAAATAAAATCCGTTTCGAAATTTATTCCCTCCGTTCAACGGATTTTATTCTATTTTTTATTATTTCCAAACGGAAAATTAAAGTTAAATAAAATCTGTTTCAAGATTTATTCTCGCCGTTCAATAGATTTTATTCCAATTTTGATTTTATTTCCAAAAATGAGTATTAAAATTAAAATAAAATCTGTTTTGGGATTTATTCCCGTCGTTCAACGGATTTTATTCCAATTTTGATTTTATTTTAAAAAATGAGTATTAAAATTAAAATAAAATCTGTTTCTGGATTTATTCCCGCTGTTCAACGGATTTATTATATTTTGATTTTGTTGCCAAAAACGAGAAATTAAAATTAAATAAAATCTGTTCTGGGATTTATTCTCGCTGTTTAACAAGATTTTATTTGATTTTATTTTGTTTCCAAAAATGAGAAAAAATTAAATAAAATCTGTTCCGGGATTTATTCGCGCTGTTTAACAAGATTTTATTTTGTTTCCAAAAATGAGAAATTAAAATTAAATAAAATCTGTTCCGGGATTTATTCCTGCCGTTTAACAAGATTTTATTTGATTTTGTTTTGTTTCTAAATTAGAATTAAATTAAATAAAATCTGTTTCGATATTTATTCCTACTGTTTAACAAGATTTAATTTGGTATTGTTTTGTTTCCAAACAAAAATGTAATCAAATAATTTTGTTTCGCGATTTATTCCCTTCGTTTAATAGATTTTATTTTGATATAATTTTTTTCGAGATTTAATCCTGCCGTTTAACAAATTTGTTTTTGATTTTGTTTCAGAATTTTTATTCTGCCGTTTAACAAATCAAAGGGAATTTTTCTGTTTATGGTGGCCTTAATTGTGGCTTTAAATTGTGAATTAAAAAAAAATCAAACGGTGAATTAAAAAGACAATATGAGAATGCATGTCTAGTATTGGTTCTTTGAAAGACTTGGTATTTAAGGGTGCCGAGTGCACCACCTCTGTTTTAGGGTTACCTACCTGGTGCATTGTTTTATTATATTTTTAATTAGACTGTATAAACTTTTGTTTTGGGTTTTATTAGATCCCTGTCATCTAACAAAAGTTGATAAGTTTCCTAATTTTGGTTTTGTTTCTTAACAAAAAAAAATGGAGACTCCCACTAATTCAATCAATTAACAATCTGAAGCTTTGGTTCAAACGCAATCTTCGATCCAAAACTCAGTATTGCCGGTGGCAGCTGCTATAAGCCACAATGAAAAATCTGTAAAATTCTCAGGACAGAATTTCAAGACTTGGTAATAAAAAATGTTGTTTTATTTGACCATGTTGAACTTCGCCAAAATTTTGAAAGATAACCATCCTACTGTTAAAGAGGGCGAGGCAGATGAAGTTACCACTTTCACTACTGTTGAAGCTTGGAAACATTTTAATTTCCTATGCCAAAACTACATCCTAAATGGATTGCCAGATGCATTGTATAAAGTGTATAGTGTTAAGAAAACAACTAAGGAATTATGAACATCGTTGGACCATAAATACAAAGCCGAAGATGCTGGAACAAAAAATTTTTTAGTTTCCAAATTCGTGAATTTTGTAATGATTGGTTCTAAATTTGTTGTGAATCAAGTACAGGAACTTCAACTGATCATTCACAGAATTCTTGCTGAAAGGATGATAATAAGTGAATCCTTCCAAGTGGCATTATTGAGAAGCTACCTTTTACCTGGAATGACTTCAAGAGTTACCTAAAGCACAAAAGAAAGGAAATTTCAGTGGAAGACCTAATTGTTAGACTTTGGTTTGAAGAAGATAATAGAGGTATGGAAAAAAGGCTCAACAAATCAGCAAATGACAATTTTGCTAGGGAAAATGTCGTAGAAGTCAAGAAAGACTTTAAGAAGGGAAAACAACTGCAGAATGGGTCTAAATTGGGACCAAAAGGTGGTGTTTCCAAGAAGCAAAAATTTCAAAAAAAATGCTTCAATTGCAACAAGATGGGACACAAGTCATCCGACTGTAGGATCCGAAAGAAAGTTAAAGCTAACGAGAACAATGCTTGCTATGAAAGAAGTTTCCAAAAAAGTGTCTGATATGGACTTATGTGCCTAACATACACAAGAACTATGAAGAATAATGTTCTTTCTAAAGGGGGAATGTTAGTGGGAAGGGGATATGTATTAAACTAAATGTTATCTCTGTAAAAGCAAAACTATGAATAAAAATGTTGCTTCTTTTTCTGTTTATATGCTTAAGTTATTTAATTTATGACATAGTAGGCCCGGACATGTTAATAATGATACTTTACGTACATTAATTAACTTAGAGCACATTCCTTCGTTTAACAATAGTTATAATTATAAATGTGAAACATGTGTTGAGACAAAATTAAAAAGGTCAAACCACTTGATCTAATACATAGCAATGCTTGTAAATCTTGGTCAAACAAGAGGAAGGAATAAATACTTTTATACCTTCATTGCTACGTATATTTGCTTAAGAGTAAAAAAGAAGCTATATAAGCAAAAAGTTGAAAAACCAACTTAATAAAAGGAATAAGTGATCGTGGTGGTGGATATGTTGAATCATTTGAATATTATACACGACTTAATAACACAACCATACTTTCCTCAAATAGAGTAGCTGAGTAGAAAAATCAGACCCTAAACGAAAAGATGAATGTACTGCCAAAAAGCCCTGGGTTATAACAAGAAATGTGAGGGAGGGGGGAGGGAGCGTTTCTATTAGTTAATTAACTTTAAATAAATGTGCCCCACAAGAGAAGGGACAAGACACCATATGAGTTATGCAAAGGTAGAAAACCATCCTACAACCACTTGAAATTGTAGGGGTTGTCTTGCTAGCGTAATGTATAATGGTAAGACGATACATATATGTGGTTGACACAATACCGTTAAACAATTGATCTTAAATGGAGTAATATTATAAAATAGAAAAATAACATTGTGGATCCGCTAACTAAAGGTTAAAATGAGATCATGTTGTTAAAACATCAAAAGGAATGTGACTAAAGCCCATGAAAATAAAAGACACTATGTGAAGGAAAACCCTACCTAGTTGACTGGAGATCCCAAGATCTAGGTTCAAAGGGACAACCTAATTGTATAAACCTTGTGAGGTCATTGTGAGGGTACTTATCCCAAGTCCGTTCCTATAATGTAAACAGTGATTAAAAATGGGATAGGTTGAACAATGCTTTTAATGACCATTGTGTGTTTCGGTGAGCCGAAGAACATAAGTCACCTATGTGAGAGTGAAGTAGGGCCACTTTAAGGAGACTATTGGGGCATAGTTCTCTCAAATTCTTGCAAAACTAGGAGATGTTCATGGCTATATGAACATACCCATGAGAACTAAAACCTTGCTAGGGAGGTAGTTGTGTGAGGTATATCATCGTTTACACAAAAGGCAAAACAATTCAAGGACATCAAGTCTACTAGTCAGCTAGTAAAGTAAATATACTTTCACAAGGGAAAGTTCAAGAGTGGATACCTACCTATCCTATGCATCTATCAATCGTAGATTCTATCACCACATTGAGTCAATATATTTTGATAAAACTATCGATTTTCATTCATGTAGGGGATTGTTGGGAAAAAATTGTATTTTTATGGGAACTTTGAAGCATATTCTCAATAGGTAAATATGGAGTGATGAATTTTAAAATTATGATTTCTTATTCTACTCCATGAGACCTTTACAATGGTGTATCATATACTCAAATTGGTTGAGTGATGAATGAGAAATTGATGCTCAAAGTAAGCTACTAAGAATATTTGTTGAGGAAAAGAAAATCTTAGATCCTATATTGGTTAAATACTAAGTGTGAGATGTGTTTATATATAGGAACCCTCTTGAAGGGTGATTGAATGACTAAGCTTGGAACCCTGCCTTGCACGCAGGGGGTGCAGGTCCAAACCCAACGGGGTTGGGGTGCACTCGCACGACGTGGGAACCCGAAATGTCCGTACCAGTCGTGCCCAAAGTGGTCCTGCGGATATTTTAGCCCAACACGAAATTTATTTTTTCCTTAGAAAATATATACAAAATCTGATATAGAAGGATATATATCCTAAATTATTTGGTTCTAATCAATTTGATTTATTTTAATCAAATTGATTCAATTTCCCCTTTAATGTAGATTTTGTCTCCTTATACATGGATATTTCCAAAAATTCCTCCACTTTGAATGCCTATAAAAGGATAAGACATCTTTTGAATTCTTGGCTAATTTTCCACTTTCACACATTAATTTTCTGTTGTTTTCAAAACTCTTTTTTTCTTTTCCGAACTTTTCAAGCATTCCAATGATAAAAAAGGCAACGTTCATTCGTTGATCGCTGTAGAGGTGCTACTGTTTTGATCATTATGTTGTTGTATCCTAGAAGACATTCAACCAACGTTTCTCCAAGTACTATAGGAGCGGTCGAATCTGGCTTAAGGAAACTGTTTTTCAACAGGCCTCAACGTTTAGTAAAATCTCTATTCTTCCTTTTGATTTCAACTTTTGTTATGATTTTGATTATTTTCGTATTTAACAAATTAAATATAAATAATTCTATTTATATTTTATTTTATATGGGGTTATTTATATTGAATTATTTTGTTCGCTAATGTGTTTTTGTCCAACATTACTAAGCCTGCCCAGTCTGCATCTGTATAAGCTTCAATTACTTTTTGTTCGAATTTCTTGAAGAATAAGCTATTGCTAGGTGAACTCTTCAAGTATCTCAAAATCTGAAACACTGCTTTTTCATGTTTCTTCATTAGGGAGTGCATAAATTGACTCACTAAGCTTATTGCAAAAGCTGTCTAGCCTTGTATGTGATAAGTAGATTAACTTACCAACTAACCTCTGGTATTTCCCTTTATCAACTGATATTTCTTCTTTATTTTCTAATTCTACATTTGGATCAATTGGTGTATTAGCTGGGTGGCAACTACTCATCTCAGTCTTCTTTAAAAGACCAATCACATATTTTTTCTGAGAGACCATAAGACTCTTCTTTGATCGAACAACTTCTATTCCAAAACCCAAGTCTTTGATCTCAAACTCCAATGATAGATGCTCCTAGAGATGCCTTATTTCATTCACATCATCTCCTGTAAGAATGATATCATCGACATAAAATATAATAGCTATTATTCTATGTAACAACCCTAACCCGTCTCCTTCGTCAGATTAGGGTTCAGAGCATTATCGGACAATCAAAAACATTTAAACATCATATCATTCAACATATTATTAACATCATAAACCATTCATTCACATGCATACTGTCCTTAAATCAAGCCCCTGAGGCCCTAAAAATAGCTTAAGAAGATTTCAAGACTAATTTGAAACAAAACAGGAAGTTTAAGAAAAAGTTGCAAAAATTAGAAAACAGGGGTCGCATGGCTGTGTGACCAAGTTATATGGAATCACTCCAGGCAGTGTAACTTTTGAACAGAGGACACACGACCGTGTCCCAACCCGTGTCCTAACCTGTGTAACTCACTGAGTAGGGTCACATGCCCGTGTTCCAGACCGTGTAACTCTCTGAGCTGTCTCACACGTTCGTGTGCCAGGCCGTATAACTCTTTGACTTGAACCTTTTGAAATCCTCAGATGACATATGACTGTGTGCCTCATACAACCGAGTCACACGCCCGTGTCTCAGGTCATGTGAACCTAAATTTACCTAAAATCAAGCCATTTTAAACTATTTCATGCATAACCTTTTAACCCATTTAAGCACACTTTAAATGAACCTAACCTAAACATCACTCAAAAACATATCAAAATGCCATTTCAAGATCCTAATTCAAACTAACCAATATGCCATTCAAAGGTACCACATGTCATTAAAACATTTCTAACCAAGGCAAAGCAATTTAGCTACATTTCAAGCACAAACTTAGTCCTTCTAACTACCACCACATAACAATCAACTTAACCATTCACATTTTTACTTTAAACATACCATATAAGGCTTATATTCCAAGTGCTTAAAATGACTAAAAGACTTAAACTTATCAAAGCATTTAAAATCCATCAAACAAGACTCAAGTTCAACAACATATTTGTGCCAAGATGATCATAAAACATTCAAGAACTATTACTATTCAAGGTCCTATACATGCCATATAACCAAAATATCCAAAATCTACCAAATTAGTCCTTGGGATAGTGTTTTTCTTCGAGCTTGATCTGATCTCCCAACCGCAAAAAAAAATCTACAAAAAAAGAACAAACAGGGGTAAGCTTACTTGAAGCTTAATAAGTTTATTTAAATTAATGATAGAGCTTACCACAAGTTATCCTAACAACACAACTGAATAACAACTATGATAATTCTCTGACGTTCGCAGTCTACCAAAGATAAGAGGCAATCATTTCAATAAACTAGTTTGATCAGATATCATAGCTTGACATTCAGAAATGCAGAGTATCACTCACTCAACTAGGTCCCAAATTATTGTTCGTTTTACAATACTTCTCACACAAGCTGTAGAGGATCTGTAATGTATGCAGGACCTTAGCCATTACTACGGACAATTCATTAGAACAAAGCATTTAGTTGTTTCACTAAATCTCAATGCTACTCACACAAGCTTTCAAGAATCTGCAACTTAAGTAGGATTCTCAGCTATCAGATTAGTCCATATCGTCATAACATAATTACGTAATCCTTTCATGACTTCACGTCCCAACCCAAGGCCTAATCACTTTAACTATTCGTTGTACCATCTCTCATTTTGATCCAATAAGCTTAGCAATTCTCCAACGTGGATATTCATAAAGTTTATGGGAAGAAACACTAATTATAAGAATTAGAAAATACGAACTTACTGGCTGATTCGCAGTAATAGCCAAAGTACAAGGACTATTCTGCTACCTTGTCTTTTCCTCGGTCCTTCACACGTTCATGATCTAAAACAATAGTTTCATTTAATTAACTAAATCCAACAGTAAAATTAACTCATTTTATGCAATTAAGTCCCTTTTACTATTTTACAAAATTACCCTTAACTTTTCATTTTTATTCAATTTAGTCCTTAGGCCTTAATGATGTAAATGATCCATTTTTATTGAAAACCCAATCTAACTGAACATCAATAGCTCCCATTACAACCTACTTTTGTCATAATTTTACATCAAGTCCTTGGATTATAATACTTTAGCAATTTAATCCTTAAATGTTAAATTCTTTAAAAATTACTTTACCAGATAACCAAATATAATATCAAAGCTTAATAATCCTTAATAAAATTTAAAGAATAACTCTAACTCAATAATGGAACAATATAAAACATTTAACAGTTTTACAAATTGATTCTCGGGTTAGCTAGATTAAACTAATACGAACCCAAAAACACAAAAATACTAAAAACGAGCTAGGATTCACTTAGAAATCAAAGCTTGAAAGTTTTCAACAATGGAAACCCTAGTTTCCCTTGTGTGCTATGGAGAACATGAGTAAAATGAAACAATTACCATATTTATTTTACTTTAATTTATTTTATATACTTAGGTTTTTTTTTTTGTAAATATTTCAAATTTCATAATTAATTCTTAATTAACTATTATTAGGCCTAACTAAACCTATCCACATATGTATATCATCATTTAAATCCACTAATTTAACTCCCATGGGTTAAATTATTCATTGGTCCCTTTAATTTATAAACTCAACTTTTGCAACTTTTACAATTCAACCTTTTTTACTTATTAACTATCCAAACGATATAATTTCTTAACCAAAATTTAATACGATACTAAGGATATCGTAAATATTAAATAATTAATATTTACTAACCGACACATCGAATTCGTGGTCCTGAAACCACTGTTTTTGACACGACTGAAAAATGGGTTGTTACAACTCTCCCTTTTTAGGAAATTTCGTCCTTGAAATTTCTTACCAGCAAATAAGTTCGGGTACTGCATTCTCATTGAATCCTCTGTTTCCTATGTAGCCTCTTCCACTCCATGATGATTCCATAAGATTTTCACCAACGGTACTCTTTTATTTTGAAGTTCCTTTATTTCAACTACTAAAATTCTGATTGGTTCTTTCGAATGCGACAAATCAGGCTGAATCTCAACCTCACAGAGAGTAATTACATGTGAAGGGTTTGACCTGTACTGTCTCAGCATCAAAACATGGAAAAAAATGTGAATCTTTTCAAGTTCTAGGGTAGAGCTAATCTGTAAGCGACAAGACCAATCCTCTCTATAATCTCATATGACCCAATAAATCTAGGACTCAATTTTCCCTTTCAGCCAAATCAAAGTACCTTATTCTATGGTGAAACTTTAAGAAACACTCGATCGCCAACGACAAACTCTATATTCTTTCTTTTTAGATCAATATATGATTTCTGACGATCAGACACTATTTTCGAGCAATCACGAATTATTCAAACTTTATCTTCAGTCTCGCGTATCAAATCAGTACCAGTCAAATTGGATTCACTCAACTCAGACCAATAGAGCAGAGTTTTACATTTCCTTCCATACAGAGCCTCGAATGGTGCCATTCTAATACTAGATTGATAACTGTTATTTTATGCAAACCCTACCAACAGCAAATATTTTTCCCAGCTACCCTCAAATTCAAGTGTTCAACATCGTAACCAGAGGTGAAGCCAGAGGGCTGGCATGGGCCTCGGCCCCCCTAAAATGTAAAATTGTTTTTTAGGCCCTTAAATTTTTTAAAAATTTTAAATTAGTAAAGGTAAAATTATATTTTGGCCCCCCTAAAATTATAAAAATTTGATTTAATCCTTTACAAATTTTAAAGATATAAACTATAAAAAATTAAAATTTCATCCAGCACCCACTAAAAATTTTTTCTGGCTTCGCCCCTGATCGTAACATGTATTCTAGGATTTGTATCACTCGTTCAGATTGCCCATCTGTCTGCGAATAATATGCAGTGCTGAAATTAAGTTTAGTACCCAAAGATTCGTGAAGTTTACCCCAAAATCTCAAGGTGAATCTTGGATCTCTGTTAGAAATAATAGATAACAGTACTCCGTGCAATCTAACAATCTCATATACATATAACTCCACTAACTTTTCAAGTGAAAAATCAATACATACCGGAATGAAATGAGCTAATTTTATTAGTTTGTCAACTATAACCCAAATTGAGTCCTTTTTCCTCGGTGTTACCGACAACCTCGATACGAAGTCCATCGTAACTCATTCCCATTTCCATTTAGGAATAGAGACAGGATGTAATAATCTTGACGGTACTTGATGTTCGGCTTTTACCTACTAGCAAATAAGACATTTGGTCACAAATTCAGAAATCTCCCATTTTATACCTGGCCATCGATACATTTTCTTTAGGTCATTGTACATCTTCGTGCTGCCCGGATGAATGGAATATGTACTACTATGAGCTTCTAATAAAATATCACATTTTAAATCAGGATTATCTGGAACACACAGCCGATTATGAAATTACATCATACCATTTTCACTTATAGTGAATCCCGTAATCGAATTACTCTGGATTAGTTCTCGTTTGACCAATAACTTCGAGTCATCCTTTTGCAACTCTCAAATTCGCTGAAGAAATAATGGCCCATTTTTAAGCTCAGTTATAACAAAACCATTCCCTACAAGAGTCAAACATGTATTCATTGACCTTAGAGTAAATAATGATTTCCGACTTAAAGTATTCGCAACAACGTTAGCCTTTCCAAGATGGTAATCAATCACAAGGTCATAATCTTTCAATAGCTTTAACCACCATCTTAGATTTAGTTCTTTCTGCGTCATCAAGTACGTCAGACTCTTGTGATCTATGAATATGTGACACTTTTCACTGTAGAGGTAATGGCGCCAAAATTTCAGAGCAAAAGCAATGGCAACCAACTCTAAATCATGCGTAAGATAATTCCTTTCATGAGGTTTCAACTGATAAGAAGCATAAGCTATTACTTTTCTAGCTTACATCAGTATCATCCCAATCCACTCAGCGAAGCATCACTGTAAATAGCAAATTCTTTTCTTGACTCAGGTTGTGTTAAAACTAGGGCTTCTGTGAACATTCTTTTTAATTGATTAAAAATTTTTTGGCATTTTTCTGACCAAACAAACAGAACATTTTTTTGTAGTAATTTGGTCATCAGCGAAGCTATATTAGAAAAGTTTTTAACAAAACGTTAGTAATAATCGGTCAGTCCTAGAAAACTAAGCACTTCAGAAACATTTTTTAGAGCTTTTCAATTAATTATGGCAGATATCTTACTCGGATCAACACATATACCCTTTACGGAAACTACATGTCCCAAAAATCCAACTTCCCGCAGCCAAAACTTACATTTATTGAATTTTGCATGTAATTGTTTCTCGCGTAAGGTCTGTAGTACTATCCTCAGATGTTGAGTAAGTTCAATATCTGTTTTGGAGTAGATCAGTATATCATCAATAAACACAACTACAAATCTATCCAACTGAGACTGAAAAACCTTGTTCATCAAATCCTTAAATTTTGTTGGGGCGTTAGTCAACCCAAAAGGCATTACCAAAAATCATAATGTCCATATCGAGTCCAAAAGGCAGTATTTGGTACATCACAATCCTTTATCTACATCTGATAGTATCCAGATCTAAGATCTATCTTTGAAAATATAGTTACGTGTTTCAACTGATCGAACAATTCATCAATATGAGGTAATGAGTTTTTATTCTTTATTGTTACCTTGTTCAGCTGTTTATAGTCTATACACAATCTCAACAAACCATCCTTCTTTTTCACAAACAGAATTGGTGCGCCCCAAGGAGAAACACTTGGTCAGATGAAACCTTTATCTTGTAATTTTTGCAATTGTGCTTTAAGGTCTTTCAGCTTAGTGGGAGCCATTCTATACGGTGGAATCAATACCGGTGCAGTCCTAGGTATCAAATTAATGTCAAATTCCACTTTCTTATCTGGTGGCAAACCCGATAATTCTTCAGGAAACAGATCTTTGAATTCATTAACAATAGGCACCTATTCTAACTTCGATCCAGAATCTCGAGTATCCAGTATGTATACAGCCCTTGCATATCATCTTCTGCACAGACATGGTTGAAACAACTTTGGTAGCACTATTCAGTCTGTCAAACTCAGCTGTAATCATTTCACCTGATGGGCATCTCAAATCAATTTGTTTCTTCCTGTAGTTAACCACTGCATCATGTAGTGATAATCAATCCATACTTATTATTACATCAAACTCATAAAAACGTAATAGCATCAGGTCGGTAAGAAACTCATAGCCCTATAGTTCCAGTAGACACTTACACATACTAGATTTACTATCACACTGTAACCTAGTGGGTTCGTAACTTGAACAACAAACTCAGTTGATTCAATAGGTAAATTCTTATCAGTTGCCAATGTAGTGCAAATGTAGGAATGAGTTGAACTTGGGTCAATTAAAGCATATACAATAACATAAAAAAGATATAATATACAAGTAGCAACATCAGAGGCAATAACCTCTTCTCTAACTTGGATAGCATACGTCCATGCAGGTGTTCGAAGTTCAGACCCGGTAGTTCCATCCCTAATGTCATCTTTGTTTCCTCCTGCTTTACTACTCTGACTAGGGCGTCTAGCTTTTTGTGGTATGGTCGAGGCTTTTACACTTCGATCATCCATTTTTTTTGGTGCTTTCAATCAATTTCACACAAAATGATCAGTCGCCCTGCACTTAAAACACGTGCCCGCCTTAAGTCTACACTCACCTGAATGAAATCTGCCATAGTGATCATAAGTTTGTTTAGGGAATTTCAAACACTGGCCACACTATTAGCAGGCTGATTTTGAAATTTTGACTAAGGCTGATGAAATCTACTTCTACTCGGATACCCAGATGATACATTAACATGATTATCTTCTTCTTTTGTTTTCTTCGGTGGAGGTGTAGAAAATGTTTTGGAAGGATTTCTTTTGTTAAATTCTCGGGCTCTCTTTTCTGTCTTTTGTGGTTATAAATTTCTTTCATTTTCTATGCCTGATTAGTTAGAACTACAAATTGTCGTATCTCTGTGCCACCAATCATAATTTTAATCTCATCATTCTAATCTCATCATTCAACCTATCTTCAAAATGGATACACATCTCATCCTCTGTTGGTACAATCTTCCGAGCATACTTGCTGAGATATACAAACTTTTTTTCATACTCAGCTACTGATTTGTTTCCTTGTCTTAGTTTTAGAAATTCTTTCTTTTTACGATCCAGATACCTCTTACTGATGTACTTCTTTTTAAGCTCTGTTTGGAAGAATTCCCAATTAATGTTGTCTCTAGGTACAACTACCATCAAAGTAGACCACCAACTATAAGCTTCATCTTTTATCATCGATATCGCACATCTCAGATAATCTTCCGGTAGACAAGCCATTTCATCAAAAACTCTCAGGATATTTTCGAAGCACTAATCGGCTTTGGATGTGTCATCTTCAAATCTGCCTCGAAACTTTTTAGCCCTATATTTTTCTTACCTTATCAGCAAGAATACGTTGACTGGGTTCAACCACTGGAGGGGGTGGGGATACAATAGGACGTACAACTAGAGGTCGAGGTACTGCTGGGGGTATAGCAGAATGTGCAACAAGAGGTGGAGGTTATTGAACCATTGGGTTATTTCTCATGAATTCAGAAAACCACTGCCCCATTAAGCCAAAGAACATGTTTTTAACTTTATTTTCAGTCATCTAAGAAATCGACATACTCTGACTCGCATCTGAATTAGTAGTTGAAATATTACTATTCACTTTCTTTGTTTTAGCTTGTTCATTATGAGACATCTATAATAATTTACAAGAAAAACAAGGGTTAGATCGGATCAATCGAATTTCACACTATCACAGGTTTATATGGCATGTAATTCTAAGCTTACATACTATGTTCAGTCTGAGAATTGACTAAACTATAGCTCTGATACTACTAAATGTAACACCCTTAACCCGTCTCTATTGCCGAATTAGGGTTATAGAGCATTATCGAATAATTAGAAACATTTTAACATCATATCATTCAACATATTATTAACATCATAAACCATTCATTCACATGCATACTTTCCTTCGAGTCCTTGAGGCCCTAAAAATAGCTTAAGAACATTTTGGGACTAATTTGAAACAAAATAGGAAGTTTAAGAAAAGGTTAAAAAATTGGAAACAAATGTCACACGGCCATGTCGAATCACTCCAAGCCATGTAACTTTCGAACAAGGGACACATGGCCGTGTTCCAACTCGTGTCCTCACTAATGTAACTTATTGAGTAGGGTCACACGATCGTGTCACAAGCCCGTGTGCCAGACCGTATAACTCTATGAGCTACCCCACACACCCATGTGCTAGGCCGTGTAACTCACTGACTTGAACATTTTGAAATCCTCAGATGACACATGGCCATATCGCTAGGCCGTGTGCTTCACACGACTGAGTCACACACACGTGTGAACCCAAATTTACCTAAAATTAAGCCATTTTAAACAATTTCATGTAAATCCTTTCAACCCATTTAAGCACACTTTAAAGGAATCTAAACATCACCCAAACACACATCAAAATGCCATTTCAAGATCCTAATTCAAACTAACCAATATGCCATTTAACGACACCATATTTCATCAAAACATTTTCTAACCAAAGCAAAGGAATTTAGCTACATTTCAAGCACAAACTTAGTCCTTCTAACTACCACCACATAACAATTAACTTAACCATTCACATTTTTACTTCAAACATACTATATAATGCTTATATTCTAAGTGCTTAAAATAACTAAAATACTTAAACTTATCAAAGTATTTTAAATCCATCAAACAAGACTCAAGTTCAAAAACATATTTGTGCCAAGATGATCATAACACATTCAGGAACTATTACTATTCAGGGTCCTATACATGTCATATAACCAAAATATCCAAAATCTACCAAAGTAGTCATTGGGATAGTGTGTTTCTTCGAGCTTGATCCGATCTCTCAATCGCAAAACAAAATCTACAAACAAGGAACAAAAAGAGGTAAGCTTAATTGAAGGTTAATAAGTTAGTAAAAATTAACGATAGAGCTTACCACAAGTTATCCTAACAACACAACTGAATAACAACTAGGATAATTCTCTGATGTTTGCAATCTACCACAGATAAGAGCCACTCATTTCATTAAACCAGTTTGATCAGATATCATAGCTCGACATTTCAGAAATGAAAAGTATCACTCATTCGGCTAGATCCCAAATTATTGACCATTTCGTAATGCTGTTCACACAAGTTGTAGAAGATCTGCAACGTATGTAGGACCTCAGCCATTGCTATGGTCCATTCATTAGAGTAGAGGATTTAGTCATTTATGTAACACCGCTAATCCTTATCCGACGTCGGAATAGGGTTACAGAGCATTACCAAACTTATCACTTAAACTATCATACATTTCATGTTCATTTCTCATATCCAAACAGAAGTCATTCAAATTCAATCATATAGTCCCTAACACGAGCCCTCAACGCCTAAAACAAGCATTAGAAATGGTTCGGGACTAAACTGAATACTTAAAAGAATTTTTAGAAAAACATAAAAAAATTATCAAAGTGCAGGGGACACACGCCCACGTGGCCAGGCCATGTGTCTCATACGGCCAAGAGACACGCCCGTGTCACAGGCTATGTGGAAATTCGAAATGGGATCACATGGCTGTGTCTCAGCCCGTGTCTGACCCAGTGTAACTCACTGACTTGGGTCACACAGCCAGACCACACGCCTGTGTGCTAGGCCATGTACCCTTCGAAATGGCCTCGTACACACCAATGTGCCAGGCCGTGTGCTAGGTCGTGCAAAAACTGAAGAGTATACTGATTTGTGCCACACGATCGAGCCACACACTAGTGTGCTAGGCCGTGTGAAGCTACTGACTTGTTTTATAAAGAATTATTAGGGGACACACGACCGTGTCACCTGGCTGTGTGTGTCATCTAGCCGTGTGTGACACACGGCTGAGGCATACGCCTGTGTGGACAAAAATAGGCCATTTTCCAAGCCATATTTCTCACCCAATGTGGTACCAACCTAAGCCAAACAATGTACATACAACCACGACATAAATGGGTATTCACAACCATCCAATATCAAGTTTATTACATGATCCATCCACACATACAACATGACATTCATAACTCATTCATTTGACCACCTTAAAACATACCATTTGAAATTCCAAAATCTACCTAAATGGTCAAATTCATATGTGACACGTTGCCTAAAACTTAGCATGCAAGTACATTCTCAATTTCAACCATTTGATACCTCAAATACCAATTCACAACGAGGCATTCACATAGCAATTATAAACCACATATCAAAGGCCATTAACACCTATTTACATATCAAAATATATACCATTGTCAAGCCATATCAATGGCTAAAACATAACAAACAATATAGGCTACATTAACCAAAACACCTATACATGCCATTTAACCAAAATATAATAAGTCCAAAGTAACCAAAATATAATAAGTCCAAAGTACCAAAGTGAGAGTTTGATATGTGATGAGATCTCTGACAACTTCCAATCCGATTGAGCTTCCGAAGCTCTATAAAACATGGAAAAATAAATAGAGTAAGCTATTAAGCTTAGTAAGTTCGTATAGCATAAAACTCAACTTTCCATTTACTCACAATTTAAGTAATTAAACATAGTATAATACAACTCAATTTGATCCACAAGCCTAACATATATTCATCCACAAAGTTAGACATGAAATCACAAATCTCATAGATTCAATTCTCACATGATTTACGTACATACCTGTACTGGTTTATATTGAATTCATATACTTTCGTAACATTACTATACCCATTGAACCATTTGGAATAATATCAGATACTCGGGTATCTCACACACCAAATGTCAATACATGGTCAAAACCATATCTATCTCATATCTTGTATTGATGCTCACTCTCAAGCCATCACTGGGTCTGCTTACATAAGCTGACAGTCAAGACATAGCTACACCGTGTTGCTCACACAAGCTGACGAGTAACCGCAACACATGTCGAAAAACTCAGCCACCAGTAGAATGTACAGAACTAGCACCCATAACACGGTAACCCCTAATGACATGTCATTTGTATCCTATCTATTCCTAAGGTTCAACCAGGATTTCATATGTCGCCAAATCTTCGTCAATTATTTTCATGTAGTCGTATTTATCAAGAATGTAATAATAAAGCATTTAAAACATAATTACTTTAATGGTTATTAACATACGAACTTACCTCGAATTAGTACAAAGACAATTGACCGATCAATCCACTACTTTGTCTTTTCCCTGATTCACTTCCATATGTTGTTTTTCTTGATCTATATAATCAAATTTAACCATTTTAATTCATTTTTTTACTCAATTCAATCCAAATTTCATGTTATGGCAAAATTATCATTTTGCCTCTATACTTTTAACTTCTTTACAATTTAGTCCTATTCTCATAAAAATGCAAATTCATGCAATTTAATCCACACCCATGCTAACCGAATTCTATTAATATTCATAGCAGCCCACACATTTCATTATTTCACACATTTCACTACATAATTTTCTCCTTTTACAAATAAATCCCTATTTGACATTTTCAACCATGTTTATCTAATAACAACCATTCATTTTCTATCATCAAATAAAAAAAATACACATTCATCAATGGTAAAACCCTAATACTATAACAGTTTCACAAATTAGTCCTTGGGCTAGCTAGATTAAGCTACAACGATTTCGAAAACATAGAAATCAATAAAAACGGGACAAAATACATACCAATTAAGCAAGCTAAAGTTGCCAAAATTTAAAAGCTCAAAAATGGCTTCTGAAACCCTAACATTCGTTTGAAGGAGAAATAAAAGATGAAGGCTTGTTTTTTACTTTATTTAATTTATCATTTAATTACTAATTTACCTTTATAACCTTTTAAATTATCACAAATTTCAAAAATACCAAGCCATCATATTCCACTATCAATAATTATGGGCTAATTACTATATAAGGACCTTCACTTTAAAGTTCCATAGCTAATAGATACCTTTATCTATTAGAACATAACTTTTGCACTTTACGCGATTTAGTCATTTTTCACATATTGAGCATACAAACGGTAAAATTTCTTAACGAAATTTTTATGCAATCATACTATCATGATGTAGACCTCAAAATAATAATAAAATAATTATTTTAACTTCATATTTGTGGTTCCAAAATCACTATTCCGATTTGACTAAAAACGGGCTGTTACAGTTTCACTAAATCTCGATGTTGCTCAAACAAACTATCGAGAATTCGCAACTTAAATAGGATCCTCAGCCATCGGATTATTCCATATCATCAGAACATAATTACGTAATCCTTTCGTCACTTCATGTCCCGACCCAGGGCCTAATCACCTTAGTTATTCGTTTAGCCATATCTTATTTTGATCCAATAAGCTTAGCAATTCTCCAACTTAGATATTCATAAATTTTATGGGAAGAAACACTAATTATAAGAATTAGAAAATATGAACTTACCAGCTGATTCACAGTAATAGCCAAAGTAAAAGGACTACTCCGCTACCTTGTCTTTTCCTCAGTCCTCCATAAGTTCATGATCTAAAACATTAGTTTCATTTAACTAAATACAATAGTAAAATTAACTCATTTAAAGTAATTAAGTCCTTTTTACTATTTTACAAATTTTCCCTCAACTTTTCATTTTTATTCAATTTAGTCCCTAGGCCTTAATGATGCAAATTATCCATTTTTATTGAAAACCCAATCTAACCAAACATCTATAGCTCCCATTACAACCCACTTTTGTAAAAATTTCACATCAAATCATTGGATTTATAATACTTTAGCAATTTAATCCCTAAACATTAAATTCATTAAAAATTACTTTACTAAATAATCAAATATAACGCCAAAGCTTAATAATCCTCCATAAAATTTAAAGAATAACCCTAACTCAACAATAACACAATCTAAAACATTTAACAGTTCCACAAATTGATCCTCGGGTTAGCTAGATTAAGCTAATACGAACCCAAAAACACAAAAATTACTAAAAACAGGCTAGGATTGTAATATCCCGAATTAGGGCCTAATCGGAAGAGTGGTTTTGTGACCACAAATCCGAGATAGAAATAATTATTTTATAATTATTTTGAGGTTTATGATATGATTGCATGATTGTGTGAAAATTTTGTGACGAAATTCTATGCATAAAGTGCTTAAGTTGAAATTAGGGACTAAATCGAATAAGTTGCAAAACTTGCATTCTAGAAGTTTTTAGTATGAAATTACTTTGGAATATTAATGAGGAGGTCTTAAATAGAAATTTGACCAATTTCTAAAATTTTGGACAAAAATGGGCTTGTGCATGAAAATTTTTAAAGAAAGGTATTAAGGGTATTTTGGTCATTTTGTAATTAAAAGAGTAAAAAAAAAGAAAAAGATGGCAAAATATGTCCATCTTCTTCATTAGGATGAAAATTGAAGGGTTCTCCATAGCTAGGGTTTGTTTCAAGCTTCCAAGCTCCATAGTAAGTGATTCCAAGCCCCGTTTTTAATGTTCTTTACGTTTTTGGAGTCCAGGCAACTTGATTTAGTTTATGCTAGCAATAATTTAACCTAGGGTTCATATTTGGAAAATACCCATAGATGAAATTTGTGTATTTTGGTGTTTTATGATAGAATATGAGGTTTTAAATTATGCTAGGCAACTTGTGCTACTCGGTTTTAAGTGAAAACGAGTAAAAAGGGCTTAATCGGTAAAAATACCTAATATTCATAAGTACATGTTAGAGTGTGAATTTGATGTTACCATAGAAGGGAAAAATGATCAGTATGTCATAAAACATAAGAAAATGGGATGAAGTTTAATTCCCGAGCCTAGGGGAAAAAGTGTAATTTTACAAAGTTTAGGGGCAAAATGGTAATTTTTCCAAAGTTCGTATTTGGGGCTGTTTTGATGAATGTATGTATTAAATAATATTAATTTGGCATTATAGATAAAGAGAAAAGAGATTCAAGTCGTGATCGAGGGAAAAACAAAGTTTACGAGGAATAGGCTTGATTGCTAATATTTTGTATCGAGGTAAGTTCATGTGTAAATGTAGTAACATAATTGTCATTTTAAGTAATTTAATGTTATTTATGTGATATGATGATTAATATCATGAAATATTATGCTTTATGGTTATTATTGAATAATATGTAAATTATGATTTGCTACCGAGTATCGGTTTCGATGTTCCGTGGAAGACGGTAAAGATGTGTAATCGAGGAAAAAGCCCGGAATAGATTAGAATACAAGTGACATGTCACTGGGATTGTTGGGCATCCGAACTCGTTGAGTTGAGTCCGAGTTCACTTATGGATGCAAATGTCCGAACTCGTTGAGTTGAGTCCGAGTTCGTGAGATGTAACTAGGCATCCGAGCTCGTTGAGTTGAGTCCGAGTTCACTTATGGATGCGAACGCCCGAGCTCGTTGAGTTGAGTCTGAGTTCGCTTATGGGCGGGTTACATGGTAGCTTGGCTACATATGTGGCACTTATGTACAAACTTTCCGTGTATTCGAATTATATTCTGATGTGTTCAACGGGTGAATCTTAAGAGAATAAGGAGAATGCCTAAAACGAAGGTGACATGTTTGTAAGTGTGGTAAATGAGAAAATTTGACAGGTATGTGCTTAAATCTTCGGGTTGAGAACTTGGTATGATGAAATCGTAGCATAATATTAAATGCAAATGTAACATGAATGTCTTGGTGTTGTTTATGCAAATGATGTTTTTATGTGAAATTGCATGATTATGTTACTTACTATTTGCATGTGAACTTACTAAGCATTTATGCTTACTCCTTCCTTTTCCTTCATTGTAGTTTTGACAAACCGGCTTGAGAATCGGGATAGGTCGAAGACTCGTTCACACTATCCGAAGACCTAAATTGGTAAAATGGCTTGTATATTTTGACTGTGGCATGTATAGCTATACTCACTTTGTGTAAATAATCTTATGATATGGTTATAGTTTGGTAAGAAGAGGTTTGAAAATTATTAGCCATTGGAATGGCCAATCTAGATCATATTTGATGTCATGTATGTTTAATGTGTTACTTAGTCCATGGAAAAGCATAAAAAGGTAAAATTGGCCACAAAACAGAATCAGTCAGCAGCAGTGATGTGAATTTAAAAAATCACTAAAAATATTAAAAATGGAATTAAATGATGAATAAATTGTGGAATCGAAGCTTGATGAGTCTATTTTCATATGGAAGAAACAAAATAGGTAAATGAGTTATATTTTATGAGGGATTTAAGTTTTGGTGGAATAGGGTCAGAGCGATCTCTGAATCCCCTGTTCTGACTTTGGAAATTCACCAAAAATTGTAAAAAAATAATTAGAAGTTATTATTTATATGAACATATTCCTTATTGAGTCTAGTTTAAAAGATACAAACAGCATAGTCTTTTGAGTTCTGTACAAAGAGGAAAGTGGTTCGTAGTGAATAGAGGTCAAAGTAGTAAAATGCGGAAATAGGGTAAACTTTAAATAATAAACTGTAGTAATTGGCTTGACCAAAAATTCTAGAAACAAATTAGTAAATATATATATGAGTCTAGTTTCAGGAAAAATTTATGGAATTGGATTTTGAGTTTCGGAACTCGAGATATGAATTTTTAAGTGACTATGATGCAGTTAGCCAGCTTGTCTGAAAATTTTAAAAATAAATTGTTTAAGCTGTTTAATTGATGAAATTAAGTTTAGTAACACCTCGTGCTCGACTCCGGCGACGGTCTCGGGTACGGGGCGTTACATTTGGTGATATCAGAGCAGGTTTAGTCAGTTCTCGGACTAACATATTGTATGTACAGGTTTTGCTATACATGCCATGCCAAATATATATATTGTGATAGTGTGACGACTTCTGACTTTTAAATGATTTTTTTTATAGTAAATGGATCCCGATCCAGCTGTGGCTGATGATGTAGGAAGTAATGCACCGGCTCTGGCTGAAGGGGCGGTGCCAACTAAAAATCCACCTCCTACTGTTGGTCAAGGAGGAGGAGAAGGGGCTCGAGAAGCCTTGCTCCAGATGATGAGTGCCTGGTATACTGAGTTCGTTTGTACGAACCCGAATGTACAACCTCCCCCACCTCCCCCGATTCCTCAACCTGTACCCTCGATGCCTCAAATATGTGGAACTGATGAAATATATAGATGAGTCTAGTTTCAGAAAAAATTTACGGAATTGGATTTTGAGTTTCGGAACTCGAGATATGAATTTTTAAGTGACTATGATGCAGTTAGCCAGCTTGTTTGAAAATTTTAAAAATAAATTGTTTAAGTTGTTTAATTGATGAAATTAAGTTTAGTAACACCTCGTGCTCGACTCCGGCGACGGTCTCGGGTACGGGGCATTACATTTGGTGGTATCAGAGTAGGTTTAGTCAGTTCTCGGACTAACGTGTTGTATGTACGGGTTTTGCTATACATGCCATGCCAAATATATATATTGTGATAGTGTGACGACTTCTGACATTTTAAATGATTTTTTTATAGTAAATGGATCTCGATCCAGTTGTGGTTGATGATGTAGAAAGTAATGCACCGGCTCCGGCTGAAGGGGGTGCCAACTGAAAATCCACCTCCTACTGTTGGTCAAGGAGGAGGAGAAGGGGCCCGAGAAGCCTTTCTCCAGATGATGAGTGCCTGGTATATTGAGTTCGTTCGTACGAACCCGAATGTACAACCTCCCCCACCTCCCCCGATTCCTCAACCTGTACCCCCGATGCCTCAAATGTGTGGAACTGATGAAATATATATATGAGTCTAGTTTCAGGAAAAATTTACGGAATTGGATTTTGAGTTTTAGAACTCGAGATATGGATTTTTAAGTGACTATGATGCGATTAGCTTGACTTATGCGAAAATTTTAAAAATAAATTGTTTAAGCTGTTTAATTGATGAAATTAAGTTTAGTAATACCTCGTGCTCGACTCCGTCGACGGTCTAGGGTACGGGGCGTTACATTTGGTGGTATCAGAGCAGGTTTAGTCAATTCTTGGACTAACGTGTTGTATGTACGGGTTTTGCTATACATGCCATGCCAAATATATATATTGTGATAGTGTGACGACTTCTGACCTTTTAAATGATTTTTTATAGTAAATGGATCCCGATCCAGCTATGGCTGATGATGTAGAAAGTAATGCACCGGCTCCGGCTGAAGGGGCGGTGCCAACTAAAAATCTACCTCCTACTGTTGGTCAAGGAGGAGGAGAAGGGGCTCGAGAAGCCTTTCTCTAGATGATAAGTGCCTGGTATATTGAGTTCGTTCGTACGAACCCGAATATACAACCTCCCCCACCTCTCCCGATTCCTCAACCTGTACCCTCGATGCCTCCAATGTGTGGATCTGATGAAATTTCACAGAACTCCAGTTGACAGAATCCGTAAGCAAGGGGCCGAAGAATTTAGGGCAAATGTTGATGATGATGCTGAGAAAGCAGAGTTTTGGCTCGAGAATTCTATTTGGGTATTTGATGAGTTGTCTTGTACTCCTGAAGAGTGCTTGAAATGTGCTACATCATTATTGAGGGATTCAGCCTATCATTGGTGGAAGACATTGATTTCAGTGGTATCGAAAGAGAAAGTGACTTGGGAATTCTTTCAAGAAGAATTTCAGAAGAAATACATCAGTGAAAGATTTGTTGATCAAAAGCGTAAAGAGTTTCTTGAGTTGAAGCAAGGGCTCTTGCTAGAACTTATACCATAAAGGCACGTGAAGATGCTTCATCACGTGATGTGATTACTGGTATATTTTCTCTTTTTGATGTTAATGTTACTACTTTGATTGATCCCGGTTCTACTCATTCATATGTGTGCATGAAACTGGTGTCTAGTATGAATATACCTGTTGAGAACACAGAATTTATGATTAGAGTGTCGAATCCGTTAGGTAAATGTGTATAGTTAATAAAGTATGCAAGAAATGCCCTTTAATGATTCGGGGTCATTACTTTCCGGCCGACTTGATGTTGTTGTCGTTTGATGAATTTGATGTTTTTTTGGGTATGGATTGGTTGACATTGCATGATGCTATAGTAAATTGCAAAGAAAAGGTTATAGAATTAAAGTGTGAAAGTGGTAAAATTCTGCGGGTTGAATCAGGCAAATCAGAGGCATTATCTAGTGTAATTTCTTCGATGTCGGCTCAAAGATATTTGAGGAAGGGTTATGAAGCTTATTTGGCGTATGTACTTAATACAAAAAAAATTGAAAAGAAAGTTGAATCAGTGTCGATTGTGCGTGAGTTCGCGGATGTATTTCCAGAAGAATTGTCGAGTTTGCCTCCAGTCAGGGAAGTAGAATTTGGTATTGATTTGATACTGGGAACAGCTCCGATCTCGATTGCTCCGTATAAAATGGCACCAGTAGAGTTGAAGGAATTAAAGTTGCAGTTGCAAGAGTTAACTGACAAAGGCTTTGTGAGACCGAGTTTTTCACCTTGGGGTGCTCCCGTGCTATTTGTGAAAAAGAAGGATGGTTCTATGAGATTGTGTATTGACTATCGGTAATTAAACAAGGTGACAATCAAGAACAAGTATCCGTTGTCGAGAATTGATGATTTGTTTGATCAGTTAAAAGGAGCAACATAGTTTTCAAAGATTGACTTGAGATCTGGGTATTACCAGCTGCGAGTAAAAGAGTTGGATGTGCCTAAAACTGCTTTTAGAACAAGGTACGGTCATTATGAATTTTTAGTTATGCCATTCGGGTTAACAAATGCTCCTGCTGTGTTTATGGATTTGATGAATCGTATATTTCGGCCATACTTGGACAAATTTGTTATGGTGTTTATTGATGATATCTTAATTTATTCAAAAGATGAGACAAAGCATACTGAGCATTTGAGGATAGTTTTGCAAACTTTGAGAGATAAGCAGTTATATGCCAAGTTTAGTAAAAGTGAATTTTGGCTTCAGGAAGTTGGATTTTTGGGTCATATTGTTTCAGGTGGTGGTATACGGGTTGATCCTAGTAAAATTTCGCCATTGTTGATTGGAAACCACCCAAAAAAAATGTGGCGAGGTTAGAAGTTTCTTGGGGCTAGCTGGGTATTATCGGCGGTTTGTAAATGGATTTTCTATAATTGCTGCTCCTATGACTAGACTACTCCGAAAGGATGTTAAGTTTGAGTGAACGGAAGAATGTCAACAGAGTTTTGAAGAATTGAAAAAGTTATTAGCTGAAGCACCAGTGTTGGTACAACCCGAATCAGGTAAATAATTTGTGGTGTATGGTGATGCTTCTCGAAATGGCTTAGGATGTGTACTTATGCAAGAAAGAAAAGTGGTGGCTTATGCTTCGAGGCAGTTAAAATCTCACGAAAGAAATTATCCGACTCATGATTTGGAATTGGCTGCTATAGTATTTGCTTTGAAGATTTGGCGACATTATCTGTATGGTGAAAAATGCCAAGTATATACTGACCACAAAAGTCTTAAGTACTTGATGTCACAAAAAGACTTGAATTTGAACAGCGTAGATGGTTGGAGTTATTGAAAGAGTACGAGCTTGTTATTGATTACCATCCGGGAAAAGCGAATGTGGTTGCCGATGCTTTGAGCAGAAAGTTGCTATTTGCTTTGAGAGCTATGAATACTCAGTTAAAGGTATCAGATGATGGTTTGATTTTAGCAGAGTTAAGAGCAAGATCGATGTTTTTACAAGAGATTTGTGAAGCTCAGAAAAGCGATGAAGATTTGTAAGCCAAGAGAAAACAGTGTGAAGCTGATACGGGGTCAGATTTCATAATCGATTCTGATGGTTGCTTGATGTTTAAAAACTGGATTTGTGTACCGAAAAATGATGAGTTGATTCAAAAGATTTTGCATGAAGCACATAATGGTTGTTTGGCGGTTCACCCGGGCAGTACGAAAATGTATGATGACTTGAGGAAAATGTATTGGTGGAATGGAATGAAAAGAGATATATCCGAGTTTGTATCAAAGTGCTTAATTTGTCAACAAGTGAAAGCTGAACACAAAGTACCTTCGGGACTACTCCAGCCTATCTTGGTTCCTGAATGGAAATGGGATCGGATTACTATGGATTTTGTATCAGGATTGCCATTAAGTCCGGGGAGGAAAGATGCCATCTGGGTAATAGTTGATAGACTGACTAAATCGGCTCATTTTATTCCGATACGTACGGATTATTCTCTTAATAAGTTGGCCGAATTGTATATCAGTGAGATTGTTAGACTTCACGGAATACCTTTGTCAATCATTTCGGATAGAGGTCCGACATTTACTTCACGATTTTGGCAAAAGTTGTAAGAGGCATTAGGTACAAAGTTAAATTTCAGCACTGCTTTTCATCCACAAACTAATGGACAGTCAGAGAGAGTGATTCAGATTCTTGAAGACATGCTCAGATGTTGTGGATTGGAGTTTCAAGGTAGTTGGGAAAGATACTTACCGTTGGTAGAATTTGCTTATAATAATAGTTATTAGACGAGTTTGAAGATGACACCTTATGAAGCATTGTATGGTCGTAAATGTCGAACGCCATTGTATTGGACTGAACTCAAGGAAAATCAGATTTATGGAGTTGATCTAATAAAAGAAACCGAAGAAAAAGTGAAAGTGATTCGAGATTGTTTGAAAGCTGCTTCAGATAGACAAAAATCTTATGCGGATTTGAAACGAAAGGAAATCGAGTTTCAAGTTAGTGATAAGGTATTTTTAAAAGTGTCTCCATGGAAGAAAGTTCTTAGATTTGGACGGAAGGGCAAGTTGAGTCCGCGTTTTATTGGGCCGTATGAAATAATTGAAAGAGTTGGACCAGTAGCTTATCGGTTAGCATTGCCATCTGAATTACAGAAGATGCATGATGTGTTCCACGTATCTATGCTACGTCGGTATCGTTCGGATCCCTCACATATAATTTCACCGATAGAAATTGAGCTACGACCGGATATGACTTATGACGAAGAACCGATTAAGATTTTAGCTCGAGAGGTCAAGCAACTAAGAAATAAAAGTGTCGCTCTCGTGAAAGTATTGTGGCAAAATAACGGGGTAGAAGAGACTACATGGGAACCTGAGGAAACTATGAGAAATCAATACCCACACCTGTTTACTGGTAATATTTTCGAGGACGAAAATCCTTAAAAGGGGGGAAAGTTATAATATCCCGAATTAGGGCCTAATAGGAATAGTGGTTTTGTAACCACAAATCCGAGATAGAAATAATTATTTTATAATTATTTTGAGGTTTATGATATGATTGCATGATTGTGTGAAAATTTCGTGACGAAATTCTATGCATAAAGTGCTTAAGTTGAAATTAGGGACTAAATTGAATAAGTTGCAAAACTTACATTCTAGAAGTTTTTAGTATGAAATTACTTTGGCATATTAATGAGGAGGTCCTAAATAGCAATTTGACCAATTTCTAAAATTTTGGACAAAAATGGGCTTGTGCATGAAAATTTTTAAAGAAAGGTATTAAGGGTATTTTGGTCATTTTGTAATTAAAAGAGTAAAAAAAAGGAAAAAGATGGCAAAATATATCCATCTTCTTCATTAGGACGAAAATTAAAGGGTTCTCCATAGCTAGGGTTTGTTTCAAGCTTCCAAGCTCCATAGTAAGTGATTCCAAGCCTCGTTTTTAATGTTCTTTACGTTTTTGGAGTCCCGGTAACTTGATTTAGTTTATGCTAGCAATAATTTAACCTAGGGTTCATATTTGGAAAATACCCATAGGTGAAATTTGTGTATTTTGGTGTTTTATGATAGAATATGAGGTTTTAAATTATGCTAGGCAACTTGTGCTACTCGGTTTTAAGTGAAAACGAGTAAAAGGGCTTAATCGGTAAAAATACCTAATATTCATAAGTACATGTTAGAGTGTGAATTTGATGTTGCCATAGAAGGGAAAAATGATCAGCATGTCATAAAACATAAGAAAATGGGATGAAGTTTAATTCCCGAGCCTAGGGGCAAAGTGTAATTTTGCAAAAGTTTAGGGGAAAAATGGTAATTTTTCCAAAGTTCGTATTTGGGGCTGTTTTGATGAATGTATGTATTAAATAAGATTAATTTGGCATTATAGATAAAGAGAAACAAGATTCAAGTCGTGATAGAGGGAAAAACAAAGTTTACGAGGAATAGGCTTGATTGCTAATATTTTGTATCGAGGTAAGTTCATGTGTAAATGTAATAACATAATTGTCATTTTAAGTAATTTAATGTTATTTATGTGATATGATGATTAATATCATGAAATATTATGCTTTATGGTTATTATTGAATAATATGTAAATTATGATTTGCTACCGAGTATCGGTTTCGATGTTCCGTGGAAGACGGTAAAGATGTGTAATCGAGGAAAAAGCCCGTTTGAACCCTGGGAATAGATTAGAATACAAGTGACATGTCACTAGGATGGTTGGGCATCCGAACTCGTTGAGTTGAGTCCGAGTTCGTGAGATGTAACTAGGCATCCGAGCTCGTTGAGTTGAGTCCGAGTTCACTTATGGATGCGAATGCCCGAGCTCGTTGAGTTGAGTCCGAGTTTGCTTATGGGCGGGTTACATGGTAGCTTGGCTACATATGTGGCACTTATGTACAAACTTTCCGTGTATTCAAATTATATTCCGATGTGTTCAACGGGTGAATCTTAAGAGAATAAGGAGAATGCCTAAAACGAAGGTGACATGTTGGTAAGTGTGGTAAATGAGAAAATTTGACAGGTATGTGCTTAAATCTTCGGGTTGAGAACTTAGTATGATGAAATCGTAGCATAATATTAAATGCAAATGTAACATGAATGTCTTGGTGTTGTTTATGCAAATGATGTTTTTATGTGGAATTGCATGATTATGTTACTTACTATTTGCATGTGAACTTACTAAGCATTTATGCTTACTCCTTCCTTTTCCTTCATTGTAGTTTTGACAAACCGGCTTGAGAATCGGGATAGGTCGAAGACTCGTTCACACTATCCGAAGACCTAAATTGGTAAAATGACTTGTATATTTTGAGTGTGGCATGTATAGCACTATACTCACTTTGTGTAAATAATCTTATGATATGGTTATATTTTGGTAAGAAGAGGTTTGGAAATGATTAGCCATTGGAATGACCAATCTAGATCATATTTGATGTCATGTATGTTTAATGTGTTACTTAGTCCATGGAAAAGCATAAAAAGGTAAAATTGGCCACAAAATAGAATCAGTCAGCAGCAGTGATGTGAATTTGAAAAATAACTAAAAATAGTAGAAATCGAATTAAATGATGAATAAATTGTGGAATCGAAGCTTGATGAGTCTATTTTCATATGGAAGAAACAAAACAGGTAAATAAGTTATATTGTATGAGATATTTAAGTTTTGGTGGAATAGGGTCAGAGCAATCTCTGAATCCCCTGTTCTGACTTTGGAAATTCACCAAAAATTGTAAAAAAATAATTAGAAGTTATTATTTATATGTACATATTCCTTATTGAGTATAGTTTTAATAGATACAAACGGAATAGTCTTTTGAGTTCTTTACAAAGATTAAAGTGGTTCGTAGTGAATAGAGGTCAAAGTAGTCGAATGCGGAAACAGGGTAAACTTTAACTAATAAACTGTACTAATTGGCTCGACCAAAAAATCTAGAAAAAAATTAGTAAATATATATATGAGTTTAGTTTCAGGAAAAATTTACGGAATTGGATTTTGAGTTTTGGAACTGGAGATATGAATTTTTAAGTGACTATGACGCCGTTAGCCAGCTTGTCTGAAAATTTTAAAAATAAATTATTTAAGCTGTTTAGTTGATGAAATTAAGTTTAGTAACACCTCGTGCTCGACTCCGGCGACGGTCTCGGGTACGGGGCATTACAAGGATTCACATACAAATCAAAGCTTCAAAGTTGAAAACTATGGAAACCCTAGTTTCCCTTGTGTGCCGTGGAGAAGATGAGTAAAATGAAACAATTACCATATTTATTATACTTTAATTTATTTTATATACTTAGGTTTTTTTTTGTAAATATTTCAAGTTTCATAATTAATTCTTAATTAACATTATTAGGCCTAATTAAACATAACCACATGTGTATCTCATCATTTAAATCCACTAATTTAACTCCCATGGGTTAAATTATTCATTTGGCCCCTTTAATTTATAAACTCAACTTTTGCAGCTTTTACAATTTAGCCTTTTTAGTTATTAACTATCCAAATGATATAGTTTCTTAACCAAAATGTAATACAATACTAAAGATCTCGTAAGTATTAAATAATTAATATCTTCTAACTGACACGTCGGATTCGTGGTCCTGAAACTACTATTTCTAACATCACTAAAAAATGGATTGTTACATTCTACCTCTTTGTGAGTGTTGGTAGAACATTGTGTGTGCAGCTTGCCCTTGTGAGTAACCTTGTTTTTTAACAACTTGAGTGAACCATTCGAACCAAGCTCGAGGAGACTTCTTTAGACCATATAAATATTTCCTGAGCTTACATACTTGAGTTCCAAATTCTTCTTCAAAACCAGGAGGGGGATTTATGTAAACTTCAAGTTTCTCATTTAGGAAATCATTCTTCATATCTAGCTACTGTAAAGACTAATCAAGATTAAAAACAATGGATGAAAGAACTCTAACAAAATTTAACTTAGCTACTGGAGTAAATGTCTCAAGATAGTTTATCCTAGACATTTGAGTGTACACTTTAGCCACCAATCAAGTTTTGTATGTTTGATCTAGTGTCCAAAGTGTAGTTTTTTTGTCTAAATACACTCGTAGTTTTTTCGAACAGGTTGGTTAATAAAACAAATTTATTGGTTACATTAATATACTTTGTATAATTGCCCTCACATGGTTTTTGCATGCAAAGCAAAATGGAAGAAAATGTTGCTCATTGGTTGTCTAAATTTTTAACTAATACTAAATGGTATTACGTGGTCAGATCGTTGCATGGAAAGACAACTTGTATTAGTAGATGAACCTAAATATATCCTTAGTCTAATCGCAAATGAGCAAATGAATTAATAGACTAATATGTCATTTATCAATTCCAATTGGAAGATGCCTTGTCATGGGCATCAGAGCCAATGACTACTTGAAGATAGACATAGATATGGCTGACTTGATTAGCAGTACATCGGTAAGACCCAAGTAGAATAGATCCTAGATCTATTTATGGATTTATTCACTTGTGACGTTCATAGTGTGGCATACCTAAATCTTGTGTGGATGGTGGGCTATGTTTGCTTGACTCTGTAACACCCCTAACCCGTATCCATCGCCGGACTAGGGTTAAAGGCATTACCGGATGAAACAAAATATTTTACGAATAATTCAATAACATTATCCACAAACATAGTCAAACATCATTATAGAGTCCCTTATATAGGTCATCGAGACCTTAAACATGCATTAGAAAGGGGTCGGGACTAAACCAAGCTCATACAAATTTTTTGAAACTTAAACAATTTTTCAGAGTCTCACAGGTCACATGCCCGTGTTAACAGGCCGTGTGCCTCACACGGCTTTAGACACACCCATGTGTCTAGGCTGTGTCAAAACAGGGCATACATACTAACTTGTCGACATGGCCACATGACATGCCCGTGTGCCAGGCCGTGTGAAAATTAGGGAGGCTACTGTCTTGAGTCACACGGCCAGTCATACGCCCATGTGTCTAGCCTGTGGTCGAAATTGACTTGGCCACACGGCCTAGCATATGTCCATGTGTGCGACCATGTGGTCTGCCCAGGCTCATTTCAAAATGGCCTTCGAGCAACACGGTTGAGAGACAAGCCCGTGTCTCTGCTCGTGTTGGCAAAAATAGGCCATTTACAAGGCCAATTTGCCACCCATTAAGGGTCCTCCCTACAATCAATAATTAGGCACCAAATGCATATCAAATTTCAACCATTTCCAATCACAAAACATCCATTATTCCTACTATGATAATATCAATCAATCTAATGTTCATAACACATACCAATTCATGTCATTCCATAAGCTAATACATACCAAAACATATGGTTTATGAACCTTAATCACTCAATCAAATCTTTTGCCAAATTCTTACCAAATTCCATAATATGCACATACCAAAACTTACCAAATTGACCAATTCTTTTGGCCAACCAAATGCACATCATAATGGCACATTTACATCACATAGCATATATCAAAATCAAACCATAAGTTCAAACACAAACTAGCCATATCACATGGCATGATATATATACATTACAAAACTTATCCAAAAACTTCTAGCCTATACATGCCATACTTTTATATTCACAATGTCTAAAGGTACCAAAATAAGATTCAATAGTGTGGTGACGATCCTCGACGATCCCCGAGCTCCCGATAGCTACGATAACTATAAAACAATGCAAACACATACAAAGTAAGCTTTCAAAAGCTTAGTAAGCCATATACAAATAAACTTATCACAAAATACAATTATAAACTAATTCAATTGCATGAATCATGGCATATCATAATGATAAGTTCACATTTCTCATTTAACTCAAATACTCATAATCATTTGCTCATATATGCATAATTCACTGATACTTAACATATTTCATTTTCACATACTTCATACTTATTCCATAAGTTCATTTATATACATATGCTTTAAACTTACCTTATTCTCAAACATAATGTACATTTCAAACGTACCTGAACCGAATACATGTTCACATAATAATTCAATTTTTTGGAATGCCCGTTAAACCGTTCGGAATCATAAGGATACGCGGATAGCTCGGAAAGCTCGTACAATGTCAATGTTTTAAATGTGGTCTTACATGTAATCAAATATCAATGCCATTGTCCCAGACAGGGTCTTACACGAAATCAAATATGATGCTAATGTCCCAGATGTGGTCTTACACGTAAATCATAAGTCGATGCCAACGTCCTAGATGTGGTCTTACATGATAACACATATCGGATCCTATGTCATGACATATGTATCCTAACTATTCCTAAGGTTCGTACGGGGCTTTTCGGACATCAGCACTTTGTTGATACTTTCTCGGATATCTCATATTCAATTCAATAAGCCATTCATCATTGTTCAACAACATTTAAACATAAGTAAATCATTATAAACAAATTTATTTGTATATAGGCTTACCTCGTATAGACTCGAATAAACAGAATCGGCTACTCGACGACATTCGACTTTCCCCGATCTAATTTCGTTTTCTTTGGTTCTTGATCTATACATATTCAAATTTAACCATTTTGTTCACCAAAACATTCAAATCAATCCAAAAACACATGTTTAGGGCATTTTACAAATTAGCCCTCATATTTTCACATTTTTACACTTTAGTCCCTAGTCACAAAAATAAAAAAATACACAAAATTTCCTTATACACATGCTTAGCCGAATTTTCATAGAGTTCATATAAGCCCACCCATTTCATTTATTTCACATTTTATTCCTTCAATTTACAAATTTTACAATTTAGTCCAAATTACTCAATTTCATCAAAAATTCAAAGACAAAATATACTAACCCAAAACATATCTTTCATTTTCCATCAACTAACTTCACAAAGCTCACAATTTCATCAATGGAATATTTCAAAATCATCATCAAAATAAAAAAAATTTAAGCATGGGCTTTATAGAATATCAAGCAACGATCACAAAAAACGTAGAAGTTATCGAAGGTGGATCAAAACACATACCTTAATCACCAAATCTCTTAGCCGAATGTTAAAACACAAGAACCCTAACTTTTGTTTCTTCAATTTCGGCAACAGTAAGATGATAATGGCATTATTTCATGTTTTGTTTTATTTAATACTTAATAATACATCAATTACAATTTTACCCTTGCATTATAAACATTTAAAACATTAATATCAAGGCTATTAATGTCCATTCATATGTTAAATGGTCTAATTGCATCATAAGGACCTCTCTTTTAATAAGACTAATCAAATAGGCACTTTTAACAAACAGCATGCAACTTTTATATTTTATGCGATTAGGTCTTTTTATCAAATTAAGCACACAAACAATTAAATTTTCATACGAAAATTTCACACATGTCATTTCACAGATTATAAGCACTGAAAATAATATTAAAACATTTTTTGATTTGGATTTATGGTCCCAAAACCATTATTCCGACTAGGGTCTAAACCGAACTGTTACAATTCTCTCATTTAGAGATTTTCGTCCCCAAAAATCTTACCGTCGAATAGGTTCAGATATTGCTGTCTTATAACATCTTCAGGCTCCCAGGTAGCCTTTTCAACACCATGTCGATGCCACATCACTTTTACTAACAGAATTTTCTTATTTCACAGTTCTTTGACCTCACGAGCTAAAATACGGAAAGGTTCTTCTTTATAGGTCATATCAGACTGAATCTCAATTTCTGACGGAAGAATTACATGCAAAGGATCGGATCTGTATCATCGAAGCATCGGTACGTGAAATACATTGTGAATCTTTTCTAACTCAGGTGGCAACAATAATCTATAAGCAACTGGCTCGATACGCTCAATAATCTCATACGGCCCGATGAATCTTTGACTCAATTTGCCTTTTCTGCCAAATCACAGTATTTTCTTCCACGGGGATACTTTCAAAAACACTTTGTCGCCGATCTCAAATTCAATATCTTTTCTTTTCAAATCTACATAAGATTTCTGACGATCGGAAGGTGCTTTCAAACTATCTCGGATCACTTTTACTTTTTGTTTAGTCTCTTTTATCAAATCAACCCCGTGTATCTTATCCTCACTGAGCTTAGTCCAATACAAAGGTGTACGAAATTTATGACCATATAAGGCTTCGTATGGTGCCATTTTAATGCTCGATTGAAAACTATTATTGTAGGCGAATTTAATCAAAGGCAAATACTGTTCCCTCGTACCTTCAAACTCAAGAATGCAATATCTCAACATATCCTCGAGAATCTAAATAATCCGCTAGGATTGACCATCCATTTGCGGGTGGAAAGTAGTACTGAAATACAATTTTGTACCCAGAGCATCTTGCAATTTCTTCCAGAATCGTGATGTGAATCTCGGATCTCTGTCTAACACAATAGATAATGACACACCATGCAATCTCATAATATCGGAAATATATAACTCAGCTAACTTATCAGGCGAGTAATCAGATCGTATCGGAATAAAATGGGTTGATTTCATCAATCTATCAACCACTACCTAGATTGCATCTTTCTTTCTCGGGGATAGCGACAAACCCTAAACAAAATCCATCGTTACTTTATCCCATTTCCACTCAGGAATCATAATCGGTTGTAACAAACCAGATGGCACTTGATGTTCAGCTTTAACTTGCTGACAAATTAAGCATTTCACAACAAATTCGGAGATGTCCCGTTTTATGCCATGCCACCAATAGAGCTGTTTTAAGCCATTATACATTTTCGTATTACCCGGATGAACAGATAAACGACTATTGTGAGCTTCATTCAAAATCATCTAAATTAACTCTGGATTTCTCAGAACACAAATTCGATCTCGGAATCTCAGACAATCATCTTTATCAACTTTGAATTCTGAATCAGAATCTAAATCACACTGAGCTCATTTCATTACAATCTCATTATCAACCTTTTGATATTCGATAATCTATTGAATAAATAATGGTCTTGCTTTTAATTCGGCTAAAACCGAACAATCATCGGACAGAACCAAATGAGCATTCATCGCACGCAATGCAAACAATGATTTTCGACTCAAAGCATCAGCAACAACATTTGCCTTTCTCGGATGATAATCAATAACAAGCTCATAGTCTTTTAGCAATTCTAACCATCTTCTCTGTCGTAGATTTAAATATTTCTGAGTCATCATATATTTCAAACTCTTATGATTAGAATATATGTGACATTTCTCACCGAACATATAGTGGCGCCAAATATTCAAAGCAAATACGATCGCAGCTAACTCAAGGTCACTCGTCGGATAGTTCTTTTCGTGCGGCTTTATCTGTCTCGAAGCATAAGCAATGACTTTCCTTCCTGCATCAAAACACATCCTAAACCATTCAACGAAGCATCACTATAGATCACAAACTCTTTATCCAATTCGGGTTGTACTAACACTGGAGCTTCAGTCAATAGAGCTTTCAACTGATCAAAGCTTTTCTGACACTTTTCGGACCATTCAAACTTCACATCTTTCTGAAGCAGTTTTGTTAACGGAGTTGCAATCATAGAAAAGCTTTTTACGAACGTCTATAATAACCGGCAAGTCCTCGAAAACTACGACTTCAAAAAAATTTCTCGGAGGCTTCCAATCCAAAATAGCTGAAATTTTGCTCGGATCAACTCGGATACCTGATGTTGATACAATATGACCCAGAAAATTGACTTCTCGTAACCAGAATTCACATTTACTGAACTTCGCATACAATTGCTTATCTCGCAAAGTCTGTAGCACTATTCTCAGATGTTCAGAATGCTCAGATTCATCATGCAAATAAATCAATATGTCATCAATGAATACGATAACAAATAAATCTAAATACTGTCTAAAAATTCTATTCATCAAATCCATAAAGATAGCAGGTGCATTCGTTAATCCAAAAGGTATAACTAAGAATTCATAGTGGTCGTATCTCGTTCTAAATGTAGTTTTTGGAATGCCTGAGTCTTTTACTCACAACTGATAATAGCCTGATCTCAAGTCTATCTTTTAAAACACAGTAGCTCCTTTTAATTGATCAAATAAATCATCAATTCGAGGCAGAGGATACTTATTCTAGTCACTTTATTCAACTGATGATAATCTATGCACATTCTAATCGTATCGTCTTTCTTTTTCACAAACAGAACAGGAGCACCCCAAGGTGAAAAACTCGTCTATCAAACCCTCTATCGACCAACTCTTGCAACTGAGACTTTAATTCTTTTAGTTTGGTAGAAGCCATTCTATACGGAGCTATCGAAATTGGAGTAGTTCTTGGTACTAACTCAATGCCAAATTCAACTTCTCAGATCGAAGGTAATCCTAGAAGTTATTCAGGAAACACATTAGGGAATTCACAGACAACAGACACTGATTCAACTATTTTTTCTAACACTTTCGAATCAATCACATAGGCAAAGCAAGCTTCAAAACCTTTTCCCACAATACTCAAAGCTTTTATGGAAGATATTACAGCAGGCAATCCATTCAAATCACTAGATTCAATTCAAACTATTTCATCATTCTTGCATCTCAAATCAATAGTTTTCTGTTTGCAGTTTACAATAGCATCATGTAAAGTTAGCCAATCCATACCCAGAATTTTATCAAACTCATCAAAGGATAATAACATCAGATCAGCCGGAAAACAAATGTCTCGAAACATTAACAGCCATTTCTTGTAGACTTTATCAACCAAGACACATTTACCTAGGGAGTTCGATACTTTAATTATGAATTCAGTAGACTCTACAAGGAAAGTCTTACTATTCACTAAATTCATACATATATATAATGTGTTGATCTTGGATCTATCAAAGCAATCACAGAAGTATCGTAAAGAGTAAAAGTACCCGTAATCACATCTAGAGACGAAGCTTCCTCACGAGTTCGAATGGTATAGGCTCTAGTAGGTGCGCAAACCTCGGATCTAACAGAAGTATCTTTAGTTCCTCTTTGACTACCACTTACATTTCCCAGATTTCTAGAAGGTTTACCTCAAGTTGAGGTGTTACTCGGTCTCGAATTTTGTACAATCTTTTGCTCAATTAATTCTGGATAATCTCAGATGAAATGATCTAGAGATCCACATTTGAAGCAAACTCGATCATATAATCTACAATTACCAGGATGTCTTTTACCATATTGTTTGCACTCAGGACGATCAGATCGAACATTTCCAACACTGTTAACAAATGTAGTTGGAGCTCTGAAACTCGAATATGATCTAGCACGATCTCTACTCGAATGTCCTACATTAGCCTTTGAACGGCTATAATCTTCTAGGAATTTCTTTGACATAGACTGAAATGATATGCTTGTAGATCTCTTTCTCATGTCTCTAGCTTCAGAATTAGCTTTTCTTTTCTTTTTCCCGAGCTCTTCAGCTTTACAGGCTTGTTCAACAAGCACAACAAATTCTTTTATCTCTAGAATCCCAACTAACAAACGAATATCTTCATTCAGACCATCTTCAAATCTTTTGCACATTATTGCTTCAGTTGAAACACATTCTCTAGTATATTGACTCAGTCTTACAAATTCTCGCTCGTATTCTGTAACAGACATACGACCCTTCTTCAATTTAAGAAACTCTTTACGTTTCTGATCTATGAATCTCTGACTGATGTATTTCTTCAGGAATTCAACTTGGAAGAAATCCCAGGTGACTCGCTCACTCGAAACCACAGATATCAAAGTCTTCCACCAATGATACGTCGTATCTCTTAGAAGTGAAACGGCACATTTTATGCATTCATCCGGAGTCAGAGACAATTCATCAAATACTCTTATCGTATTCTCTAAACAAAACTCGGCTCTTTCAGCATCATCATTCGTAGTAGCACGGAATTCTTTGGCCCTATATTTTCTAATCTTATCAACTGGTGGCTTATTCAACTGATTCATATTAACTTGCGGCATACCAGGGACTTGTAGAGGATTAGTCAGGGTTGGGGGTTGTTGAACAGCCGGATTAGTTCTAATGTATTGGGTGAACCAATCATTCATCATCTGATAGAAGGCTTGTCTAGCCTCTCTATCATGGCTACTCGTAGCTGGTCTAGAGTCGGAGGGCGCTGTCCCTTGCACGAGAGCAGGCGCATTGCTCTCGACATCGTCAACTACAGCTTGTTCGGGATCCATTTACTATATAAAAACACATTTTCATTGTTAGGATTCATCAAACTATCACAGTTCATAAATATGGCATATATAGCTAAACTCACATACGCTACATTAGTCCTAGAATCGACTATACTGTAGCTCTGATACCAACTAAATGTAACACCCCTAACTCGTATCCGTCGCCGGACTAGGGTTAAAAGCATTACTGGACGAAAAAGAATATTTTACGAAAAATTCAATAACATCATCCACAAACATAGTCAAACATCATTATAGAGTCCCTTATATAGGTCATCGAGACCTTAAATATGCATTAGAAAGGGGTCGGGACTAAACCGAGCTCATACAAATTTTTCGAAACTTAAACAATTTTTCAAAGTTTCACAGGTCACACGCCTGTGTGAACAAGCCGTGTGCCTCACACCGCTTTAGACACGCCCGTGTTTCTAGGCCATGTCAAAATAGGGCATACATACTAACTTGTCCACATGGCCACATGACACGTCCGTGTGTTAGGCCGTGTGAAAATTAGGGAGGCTACTCACTTGAGTCACACGGCCAATCACGCGCCCGTGTGTCTAGCCTGTGGTCGAAACTGACTTGGCCACACGACCTAGTACACGCCCGTATGTGTGACCGTGTGGTCTACCTAGGCTCATTTCGAAATGGCTCTCGAGCAACACGGCTGAGACACACGCCCGTGTCTCTATCCGTGTGGGCAAATATAGGCCATTTACAAGGCCAATTTGCCACCCATTAAGGGTCCTCCCTACAATCAACAATTAGGCACCAAATGCACATCAAATTTCAACCATTTTATTCACCAAAACATTCAAATCAATCCAAAAACACATATTTAAGGCATTTTACAAATTAGCCCTCATATTTTTACATTTTTGCACTTTAGTCCCTAGTCACAAAAATCACAAAATACACAAAATTTCCTTATACACATGCTTAGCTGAATTTTCATAGAGTTCATATAACCCACATATTTTATTTATTTCACATTTTAGCCCTTCAATTTACAAATTTTACAATTTAGTCCAAATTACTCAATTTCATCAAAAATTCAAAGACAAAAATACTAACCCAAAACATATCTTTCATTTTCCATCAACTAACTTCACAAAGCTCACAATTTCATCAATGACATATTTCAAAATCATCATCAAAATAAAAAATTTAAGCATGGGCTTTATAGAAGATCAAGCAACGATCACAAAAAACGTAGAAGTTATCGAAAGTGGATCAAAACACATACCTTAATCACCAAATCTCTTAGTCGAATGTTAAAATACAAGAACCCTAACTTTTGTTCCTTCAATTTCGGCAACAATAAGATGATAATGGCATTATTTCATGTTTTTTTATTTAATACTTAATAATACATTAATTACCATTTTACCCTTGCATTATAAACATTTAAAACATTAATATCAAGGCCATTAATGTCCACTCATATGTTCAATGGTCTAATTGCATCATAAGGACCTCTCTTTTAATAAGACAAATCAAATAGGCACTTTTAACAAACGGCAGGCAACTTTTATATTTTACGTGATTAGGTCCTTTTATCAAATTAAGCACACAAACAATTAAATTTTCATATAAAACTTTCACACATGTCATTTCACATATTATAAGTTACATACGAAACATTCACACATGTCATTTCACATATTATAAGCAATGAAAATAATATTAAAATATTTTTTTGATTCGAATTTGTGGTCCCAAAATCACTATTCCGACTAGGGTCTAAACCGAACGGTTACAGACTCGTAGACTTTGACGTAAGTAAAAGCTTGAGTTCAAATAGATAAGGAACCAAAAGCTGGTGCATTGGGTGTATGACTTCTATAGTATGTAGCATAATTCACAATAGTCAAAATTCATAGCCCAAAGCATGGGTAAATGATATCTTCTCATTGGCATTACATGGTTGATGAAAAGTAAATATGGGCACGAGTCGTCCATCTTTATGATAAATGACTTGATCACTATTTGATAGTGATTGACCTTTCATGAAGGAAGTGTAATGGTTACCGTGAGATAAAATAGGAACATATTGGGAGAACATATATTATCCCAAAGAGATCAAGGTCCTTGGACGAGCACTGAATAGTTGCTTTTGTAATGGTATGTCATTAATGAGAGTTTAGTCACAATACTATAATGAAATGATTTCGTGACTAAATGAGTTTATAATTAAAAGGCGAGTAACCGAAACTTAATTATAAATCATTTGAGACTCAACTATATATGTCCAGTCGGTCCCTCCACTAACTCGTTGAAACTAGAAATGAATTGTGTGTTTGAATAGAAATAAATATAATGAATAGAAAAGAGAAATAGGAAACATTTAGGAATAAAGATGGTTTTCTCTGAAATAGAGAAATAGAATCATTTGTAAATGAATATAGGTTTCCAAAAATGGAAATGAAAATGGAAACGGAAATGATTCATTTGCAATCCTATATGGATTAGTTAGAAAATTATTGGTAGAATAAGTTTATGTTTTTGGACTGTTTTAAGGGCCGGAAATAAAAATAAGCCATTTAGTTATAGTGAACATGTTGAGTTGTAAAATATTAAACATATTTTCTCAAAAATTTATCAGGGAAAAATCGTCAAAATTTTGTTGGGCGTAAAATAGGGATGAGAAAATTGATTTATATATAAATATTAAAGTGTATTTTGGGAAATAGGAAAATTGAACCGGGTTGGATCACATTACAGAGTACGAATAATAGGGTGTGCCATGTTCTATTCTAAGTAGGATGTTATTTTTCTATTTGAAATAAACCACTACAACTCAACAAGGGTTCTACCTTCTCTTCCGATAAATAGATGACACCGGTAGAGCTATTAACACAAATTTGAGAGATTGTTATTTTGCCAAAAAAATAGAGATAATTTATTCTCAACTATTACATATATTTTTACGGAATAACAATTTTATTGGTTTCTATTAAGAAGAGAGAAATTTCATTTTCACCTCAAAATGAGAGAAAACTTTTTGTAGTTTTGTGTTTCAATTCAATTGGTTCAAGCCTACACTTGAAGTAGTACGTGGTATGAGAATAGCAGAGAAGATCGTTTGGTTCAAAGTCGAGAACAACTAACGTCTGCTAAGCTGAAAACACAGGCACAAATTCAATTAATGTTTTTTGCAATAAATATCACAAATCAAGTTGGTTTTCAAAATTTTAATTTTCCGGTTTGCAAGAATATAGTTTTCAAACTGGATTTTTTTCCAAAATTGCATCTCTCTAAAGTTTCATCCGATCTGAATTTGGTTGTGAACACCCATTTATAGCCCACTGTTTTTTTCCTACAGGTAATTCCACTGTTTCCCATGTACATGTTTTTTCAAAAAGATGCATCTCCTCTAAAACAGTCTCCTTCTATTTAGGAACTTGTAAACCATCTTTCTTATTTTTGGTATTTCCACAGTATCAAAACACGAAACAAAGATTGAGAATGTCAAAGACAAGGCTTTATAGGACACAAATTTAGTTATGTGATATTTGACAACATTTCTAACACCTTTTCTTTTAGCATTTGAAATATCTAGATCAGAAAATTCATTGGTTAGATTACGATTTTTACCTAGACTTTTGACAAGATCCTGTAGGCCTGATTCTTGGTGATGAATCTGGTGGATTCCACTTTCTTGATTTTGATTTCTTCTTGAGTAAACCATCAACTCCTTTGTTGTTCTCTATTCTCATGATCAAACTCTACACATTCATACTCATTTTTATTAACAATATTAAATCATTCAAGTCCTTTTTATTACAACATTAGCATAATTAATTTCTGTGTTGATCATGAATTCGCCTCCCCTATTATTAGAATCCCTATGTTGTATATCCCTTGTCTTTTCTTAATCAATTATTTAATCTTCCTTGCTATAATTCCCTCCCTGAAGATTAGAATCAAAGTAAGATTGTGTTTCAACAAATGTGACATCTATAGTAACAATAATCTTCCTATTGATCAGATCAAAACATTTGTAACCCTTTTCATTAGAAGCATACCCAACAAAAAAAACATTTTTTTGCTCTAGAATCTAGTTTACCCTGGTTGTGAAGATGAACAAAAACATTACACCCAAAAACTCAAAGGGGTAAATTTGTGATCAATTTAGAGTTAGGAAAACTGTCTTTAAAAAATACTAAAAAGTACTATATAGTTTAGAGTTTAATAGGCATTCTATTAATAAGATATGTAGTCGTTAACAAGACTTTTCCCCAAAGATAACATGGTACCTGACTAATAAACATCAAGGCTCTAGTTACTTCTAAAAAATGACGGTTTTTTCTTTCCGCAATCCCATTCTGTTGTGGTGTATTTATACAAGAGCTTTGGTGGACTATTCCATGTTTGGTTAAAAAAAATGCCTAATTGGTCACTAAAAAATTCCCCACACTTCTCACTCCAAAATATTTTTATTTTCACACCATATTGTACTTTCACCATAGCATAAAAAGATTGAAACACATTTTGTAACACCCAAACCTGTATCCGTCACCAAATTAGGGTTACAAATGTTTTCCATACAATTCAAAATAATCAATAACAAATAGCATCAAGTTTACCAAACGAATTAACAAATTTATAAATAATTCAAATTGAAGTAAAATATACATTTATGGGCTGTAAATGGAGCCTATGAGGGCTTAAAATTAGTTTAGGAAGAATCAGGGACCAAATTGAAACAAATCAGAAGATTTAGGAAAAAAATGAAAATTTTCAAAACAGGGATCACACAACCATGTATCCAAGCCGTGTGATAGAGCCTTGATCGTGTGGCTCTAGACACGACTGTGTGGCTACTCTACATGCCCGTGTGCTTGCCTGTGTGTCCGCTCGTGTAACTCACTGACTTGGGTCACACGACTATATGCCAGCCTATGTGAACCCTGTACCTAACACATTTGGGGCACACACTCATATGGGTTGCCCGTGTGTGCCCAAAAATGACCCAAAACATGCCTATTTCTCATCCAAATGCTTAGGTGCCTATACCTAACAAAAGTACCTGCAAACAAGCTCTAAGAATGCAATCAAGGACATTCAAAACATGCTAAAATGATAAATCTAAAGTCTAACCAATGTTTCATCCATGACACCACAACACAAACATTTACACATTTTATTTTCTTAACTAAATATACAAGCGACAAGCACATTCAAAATAACTTACATTCAATCCCAAAATGACATGCCTAATTCAAGCCAAACTTACCATTTCATGCTTATCCCATTTCTTCCATTTATGCTTCAACCTAGAACTAGTATGCTTATTTAAGTAAATACTCAACCACAACATCATATGCGCATCCATTATACAACATAAGTGCTTATAAACCATTACAAAACATATTCAAACCCTCCTATTACATGCCATATAAGCCAATTTGTTTTAAAGTCTACCAAATTAAACAATAAGACTTACTGAATTAAACCTAATAATTCCATGAACAAGATTAATAGACAGAGTTCCAGTCAATCATAGTTCACAGCAGGTGAGTAACACTCAAACAATACTGCAAATCAATTTTCCATATTTTAATAACATTCAATGATCAATAAAACATTACCCAATGAAAGATAAACGAATATGAGTACATGTTTAACCATCCAGAATAGACCAAATGCTCATATGAGCCAGTCCAACAGATAACACTCCTCAACACTAAGTGCCTAGCTTGTAAGCTAACATCCGCCCCTGTAACACACTAGAATAACATTGTAATATAACAAGATAGTCTGCAACAAATGCAAGACCCCGGTATATTTAGGGAATAAAAGATATACATGAATCATCATCACATCTCATACCAAACCTCGTACTGCATGCATTATAACCTATTGGTATGCCAATCGCACTCTATCCTACGTTCATCTAGCTGAGGAGATATCATCAATAATAAATGCTAAAAACAATTCATTATTTCAGTTCTCATTTGCATAGCATCAAATATATATTAACCAACAGTCAACGATTAAATGTCCATCCAGTAAAGGTGTAATATGTATTAAAATTAAATTGAACGAACTTACAAGACTAATCTAAACAATGACGAAGGTTCAGGGACTATTCAGTAATTTTTTCTATTTTCTTCAATTTTCAACTCGTTCTTGATCTAAGATAATAATTTCATTCAATTAACTAATTCCAACAGCAAAATTAACTCATTTTATGCTATTAAGTCCTTTTAGGTATTTTTACAAAATTACCCCCAACATTTTACTTTTATGCAATTTAGTCCTTAAGTCCAAAACTCGCGATCTAACCATTTTCTAGCAAAACTAAGTTCAACCGAATTACAATAAATTTCTATACAGCCCATACTCATTGTTATTTCATATCAAGTCCTTGTAATTTTATCACTTTAACCTTTTAGTCCTTAAACATTAAAATCATCAAAAACTACTTTACAAATTAGTCCTATTTAAAAACCAAGCTTAATATTCTACCATAAGACTTCAAGAACAACCCAAACTCATCAATGGCATAAACCATAATAGTTGACAATTTTATAAATTAGTCTCCGGGTTAGCTAGATTAAGCTCATACGAGCTTGAAAACATAAAACTCACTAAAAACGGACAAAGTTTACTCACAAAATTGAAGAACCAAAACTTGAACGAAACTTTCTCTAGTTTCTCCTAGGTTATTCGAGTGAACAAAGATGAAACAAAGATGATGAAAATGTTTCCTTAGTTTGTTTTGTTAATAAATTACTTATTTCCTAATTTACTAAATTACCCTTCTTTAATTTCACTCAAATTTCAACAATTTCAAGTCCCAAGCTGTCCAACATGAATCACAAGGTCTAATTATCCTTTAAAACCCCTCTGTTAACCCCCTTAAACTAATAGCAACTAATTTTTTCAATTTTTACGATTTAGTCATTTTTCCTTTAATTACTAATTAATAATGACCCAATAGCAAGTAACCACAAAACTAGAGAATTTCATATCATTTCTATTGTTTGGCCATTTAATGAGGGTCCAATTACACAATTAGTCCTTCACTTATTTTTAATTATTAATTAATTAAACTTTATTTCAATTTAACCTTAAAGTATTAGGACCTAATGAAGAAATAACCCAAAGGTTAGTGGAATGATTGACATCCACCACCGCTTGGACTTTTGGCAGTGGTATAACTGCCATGTTAATCCCTTTGGTATTTTAAAATCTAATATAAGTAACTTTTACCTCTTTTACAATTTAATCCTTTTACTTTAATTAAGCAATCAATAGCAAAATTACCAAACCAAACTTCAATTCACCTATAATACGACTCTGTAAATATTTAATAAAAATATTTACGACCTTAAATTATGGAAACGAGGTCCCAATACCTCCTTTTCAATTGCCACTTGACTTTTGGATTGAACCACTTTTAGTTATCTATTTGTTCAATTTATAAAATTATTAAACTAGAATTCAATATAATATTGTAATTGACTCAAAAATATTAAATAAAAATACTGGCTTACTCGTCAAATTTGTAGTCCTAAAACCACTTTTTTCTACACCATTGAAAAATGAGTTGTTACACATTTTTAACTTCAGATTTATCTTTTAATAAAAAACCCAAAAAACGCGAGAATGATCATCAATAAATGCAACAAACCAACATTTTCCTGAAAAAGTTGAAACTTTAGAAGGTCCCCAAACATAACTATGAATGAACGAAAAAGGTTTGGAAACTTTATTATTTTGAGGTGGAAAGAATGACTGACGATGTTTAGCCAATTCACAAAATTTACAGTGATAAGATGCACTTTTAGTATTAAATAGATCAGATAACAAATGTCTTAAATAGTAAAAACTAGGATGTCGAAGCCTATAATGCCAAATCATAACCTTATCAAATCTAGAATATGAGTTCAAACATAGAGTAGTTGTTGGTTGACTTAGATGGTCGTCATCAAGAAAGTAAAATCCACCAGATTCTTTATGTAACACCCCAAACCCGACCTAGACGTTATGGTCGAATCTGGCGATGTCACATGGAATGGAATTTTGAAAATTAATTACGATAAAACCATGTTCGTTTATTACCTCTATTGGTTTTGGAAACCGCTTACTCATCGAGTCGATTGTTTTAAGACACAATTCGTTATGGAAGCTTTAGAAATCATTTACTTTAAGTAAATTAGTTTATTTCATGGCAAACCTTGGTTATTAGAAAAAAAATTCGTATTTTGTTAAGTCTGAAGTTGTAAGTCAGTAAAAGCAGTTATAATTTCCAAAGTTAAAGCAAAACAATCCATAAAGTCCAACTACATAAAAATACCCCATAATCGATAACACCATAAATGAAAGTAATACAGTTTAAATATGTGTGGCCACCATCGAATCCTCCGCCGCACTGAACCGTCAGGTCTAGGGATTACCTGTATAGTTAAAACAGAAGGGGTGAGTTTACGTAAACTCAGTGTGTAATCTCTACAGATAACATACATGCAGACAATCACAATCAAACAGTCAAATGCAGTTTAGGCCTAAGCCCATTTCGATCTCGAGAGCGATTCGTGCCTTAGCCCCTTTCGATTCGAAAGATCGATATGCATTAGGGCTTTAGCCAATCACGATGATGATAATGCAAGCGATGTCGATAAATAGAGTCCTACCCAACCAACCTCTACACACCATCTCCATCCAACCCTACACTCCATGTGGGGATTAAATCAACCCACCCATCCCTACACTCCAGGTAGTACCGAATGCAGCACTAAACAGTAGTTTGCAGTTGAGCTGCTAGTATGTTAGGCTTAAGAGCCTTTCAGTACACTTCCACCAAATAAAATCAACCCAACCCCATGCAATGCAACATAGAATAGAATGCCATGCTATCACAGATCTATCAGATACACATACAGTTCAGTACACATGCTTATATATATAACAAGCTCAGTACATAATTCACATAATCAATTTCACATAGATAAGGGTCTAAGTAGTGCTTACTCACCCTACGGAAGGTTCACAGTCAACTTGGGTGACCCGTGCAACCTTAACAAGCATTTTAGTGAAAATAAGCTCACACGCCCATGTGGCCTGTCCGTGTTGGCCCACAAGCTCGTGTGGCCCACACGGCCCAAATTTTCCTTGGCCTTATGGATCACACGACCTGGCCCAAAATCCCATTTGACCATGTAGTTTACCTGTATGGGCCCACATGACAGTGTGGGCCCATATGATAGTGTGGCCCACACGGCCCAAATCAGTCCAGCCCGTGTGTCACACACGGCCTGCCTGGTCATCACACGGCCTTGTCTTGTGCACACAGCTTGGCCTCGATGACCACACGCCCGTGTTATGTCTCACGGCCTACCACACAGGCAACCACACACGTGTGTGGCGTCTATAGTGAGGTTTTCGGCTTTCGCTAAAACGTCGTTTTTTGTCCAATAGGGTACACACATGTATCGTTTTTAACGCAAAAAACACTCCTAAGTACTCCAAGGCCTAAAATTGAAATACCAATATCAATTTTAGCGGTTTTTCAAGCGAACTCGATAATTAGAAACAAATAGAACTCATCTTACCACCAACAATAGCTCCTCGAAAATGATACCAAGACACGATATACGCGATTCTCACGAATCCAAAATCTCCAGAAATCGCCTTAAATCTTCTCGAAACTGACATTAATAAACTCCCATTAATCACTAACTTAAAAGCAACAAATAAAAACTCCGTCAACTGAAGCTTACCGAAAAAGGGGAGAGAACTGTTGTACAGGAAGGAAGCAAAATAAAAATCGAAAAGGGGGAGAGAACAAGGCAAAATTTCGGTAGGGAAAAGATGAGGAAAACCATCAAAAATTTTCCTTCAGTAAGAGGGAGAAAATCGAATTTGGGAAGGGAATAATGGTTAAACTAAAACACTAACCTAATCCCTTAATTCGTTTCTCACACTTCCCACTACACATCCACTACTCGACATTTTAGTTTAGTTCAAACTCCTACATGACACAAATAGCAAAATTAACTCCCTTGCACGCACAGGGATTCGAACTCAAGACAACCAGCATACCAACACACTACTTAACTACCAGACTAGTAGGCCCATTCTAATATAAGCTTATCAACAATTAAACAAAAGCCTATTGACCAAAAATTGGGCTTTAATCATAAATACCAAAATTTTCCCAAGTCAAGCCTTGAACTTGGGACCTCCCACACACACCTAGAACACTTCACTACTCAAGAAGACAGATATTTGTGTCATACATTCGCAAAAAAAAAATTAAATTAAATTTTTGGGGCGTTACAACTCTACCCTCTAAAAGAAAATTTTGTCCTCAAAATTTACTTGAACAGAATGGATGAGGATATTACTGACGTATTGCATCTTCAGGCTCCCACGTGGCCTCCTCAGTACTATGATTATGCCATAGAACCTTCACCAAAGAGATAGACTTTCTCCTCAGAACCTTTACGTCACGATCCAAAATCTGAACCGATTCCTCCTCAAAGGTCAAGTCCGGCCTAACCTCAATCTCTTCAACAGGAACAATGTGAGTGGGATCAGAGAGGTAGCGCCTCAACAAGGAAACGTGTAATGCGTCATGAATACGAACCAATTCCGGAGGTAGCTTTAACTGATAAGCAATCGGTCCCACTCGCTTCAGAATATGGTAAGGTCCAATAAATCTAGGGCTCAACTTGCCCTTACGACCAAACCTCAAAACCGTCTTCCATGTCGAGACCTTGAGAAATACAGAGTCCCCCCATAGAATACTCAATCTCGTGTCTCTTCAAGTTCGCATAAGACTTTTGCCTGTCAGAAGCTGCTTTCAAATGATCCTGAATCAATCTACCATTATCCTCTATCTCGGAAACCAATTTAGGACCCAGAACATGTCACTCGCCCAATGCAGTCCAACATAAGGGAGTGCGACATTTATGACCATATAGTGCCTCGTAAGGTGCCATCTAGATGCTGGACTGGTAACTATTATTATAGCCAAATTTCGCAATGGCAAATAATCCTCCCAACTACCTCGAAAATCAATAACATAGCTCCTCAACATGTCCTCCAGTATCTGACTCACCCTCTCAGACTGACCATCGGTCTGAGGATGGAACACAGTACTAAAGTCTAACCTTAAACCTAGAGCCTCATGTAGCTTCTTCCAAAATCGAGACATGAAGCAAGGATCCCTATCAGAAATGATTGAGACCGGCACCCCATGCAGTCCCACTATCTCAGAAATATAAAGCTTCGCCAACTTCTGTAGAGAATAATCTGTCCTAACTGGTATAAAGTGTGCAGACTTGGTCAATCGATCCACAATGACCCACATTGAATCCTTCTTCTTGGGTGTTAAGGGTAATCCACTAACGAAATCCATCGTTACTCGCTCCCATTTCCATAACGGAATCTTAACCGGCTGCAGCAAACCCGAAGGTAACTGATGCTCAGCCTTAACCTGCTGGCATGTTAGACACCTAGCCACAAAATTAGTAACATCTCCTTTCAATCCTGGCCACCAATACAACTCTCGAAGATCCCGGTACATCTTATTCCTACCGGGGTGCATAGCGCAAGGGATACTATGCACCTCTCTCAGTATAGACTGTCTCAAGTTAAAATCATTTGGCACACATATCCAGCCTCAGAAACACAACACACCCTTAGAGTTTAACCAAAGTTTGTAGTACTACCACTCTCAATCTGTCGAAACCAAAGACCCAAAGACTCATCCTCCAACTGTTTACCCTTAATCTACTCGATCCAAGTTGGTTTGACTTGCAGCTTAGCCAACAAACTCCTATCGTCGAACAAGCTAAGTTGAGCGAACATCGCTCTCAGATCTATCATAGTCCTACGGCTCAATACATCGACCACTACATTAGCCTTGCCCGGATGGTACTCAATGGTACATTTGTAATACTTAAGCAGCTCAACCCATCTACGCTGCCTAAGATTCAGCTCCTTCTGAGTGAGGAGGTACTAGAGGCTCTTGTGATCAGTGTAAATGACACACTTCTCACCATACAAATAGTGCCTCCAGATATTCAGAGCAAAAACTACCGCTGCCAACTCCAAATCGTGCATTAGATAGTTAGCCTCATGCGTCTTAAGCTGACATGACGCATATGCTACCACCTTACCATCCTGCATCAACACACATCCCAAACCGACATGTGATGCATCACTGTATACTACAAACTCCTTTCCAGACTCAGGTTGTATCAGAATAGGAGCTTGAGTCAAAACAGACTTGAGTTTCTTAAAGCACTTTTGCTGTGCATTAGTCCAGACAAACGGTACACCCTTACGGAGCAACTTAGTTAAGGGTGTTGCAATCAGTGAGAAACCTTCCACAAATCGTCGGTAATAACCTGCCAGCCCTAAAAAGCTGCAGATCTTAAACATATTCTTAGGTTGCTTTCAGTCCAACTGAGCCTCAATCTTTCGAGGATCGACTCGAATTCCTTCAGCAGACACCACATGACCCAGAAATGTTACTTCACGTAACCAAAACTCGCACTTGCTGAACTTAGCATAGAGCTGCTTTTCCCTCAAAATCTGAAGAACAATCCTAAGGTGCTCGTCATGCTCATCCTCAGTCCTTGAATAAACTAATATGTCGTCGATGAACATCACCACAAACCGGTCCAGATAGGGCTGAAATACTCGGTTCATCAAATTCATGAAAGCTACCGGTGCATTAGTTAGTCCAAATGGCATCACTAGGAACTCATAGTGACCATAACGAGTTCTAAATGCCGTCTTATGCACATCAGCCTCCTTAACCATCAACTGATGATACCCAAATCGCAAGTCAATCTTGGAGAACACAGACGTCCCTTAGAATTGGTCAAACAGGTCATCGGTCCTCGAGAGTGGTACTTGTTCTTAATAGTCAATTTATTCAGTTACCGGTAGTCAAAACACATCCTCATAGATCCATCCTTCTTCTTAACAAATAGTACCGGTGCTCCCCACGAAGACACACTAGGGCGGATGAACCCACGATCCAATAACTCTTGAATCTGAGCCTTAAGCTCCGTAAGCTCCTTCGGTGCCATTCGATAAGAAGCGATAGACATCAGAGCTGTGCCAGAAATGAGCTCTATCCCAAACTCCACTTCACGATCTGGAGGTAAACCCGGTAGCTCCTCAGGAAAGATGTCTGAAAAATCCTTTACCGTTCTGATATCCTTAACTATAGAATCCCAGAATGCAAGACACTTGCATAGGCCAAGTATGCCTCACATCCCTTACAAACCAGTTTCTCAGCCACCAGTGCAAAGATCACATTAGCCAAATAATTCCGGTGTTCTCCTATCATGACCACCTTATTATCCTCCTCAGTTCTCAATGCGACCCTCTTAGTCGTACAATCCAAACTGACACGGTGTTTAGCCAACCAATCCATTCCCAATATTAAATCAAACTCCCCAAACGGAAGTTCCATCAAATCAGCCAAAAAGGTTGCCCCTTGAACCTCTAAAGGGACGTTTCTAAATAACTTGTTAACCTTATACACTGCCCCAACGGACTCAGTATAATAACCTCACTCGTAGTGCTCTCAACTAATATCCCTAAGTTTTCAGACACAGTACAGGCTATATAGGAGTGAGTGGATCCTATATCTATCAATGCAATATAAGATACATCATGAATAAGGAATGTAGCCGTGATGACATCCAGAGCATATCCGGCGATGTGTAGCATATACTAGAGATGGCTGTCTCGCCTCAGTTTACCCAACACCTCTGCCCGGTGCTCTCTGCCTACGGCCCATGCCATTACCACCCCTAGCCTGACTACGGCCTCTCGGTGGCTATTGTACTACCCTCTGTGGCTGTGCCATACCAATACCCGGAGCTTGCATCTGATCGGCCATTAGCGGATATTCCCTAATACGGTGCCCTAATGACCCGCACCTCAAGCACGCCCTAGTCCTCCTCTAACACTCGTCCTGATGGTGTCTACCACAACCAACACATGGCCGCTGTCAAGTAGCAGCAATAAGGGGCCTAGCTCTAACTGGCCCATCAGCTCTGGCCTTTTTCTTAGACCTTTGTACAGAACTCAAAGGCTCTGAATCCCTCTTGTTCCTACCCCTCTTGCAATCCTTGTTTTGGCACTCAGCGCGCTTAACCTCTTCAGCGATCTTCGCCTTCTCAACCAGAACCAAAAACTTTCGATCCCACTGCGGAGCTATCAGCACCCTCAAATTATCTCTGAGGCCATCCTCAAAGCAGACACATCACTCATACTCAGTCGCCACCATACCTCACACATAGTGGCTCAGTTGCAGGAATTTAGCCTCATACTCGACCACAGATCGATCTCCCTAAGTAAGGTTCAGGAACTCCCTCTTACGGGCATCCACATAGCTCGTCCCTACACATTTCCCCTGAAAGGCAGTCTTAAAGAACTCCCAGGTCAGACGTTCTGGCTGAGTGCCCTCCTTAACAATCAGCCACCACTGATAAGCCTTATCCCGCAGCAGTGAGACTGCACCCTTTAATTTCTACTCAGGGGTGTAATCTAGATCATCCATGATCCTCACCGTGGCCTCAATCTAGTATTCGGCCACATTAGGGGCGACCCAAGTGACACCCCTGAAGAGCTCAGCTCCATTGGATCAGAGTCATTCCGTAACTGACCATCGGCCCTCAAATCCAGTATTAGGCCCAATGACCCTCTCCAATATCCTTAGCATAGCCAGGGACAATGCGTCGTCCCTATCCATAGATCTTGAGCCCCAGTCTCAGTAGTAGGCAACACTGGCGTCTCACTCGTGTCCAGATTTGGCATACTACCCAATGAAGAGGACTCAGCTCAAGCCCCTCTACGGCCTCTACCTCAGCCTTTAATACCGCATCCACGGATACCTCGTGCGCTCATCGCAGATGGGAGATTTTATCTACATTAACAGTTTTATGAATCAATTACAGTTTCGATATTTATTAGCAGGTGTTTTATGTAAACAGTTTCAGTAATTCAGAGTGGTTTTTGCAAACCGTAGTCTTTATCAATTTTACTACAGTTTCAGTGTACACTAACTAAAGTGTTTTCAAATTAGTCTATATCAATGTTTTGAAAATAAACTATCAGTAGTTTTCAATCAGTTTATTAGAATATAGAAAACTTACAGAGTCAGCGTCGGAGACTCGGTGTACCACACATTCAAAACAGAAAATCTCAAATCGTTTGAAAATCAATCCTCAAAAATTAGGTTTTAAACCTAAATCCATAGCCGAGTCTTGTAACCTGGCTCTGATACCACTAAATGTAATACCTCAAACCTAGCCTAGATATTATGACCGAATCTAGAAATGTCACATGGAATGAAATTTTGAAACTAATTACGATAAAACCATGTTCGTTTATTATCCCTATTGGTTTCAAAAACTACTTGCGGAAGCTTTAGAAATCATTTACTTTAAGTAAATTAGTTCATTTCATAGGAAACCTTGGTTTTTAGAAAAAAATCTGTATTTTGTTAAGTCTGAAGTTATAAGTCAGTAAAAGTAGTTATAATTTCCAAAGTTAAAGCAAAATAGTCCATAAAGGCCAACTACATAAAAATACCCCATAATCAATAACACCATAAACGAAAGTAAAGCAGTTTAAATATGTGTAGCCACCATCAAGTCCTCCACCGCACTGAACCGTCAAGTCTAGGGATTACCTGTATAGTTAAAACAGAAGGGGTAAGTTTACGTAAACTCAGTGTGTAATCCCCACAGATAACATACATGCAATCAATCACAATCAAACAGTCAAATGCAGTCTGGGCCTAAGCCCATTTCAGTCTCAGTAGCAGTTCAGGCCTTAGCCTCCTTTCAATTCAGTACTAGATATGCATTAGGGCTTTAGCCAATCACAGTGACAGTAATGCAAACAGTAATCAGTAAATAGAGTCCTACCCAACCAGCCTCTACACACCATCTTCGTCCAACCCTACACTCCATATGGGGATTAAATCAACCCACTCATCCCTACACTCCAAGTAGTACCGAATGCGGCACTAAACAGTAGTTTCTAACTGAACTGCTAGTATGTTAGGCTTAAGAGCCTTTCAGTACACTTTCGCCAAATAAAATCAACCTAACCCCATGCAATGTAACATACAGTAGAATGTCATGCTATTACATATCTATTAGATACACATATAGTTCAATATACATGCTTATATATATATATATAACAAACTCAGTACATAATTCACATAATCAGTTTCACACAGATAAGGGTCTAAGTAGTGTTTACTGACCTTACGGAAGGTTCACAGTCGACTTGGGCGACTCGTACAACCTTAACAAGCATTTTAGTAAAAATGGGCTCACACGTCTATGTGGCCTGCCCGTGTGGCCCACACCGCCTAAATCAGTCCAGCTCATGTGTCGCACACGGCCTACCTGGCAATCACACAGCCATGTCTTATGGCACAGCATGGCCTCATCGACCACACACCCGTGTTATATCACACGGCCTACCACACAGGTAACCACACGTCTGTGTGGCATCGACAGTGAGGTTTTTAGCTTTCATTGAAACCTCATTTTCTTACAATCGAGTACACACCTATATCATTTTTTATGCAAAAGTCACTCCCAAGTACTCCAAGGCCTAAAATCGAAATAAAAATATCAATTTTAGCAGTTTTCAAGCGAACTCGATAATTAGAAATAAATAAAACTCAGCTTACCACCAACATTAGCTCCTGAAAATGATACCAAGACATGATATACACGATTCTCATGAATCCAAAATCTGCAGCAATTGATTATAAGTCCTTAAATCTTCCTGAAACTGAAATTAACAAACTCCCATTAATCACTAACTTAAAAGCAACAAATAGAAACTCCGTCAAAAGAAACTTACCGAAAAGGGGGAGAGAACCGTTGTACAGGAAGTAAGCAAAATAAAAACCGAAAATAAGGAGAGAAGCAAGGCAAAATTTTGGCAGGGAAAAGATGAGGAAAAACATCAAAAATTTTCCTTTAGTAAGAGGGAGAAAATCGAATTTGAGAAGGGAATAATGATTAAACTAAAACACTAACCCAATCCCTTAATTTGTTCCCCACACTTCCCACTACACATCCACTACTTAGCATTTTAGTTCAGTTCAAACTCTTACACGGTACAAATAGCAAAAATAACTCCCTTGCACGCACAGGGATTCGAACTCAATACCACCAGCATACCGACACACTACTTAACCACTAGACCAGTAGGCCCATTCTGATATACGCTTATCAACAATTAAATAAAAGCCTATTGACCAAAGATTAGGCTTTAATCATAAAAATACCAAAATTTTCCCAAGTCAAGCCTTGAACTTGGGACCTCCCACACACACCCAGAACACTTAACCACTCAAGCAGATAGATATTTGTGTCACACATTCGCAAAAACAAAAATTTAAATTTTTGGGGCATTACATATTAGCACTGCCAATCATCTTCCTCGAGACCATGTCCTGAAATTTACACATAATGGAGTCAAATATAACACGATAATTCAAGAACTGGGATAATTTACTGACTGTTATGAGATTACAAGCTAGATTTGGCACATGTAAAACATCATGTAAAACCAAGGAAGGTGAAATTTTAATAGTTCCTTTCCCAGCTATTGTCGTGAACAACCCATCTATGGCGTTGATCTTTTTGTTTCTTGCACAATGTGTGTAATTTGAGAAAAGGAAATAGTTACTAGTCATGTGATCACTAGCTCCAGAATCAACGATCCACGTGTTTGTTTTACAAAGCTTGACACTGAAAAAAATATAAGAATCAATACTAGATTAGGCAAATGAGCAAGAAGGACTATTGGATAAGTTAGGAATAGAAGAATTCATCTAAACTTGAAGTGATTAAAAAAGCTTGTGTGGATGTTATAGTTGTTCCTTAATGAATGGAGACCTTTCTAGAGAACTTTGTTGTGCATAATTTCCATTAGTCATTTGGAAAGCTATGCTATCTCCAAATTGTGATCCACGACCATTTCCACTCTTCTTTCTCCTATTCGTCGATTTTTCATGGAGCTTCCAACACGTTTCTCTAGTGTGCCAATATTTTTTGCAATGGTTGCACCAAGGTTTCTTCATTTTTTTCACTGTCATCATCATTTTTAACATTTACAAGAGTAGAATCCTTATCGTTAGCTTCAAATCATTGCCTTAACATTATTTTTCTCCTATTCTCCTCTCTTTTAACCTTAGAAAAAAATTCTCACGGAGTGTTGGAAGTGATTTTTTCCCTAGGATCTGAGATCTCACTTCATCAAATTTTCTATTTAAGCCAGCCAAAAATAAAGAAGCTTGCTCATTCTCTTCATTTTTCATAACTTTTACACTATCTTCTAGACATTCCCATTCATCATTACAACATTGATCTAGTTCCTGCCAAAGAGACATCATCTCATTATAATAAAAAATAATCTCCTTTTCTCTTTGCCTAGCCTTCTAGAGTTTTATTTTTAACTCAAAGATCTGTGAAGCTTTTTCTAAATTTGAATACATGTCTTTCATAACTTCCCAAACATCTTTAATAGTTAGGAGAAAAAGAAAAGATTTACCTATGGATGATTCCATGGAATTAATAAGCCACACAATTTATCATAGAATTTTCTGACCTCCACTTATTTATCCTTGAATTGTCCACTTGTGGTTGCTTAACTTCTCTAGTTAAATTTCCTAGCTTGTCGCGCCAATCAATTGCTAACTTCACAGACTGCGACTTGTGAAATGTCAGATGAAAAGAGAGGTGAGACGCCTTAGTCCCTTGAGTTCTTGCACTCTCAGTAGTTGTTCCGACAATAGAACTTTCTATCTTTGTTTGGTTGCTGGATCTCTTATATCCAATGAAAGTTGTTTTAACCATGGTGCTACTAGAGATTTAACCTAGCTCGGATGCCATGAAAGTTTTCAAGAGATTTTCAATAAAATTGTTCTAATTTTATTAAGTAAAGAACTGAACTTAAATAGAAAAAAGACTCACAACTTAACTGGGAAAATAATTATCTTATTCTAGTAAACTACTAAAAGATAAAAAAATTTCTAAAAAATCTCAATTGATTATTCTAAGATTTATCTACCTAAATAACTTGAAAATATCTTAAAATATATAAGGCTTCAACATGTATTTCAACACTCATCCCTCAAAAATGAAGGAGCATAAATGATATTTGATAGTAAGAGTTACTCATCCTGCCATTTTTTCCAACATAAATACCCTCTATTCATCATCTAAACATAAAATTAATAATTAAGTCCATTTTTCTAATAAATGTATGTTTTGAAAATATCTAAAATTTACATCCAAAACTCAAATACTTGAAGTATAAATATCTTGCATGTGCTAAGAAACCTAACATAAAGAAATAAAAGAACCAACGTTGTTTGAAATTAAACTACTTGCTAAGTAATATAGAACAGATGTGGAGTGCATTGCAAGTAGTTGAAAAAGAGTTTGCCATATTCTAAGTACTCAACAATGGGTTCAGCCTATATCATTTGCTCTATGCCTTATTCTTTTGGAGTATCACCCACCATAAAAGTACCAATACATATATGGTTGAAATAAGTTTTATTTTTCCACTTTTATATTTGAACTTTTTTTTCTCAAGTATGCAAACATTAATTTTTTTTCATCTATTTTAAGTGATTTGACAAACAAAGCAAGTCAAATGATCGAAAAAGATGAAAAATTAAATAATAATTAAAATAATTTTTATTATAAAATTTGAGTTTTTTTTTTTAAATTTACAGTAAAGTCAACACAACTATCAAATTTGTAGCTATTTTACCTTAACTAGCGCATATAATTATTGTAACAGATTTAGTAGTATTGTCTGCATTAAATAGTAATAATTTTAGTAATCAATGAGGTTATTAAGAAAATCAAGTAAAACATGTCAAAATAAAAGGAACCAACAACAAATAATATAGGAATAATTACAATTTTAAATAAATTAATGGAGGTTAATAACAATTCTTTTTAGAGTATATATTTACTACAATTCATACTAAGGTCAAGGTTTTCCCCTCTTCATTTCCATTTTTCTTTTTTACATAATAATATAATTTTTAATTCTAATCCTTATATTTTTTAGATTATATGAGAATCCATAATTTTCAACTTTGATCCCTATACTTTATTCAAATTTGAGATCTAATCTCTCTACTTCAATTTTTAAATAATTTGGTATCTCAACTCTTATAATGTCATTAGTTAGTCTAAATATTTTATTTCGATTAAATGTTGATGTGAATTTTTAAGAATTGTTAACACGATTAAAATTCTCTATTAAATTCAGGTCCATTACAATGACATTTTGTTGTATGAATACCAAGTGAGTATTTTTTTAAAATTTTAAATTGTCACACCGACAAATTTAACAAATAAATTTTAACAGTGTTAACAAATAGAGCTACATTTTTAAACTAAAAAAGTAGTGAGACTAAATTCCTAAAATTAAAAATATATATATATATAAAAGACTAAATCCCAAATATATGAATGGTACAAGAATTTAGAGCATATTGCAAACATTACATTTTTATCTACTATAACATCTCAAAAATCAGGTTAGAAAAAATTGGTTGGTGAATCGAGAGTTGTCACGCCCCGAATTTTAAAGGTTATTTTTGTACGTTTGTGAAAAAATAAGAGTTTGAGAAATTGACTTAATGGTTAAGAGAAAACAAGGTGTGGCACTTTATATCCGACCCAATTAGAGGATTCGAATATAAAATGCCACATTCAAATGCGGAAACAACCTATATTACTATTTCACTTTATTGAAATGGTAGTGTAGGAGTAAATTGTTTTTTAAAAAAAAATTGGCAGCATTTCTGTTTATTTTACGTAAAAACCCCTTACAAAATTTAGATTTCACAATATATATTCATATTCAAATCATCTCCCAAATCAAATCCCAACACTTCAATATTCCGAAACATATAGCAAACTAAACATATCACATTAAAACCATTTAATTAACTAATAATATTATAATTATAGTAACCAAAAGTTAATTTTTATGTCCCAAATACATATTAATAGCCAAATGACTTTACTAAAAACCAAGTACATGCCAACTTGAAACAAGACAATATATACGAACTTTGTAGAGTCTAGGATTTGTCGGTTGGAAACTGACGACTCTGAGTACAAAATCTCAAAATAACCTATCTTACGAATGAAAATAAGATCATTCGGTGAGTATTAATTTCAAACGGTATTACTATAACTTACTTAATATAGTGTGAAATTTAAATAATTGGACTCAGTTGATTTGTTTCTTCCTTAAACCAATTCAAGTATGTTTCATATCAACATTTATCCAATACATTAATATAAACATGTATCCCAAACAAACCAAATGCAATATTATAACGAACCAACCATTTTAACGAACTTATTAACATTTTATGCTAACAACGTATACAGCCTTATTCGATTTTGTCTCATTTTGTCATATTGCATTACATTACCAGTTTGAATCAAACCATTCTTCCTGTTCAATATTGATGTTCGCTAATACATAGCTCGAATCCGAACTAATTTACGAATCCCATTAATACTATAATTTAGCACCCAGTGCCACATCAATATGTCCCAAACTAAACAAATTGCACCCAGTACTCATCAATTAATCCAAAGCAATAATCGTGCACAGCACTTGTTGGTACATCCGATGGTTAGAGCGTCCAGCGCTAATCGACCTAGAGTCAAAGTAATTTTATATCGGTACATTCGACGTAAACAACTTGCGCATTGCGCTCATCGACTCAGCCGAAGTAGTAATTATGAAAGCCATGGTTGGGACGTTTGAAGGAAAATGCGCCTAGCGCCCATCGACTTATAGTCGAAGAAATTATTATTATTTTACTTGATTCTATAATTCATTAATTATTCTTAACTTTGCCCACCAATTACTACAACAATAAATAGTTTAATTTCATTCTCAGTTCAGTTTTCGTTCTATTGATCTCAATAACGAATTTTCTGTTGAATGTCATTTCATATAAAACATGGCATGATTCGTCTCATGTTCAAGCCTATTGTGCAACTTTACTAAATTATACTATTTCAAATTTTTATACAATTTAACTCTATCACAAAAATCAAATTCCATATTGTACTTCTAGTTAGCCATTCATGTGTAACTTGCCACTCATGTGTAACTTCCTTCAATTTGCAAACTTACCTAACAATGAAATTGAAAGGAAAAATAAATAATAAGTTGAGTTATGGTGATACTTACAAGGAATTTTGAACTATTCATTGGTGACTTTAGCTTTTTCCTTTGCTTTTGAATAAAACGGATTGTCAGTAGCTTCGGATTAACATAAATAAATAACATCAATAATTCACCCAATTCACAGTCAATTATTATCTAAAACAAACTTTACATTTCATTCAATTTAAATTCTTAAAACTGAAACAAGCATAACTCTCCATTCTAAGTGTCGATTTTTAATCCGACTTCATTTCCTTTTATTTTAGACCCTTTATTATCGATTTCGAACAAAACCTCATAACAACTCTACGTGATATCCACTTTATTTTCTCAGGTGAAAAATCTAACATCTAACTTCAAAATTTAGTCCTTTTTCATCCATACACTAAAAAACTATCAATTTAACATCAAAACATGGAAAAATCATCAATGGTAACTTTCTAAAACCTTAAGTATTTTATAAATTGATACACAAGTTAGTTAAATTATGATTCTCGGATCTCAAAAACATAAAATTTATAAAAAAATTAATAATTTATACTCACCAATTTGTGGGTTAAAGCTTGAAAACCCTAAGCAATTTCCTCTGTTTCTTTTTTGTCTTTTTTCTCGTGTATGGAAGGATGGAGAAGACATCTTCTCTCTCCTTCCGCTTAAATCATTTCACTTTATTTTTTTTTTCTTCTTTTATCATAAATAATAATTATAACATAACAACCCCCTTTTTTAGCCACAAATTTGGCATGTCTTAATGCCATATTAAATTTTTGGGCTATTAGCAATTTTAGTCCCTTTAACTATTTTCAAATTAAAATTTATAACAATCTAACTTTATAACTTAATCCTTGAACTAGATTAAATACTAAAATCAACTAAATTACGTATCCTCGATTCAATTCATTTATAACAGAACTCTGTAAATATTTTGATTAATTCTTTACAAAATCGGTTCATTAAACAAAACCTAAAACTGTACTTTTCGAAACCACTATACCAGGTTGTTACAAGTCTCCCCTTCTTAAGAAATTTTGTCCTTAAAATTTACCTGGAAAAAGGTAAGGATATTAGGATTTCATTGTTTCCTCTGGTTTCCAGGTTGCTTTTACCAGTGTACACACTTATTTTTTTAGCTCTTTCACTTCTCAAGCTAAGATTTTCACCGGTTCTTCCTCATAAGCCAAATCACATTGAACTTCAATTTCTTCTACCAGAATCACATGATATGGGTTAGAACAGTATCATTTGAGTATGGACACATGAAATACATCATGAATCTTTTGCAATTTCGGTGGTACGGGTAGACGATAAACAACTGATCCCACTCTCTCAATAATTTCATACGGTCCTATAAATCTAGGACTAAACTTTACCTTACGATCAAATCATGGGATGTTCTTCCACGGGGAAACTTTCAAAAATACTCTATCTCCCATCAAATACTCAATATCCCTCTATTTTAAGTCTGCATATGACTTTTGCCTTCAGATGTTGTTTTTAATCTATCTTGATGAGTTTAACTACATTTTCTATTTCTTGAATCAACTCTGACCCAATCACCCTTCTGTTACTTAGCTCAGCCCAACAGACTGGCGTTCTACATCTTTGACCATATAGTGCTTCATACGGAGCCATCTGAATACTTGATTGGAAACTGTTATTATACACAAATTTTACTAATGATAAATAATGTTGCCAACCAGATTCAAAATTTATAATACAAGCATGTAACATATCTTTCAATATTTGGATGACTCATTCTGATTGGCGATCAGATTGAAGATGAAATGTCGTGCTAAAATTTAGCCTTGTATCCAATGATTCATGCAATTGCTTCCAAAATCTAGATGTAAAACAAGAATCTTGATTAGAGATAATAGACGCAGGTACACCATGCAATCTAACTATCTCGTAAATATAAAATTTTGCTAACTTCGAAAGTGACCAATCTATCATTATTGCTAAGAAATGTGCTGACTTTGTAAGTCGATCAACTATCACTTAAATAACATTTTTTTATTAGGTGAGGTTGGTAAACCAATCACAAAATCCATCATAACTCGCTCACACTTTCACTCAAAAATTGAGATAGGCTGAAGTAATCCAGTGGGAACCTGATGTTCAGCTTTTACCCGTTGACAAGTCAAACACTTGGCAACATGTTCAACAATTTCCCTTTTCATTCCCGGTCACTAGTATAATTCTCGCAGATCACGATACATTTTCGCACCACCAGGATGCATAGCAAATGGGCCATTGTGAGCTTCACGTAGAATCAACTCCTTCAACTTTACATTATCAGGAGCACAAAGATGATTATAAAACCAGAGACAATCATTAGTATCAATGCTAAAATTCTTATTATCACCTTGCAAAGCAAGCTTTAATTTCTCAAAAAATTTCGTATCGATCAACTGTGCCTCCTTCATTTGATCAAGCAACACAAGTTTAACTTGTAATTCAGCTATTAGACTACCATCATCACCAATTCTAAGCTGAGCAAACATTGCTCGTGTAACAACCCATTTTTTAGTGGTTTCGAGGCAACAAATTTCTATTGTGTTGACTTGTAAAGGTTATTTATAGAATTATTACGATGTCATTAGGGTCGTATTAAATTTTGATGAAGAAATTTTATCGCTTACTCAATTAATTTGAGAAAAAAGGACTAAATCACAAAAGAAGGAAAAATCTAGTTATAATTGAAGTATAGGAGATAGATGGATTAATTAATTAAAAAAGGGAGGATTTATATGGTAATTAGACCTTAATAAGGTTAAATGGATGGTTTTCATGTTGAATTAATTAGTTGTATGTTAAATAAAAAAGGGTATAATTATAAATTAATAATAGAACTAAAGTAAAATAATAAGAAAATAACATTGTCATCTTCCACAAGTGAAGGAACAGAAAATTGAGGGTGAAAGAACACCATTTTTATCAAGCTAGGTTCGACCATTCTCATTGCTTACATGTAAGCTCATTCTAGTTTCGTTTCTTATAATTTTTATATTTTTGAGATCGCCACAACAAGGTCCAGCTAACTCGTACCTTTATTTTTGAATCTGTTAAAAATTTTAGAAGTTACCAATGATAAATCTTATTTGTTTGTGATAATAGTTATATGTATGAAGCTTTGATTATGGTATTTGGTTGTTTTGTGAAGTGATTTTTGTTAGATTTTGATTTAAGGATTAAATTGTTAAAATGTCAAAATTTCAAGGTTTGATAGTGAATTTGATGAATAATAAGGACTATTTAAAGGCCTAAATATTCTGTTGTAATTTGATTTCTAGAAAATGGTCAATTTGATTATTTTCGAGTTAATTGACTAAATTACGATAGTTGTAAAAGTTTAGGGAAAGTGTGTAATTAATGAAAAGATAAGGGTCATATGCATTGAATAGAATGTGAGATGTGTATGAGACTAATTTATTGTTTTTAATTATTATATAGATTAAAAGGAAAATAACCAAGGAAAAGAAAAAATAGCAAATTAGTTCTTGCGTGTTGATCGACATTAAATAGTTGGTATGTTCATAATGTTTCAATATGTAAATGAATTTCTACTTGTATTCTTATATTATAGTTATTTAATTAAATTTTTATAATTAACTATTCAATGAATTTATATATGTGCCCCTGTTTGTACTTTAGTACCCCTGAATGCACATACGTGCCCCTGTTTGTACTTCAGTACCCCTGAATGCACATACATGTCCTTGATTGTACTTCGGTACCCTTGAATGCACTTACGTACCCCTGTTTATACTCTGGTAACTCTGAATCATATAGTATAGGAACTGTATTTAATTGTATTTAGATTAAACGTTATACTATGTCTTTGCTAAGCTTTGTAAGCTTATCGATTCTTATGGATTGTTTTATACATAATTCTTGTTGACATTTTGGAAGGATCACTCAATCGGCTCACACTATCCATCTAAGTTGGTAGTTTTTGTATCTCCTAGGGTAGTGGCATGTATATATAGATGAAAATGTAGTTGAAATGTATAGAACGTTGTGCAATGGTGCTTTAATATGTTTAGGTCTTAAAGATTATGTTTGGTTGGTGCATTTTTATGTTTACCAAATGTTGTCATTTTGGTTACTTGTTAAGGCATGTAAACATGGCTCTTATGGTGTGTTTTAAATGGTTTGGAAATAGTTAAATGTGGTATGTTATAGTACCTAAATAGACTAGGTTTGTATATATGAATTGAGGCATGTGAACATGTTTAGGTAAATGATGTATTGGATGTTAATTGTGGTGCCTTTGAATGACATATTGGTTAGTTGAATTAGGGTCTTGGAAATGGCATTTATAGGTGTTCTTAGATGATGTTTTGACATTTTGGAAGTGTGTGTATTGAATTGAATGCTTATGCATGAAATGGTTTGATTTTAGGTAAATTTTGGGTTCACGTGGCTTGGGAGATAAACGTGTGACTCAGCCGTGCGAGGCACACGGCCTGGCGAGGGTCATGTGTCATTTTAGAATTTAAAAGGGTGTAAGTCAATGAGTTACACAACCTAACACATGGCCTAGCACATGGGCGTGTGGGGCAACTCAGAGAGTTACAAGGCCTAGCACACGGGTGTGTGGAACAACTCATAGAGTTACGCGGCCTGGCACACGAGCATATGACTCTACTCAGTGAGTTACACGAGTGAGGACATGGGCTTGGACACGGTCGCGTGTCCTTATTTCGAAGGTTACACGTCTTAGGGCCATGTCACACGGCTGTGTGACCTTTGTTTTTCAAATTTTGTGACTTTTTCCTCAACTTTCCAAATTGTTTCAAATTAGTCTCAAATTGTTCCCAAGCTATTTCTAGGATCTTGAAGCCTCGATTTAGGGAAACTATGCATGTGAATGAATGGTTTATGATATTATTAATATGTTGAATGATATGATGTTTAAATGTTTTTTATTATACATTAATACTCTGTAACCCTAATTTGATGACGGAGATGGGTTAGGGGTGTTTGGCTTGCAATTCGATTGCTGTCTTTCTACTCAGCGTATCAACAACAACATTTACTTTCCTAGGATGATAATCAATCACACAATCGTAATATTTTAACAAGTCAACCCAGCGGCGTTGTCTCAAGTTCAATTCCTTTTGAGGTAAGAGATATTTAAGACTTTTATGGTCGGTGTAGATACAACATTTCTCACCATAGATATAGTGTCTCCATATCTTTAGAGCAAAAACCATCGCAACAAGCTCTAAATCATGGGTCAGGTAATTGCATTCATGCGGTTTCAATTGTTGGGACACATACCCAATCACCCTACCATCCTGCATCAATACACAGCCTAACCCATTGAATGAGGTGTCACTATAAACCACAAATTCCTTTCCCGATTCAGGTAGGGTTAAAATTGGAGCTTCAGTTAGCATCACTTTTAATTTCTCAAAACTTTCTTAACATTGTTCTGTCCAAACAAATGGTGTATTATTCTGTAACAACTTTGTCACCGGTATCGCTATATTAGAAAACCTGTTTACAAATCTTCTATAATAGTCGGCTAGACCAAAGAAACTTCTAATCTCTAACACATTTTTTAGTGCCTTCCACTTAAGAATAACTTCAATCTTTTTTGGGTCAGCTTGAATTCCTTCAATTGAAATCACATGCCTTAGAAAAACCACTTCAAACAACCAGAATTCAAATTTACCAAGCTTCCTGTATAATTGCTTCTCTCGCAATACTTACAATACAATTCTAAGATGCTCATCGTTTTCGGTCTCCAATTTTGAATATACCAGAATATCATCAATAAATACTACCACAAATTTATCTAAATAAAGTTGGAATATACCGTTCATGAGATCTATGAATGCCGCAGTAGAGTTCATCAGCCCGAATGGCATTACTAGAAACTAATAATGAGCATTTTGCGTACAAAATATTATTTTTGGTACATCATTGTCCTTTATCTAGAACTGGTAATACCCCGATCTCAGGTTAATTTTAGAGAAGACCAAGGCTCCCTTCAACTGATCAAACAAATCATTGATGCACGGAAAAGGATATCGATTTTTTAATCATCAACTTATTTAGTTGGCGATAGTCAATACAAAGCTGTATGGATCCATCTTTCTTCTTAATAAACAAATTTGGAGCTCCCCAATGTGAGACACTAGGGCGTATAAATCCATGACCCAACAAGTCTTGCAGTTGAATTTTTAACTCCTTTAATTATGTTTAGTGCCATCCAATATAGAGCTATTGATACAGGGAGTGTACCAAGAAAACTTCACTCACAAACTCAACTTCTTGCTCAAGTGGCAATCCTGGTAATTCCTCCGGAAACACATTAAAAAACTCGCACACCATTCAAATTTTACTTATCTGCCCCTCCTCCAAATTTGAATTAATGACATAAGCTAAAAGAGCTTCACAGCCTTGATTTATGAGCTTATTAGCTTGAACTGAAGAAAGGACGTGAGTCGAACCATTTGATCTAATACCATTTACTTCCACTGCCTCTCTATCCGTACCTTGGATTAAAATTTTCTTCCTACGACAATCTAGAATTACACCATATTCTGTCAACCAGTCCATACCAGAATCATATTAAAATCACCAAACAACATGATTAATAAATCAAAAATAAAGAATATGTTTTGGATTTCCAATGGATATCACTTGCAAACTTGATCAACTAATGTGGTTTGTCCTAAAGGACTTGTCACTACAATTGCAATACTTGACATTTTCGACTTTAAATTCCTTGTTTTCACAAAACTAGCATTTATATAGATGAACCAAAATCAAACAGGGTATATACATGTACTGAACATAAAAGAAATATACCTGCTACAACATCTGTAGCATCACCCTCTTCACGGGTCCACACAACATAGGCCCATGCTGAAGCTCTGGCCTCTGATTGCTGAGTAGTTGAGCCTGTATTTTTCCTCTGAATTCTTCGTGAAATAGAACCACCATGAGGATTTCCTTGGCCCCAAACAGAAGGAGTGAACCTCTGAACGATAACTGGAGAAGCAACTTCGTTCTTCAGACAATCCCAAGCAAAATGTTCCAAAGATCCACAACGAAAACAAGCTTTTGTCAACTTCCAGGATTCACTTTGATGCTTTTTCCCACAATGAACATAGGATGGAATAGTAGAATCTCTTGCAGGACCTCTCGCGCTACCCATTGATACTAACGGTTGATGATCTCGAGTTCTGCCAATTAGATGTTTGATACAAACTGGAAGTCCCCGCTCATTTCCTAATAGCTCGAGATAATTTAGATTTCTTAAGACCCAAGGCTTGTTCTACCATTTTAGCTCATTTAGTCAAGTGAACAAACTCCTTAATTCTATAATAAACCAACTAAACTCTAAGTTCATCTTGCAATCCTTGAAGGAACCACTTACAACTCTCTTCTTCTATTGGCACAAGCTCTGAGGAGTATTACTAAGCCAAAGAAACTCTCACTCATAATCCATAATAGACATCTCACCCTGTTTCAATGTTAAGAACTCATGGTTCCGATCTTCCAAATATAATTTGCCAACGTAGTTCTTTTTATATTCAGAATAAAAAAATTCCCAATCAATCTGATCCACTGATAGATGGCGCGTAACCGTCTACCACCACAGATATGCCTATTATTTCAAGAGAAAGGCAGTGCATGTAACACAATTTCGCAGAGTACACTAGAGCTATTGTAATACTCAATTTGTTGATTCCAAGCAAGCTTTTGCTGATGATGGATCAATCCTTTTTAAACCCATAAATTTTATGGAACCATATTGTCACAATTCCTTTTATCGGTGCTTGCCGAGTTACCGGTGTTGGAATAGTTGAAGGAGTAGCTCCAACTACTTGTTGAAGAGCTTCTGCTATAACACAGAGCAAGTTTTCATCACTATGACACTTGGGTCTAGGTTTAGCATCTCTAGGCTGTTAAGCACTAGTTGAGTCCAAAACAGGTGTTTCTAACCCAATTCTGCTTTCATTCTCAGTGGAAGAACCACCACTATTTACATCATGATCAACTTCATTTTCGACTTCAACAAACATATTTAGCTACAAAATAGGAAAAAAAAAAGAAATAAATATATAATCAACATCCAAATCTCGACTCAGACTCAACTTAACTTTAGCATATACTTCCAAACTGAATTATTAACTCGATCTAATCAGAGAATCAACTAAACTCATAGCTTTGATACCACTAAATGTGACACCTTCTATCCGACCCAATTAGAGGATCTGAATATAAAATGCCACATTCAAATGCCGAAACAATCTATTTTACTATTTAACTTTATTGAAATGGTAGTGTAGTGATAAATTATTTTTAAAAAAATTTTGGAAACATTTCTGCTTATTTTACGTAAAAACCCCTACAAAACTTAAATTTCACAATATATATACATATTCAAATCATCTCCCAAATCAAATCCCAACACTTCGATATTTTGAAACATACCGCAAACTATGTATATCACATTAAAACCATTTAATTAACTAATAATATTATAATTATAGCAACCAAATGTTATTTTTTTATGTCACAAATACATATCTATAGCAAAATGACTTTACTAAAAACCAAGTACATGCCAACTTGAAACAAAACAAAATATACAGACTCTGTAGAGTCTAGGATTTGTTGATTGGATGTTGACGACTCTGAGTACAAAATCTCAAAATACACCTATCCACCGTATGAAAACAAGACTATTCAGTGAGTATTAATTTCAAACGGTATTACTATAACTTATTCAATATAGCGTAAAATTTAAATAATTGGATTCAGTTGATTTGTTTCTTCCTTAAAATAATTCAAGTATGTTTTATATCAAAATTTATCCAATACATTAATATCCACATGTATCCCAAACAAACCAAATGCGATATTATAACTGACCAAACTATTTTAACGAACTTATTAACACTTTATGCTAACGATGTATACAACCTTATTCGATTTTGTCTCATTTTGTCATATTGCATTATATTACTAGTTTGAATCAAACCATTCTTCCTGTTCAGTATTGATATTCGCTAATACATAGCTCGGATTCGAACTAATTTACAAATTCTATTAATACTATAATTTGACACCCAGTGCCTCATCGATTCCTCCCGAACTAAACAAATTACGCCCAGCGCTCATCGGTTAATCCGAAGCAATAATCGTTCCTAGCACCCGTTGGTACATCCAATGGTTAGTGCGTCCAATGCTCATCGACCTATAGTCGAAGTAATTTTATATTGATACATTTAGCGTAAACAATTTGCACCTTGTGCTCATCGGCTCAGCTAAAGTAGTAATTGTGAAAGCCACGATTGGGACGTTCGAAGGAAAATACGCCTAGTGCTCATTGACTTATAATCGAAGCAACTATTATTTTACATGATTCTATAACTCATTAATTATTCTCAACTTTGCCCAACAATTACTACAACAACCAATAGTCTAATTTCATTCATAGTTAAGTTTCCATTCTATTGATCTCAATAACAAATCTTCCATTGAATGTCATTTCATATAAAACATGGCATGATTCGTCTAATGTTCAAGCTTAATGCACAACTTTACTAAATTATACTATTTCAAATTTTTATGCAATTTAACTCTCTATCACAATAATCAAACTCAATATTGTATTTCTAGTCAACCACTCATGTGTAACTTCCTTCGTTTTGTCAACTTGCCTAACAATGAAATTAAAAGGAAAAATAAATAATAATTTGAGTTACGGTGATACTTACAGGGAATTTCAAACTATTCGTTGGTGACTTTAGCTTTTTCCTTCGCTTTTGAAGCAACTGGATCGTCAGTAGTTACAAATTAACATAAACAAATAACATCAATAATTCACCCAATTCATAGTCAATTATTATCTCAAACAAACTTTATATTTCATTCAATTTAAATTCTTAAAATCAAAACGAGTATAACTCTCCATTCTAAGCGTCAATTTATAATCTGACTTCATTTCTTTCTATTTTAAACTCTCTATTATCGATTTCTAACAAAATCTCTTAACAACTCTACTTGATATCAACTTTATTTTCTCAAGTGAAAAATCTAACATCTAACTTCAAAATCTAGTCCTTTTTCATGAATACACTAAAAATCTATCAATTTAACATCAAAAACATAGAAAAATCATTAGTGGTAACTTTTTGAAACCTTAACAGTTTTATAAATTGATACACAAGTTAGTTAAATTATAATTCCCCAATCTCAAAAACGTAAAATTTATAAGAAAATTAGTAATTTACACTCACCAATTTGTGGGTTAAAACTTGAAAACCTTAAGCAATTTCTCTGTTTCTGTTCTGTTTATTTTTCTCGTGTGTGGAAAGATGGAGAAGACATCTTCTCTCTCCTTCCACTTAAATCATTTCACTTTATTATTATTTTTCTTTTTTATAATAAATAATAATTATAACATAACAACCCTTTTTTTTAGCCACAAATTTGGCATGTCTTAATGCCATCTTAAATTTTTGACTTATTAACAATTTTAGTCCCTTTAACTATTTTCAAATTAAAATCTATAGCGATCTAAATTTATAATTTAATCCTTGGACTAGATTAAACACTCAAAACAACTAAATTATTTATCATTGATTCAATTCATTTATAACATAACTTTGTAAATATTTTTATTAATTATTTACAGACTCGGTTCATTAAAACAAAACCCGAAATCGTACTTTTTGACACCACTGTACCGGGTTGCTACACAAGGAGACAATCTAATTGGCATAGAGATCCGAGTTTAAATCTCTTCCCTTGCAAAATATTAATTTTTCTATTTTTGCTCCCACTTCCCTATGTTTGTGTTGCCCAACCTAGTTTAACCTAGGTATATATGTTATTTTTCATTAAGTTTTCAGCCTCTTCATTTTCTTTTTCCTTCCTAATCATCACTCTCACCTCCATCTCCCTTTTTCTCTCAATTTTCCCTTGTTTTTCCTCGTGCTGTCCCAAATAGTGTGATTCTCACCATTTTTGTGTCGTCGCTTAGCTTATTATTTTTTCTTCCATTATTTTCCAGCCATATTATCAATTTTATTATCTTTAAATTAGGCCTTTTCTGTTATAAAATCACCCAAAATTAGCCTCTCCTTGCTTCCATTAAATCTCCATTTCCGCCCCCTCTACTCTACTCGTGACGGTGCCGATTTGTTCCCTTTTACCTCTCCTTTCTTTTTCTTCTGTTGTTGATTTTTTCTGCTATTTTTACAGCCATTTTATTATTTTTTCCATTCTCTAAAATTCATTCCCTTCACTTCCAAAAATCCTCTCTGGTGTCGATCGAAAACCGATCCCTTTGTTACAGTTGTTGGAGATGTTGTCGCCCTTAGAGCATCATTGTTTGAATGCTATTTTTTTCTTCTTTTTCTACCTCTTATAGCAATATTTTCCTCAATATTTCAATATTTAAAACAAACTTTAACGTTCCAAATTGATAGGGTATCCAAATACGCTCATTCGATATCTCAAATCTAATTAAATAGAAGCGCAAGCGCGATTTTTCCAAGTGATTGTATCGTAATGTTTTTGTTAAAAGATATTACTTTGGTTGATTGATCTAAGGCCTTTAATTGATTATTGGATACTTATTTTTATTAATATTTTAATCTTATGTGCAAATTTGAACGTCCCGGATCAATAATGAAGTTGGATTTCATTCGCAGCCTCATTTCGCATCTAATCAATGTAAGTTAGCTTGTCGAATTGGATCTGAAAAATAGTTGGTGTAGCACTGAATTGCTCGAACCCTCAGAGGGTGCTTCAAGGCTTGTCATTAATCTTATATTATCATTCTAAGCTTTATTTTTGGATCTACACACATCTAAGGCTTAAGAGCGGAAGTGCAAATTTTACGATTTAGTGTTGCAGTTTGCGAATTCAGGTGTGGGTCTTCCCTAAGTCTAAATAACCTAAAAAATTAAATAAATATATTTAAATAATATCATTTGATTGCTTATTTTGGTTTGTTCAAATGACCTAAATGCAAATAAGTGAGGTGTCGAGTAAGGTAAGTAATTAAATAGGAAGCTTGAATGTTAAATGTCTTGTTTGGGTGATGAAATTATGAATGGAATACGTGTATAGCATGCTAAATTTTGTATTACTGTTTGATGTGCATGTAAATTTTTTGTTACTGAAATTGTGCTATATATGTAATTATGTTACATACCATGTACGACATAAATTGTATTGAAAGCATGTATATATGCCACTGATACTATTAATTGAAAGTATGCAAGGCACACTCCAATACTGTTTACCGAGAAGCATTATAAGCATGTTATTGTATTGAACTATTATTGATAAGCATGATGTACTTCACTGATTGTATTTCATATTTTCATTTGCATGGTGCGGGTATTTTTGGTTGACGAAGGAGTTTCGTGGTGAACCAAACAGCATTTAAAGTCCACAATACTATTGTTAGTGCACTGCACCGGAGATTTGAGGAGATTCGAAATTTTATCGCATTATTGGTAACTTGTCTACATATATTGGCAGTTTATCTGCCCCACTATACTAGTGGTTTATCCACATCAAGCTACGACTCGCACTATTTGTTGTTCAGCAGACGGGTTCTAGGGAACTCGTGGTGTGTAGCAGATGGTTGGGTAGGAACCTTTTGCATTGCATCATTTGCATCATACCATGCCCATACTCCATTTTGTATATTATTATGATTTAATAAGAACTCCTATTGATATGAACTCCATGAGATGGCTTCATGGTCTTTAGTTAATCTATATGTGCACTGATTGATAAATTGCTTTATTCGTTATGATCATTGTGTTGATGTCCCTACGTCTTACTCTATTGTTATATGTTTGCTTAAATAACTCTCAGACTCACACTGGGCTTTTTAAAGTTACCCCGTAGTTTACTCCTTACAAATAACCCACAGGACTAGGCTCGAATTTGACATTCGAAGGTCTTATTACTTATTTTCTAGCATTGAAGTTTTTTTTTAAGTTACTTTAATTATTTTGGTGTTGTTTTATTTGGGATTGCAATTTTTTGTTTAAGTTTGGACTGTGGTATGAGACATTTTAAACTAAGATTTTTGCATGCATGAGTTTTGACAGAAACTGAACAACTTTGGGAAACGACATAATATGACTTAAAATATGGAATTTTCTATGAAAATCAAACACAATAAAATTTCCATTGCACAACAATAAAACTAAGGTTTTAATAAGGGATTTTTTTACGTAACCAACTAAGCTTTATTTCAAATGACACAACCTTTTAATAAATTGAACTTAATAAGGGATGACCTAATTAACCGGTTAATAAGGATTATAGTAGAAATAGGATCATAAGCTTGTCCAAGTCGCGATTTGACTTAGGCCTCTAGATATTCGAAAAAAAAAACTTGGATTTTGACACAACATGGCGTGTAGAAGTCCTAAGGAGCCTTGGAAACAAGAAGAATCCACAACCCCCTTCAAATGGCTCTAATTTCCCCTCCAAAAAAGAAAACTTAACAAGAAAAGTTTAAAAATGATCCCCACAATTTAAAAAGATTGTTAAAACTTTTTAAAGAAAATCAAGAAAAATTCTTGAAAAGAAAAAATCAAAGAGAATTTATTAACTCAAAAATTATTCAATTTATCCCTTGTGTACAATGTAAAGGCCTTTATATAGGCTAGCTAAATAAATCTAAATAAAACTTTTAAGTATACTAGAATTCTAATTAACCTAAACAATAAGTAGTTTTAAACTAAACTTTCTTGTTAACATAACACTCCTAAATAACTTAAAATACTTAATAATTTCATAAAAAAAATTGGAATAAAAATAATAAAACAATAAGAGCTGATAAATACAATATCGGGCTCATATAAAAATAAAAATTAAGCCTAAAACCTGAACCCAATATGAAACACCTAAGCTTATGGGATTGATTGGGATCCCTGAAGTGAAACGCCTAAGCTTATTAACATCTTCCACATGGGCTTGTCATCATAGATTGAGAGTTTAGGCCCATGAGCAAAACTAGTCTCGTCTAATTCATCCTCACTTCGTATTGAACTCCAAAATCCATCGTCTTGAAGCTTCAACTCTTCTTCTTGAATTTTTTTTGTGATAAAGTCTTGAACGAATAAGTTGAGTTTTGACTTTAGCTACTTGGATTTGGATCTCGTGATTGGGCCGTGAGGGAAACTAAGCTCATCTCTATTATGGCCTTTGAATTGACTGAGTTGCTCGTATCATCGATTTTTTAACAAGCTTTATGCAACCACGCTAAGTCTTTTGAAAACTTAACAAAATAGTGATTGTACAACCAGACGTTTTTCTTAGCCATTTCGGTGGCTAATGTAACCTTCAGAATTCGGTCATAACGTTTAGGCCAGGTTCGTGATAAACCGTCATTTATACATATTTTTACACCATGCTTTGCGCATTTTATGGATGATTTTTCCTTAGAATTGGTGAATTCGATGCTCCTAATGCCTTAATTTCATGTTTTATACTTAGGTGAGCTTAGGAGAGCGAAAGGAACGAGAAAAGGGCCGAAAACGGAGAAAATGGGCCAACGTACAAAATCAACACGGCCTGGACTTTCTCACACGGGCAGGCCACACGACCGTGCCATTCTAACAGGCTCAAACACGGCCTGAAGTAATCGCATACGGGCGTGTCACACGGGCGTGTCCCTGCCGAACCCAAGTTGAGTCTAATTCGGAAAAGGCTAATTTTGAGGGCTCTTAGGCATTCCAAAGCCTATAAATACACCCTAGAAGAGGATAAAAGGGGGAGGCACAGGGAGGAAGGAAGGAATTACTCGAAAAAAGCCGAGTGATCCATCTTAGAAGCCGGATTCATCCTCAAGACTGAAGATCTCCCTTCAATTTCCCTTCAAGAGTTTTGGGTTTTCTTTATGTTTTGTATTCATTATTCTTCTGAGATGTTTCCCGTTTTAGTTATGAACTAAATCCCCTAAATACCTAAGGGGGATGAAACCTAAAACGAATCTTGTTATTATTTTCTGAATTGTATGATAAATATTTGACTTGTTCTTAATTATGTGTTCTTAATTCTTGTTTTGATATTCCAGGATATTGATTCAAGTTACGCTCTTATTTAGAGGAGAAATAGACCCTGTCTAAGAGTACAATTGTCATAATTAAGCGGAGTTGATTGCGCGCCTAGAGATAGGGTGACAAGATTTTACCGAATTAGGGTGAAACCTAATAAGGGGATCCATATATCGAGTTAATGCAACCCTAGGGTGATAATTAGAGAAAAGTCTCAATTGTTCAATCTAGGGATTAGACGTTATTAGTCTTGAATAGGGATAATAACATAACTTAGGGATCTCTACGGAACAAGTTAAATGAATAAATCGTCCGATTCGGAGTCAGAATAACAAGTAAAGTCTAGGTGGATTCTTCCTTAGGTATTGTCTTAATTCAATCGTTTTCCAAAAGTAATCCCCCAATTCTATTTTCTATGAATTCTTAGTTTAGTTAATTAGTTAGTTAAAACAAACCCCCTTATTCTTAGGCTAGATAATAAAAAGACAGTCATTACTAGTACTTTTAGTTCCTTTGGGTCCGGTCTTGCTAAAACTATACTACTGTTCGATAGGTACACTTGCCTACATTGTGATAATAGTTAGTTTCAAGAACGATTAATTATAAATATTTAAAACCTTTCACAAAATCACGATCAGTTCGGGAGGTTACATTTGGTGGTATCATAGCCTAGTTCATCAACTCGGCCTGAAGTTTAAATGGGTTTGCCTGTATTCATTGAAAACAATGGGAATTTTGGGAAAAACAAGCCGCAAAAATTTATGAAAATGATTTTCTTTAAAGAAAAATAGGTCCGAGACTCCAATACTGGCTGCTGTAGAAAATTGCTATTGCTGAATTATAGATGAACACTTGGAGTGTATTGTTGTAAACATAAAACTGAATTAACTAGTAATTGTATTTTTTTCAGAAACTGTAAGATAAGAACCTAAGAAATAACTAAAAGTAACTAGTGATTATTCTTTGAAACTGTAGATCAAACTTAAGATTTTAGGATACATAATGAATAACTGTAGAGTAAGAAACTATAGAGCTCAACAACGAGCTGCCCAAGCTAAGTCATTTGTTTCTCAAGGGAATTGTACCTAACCTTGAGACAAATGACAACGTGATTTTGCTTACTACGGAAGGCGGTGATCAAGAGACTAGGGAATGATGTAGTGTCCCAAGAAATGTTGGGAATTTAAGAGGAAACATTGTCTGGAACTGTATTGGAATTAAAGTTGCACAGTGAAAGCATGGTGGCTCGGTTTAAAGAAGAGGTATCAAATTTTGTGGCTAAGAAAATTTCGAGGACAAAATTTCTTTTAAGGAGTGGAGAATTATCACGTCCCAAAAATTGGGTTAGAAGAAATTAGGTTGGCGAATCGAGAGTTGTCACACCCTAGCTTTTAAGGGTTATCTTTGTATTTTTTGAAAAATAAGTTACTGGTCTGATGGTTTATTGTTAGCGAAACTATACTTGAAACCTAGGTTCGATTCCCTTCCCTTGCAGCATTTTGGTTATTTTGCAAATTTTGCTTCAAACCCTAGTAGGTGTTACGCCTTATTTTAAAAATAAATGTTGTAAAATAATTTTAAGAATTAGAAATTGGTTTAATGGTTAAGAGAAAATAAGGAGGCAATCTAATTGGCATAAAGACCCGAGTTCAAAGCCTTTCCCTTGTAAAATATTAATTTTTCTATTTTTTCTCCCACTCCTCTATGTTTGTGCTGGCTAGTTTAATCTAGGTAATAAGTTATTTTTCATTAATTTTTTAGCCTATTCACTTTCTTTTTCCTTCCTAGTCGTCCCTCTCTTCTTCCTCTCCCCTTTTCACTCAATTTTCCCTTTTTCTTCCTTCTTGTGTCATCCCAAACAATGTGATTCTCACTATTTTTGTCTTTAAATCAGACCTTTTCTGCTCTAAAATCGCCCAAAATCAGCCTTTCCTTACTATCATTAAATCTCCATTGTCGCCCCCTCTCTTCCACTCGTGACGGTGTTGGTTTGTTCCCTTTTTCGCTCTACTTTATTTTTCTTTTGCTGTTGGTTTTTGCTGCTATTTTTACAGCCATTTTATTAATGTTTCCAGCCTTTAAAATGCGTCCCCCCTTACTTCCAAAAATCCTCTCTAGTGTTGATCTAAAACTGATCCCTTTGTTCCGCCATTGGACATGTTGTCACCCTTAGAGCATCATTGTTTTGTTGCTATTTTTTTCTTCTTTTTCTGCTCCATATAGTAGGGAAGCATAAGTGTGGTTTTTACGAGTGATTGTACCATAATGTTTTTGTTAAAAGATATTATTTTGACTGGTTGATCTAAGGCCTTTAATTGATTATTGGATACTTATTTTTATTAATATTTTAATCATAGGTGCTAATTTGAATGTCCCAGATCAGCAGTGAAGTTAGATTTCATTCACAACCTCGTTTCGCATCAAATCAATGTAAGTTAGCTTGTCGAATTAGATCTGAAAAATATTTGGTGTAGCACTGATTTGGCCGAACCCTTAAGGGGTGTTTCAAGGCTGGTCATTAATCATATATTATCATTCTAAGTATTATTTTTGGATCTAGGCTCATCTAAGGCTTAAGAGAGGAAGTGCAGATTTTACAATTTAGTGTTACGGTTTGCGAATTAAGGTGTGGATCTTCCCTAAGTCTAAATAACCTAATTCTTAAATAAATACATTTAAATAATGTCATTTGATTGTTGATTTTGGTTTGATCAAATGACCTAAATGCAAATAAGTGAGGTGCCGAGTAAGGTACGTAATTAAATAGCAAGCCTAAATGTTAAATGTCATGTTTGGGTGATAAAATTGTGAATGGAATGTGTGTATAGCATGCTAAATTTTGTATTATTGTTTGATGTGCATGTAAATTTGCCATGATTGAAATTGTGTTATGTACGTAATTATGTTACATACCATGTACAACATTGATTGTATTGAAAGTATGTACACATGCCACTAATTCTATTAAGTGAAAGCATGCAAGACATACTCCGATATTGTTTATCGAGAACCATGATAAACATCCCATTGTACTGAACTATTATTGATAAGAATGATAAGCATGATCAATAATAAAAACATGTTTAATCCTTATTTTTCTATAATAGAAACATATGAAATAAAACCTAAAAAGTTTATATTTGTATTTGAAAATTTGTTGAAAACAGAATATTTGTGTCTATATGAATTTAAAGTTAAAACTTTTTTTATTGTGTTCCAATTTTCACATTTTTTTTCATTTTTTAAAAATTAATTTTTAAAATTTTCAGTCTAACAAATTTTCGTCAATGTCTTCCATTTTCCAAGAAAACAGATATGAAAAAAAAACATTTATTTTTCAAAACCAAACAAAGCATTAATTGTATAAAACTCGTGATTTTAAAAATGATACCCACATAATTTCCAGAACGCTTAAATACATATTTTAGCCCCCCAAAAAAAAATTGACAACTCCACCTAAATTGATACTTATAAGTTTAGCAATACTTTTAAAAAATGTTGTGAAAAAGTATTTTTGAAAAGCTTAGTTTAAGATTTGAGTGTTTAACATTGTTGTCAAAAAATACATTTGAGAAATAAAATATCCATTGTAGACATAGTATTATCAAGTAATAAATATGTATTTAAATAATATCTAAATTAGTTAATATTTTATATTTTAATAAGAATATAAAAACTATTTATTATAACTTGTTGTTAATATTTTAATATATGCAATATAAATTTTAAATATTTTTAAGCAATAAATATTAATTATTTATAAAATTTAATTAGAAACTATAAATTATATTTTAAATATTTAAATATAACTATTAATATTGGTAATTAGATATTAACACATTTGTATTATTTTAAAAAAATACTTTTTTTTAATTAATGATTTTAACATATTTGTAATTAAGCATCAAGAAAAGAAAAAGGGAAAATATTATGTTGTTGGAGGGGTGAAGAAGTAATTAAGCACCAAAAGTACTTTTGGAAAAGGAAAAACTAAAAATTTTACCTTTTACTTTTTAAAAGTGCTTTTGAAAAGTTAAAAATGTCAGTTAAAAGCAATTTGTTTAGTACGACTTTTCTTTCAAAGGTGTTTTTCAAATCAAAAGTGTTTTTTTAAGCACTATTAAACAAGCCCTTAAGTTTTTTTTTTTTTCATATTAGTACATTATTTTACTCCTAAATTTGACAACTCCATCTAAATTGTTTTAGTTTTTTTATTTTTTAGAATAGTACATGAACTTTTTTTTATCTGCAATGCTAGTATTTTTTTTAATAGTGGCATTAAAATTTGATGACATGATAATTTATGGTTGTGCCACGTGGTAATGATGATGTCATCATATAAAATTTTTAAAATAAATAATAGTTAGTTTGCATATTTGACCAATGTACGGATTTAATTGTATGTATTAATAAAATAATATTTTATAAAATAATGAAAAAATACTTATAAGTTTGAAAAAAAATACTGTTTTTTTAAAAAACGATATTGTATTATGATTTTTTTGAAAAATTAAGTTTTAATATAAATAATAATATTTTATAACATAATAACAAAAGGTTTATAGATTTGTAATAAACAAAAAAAAGAATTACCATTTTTTTAGAAAAAAAATGTTCGCATTGTATTAAGGTTTTTATTAAATAAAAATTAAAATGAATTTAGTAAATTTAATAGATTGAAATTTTAAAACTTTTAAAACTGGATTGAAATTTGGGTTAATGAGTTGTTTTTATAAATAGTTTTCATTTTATTTCAATGTTAATGAAATTTTGGATTTTAGCCCATTAATATTAAAATTATAATATTTTATATTTATATATTTAAATGTATAAACATATTACTACAATTTAAAAATTAAAAAAATCAAATATTATAAAAAATTGTAAAAACATCAAAAAGGAAATTCTAAAAAAAATTCTTAATTTTTCTATGTTTTACAATTTAACCCTTTAACTGTTTGGGTCAAATGATGATCTCTCCAGACACCTTCAATAATACCAATGAGGCATTACTCTTTGGTTAGCTACAGAAAAATTGTAAGGTTGTCGTGTCTCATGCAAACTACTCTCAAATTCTAGGATAAATAACACTTGTATCATAGAATGAGGGAGTTAGCAATTGGATTTTTCAAAAAAAAAAATCAATAAATTGTTCTCAGTAACCCATCGTTAGATCTTTGTGCACCATCACCCCTATGGATCATCAAACCCTTTTCAATAATCCAATCACCATACCACTTCCATTACTGATGTTAAGTATGACTCCTATTTCAGTCAAATTTGAGAAATAATCTTCTAGTTAAACTCTATTTATTTGTTTCAATCAAACACTGATTAGTTTAGATTATTTTATTATTATTTGACCTATGAATTTAGCCTATATATAGGCTCTTTTATAACCTTAGAAAAAAAACACCCATTAGATATTAGAACTCATAACACATTTAGAAAATTTTGTGTTTACATTTTGAGGGTTCTTTATTTTCGAGTTTTCGGGTTTAGTTTTTATCTTCATCTTTTGTACTCTTCATTCTTTTGCCATTATAGTAAAATTATTTTTGCCCATGGTTTTTTATCCTCTTTGGAGGGGTTTTTCCACGTTAAATTTGTGTGTTCAATTTATCAATTTATTCCGCTATTTTTTTACTTGTTGCTTAATTGGGTCGATCTTAACAAGTGGTATCAGAGCTAGTTTAATTTTCATAGATCAACCCATTTGGATATGGCAGCAACAAGGTTTGAAATTGAGAAGTTCGATGGTGAGAAAAATTTCAATCTGTGGCAAGTTCGGATGATGGCAATTCTAGTTCAAACCGGCTTAAAAAAGGTTGTTACCAAGAAAAAGCTTGAGAATTTAAATCAAACAGAATGGGAAGAGCTTGATAAAAAGGCTTTGTCTGCAATCTAGTTGTACGTCGCGAATACGGTATTGTAGGAGGTATTGATGGAGAAAACCTCATCCGCCCTATAGAAAAGGTTAGAAACTCTTTATGTGACTAAGTCTCTAGCTACCCGCTTAGTGTTGAAACAACATCTATTTACATTTCGCATGAACGAAGATGAGCTTCTTAGAGATCACATCTTAGAGATCACATCAGTCAATTCATTACTCTTTTAAATGATTTAAAGAATGTTGAGGTTCATATTGACGATGAAGATCAGACCATGCTATTATTGTGCTCTTTACCCCCTTCATACAAGTCTTTCAGGGAGACCCTGATTTATGGCAGAGACAAACTCTCATTCGAAGATGTGAAGGGTCATTTGTTGAGTAGAGACAAACTCAATAATGAGTTTGGTTTGGATAGCAAGGAAAATAAACAAGCTTCTGTTTTGGTAGCATCAAAGAAACGAGACAAAAGGTGTCGCTATTGTAAAAAGTTAGGTCACGTCAAAGTAGATTGTTATAAACTGCGAAATAAAAGAGCTGCTGAAAGTAATGAGGAAGATGTAGCTGGTGCTAATTTAGCTGATGAAAGCGGTGATGATTTCTTGTTAGTGTCAACAAGCGATAACTCTAAGCTCACATCCGAATGGGTCCTAGATTTGGGATGTTCTTTCCACATGTGTCCCAATAGAGAATGGTTCTCCACATACAGCTCAGTTGAAGGCGAAGTTGTGCGCATGGGAAATGATTCATCTAGTAAGGTAATTGGTTTTGGTACTGTTAAACTTAGGATACACGATGGGACGATTAGGACACTCTCAGATGTTAGGTATGTACCTAATTTACGAAAGAATCTTATCTCATTGAGTATTTTATACTTGAGGGGATGCAAAATCAACATCGAGTTGAGTGGCATTAAAGTATCTTGTGGAGCTCTTGTTTTGTTAAAAGGTAAAAGAACTGGTAGTCTTTATATTCTCAAAGGTTCTACAGTAACCGGTGAAATCAGACGTCCCTCGTCTGTTACAGAGTTGAAGTTAACTCATTTGGAGCGGAGGCAACTTGGTCATAAGAGGGAAAAAGGTATGACCGTTTCGTTGAAGAGAGGTTCTCTTTTGGATGCAGGTTTTGAAAAGTTAGGGCATTGTGTTCGTGAAAATCAAACCTGGGTTAGTTTTGATTTTCCAGTGTACAAGTCGAAGGCTAGAAGTCTTCCAGTTTCTAAGCACAGATTCGACTCAGTTAATTCCCTGCATGGTTCAAGATAGGCTCATGGCGAGCTTTGGCAAAGATGGCGTTGTGGAAATATGAGTCAAGGTGGAGATTTGTTAAGTATGACTCCTATTTCAGCCAAATTTGAGAAATAATCTTCTAGTTAAACTCTGTTTATTTGCTTCAATCAAATACTAATTGGTTTAGATTATTTTATTATTATTTGACCTATGAATTTATCCTATAAATAGGCTCTTTTGCAACCCTAGAAAAAACACCGATTAGATATTAGAACTCATAACACATTTAGAGAATTTTGTGTTTACGTTTTGAGGGTTATTTGTTTTTGGGTTTTCGAGGTTTAATTTTTATCTCCATCTTTTGTACTCTTCGTTCTTTTTCCATTATAGTAAAATTATCTTTGCCCGTGGTTTTTTATCCTCTTTGGAGTGGTTTTTCCACGTTAAATTTGTGTGTTCAATTTCTCAATTTATTCCGCTATTTTTTTTTACTTGTTGCTTAATCAGGTCAATCCTAACAACTGACTTTCATCCATTAATCCAAAAAATCATCTACCCATCAATCCACTTACTACCTAGTCAATACCACCACATCTACCTTTGTTACATCTTCTCTTCACTAGAACATCAACTGCATAAACCCTTCAATAACATTTGCACCATTGAATCAATCCTAGCATTTTTAACTACTAACAATTCAACAATAAACTTACCCTCAAACGTTAATCAACAAATTCAACTGAACTCTTATGAGCTAGGTTTCTCGCCCAAGCCTAAAGGTTTGCCCAAAATTTGGAAGGGTTTGTGCAAAAATATTAAACCTGAAAAATAGGTTGGGCAAAAATATTAGGCTCATTTAAAATATGAGGCGAACTTGGGCTTGAACATTCAAGGCCCAAGCTCAACTCTATCTAGCCCATTTGTTTAAGTTAATAATATTTTATATTGTGTTATTTTTTATATATTATATAATTTATAACATATATAAATTAAATCTATAATAGTATATAATAATATTATTATGTAAACATTAAAAAATATTAAGATGACTATATATAAAATATTAATAAATAAAAATACATAAATTTATTAAATATTAAATTAAAATGATATAAATATATTTTTATTTAAAAAAATAATACGGGAGCCTAAAATGGGTTTGAGTAAAATTTTAAGCCCATATTTTGAGTTGAGCCGAGCTTGGATAAGCATAAAATATGTTAATATCATGCCTAGGTCCGATCCAAACCTAACTCGGCCTGACCCATAAACACCTCTAACCAATAACCGTTATTAGCCCCCATCTAACTTGAATTAATAACCCCCAAAAAAGACCTATACTTTAACCCTCGAACAAAATTAAACCTATAAGAAGTAAGTTGAGAATAAAAAAACCAATAAAAGAGAAAGAAAAGACATAATTCAAAATTAGCTTCATTAGATGGCAAAGATGATTTATCGAAGTAACATTTCTTTGTATCTTGTTTGGAGAGCTTTAGATTTTAAGGGTTTTTTTAGTAAAACTTGACCTGATAAGGTGAAAGAGGAAGGAGAGAGCTACATTCAGATGTTATTTATGTCAGAGAAGGCGACCGCACTAATCATACATCCCGAAAAAATATTTTATGAATCTTCCTTACCATGTCATTTATGGTCCTTACCAATTAAAAATAAACAAGTCATCTTTTTCCAAATCATATATACAATTGGTAATGAGAGATCATGGATGATGTGGAAAAGAAATGATGTATTTATTTTTAATTAGTAAGAACCATAAATAATGTGATAAGGAAGATTCATAATGTAGCACCCCTTAACCGTATCCAAAGCTAGGACAGGGTTCGAGGCATTACTAAACTTTAACACAAGTACATATACCAAATCGGGCCATAAAATTTTCGTTTGAATCAATTTCATTCATACATATGTAAATTGTCCCTTATATGGGCCTACGAGACCCCAAACATACATCGAAGGTGTTTCGGGACTAAACCGAGAATTTTAGAAAACCTTAGGATAACTTAGAAAATTTTCATACTTTGAAGAGTCACACGCCTGTGTGGGTAGGCCGTGTGGTCCCACACGCCCGTGTCCTTAGCCTATGTAACTCTCTGACTATGACATCATCAATCAAAAAAAGGTCACACAGCCAAGTCACACGCCCGTGTGTTTGGGCCATGTGGCAAATTAAATTCCAAAACTTAAGTGCAGACTTCACACGGCCTGGGCACACGCCCATGTCCTAAGGCTGTGTCCTTCACACGACCAAGACACACGGCCGTGTCTCTACCCATGTGTTTACTACTAGGCATTCTGTTTTGCATAATTAGGGTGCAATGGACACATGGCCAGATCACACGCCCATAGGCCAGACCGTGTGTCACACACAGCCAAGACACATGCCTGTGTGTCTAATCGTGTGGAAAATTTTTAGGCTATTTTCCAAGCCATTTGCCACCCTTAAACACTCACATACTCAATCCTACTTCATAGCATACAACATGGCACATTTGACTACACAAATCATCTTTATAATTCTTCTTTCAAGTTACTCAATTACACCATAAATATGGTCATACCTATTAGTCCTCATTCATTTGCTTAGTACATATGCCATTCATCTTATATATCATCCACAAGCAACCAAGACCACATCAAAACATAAAAACCTTTGCACGCATGCACTAATAATTAGGGTTACAACCCAAATAATCAATATGAGCCACCTCTCATGGCCATATACAAAATAATCATAATATCATCGTGAGCCAACACATTTGGCTAACCAATATGACACATAACCAAAAGGCCAAGTCCCTAAACATGCCATATCCAAAATGATAAAGCTAACTATACCCAAATACTCAATCGATAGGGTGATCAAGTCTCTGACGTTCTTCGACCTCCGAGCTAGCTTGGCGAAACTATAAGAGATGGAAAAGAAAAGGGGTAAGCATAAAGCTTAGTAAGTTCACATGCAAATAAAAGACAACTTAAACAAGCTTGAATCATGCATTTAACATAACAAACATAAACTTACATTTTATCAATTCTCATAAACTTATTCCTCTTATATATATCAATACATGTTCTTACAAAGAGCTCATCATATTTCATGTCATTCACATGAGTTCGACGTACATACTTGTGCCCACTTACACATTATAACTTACTTTCATGTTTTGATGCAATCGTTATGATTACTTATAGAACTTCTTTAAACTACCCGTTGAACACTCGGAATACTATCGAATACATCGGAATTTTGCACCTAAGTGCCTTATATGTAGCCAATACTACTTCATATCTCAGATCACATGTTGCTCATTTACGAGCTACTCACAGGTCTGCTCATGCAGGCTGTCAGGTATCCGCAACACATGCCAGACTACCTCACCATTAATAACATATACGAGACCAGTACCTGGATTCCAAAACATGTGTCACATATATCACGAACTCAGACCACAACTTAATGAGTTCGGATGTCACATGTATCATGAATTCAGACCACAACTCAATGAGTTCAGATTTCATAATTCCTAGTGACATGTCACTTGTATCCTAGACTATTCCTAAGGTTCAAACGGGATTCTTTGATACCACATTTTTGTCGAACTTGCTCGTGACATCGAGTTCAATACTCATAACACCAATCACATATTCATGGAATTGTCAATCATAATTCATAATACAATTTAGGCAATAAACACATGATACAACAACACATTAAATATGTATGTACTTACCATACATGTAATATTAAAGTATTTAAAGTATGGTACATGTTGCATAATTTGCAAATGAACTTACATCGGTACAAAAATGATAGAAACATGTCTAATCCTCGTAAACCTTGTTTTTCCCCCGATCAAGACCCGAATCACATTTTTGATCTATAATGCCAAATTTAACTTGTTCAATACATACATTGGTCAAATAGACCCATAACACATACTTTGGTAAATTTATTATTTTACCCCTAACTTTTCACTTAATTACAAATTGGTCCCTCAGCTCGTAAAATGAAATGCATGCATTTTCTTTGTTACCCAAGCCTAGCTGAATCATATTCTATCTCATATCAGCCCATATTTTTCTTTATTTCACATTTCTATTACTCATTTTTACACATTTTACAAACAAGCCCTTTTTAGGTGTTTTCACTAAAAATCACTTAGTAAAAGATGTTTACCACACATCAAACATTCATATTCCACCATTAAACATCAAAATACAACCATGTTACACATTGGTCAAATTTCATACATGAACCCTAGCTCAAAATAATGGTAGAAATAGCTAGATCGGTTGATGACAACTTCAAAAATGTAAAAAAACATTAAAAAGGGGACTTGGGAGCACTTACAATCAAGCTTGAAATGTTGAAAACCCTAGCTATGGAGTCTCCCCAAAATTTTGGCACCCTTAGAGAAGATGGATGACATTTTTGCTTGATTTTTCTCTTTTTATTCTTTTATTAACCAAATGACCAAAATGCCCTTATGGCCTTTCTTTCAAAATTTTCCTATTCATGTCCATTTTTGTCCAAAATTTTAGAACTTGGTCAAATTGCCATTTAAGGACCTCTAATTAGCAATCTAATACAATTTCATGCTTAAAGCTTCTAGAACACAAGTTTTACAACTTATTCAATTTGGTCCCTAAAGTCAAATTGGGCTTCTTAGGCATAGAATTTCTTCATGAAAAATTCACACAAACATGCAATCATGTCATGGACCATCAAACAATCATAAATTTATTTCTATTTCAGATTTGTGGTCTCGAAACCACTGTTCTGACTAGACCCTAATTCGGGATGTTACACATAAAATAATTTTTTTATACATCCTTACAACCAAAAATAAAAAAGAAAAAGAGGCATTTTTGATTTTTGGAAGGGAGGCACGGTAAAAGAGAAAGTAAAATGATCTAACAATCAGGATTTGGTAAAACTATCCCAGCAAAACTTGTTATCAACTTTTCTATTAAATTGTACTTTAGTGTATATGATTAAATATAATTGATTAAATACTTATATGGTGATAAATTTTCCATGACTATACTGCTGCTAATTATATTTATGGTAATACAAATCAATTGTCAATCAAATTCCATTAGTTTTATGAGATTTTTTAAAAATATATATATTATTTTTTATAATTGTATTAGGGTGTTATAATTTAATATAAAATGAAAATAATTAATGTAATTTTTTTAGAGAATTTTATTCAGATTTTTATACGTAAAAAACATAAATAAATTAATATCACATAATTTTATTTGGATTTCATGTTAACATTTTTAAAAGTAAAACCAAATTACATTTTTTTTACTGACATTCTATTTCTTTTACTGCTCTTTATTATCATAATATGAAATTAAAACTTACCTAATTTGTTCCACTACCTTATATTAAATTATACATATATCACTAAAATATATATTAAATTATTTATTAAGGATAAAAATTAATTAGAGAAGTTATTAATTATTAATTAAAGATGAAAATTATAAAATAATAATTAAGGAAGCATTTTGGAATTCAAACAATTAACTTAGAACTCCAAGCTTGCTAAAATACTCATCTTCATTACTTTGTACATATATACTAGTTTATATACTCATTTGATTTTTGATCCGTTTGATTTTTTATCTAAAGTACAGGGATTATGATATGAGCGGCCCGACCCAATTCAAAGTCCATAATGAAGATGGGCTTAGTTTCCCTTAAGGCCTAATCATGAGATCCAAATCCAAATAGTTGAAGGTAAAACTTAACTTATTCGTTCAAGGCTTTATCACGAATAAATTTTGAGAAGAAGAGTTGAAGTTTTAAGACGATGGACTTTGGAGTTCAATACTAAGAAACGATGAAATAGGAGAGACCAAATTTGTTTGTGAACTTAAAATTTCAATGCATGATGACAAGCACATGTGGAAAATGTTTAACAAGCTTAGGCGTTACACTTCAAGGACCCCAATCAAGCCCACTCGCTTAGCCATGTTACAATCAGTCAACTTGTGGTACATTTTTGGAAGGGATCCAAGCATTTTTGAGTTGAGATGTCTTCATAGTGTTCAAAGATCTATTTCTTAACTTCAAAACACATTTCGAAATCACTCTTATTTAGATTAATTAGAGTTTCAGTATAGTTGAGAGTTTTATTTGGATGTACTTAACTGGCCTATATAAAGGCCCATTTATTATTCATTAGGGACACAGTTGTTTTCATTAATAAAGTTTTCAACTTTGGGAGTTAGTGTCTTTGTATAAGATTTCTTTCTTGTGATTTTTTTAGTAGTAGTTTTCTTTTAGATTTTCTTCAAAGAGTTGTAGAATTCATTCTCCATCCTTCAATCTTCTAAATTTGTTTAGTTAATATAGCTTTCGTGATGGGGAAGAAGGTACTAATCCTTCTTTTGTTCGGAGGAGCACTCATGCTACTAAAATTTATTAATAAAGGTTTTAAATAGCAGATGGGATGATGATAATTCTTACGTTGACTCTCTACTCCTTTGTTGGGAATGAAGAATTGTAAGGCTCATGCTTTGTTAAATGATGAGGGAAATGCATAGGATACTATCTTTGTTGAAGGCATCTTAACTCCTCATGATTCTAGTTGGGTTCATAGAGTTTTGATTAGCTTTTAGAGATGACTTGATTAACTTATGTGGTAATAGTCTACTAATGGCATTTATTCGATGAAATCAAATTATAAGCAGGCAACTATTTTTGTAATACCCCTTACTCGACCTAACCTCTGGGTCAAGGTACCGGGATATCAATTTGTTTTCGGAACAACTACAATAATATCATATCAACAAAACATTCATAATGCATTAAGAATATGATTTTCTAGCTTAACTAAGCTTAAAACGAGCTTTTGAAAGCTTTTTAAGTAGCCAAAACTCAATTTAAGACAAAAGGATAAAGGCTCAAGCCATTGGAAGCTAATCACGATGTCACTAGGCTCCACATCACGACGTGATAAATTGTAACACCCTAACCCAGCTTCGTCATCGGATCAGGATTACGGAGTATTATAGAGCAATAAAAAACATATGAACATTTTATTAATCAATATGATAATCATATCATAAACCATTCATACTCATGAAAAATGTCCCTATATCAAGCCCTCAAGGCTTTAAAAATAACCTAGAAACAATTTGGGACCAATTTGAAATAGTTTAGAAAGTTTAGGAAAAAAATGAAATATTTGCAAAACAGAGGTCACATGGTCGTGTGGTCAGGCCATGTGCTTCACATGGCTGAGACACATGCCGTTGTCTCAAATTGTGTAACAATTGAACTAGGGACACACGGTCGTGTCCCTGCCAGTGTCCTCACCCATGTAACTCTTTAAATTTGGTCACATGGCTGTGTCATACGCCTGTGTGCCAAGCTGTGTAACTCTCTGAGTTGCCCTACACGCTCGTATGCTAGGCCGTGTGTTAGGCCGTGCAACTCACTGACTTGCACCCTAAAGAACTCATCAGACGACACACGGCCATTTCACCAAGTCGTGTGTCTCACACGATTGAGTCACACACCCGTGTCCCAGGCTGTGTGGACCCAAAATAAACCTTACACAACAAGTTTACCAATTCAAGCTTACTTGGACTCTAAGTAATCCATTTACCAGCCAAAATACCTATTCAAAGTGACATTAAACAAGCTAAAAACATGCTAAATCAACCATCTTAAGTGCCTAACCAATGTATCCTCATTGATACCACAAGTATATACAATTTTACAACAAAAAGAACTATCATTCAAAGTATTTTAAATCACACCATCTAACATTGAACCAATATGAAAAACATAAGCATGTCAATCACAACATTCCAATCACACTTACCATAAACTTGCACATAAACATCATACCTCATTCACATATATCATTAAAGTTTACTATTAGCACTTAAGATCATATTTTAACATTTTACATATCAAAACAATAGTAATGACATACAAGCCTATTACATGCCATATAATCCAAAATGAACGTTCCAAAAACTATCGAAAATGATTGGATAGTGTGGCTTGAATGCCGATCTGACCGTCCAACCTTCAAAGTATCTACAAGAATAGAAAATAACACAAGTAAGCTCATTGAAGCTTAATAAGTTTGACGTACTAAAACAATAAATCTTACCAACGTAATTACAACAGTTCAAATAATATAATACAACCATATGTGTTCCCTGTCAACCACAATCTCAATGGTGAATTGTAAAATTCGATTCAAAACTCAAATACATGACAAAAAAAAATCACTAAACAAGTTAACTTACTAAAATTTACAATCTGATAAACGACTTACGGATAAGAGTACATCGATATTCCAACTGAAACACGCCATATGCTCATAAGAGCTAATCCATCCGAAACACAACAGATGCTTATAAGAGCCAACCCACCTGATAACACACCAATGGCTTCAAAGAGCTAGTCCAACCAAAACACACCAAAATAAGAAGTATAACACCAAAGTTTGTGATAGGCGTCGAAACCACCAAAAATAATTCCTACAAAATAACTCTAAATAGTAGTAAATAGTAGTAGTAGGGTCGAGTCCACAGGAATTGGTATTATAATCAACTTTCGCGTTTAACTTGTGATCAAAATTTCTGTCGTGTCGATAATCGTGGCAATAGTCGTGCCCACGACTCCAAACGGACCTGCTAAAAAATAAACAAATAAATCAGGGGTGTTTTGAAATGTTTAGAAATTAAATAATTGAAACAACATAAATAAATAATTAAATAAATTAGAAATTAAATTCAGATTTTGTAATCAGAGATAATAAGCCTCAGCCCTAGACTCGGTGGATTCCGGATTTTGAATTGATCCTCAAAAATTAATTTTCTCCTCCAAACAATAAGCTGGTTATAGCAGTTAAGAATTTCCTAATCGTCAATTCTTCCTCTCGTACTTGGTCCCGGTACGACCTATAAACCAACCCTTACCGATTATCTAACTGAGATACACACGTTCCCGATTCAAGATTTTAGCAGCCTTGCATTCTGAAGAACCCAACTCTGACTAATGGCCTCAACCCCACGGGACGTTTAAACTCGATCATTTCTCCCTTTATTTGTTCTTGGAGATCTGAATATAGCACAGCCGACTCGTTTCCCCAACTGTTCACAAACATGACTCCAACCCAACGTGCTTTTTAATTTGAAATTGTGTTAACTTTTAAGGGATGAGTTGTCAATCCCAATACTTAGGAAAAATGTGAATACCGATTGGAAGGACTTTTAGTACAGATACGTATTTGACGATTCCCGACCGGAAAAAACACCGGCCTAAAGCTAAGTTGGGATTTAATGAAGCATGGATTTAATCATGCTTTGGTAGGCTATGGATTAGATTTGAATGAAATTGATGGAAGTTCGGAAGGGAAGGGAATTGGAAAGTAATTAAACAATTTTTGTAAAAAATAAGGAAATGGAAATGGGAGTAGCAGAATGCTAATGATGCATCAAATTTGGAAGGTAAAAAATAATTCTTATTTAATTCCAAATGAAAATCAAGTGTCAAGTGTGTCTCCCAAGCTATCTTAAAGTCCTATTTATATACATATCACTTACTAAATTTGGCTTAACCACCCAATACATAATTAAAATTTAACAAAAAAATAAAATCAGATTTTTTCTAATTTTGGCTTTTACAAAGTCAAAAGAAATCTGATGAGTCATTGGCTATTTCCACGTTTTTGGTTTGGCCCCACTTTACTTACTGTGCTACAAATTAGTCCTTTTCTTCTCGTTTTTTACTCATAACATTCCAATTGCATTCTTGAAAGGATTAAAACATAAAATCACTAATTTAGTAGGGATTAATTTAAGAATTAACTGATTTAAACACAAAAAATCATGCAAATTTAACATGTTATCAGTTTGCAAAAAATGTTGAACCTCAGTCTACTCGGGAAACATATATATATCACTTCACAACAATCTTCACTCCAATCCCCCATAACACACCATATCTCGATTGTACTCTATCCCGCGTTCAATTTGATCCAAGTACTAAATTTCAACAACTTTTCTCGAATAACTCTACATCATTTATAATCAAATATGTCTATTATATCCAATTATATCATCAAACATTTCATATATATGTTAAATTATAAACTGTACGAACTTACCTAGACTTAATGGTAGTAATTGTAAAAGTTCAGGGACTAATTCGCGATTTTTCCTTTTCCACGAATATCAACAAGGTCTTAATCTAAAATGTAAAATTTCTCAATTATTAGATTACATTTCACCTTCCAAGTCACTTTACATTTTATACCATTTTATTTTTCAAATTTACGCAATTACCCCTAACTTTTACAACTTTTTCAATTTAGTCCCTTAACCCGAAAATCATCAAATTAACAATTTTTCTCAAGTCAACATTTCAGTCGAATACAATAGGCCCTTAAATAGTCCCTACTAAACATAAAATTCATTATCAAACCCTAAATTTTTTATATTTTCACAATTAAATCCCTAAATCAAAATCTAGCAAAAATTACTTAACAAAACCACCAAACAACACAACCAAAGCTTCAAATAAATAGTTATCATAAAAAAATTCAAAATTCATCAATGGACTTCTAAAATTTTTTACAGATTCAAAAATAAAGGTACGAGCTAGCTGGACCTAGTTGCAACAATCTCAAAAACATAAAGATTACAAGAAACAAACTCAAAATGGACTTACATGCTAAAGACAACAATGGTCAAACCTCCAAGCTAGTTTTCCATGGTATTTTCGACAAGATGAAGTGAAAAATGAAGAAGAAATACCTTTTACAACATTTAATTTGGTTTTAATGTTACAAAGTTTACAAAATTACCATTAACATAATTTTTTTTTCAATTTTTTTCTTTAAATTTAGCTCCATTATCGTCCACTATCTAAAATAAGGACATTTTCCTTATTGGTCCTCCCACATTACTAATTAGGCCATTAAATCATCCAAAATGCTATAATTACCATGATTTGCACCTTTTACAATTTAGTCCTTTTTCTTTAATTAACTATCTAAACATTAAAATTTCTTAACCAAATTTTAATACTACGCAAATAACTCTATAAATATTCTAAAAAATAATATTTACGAGTTGATACAATGGAAATTTGTGGTCCTGAAACCACTATTCCGTCACCACTGAAAATCGGGTTGTTACAACTCTCTCCTACTTAGGAAATTTCGTCCTCGAAATTGTTACCTGACAATAGATTTGGATACTGTAGTTTCATCAATTCCTTAGTTTCCCAGGTAGCTTCTTCTGTACCATGACGATGCCATAAGACTTTTACTAATGACACTCGTTTATTTTGCAATTCTTTAATTTCTCAAACCAAAATTTTCACTGGTTCCTCAGAATACGTCAAATCTAGCTGCAATTCAATCTCACTATGAGGAACCACATGTAAAGGATCAGATATGTATTGTCTCAGCATTGAAACATAGAACACATTATGAATTTTCTCAAGTTCAGAGGGCAAAGCTAATCTGTAAGCTACAGGATCGATTCTTTCAACAATCTCATACAGTCCGATAAATCTCGGACTCAATTTCCCTTTCCTGCCAAAATGTAGCACTTTCTTCCACAAAAAAACTTTTAGAAATACTCGACCGCCAACAGTAAATTCTATTTTTTTCTTTTCAAGTCCATGTACGATTTCTGACGATCAGATGCAGCTTTCAAACAATTTCAAATAATTCAAACTTTGTCTGCAGTTTCTCAAATCAAACCGACTCCCACCATTTTGGGTTCACTCAATTCAGACCAATACAATGGTGTTTTACACTTTCTTCTGTATAGAGCTACAAACGGTGCCATTTTTATACTGGACTAATAACTATTATTATAAGCGAATTCAGCTAACGATAGATACTTTTCCCAGCTACCTTCAAACTCGAGTATACAACATCGCAATATATCTTCCAGAATCTGTAACACTCATTCTGATTGCTCGTCTGTATGAAGATGAAACACTGTACTGAAATTGAGTTTAGTGCCCAAGGCATCATAAAGTTTACTCCAAAATCTTGATATAAACCTTAGATCATGATCATAAATAATAGATGTCAAAACTCTGTGTAATCTCATAATCTCAGACACATATAATTCCACTCATCTCTCAAGAAATCTATTCTGACAAGAATAAAATGTGCCGACTTAGTCAATCTGTCAGCAATCACCCAGATTGAATTTTTCTTTTTCGGAGTTATAGGTAAACCAGATACAAAATCTATTGTGACTAGCTTCCACTTTCATTCGGGAATCATAAAAGACTGTAATAAACCCGACGGTACCTAATGCTTTGCTTTTACCTTCTGACAAATCAAACATTTAGCTTTGAGCTCACAAACTTCACGTTTCATACCCGGCCACCAGTACATCTATTTCAAATCACAATACATATTTGTGCTACCAGGATGAATAGAAAACATAGTATTGTGAGCTTTAGACATAATATCCAGTTTTAATTCTAAATCATTCAGAACGCAAATCCTATCACGATAACGTAACGTGCCATCATCATTAATACTGTACTCAATAGTCAAATTATTCTGAACCAATTGTCACTTTATTATCAATTTCGGATCATTGTTTTGTAACCCCCAAATTTGTTGTGGAAACAGGGGTTTAGTTCTCAATTATGCCAATACCGAACCATCTTCATTCAGAGCTAAATGAACGTTCAAGGCTCAAAGTGTAAACAATGATGACTTTCAACTGAGTGCATCCACAACCATATTATCCTTTCTCGGATGATAATCAATAACCAGATCATAATCTTTCAGTAGCTTCAACCAACGTCTCTGTCTCAAGTTCAATTCTTTCTGAGTCATTAAATACATTAAACTTTTATGATCCGTGAACATGTGACATTTCTTGTCGTATAAATAATGTCTCCAAACCTTCAAAGCAAATACAATTACAGCCAATTCGAGATCATGAGTAGGATAATTTCTTTCACGTGGCTTTAACTATTGTGAAGCATAACCTATTGCTTTCCCTACCTGCATCAATACTGTAACAGCCCGTTTTTAGTCAAATCAGAACAACAGTTTTGAGACCATAAATTTGAAGTCAAAATATTTATTTTATTATTATTTTAATGTTTATAACATGATATGATGATTGTGTGAAAATTTTGTTAAGAAATTTTATCGTTTAAATGGTCAATTTAAGAAAAATGACTAAATCGCGTAAAGTGCAAAAGTGTTGTTCTATTAGCTAAAGGTGTTTAATAGCTATAGAACCTTAAATTTAAGGTCCTTATGGTGTTATTGGACATTAATGGACATATTATAATGTTATTTGATGGTTTTTAATTAAGGTTAAAAAGGTAAATTAGTTAATAAATGATAAACTAATAAAACTAAAAGCCATTTTCTTCATTATCATCTTCTTCTAACAGAAATTAGGGTGGAAAAGCCATTTTAAAGCTTTCAAAATTTCAGCTACTTCATTTGGCTAAAATTGGTATGTATTTTATTTCGTTTTTAATGATTTCTATATTTTTTTTTTAATCTTTGCAACTAATATTAGCTATCCGTGGGACTATTTTGCAAAACTGTTAAAGATTTTGAATGATGCCATTGATGAATACATGTGTATTTTGAATTTTCTTGATAGATTATGAATGCTTGTTGATAAATATACAAGTTTTGTTAAGTGATTTTTAGTAAAATTGCAAAATAGGGATTAAATTGAGAAATGTTGAAAATTTGTGGATAAAATATGAAATAAACGAAAAATATGGGCTTTTAGGGGCATAATAGTAATTTGGCTAAGCATGGGTGTCTTGAAATTTGCATGAATTTTTGATTTTGTGTAATAATAACTAACTTGTAAAAATGTGAAACTTTAGGGGCAAATGTGTAAAATAGCCCTAATGTGTGATTTGGATTAAATTGAATAGAGAGATGATTAAATAAGTTAATTTTGAATATATTTAGATCAAGAAAAGCGAAATTCAGATCTAGACCGGGGAAAAACAAAAGTTATCGACTAAACGATTCATTTCGTCGTTTCCACATTTGAGGTAAGTTCGTATGTGATAAATTTCAATACAAATGTATTTCATATGCTTTGATATTGCATAAATTGTGAATACGAGACTGTGGATATGAATGATAGTGATTCAACGATGATTTGACATTTGAAATCCCGGTTGAACCTAATTAGGGAATGCATTGAGTTGGCTTCGAGCATGATATAGCACTTCGGGTGCGAGTTATACCGATTTGGCTTCGGGCCATACATACCGGCTGATTTGGCTTTGGGCCATGACATCAATACCTTGGAGATAAGTTACCTTGATTTGGCTTCGGGCCATGGTATAGGTACTTATCATGTGAAAACCTTGAGTATCCGACTTCTATTCCAAATGGTTCAATGGGTAAATGAAAGACAAGAATATGTATGAGATTAGTACGAGATGGTACTGGTATGTGCATAAACCATAGTAGCTTTGAATTGAAGAAATGGTGAAGAAATTATATAATTTCGTGAATGAGTACTTGAGATGTGAATTCCTATACTTATAATGAATTATTGAATTATGAGTTTATGATTATATCAAATTTATGTCATACGAGCTTACTAAGCTTTATACCTTACATCGTTTATTTTTCTATGTCTTATAGTGAATTCAAAGCTAGCTTGGATTCGGGATCGTCGGAGACATCATCACACTATCCACCTATTTCTCGGTACCTATGAACTTTGGTATATTAAGTATATGGCATGTATAGGAACTTGGTCTTTTTGGTATATGTTGTTGTGAATTTGGCCATTTTTGTTGGCTTATAAATGTTGTGTTTATAATGTTGTAAATGGCTATGTAAGTTGACCTATTTGGCTTGGTTGGTAATGTATGTATATAGTTGTGCTAATGTCATTTTGTGATGTGGTTTATATTGCTTGTGGAAGGGTTGATTATCGATTATTGGTTGGATTAGCTAATGGTTGAATTGGAAATTTGGTATGTTTGTGGTTCTAGATAGATGAATGGTTGAAATGCTTGAAAATATAGATCAAATAATGCATATTTGTAAATGGTCATTTTGATGAGTTGAGAAGAGAAAGATTGGTATGAACTTAGATGACATGTTTTGGGTATTTATGTTTTGTATTGATGGGTAATGAAATGATATGGAATATGCTTGGTATGAGATTGATTTAATGCTTATTATGCCTTGAGTTGGTGCATTTGAATTGTGATGTAGGTACTTGAAATTTGGGTGGCAAAAATTGGCTTGGCAAATAGCCTATTTTTGTCCACACGGGCAGAGACACGAGCGTGTGTCTCAGCCATGTGTGACACACGATCAAGTACACGATCGTGCGTCCCCTGGTGTTGATTTTGAAATCAAGTCAGTATGCTTCACACGGCCTCACACACGGGCGTGTGAGTTGGTCGTGTGGCATAAGTCAATATACCCTACAGGTTTGGTAAGACTTAGCACACGGCCTGGCACACGAGTGTGTATGGCCATTTTTAGGGCACACGAGCGTGTGTGTTGGCCGTATGACCCAAGTCAGAGAGTTACACGGGGTCGGATATAGGCTGGGACACAGCCATGTGCTCTGATTTTGAATGTCCACACGGCCTGTGACACGGGCATGTTTGGTGGCCGTGTGAGACACACGGCCTGGCCACACGGGCGTGTGTCCCCTGTTTTGAGAAAATTTTTTAAAGTTTCATGAAAGTTTCTTAAGTTATCGGTTTAGTCCTGAACCACTCCCAATATAAGTACGGTAATGCTTTGTAACCCTATTTCGACGTTGAATACGGGTGAGGGGTGTTACAAATACACAACCCAAACTGTTGAGAGACGCATCACTGTAAACAATATATGCTACCCCAGACTCAGGCTGAATCAACATTGGGGCTTCTGTTAACCTGGTTTTCAGCTGATCAAAACTCTGTTGGCACTTATCAGACCAAACAAACTCGACATTTTTCTGTAGTAACCTAGTTATCAGTGAAGCAATGATCAAGAAATTTTTAACAAAATGACAATAGTAACCTATTAAACCCAAGAAATTTTGCACTTTACAAACATTTTTCAAAGTTTTCCAATTCACCACAGCAGAAACTTTACTCAGATCAAATCGAATCCCTTCAGCCAATACTATGTGACCCAAAACCTAACCTCGCGAAGCCAAAATTTACATGTACTGAACTTTGCATACAACTATTTTTCTCTCAAAGTCTATAACATGATTATCAAGTGGTGAGCATGCTCCGATTTTATCTTGGAATAAATCAATGTATCATTGATAAACACAACCACAAATCTATCCAAATGAGGCTGAAAAACTCAATTCATTAAATCCATAAAAATAGCAAGGGCATTAGTCAAACTAGATGGCATTACCAGAAACTCATAATGACCATAACGAGTTCTTAAAGCAATCTTTGACACATTACAATCTTTAACCCGCAACTGCTAATACTCAAATATGAGATCTATCTTCAAAAACACTGTGGCACCTTTTAATTGATCAAACAAATCATCAATACACGGTAAGGGGTACTTATTCTTTATTCTGACCATAACTGCTAATACTCAGATATGAGATCTATCTTCGAAAACACTGTGGCACCTGTTAATTGATCAAACAAATCATCAATACACGGTAAGGGGTACTTATTCTTTATTGTGACTTTGTTCAACTGTCTGTAATCTATTCACAATCTCAAAGAGCCACCTTTTTTTTTCGCAAACAACATAGGTGCACCCTAGGGAGATACACTCGGTCGAATAAACCCTTTGTATAACAACTCTTGCAACTATGCTTTCAACTCTTTTAATTTAGTTAGTGCCATGCGATACGATGATATTGATATCGGTGCAGTTTCAAGAACCAGATCAATCACAAATTCAACTTCATGGTCAGGAGGCAAACCCGATAACTCTTTAGGAAATACATCAGTAAACTCACTAATAATCGATAACTGATCTAATTTCAATCTGGATCTCTGGTGTCAAAAATGTATGCTAGAAATGCTTCATTGCATTTACGTATCAATCTCTGAATGAAAATAGCTGAAATGATTCTAACAACACTATTCGGCCCTTCAGATTCAACTGAAATCATCTCTCCTGTCTAGCATATCAAGTCAATATATTTTTATCTACAATTTACTATAGCATCAAGTAGTGATAACCAATCCATACCCAGAATAACATCAAATTCTCGAAAGGGTAGTAACATCAAATCAGTAGGGAATTAACAGCCTCTAACTTTTAGTGGATATTTACGACAATCTAAGTTAACTATCACACTCTGACCTAGCAGATTAGTAACTTGAATATCATATTTAGTTTATTCAACATGTAATTTCTTTTCCGTTACTAATGCAGTGCAAATATAAGAATGAGTTGACCTAAGGCCAATCAGTGCGTACACAGTATCATTAAAGAGATAGAATGCACCAGCAATCACATCAGGTGTAGCAGCTTCCTCTTTGGCTCAGATTACATATGTGCGAGCAAGTGCTCTAGTCTATAACCGAACAATAGTGTCCTTTACTCTCATATGAGTAGTCCCAGTAGTATTGTTCTACCCCGGATGTCTACCTTTCTGAGATATAGACATTTACTTTTCATTCTATTATTTATTTTCCTTTAACTATTTAGGACAATTTCGGAGAAAGTGATCAGTTTACCCATATCTATAACATGTCCCCGTCGCCAGATTAAGATTACGGAGTATTACAGAACAATTAAAAACATATGAACATTTTATTAATCAGTGTAATAATCATATCATGAACCATTTATACTCATGTAAAACATCCCTAAATCGAGCCCTCAGGCTCTAAAAATAACTTAGAAACAATTTGGGACCAATTTGAAATAGTTTAGAAAGTTTAGGAAAAGATGAAAATTTTACAAAATAAGGGTCACACGGCCGTGTGCCTTACACGACTAAGACACACGACCGTGTCTCAGACCGTGTAACAATTGAACTAAAGACACAAGGCTGTGTCCTAGCCTTTGTCATCACCTGTGTAACTTTTGAGTAGGGTCACACGGATGTGTCACACATCCGTGTGTCAGGCCGTGTAACTCTCTGAGTTGCCTTACACGCTTGTATGCTAGGCCGTGTGTTAGACTGTGCAACTCACTGACTTGCTCCCTAAAGAACTTATCATATGACACACGGCCATGTCGCCAGGCCGTGTCTCATAGGCTGAGTCACACGCCCGTGTCTCAGGCTGTTTGGACCAAAATGAACATTAAACAACAAGTTTACCAATTCAAGCTTACTTAGACTCTAAGTAATCCATTTACCAGCCAAAATACCTATTCAAAGTGACCTTAAACAAGCTAAAAACATGCTAAATCAACCATCTTAAGTGCCTAACCAATGTATCCTCATTGATACCACAAGTATATACAACTTTACAACAAAAAGAACTATCATTCAAAGTATTTTAAATCACACCATCTAACATTCAACCAATATGACAAACATAAGCACCTCAATCACAACATTTCAATCACACTTACCATAAACTTGCACATAAACATCATACCTCATTCACATATATCATATAAGTTGACTATTAGCACTTAAGATCATATTTTAACAATTTACATATCAAAACAATAGTAATGACATACAAGCCTATTACATGCCATATAATCCAAAATGAACATTCCAAAAACTACCGAAAATGAGTGGATAGTGTGGCTTGAATGCCGATCTGACCGTCCAACCTTCAAAGTATCTACAAGAACAGAAAATAACACAAGTAAGCTCATTGAAGCTTAATATGTTTGACGTACTAAAACAATAAATCTTACCGAAGTAATTACAACAGTTCAAATAATATAATACAACCATATGTGTTCCCTGTCAACCACAATTTCAACAATGAATTGTAAAACTCAATTCAAAACTAAAATACATGAGAAAACCATAAAAAAAAATCACTAAACAAGTTAACTTACCGAGATTTACAATATGAGAAACAACTTACGAATAAGAGTACATCGCTATTCCAACTGAAACACACTAGATGCTCATAAGAGCTAATCCATCCGAAACACACCAGATGCTTATAAGAGCCAATCCACCTGATAACACACTAATGGCATCAAAGAGCTAGTCCAGCCGAAACATACCAAAATAGGGAGTATAACACGAAAGTTCGTAACAAATGCTGAAGCTCAGCCTACTCAAGAAACATATATATATCACTTTACACCAATCTCCACTCCAATCCCCCATAAAACACCATATCTCGATTATAATTTATCCCACATTCAATTCGATCCAAGTATTGAATTTCAACAACTTTTCTCAAATAACTTTACATCATTTATAATCAAATATATCTATTATATCACATTATATCATCAAACATTTCTTATAGATGTTAAATTGCTGTACGAACTTACCTGAACTGAATTGTAGTAATTGTAGAAGTTTAAAGTCATACTTCCTTCAAGGCTTGAGATGTGATGAGATGAGTTGAAGACGATCTTCACTTCTTACTTCAAAAGGTATTCACCTACGCGTTTGAAAGAAACACGTTTATCTCACGAGAGCTTAGTAAGTATATCAAGAATTAATCAACACATATAAAATACATTCCATACACATACAAAGTTACATACTTATGTATAAACATAATTATATAATACTATCATTAATCTCTATCATCATGCACAAATTTATTTCAATAAGATCTACAATAAAATACCAATTCAATAATATACAAACCACTTACTATTGCCATTTAATGTTTACTTACCTTCTTTATTAATTTTCCCAATTGTTGACTTAATAGAACACAATAGATATATGGAAATGTTGTTAAGATGCACTAAATGTCACTATTCTTCGTACAAACAGGTGTATGTCACTTTGCACTAAAGTGCTACTACCATTTGCACCATAGTGCCGCTTCAACTTGTACTGTAGTGCCACTATCACTTGCGCACTTAGTCACTTTCCTGATGACATGCTATTTATATCCTAATAGCTCTTATTTTGTCTACAAAGGCATTTAAACTATGTCAGTTTTTTATGTTTTCTCAACAAATCGAACAAATTCAATTTTTTTTCAATTTAGTCCTTATTTAAATTAGGTCAATAATCACTAAAATTTCACTTGGCATCTATTTATTAAATAATGAACTTTTCATTTATAAACTTCATATCGATATCTATTTCACTTATCTAACTTTTACACCCTTTTTAATTTAGTCATTTTTCATCAAATTCACTACATACACACTTTCAAATTCATAATAAAAATACAATTTCGTGTTCAAATAATTTCATAGGATTAAATCATCATTTTCCTATGTAAATTTCAAGTAAAATACTAAACTAATTTGTCAAATATTCTACTTAGGGTTTGATTAAATAAGTAAAACTCTTGATATACTTACAACAAAATGCTTGAATGAACCCTTTCCTTCTTCCTTCACTCATTTGTTATATCTTTGTCTGTATCACCCATTTGATGTTCACCCTTCTTCTTCTTCTCTTCATTATCACAACACATATACAACATATAATATCAAAACAAAAATCACATGCTATTTCCATGCATTATGATGAAATAAATATGAATTCCTAAAAAAACTCCCTCATCCTTACCTTATTTACTTAAAAGCCCTAACTTTTCTTCACATTTCTTTCTTCTCCAACAATTTCTATTAATTAGCTTTGTAAGAAAATAAGTTCACTATATAGTTGTCCTCTTATTTTTACTAACAATTTATGGAGAAATTTGAAGTTTAAAGCTTGATTCTTTAATGGCTATGGACAAAAAAGACCAAAATGAAGAAGAAAGTAAAGTTTTCTTCTTTGATATGATGGTGGCATGGGAAGAAGAGAATGATTGAGATGTTTCTCCAAGTTTCTATATAAATCCATTAATTTAATAATTTCTAAAAGAAATCTATCCATAACCTTTTCACATCACTCCCTCTTGGTATAATTATGTTTCCAATCCTCCCTTTTTTTTTCCCATCCTTATTATCTACTCATTTCATATTTCTAGTTTTTACACTATAGCCCAACACTTCTCACACTTCTATAATTTAGTTCATTCCTTGAATTAATTTTCCTAAATTCAAAAGTCATTTTAATTTCTTATAACGCCTAATCACCTTCTCTACTAATATTATTAATTCTATTTTTTCCATCTCTGAAAATTTTGAACAGCGTCAACTCGAAATTGACTCTGTTCACTTCACGAGAAATGTCAAGGATGTTACAATTTTGTACACTAATTATTAGCTTTGATGTCTCATACTTTTGATATAACAACATTTACGATAAATTTTGATATATCAATTGGTGAAAATATGGTTGAAAATTTCATAAAATAATTTTAAAGCATTCTCAAAGACTAGAAAAATACTCAAAAATATGTTTTAAATGTGTTTTAATTTATCTAAATGTTTTTGAGTCAATGCCAAAATATTCTAAGGTGTTTAACATGTTTCGGTACTTTGGTAGTTAAGTCTTGAGACATAAAACTATATGTCTTAAGACATGAAAGATCGAATGCAAAAGTTAGCTTTAGAGGTTGCATGTCTAGAGATAATGGCTTGTATGTCTCAAGAAAACTATATAACAGATATTTTTCAGCCATGTCTCGAGACCTGGGTTGGATGGATAGTTTTTAAGTCAGAAATTAATACTTCCAACCGCTAGAATTCATCCTCAACGACCATAAATATCCATAAACTCATTCATTGGTATAAGTACAATCAAAGACATATCAAGACACAATAGTGAGATATTCAAGCATCAAACATAAGAGAAAAGTCTTCAAGTCCTTATTCTTTTATTTCTCTTGTAAATATCTCTAGAAACTTATTGTTAGATCTTTTATCACTCTTATTTCATTTCTTTGAGAGCTTAATTTTTGTAAACACATCCATTGTAGAAGTTCCTTTGTTTATTCTCTTTCATATCACCAATTGTAATTTGGAAGGGTTTTAGTTGAGCCACAAAAACTAAGAAGGGATCTAGTTTAGCCATAAAAAACTATGGAGAAATGTTTTATCTAAGCTTTAAGAAAAAGATAGAGCTGCAAAGGTTATAGCTTCTCCTTGAAAGGTAACCATTCTAGTAGTAAATTGGTGAAAAACTAAGGTAGTAGAGGCAGGCAATTGGGCCAGACCATTATAAATCAAAGTGTACAAACTATTCTCCCTTGTTCTTTTATTTTAGAATACTTTGTAAAAAAGTTTTAAAATACCAATTCACCCCATCTTGATATTTTTGGGCCTAGCACTAAAATAGCCCACTTTCGTGAGGAGGGTCATTGGTGCTGGCATGGAACTGCTAGTTGCTAGCAAAAATAAAAGATTTCTTTTGGCAATGTTTGAAAATTTTTGTTCCAATGAGAGGTAGGCTTGCTAATAGAGAGGTTAATATTGCTACTACTTGCCCTTAATATGGAGAGTACAAATTTTTGGATCATGTTTTAGTTTTATGTTTAGTATCCCAAGTTGTCACACCCGAAAATATTAAAGGTTTGGCATAATGAAAATTCTAAGTACTTAATTATAAAATTTTCTATTTAAGAGGTTCTAGTGTAATTACGTGAACCTTACGGGTTGTTTGGGTAAATAGTTAGATTTTAAATTCAGTTTCGTCATATTAGAACTAAGAGTTTCTGTTAGTGAGAAATATTATGACTAAAGGTATTAATAATATTGATTGACTTGGGAGTAAGGGAAGTGATGATGGAAAGACTATATATAGGAAAGATTCTTCATTCTAATATTCATTTTTTTGTTTTTTTTTTATCTTATTCTTCTCTGGTTCATTTTGTAAGATATGAAAACTAAGAAACAGGTTGCATAAAAGGAAGAATCTAAGGTGTTAGCATAAATATTTGAGAACTTAGCAATCTGGTAATCCTTCTAACTCTTACATACCTTTTGATTTAAGAAAAATGAAAGAAATTCAAGGGATTTCGACGTAATTTATTTTGAACTATGATGTTTAAGTCGTAGATATCATTTATAACTTTTCTACATGCATATGGATTTATTTTTCTTACATATGTATATCTTTGTTTTGATCTATATGATTGTTATATTTAGCCAACTAAGAAAGAGGAGGTCCAAGTGATAAAGGGAAGGCTAAGCAAGTGTGAGCTGTGTTAACTCAGGCATTTTGTTAGTTAGTTTCTAAACTCAAACTCTCTGCGGTAGTTACATATATATATATATATATATATATATCGGTATTGTGTTATCATGTTTGGTTGACTTTATGTTTTGCTAATGGTGAGTTGAATCATCGTGGATGGGTTATATAAAGTATTGTTTTAAGTTGCATGTTCGATTATGCTTTTCAGTTCATTGTTGATAAACTTTCACTGGGAAAAATTGTAACACCCCTCACTCATATTCAACACTGGATTGGGTTACGGAGCATTACCGGACTTACAAAACAATTAAACATCCATTTAGCATACATAACATCATTTCATACATTCATCATTTAAACTCAATCAATTTGTCCCTAATACGAGCCTACGAGGCCCTAAACATGCACTAGGATTGGTTCGGGACTAAACCGATAACTTTTAAAACATTTGAAACACATAGAAAATTTTTCTCAAAACAGGGGACACACGCCCGTGTGGCCAGGCCGTGTGTCTCACACGGCTACCAGACATGCCCGTGTCATAGGCCGTGTGGACATTCGGAATGGGAGCACATGGTCGTGTCCCAGCCCGTGTCCTACCCCATGTAACTCTCTAACTTGGGTCACACGACTAGTGTGGCTAGCCCTTGTGCCCTAAAAATGGCCATACACGCCCATGTGTCAGGCCGTGTGCTAGGTAGTGCCAATCCTATAAGATATACTGATTTATGCCACACGGCCAAGTCACACGCCCGTGTGTGAGGTCGTGTGGAGCACACTGACTTGATATTTATTTCATCACCTGGGGACACACAGTTGTGTAACATGACCGTGTGTCACACTCGACCGAGACGCATGCCCGTGTCTCTACCTGTGTGGACAAAAATAGGCTATTTGCAAAGCCATTTTGCCACCCAATTTATACATACCTGCACAAGCATAATTTGCAACATTATATAACTCAATAGGCAGCCAATCCACAACATCTCATACATATATTATACCAATTTCAATCATGCTTTATCAGCTTACTTCAATAACATAATTCATACACTTCATAAATTCAATATTCAAACCATATGACAACCGAACATGGTATTCAAATACCTAAATTATAATCAAGTATTTTCTATTCATATACCTATCACACATCAAGACAACATTTGCATATTTCTATTCCATCTTCTACTTGCCAAAACATACTAGATTTGAATACATATATGCAACCAAAGCATTATACCAAGTTATGCCAAATCACATGGCTTTATCTTATACCACAACATATACCAAAATCACTAGCTCAAGTAACCATAACTATCATCCTTATAACTAGCCTATACATGTCATATTTACATATATCCAAGTTCAAAGGTACCAATCAGCAACTAGATAGTGTGATGCGCATCTCTGACTTTATCCAAATCGAGCGAGCTATCGAACCTCTATAAAACACGAAAAAGAAACAGAGTAAGCTTTATAGCTTAGTAAGCCTATATAATTCAGAATTTAACTTACCATTTATATATAATCAAACAATTAAACAAAGTATATCAAATTCACTTGCCAAATGCCTATACACAAACATTCATCAATATGTTAGTCTCATAAGTACATATAATCAACCTTTATCTCAATTTCATACATCAATGTATTAAACCATACCAAATTCATGTAACGTGTATAACATATGTAACAATTCATCCTCATTCATATAATCGAGAATCCATTTATATAACCAGTAATCTATCCATATAACCATTAGCAGAGTTATGCCTGTTGAACCTATTAGAATATCGATAGATACACGAGTGATACACACTAAGTGTATTAATTGGTAATCCGTCAATTCATCATCGTATTCACTCTTTCAAGCTATGATCAGTAAGCTCCTCCTGAGCTGATGAACAGTAAGCTCTATCGAGCTGAAAATAGTAAGCTCTGACGAGCTAAGAATAGTAAGCTCTTACTAGTTGATATATCGGTAAGCTCATACGAGCTGCGGTGAGTTTGTAACACATGCAGGATCTTGACCTAAATAGTAACCCTAGTAACATGTCACTCGTATCCTACGAATTTCTACGGTTCAAACAGGGCTCGGTAACCATCAGACTATATCAATAAGGTATTCGAATTTCAAGTAGATCATTTACTCAATTACATACATTCATTTCAAATAATTACAAGTATTTAAAAGTTTGATTCTAATTATATGAACTTACCTCGTATCACTTGGATAACAAATATCGGCTAATCATCAAGCTTTTCTTTTCCCCGAGCTAGATTCAATCCTTGCTTATCTTGATCTATATATATTTCAAACACATTCAGTATCTGATCTATTCAATTTAACCTTTAATTCATATTTTGGCAAATTTATACATTTTCCCCTAATGTTTCACACTTTTACAATTTAGTCTCTATCACATAAAATTGCAAATTCATGCAATTAATCATAAACCCATGCTTAGTCGAATTTTGATGGAGTCCCTAGTAGCCCATATATTTTATTTATTCATACTTTTGCCCACATAATTTTACATTTTCACAAATTAATCCATTTTTGACATTTTTGTCAAAAATCACTTTACAAAACTAGTAAATCTATCAATAAACTGTCATAATCTGTCATCAACATCAAATTACTCAAGCATTCAACAATGGAAACATGATAAATCTTTAATAGTTTCGAAATTTAAGGTACAGGCTAGCTAGAATATGAAGCAACGATATCAAAAACATAAAAATCATTAAAAACGGATCAAAATACATACCTAATTGCTTTAATTTTGCTTAGTCGAACGAAGAACCCTATTTTCTTCTTGTTCTTCTTTAATTTTCGGTTATAAGATGATAATGGGAACCTTTAATTAACTTTGTTTTATTTATTTTATGTTTAATAATCAAATTACATATTAACCTTTAATAATAAACCATTTAAAACACCTAAAATGTGTCCATATAAGTCCACTAAAGTTTCAAATGGTTTAATACCTCTTAAGGCCTCCATATTTAAAAACCAAAGCTATTTGAAACCTTTAACTAATAAAACACTAATTTTGCATTTTATACGATTAAGTCTTTTTTACCGAATTAAGCATTCAAATGATAAAATTATTTCACGAAATTTTCACACTAACATAATATCATACTGTAGACATTAAAATAATAATAAAATAAATATTTTGACCTCAAATTTGGGGTCCCAAAATCGCTATTCCGATTTGACTAAAAATAGGCAGTTACAAAAATAATTATTGAGGAAGTTGGCATTGTCATGGTTCGCTAGATGTCATGTTTGGTATAATATGTTGTGTTATACATAAAATGATCAGTTGAATGATTGTGATATGCTTTCCATAATTATGAATGATATGCAGAGTGTGGAGGGTTGTTTTGACGGATGAAAGATGAAGAAATGTCACATTGTGCACTCTGTGCCACGTGTTACCTAGCTTTGCAGAGGTTTGGATGGATAGTATGGAGAATGTATATGCATGGTTTTCGGCTTTGTGGAGGTTCGGTTGAATTGCATGAAGATATATCACAAATTAAAATGATAACCCAATGTGGGTTTTATGTACATATGAGACTCTACGAAGCCTAAGGCTTTAAGCCTCACATGTGTAAGTAAGTCCATAGTCATGGCATATGAAAGTTATGAAAGATATGAAAGCCCGCTAGATTTAACTGATAAGTTTTATGTTAAAGTTATATGTGAGATTTCGCCAAACGAAGTCTGTGACAAAGTTCACTTGTATGAATCCACTATGATTGTGAAGTTCTTCTATGAATCCACATGTTTAAATCTTCTTTATCTATGAAGTTTCTTCTATGAATTCGCATGAATAGACTGTTATATTTATGAATCTTTTTATATGAGCATGCATGTTTGAGTCGGCCATATTGTAAATCTTCTTTTATGAATTCGCATTTATGAGCTGCTATATTCATTAATCTTCTTCTATGAGTTCATGTGTATGAGTTTACATTTAGAATCCATATTAAAGAGTCCATAGGATTGTCTACCAAGTTAATCCGAAATGACTCTCTCTCTATTTGGTGGGTTTATATTAAGATTTTACGCAACAAGTCTGTATAAAGAGACTATATGCCTCACGATCTTTCACAGGGGGAATTCTCATGCATATTGTATCACACCACTACGTGATTCATGCTCAAATATAAGCTCTGGAATATGATCTCACAAGTTTTAGCTAAGCAAGATTTGTGGCGAATCCTAAAAATTAAAGTAACTTATTTTAGAACTCACTAAGTTCTTTATGAACTTACCATATTTCTTTTTCTCATTTCAGGTAACTTCAAATTGTTGTTCGTGGGGAATTAATGAACTAAGCCAAAACCTCCAAAGCCTTATGTGAGCATGACATCCATCATTTTATAACTTGTGTAGATATCAGGGCATCACGTGGTTTAAATTTTTTTTGTGCTTATATAAGAACTTTTCAAATCTAGTTCAAAATGTAATTAAATTCACGAAATTAATGATAAATTTTATGAGAAAGAGGTTTCATATTTTATGTTTTAACAGTAAAACCCTATAGATTTATTTATTAATTATTAAATTACTATAGCTTACTTTAAATGTTTTAAGACTACTATTGCTTAGCTCAAGTGGTCGCATTCGATTATAAGTTTGAGGTTCCTTTAAATGTTGTGATGTTTCTTAGGTGTAAAAGATAAGTTTGTTAGCTTAAATACAATTCGTACGAGTTTATATTTTGTTTTGTTTTAGGCTGCGTTTGTTTAGGGGTAAAAGCTTTTACAGAAAAGCTTTTCAGCCTTTTCTAATGTTTGTTTGGCTGAAAATAGTTTTCCATAGTAAAACCTTTTACAAAACACAGGAAAAGAAGCGTTGATTTTAGTAAAATGTCTTACAGATTTTATTTTGGTAAGACATTTTCCAAAGATTTTCCCTTCCCCAGTAAACTTAACCTGAAGCCTTTTCCCCTTCCTTTTCCCTTTCCCTCTCCCTCTCCCCCATCCTTTGCACCCTGATCAACTACTTGTCGTCAAACAAACGGACCTCTAATGAACCCGTATAATGAGACCCAGACCTTCAACCCAAAACCCTATCAACAGAAGAAAGTTTGCTCATTCAGGATCCCACCCTCCACCCAAATCTGACCCTGGGCTTGACTAGTCAGTCCTTTTGAAACCCACATCACCTTCCTCTCTTGAATGGCCAGAACCAAAGTCTAAACTAGACCCTAGGGTCAGACCTATTTCAATTGAAGGCTAAGCCAGGTTTGCCAACATGCAAATGCAAAACAAGGTTCTTGACAGTTGCAAAGAGTTTTTCAAGAACAGGGTTCGTGATGAAGAAAACGATGATGGTGATGATGATGATGATTTTGATGAATAAGAAAAAGAAAAGAATGAAGTAGACATGTTTTTTATGAGAATTTTTGTGAGTAACAGTGAGTTGAGAGGCTACTATAAGGAGAATCATGAGAAAGGTGAGTTCTTTTGCTTGGTTTGTAGTGGGATTGGTGAAAATTGTATCAATCATAAAGCTGTATGAGCATTAGATGCAAGGTATAGATTGTTTGAATTGAGTAATTTGTAGAATTTACATTGATGATTATTGGTTATATGAACTTCTATGAATGGTAAGGTTTGTAGTGTTAAGGATTTATGTTGAATTGATGGTCTGTGAGGTGAGTGAATTTTTTCCCTTACTATTTGCTTAATTAGTGAGGAATTTTGTATAATGAGTTTAGGAATTGGATGTATAGTGAAATAAGGAATTGTATCCTAATGGTGTTAAGTGCAGAACACTTTACAAGGAGAAGGTTCCAATAAAAATGTAGAAAATCTTAAAACTGGAAATTCAAGTGGCAAAGTCCAGAAAGATGCCTCTGATTCTCTGGTGAGAGTTCATCTCTTTACTTTTTTTGTTAGTGCTTTTATGGACCATTTGTAATGTTGTGATGGTAGTGATCACTGCATGATGTGAAGTAATAATAGTTGTTATAGCATTGTAGGTGTGGGGTTGGCATTTCATGGAATTTTGAGTAGGATTATTATGTATGTCAGATATGCAAACTTTTGATGTTTCAAAAATCAGTTAACAAATTACTTAAATACAAAAGGTAACACTTACCAATATTCCCTTGCCGCTATACTTAGTACCATTGTCTTTATTTCATTCCTAAGAGCACTATAATTCTTCTTCTTAATGTTCTATAAGTATTCAATCTCATGATGTATTTAGAGAAAGAACAATATATGATTTGAGGATATGCCAATGGTTGTCAAAAAGCCTAGAGTTTCTCCTAGAATATTCGGTCAAAGCATGCTTTTATTTGATTTTATCCATCTTGTGGCTTTTTTCAAATGTTTCTTATCTTGACATTGTTTGTGCATTAGCTAATTTTGGTTTTGTCAAGTTCAAGGGTTCGTTTACGTTCAATGCTGCAAGATAAGGGGGATGATTTAAATGTTATTTCGGATAGTGTAGAGTTCGTGAATGCTGATGGCAATGGATTAGTTAAAAAAGAGGTTTCTAGTAATGATCACAGTAATGGTGAATTGATGGCCTGTAACATGAGTAATGTGCATGTAGGACTATTTGTTTTATCATTTTTGGAATCTTTAGTAAACATGGATATCTTGTTGTTTTTGTGAGTTGTAGAATTCCTTAGAGGAAGAGGATGCCAACGAAAATGTTGAAAGTCTTGAGATTTCAGATGGTGAACCAAAATTTATGGTCCAAAAGTAATGTTTGATCCAAGTCCAACAGTGGCTTTCAATGTATTTGATTGGAAAGGGGAAAGGATTAATCCTGTATTAGTGCAAAAACTGACTAATAGGAACAATATTTCATTGTGCATTGGGTGTGTACAACACATTTAGTTCAGTGTTAAACATGAAGAAATGAAGGAAAAAGATGAGTTTCAGACTGGGATAGATGTTACAGCTACAATTGGGTTCCTCACTAGTTTTGAAGACATTTATAGGCTTTGGGTATTTGTTTCAAGGTTATTGGATGCTGATTCTTTAGAGAAAGAGAAATGGAGATATAAAACTATTAATCAAAAAACAATTGAAATTTAGTCCAAGAACTTGTTAATTCTTTCATTCTTTGTATATTATTGTCTGGTATGAACTTTATTTGTATATTATTGTCTGGTATGAACTTTAGTCCAAAAATTATGATTTGGTATCAAAATTTGTAATATTAATTGTGGTTTGGAAGTTAATTTATTATTATTCAATCTTTATTTTTTTAATTTTTTTATAACACAATTAGGAATCATCTATTTGCTTTGGTTGTTTTCAATTTATGATTATTAATATATTTAATTTAATGTATTTATTTATAAATAAATCATTGCAATATATGAAAAAACAATGTACAATATAATTTTTAATATTTAAAATAATAAACTCGGGATGAAAAAATAATAAATCTGAAATGTATATTTATTTCATTTAAAACAGTTTTTATAAAATATTTTCAGAAAATTTTCCAAACGCCAGAAAATATTTTATAGAGATCTATCCAAATATTAGAAAATATTAACTTTTTCAGAAAAGTAAGTCATTTTTCAGAAATTATTTTTCGAAAACTATTTTCAGTCAAACAAACGGACCCTTAATAAATATGTGTTTTTATATTAAAAATAAATTATATTTTATTAAATTATAGGAGATGGGCTAGGACTTAACATGGTATACAAACGTCACTTCTTAACCACTTGATTAGTATCGGGGCTTTTTTTATAAAAATAACCTAAAAAAATTAATTAATTATCAAAATGACCTATTTTTTTAATTAAACACAAAAATGACCTAAAATCTACAGTAAAAGTTGGTGGAGCTAAAGAGTTTGGCTCCACCAACATGCCACGTTAGCAACCAGGGAAAAAAATAATTTTTTGGTGGAGTCATGTAGAATGGCGCCACCTGTATAAATACTAGATAAATACTATAATTTTTGAAAATATGGGAGACTTTAAAAAAATTCTCATTTTCTAGTGGAGTCATTTCATTTGGCGCCATCAGATTGCCTGACACCCTTTTACTTTCTTTTTTTTATTTTTTTTAACTTTTATCCCTTTTTTCTTTTTTTACTTTTTTTAACTTTTGTCCTTCTTTCTATTTTTTTTTTAATTTTTTCTCTATCCTTATATATTTTATTTATTTTTTATTATTAATTTTAAAAATTTCAGAATTTATATTTGAAATGTTTTATAATATATATATTTTTAAATTTTAAATATATATTTTTGAAATTATTTTTAAAAGTTTAAATATATATTTTTAAATATTAAATGTATTTTTTTAATAATATAAAATATTTAAATATTTTAAAGATATGACCTTTCAAATTTATTATTAGTTTTATAATATTTTAAATATTTTTTAATTTGTTTTATAATATTTTAAATTATGATCTTTTAATTATTTTTAAAGATATTCAAACTTTTTTTTAAAATTCTATTTAAAAGTTAAAAAATAATATTTTATTTAAAAAAGTGAAATTTGAATTAATTAGAAAAAAATAAAAAAATTAGTTAAAAAAGATTTATTTATTAAAAATATATATTAAAAATTAAAAATTAAAAATATATATTATAATTGGTCACATCATGTGACTAGTCATAAACTTAAATATTAATAAAAAAGAAGGGATGAATGTTATATAAGGGGGTTTGGTCCCCCTTCAAAAGAAAGAAAAGAGGAAAAAAAAGTAAGCTACTTAAAATTTTTATTTTGTTTTTTTATATTTTATAGTTATTGTAATACAATAATTAATTGTATTGTATTTATGTCTTTTTTATATTATGCAGATACCAAAATGTCTTCTGCAGTAAATACGGATCACACTTCATCGAGGATCAACGAAATGGTAAAATTAATTATAAATTAAATAAAAAAATCATCTTAGTTTCTCTTTTTTTCTTACTAAGCACTACTTTGCTCAACGTGTTTTGATTGCATGAAACTGATTCATTTTTAACTATTTTCTTGCATGAAATTAATCTCTACGTGTTAGTTATAATTTTTTAATTTTAGTACACATTCATAAATTTATATACTTAATATATATTTTTAATAGGTAAAGACAAAAAAAGATTTTCTTAATATATTTAAAATTTTAAAAAACATAAGAAAATTAAATATATTAAAAAATATTAAGTATAACCAATTTTAAAATTTTAATATATTTAATATATTTTTAAAAATTAAATATATTAAAAAAAGTTAAGTATAACCAATTTTAAAATTTTAATATATTCAATATATTTTTTTAAAAATACATTTTAAAATGTTAATATATTTAATATATTTTTTAATAGGAAAAGAGAAAAAAAATTAATATATTTGAAATTTTAAAAAACTTAAAAAAATTAAATATATTAAAATTTTAAATATGTTAAAAGAAAATGTTGAGTATAAAATATACTTAAAATATTAAAATATATTAATATATTATTACTTATTTAATTTAAATATATTAAAATTTTTAGGTTAATTTTATAAAAAAGCCTACTTTTTGTAGTTATATAGTTGCCTTTAGTTTTAATGCTTAACTATGATTAGGACATAATAATCACATTTGATTTCTACGTGTTATTATTAATATTTTATGACAAATCTTCATTCTATTATTAATATATTATTAATATATTATTAACATATTAATATTTAATTTAACTTAAATAAAAAATACTTAAAATAGCTACGTTGGTATAGTATAAGTGTGATGTTTTTGTTTTCTGAACCTTTCAATTTTAGTCTTCAATATGTAATTTTATGTTTAAATTATATAGATAATTGATCTATCATATTTTTATAAAAAATTTACCATATAGGATGGGTATCGGGTTTTGAGGTCGCGGTTTCATTTTCCCAAGTACGATCCGGACGAGCGGATCATGCCATACTTATAGTTGGCGGGATTTTGGGATGTCGCATTGATCTAAAGGTTTGACCTGAGGGCGAACTTAATATCCGTCTTGGTTGAGCGGTGGTGTATAGAGACCCACACCTTCATTATGCCGTGTAGGGAATGCACTATCACATTGAAAGACGTCGCAATGCAACTTGAGTTATAAGTTGGCGGTGCTGTGGTCACGGGTCGAAGCAAAGTGTTGGAACCTTCAGTACTATGCCACAGATTGCTTGGACGGTCCTCTAATGATGGGGAATAGAATTTCACATGCTTGACATTGGCATGGTTGAGAGCAAATTTTAAGGACTTATCGAGCACTGCCACTGAGTACAAGGTGATGTGTACTGCTCGAGCCTATATTATGCAGCTGATCGGGGGGATACTTATGCCGAACAACATGTCTAATAGGGTCCACTTAAAGTATTTGACTCTATTGGAGGATTTTTCTCGTGCCAGTAGTTATAGCTGGGGATCGGCAATGTTGGCCGCATTGTACTATGAGCTTTGCCAAGCAACAAAACATGGGGTTAGTGACATGGCTGGTTGTCTGGGTCTGCTACAGTCTTAGGCTTTATATAGGATGCCATTTCTAGTGGCTGTTAGGCACCAACCATATTCGTGGCCACTTATAAATAGGTAAAAACAAAATTATACTTAACATTTAATGACTCATAAGTGTGGATAATTTTTCTAAAGTTTAACTACTAACGTGTTTGTTTCAATTTCAGATGGGCCACGTCTCTGGAAATTGGTGCTAGCCAAACCTTAATCATTTACCGCTAAATGATAGAGGCGCACGCCGAAGAGAAAGTAATATATATTTATATGGTTTAAGTAACGTTGATTTAACTTATCCACTTGCAGTATGTGATGTGACTTGACTCATTATGTTATATTATACAGTTCTTGTGGATGTTGTATTCTGTACTGAACATTGCAACCCTTATTCCTCAATGGGTTCACGCTGAAGCCCATATGTGGTGCATTAACACGCCAGTGCTCAACTTTTTAACCACTGAATGGTACAACGGTGATCAAGTTATGTAACAATTTGGGTGTAGACAATTTGTGTCGGTCGAGCCACAATAATTTGCTGATGTCCACGGTAAGACCTGAGGGGAAAACATACAACAGATTGGAGTGTGGAGCACCAATCTTATGTAGCACTATAGAATGCCCGGTACGACAGGCGACTTAAGATGCACTCCTACATGTTTGACTTTAGTCCCTCGACTGAATACATGTAGTGGTACATGACTCGATGGCCTATTTATTTATATGGTGGACAACTTATGATAGTACCAGGTCACGGCTACAGACGTGGAAATCAACCTATGGGGGAGCTAAAGGATTAAAATATGGCGGAGCTCAACTCAGAGGCCCAATCTTTAAACACATCGGACCAATGGTTTGACACTTTTTGTGATGAGTCGCAGAGCAGTTCATATCACTTGGACATTGGCGGTTCAAGTTCATATCACCCGGACATGGGCGGTTCGAGTTCATTTCACCCAGAGCAACCACCAATATCATTTGATATGTTTGGTAATAACATGTACTCCACCCCGCCTTAGGCCATGTTCGATCCAGCTACCGATCCTCCTAATATGTATAGTACTCCCCAACGTCTACCCCGTCAATGAAGGCCCGTAAACCGCTATACCCGAATAACGATAACACTCTCGGTTCTTTCCAATTTTGAGTTATATAAATTTCAAGTGTTATGTAATATTTGTTGTATTGGTTTAAGGTTCCACAACTTATATTAGTCTTTTTTTTTGTATAATTTATAATATCTTTTAAAGTATTTAAAGTTGCAACTGTTAATTTTAGATAAAAGCTTAACACTAAATAATACAAACTTTATTTCTAAAAGATCATAAAATGCAAACATCAAGTACAACATTTAATTTCTTTCATACCGTGAAGATTGATCAGTGTAGACGTTTCTATGGGGGCATTTGCTCCGATTATTGCCAATTTTCTACATATGGTGCAATGCATTGGATCGACTTATTCTCTTATATCCATGTCGTTCCAAATCCTCATTGTTGTCGGTCTACCTTTGACTTTCCTACGTAGTGACCGATCTGAAAACATCTCAAACGCAAGCGGTTGCACTTCCCATGTTGATACATCCCTTAATACGGGGAACTCGTTATCCCAAATACGCAACGTACATTCAAGAGTTTATACATTGTCGATATATTGTTCGACATTCAAACTGTAGGTAGTACACGCTGCAACCACATGTGCACACGGATACCGTAGTGTTTGGAACATCCCGCACTCACACCTCTTATTTCAAATATCAACTCCGTAGGACTGTGGCGGGATCCCCGACCGACGACCGATATACTCTGTCACTCGAAAAGTTTCCAAATTTCGGGAATATAGTTCTGCATTCATCGACCTAGACCTTTGAGTGTTCTCTTTCATAGCATCCCTAATTTTCTTGACATGCACGTATCCTGCCTCTAACTGCTTTGCTTGTTTCAACCCCATTTTTGGCATTAAAGTTGCTAGCCTATAAAATGTGGCTAAAAAAATGCTGAAATTGGTAAGTGACGTGTACGCCTTAAGACAGAGTTAATGGCCTCAACGAGGTTAGTTGTCATTTGACCATACTGGTACCCCTCGTCAAAACATTGAGTTTATTGCCACGGCTCCATGCTACCCAACCACTATCTGAGAGAAGGACTGGACCCCGCCATATTCTGATAAAATACATTACCATCCAAATTAGGAAATGGACTCGAAATAATTAAATACCCATGTTCACAATTCTTTTGTGCCAGTCTTTGTTCTTATACTCATTGTGGAAGTTGACAACGATGTGATGAATACAATAGACAGACCTCCATGGAACTTCAGATTGTCGAATTGCAGCAACAAGACCTTTCAATCTGTTGGAGATAATGCAAATGTTGTCTTGCCTAACAACATGTCTTTGCAAGTTTCGAATGAAATACGTCCACAATTTGGAGTTTTCAGACTCCACGATGTCAAAAGAGATCAGTAGTACATTTCTGTTACCGTCTTGTTCAACCGCAATTAGAAGTATCTGCGTGTATTTTCCATAAAGCCATATTTCATCAACTTGCACTAGCGGTTTACAGTGGGGAATGCCCTAACACATGGATCGAAAGTCCAAAACAGTCGACGGAAAACTCTTCTCCTTAGTTCCAATTGTCCATTAGGGCCTCTATAAGGCAATGTTTGCAAGTCCATGACAGTTCTTGGGATGTACTCCACCATCGCTGAAATCCAACCCTGAAGTTCATTGTATGACTCATCCCAGTCGCCGTACAATTGTTGCATAGCCATTTGTTTCGCCCACTACGCTTTCCTGTACGACACTATGTACTGAAATCAAGCTTGTATGTCTGCAATCAATGTTGACATAGGAATGATTGGGCTATCTTTCACTAGTGGCATGATGCAGTTGCAAATACTTTTGGTATCCAATTTCCGGTGGTCTTGAGACATACGTGCGACAGTACATGTATGACGCCCTTCTAATTTTCGTATTTGCCACTGTTGAATCATCTGTATAAATACATCTCGAACTCGCCAACCACACCCATCGCCGGCTCTCCAACATTCCCCAACATATAATGTCGGTGTAGATTTGACAACCTTGTAATCAATCGACAACTTCATGCTGTATTGTTTGATGGCAAACACACAGTCTGCCTTGTTCTCGAACTGTTGCCCAACGAACAACTCCTCAAATTATGAATTTATCACCAATCTATGAGTGGGTACTATATCAGCGTACTCAGGAAACTCGGATGCATGCGATGGATCTGGATCTACGTTTAACATGTCGCCCCCAAGTTCATTTCGTAAAATAATTCCATGACTCGGGTTATTGAATGAAAGGCCGTGAACATCTTCAACCTTTTGCGGGCCTTCATTATTGATATCGTCCGGAACCTCATCAACATTGGGGTCACTAAAATCTTCAACGTCTTGATCAGAATCTTCACCATTATTGGTTATTTCTCTGACATTTGCCTCTATGCTTATTATCACCTCCGGATGTATTTGTAGACGGGGACCGATGGTAGGGTTGTTATACGAACTTCCACCATAATTAGGATTTTTGGGTATCTGCGATGTCCCTTCACATTCTAATTGGTCTGTCCATCCAACATTAAGATTAAAGTCAAATTCGTGATGTTGACTTATTGGACTAACATTCTCTGTAACGACCTAAAATTTACGGGTACCAAAAATTTAAATTTTCGGGTCATTATTTCCGCAAAATAAATTCGTAAATATTTACTAGAAATATTTACGAAGTTAGTAGTGTGGATAATTAGATTTTGGTTAAGTAAATTAGTTTGAATTAAGGTTAATTAGGTATAAGGATTAGATTAAATATAGGGTAAAAGTTTAATTATAGAGTAAAGAAAAGTGAAGAGACTAGATTAGTAAATAAACCAAAAAGGGGACAAATGTGTGGCATAGATTAATACATATGTAATAATTGTATTTATACAAATGAAAAATATATATGTATTTACTTATATTTTAAGTATAAGATATTTAATATATATAATATATAATATGTTATTATAATAATATAATATAATAGTTAAAAATAAATAAAAGCAACAAAATTTAAAAGAAAGAATAGAGAATGGAAACGAAATAAAAAGGAAAGAAAGGGAAAGAAAAAGAAAAGAGGAAATTGAGGTTTAAGGATTTAAAGCTTCAAGTGCTAACGTAGCACCGGAAACGTCATCAAAGAAGGAAAAAGAGAAAGTGAGTGAAGATAACGAGTAAACTCGAGAACTACGGGTTATATTTCTATAACCAAACTTAATAGTTATTTTGATACCTATGGTTGAAATTATGCATGGCTATTGAAATTAAGGTAAGTATTGATATTGTAGTTTGTGTTGACTTATGAATAATTGAATTGAAATGTATATTGATTGTTGATGATGAATTAAAAAAAAAGTGAACCGAAAACCCTATTAATAGTGTCGGGCTAGTTGGATATAGTTGACATGTCATAGAATTGGAAGTGTTCAGGGATATGCTGACTTTGTGTCGATGAGACACTATAAGTGTCGCTTTACTGTTACTATTCCGGACTTGTTCTAAAGAGGTACTCCGTACTTGACTGTTACTGTTCTGGATTTGTTTCGATGAGGTACTTTGTGTATTGCTATCAAGCATCGTTGTCATCCATCATTACCATTACGATGTATTCGGCCGATCGATGAAACACTGTATAATATCCCGGTGTGTGGGTTGGATCCACGTATCTATCCAGGTCCGAGTTATGTTAATAGGGGTAAACTACTGTAGTGAATACAGAAATATACTATTGTTACTGTATGTTCTTATTGAATATGAACTTATTGATAAGTGTTACTGTGATATAAGATAATTGAATAATAATTTATAAAGTTCTTGTTGTTAGAACTTATAGCTATATTTTAAATGCATGTTAAGTATTGGTTTATAGAAATACCACTAAGTGTATACTCAGCGTATGGTTTGTTTCTGTGCGCAGGTTAGGTACAAAGTGACTAATATCTCAGCATCCAAGCCAACTCCCGAACTCAAATACTTGGTGATGTATCTTATCCTTAGGAATGGCATATACCTAGGTTATTTTGATGTTATTTTGAATATAAGAGAAGTTAGTGAGGAATGTTAATAGTTAGTTAATAGATGTAAAGTGAATGATATAACATGGTTCATTTTGAATTAATTTGAACAGTTCTTAAGTATAAATTTGAAGTTGTTTTATTTAAGGGTTGATAATATACTAATGTTGAATTGTTATACTAGTATAATAAATGTGTATTAGATATGTTTAAATCATGTTTAGGACTGGTTGAAATATTGTATTTAAATTTCTTGTTATTCAAGGTTTGTAGGGTTGGTAAACTTGAACTATAAAGTTTATTTTGAGTCCACACGGCTTGTCACACGGGCGTGTGATCAGACCGTGTGAGACACATGGCTTGCACATGGGTAAGTTGATAGGGCATGTGTCCCCTGCATCCTTAAATGTGAAGTCAGAATAGTACACGGGCAAAAGACACGGCCGTGTGTCTTGGCCGTGTGAAGGACACGGGTATTAAGCATGGTCGTGTGTCAAAATAAGGTGAAAATGGCCTAAAAATGGTGAAAAATCAGATTACCACACGATTTAGTCACATGGGTGTGTGCCCAGGCCGTGTGCTCCTCTGTTACTTAAGAATTTACAAGTTAGATCTGCCCACGGGCTGGCCACATGGGTGTGTGCCCCTATCTTCAAGTTAAAATTTTCAAAGTTGCCGGTTTAGTTTCGAACCACTTCCAAAGCATATATTGGGCCCCGTAGGCCCATATTAGAGATTTTATGATGAAATATGAAAAGATTTGATTTAAAATGAAAATTTATGACTCGGTTTTGTATAAATGCTAGTGTATAAGTCTGGTAATGCCTCGTAACCCTATTCCAGTGACGGTTTGGGGTTAGGGGGTGTTACATTCTCAATAGGCTCTAAGTCTGCTAACTCGGCAAAAAAGTTCAACTGGTTGGAGGTTCTCACTCCCAGTCGACCACCATATTTTCATTATAGTGCCTAAGTCATCATCATCTAACAACTGTATCTCACAAAATTTGAACGGATCTGTAGAGACTAGAAACTTGTAAAATAATTTGGACATCGCCCTTCCACAACGGATAGTTATTTTTGCACTGATCTTCCTTTTCATTTCTGTTAGTTTCACATTTTTTTGAATCGCAAAACTACTCTTTGCCGACCTTGAAATATACAACCAACATCACCTTCTATAATTTCACCATAAAAAAGAATATACACCAAAAACACCTCATTATTCATCTTGAATAGATTTTTTGAACTCTATTAGTGAACACAACAATTTCACCATTTTATATATTGTAGAGAACCAAGAGGTGGAGCCATAAAGAATGACTCCACCAAAATAAAATATTAAATATTAAATATTTATATTAAAAGAATATAAAAAAGTACACTATAAAGTGATAGAGCTATTCTAAATGGCTCTACCAAATAAAATATTAATTTTTAAAATTTTAAATTTAACTTAAAAATATATTTAAAATATTATAAAATAAATAATAAATTTGAAAGGTCATATATATTTTAAATAATTTAAAAATCATAATTTAAAATATTATAAAATAAATTTAAAAAATATTTAAAATTTAAAATATACATAAAAAATATTATAAAACTAATAATAAATTTAAAATGTCATATCTTTAAAATATTTAAATATTTTATATTATTAAAAAATATATTTAATATTTAAACAATAATATTTAATATTTAAAAAAATATATTATAAAATATTTTAAATATACATTTCAAATTTTTTTAAAATTAATAATAAATAAATAAATAAAATAAAATAAGGATAAAGACAAAATTAAAAAAAAGTAAAAAAAAAAAATAGGCAAAAGTTAAAAAAAAGTAAAAAAAAAAAAAGAGTAAAAGGGTGTTAGTGAATCTGGTGATGCCAAATGAAATAATTCCACCAGAATTTTTTCCGCACGTTGGTGGAGCTAAAAAAAACTTTTTATTTTTGTGTTTAATTAAAAAAATAGATTATTTTAATAATTAATTAAACTTTTTAAATTATTTTTATAAAAAAGGCCTCGTATCAGTTATTTTATTTAAATTAGTAGATAAGTGTAGATTTTTAAAAATTAGGTTTGCTTTTTATTTGAATTGTTATATTAGTATGGATAAGTGTAGATGTATTTCATTATTGTTTGATTCTATAATCCAATATTTGATCTTCCGGTGACCCCTTTCACTTCAGTTTCTCATGGGGTCGACATAAAATCAGTAAAACAAGCAAAAAAGGAAATAAACCCTAAATTCTCATTCACTCACTCGGTTACTATTAGGTAAGAATCTGAAAAACCCTAGAACAAGTAACCTTTCTGAATTTATCTGGTTCCAAGTTGTTTTCAAACTTGTCGGATAATGGCGAACTCCGATCCCGAAGGGGTTGACGGCGTACGGATGACATGGAACGTCTGGCCTCGCACCAAGCTTGAAGCCAGCAAGTGCGTCATTCCCTTGGCCGCTTCCATCGCTCCGATCCGCCCTCACTCGGACATTCCTACTCTCCCTTACGCTCCTCTCCGCTGCCGTACATGTTCCGCTGTCCTCAACGCCTATTCGCGCGTTGATTTCCTCGCCAAGATCTGGATCTGTCCGTTTTGTTACCAGCGCAACCAATTTCCGCCGCATTATGCCATGATCTCCGAAACGAACCTGCCTTGCGAACTCTACCCGCAATATACCACCGTGCAATACACGCTTCAAACGAATCCCGACCCTAACAATCCTTCCAATGCTCCTCAATTGCAACCGGTTTTTGTTTTTGTGTTAGACACTTGTATGATCGAGGAAGAGCTAGTGTTTGCTAAATCGGCGTTGAAACAGGCTATTGGATTGTTGCCGGAACAAGCTCTTGTCGGTTTCGTATCTTTCGGGACTCAAGCACTTGTCCATGAATTGGGGTTCACGGAAATGTCGAAGGTCTATGTTTTCAAGGGGAGTAAGGAGATTTCCAAGGAGCAGGTTTTGGAGCAATTAGGCCTCCGTGCTGCTGGGCGGCGGCCAACGGCTGGATATCCGAAAGGACTGCAAAATGGATATACGAATACAGTTGTTAACCGGTTTTTATTGCCCGCTTCTGATTGTGAATTCACACTCAATTCAGTGCGTTTTGATTTATTTGTTGTAGGAATTAGTTTTTCCAATGTTTGAATTCTTTTATTTAGTGGTCGGTTGATTTCAATGTAGCTCTTGGATGAGTTGCAAACGGATCAATGGCCCTTACAAGCGGGACACAGGGCGTCTAGGTGCACTGGAGTGGCCTTAAGTGTTGCAGCAGGATTGCTTGGGGCCTGCTTGCCTGGTACTGGTGCTAGGATTATTGCTTTGATTGGTGGGCCATGTACTGAAGGGCCCGGCACGGTAATGCCATTAAATTTTTTGTTTAGCTTCTGAACTTTCACGCATTCCACAACTTAATGAAAGGAAGTATTTATGTTGCCGGTGGTGAGGCATTTGCCATTCGTTTTCTTATGAATGGTATTTAATTTTTGGGATGTTACACCAACAATATGTCATGGTTGAGATGGGTATGGTTTGTCGTAATTAGCATGAACTTTATTTTCCCCCCAATTTTGAATGTTTCTGTTCACTCCCACACACTAATATATAGGTGCATTTTTCTTCTCTCTATGGTTAAAACTATTATTTCCCTAAAAATGATGTGAAGTTTCTGTCTCATGTTTCTTTGGGGATGATATTTGATAAAAGTTGCGGGCAATATAAACAAGCAAACTGGCTGTGTAATTACTTTGTTTAGAGGTCACGTTTTTGTTAACATTGAGTGTCTGTGCATTTACTTTGTGCAATTGTTTTAAAACAGAGATTCTATTTCATTAATGTTATTCCTGTTAACTACCTTCTTTCTGTCTCTGACCCTTTGACGAACTTTTATGTTAGCTTTATAGTTACGTAGATCTTGTCCCCTGAATATTTACTTTTTCTTTGGTGCAAGATGAATGTCGGTCTTAAATACCTTGTAGTTGTAGGAATGATTCATTCACAACTGTGATTGAATTGAGAAAATGGAGATTGAAAAGATATTGATTTGAGCATTGCTCCTGGTTTAATTTGTATTTCTTGGCTGTCATAAAAATGATACTGGTTTATGTGATTTTTGCAGATTGTATCCAAAGACTTGTCAGAACCTTTACGTTCACATAAAGATCTTTTTAAGGATGCTGCACCATATTTTAAGAAAGCAGTCAAATTTTATGATAGTCTTGCAAAACAACTGGTCGACCAGGGTCATGTTCTTGACCTTTTTGCATCTGCACTTGATCAGGTCCGTCTTGTCCACCTTTTAAGTTCTCTAATGAATCTGTCATTCTGTCTCTATGCAGATCTAGATTGACTTGCTTCAATATGCTTAAGTCGTATTTTCAATGTGCCCACTTTCATATTCTGTCCTCTCTGGTTAAACGTTGTATGACTCTCTTAATAAGGATGGATTCATTTGCAATTTTTTTCTCCTGCCTTCTAACTGATAGTATGGATTAAAGAACCTGTTGAAGCTGATGGGATTTAGGACCTAATTTATTTGGAAACCTTAAGTACCCTATCTAATTTAAAATTTAAACATTAGATAAAATTGTGGAAATCTGAGGACATGACTTTAATTGCCATTTTTTTCAATTGGTGGCTTGTGATGAATGCCTTATTTTGCGGAAAACTGTGGATGCTAATATCTAGTCCACTTACCATTGGTACTAACCTTTTAGTTTAATGACAATTTCTACTGAGATTAACATTCTTCAAAATGTAAATTTTACATAAATATGTTATGTCTTTTTGTATGTTCTTAGGTTGGAGTTGCTGAAATGAAAGTTGCAATTGAAAGGACAGGTGGACTTGTTGTTCTAGCTGAAAGTTTTGGTCATTCTGTATTCAAAGACTCTTTCAAGCGTGTCTTTGAAGATGGGGAACAGTCTCTTGGCCTATGTTTTAAGTTAGTTCTTGTGCCACATCTAAGCTTCTTGTTCAACTTTGAGTTTACTTTTGTCTTATTCATGCTGTTATAAATAACTATATAGTTGCATTCTTAATTGGTAAGTTCACATTTTTATTCCAGTTCTAGTTGTCCTTGTGTTATTTGTTGGAGTTCTAGATGCACTCATATCTTAGTTGTGGCACCATTCTGCACTAGGTGATGCTACTGTTAGAGAATGTAAAATTTTTACATACCTTGCTGACCTTGCAATTAAACAGAGAACAAATTTATCAAATGTCAGAAAGCTGCATCTGTGAAAATGATTAAATGCCATTATTCTATGTTGGCATAATTATGTTGGCTTAATCAGTCTTCCTAAAGGTTTCAAAGGTGAGTGCTTGCATTGTTGAAAGTAGTACAAGTATTACAGTGCAGCAATGGGAGTGTCCTTTCTGGTTTCTGTTAAATTTCCTGATTTTGAATTGAGCATTGATTGCCATAAATGAACTAACTCCTGTCATGGTTACCCGTTAAATTACTTTAGCTTTAATTTTGCTATTGCCTTAGGTTAATTTTTGTATCTGCATGCATTATCTGTAACTTATCTTCGGCTGTGGTTTTGGAGACCCAGAAATATCATTTTTAGTTTAAAATTCAAACTCATTCTTTGGTGGAGTTCGAACAATAAGATAGTTCCTCTCTTTCTTAGCATAATATGGGAAATGCTGAAAGAGTGGTTATGAAAGTAAGAATTTCTAGAGAAGGATGGGTTTCCAGTTAGGAGGTGCACCAAAGATCATCGCGAGTCATTTCTCTTTGTCATACTGATGGATGAGATAATGGAAGGCATATTAAATATCTTGGTGCATATGCTAATTGTGTATGATTATGTATTGGTTGACGAGATCAAAGGGTATAAGGTAGGGGTTCAAGTTGATGTTGCATGGGGTGAAAGGTTGAAGGGGATATAAAAGAAACTCAAGTGTGAAGGTGATAATTATTTGGAGCTATTAGAAGAGGATGGTGGTGGATAGGAATAATTGGAGGAGGATTCAAGCTTACGATGTAAATGATTCCTTGTCTTGGTTCTTGTAGCTGACCACAAAAAGATTTGGATATTGGGATTAAGGCTTATTGGTTATTAATTTCAAACTCATTCTAAGCTCTCCTTTTCTTTTTAATTTTTCTTTCAGTGGCATGCTTGAGATAGGTTGTTCAAAAGAGATCAAGGTTCAGGGAATCATTGGACCTTGCACGTCATTGGAGAAGGTTGGTCCATTTAACAATCTAATAACATCTCTTACTCTAAACTGCAGATTCAATCTACTTGTATTTATGGAGATTTAAGCTGATTACAATGACTGTTTCAGAAAGGACCTAATGTTTCTGACACGGTCATTGGGGAGGGTAACACTACAACATGGAAAATGTGTGGCCTTGACAAGAGTACTTGCTTGACAGTTATATTTGATCTTTCATCAACTGATCAATCAAATGTTCCAGAAACTGTGAATCCACAGTTCTATTTGCAGTTTCTAACGAGGTTTGCTGCATAAACTCCTTGAAAGGCTCCTTTTTATTTACCTTAACATAAATATACTTGATTTCTTCCTTTGCTTTGTTCCTTTAGTTATTTGATCAGCCTTTTTAAGGCATGCACCTAGGTGTTGCACATTAGTGCTAAATGACAAAAGCGCTTCACACCCTTTTAGGCAAGATTCATCTGATCAAGCACACACTTTTGTGTGCTTTGGCATGCTTTTTTATAAGGTAGTAGGTGTCCCCCCCTTCCAAAAAAAAAAAACTGCCCGATTGAAGTTCTTAAATTCTTTAATTTTTCATTAACTTTAATGGGACAATTTCAAACTTTCTTCGCTTCAATGTTTTAGTGTTAAACAAGGTAATCATGCATATAGAAAAAAGAAAAAGTTATATGTTTTGTTGTTTAAATTGGAGTAGTGTTTATTATAAGGATTATATATGTTAATCTTATTTTACACGCAGACATGCTTTCTCTGTCTAATACACGCATACAAAAACACACTCATTCTGGCTTGTTTCTCTTAGGTGAGAAGCTTTTTGTTCCTTGCGCCTCGGGCCAATATAAGTGTTAATGCACCTGTTGCATGCCTGCTCCATTGACTAATATGAATTTGATTGTGATATTGTTTATCTAATTGCAGTTATCAAGACCCTGAAGGTAAAACACTTATTCGAGTTACGACTGTGACAAGACAATGGGTAGACAATTCTGTTAGTACTGAGGTTAGTATAGATTCTCTCATTTTTGTACCTATGATTGTTTAATTAATTGTCTAAAACAATTAAGCATACCCCCTTTCTCCGTTTCTTCTACTTTGCGTTGTTTTAAATATGTCCCATTTGGTCATATTTAAGAGGTTTTGTGCCCCTGGGATGTTGATGTCATTACCATGTGTCTTGGTCTGAATATTTGATCGATCATGTTTGTTTGAGAAATTTTTTGAAATTAGTTTAAGCTGACTGCCAATGTCTCTCCATTCTAGGAATTAATACACGGTTTCGATCAAGAGACTGCAGCTGTTGTGATGGCACGAATAACTTCCCTGAAAATGGAGACAGAGGTAATTTAAAATGTCTTGTATTCTTTTGTCTAGTTTTCCTGTATTTCTTATTAGGATGTATTGACTGTCGGCCTATATTATATAGCTGATACTTTCTGCTTAGTTCATTATGCTTTTGTTTATCTAATATTCTCCACTCTTATTATATATATTCCATGCTATGGATAAGAACTTCCTCTTAATGTTTTGCCCTATGTTGAGTGGTTCTCTTCATTTGCTTTTCTACTACCCCCAGATTTCCCACTAGTTATATTTTCTATCTATTATGTTTTTTGCTCCTTGCCAATACAATGACACATTTAACTGTTGCTTGTGATCACACTTTTTAATAATTATTATGGCTTTTTTGTTCCATTTAGGAGGGGTTTGACGCTACAAGGTGGTTAGATCGGAATCTCATTCGATTTTGTTCCAAATTTGGCAACTACCGGGAGAACGATCCATCATCTTTTTCATTAAACCCTTGCTTTTCTTTGTTTCCTCAATTTATTTTCAATCTACGGCGGTCACAATTTGTACAGGTAATTGCTTCTTTGTTTCTAATTTCCAGCCTTTTTATAATATAATCAACCTATGTTTATATACGAGGTTTTTTTCCGTTCCTTTTGTGTGGCAGGTTTTTAACAACAGTCCTGATGAAACTGCATATTTTCGCGTGTTGTTAAACAAGGAAAATATTACTAATGCAGCTGTTATGGTTCAACCATCATTAATATCATATTCGTTCAACTCACCACCCCAGCCAGCATTATTAGATGTGGCTTCGATTTCTGCTGATCATATTCTCTTGCTGGATTCATATTTCAGTATTGTTGTTTTCCATGGTATGACAATAGCACAGTGGCGCAACATGGGTTACCAGAATCAACATGAACATCAGGTATGTTTGTTCATGTTAAATCTGGAGCTTAATGTAAAAGGTTTTTATAGTATCATTACATTCATAATGTGCAAAAATGATTTTCAGTAAACATGCCTGATGTTGGGCTTCTTTTAACATTAAGATAATAAATTTGATCACTTTGAGTTCAAGATAAGCTGGAGCTGTAGGATATCTGATTTTGATGCCTCTCTAAGCCATAAATAATATTTTATTATTCTTGTGCTGATATTACTATGCCTTCGAGAATTTTTATTCTAAACTACTGACAGTCTACAGAAGAAAACCCCTTATACCACCACCTTGTACCTCAGAAATGGAAACTACAAGGTTAATCATAATGGTATTTGTTAAGATGTCTGAATTTCTCTAAATTGGAATATGCTTTGTTGGAAAAGGCTGGTGCATGGTTGTGTTTGTTGAAATGACTCTTGTCATTGTATATTGGACCACTTTATAGGATTAATGAAGTGTTTTATGGATATTTTATGATGTTTCGTTTTCTAAAGCTAAGTTATCACGCATATTATGTTTATCTGGCAATGTTTTACTCTAAACTCTAGGAAGTGGATGCCAATAAGATAGTTCTATTTTACCAGGCAATTGGCTTTTTTTATCCTGGTTCTGTTGTTACTGACTTAAGAACTTTCACTGGTAATTTTTGTATTTGCTACTGACGCTCTCAAATTCATGTTATGGTTTATAACCTAGTTGCTGTTTTTCAATATCATTTTTCATCTGTATGATGTCCCCATTTTTGCACCTTTTATTCTGGAGAGTTAAAATTTGTCTTACAGAAGAACATGGGGCCCTTTTTCCTGTGACGAGAGAGATAGTTATGGCATATTTCTTTTTCTATTTTTTGATCTCTGAATTACAATATTATATCAGATCGTTGGGAATATGCCTGTTCTTCAATGAAGTCTTTAGTACTGCTATAGTTCTATAGTTTACCACCCAATTTCTAAGTTGCTGCAGTCTATGATTCTATTTTCTAAAGCTATATTTTTCAACAGGCATTTGCACTTCTTTTGGAAGCACCCCAGGTTGATGCCCAAATTATTATTCGGGACCGCTTTCCTGTCCCCAGATTGGTTGTATGTGATCAGCATGGATCCCAGGTGAGCAACTTTCCTTAAAACTGATTCTTACCGGAGAGATCAAAATGTGTCCTTAATTTACCCTTGTGAATTTCATCTTTTTTAAATAGATTCCAAGTATCACTTTAATCTGAATTATTCTTTAATTTTTCATCTCAATTATTCTTAAATTCTGCAAATTAATCTTTTAGAAAATCGAGTACATTTGTGAACTGTTTGTACCAAATTCTCATAAGCTTGATTATTCAGCATTTCTGGTTCATAGTATCTTCTGTGGGTTTAGCTTTGATAAATTTCTTCCCTCTGCTTTGACATGATCATATTTTGTTCATCTCTACCTTTCCTTCGGTCCAAGGTTTAATTGGGTAGAAGCATATGACTATCTTAATATTTCCTTGTATAATTGTTGTTTTTTGATACTTAAGGTTACATGTGTTTGATGTGACTCAAGATGTTGGTATAAGGATTTGAGTATGAGCCACCAAATACATGGAAAACCTTGAACAATTGAATAACATTCACCCTGACCCAAATCGGGGTAACATAGGTTGTTTCATATTTATAGGGAATTTGATCAGGCTAGCAATAGATTGCGGATTGTACCAAGTTTTTAGTTTTATGTTTCTTGGCTTATGGATTGTGTTCCTAGTTTATAATACTCAATGCAAATATGTTCCTATATTTGTTATTGCTGTCTTGGGCTGAGCTATCCTTTTTCCTTAGTACAAGTATCACTTTTTAGGTACACTATTCACTATTTAGCAACAGTATAATGTGGCTGCATGTTTTGATCAAGTTCTGGTGTTCCATGTTGTGAACCTCTTATAGACAATGTAACTGTTGGGTCTGAATAAAAAACAATAGAGGGGTATCATGTTTGTGTCTTTGCCACATTTGAGTGCGTTAACTGAACTTCTGCACTTGGCCTATGAAACCAATTCTCTAGTTTACCTCAGAGGCTTAAACAGGAACTGATTTTGTGTGTAAAATAAATAGCGCTTTTTGACATTACCGAGCAGCTTGCTTATTTATGTTTGTTTTGCAGGCAAGATTTTTATTGGCAAAGTTGAACCCATCAGCCACATACAATAATGCCACCGACATAGCTCCAGGATCAGATATAATCTTTACAGATGATGTAAGCTTACAAGTCTTCTTTGAGCATCTTCAGAGATTGGCTGTACAATCTTGATTGTAGAAGCTAGTCCAAAGGCTTGGGTTTTCGGAATGGGAAATTCCCTTGTTTTTGAGTTATATGTTCTCCCTCACATCCTCCGTCTGATTCGGTTCTTTTCCTTTCTTTCCATCAAAATCTCATGAAGCAGATTTGAAAAAGAAAAAAAGAAACAATAAGAGTAGCTTCATATCATTCTTTGGGGCTGCCGGGAATGTATTTGCTTTCATGAACAGATACGACAATGGACCCAACAAAGAGGTAAGTCGAGTCTAGTTTTTCGACAATTTTAGGGAAAGTAAGGTATGGTTGAGGATGTAATTTTGAGGATCCCTGTTTCAGTACCAGCAATGTCAATTAGGGTTCTTTTGTAGCGTGTACTGAATTTCAGGTCATATATACACTGGTTAGGGTTGAGACCTTAGTTAACTATTGGTCGTTTTGTTTGTTTATATAAATATACATATACGTATATAAATTCGTTTCAGTCCATATTTCCAAAATTCAAATTATTGTACTTTTATGTAAAAAAAATTATTATTGATTTTTCTTGTCTTGGAAGGGGAAAAAAAAAAACAAATAAAGGACGAGAAAAGAACTATTTTGTGATAACAGATCTTTTTGTGCAAGATTCTCTACACTTTGAGGTGAGGCCTACAGTGATACAATTCAAAACCTAATCTATGGCATGAAAATGTTATGCAACACTCAAATTTAAGACTATAGTCAAATTTCTTGTGCTATTACTCAGATTCAATTTACAACATTATTAAATTATTGAGATAATACATTATTTTTAATACAATTTGTAAGGTTATGCACCACCCCTATTTTGGTGCTTTTGTATACATCAAATTATAAAATTTAGTTCAATTTTTACATTTCATTAATTTCGTTATTTATGTGACAAATTTTTATTAAATCATGTGTAAATTGTTGATGGCATTTTATTAAGTTGAGAACAAATTTAAAATATTTCCGCCTAGATTAAAAAAAATAAACACATTTGAGAAAGAGTTTCTTATTTCTCCTAGGAAATTTGTATTATTTTATTTATAATATAGGTAGAAATAATTTAAATTTGTTTGTTTGTTTTTTCAACCTAATAAAATGTCATGTTAGCAATTTGCACATAACAAAAAATATATGCGACATAGATAATGAGGTTAGTGCAATGTGAAAATCGAACAAAAATTAAAGCTTGATGTATACAAATGCACCAAATTAAAGCTTGTGTATAATTTTGAAATTATATTAAAGTTCATAAGTAATTTTGGTATTTATTCCTTGAATTATTTGTTAAATTCAAGTCCATTGTAATATTGTTTTGTTATACAACTAATTTCAAAATGTCACGCCAACTGATCTGACAAAAGAGTTTAATGGTCATAACATTGGATGTGAATTTTTAAATGTAAAAAATGGAGAGAATGTATCGACTCGAATTCTCGTGGTATCAGAAAATACAGTTTTAGAATCTAATTTCTGTTATTGAGTCTGTAAATATAAAATAGGAATATTTACAGAGTTAATATTAGAATATAATAAAATTCGGTTAACTAATTTAGCTAAAAAAATAATTAATTAAAGTTTAGAGATTAAATTGTAAATATCTAATCGCAATTGAGTTTTAATTAAGAAAAAGCTTGGAGATCTAAATGGCAATTATCTCAATGACCAAAATAGTATATAAAGTAATATTAAATAGTGGATGGTGGTGGTGGATGCCATTAAGTTTAATTAAGAGATAATTAATGTATAATTAAAATAGATTAATTATAACTTAATCTTATTATATAAACAAAAGTATGTGGCTTAGAAACAAAACAAAGAAAACTCCAATTTTGGAGCTTGAAGAATCGACCAAGTAAGTTCAAAGGTAATCAAGCCTTTTATAATGTAATTTTTTTTTTATAGTTTATGATCATGGGAGCTTGATTTAGCTGGCCCATGTATCAATTTGTTCAATTGTTGAATTATTAGCAAGTTGTCGTTGTGGAGGAATTGATGAATTAGGTTTGAAATGGATAGAAATTAATCTTAGATTATGATAAGGACTAAATTGTAAAGTTTAATAAGCTTGATAGTTAACTTTGTAACATTAGGGACCAAATTGAATAAATTTAAAATATATTATGAAATTATGTTAGAAATAGAAAGTATAGGGTCCTAATGAAATGTGAAATTAGATTTTGATCTGATGCTAAATATCGAAAAATATGCTTATCCCGAGTACAAGGACTAAATAGAATAAAATACAAAATATGCTTGGTTTTGTGTCTGAATGAGAATGGGATGAATTCTAATATTGTTCATTTATTAATTATCGGTTGTAGCTAAAAACGACGTTGAGCCGTCGAGAGGGAAAGGAAAAGGGAGAGTTGTCGACGAGTGACACGAGGATTCTGTTTGTAATTTTATGATTCAAGATCAATCTATTATTTGCATATTCATGTTAAATTGCATGATTGAGTATTGAGGTGAGTAAATAATGGTCACATGAATTGATTTGCTATGATTGATATTGAATATCGAGATAATGAATTCAATTGAATAAAATAGAAAGTAGCATGAGTTAGTTGAGACATGATATGTGATATGAAAATGGATTGAAATTTGCTATATGATATTGAATACATATGAATTGATGATGAAATGAATTAAGAATGATGATATATGAAATATGAATTGATTTATATAATGTGATTGGATTATTGGTACCCTATTAGTTGTTTGGATTGTGTCGAATATAGTTGGCATGCCATAGGATTAGATTGCGTACGGGTTAATGCACTTCGTGTGCCGGGATACATTTCGTGCGGTAGGATGCGCTTCGTGTGCTAGGATGCACTTCGTGTGCTAGGATGCACTTCGTGTGTCAGGATGCGTTTTGTGTGCCAGGATGCGTGTCGTGCACCGGTATGCACTATGTGTGCCTGTTTCCCTTACTTCTGTTTATCCGATGATGCACTTCGGTGCTAGACTGGTGTGTTGGTTGGATAATTTGTGTATCTATTCAAGTTAGAGTCAGGTTAATAGGGATTATAAAACATAAACACGATAAATGATATTGAACTGAAATGATATGGAACTATATGTGCATATATGTAATTTATGATAAAGAAAGCATATAAAATATTATGCGAAGCGGTTAGAAACGAGCTTTAAGGGCCGAACCACATATGAATGAGTCAATAGACTCCATAAAGAAAATCAAATTGTAAGTTGAATGGATAAATGACATTGATTGAACATGGGAATTGGATATCCTATTGTTAAAAGTATATATGTTTGAGACTTAAATGGTATTGAATGTTTCAATTGGTATATAGATTGGCATTTGATGAATGGTATGATATGGTGAAATCTATTGCAAATGTTAAATGAATTTATATAAAAATTGCTATATGTATATACATATATATACGATAATGGAAATTCTTGGCATGATAGAATATGAATTGGTTATACATTGAACTTGAATTTATTGTAATCATTTGCTAATGCTAATATTGCATTGAGTTGTATCATGAAAGCATTACTGAGCTCTACGCTCAACGTACGGTTTGTTTATTCCATGCACAGGTTTAGGCGGACCTTGAAGTCTCGAGAGGTGAATTCAACATCTAGTTTGTAGCTCTTGACTTAAGAAAGTTTGTATAGCTTTTTACATTTTGATAAATTGCAGGTACTTAGGGTTGAACCTATTTTTGGGTTATAAATGGTCAAATTGAGCAGTGTATGTATGAAAAATGAAATAGATTATGAATGGTTAAAGTCTTTTTGGTTTATGATGTGGAATATAACCTTTCTATCATGATGTTTGTTAATTTGGGTCATAAATTAGCTATACCTTGTCAAATGACAGGATGAAACTAAAAAGGAATGAATTTGTAGGATTCTTCTTGTAATGTCATGACACCACCCCATGGATGTTGCAACACCAGCCTTTATCGTCGCGACGTCAACTTACTGTCTTCTAGGTCACGGTATTGCACCATAAAAGTTACGACGTCAACCCAAAACATTTTGTAAACTTTGCATTTTAGCCTTCAATTGGACTCGAGTTTTCGTAAGCTCAATAACACTTGAAAATGATTATGTAACATATTATGAATTGGTATTATACTTATCTGGATGTATAAATGATTGTATTGTATATATAATTGTTCGTAGTTGCTCCAGCAATGGATGTGACATCCCTTAGCTTGGACCCGATGATCGGGTTGGGTATGAGGTGTTACATTTAATGGTGTCAGAGCTACAAGTTTAACTGGTTCTCGAAATAAATCGAGCTCAAAATTGAGTCTAGAGGTACATGCCAAGGATGAGTTGAGTCTGAGTCGAGATTTGGATGCTGATTATGAATTCCTCTGTTTATAATTGAAAATGTCAGAGGAATCAAGAAATGCTATTTATGATGATATATACATTAGTGATAACTTCATTGAGGGTGAGAATAAGATTAAGATCGAGACACTTGATGTTGATCAAGTCGGTGCTAAAAAAAATAGAGCTGATAGATCTCACTGAGAAGGTTAAGGTGATGAGAATTTCCTCTGCATGATAACAGAAGTCCTTCAGTGAGTGGTGGGAGTTGCTTCACAGGTTGCATTAGTAGCCTCAACTTAGCAAGCTCCGATAAAGGAGTAGTGTAAATATAGAGCGACTGAATTCAAGGGATTGAAAGGTGTTGATCCCTCATTAGTCGAAGTCTGAATATAATCGACAGAATGGGTAACAGTTAGAATGTTCCCCGCACAAGTGTGTTATGTGCGCAGTATCCCTCTTGAAAGAGGAGGCATGTCAGTGGTGGTTGACAGTTTCCCGTCATGTGCCAGTTGATCGGATTATTTGGGCACTCTTTTAGTTTGAGTTCCAGAAGAAATATGTTGACGAATTGTATCTGGAAGACAAAAATAAATAATTTATAATGATGAAATAAGGTGATATGTTAGTGGTTGATTATGAGCGAGAACTTTTGTGACTCAACAAGTACGCTATTGAATTAGAGCGACAGAAGAGGAAAGTTGTTAACGATTCCTTTGTGGACTGCATGATGAGATCTGGGTTCAATTAGTTTCGCATAAATTCAATGAATTTTCTGATCTAACTGAATGAGAAAAAGTGGTGGAGCAAGCTATGGTCTTAGATAGGAAAAGCAAGCCCTTCTGAGCCTTCCCAAGCCTTTAGTAAGAGTCAGGACTTTTAGTTTGCAATCTTTTCCAAAATGAGCTAGAGAGTCTTGAAGACCCTAGAGATCAGCTCCAAGGACTATCAGGTCAGATAAAGCTCATGATCAACAATCATCAGTGTCAGTGGGCAGTGTTAAAGTTCCTATAGGAGATTTATACATTCTGAATTTTGAACTTTGCAGAAGAAGACATAAAGGTGACCTGTCGTTAAAGGTAGTAGTTAATTCAGGTCAATTCCGTACTTAAGGAGTTTTTTTTAAAGCAATTTAGGATTTTATATTACGTTTTCAGAAATTAGGCCTTTGGAATAAATATCAATAAAATAAGTGTTGTTTAACACATTTTGTAAGTTTTGTGACCCAATAGGCTAACACAGGCCTTAGGTTGTGCTAATATGCTTAATTGAATGTGTAGGATGAAAATATAAAGGCCCAATTGACGTGGAAGCAAGGGATGAGTGATGCACAAGCTTCTCGGGGCATCAAAGTACAAAAAAAATGACACAAGGCAGAAATAGGGTGTTGTGTCGTGCCACACAAGGGGTGTGACACGACATAGTTCAACGTCCTACCCAAGTAATTCGAGGTTACTTTTGTTCACACAATCAAATTTATACAATGACCTAGGACGTGCGGAAGACCTAGTTTGAGCTGCCAACACTTCTATAAATAAGGCATTAGGAGTTTGATTTAACTAAGTCATCCTAGACGCCTTCAAAAACTCTAGTAGTTTAGGAGTAGATTTAGATTATTTTTTTTTTAGCTTTTTAATACTATTTTGTTTTCGTCTTGAAATTAGTTTTGATTTAAGAGTTTATTTATTTAATTAAAGTATTTCAGTTAATTTTATTTTGCATTCAATTTAATTCTCTATTCCAAATTTACTACTCCATTCCTCATTCGATATTCAATCCATGATTATTCAATTCTCTTCCAAATCAATCCTGTTCTTTACATGATTCATTCAATGGAGATAGAGATTAAGAATAATATGAGTGGCTAAATCCCTTAGGGGAGATTAACAAGTGGATGGGGATCCGATTAACGGAGAATTTAGAGTTTCCCGAGAGGGGTTAGTTGGTATGAATTTCGTGTGTTTAAACCACTAGGACTGACAACCTTAGAAAGTTATCATAGGCTAAACGAGGTCAGGAGATAAATTAACAGAGTAAATCGTAATTTATCCTAGTTGAGAAAGTGAGGTTGGGAGATAAGCGGGTATCAACCAATCTATAAGTTAATTAGAGGCTAGGAGGTAATAATTGGTTAATCGGTAGCTAATTAACCCTAAAACCCTAATCCAAAGTTAAATACAAAGCCTGAAGCGAGTTAATCTTCTTGACTGGTTTATTGATTTTTAAGTCATTTGTTTATTTTACTATTTATTTATTTATTTATTTTTATCTCACTTATCTAGTTTATGGTTTATCTTAATATATGAATTAATTACTACTACTTAGACTTACTGTTGTAAAATGTTTTCATTATTTATTCCTGTAACACCCCTAACCTGTATCCGTCGTTGGAACAGGGTTTCGAAGCATTACTGAAACTTTCAGAATATTTTATAATTATTTTATGTAAATTACTATTTAAATGCTGAGTTCATTCATAAGTCCCTTAAATGGACCCTCGAGGTCCAATACGAGCATTAGAATCGAGTCGGGACTTAATCGGGACCTCTAAGAATTTTTCGCAAAATTTCAAAAATTTTCCAAGGTGCAGGGCTCACACGCCCGTGTGGTCCAAGGGACACGCTTGTGCTACTGGCCGTGTTCGACCCCATGTAACTCTCTGGCTTGTACACACGGCCATGCCACACGCCCGTGTGCTAGGCCGTGTGGTCAATTAATTCTTTTCGAAATTAGGTGCAGGTTTCACACGGCCAAGACACACGCCCGTGTAGCACACACGGCTAAGACACACGCCCGTGTGCTCAATTTTGAGCATTCTGTATCTCAAAATTAAGGTGCAGGGGACACAAGACCTATCCACACGCTCATGTACCAGGCCGTGTGTCACACACGGTCTAGACACACGCCCGTAAGTCTGCCCGTGTGGACAAAATAAAGCCATTTCCTAGCCTCATTTGTCACCCAAATTTACCACTTCCCTGCACTAAAACATACCAAACACATTCCAACCAATTCAAGTATTCAAATTAAACAAATTTCATCATTCATCATGGCATACCATTATATGCATACATGCTTACAATCTTACCTTGGTTCAATCCGTATATTAGACATAGTTTGATCAACTACTTAACATATATTTAGCTACCATAACATGACATTGACATTACAAGTATATCAAAACAACCATTACTAGCCATTCTAATGGCTAGATTACAAGCATCATTATCAAGCCACTAATGGTCAAGTTGTCCTATACATGCCATTATACTAAAATGATTTTACTAAGTATACCTAAAATAACTAGTTGACAGTGTGACGATGCTCCAATGATCTCCAACCTTCGCAAGCTTCCGAGCACTATAAAGCAGGGGAAAAATAAAACGGAGTAAGCATTACATGCTTAGTAAGTTCGTATAACAGAAATTAAACTTACCAATCCCGTTTATTAAATCTAAGCATACAATATCATGTTTTCCATCCATTTGGCTTAATTGCCTAAACACATGCATTCAATCAAACATGTTAGTCACCAAAATCTTCATATCAATCAAGTAAACATAGATGAGCTCATCATGCAATATTCTTTCAAATCATTATCATTTCATCTAATAATTCTCTTGCCATGTCAAGAGTTTTATGTCCATTGAATCATTGAAATTTCGATGGATGCTCAAGTAGTACACTCGAGGCGTACGATTAAATAATTCGTCAATTCTTATTCAAGGGTACCAATTCGGGCACTTAATCAAGGAACACAATCGTATAACAGGATTACCAGTCCAGGCTAAACCCTAATCATAACGCATACTCGAGAGGTATTATATCAGGATTACCCGTCCGTGCTAAATCCTTTCTATAATGAGGTCTATAGGATTACTTGTCTGAGCTAAATCCCGTCCGCAACAAATGTAGGACCTCATCCATTTCAGGAGAGCACATATATTCATCGGAATTCAATATTCAATCGGGACTTAACCCTTTTTCATCATTTCAAGCATGTATTAAATTGTCCATTATAGCATTCAAGTAATACATTCCAATATAAGTCACATTACATACAAGCATAATATTCAATTAACATAATTACATACTCGATCAAGTTACACGAACTTACCTCGACACTTGTTCGCGTATAAAATCTACTAATTCGAAACCTTTTTTTTCCTCGATCTAACCTCGAATTTATGTTGTTCGAATCTATATAAATAGCTTTAATCATCAAAATATCATATTTTATACTCATTTTGACTCAGTTTACATTCTAGGCAAAATTACCATTTTGCCCCTAACTTTTCCATAAATTCTAATTTCGTCCCTAGGCTCGGAAAATAAAATTTGTGCAATTTACTCCCTGTTCCAAGCCTAAGCGAAACCCCATTAAAAAATTTACAGCACATGTATTCATAAAAATTTATAATTTTTCATCAAATTTCAACTTTACATTTTAGTCCCTAAACATGTTTTCATAAAAAATTACTTTGTAAAAGATGTTTATCTATCAACAACCTTCCATTTTCTACCATAAATTTCTAATTTTCAGCATATTCATCCATGACCCAAATTTCATACCTTGATAACTTTTCAAATTAATCCCCTAAATAGATAGTTTAAGCTATCCTGGTTTTAAAAATATCAAAATTACTAAAAACGGGACAAGGAAACTTACCCAATTAAGCCTTGAAATTTTCTTCTCTCTCTCCTAGGGTTTCCATATAATTTTGGGGTTGAAGATGACAAAAATAAGATGATATTTCTTTTTATCATCTTTTAATTAATTAAATTATTTCAATTCCAATTTAGTCCCTCATCTTTTCTAATTTTTCCATGGATGAGTCATAAAAAACCTACATACTTTTCTTTAATGGTTTAATTACCATATAAGGACCCTTAGTTTTGAATTCTATAGCTATGTAATCCTTAAAGTTACTAGAATTCAACTTTCGCATTTTATGCGATTTAGTCCTTCTCGTAATTAAACACTTAATCGATAAAATTTTCGTATCAAAAATTTCACACGACATGTCTATCATAATACAGACCATATAATAAAATAAAAATAAGCTTCATTTTCAGGTCAGATTTGTGGTCCTGAAACCACTGTTTCGATTTCACTGAAAAATGGGCTGTTACAATTCCATCCCTCCCTTGGGTATGATCCTCGGAATACTTCCAAAGTATTTCATTGTACTAAACTATATTACAATTTGACCCGTGCACTTACGGACACCACCGTTCTTAATTCTTATATTTTTGGTATTAATGTTTTAACTATAAATGATAACTCATTTATAGGTGATCAAGTTGTTGGCGCCGTTGCTGGGGAGGTTTCGATAATAAATTTTGAAAATAATTTTACAAATAGTAGGATAAGTAGGAACGTTAAGACCTATAGATACAATTTTTAATTTTATTTTATATACAAGTCGTTTATGACCTGAAGCTCTAGCATTCCAATTGAATCATACCCAGATTCAAAGTAAATTAATAGATGCAACCATCCAACAATGAACATTGATCCACCCGTGGTTATAAATTTACCACAGAAAAATCCATTGTTTGAAAAACCAAGAGAGCAACAAAGAACCATACAGGAAGAAGTCCCACTGGAACAAAGGACGTTGCGCGAGTACGCCCTACCTACACTAGATGCGGTGTAAGGAAGCATAGAATGATCGTCAATTAGCTCTAATAATTTTGAGATAAACACGACCGCTCTACAAATGATTCAAATTGTGCTTCAGTTTAAAGGGAATATGGTTGAAGACTTGAATTAGCACTCAAAGCGGTTTCTTCATCTATGCGACACCTTCAAGTACAACGGGGTATCTAGTGATGCCGTGCATATTTGATTATTCTCGTTTTCTCTATGTGACAATACGACTGATTGGTTGGATTCATTAGAACCAAGTTCCAACACCACATGGAATGATCTAGCAAAAAAATTTCTTTACAAATTTTCCTCGATTAGTCGAACAATTCAGCTTTAACAAGAAATTACAAATTTCAAACAATACAAATGTGAGTTCCTGTACGAGGCATGGGGACAATTCAAAATGATTCTAAGTAAGCACCCACATCATGGATTGCAAGCACGACACCAAATCCAATTATTCTATAACGGTGTTGATGGCCTAATGTCACTTGTAGTAGTTATTTTAGGTCATTCCCGCACTTAATGAGTTTGTTTTCTAGGTATTTTATAATTAATTATTATATTTTCAATATTAGTAGCTTAGGATTAAAAGTTAATAAAAAATAAGTATTTCTAACACATTTTTGAGTGTTGATAACCTATTAGGCCGACACGGGCCTTAGGTAGGTTTAATTTAGGTATTTAAGTGTGCAAGATTTTAGGCCCAATTGACGTAGGAACTTGGGGTGAGTGATGCACAAGCTTCTTGAGCCGTGAAAGCATGAGAAAAACATCCTAAACTACAAAATGCCTTGTGTGGCACGACATACAATATTTGTTTTACAACACATAGCCTTGTGTTGAGCCATAACAACCCTATGTTAAGCCATATCAACCTGTGTTTAGCCATAAAGCCTGCATGTGGGCTACAAAAAAGGATGACGTTGGCAACCATGTTTTGGTAGATTCTCAGAGATTTTATTTCTTACTTGTCGATCTGCCACAAATTGATATGACAAATTAGGCTTTCCCTGTATACTTAAGGAACTATTCTTGAGCAAAATAGTGTCTTTTGCATAGTTTTTTCATTAACCTTAGATTTTAAGTTAATAAGTGAAAACGTCTTGTTTTTGTTCATTTTGTGACCCAATTTGGTAAATAATACTGTTGGGGGGCCTAACGTGTGATACGAACACGGTCATATCATGGTTTGACACAACTTGACAACATCTAGCATGGCCTAAATTCGAGGTGCCCAAGTTCAAAATGAAGCTTGATCTTAATTTCAACGAGCTCAATTCAGCCCGATTATAGCTCAATGAGCTCGTTTGTTCGTTTTGAGTTTATTTTAATTCTCACGTTTATGTTGCTGGAATAAACTTATTTAGTTAAATTAGTTAATTAGTTTTCAGCTCATAAATAAGTTCAAATTTGATATTTAATAATTTTAGTTAAGTTTGTTATGTTTAATACATGTTTTTAATATGTTTTTCCTACAGTTTTTTAATGTGTTTAGAATCTGGTCATTTAATTAGCTTAAATATGTTTTAGTGAGTGTGTCCTAGCCTAGACATTTTTAAATGTGTCTTGGAGTCAGCCAAATTTAATTGTGTCAACATTAGGACATGTTTTAAATTTGTTTTGCTACAGCCATTTAATTTGTCTTAGTTGTGTCCTAGGCTACTGCTAATTCAATGTGTCAAGAATAGGATATAATTAATTGTTTTGTCTAGTCGAATTTAATTTGTCTTGGCAGCTGACGATTTTAATGTATGTGTTAAATATGTCTTGACCGAATTTATTTGTTGTTTTTAGATAATCAATTCAGCTGAACAGCTAACTTAATGGAAAAGGTAGCATTGAAGACAAGCATGCATGGGACGGCATTTATTAAAGAGCCGTTGGTTTCTCCTTTCTTATGCATGGGACGGCATTAAAGAGCTGCTGACTTTTCTTCTTTTTTTTTGTAGGTGACCATTCTTGAAACTCAATGGACAAGGAGTTGAAATTAAAGGCAAGCTACTATTTTGAGTGTCCTTAGGTGCTTTTCTCCTGGAGATCAAAGGCCAATAGTTGGCTGTAATAATTCCTTCAGCTAGGCTACTCACATTCGGCCATTGGCCATCCATTGACCAAGACGTAATTAAAGCTCCAAGTAAGGTGATGCATGCCTGGTGCAACCCACATTCGGCCAGATTCATTTGGGAGGCTAATAAATTGCCCAAATAGCTCATTTAAGTCCATGACTCTCCAAATAATCAAGGCTGCACATTAACTTCATTCATTCCCTCCTGGTCGAACCTAATTAAGATAATTCAGCTAATTTTAGCTCTTTTACTTAATGTCAATAATTCAGCTGATTGGAAACACCAAGAGACGGTCCATTGGCATCCTCAAGGCTGCTGGAACTTTCAAAGAAGCTGGCAAGAACTTTATAAGAAACTTCAGCTCATTAAGATAAATTTTAAATGCCTATTTAGTTCCTTTTTGAGACTATTCGGCTGGGCTTTCTCCTAGGCCTATAAATACTTGTTTTAGCTGATTGTAAAAGGACTTTTGGCCAACTTATGAAATATCATTTTCTTGTGGGAATTTTCAATTCTCTTAATTCACTTAAGTACTGATCTGGCTTATCAGGAATTCATCTCGTGGCATTAATCTCTCCTTGGTTTTATCCCGAACTTATCACCTCTGGTGTGGCATTCGAACTATATCTTTGGTTCCTAACTCTCTATAGTTAGCAGGTCAAGATCCCCTTATCAACCTAAGTGCCTATTTTGAGACTCGGGATGACAATCACTATTGTTGGTTCATTCTCTGGCCTTAGCCATCCATCTCCTCCCCCATCGTATCACTTTGCCAATCATCCAACTACCTTACTTATCAAAGCCATTAGCCTAATTTTGTCCACCATTCTTTTAAGCCATTTTTAACCTCTTTTTTTAAGCCTACTTTCTATCCATTTTTAGCCATTTTTGAAACGAGCCAAGACTTACCCAATTTATCGATCGGGACTCATACGACTGAAATCACTCCTGAGGCGAGTTCGTATCATTTGGTATCAGAGTTGGTCAAATTGAGGTAAGAATCGTCGTTTTTGAATTTCCGGGATCGTGTTCTTGTGAGAAAAAAATATATAGTTGAAGTATAAAAAAAGTTGAAGTGAAAAAAAGAGAGAGGAAAGAATATATATTTTTGAAGTGTAAAAAAAATTCGAAAATAGTAAAAAAAAGTTACGAAATTACAAAAAAAAAGAGAAAAGTTATGAAAAAAAAAACAAAGAAGTGAAGTTTATGTGCATACAAGGTATTTTCTGCCTAATATCATTTCATTCCATTCTAATACCCAAACAGCCACGCCTCATCTTTTGTTTTCTAGCCAACCCTTGTCCCAACAACATTTCCAACCCAAACCGACATCACTTTTGTAAGTTGACTCCACACCGACGACCGCTAAGCCTAAGTAGTTCATTGTGAATTGAGAGAAGCGAATGGAGTAGTAAAAGGCATCAGTGTAGTGAGATTATTTGAGTGTGTAAAAGCCAAAATTGAGAGGATTTTTCTTTTTGAGAGAATTTGTGAGGTTGTGTTGGCGAGCTTTTTCTTTTTCTATTTAATCACATTTCTTTTCCATCCATTCAATCATGAATCAAGAAGTGTTTTCAGAATCCAATTATCAATATTTGATGAATGAGATGCGTAGAATAGTGAACTCCAAATTTGACAAGTTGCATGAGCGATTGGATTGAATCGAGGAAAGAGACCAACGAGAACGACTTTCTTCAAGTCAAAAGATGGAGTCAAGGTCGTCACGGAGATACGCATTCGATGATCATTCGAGGAGAGACTCATACCGAGATTCTTACTCATCAAGAAAGTCGAGACAGTATGAAGCAACCCCCGAAGTTGAAACCTATCAAGACTACCAACGAGAAGGTAGAAATTTTTATTTGAGTGCTTTAAAGTATTCATCTGTGGAGAAATCATTACGAAGAAGTGAACGTGTTTTGTCTAAGTATTCTTCCATGGAAAGTCATTCCCGAAGAGATGTATATCATGATTCCTACTTAACGAAAAATTCAAGACGAAGGAAAGCAAACTCTGAGTATGAATTCTATTACAGAGACGAACGAGAAGATCCAAGCAATTCTTCGTATGCGCAAAGGTATTCACATAAAAAGTTACCATCTCGAAAAGATGACCATATTACGTATGTGGATCCTTCATATCTTTCCCAACGAAAGGCTTCTGATTTTGACCCTTTTCTGTTATCTTCTTCATGTTATAAAATCGAAAAAGCATTTGAAAGAAAAAAAGAAAAAGAAATCGAGAAAAAAAATAAAAGAAAATGAAAAAGAGTGTGAAAGAAAAAAAGAAATGAAAGAAAAAGAAAAAGAAATTGAAAAAGAAAATGAGAATGAGAAAAAGAAAAATGAGATTGAAAAAGAAAAAGAAAAAGAAATTGATCAAGAAAAGAAAATTGAAAATAAGAGTGAGTATGAAGAAACAAAAAAAAATGAGCAAGAAATGAGTGCTGTTGAAAAAGAAAGTGGGATTGTAAAAGAAACGAGTGAAAATGAAGAACGTGAGCAAGAGATAGCAATGAGAGTTCTAGCTAACCGATCCATGAGTCCTCCTTGTATTGTTTCTTCTTTTTAGGTTTCTGAAGATCCCATTGACAAGCCACAACTTTATTATCTTTCCAAAGAGAGAATATTTCAAATGATCGAGAAAGGTAAGATCGAAGTTGACAGTAGTGCACAAGTGCTAAAAAGTGAGCAAAGTAAGGAATCTCTAGCAATCGAGTCATGGCAATCAGGTTTGAAAGTTGTTAATAAAATTTCCGATGACTTAATCTTTGAAAGATCTCCTTACTTTAATTGGGTTAATTGTTATTCACTATTTGTGGATGATAAATTTGTTTTGAGTGGTGGTATAAAGAGTTGTTCGCTTGATGTGTTCAGTATTGAAAAATCTGTTGATATCGTTCGATTGAATCAAGAAGTGCAAAATGTAATTGTAACACCCCTAACCCGTACCCGTTGCTGGAGGGATTAAGAAGTATTACAAAACAAGCACGAAATCTCATTTACCACTATAGAATAATTCCTAAATTCAACTCATAAGAAAAACATTTAAAACATTAATTGAATATCAACCACACATACACATTAACTTTATGAAATATGTATAATAACTTAACGAGCCATTTTCGCATGGCTATACGAATATACAATACCAAAAAGATACTTAGATAACAACAAAAGTCAGTCCTATACATGCCATTAACAAAGTTCAGCTACAAAAGTACCGAATGAGCTTAGATAGTGCGGATGACTTCGACTTTGAAACTCTCGAGAACGATAGCTAACGAACAGGATCTAAGAAACAAGGAATCAAGGCAACAAAATGAGCATAATGAAGCTTAGTAAGTCTTAAGTAATTCAAACAGATAAAAAAAACTTAACATGTAAATCAATATTACGAAATAATAAACTCGAAATCAAGTTTATACCCCTTGCCCGAAAATACATACTTATATATATGCCAACACAAAGAAATTTACGACCTAAACCTCGATCATCAACATGGATTTTATAATTAATATAATCGTATACTTTCATACAATAAAAAAAACATCGTCCGAAATGGTTATTCTCATATTCATAGCTTCAGTATTCATCCATACATAAATCTATACACACAAATGTATATTCCATTCCTTGTTAGTGTTACTTCAATCTAAAGGTGGTTTCAATTATGTGTACGAATTACGCACTGATTTTCACATTGTAGTACATAATTAATAGTGATCATTCCTTGCATTTAATTCATAACCTTACTCGAATTATCGACGTTAAGCCTGCTAGGTTAAAACCCAAGTCCAGTCATTAGCACAAAGTCTTCGGGACTTTAAGCCCGGATATAATCCCAGCACATAGCCTGCGGAACTGAAGTCCGGATATAATTCCAGCACAGATATGCGGCGGACTGAAGTCCGGATATAATTCCGATCGGATATAATTCAAAGATATAGCTGCGCGGACGAAGTCCGGATATAATTCCAGCACATTTAATTATGATCATACTTTGACACATCTTAGCCATCGTATTACTTAATGGCCATATATTACATTCGAATACCAATTCAAATTGCACTTCGTCAACCACATTTCAACTCGATGGTTATCTTCTTATATTACTCACTCTATTTTTCATTAAATCTTAAATTCAAAATGATCATCAATTATAAAAACATATACATGCATTATCTATTATACCTTTTATTTTAAGTATAAGTCAAAGATTGAATTTATATAATATACTCTTATAATGGCATCATTAATTATATACTAAAGGAAAATACTTAAAACTTACCTCGGATATTTTGAATAGTTGCGGATAGACTACTCGATTGCTTTTTCTTTTCCTTTATATCGATTTTGACCCTCTTAGCTCTTGAGCTTGATTCAAACAAATAGATCTTATTTAATAACTTATCAATTTAGCTATTCGATTAAATACATGTATATTATACAATTAAATGCGAATGATTTTATTAACTAGTTATTTAAGCATTATAGATATGCTCTACTCATGCACCATCGAACATAATACCAGCTTAATACCTTACATATTCAAATTTCATAGACATCATTTAGTTTCACATAAATCACATATTGTCCCAAATCGACACAAGAGTCAAACGCATCACTCAAAATGCCGAAATCCAATTAAGTCTACCATTATAGCATTATCATATTTATGTACTTGGTAAGTTGCGTTTGAACACATTCGGCACTAGGTGTCCAACCAACTATTCCTTGAACACTAAACTCAATTTATAACCTTTCCTAATTAAAACATTTAACACTGACTAGACGTGTTTACAAGCCTAAGCTGAATATTATTTTAGACATTCGAGAAATCATTTCTCAATTCAACTAAATTTTGTATATCACACTCAAATATTCACACTAGTTTATTGTAATATTATAGCTGAAACCCTCAATTTGAACATCAACATATAAAGAAATTAAATATAAAGATTCATAGCCGAAACCTATACATAACATCATTCAAGGTTTAATCCCTTAAATTCATTCACCAAGCCGAACCTATTGAGAGATGTATATAAAAAAATATCTAGTTAGTACATTCCAGCACCCACGGCATTCCCTTCAATTTAATACTAAGACAAACTGAAAGGTTTATTCATGTAATTCAAAAATTTCCAGTTCATCTATTTCATACATAAATACCAAAATTTAAGTATGTACTAGCTTAAACTCTATTAAACCTTAAAACATCAATCTATCCCCTACCATTTTCCCCCATGGCCGAATGCTCAAGACACCATAAAACTAAAAATTTTGTCATGGGCTATGTAATGAACTTAATATCTAACTTAAAATATGCTAAAAATCCATAAGCTAACATGAATTTCTCACCTTATTTATGGCTTAGAATCACCGAATGGTTGCTCCCTTTTTCCCTCTTAGAATCGGCCAAGAAGAAACAAGAATAAAGACTTTGTTTCTTTCACCCATTTCCTTACTTTAACTATTATTATTCAATATTTTAAAGCCATTTAATAATGGAAAATGCTAAAATAAAATTCATATATTTTATACTAACTTACAACATGGCCGGCCACTAACAACGAAATGGTTAATTTGACATGCAAAACCCTTTCTTTTTAATACCTTCATTATATACCATCTTAAAAATTTGCCTATCACTTTTCATTTTTCTCACATAAGTCCTATTCAATAATTTCATATACAATTGACAAAATTAAAGTATGAAATTTTCACATATGTATGTTCATGCACAATAAACATAGAAATTAATAGTTAATTATTTTTATGACTCGGTTTTGTGGTCCCGAAACCACTTTCCGACTAGGGTCATATTAGGGCTATCACAGTAATCATGCATGATGACGAGTTTTCATGTAAAGCGCTTAATCTGCTTGAATGTGATGGTAGTGTGAATTCTCTACATCTTTGTGTGAATTCCTCTTGTTTGTGCAAGTCTGTTTGGATGAGTTTCAAGGAGTTTGATTGTTTTCATATTTGTCTACTTAAATCATTTTCATATGACATGTGTGATTTATTGATGAAAACAAATTTCTTGCGGCACTTTGGAACAAGTGACCAAAACTATGTGTTCAAGCCCGACGCATGTTCTTTTAAGCTGTTGCCAATACAAGGTGAGCGCCGCAATTGTATTTTGAATAAATGTGTTGACCTTTTCTGCGTGCTCCGACTTTTATCATTTTATTCAAAAACAAAAGTTGAGAATTTTGTTGGCATGCAAAATCAAAATTTTGACCCTGGAAATTGCTCTATAGTAGGGTTTAAAGGATTCGAGAATGTTTTGCATGATTCTAACTTACAATTGCTTCATATTCCTTCTATGTTGCTGACCCTAAAATTTTCAAGTCAAAATGATATGGTAAGTGGAAACTTTGCTTTCGACCCTGGAGATTATTGCTTTATATCTTTTGGTATCAAGTTGCTCAAAGAATTTGAGTCGAGAATTTTTTTTGTCCGAAGTCATAATCCTCAAACGCTTAATGGTTCTATTCTGACGTCTATGCTTGACCTTTTTAGTCATTGTAAAATGGTAAGGTCGATTTCCATTTTTGACCCTGGAATTGGTTCATTTGTTCAAGTTGTGAATAAAAACTTGGACAGTTCCTTTGTGCTTAACCTTCATTGTTTCACTAGTTTGTTTTATTCTTTTGTAGGAGACGATGTGAGGTGGTACCCTCCTAAAGAGGGTGGGCATGGAAATACCCTGTTTCCTTTTCAAACCATTTGTGGTTCCTCGGGTTTTGGAAATAATTCTGTACCAATCATGAACAAAATGGTTTGTGATCTTGAAAATTTTTTCGAGCAATTGGCCCGATTTGAGGACAAATCGTCTTCAAGAGGGAGGGAATGATACGAACTTGGTCGTATCATGGTTTGACACAAATCAACAACATCTAGCATGGCCTAAATTCGAAGGGCCTAAGTTCAAAATGAAGCCTGATCTTAATTTCAACTAGCTCAATTCATCCCGATTATAGCTCAATGGGCTCGTTTGTTCGTTTTGAGTTTATTTTAATTTTTTCGTTTATGTTGCTGGAATCAACTTATTTAGTTAAATTAGTTAATTAGTTTTCAGCTCATAAATAAGTTCAAATTTGATATTTAATAATTTTAGTTAAGTTCGTTAAGTTTAATACATGTTTTTAATATGTTTTTCCTACAACTTTTTAATGTGTTTAGAATCTGGTCATTTAATTAGCTTAAATATGTTTTAGTTAGTGTGTCCTAGCCTAGGCATGTTTTAAATGTGTCTTGGAGTTAGCCAAATTTAATTGTGTCAACATTAGGACATGTTTTAAATTTGTTTTGCTACAGCCATTTAATTTGTCATAGTTGTGTCCTAGGCTGCTGCTAACTCAATGTGTCAAGAATAAGATATAATTAATTGTTTTGTCGAGCCGAATTTAATTTGTCTTGGCAGCTGATAATTTTAATGTATGTGTTAAATATGTCTTGACAGAATTTATATGTTGCTTTTAGATAATCAATTCAGCTGAACAGCTAACGTAATGACAAAGGTAGCATTAAAGACAAGCATGCATGGGACGGCATTTATTAAAGAGCTACTGGTTTCTCTTTTCTTATGCATGGGATGGTATTAAAAAGCTGCTGACTTTTTTTTTTTTTTTTTTTGTAGGTGACCATTCGTGAAACTCAATGGACATGGAGCCGAAATTAAAGGCAAGCTACTGTTTTGAGTGTCCTTAGGTGCTTTTCTCATGGAGATCAAAGGCTAATAGTTGGCTGCAATAATTCCTTCAGCTAGGCTGCTCACATTCGGCCATTGGCCATCTATTGACCAAGACATAATTAAAGCTCCAAGTAAGGTGATACATGCCTGGTGCAACCCACATTCGGCTAGATTCATTTCTGACGCTAATAAATTGCCCAAATAGCTCATTTAAGTCCATGACTCTCCAAATAATCAAGGCTACACATTAACTTCATTCATTCCCTCCTGGCCAAACCTAATTAAGATAATTTAGCTCATTTTAGCTCTTTTACTTAATGTCAATAATTCAGCAGATTGGAAACACCAAGAGACCGTCCATTGGCATCCTCAAGACTACTAGAACTTTCAAAGAAGCTGCCAAGAAATTTCTAAGAAACTTCAGCTCATTAAGCTGAATTTTAAATGCCTATTTAGTTCCTTTTTGAGACTATTCGGCTGGGTTTCTCCTAGGCCTATAAATACTTGTTTAGCTGATTGTAAAAGGACTTTTGGCCAACTTATGAAATATCATTTTCTTATAAGAATTTTCAATTCTCTTAATTCACTTAAGGACTGATCTGGCTTGTTGGGAATTCGTCTTGTGGCATCAATCTCTCCTTGGTTTTATCCCGAACTTATCACATTTGGTGTGGCGTTTGAACTATATCTTTGGTTCCTAACTCTTTATAGTTAGCGGGTCAAGATACCCTTATCAACCTAAGTGCCTATTTTGAGACTCGGGTCGACAATCGCTATTGTTGGTCCATTTTCTAGCCTTAGCCATCCATCTCCTCCCCCATCCTATCATTTCGCCAATCGTCCAACTACCTTACTTATCAAAGCCATTAGCCTAATGTTATCCACCATTCTTCTAAGACATTTTTAACCTCTTTGTTTAAGCCTACTTTCTATCCATTTTTAGCCTTTTTCGAAACAAGCCAAGACTTACCGAATTTATCGATCGGGCAACTCATACGACTCAAATCACTCCCGAGGCAAGTTCATATCAACATGTGATTGAGTGGTGTAGGGATGTGTTAGATGTTGGAAATGAGCAATAATGGCACCCAAGGAAATGGTATCATGATATCCACACCTTGGAATCGCGATACCTCCAACAATATGGAAGATTGGAGACACCCTTCAGTGATCGAGGCGACGAAGTCTCCACAGGCGTATCAAAAGCCCGGGCTTGGGCCGCCGCCACGACCCGCGTCGGTCCACGCCCCGGTCGGATGTGGAACGACGAGAGGTATCGCGATATCCACTTTGGGTATGGTGATATCCACCTTTACAAGAAGACCCTAAGGCTCGATACTACTCGAGGTATCGCGGTACTCACTTCTGGGTATCGCAACAGCGACATCATCAGGGGGACAAAATTGGAAAAAAAAGGTAGTCTTTGTCCACCCGATCTATTAATCACCCAAGGTCCACGTAGGGGCATTTTGGCAATGAAAACTCATCAGAAGACGGCCTACAATAGCTAAAATACACTAAGGAGGAGACACTCACACATTAGCTTAGTTTTAGGTTTAGTTTTCTCTTAGTTTTTCTGCACTTTTTCTAGGGTTTTCATTTTCTCTTCTTCTTTCTTAGTTTAGAGCTTATTTTTTTGCATTTACTTCTTGTTCTTGATGTTCTTAGTGTCAGTTAAGCTAGTTATCACTATAGCTTAAGTTTATTTACACTTTCATTTCCTGTTGTAATGGCTTAAATTCAAGGTTATCGGAACAGTGGTTTCGTAACCACAAATCCGATTTAAAGAGAAATTTATTTCAATATTTTTGCTTGAAAATTGATATGATAGGAAAATCGTATGAAAATATTGATAGAAAAATTTTACCGATTTAGTGGTTAGTTAGAAAAAGAAATTTTTGAAGAAATTGGGTAAAAACAAGGTATCGGGACCTCTATCTCGTAAAAACAAGTCAAAAATAATTTTATAAATATTTATGAAATGTTAGTAATGTGGTATTAAAATTTCGTTAGGAAATTTTAATGTTTGGGTAGTCAATTAAATGAAAAGGACTAAATTGTAATATATGTAAAAGTTGCTAGAATGATTAAATAGCTTAAGAGTCTAATGAGAAAGGATTTAAAAGGCAATTAGACCCAAAATTTATTTGGGCTGGACGGCAAGGACATGAAATCAGCAGGGAATTTGATAAATTAAGGGCAAAATTGGAATATTGCAAAATTAACTAAATAAAGCTAGGACTAAATAGGAAATATCTAGATTTCTCTTCATTTCTCTTCAATTCCAGCAGCTAAAAATGCCATAGGAGGGTTCTCTAAGCTGGTATTTCATAATTTTTGCACCAAGTGAGTTAATCCTTGCCTTTTTCTTGTAATTTTTGTGTTTCTAAGACTTTTACAACTAGGTCCTACTATTAAATTCATTAGTTTTTGATTTCATGGATGAAATTGAAAGTCACCATGATTGAGTGCTGTAAGTTTATGATGAAATAGAATGAAATCAAAGTTTTAATTTGTTTATGAGATGATTTTATTAGGTAATTTCAATGGAAATTGATTTTTAGGACCTAATTGTGAAAATGTTTGGAATTAAAGTCTATTTCTGAAAATCTGATTCCTAAAGGTTGTAAACTAGTTTAAGGTGATATAATAAAGTGTTAATTGAGAAAAATAAGCTCAATTGAGAGACTAATTGAGTAGGGACGAAATTCTCATTTATTAAAAGCTTAGGGGAAAAATGGTAATAAATAGCTTGCACTAAAACAATTTGGACAACAGCAGTAGACTAACTTTGAAAAATCACTATAAATTGTAGGAATCGAATTAGAAGATGAAAAAAATATGTAATTAAATCTTATTGAGTCTAGTTTCTCATAGAAGAAACATTGTAAGTAATGGATTTGTAAATTTTGAGATATAATTAATTTTGTGAGACAAGGTCAGAATGAATTCGGGTTCCCCTGTTCTGACTTTGAAAAATCATAAAAAATTAAAGAAAAATAATTATGAGCTTAAATTTATATGTATAGAATCCTTAATATGAGAACATAATTTGAATTCTGTATAAATAGATAATTAATTTTTAGTGAAGAAGGGTCGAGAATCATGTTAGGCAATGAGCAGCAGGGTGACTTTTAAAATAAAGCTCAGATTGATTGGCTAAACCAAAAATTCTGAAAATTTTACGGTAAGAAGATATATGAGTCTATTTTCAGGGAAAATTATTGGATCCTAATTTGGAGTTCTGTAGCTTAAGATAAAAATAATTTAGTGACTATGACTTAAGTAGACAACTTTGAATGAACTATAAATAATAGTTGAATTATAAAGAATGTTGCATATGAACATGAAATGTATTAAATTGATAATTAAATTTATTTATTTAGATCCAGAAGATTCAAATACGAAGCTAGATCGAGGAAAGGAAAAAGTTCAGGATTAGTAGATTTTTGTGCACAAACAAGTATCAAGGTAAGTTCATGTAACTTGAGTTATATTCTTAAATGCTTGAAATGTATGTTTTGATATGAATATGATTTGAATGTTCATTGTATGAAAATTGATAAAACATTGATATATTTGATAAAAAAGGAAGAAATCGATTGAATGAAAGGAAAATTCGATAGATCTCTGAAAAAGGAATTGACGGTAAAAGGATCAAGTCCGGACGGGTGATCCTATCCGATATAGCCCTCCAGAAGAATATGTGGAAAATGGATTTAGCCAGACGGGTAATCCGAATCGTGGTCCGAATTTAACCTAGACTGTAATTCAGATCCAAGCTCATTAGAGTAATTGTCGTTGCGAGGATTTAGCCTCGGGTGGTAATCCCGACAATACTCTATGAGTTTATATTACAGGGGATTTAGCTTGGATTGGTAATCCCGCTGTAAGAATGAGGTTCGTGGGAGTGTGCTCTCTGAAATGGAAATGTGTGCACATGAATATGAATTGTGGGCAGGAATTGTACACTAAAAGTGTACCTCTGAAAATCCATCGAAATTCCGAGAAATTCAATGGGATAAATATGGAAAAATAACAAGGAAATAGAAATCATGGTATTGATGAGCTCATCAATCATGGTATATATTATTGGTACATGCAAATTATTGTACTAACTTGAATGTTGAGTTTGTGCGTATTAGGGTAATAATGCATTGAATGGATATATGAATGTTTATTGTATTGTATTGAAAATATTAGGTAAGTATAATTCTTGTTACATGAGCTTACTAAGCAAAAGTGCTTACCCTATTTCATTTTCCCCTGTTTTGTAGTGTTAAGAGCTCGGAGGTCAGATTTGGTTGGAGACACATCACACTATCAACCTCAAGATTTCGGTACATGAAGAAACTTTATTTTGGAAATCAATGGCATGTATAAGCTAATAAAGTAAATGATTCTGTGAAATGAATGTAGAGTTAGCCATTGGTATGGTTAACAAACCTGGTTTTGGGTATGTGATGACGTTATTTTATAAATATGCATGAATTTATCTTGAAAATATGTTGAATTGGATTGGTTGATGTGGATTTTTTTTGGTTTAAAATTTCAGGGAAGGTTAGATATCTATAAAGGGGTTATATTGAGTTAAAAAAAAAATTTAATTCGTAAACTCCGGTGATACTTCGTATCCTATTCCGGCAATGAATACGGGTAGGGGTATTACACCTGTAATATTGTTGTAAGACATTTTTAGCTTTAGTTTAATGTATTCCAGTTTCTTTTACTTTAAATCTATTAAACTTAGTTCCTTTTATATTTATTGCTTTAGATTTTCTTGTTGAATGCTTTTAGTTTCATGTTCTTTAAGTTTTGTTGCATAAAAATCCCAACTTTTATATTTTTCTTAAGCTTTACTTTAATGGTTGTTTTGTTTTTCATTTCCATGTTCATACTCTTTATTTTCAGCATGAGTAGATAAACCTAAAAGGAGTTTGGTTGATGGAGATGTGGGTAAGCTGATTTTGGACCAAGGACTAAATAATAATAAATTGGACTAAATTGAATAGACCTAAAAACTTAGCAAGCAACACCCTTAAGGAAATATCTAGGCAAATGTGTAACGCCCTAAACCTGATCCGATTAACCAAACCTGAATATTAGGGGTCATGCCCTATTACGAGTGTAACTTAAACTTTTTACTTAATTAAAATTTTCTATTATTGACTATTACATAGTTTCACTTCAAATTGAATTTTCTAAGTATGTAAAATGAATGGTTACAGGTTTGATGCATGGTAATTAAATTATAATGATATCTATGTTTTCAATTTCGTGCTAACGTAAGTACCTTAATTCACAAATCTGCAAACATGAGTTCATTCTTTGATCATGCCACTTAACTCGATCTATATGCATAATAGCCCTAATTGCCACTTCTTGGCGTATTCCTGATATTGTCCTTCCAAGCGCGGACTCATATCAGCTAACTTGAAAGCACAATACACTGAAGTAAGTTCATAAGAACTTAATGAAGGGAAACTTTATTTACCTTAATAATAGTACTTATCCTTTGTGACAGATGAAACATCCTATCGATTTTATCGACCATGACCCTTATACTCTATATCTTGTGAGTACCTTTGCACAATCTATATCCTTCGTACATCACTTTCCTACTTTCGTCTAATCCTTCATATATTTATACCAGTTTCCTTTCTAGAGATCCGCACATCTATTACGTTATTGCCTTTACCTGATTAATTCTGAACCAACGTATTATCACAATTGTGCATAAATGCGTCACAGATGGAAAAGACCTCCTTCGAGCTTGTATAGTGTCAAATCCTTATTTAGACCTCCCTTTAAGTATTACCTGGTATTTTCTTATGATTCCTTTACTCATTATTTTTAATCAATTCTTGATCACAACTAGTTCTAAACATAAAGCTGATAGATACTTTAGGCATGCTGAAATTACTAACACACTCATGGGTCCTAATAACCAGTCCTTTACTCAGAAAGATTCTTTCGATGGAAACTCATGCACTTCACTATCTTCTTAATTCATCTTCTTCGCTTTCTCCTTATCTTCATATGGTCTTTACCTTGAATTCTTCAACTACATTAATCCATTCCAATCTTTCTATTTGTACTCTAGGGCCATACAAAATATGCCATAAGAATTATACATCCTGTGATCATCGTTGGGATTACCTTTCCCATTTCACCGCAAAATGTTTCCCTCAATCATTTCTATGAATACATTGATTTCAGAGTTCGCCAAAAGTTTCATTACTTTAGAAATCCCAATATACACTGTTCCTTTAGGGTTCATTACCCTTATCATACCTTTAGATTTAGCCGCATATATATATTTATTGTTCTTTTAGAGTTTATTGTACATATTATGCTTTCAAAGAACCATATATGTAACAACCCATTTTTTAGTGGTGATGGAACAGTAGTTTCGGGACCATAAATTTTTATCGTGTCGGGCCGTAAATATTATTTGTAGAATATTTACGGAGTCATTAGAGTTGTATTAAAATTTGGTTAATAAATTTTAACATTTAGATAGCTAATTTATGAAAAATGACTAAATTGTAAAAGGTGAAAACCTTAGTAAATATTACATTTAAGTGATTAAATAGTTTAATTACTAAATTAGGAAGAACTTATGTAGCAATTAGTCCCTAGTTAGTAATGTTGGATGACATTAAGAATGAAAATGATAAAAATAATGTATAATTAATGACAAAATGGTAAATAAAGTAAAATTAAATAAAACAAATTGAAAAGTTAGATTTTTCTTCTTCATTTCCTTATCTTTTTGTTGAAAACCACCATTGAAGACCTAGGGATCTTCGGTTATCTTTTGGCTTTGCATGGTACGGAAATTGACCCATTTTCTTGTAATTTTTATGTTTTGAGATCGTTGTAACTAGGTCCAGCTAGCCCGTGCCTTTGTTTTTGAATCTGTTAAAATTTTTGAAAGTTACGATTGATGAATCTTGGTTGTTTGTGATGATAGTTATATGCTTGAAGCTTTGATTATGATCTTTGATTGTTTTGTAAAGTGATTTTAGTTATTTTTTTTTATTAAATGATTAAATTGTTAAAATGTTAAAATTTCTAGGTTTAATGGTGAATAAGAGGTGTTTTGTGGACTATTTAGAAGCCTTGAATATTTGGCTATAAATTTTTTACTTGATAAAATGGTCAAATTGATGATTTTCGGGTTAAGAGACTAAATTGGATAAAATGTAAAAGTTTAGAGAAATTGTGTAATTTTCTAAAATAAAAGAGTATAAAATGTAAAGCAAATTGGAATATGAAATGTAAGCTAATAATTGGAAATTTTATATTTTAGATCAAGATCCTGTTGATTTACGTAGAAAAGGGAAAATTGCGGAATACCTAAACTTCTGTAACTATTACAACTTAGTCTAGGTAAGTTTGTACGGTTTATAATTCAATGTATATGAATTGTATAATGACATAATATGATATAGTGGATATTAATTGTTTAATGATGAAGTAAAGTTGTTTGAGAAAATGTTATTGAATTTCGAGATGTGGGTCGAATGAACTCGGGATAGAGTACAATGTAATGACGGCGTGTTATGCGGGGTTTGGAGTGGAGATTGATGAGGTGTGCTTTATATAGAGGTGTGCTTTATATATTTTTCTCAAGTATACCGAGGTTCAACATTTGTTGCGAACCCTCGTGTTATACTATCTTGTTCTGGCGTGTTATGGGGGTAGATGTATAACTTTACAGAGCATTTGGCGTGTTATCAGTTGGATTAGCTCTTCGGAGTATTTGGCGTGTTATCAGTTGGATTAGCTCTTCGGAGCATTTGGCGCGTTATCAGTTGGATTAGCTCTTCAGAGAATTTGGCGTGTTTTTGGCTGGATTAGCACTTATGAGCGTTTGGTGTGTTTCGGGTGGATTACTTGCGTACTTATATCTGTAAGTTGTTCATCAGATCGTAAATTATTGTGCTACAACTTATTTAGTGATTTTGAATGGCATAGCATGTATTTGACTTCTTGAATTGACTTTATTGTGAATATATATTTTTTCCTAGAAATTACCATTTGAACTTTGAGTTGAATTATGTAATTCACCGGTTTGACTTTGTGGATGGTAGTAAACACTTGTTGTTGATTTATTTTTTATTTAAATTGTTGTATTTACTTCAGTAAGATTTATTGTTTCTGTAAAGATTTATTGTTTTTGTACATCGAACTTACTAAGTTTCAATGAGCTTACTTGTGTTAATTTTTGTTCTTGTAGATACTCTTGAAGGTTGGACGGTAGGATCAACACTCAAGTCACACTATCCATCCGTTTTTGGTAGTTTTTGGAACATTATTCTGGATTATATGGCATGTATAAGCTTGATTTGACCTTACTTTTGTTTTGGTATGTAAATATGTAAAGAGTGAACCTAATTGCAAATTGATAACATGAACACCATTACATGATTTTGATGTTTGCTTGGAAAAAGTTTAGATAATGACTTGCTATGGAATGTGAACGATGGAATATGTTTTTGAGATAAACTTGTAGTTTATGTATGACTAATAGGTCTATTTGATTTGTGGTGATTTGAGGTGCCTATGATAGGCATATTGGGTAAAAGTTAAGTTGTGTGAATTGGCATGTTTTGGATGATGATTTTGATTGTTGTTTAAGTGTGTACTTGTGGTACCATTGAGGGTACATTGGTTTGGCACTTAAGATGGTTGATTTAGCATGAATTGAGCTTGTTTAATGTCATTTTGAATAGGTCTAATGGCTGGTAAATAGATTTCTTAGGGTCTAAGAAATCTTGAAATGATAAACTTGACATTTAAGGTTTATTTAGGTACACATAGCCTGGGACACATCCGTGTCTCTTGGTCGTGTTCACACATGATCTGCGATATGGCTATATGTATTAAGTCACAGCCTAGTACACAGCCTGTGACACGACTGTGTGGCCCAACTCAGTGAGTTACACTGGCAGGGACACGAGTTGAGATACGACCGTGTGTCCCTATTTTGAAAGTTATACGACCTGGGACATTCCACATGGCTATGTGTCCCCTATTTTTGAAAATTTTCATATCTTCCTGATATTTTCTTATTTGTTTCAAATTAGTCTCAAATTGCTTCTAAGTTATTTTTATGGCCTCGAAGGCTCTATTTAGGGAGAAAATGCATGTGATTGGTTGGTTTTTATTAAGGTTAATCTATTTAATATTACGGTGTTAAATGTTTTACAATTGACCAGTAATGCTAAGTAAACTTAATTTGGCGACAGAGACGGACGGGTTAGGGGTGTTACAATACACGTCATTCCTTCATAGGCTGCCAAGAATTCCTTTCTTTTAATTCAGGGTTTGCCATTGAGACACTCCCTTCAAATGGTTGCCATAAGAGCCATCCTTTAGATTGTGCCACAAAGGCATTTCTTCCATCTTTCGTCACAAGGTTTCCTTTATTCAGATTGCCACAAGGGCTTCTTTTACATGGTTATGCACAAAAGCTTCACTTACATGGATAACCAAAAAGGCTTCCTTTACATGTATAGCCACAAAGGCTCTCATTACAAAGATTTCCACAAATGCTTTCTTTTCAAATACGCCACAAAGGTTTCCATTTCATATATGCCACAAAGGCTTCCATTTCAGGTATGCCACAAGGGATTCCATTTCAGATGTTCACCACAAAGGCTTTCCTTTTAGAGGTCTGCCACAAAAGCTTTCCTTTCAGAGGTTCGCCACGCTTTCCTTTTTTGGTGTTTTCACGATAAGGATTTTCCTAAACTCACATTACGTGAGGTTTGTCCCTCATCATTTGGGTCACGCAAAAACCTCGTTAGGTAATAACCTTCATTTAGTTCTTTCCATATGGCGCCATAGCCCAGCTATGGTCTTACACGATATGGTGTCATGGCCCATGGATTTGTCATTTTCCAAATAATTGTGTTTAAAGTCTCAATGGACCCCTTTAGATGACTCCATGGAGACAGACATAGACTTATCATGCATCTACTCAATCATAACAGACAACATTCTTTAGCCTATTTTCAACTCATACATATACATTCTGATCATTCATAAGCAATCATCGTTTAACCTCGAGATTCATATTGCATGCTTAGATCTTTCAAATTTCATGCAATCCATACACACAAGGTCCATAAAACATTCATCATCATACCATGCTCATCTAGCTTCAGTTTCATGTTTCAGTCACTTTTCACAAAAGTTTCTAGAACACACAACATACATGCAAGAGTTAGCTTAGATACTTACCTAATAACCTCAAAGCGTAGCTTAGACTCCAGATCCCACACTCAATAAGATACTGCAACAACCATTGCCTCATACAATAGAAGGTCACCATTAAAACCCATCAGAGTAACTTTTACAATCATTTCAAACCTAAATAACCCATAAACAAAGCCTTATTTCTTCAGGCATTCATGCAGATCTACCTCTCCATAGCCATAAAACTCACCTCAACATGAAGAAAAATCACTCAGTAAAACCTAAAATTTTAGATCCTGCTTAAATAGGAAAAATGCTTCTTATTTCCTCCAGCTTTAGATCTTAATACTTTAGAGGAAAGAGGGAAAAAGATAACTCTCTTTAACCAAATTGGAGTACTCTTTTAACTTAACCCAAGTCTCTATTGGAACTTGGTAAATGCCACATCCATACTGAGTTGTCTTATCCAAAATCTTCCACTTCCAAAAGTCTTACTCGATTTTCTCCTTAGCTTTTAACTCTTTTAGTTCACATTTAGTTAGTTTCTAATCGGCTTACCTTGTAATCTAACTAGCACGAGACCATAGTCACAGCGTGTACTATACTACTGGTATATACTGTAACACCCCTCATCCGTTCTGGTCACAGGAACTGAGCAATAGAATGTTACGAATCAATACTATTCAATTTAATATTTAATATTTAATTTTAAACTACTATTAACACATAGATAATAAGTTTATACATAATTCACCAATTTACATATACTTATAACATAGTAATTTGAAAACAATAAGAACCTATTTGTAATAAATTAGGCATGAAATGAGTTTAAAGAGTAAATTTTCAAAGTTTAAAAGTTGGTATCGATATTTCATAGTTGGTATCGATATTGTATTGGTACCTTACGTAAAATCGATACCAATTTATGATTTTGTTTACTATCTCAAAACTTAGGTATCGATAATTATTATGTGGTATCGATATTGTATGAAAAGTATCAATATTCAATTAAAAATCGATACCAATTTAGCATTCTGTTTATTTTAAAAATGTTCATATGGTCAGGTATCAATACCAAATGCCAAAATTTCGATACCTTATTTCAAAAGTGGTAAAATATCATCCTTAACAAATTCATTTCATGCCAAGTTCATCCATGAAGAAAAATACTCTAATTTCACCTATACAAACATCTAAATATCTGACCAATGTGCCTTAAATGGCACCTTAATTCAAACACCTAACCAATCCAAAACCAAGGCTATGTTCACATGTCACAAGCATACACCAAATGTTTTGCATTTAAGCTCAAAGAAACACATAATGAATTATATCAAAACTTACCATTCCTCTTACCATTTAAAACATATTCATTTATACCATAACTCAAACACTTTATAAGTTTTATATCAAGTGATCAAATAGCTCAACAATAGTACAATACACCAAGGTCTAAAACAAGATCACATATAAACACAAAATCAAAACATTTACAAATTTTCACCTATTACATGCCATATAAGCCAAAGAAAAACACTTTCAAACTATCCACAAAATTTACCATTTCCATCAAACACAAATATATATAAATTTTTACATACCACAGAGGAATACCATAATACTAAATAACCCAAACCATCATATTTAACCTTGGTACATGCCAAAACCAACCAAAAGATCGTTCACCAACATTTGATTTTGGGATTATCGCTGGATGTTGAGTCGAGGATAGATCTACTAGGTACCTAACTTGCGCACGAGAAAACAAACGTACGTTGAGTATAACTCAGTGGTATTTCTATAATCTGAATATTTAAGATGAAATATAAATACATTTAAATGCTCAAATTAATACTAAATGATACTATGCTAATTTCAATTCAAATATGGAATTTCATAAATACATTTATTTTGCATCATATATTATGCTAGCACTAAAACATGGCATTTTCAACTCATACATATCCATTTTCCATTTTGGTTTTCAATATACATTTCATTCCATATCACTTGCTATTTCAATAGCATTTTGTTTCAAAAACATTTGCCATTTCAAAATCAGTCATTTAAGTTTACCAATTATTTTCCCTATTAAAACGACTCAGACTCAGATGGATACATGCAACCAACCAACACACCAGCTTGACACCCAGTGCCTCATTGGATAAATCTGAAGCAAATAATTGAGCTTAGTGCTATAATAAGTTGACACCCAGTGTCTCATTGGTTAAACCAAAGAAAATTGGCACCGAGTGTCTCATCCACTCGTAATCGAAGTAACTCTGAACTCTTCCTATCCTATGGCATGCCATCTATATCTGACTCAGCCTGAACATTTAATAGGGTAACCATTTCACATTACCATACCAATCAATGTCTCTACTTCACATTTATTTAAATTAATCACAACCACAATTATTTCAAAACATTTAGTCAATTCACACACTTATAAAAAAAATACATATACTTTTCAAATATTTACAATCAAATTCTTAGAACTATCTATTAATTCAAGTAGCCCAATGGAACAACAAATCTCACCTCAATTACTTTCCATGAACAAACAAATTAATATGCAACACTTTATAATTTAGTTTGGATTATAGAAACACAAACTGTAAACTTCGAGCTATTCATCGATGACCTTATCCTTTCCCTTCTTTTTCAAGTAATCTAGGTCTACGTTAGCTACGAAAATAAATAAACCATATATATAGTCAATACACAAACAATTTCTCATTTAATTGCTAATGTAAACAACTTTTGCTCTTTACTCAATTTAGTCCCTAAAATCGGGACTAACCTAACTTCCACAATTAACCCCAAATTTTTATACCAATTTCACTCTAAGCCAAATTTAATTCTCTATTCCTCAATTCTACCCCATAATTTCAAAAATTTTGCAATTTAGTCCCTATTGCTCAAAATCAACATTTGGCTTCACAATTTAGTCATTTTTCACTTCTAACTTAAAAATCTATCAAATTAATTCCTAAAGCTTTAACTACGTAACAATGATAACATCTAAAATCTTAAGCAAAACTGGAAAATAGGACATGGGTCGGCTAGCTCATAGTATCGAGAGCCCAAAAACATAAAAATTATGATAAAAGTACCAAATTGCACTAACCAATTGAAGCTTGAAAAATCAAGCCCGAAGTCATACGTTTTTATCCCTTCTCTTTTGCTTTCAAAATGCCTAGGATGAAAAATATTATGATTTCTCTTTCAATCCACTTTCTCATATTTTATTATGGTTTATTTTTATGTTTTATGTAATTAATTATAACATATATATTAATGTTAACATAATAATATATATTTTATAAATAATGTATATATGTACATCATGACCATCAACCACACTAAAAAAAACAAAGGTATATTTTCCTTTCAAGTACCTTAAATATGGTTTAGCTTATAATTTAATAATAATCACATTTTTACCACTTAAACAATTTAGTCCTTATACTCTAATTAAACATTATTTTGTCAGAATTACCTAACTGAATTTCAATTTGTTTATGATATAACATTTTAAATATTTAATAAAAATATGTACGAGTCTGATTTATGAAAATGGGGTTCCAAAACTATATTTTCTAACACCACTGACTTTTGGGTCGTTACCTAAACTCATACCCTAAATATCATTTCCTTCAACCACAAATCTCATCCCACTGATCATATTAATCTAAAATGGAACCCTTATTCACTTATATTCATTCTGGAGTCCGCTCACTCTATATGCCAAATATGATTTCGGGCTAATAATACTTCACCGATCATACTTCTTTAAGACTATGCGCTAGACCTTGTGTCCGCTAGAATCAGGGTGTTCTAGGCTCGTTTATAGAATTCTAATAGTTAGTCGAGTTCTAACACTATATACACTCATGACTTGCTCTCTATGCCTTACTGCCTTAAACAATATTCGAACACTAATGCTTTGGCGAGTGGGATGTTTGAGACTGAAAGGTAATCTTATTGCGTAGCCGTTCATTAGTCTTAGATTAATCGATGAGATCGAGAGATAAATTGGAACTAATTCATTTGAGTTAATAAAACTGAGATCAAAAGATAAAATGAAGCCACTTAAGAATTTAAGTGATTTAAATCCCTTGTTTGAGAATTGGTGAACCACATTGAAATCAACCAGCCACCGCTAGTCATTTGTTTGGTTAAATTCTTAGTTTTATACCCTTTTCAATTTAGTAGCTAGATTAGCATAATTAATTTTCTTGCAAAAATTTTCTTTTTATGATTTGTCATACTATAAAATTTTATTAGTAACCGCTTAGACTCTATTGTGTATGCTATCTATAACTCAGTTGCCATCTCCATTGGGTTTGATCTTTGGAATACTTTCGTATTCCATTGTAACACTATTAGTATTACAACTGACCTATAAGCTTGCAGTAAAACCATGCTTTAAAAATTTCCCTACAAAATCGTTGTTTTATGCGCATGTGCAAAAGTCGGTCAAAGTTGCTGGCACCGTTGCCAAGGAGACGGTGCAAGATTGAGTAATTTTTAGTGTACATGTTAAGTAGAGATAAGTAGAAAAAGTAGGATTTATAAATACGACTTTGTTTTCTATTTGTTTTTATTTTGTTCAAATTTTTAGTTTATTTTCTTCACTTTTTTATGCTTGTAGGAGGTATTGTATGACTTAGACTGGTAATGGTGTCTTACCATGAGTCAGAACAGGAATGTATCATCATACACGTGAGAAGGGTGCAACATCCTAGGGACGTTCCACCTCCACAAAGAGATCAATCCACCTCCGTAAAGAGATCAACCTATTGAAAATTCACAAGTAGAGATTCAACAACCACCACACCTACTCATGGAGCAATGAACTTTGCACGATTACACGATGCCCAACTTGGATGCTCTTTAAGGTAGCTTCAAAATCAAACTGACAATGATGAAGATGATACAATCAAACCTTTGATTTCGAGGGTCAATGAATGAGGATGCAAACCAACACCTTAAGTGGTTTCTAACCATTTATGATACCTTTAAGTACAATGGGGTATCCAGTGACATTATCCATCTTCGATTATCCCCTTTCTCTATTACTGATGATGCTTTTATGTGGTTAGATTCACAGTCGGTAGATTCCATCAATACTTGGGACGAGCTAGTGAGTAAATTTTTGGCAAAGTACTTTCCCCCAAGCAAGACAATGAAGCTTTGAATAGATATTACAAATTTTTAGTAATTGGAAGGAGAGTCATTATGTGAGGCATGGGAGCGCTTTAAGCTAATGCTACGCAAGTGTCCCTATCATAGTTTAAAAGATTTGTAATAGCCTATTTTTCAGTGGTGACGGAAAATAGTGGTTTCGGGATAACAAATCTAGCGAGTGAGTTTGTAAATATTATATTTTAATATTTACGAGTCAAATATAGTATAATATTGAATTTTTATATGATAAATTTTGTTAATTGAATGAATAGTTAAGTACAAGTGGTTTGTCCTTGAAGTTAAGTAAGTTCAAAAAACGAGCTATTGGTATCTCATTTCTGTAAATCGAGATCGTAAATATTTTTATTAAATATTTATGGAGTTACAATATAGATATATTGAAATTTGATCGAGAAATTTTGACATTTGGATAGTTAATTAAAGAAAAATGACTAAATCGTAAAAGTTGTAAAAGTTAATCGCTATTAGTTATATAAGTTAAATGGTTGTAAAAACATGAATTGAGGGTCTTAAATAGTAATTAGACCATAAGTAAAGTAAGTAGACGGTCATGGCTTGTCAAATAAGAAATTTTAATGATTATTATGGTAATTTAATTAATAAAAGCATAAATTAAAACAAAATCAAAGCCATCATCTCCTTCACTTGGAATTGTTCAACTGAAAACACCATTTATTGGGGTTGGAAGATTTGAACAAGCTTTTTTAATTGCATGCAAGTCATTTTGTTATCCACTTTCAGTAATTTTTGTGTTTTTGAGATCGTTGCAACTAGGTCCAACTAATCTGTACCTCCGTTTTCAAAACTGTTAAAGATTTTTAAACTTTTCATTGATGAATTTTAGATTTTTTTTTATATAAAATGGTAGATTTGGAAGCTATGAAATGTTTAAAGACTATTTTATAAAGTAATTTTTGTTAATTTTAAACATAAGGACTAAATTGATAATATTTTGAAATTGATATGTAATTTCTAAAATATTAAACAAATATGGGTTGTACTTGCATAGGAGAAAGTTCTTATAGCATGGAGTTGATTTAATTGTGATAAATTTGAAAGTTTTAGGTTTATGGGCTAGATTGAATAAAAGGTAAAAGGTTAGGGTAAAAGTGTAAAATATTGATTAAAGGGTCACTTTCATGAATTTTAGTATTTAAAAGTATTTGAATTAGATAATTTAATTAAATTATTATATTTAGATCAAGAAACGAGTTAATCAGAGAATAATCGAGGGAAAGGAAAGTTAGCGGTGTAATCATCGATGTTGTATTCGTTGCCATTTTTGGATTAGGTAAGTTTGCATAATAAATGAATTGATTTAGTTTCTATTTTTTTAATTGTTAAATATCTAAGTATGTTGTTTTTATATTTGCTCGCATTGTAAATATTAAGTTGTGGAAGTGTATCAAATTGAAATGAAATTATAATTGAGTGTCATGATTGAAATGGAGGAATTATATAGTTGCTTAGGATACAAATGACATGTCATTAGGGTTTTTATTGTTTCGGGTGCTGGTCTTGGTTATTCTACCGATGGCTGAGGTCCTGCATTTGTTGCGGATTTGTCACAGCTCGTGTGAGCAGCATCATGTAGCCTAACATCCCAACCCACAGCTCGTGTGAGCAAGCCCAATTCACAGCTTGTGTGAGCATCGTTCTTGTGTATCTAACGTTATTTCATTTGGTCCATCGGGTGAAATGGTTATATGGAAATAAATATATGAAATGTTGATAAGAATTGATTATATGAAAAATGATATATGAAATAGTTATACAAATCAGTTATATGGAAATAGATATATGATATGGTTATATGAATCGGTTATATGGAAATAGATATATGAAATGGAACATTGGATATAGATATTTGAAGTGAAATGTGAGTTGTTAAATGAATAGGTGATGGTTGAATTGTGTTTTAAAAGTGTTTAATTGTAATGTTTATGACATGATAAAGTTATATGTTTCGTATATGTGAACTCACTAATCTTGTGAGATTTGTGGTGTGTATAGGAAATAAATGAACTCATGACCTTATTTATAAATTAATTGCGAAATGTTTTAGTTAGAAAAGTTACAGTAAGTTAAAATTGAAGTTCAATACGGACTTACTAAGCTTCACTTAAGCTTACTCTATGTGGTTTTTCTTTTTTGTAGATCGTCAAATACGAGCTATTGATTGGATTGTTTTTGGAGATCACACTATCCGCCAACTCTTTTAGTAGTTATACGTTTATTTTGGCCGGTTATAAGTGGCATGCAAATAGGGTTTTGGTATATGCATGTTGGTGATCAGGTCATGTTTTGTGCCATTTGAATTATGTATTGTTTTGGATGATTGTTGTTTATTTTGAAATATGGTTCCAATGAGGGCATATTGGTTAGGCACATAGGTTGAATGTGAATTAGCAAATTTTGGAATGTTTTGATACAATTTGAATAGGCTGTGATGGTAAATGTATGCCTAGATGGTATTTATACCATATGTAAAGTTAATAGACAATTATTGTTTTAATTTTGTCATTTTATAAGCTAATAAACTAATGGTAAAATAGTAATTAAATAAATCTTAACCTAAATAAAACAAAATAGTGTCATCTTCTTAAATTTCTCTCTTCCACTGATTTTGAAGAAAAAAAACACCATTTTATTGGCTTTAAGGTTCGGCCAATATAGGAGCATTGCATGGTCAGATTTTGTGACTCTGTTTTAGTTATCTTTATGTTTTTAAGTTTGTTTTAGCTTAGTCTAGTTAGCCCGGGGGTTAATTTGCAAATCTGTTAAAGGTTAAGGGACTTACCATGAATGATTTTATAGTGTTTGATAGTTTAATTGATAGATAATTAAATTTTGTTGTTAAATGGCCATGTTTTGTTAAGTGATTTTTAGTGAATTTAAGGTTTAGGGATTGATTTGTTTAAATAGTAAAATTCATCAATGATTATGTGAAACTGAAGGAAATATGAGTTGTTTGGGATCTTATTAAAAATCGGCTAGCATGGTTTTAGGTTGAAAATGGCTAAATTGTGAATTTTAGGTTAATGGACTAAATTCTACAAAAGTTAAAATGTTAGGGGTAAATTCATAATTTTATATTAAAATGGATTACAAGTTAGAATTCATAAATTTAAGCTATTTGAAATACTTAATTGAGTTAAATTATTATTTAGATCAAGAAAAGAATCTACTGGATTTGAATCGAGTGAAAGCGAAAGTCTCAGATTAGTTTTCGACTTAGCTATAACAACTGTGGTGATTGAGGTAAGTTTGTATGAGTTGTATGCTTACTAAGTGTTGTTTAAATTGATTATTAGTTAATGTTTTGTTAGATATAATTTGATTTGGTAATATTATGATGGCTTGAATACTTGATGGTTGAATACTCCCGTTTGAACCTTAAGAATTCTTAGGATACAAGTGACATGTCATTAGGGATTATATCTTTCGAGTGCTAGTCTTAGATGTCCTACCGATGGCTAAGGTCTTGCATTTTTTTCATATTCTCTATAGCTTGTGTGAGCAACATTGTGTAGCTAACATCTCGACGCACAGCTCGTGTGAGCAAGCCTATTCCACAGCTCATGTGAGCACTATCATGTAGTTACAGGAAAAGGGACACTTTGTGTGAGCATTCCTGAGTATCTGATGTTATTCTATATGGTTCAATGAGCAAGTAAAGGTTAATGGAAAGGCATGTATACAAAATTATTGTTGTTAATGATCTTATGAAATGGGAAGTTTGGTATTTGCAAATGAATGAAAAATATTACTAATTAAACATATGAGAAAAGATGAATGTATACAATTCATTTCATGACATATGTCATGTTTCTTTGATGTTACATCTTTAAGTTATTTACTAACAAAGTGGATTGTTGTGAATAGGAAAGTAAATATCTATAGGATTTAATGAGCATGATTGAATGATTTAACGTTTGATGTTTGGTAAGTTTGACTTTCTCTTATACGAGGTTACTAAGCACTAGTCTCTTACATAGTTATTTTTTCTCTATTTTGTATATCATCAAAATCTCGACTAGTTGGAATCTTGTCGGAGTCCTATCACACTATTCGACAATCACTTTTGTAGTTTTGGTTACTTTGGCTACGGTTATAAATGGCATGTATAAGGCTTATATGTAATAGGTGTTTTGAATATGTTATTTGGTTGACTTCATATGGTTATGTCTTTTGTGTACATGTTGCTTGGACTTGTTAATCTTTGGCAAGTTGTGTGTTTTGGTCAGTTTTAAGTGCATTGTACATATATGGATTGAGACATGTTTATATGTGATTGAAATGGTTCAATTGTAACACCCCAAACCCAGTCCATACATTATGGCCGAATCTGGCGTGTTACATTGAAGTGTTTTAGCGAAAACCATGTTTTCATTGAAAACCCTTCTTAAAATAAAAGAAACCTTAATTAACTTAAAAAAACCACCTTTCAGTTGCAAAAAACTTGTTTGAAACATTTGATTTAAGAAAACTTATCATTTAAAAATTTAATTGCGGAAACGTAGAAAACTTCTTGTAAATTACAATGAAAATAATAATAATAATAGTTCAAGTAATAATAACATAACGAAAACCTTATTACAACCTGATCTGAAACATACTTAATTAAATAAAAACTTATATACTTAAAAAAAAAACAAGCCCAAATTATCTTGCTAGCTGGCCACCCAGAGTCCCTCCAAACATCGAACCTTCTATTGAGCATCCCCTAAAAATAAAATAAAAGAGGGGGTGAGTTTTCGCAAACTCAGTGTGTACAACCCTCAACAAGAACAAGCATTCAAAAAAACAACATCATTCATCAATCATGTAATGCAATCCCATCAAATTATCCATCCGCTACACACCGGCTCCGTCCCCCGTCACACCATGTGAGGATATAAATATCGACCCACCTAACCCACACACCATGGTAGCCCGGTTGCGAAACTACCTTGATTTACATATTGGGCTTCAAAAGCCGTCGGTGGATCCACGATTGTCAAGCAACCATGTGATCCTCATATACTTCCTCAATTCCATAATTCCCAACCAATATGCAACCTAAGCAGAATATCATATGTATGCATGTCGCATCCACAAAACTTACATTCAACACCTAGGGGTATTTTGGTCATTTTCGCCCTTAGGGGCATTTCGGTAAATTTTCACTTAATTACGGTTTTCACTTAGCTTGGCCCGTTAACAAGTCCCGTGAGCTAAGATAAACGAATATTATACACCAGGTAGGATTCCAGAGAAGAGGAGGTGGGTCATTAAGACCGCTTAAGTACCAAGCTCTCCCTAGATCCAATCCTAGACATGCATATACCCGTTGCCACACCTTAACCCTATGACTTGTCCACGGTCGCAAATAATTAATTAAGTCTTATGTGGATATCATATACTAGGCCCAAAACCCCTTACAGAGCCCAATCAAATTCACATACCTGGATCTGGCCCATTAAGCCCAATCATATTCATATGACCCATTAGGCCCATGTAACACCCCTTACCCGTGTTAGACGCCGGAACAGGGTATAAGGCATTACCGGACTTAATCACTAATCATCGTATAAAAACCGATTCATAATTTCAATCTAATTTAAAACTTTTTCAAACACATTCAAGCTGTCCCTTAAAAAGAGCTTACAAGGCACATATCATGCTTTAATTCAACCACACACATAGGCAAGCATGCACATTCATAAATTGCATCATTTAATTAATAACATAATCAAGACAATCTGCATTAAATGACTTTATACAATAGAGACCTTCAAATAACATAGGTCAGTATTTTAGGCCAATTCCTAGCAACTTAGTAACAATTAAAGAGTCTCCATACATGCCAAAGACTTAAAAATACTTTAAAACCTTTATATATCGATCAATAGTTTGATAGTGTTATTTAACCTTCGGCGACCTCCAACTCGAGCTAACATCTAAGACACTATAGGAAAAAGGAAAGGAAGGGAGTAAGCATTATAGCTTAGTAAGTAAGTATATAAATATTAATAAACAATACATTATCATACTTTAAATGAAGTCACAATATGTTCCCGGAATATTACCATCACAAACACACACATACTTTTACTATTACAATAATAAACAGGTTCAAAATAAGTTGTCTAGTAGAGTACCAGCTGCTAAATTATTTATTTTTGGAGATACAGAACTCCAAATTACAAATCGTTAATTTTTATTAAAACTAGATTCACGTATATTCTTACCATAAAATTTTCAGAATTTTTTGTCTAGCCAATTAGTACAGTTTATTCATTGAAGTTACCCTTGTTTCACTGCTCAACTGTTCTGACCACTCTTCACTACGAATCAATTTTCTCCCCGTACAGAATTCAAAGAATGTTCTTGTTTATTTTATTTGAAACTATACTCATTAAGGATTTCAAGCATATAAATTATATCCCATAATTATTTTTGTACAATTTTTAATGATTTTTCCAAGTCAGAACAGGGGATCACGTAGTCATTCTGAACCAGTCTCTCAAAAACTTAAATATCTCATAATATAGAATTACTTTGCTTGCTATGTTTTTGTTATATGAAAATAGACTCATTAAGATTTAATTTTTATATCTCATTAAGTCTCTGATTCAATTTCTACTATTTTTGGTAAATTTTTAGATTCACGTCACTGCAACTATACATAACAGTTTTATTGTCAATTTTGATCTTTCACACTTTAATTGTATTCATCACTTACCCATGACAATCTTTCCAATTTCCAATCACATATCAAGCATATTGCTCATAAGTTACACACGTATATACTTACACTTATCATCAAAAAGTCATACACAATTTCATTTAATTAATTTCCCAGTTGAACGCTTCGGAATAATAACAGATACGCGATGGTATCGCACACAACCCACCATTAAAATCGAAGCTCTCTTGTACACATAGTGGCCTTCAATTAGCACCACTCATGTGACCTAGCTCGATTGTACACATAATTTTGGCTCTCTTGTACACATGGTGAACACTTAGTACCACCCATGTGACCTAGCCAGTTTATCTCGTAGCTCTCTTGTCTACATGGTGTCCTTCACCTGGAACCACGCATGCGAACTAGCTACATATATCCCGTGGCTCTCTTGTCTACATGGTGTACACATAGTATCACCCATGCGACCTAGCTACATCATAATGTCTTGTAACTCTCTTGTACACATGATGTGCACTCAGCACCATACATGTGACCTAGCTACATACCATCTGTATCATCCAATCTTTCCGATGGTTCAACCGAGATTTCTCTCTCTTTCTAATACTTGATTCCATACTTCCAATAGTCAATTATGATTCAAAAATTAGCTACAATACATAAAATATGCTGAAATATAAAAACATAATAAATATAATGTATTATTTACATACAAACTTACATACTTTCTCATTTCCATGTCAAATTAGTATTGAACATTTAAATCATCATAATTACTTACTTTCAACACCTCGGAAATCATAGTAAATATATCAATTTTACATTGAAACATGCATAAATTAATGCTTATTATACATATGAACTTACCTTGATACTAAAACAGCCATTTTACCAACTTTCCCGATTTTTGATTTTCTCCCATTCTAGGTTCAAATCTCATTTTTCGGGATCTAAAACATCATATATTACTTATTTAATTAATGTAATATTCAAAACAGTCCTTAACTCAAACTTTTGAAAAATTACAATTTTGCCCCTAAACTTTTGCATATTTACACTTTTTCCCCTAGGCTCGGGAATTAAACTTAATCCCTTATTATTATGTTTTATGACATTCTGATCATTTTTCCCTTCTATGGCAACATCAAATTCTCACTCTAACACATAGTTATGAACAATAACAACTTTTACCGATTAAGCCGTTTTACTCATTTTTGCTTAAAACCGCTTAGCAAAAGTTGTTTAACATAATTTCAGCCTTCATATTCTACCATAAAATATCAAAATAAACACATTTCAACTATGGGTATTTTTTCAAATATGAACCCTAGCTTAAATTATTGCTAGAATAAGCTTAATCAAGTTACCGAGATTCCAAAAACGTAAAGAACTTGAAAAACAGGACTAGAACGGATTTACTATTGAGCTTGGAAAGCTTGAAAACCCTAGCCATGGCTTCCCCCATGCTAATTTCGGCCTCCATGAAAAAGATGAGTCAATTTTGGCTTTATTTTCCCTTTTTATTTCTTTTAATTACCAAATGACTAAAATGCCCTTAAGGCCTTTCTTTAAAATTGTCCTATTCATGCCCATTTTTGTCCAAACGAAATATAATGGTCTAATTACCATTTAAGAACACTCTCTTTAAACCCCCATTTCAACCAAGTACATATGAATTAGAACACATATTTTGCAACTTTTGCAATTTAGTCTTAAAAGTCCAATTAAGCACTTTATCAATAAAATTACTTAATGATATTTTTACACAATATTTTAATCAATAAATAAACCTTAAAACTTAATCGAAATAAATTTTTTGACTTCAAATTCGTGGTTCTAAAACCATCATTCTGTTTAGGCCCTAAATCGGCCAATTACATTAAAGAACTTCGCAAATAAGCCCTAATAGGCAAATTAAACATGCAATCTATAAAATTTCTTATCAATACTCTAACACATGTATCTAATCACTCGGTAAATCATAAAAATTAATCGAAATAAACTTTTCTATCTCAGATTTGTGGTTTCGCAACCACTATTCCATTTAGGCCCTATTTCGAGATGTTACAGCCCAAATCACCTGTATATGGCCCATTAGTCCCAAATCACATTTATATGGCCCGCTAGGCCCAGTCACATTCATATTCATGCTCACATACAAACTTTCTATCACATAGCATCAATACTCAGTTTTTGCCTATTATAGGCCAAACAGCCCATTGGGCCCATTTAGCCCATTTCGGCCCATATGGCCAAATCAAAACCCAAGTCCACAGAATCGCCCGTGGGCCTCAGGTAACCTATCGGTTTCCCTCTTACGAGTTTTCGCGCACTCACAAGACTACCGTAGCCAAACTTTCAGCTTTTCGACATTTCAGCTTTTCGACTTTTCGGCTTTTGCCGATTCATTGTGTGTGTTCAGTGTATGTACACACCTAGTAAGCAAGCGTCCTGCGATCTCCTTAGCCCAAACCTATAATCGATATCACCCTTCAATTAATAGTATGCTTAATACTTATTTACTCAAAAACTGAAACCCTTACCTTGAGTCCAATCCTTAATCGTTTTTTCCTTGATCACGTATTTTCTAGATCTGCACAAATTTTAACTATTAAAACCTGAATAATAGGTGACTCGTATCCAACACAAGTCTCCTTACCATAACTATGACCATTTGGCCACCTTAGCCAATGGGAGAAGATTACTTACCAAAACTGCAACACCTTAAGGAGCAATTCGGTAGAGAGCTAAAAACCAAGATCCGATACTAATTCCCTAACAAAGTTGATTAGAAAGAGTGAGGGACAATAATCGATACTAAACAAAGAAAACCGATTGGAAGAGCAACACTTACACTAGATTCGGTCAAAAAGTATTCGGCCCTTAGAAGATTCAGTTTTTCGGCTTTTCAAACTAAGTATGGTGAATAAGGTTTATTTGGTACAAATTAAAGAAGAAGAGTAGTAGAAGAAATCGGCAAAGAGGATTGTGTAGAGGAGAATAGAAATCGGCAGAATGAAAAGAAAGTAAAATAGAGGGTTTTCGGCTTTTTGGATCTTGAAGAGAAAAGGGTTTCTGGCACAAAGTGAAGGGGAGTTCATCATTAACTTTTCAACCCTCCCATTCGGCACCTATTTATAGCTCTATAGCCGAATTCTTCAAGCCCAAGTTCCCAATTCAGCTCCACTTACTCCTCACTTCTCATCTCCTTGTTTTTCTCCTTGATAACCCTTTGATCCTTTCTTTAATTTTCTCTTTTGAACACTCCCCTTGGAGTCCATCTTCATGCCACTAACATCCTTCTAGAAGATAAAAATTAAAATCTAAAAATACTAAGCTAGGATTCGAACCTTGGACCCTCTTGCTAGATACTAACGCCACCTCACTACTCCTTATGTGGTGTCACTTAGCCACTCCACCACAGGCTCTTTTTGTGTCCAATTTTTTCTTCACTTATTCAAAAGCCCAACTACTAGCCAACTCTAATTCTTTTAATAATTAAATTATAATTTCTTCTACCCCTTAATTCGAACTCAACCTTAGCTAAGACCTACTAAAATTATCGCTTGGATAAGAATATTAAACACAATTTTCATCAAAATAAAAAATAAAGAAAATTCAGGATTTCGAGATTTTTTGATTTCGAGATTTTTGGATTTCGAGATTTTTGGGGCATTACAACTCTACCCCCTAAAAGAAATTTAGTCCTCAAAATTTACCTGATCCAAATAGTTGAGGATATTGACGTCACATTGCTTAAGTTACACCACTACGCTTCTGCTGCGTACTCTATTTCTGATTTCAAAATAGATAGATCTCACACTATGGATAAAGTACGTACCAGTATTCGCTTCTGGAGCATATTCGTCTTCTCGACGACGAGCAGCATAAATAAAAGCTGGCTGCCTCGCCTCAGTATGGCCTGCATTTCCGCTTAGTACTCCACGTCCACGTCCATTCCCGTCACCACCCCTGGCCTGCTCACGGCCCCTTGGCGGCAGCTGACCACCCCTTAGTGGCTGAGCACCAGCTTGGCCCACTACTGGCTCTCGACCTAACATTCGGGGGCAATCCTTGATCCTATGCTCCATAGACCCACAAGCTAAACAAGCTCCCATCCTCTTCCAACACTTGCCTCCATGACCTTTCCCACAATTAGCACAACGTGGCACCCCTAGATTAGCAGCAGGGGGCCCTACTCTAACTGGCCCATTAACTCTGGCCCTAGCCCTAGGCATCTGTCCAACACCCAGAGTCTCAGCCTCCCTGTTATTCCTACTCCTTTCTTCTTCCCGATTTAAGCGCTCAGTGCACTTAACCTCCTCCGCTATCTTTGCTTTCTCCACCAACTCCGAGAAAACTCGTTCCCTTTGCGAAGCTATCAGTACCCTAAGGCTATCTCTAAGCCCATTCTCAAATCTAATTCAACGCTCATACTCCGTTGCCACCATTACCCTTGCATACCTACTAAGGCGTACAAACTCCGCTTCGTACTCCGCCACCAATTTATTGCCTTAGATCAAGTTCAGGAACTCCTTCCTCCTAGCATCCACATAGCTTGCACCCACATACTTCCCTTGGAATGCAGATTTGAAAAACTCCCAGTTTACCCGCTCCGGTTGGGTGCCCTCTTTCACTGTCAGCCACCACTGGTAGGCTTCCTCCCTAAGCAATGACACCGCCCCTTTCAGCTTTTGCTCAGGTGAGCAGTCCAAATCCTCCATTATCCTTTCAGTTGCCTTCAACCAATATTTTGCCACATTAGGAGCCACGCCAGCCACGCCCTTAAAGATCTCAACCCCGTTCGATCGAAGTCGTTCTGGAATAGACCCCCGATTTCCATTGCCATTATTGGGCCCAACGACCCTTTCCAGAATCCTCAGCATTACCTGCGACAATGCATCTTCTCCCGCGTCCCAATCATACTGTCTATTCCCAGCCACAGGTGAGGCCGGAGCCTCTTTTACTCCAACATCGGGCATATGGCCCGATGCCGACGATTCATTCCTAACACTTCTGCGGCCTCGGCCACGGCCTCTTGCTCCTCTTCTAGCACTCATCGTCGATTCGCGTATTATTTGAATTAGAAATTTTATGAAGTTTTAGTTAGTTTAATAATTACACCGATGTTTTATGAAAATATTTAAAGAGAAGATCATTTTCGAAAATACTCTATTGTTTCCAGATCCTACGGGCTTTAGTTCCATTCTAATCATCATCTAAAGTAGCCCTCTAACTATCTACTGTATAACAATTTAAATAAACTTAAATAAAAGTACTTACTTGGTTCGACGTCAGAGACTCGGTGTGCCACTCAGCAAGATTTCTCTTTTTCCAAAGCATCGTGATCCAAAATATTTTTAAAATCCAAAAAGAAGCCAAATAATAATAAGGCCCACTTCACAGCCCGAGTTTTGCAACTTGACTCTGATATCACTAAATGTAATACCCCAAACTCGACCCATACGTTATGGCCGAATCTGGCGTGTTACATTGAAGTGTTTTAGTGAAAACCATGTTTTCATTGAAAACCCTTCTTAAAATAAAAGAAACCTTAATTAACTTAAAAAAAAACACCTTTCAGTTGCAAAAACCTTGTTTGAAATATTTGATTTAAGAAAACTTATCATTTAAAAATTTAATTGCGGAAACGTAGAAAACATACTATAATTTAGGAAACCCATGTTCAACTTTTTGTAAATTACAATGAAAATAACAATAATAGTTCAAGTAATAATAACATAACGAAAACCTCATTACAATCTGATCTGAAACATACTTAATTAAATAAAAACTTATATGCTTAAAAAAAACAAGTCCAAATTATCTTGCTAGCTGGCCACCCAGAGTCCCTCCAAACATCGAACCTTCTACTGAGCATCCCCTGAAAATAAAATAAAAGAGGGGGTGAGTTTTCGCAAACTCAGTATGTACAACTCTCGATAAGAACAAGTATTCAAAAAAACAACATCATTCATCAATCATGCAATGCAATCCTATCCAAATTATCCATTCGCTACACACCGGATCCGTCCTCTGTCACACCATGTGGGGATATAAATATCGACCCACCCAACCCATACACCATGGTAGCCTGGTTATGGAACTACCTTCATTTACATATTGGGCTTTAAAAGCTGTCGGTGGATCTATGATTGTCAAGCAACCATGCGATCCTCATATACTTCCTCCGTTCTATAATTCCCAACCCATATGCAACCTAAGCAGAATATCATATGTATGCATGTCGCATCCACAAAACTTACATTCAACACCTAAGGGTATTTTGGTCATTTTCTCCCTTAAGGGCATTTAGGTAAATTTTCTCTTAATTACGATTTTCACTTATCTTGGCCCGTTAACAAGTCCCGTGAGCTAAGATGAACGAATACTATGCACCAGGTAGGATTCCAGAGAAGAGGAGGTGGGTCATTAAGACTGCTTAAGTACCAAGCTCTCCCTAGATCCAATCCTAGACATGCATATACCCGTTGCCACACCTGAACCCTATGACTTGTCCATGGTCGCAAATAATTGATTAAGTCTTATGTGGATATCATATACTAGGCCCAAAACCCCTTACAGAGCCCAATCAAATTCACATACCTGGATCTGGCCCATTAAGCCCAATCATATTCATATGGTCCATTAGGCTCAAATCACCTGTATATGGCCCATTAGGCCCAAATCACATTTATATGGCCCGTTAGGCCCAGTCACATTCATATTCATGCTCACATACAAACTTTTTATCACATAGCATCAATATTTAGTTTTTGCCTATTATGGGCCCAACAGCCCATTGGACCCATTTAGCCCATTCTGGCCCATATGGCCAAATCACAACCCAAGTCCACGGAATCGCTCGTGGGCCTCAGGCAACCTATCAGTTTCCCTCTTACGAGTGTTTGCGCACTCGCAAGACTACGTAGCCAAACTTTTGGCTTTTCGACATTCGGCTTTTCAGCTTTTGCCGATTCATTGTGTGTGTTTAGTGTATGTACACACCTAGTAAGCAAGCGTCCTGCGATCTCCTTAGCCCAAACCTATAATCAATATCACCCTTCAATTAATAGTATGCTTAATACTTATTTACTCAAAAACTGAAACCCTTACCTTGAGTCCAATCCTTAATCGTTTTTTCCTTGATCACGTATTTCCTAGATCTGCACAAATTTTAACTATTAAAACCTGAATAATAGGTGACTCTTATCCAACACAAGTCTCCTTACCATAACTATGACCATTCGGCCACCTTAGCCAATGGGAGAAGATTACTTACCAAAACTGCAACACCTTAAGGAGCAATTCGGTAGAGAGCTAAAAACCAAGATCCGATACTAATTCCCTACCAAATTTGATTAGAAAGAGTGAGGGACAATAATCGATACTAAACAAAGAAAGCCGACTAGAAGAGCAACACTTACACTAGATTCGGTCAAAAAGTATTCGGCCCTTAGAAGATTCGGTTTTTCAGCTTTCCAAACTAAGTATGGTGAATAAGGTTTATTTGGTACAGATTAAAGAAGAAGAGTAGTAGAAGAAATCGACAAAGAAGATTGTGTAGAGGAGAATAGAAATCGACAGAAAGAAAAGAAAGTAAAATAGAGGGTTTTCGGCTTTTTGGATCTTGAAGAGAAAAGGGTTTCTGGCACAAAGTGAAGGGGAATTCATTATTAACTTTTCAACCCTCCCATTCAGCACCTATTTATAGCCCTATAGCTGAATTCTTCAAGCCCAAGTTCCCAATTCAGCTCCATTTACTCCTCACTTCTCATCTCCTGGTTTTTCTCCCTGATAACCCCTTGATCCTTTCCTTAATTTTCTCTTTTGAACACTTCCCTTAGAGTCCACCTTCATGCCACTTCCATCCTTCTAGAAGGACAAAATTAAATTCTAAAAATACTAAGCTAGGATTCGAACCTTGGACCCCCTTGCTAGCTACTAACGCCACCTCACTACTCCTTATGTGGCGTCACTTAGCCACTCCACCATAGGGTCTTTTTGTGTCCAATTGTTTCTTTATTTATTCAAAAGCCCAACTACTAGCCAACCCTGATTCTTTTTATAATTAAATTATAATTTCTTCTACCCCTTAATTCGAACTCAACCTTAGCTAAGACCTACTAAAATTATCGCTTGGATAAGAATATTAAACACAATGGGATTTTTAGATTTCGAGATTTTTGGATTTTAGGATTTTTGGGACGTTACATAAATGATGATGTGTGGTTGTGGTAATGTATGTTTATGGTATAATATTATTTTGAATGAAGTGATTTGGTGTGAATTATGGTGCCTTTGAATGACATATTGGTTAGAATTTATAGGTTGATTGATTTGGTATGTTTTGAGTGTGTATGGAGAGTGTTTTGGTCAATTGAATGTATGTGTAAATGGTGTATCTTGTTGGGCAAGGATAGATATTGAATTGGCTTGTTTTAGGGGCTAAGTTTGGAGCACATGACCTAAAACATGGGTTGTTACACGCCCATGTGCCACACACGGTCACCCTATACGGTCGTGTTTCATTTATATTTTAGGTGCAGGTCTCACACGGTCTGTAACACAGTTTGTGTCTCAAAATAGTTTATTACACGGTCTGGCACATGACCATGTGACCTAACATTGAATGCACACGGTTTGGTATACGGCTTGCGACACGACCGTGTGGCCCTATTTCGAATACTCACATGGTTGGACACACAGGCTAGGACACGGTCATGTGTCCCTACTTCGAATGTCCATATGGCCTGGGCTATTTCGCATGGCTGTGTGACCTCTATTTCCCAAATTTTCAAGTTTTTTTCCAAATTTTTATGATTTGTTTCAAATTGATCCCCAATTTTTCTCAAATTGTTTTTATGGCCTCGAAGGCTCAAATTAAAGGCCCAAGTATGTATTTTTGTCATGATTGTAATGTGTTATTGGAAATGGATATTAAAATGTATTATTGTTCTGTTTTGAAGTTAAAAGTTTTGTTTTATACAACAATGTTTTGTAACCCTAATCTGGCGATGGAGACAGGTTACGGGTATTACATCATCTTCAATTGATTAAGCCTTTTGAGGATTTGTTGATACTTGTCCGTGCTACCAACATTGTTCATTGTCGATTGTTTGGCCTGATATGTGAACCACTCAATCAGCCACATGTAAGAGTTCATAGCCATGTCCTCAATAAGTTGACAAGCTTAGGCGTACATCTTTGACATGAATGCTCTTGCAGACGCTCCATCAAGAATAGAATGTCCGCAGATGCTCCATCAAGAATAGAGTGTAAGTTTTCGTCAAGCCCATTGTAGAAGACTTGAAATTGCAACTAATCTTGTAACACCCTATACCCGGTCCAGTCATTTCCAATAACACATTACAATCATGTTATTCAATCATATTTGAGCCTAAATCATTCATTACTGAATAGTGAATAATGTTAAAGTTTTTATAGTGAATAATGTTATTCAATCATGTTATTACATTACAATTGTAAAAACTTTAACGTTATTCACTATTCAGTAAAAAATAATTAAATAATTCATTTCATAATTATATCACATTCATCTCCATGTTATTCAATCATATCTGAGCCTAAATCTAGCATATGAAGCCTTTAAAACAAATCGGGAACAATTCTAGACTAAATTGAAACTTTTACAAGAATCAATGTAAATAGTGAAAAAAGGGGTCACATGGCCGTGTGGGCAAGCTGTGTGATAGAGCTTAGCCCGTGTGACTCAAGAACATGGTCGTCTATTCAACCTACGTAAGTCTCTGTGCCCGTGTAATTTAGGGTCACAGGACCTTATTGCCAGGCCTGTAACTCTCTGTGATCGTGTGGACAATCCTACACAAAAAATCAAAGAGGCCACATGGTCGTGTCATGCAACTGTGTGGGACACACAATCGTGTCATAGACCGTGTGTGCCCAAAATACCTTCAAACACAAGCCAATTCACCTACAATTAGTTCATGAAATTTCTTTTTCATAGCCATTAAATCCATTTAACTAATAGAAATCAACTTTTGCATCTTTTATAGTTTAATCCTTTTTACAAAATTAATTAATTAAAATTTAAAATTTCTTAACGAAAATTTAATACAACCTTAATATAACCTTATAGACATTAAATAAACATTAAAATACCAACTCACTCATCAGAATTGTGGTCCCGAAACCACTGTTTTTGACACCACTAAAAATGGGTCGTTACAAATAAGTTTAGCCAAGGTGCAAGTCTAAAACTAGCCAAATGTAACCCATTTTAATGCAAGACATGATGATGAGGGCAACCATATGGAGGTTAACTATGTAGGGAATAGAGCATATAACCCTTACTCCAACACCTATAATTTGGGATGGCGTGACCATCCTAACCTTAAGTGGGGAGGAAACCAAATGGGAACTTCTAATTAAGGGAATCAAAACCTTAATCCTCTAAAACCAAATGCACCATGTCAACCTCCATTACCTTTTAGGCACCCCAAGATCAAGAGAGAAAACCAACCTATAATAGCGACCCTTACTGTCAATTAGGGTAAGTAAGGTAGAGGCAGGCTTGCATGTAGTGCAAGTCGATGTGCACCAAATCCGTGGTCAATTAGACCAAGTCTTGCAATTGTTGCAAAACAACTTAGCCTCTAACATACCTAGTAATCCAAACCTAATTCGAAGAGGGAAGGGAAGGAGCACACCAAGGTGATTACCCTTAGATTAGGGGTTGTGGTTAACGAACCTATCCGATCAAATTTTAGGGAGAAAGAAATTAGTGAGAAAGATGAGAGCACCCGTACTCCTAGTGCTTGAAATGAAGTGGGAGAGAAGGAAGGACATGAGAGTGAAACCATACAAGTTGAACCAGATTTTAGACTCGTTCAACCACCACCACCAAGCCCAAAGCCCATACCATTTCCTTCACGCTTAGAGGAGAAGAAGAAAAAAGAGAGTGAGGAGTTCTTGCAATTCCTAAATATGTTTAAGGCCTTGAATGTGAACCACCCCTTGTTAGAGCTCATTGAGAAAATGCCCAAATATGATAAATTCCTTAAGGACGTTATGTCTTGTAGGAAGAAAATAGGGAGAGGAGAGAAAATCAATCTTAATGAGGAATGAAACGTGGTTGTGTCTAGAAGAATTCCTCCTAAGCTAAAGGATCCCGATAGATTTACCATCCCTATAGAGATAGGTGAAGTTAGTTTTGGGAAATCCCTATGTGATTTAGGGGCAGATATTAACTTTATGCCATTGTCCATCTATAGAAGGTTAGGCTTGAGAGAGACTAAGGAAATGACAATCACTTTGGAATCATTTGACCGATATTTGGTACATTCTAAGGGATTCCTTGAGGACGTGCCAATGACGGTTAGGCAATTTATTTTTCCCATTGACTTTATCGTGCTTGACTTTGAGGAGGATCTCAAAATTCCTATCCTCTTAGGGAGACCTTTCTTGGCAACGTCTAGAGCTACTAAAAATATATGAGGAGGTACGTTGACTATGGACATTGAGGGAGAAATCGAAATTTTCAGATGTGTGGAGCCTGAGCCTAAGTCTAAAAAGGTGCTGTCATCACAAGGGTATGAGTGTCAAGTAGTTAAGACAAGACCTTATCATGTTAAAAAATTTGCAACTTCTATCGAATATTTTTTTCAGGTGTACATGCGTCACACAGGAGAATCCGAAAACGAACAAGGATAAGGAGGACAATATGATTGTTTTGAGGCCTCAGCCGCACGTTGAACAAGAGGCATAACCAAGTATTGAGGACACTACTAAAACATCATTTCGGTGGCTACCCTAAGTTACATTTTTAAATTGTCACATGTGGCAATGGTGTAACGCCCCGAATTTTGGGCCTAGAAGTTTTGGTTTTTGAGCATAGGGATAGTGAGAAGGTTGCACATAAGTGATTATTTGTGCATTTTAATGTAAGAATGGGCTTACTGGTCTGGTGGCGAAGTGGAGTGTTAGTGCACCTTGAGGTTTTGGGTTCGAGTCTTTGGGTATGCATGTTATTTTCTATTTTTATACTTTCACTTTCTTTTTTACATTTTTTCTTTTCTTTTCTTCTTCTTTTACTTTTTATTTTTCTATTCTTTTTCAAATATACTCAAAAATCGATTTTGAATTGTTGGCATCGGGATTTCTGCTTTTCTATTGTCATCCCTGATCACATAACAGGTGTGGGATTTGAACCTTCTCTACATTATTTTAGTTTTCCTAAATTTTTGATCTGACCTATCATGTATGTGTGTTAAAACGCTTTGGTTTTGGTTTTCTAAACGCTGAAAGTGAGTGGAATACTCCAAATTCTAATGTATGTTGATAGGGTAAAATCTAGGGACTGTTACGATGGCTGGAACGGTCGTTTTAGGACTAATTTAGGGTGTTTTAGTGGCTTCTCCGATAGCCACACTAGCGTGTTCCGTGGCACACGGCCATGTGGATTTGGGAATTAGGGTTTCTGGGCCAAATTAGGTGCCATACGGCTTGGCCACAAGGTCGTGTGGCTGATTTGGGGAAAGTTGTCGATTTTCACACGGCCGTGTCCCTTGGGCAAACGGGGGTGTGATATTTGGGAATTAGGGATTTAAGATTTGGAGTCACACGGCCTGGCCACACTACTGTATGGCTAATTTGGGGAATAGGGATTCCACACGAGCAGGTGCTTCAGAGCACACGACTGTTCTCACACCTCTGTGTCTTCCCTACACTTTATTTAGTGATTTTGGACAGTGAGTTACATGGCTTGTTCATACGACCGTGTCTCTACTTTACATGGACGTGTGCCTCTGTCACACGGCTGTGTGCTACCCTTCATACGGGTGTTTGGACCCCCCACACAGCTTGGGTTGCTCCACACGGTCGGCCAAGTGAAAGACATTTTCAAGGGATGGTTTGGCTATTTTTAGCAAACCTCTAAGCATCATTTCAAGTATAAATAGGCCTTCCATTTCACAATATCAATCATTCATTCATTCTTCATTTTTCACTTGCTCATTTCCTCTCCTCTTCATGCATAAAGCCATTCATTCTCCTCGTTCCGCTTAGCTAGTAATTCCTTGAGAAAATTCTCTCTTGATTGGACACCTTGATGAGCACTTTGCGAAGGAGCAAACACAAGAATCGAAAGAAGCCTTTACAACTGATTTCTAAAGGATTGCCGAAATCATTCAAAGTTTATTCTTTCTTATCTTCAATTTGTTCTTAGTTATTCAACATGATTACAAATTGTTTTAATGTTTTTTCATTAACAATGATAGCTTAAATTTTTTTTAGCTGGAATGGTTACATTAATTTGACAAAGTTCATTTGATTCATGTTTATTGTAACAGCCTAGTTTAGACCCTAGTCGGAACAGTGGTTTTGGGACCACAAATCTGAGTCAAAAAAATATTTTAATATTATTTTCTGTGTTTACAACATGATATGTGATATGTGTGAAAATTTCGTGTGAAAAATTTATCGTTTGTGTGCTCAATTTTATAAAAGGACTTAATCACGTAAAATGTAAAAGTTGCATTCTAATTGATAAAGGTGTTTATTTGTTATGGCTTATTAAATGAAAGGTCCTTATGTTGTAATTAGACCCTTGTTTGTGATTATGGACATTTATGGACATCCATTATAAGTTTTTAAGGTTTATTCATTAAGGTTATAATAGTAATTTGGTTATTATTGTATATTAAAAAAAACAAAATGAAATTAAATCCCATTATCATCATCCATAACTGATTAGTGAAGAGAAAAGAAAGATTTTTTATACAACTAGGGTTCGGCTATTATTCATCTTAATTAAGGTATGATTTTTGATCAATTTTTGATGATTTCTATGTTTTTGAGATCGTTGCTTTGTGTTTTAGCTAGCCCACGCTTTAATTTTCAGAATTGATGAAGAATTTGAGATTTTCCATTGTTGATAGCTTGATGATTTTTGTGTTTGATGATGAAAAATAAATATATGTTGTTAGATTGTCATGTTTAATTAAGTGATTTTGAGTAAAAATGCCTATTTAGGATTAAATTATGAATTTTGTAAATTGAGGGGTCAAAATGTGAAATAAATGAAATAAATGGGCTGCTAGGGACCTTAGTAAAATTCGGCTATGCTTGGGTGTGGTGAAATTTTGAATTTTTTATGTTTTGTGAAATAGGGACTAAATTGTGAAAAATGTGAAATGTTTGGGGCAAAAGTGTAATTGGCCCATTTATGTGTTTATGGATGAATTTGAATGAATATATGATTAAACAAGTCAAATATATTAATTTAGATCAAGAAAAGAGGAAATCAGATTTGGATCGGGGGAAATCAAAAGTTATCGAATAGTCGTTCCGTTCCATTCGACTCCGTACGAGGTAAGTTCTTAAGCAAATAATTGTTGTTAAATTCATATGAAAATGTATTTAATTGTACCGAATTGAATTTTAGTAACTATATATGTATATGCCAAATTGATATAAGTATGGGAGAAGTAATTACGAGCTTGAAAAGATCGAATTATAATATTCAAAAGTCTCGTACGAAACTTAGGAATAGTTAGGATACATATGTCATCACATAGGATTCTGGTATGTGATTCCGTGTAAGACCACGTCTAGGATGTTGGCATCGATTTTAGAATTACGTGAAAGGAAAATCGCCTAACCCCCTTGACTATGGGGATCGCGCCCCTAGCAACATTTGGTAACCACAAAGTTAAGTGATAGTCATTAAGGTGGAATAAGGGTGGATGAGTAGGATACATTCGGCCCATAGAAGAAAATGAAATCGCAAAGCTAAGAAAAGAAAAGACTAACCAATAATTGACCTAGACTCCAATATAGATGTTTCCTGAGTAACAAAAGAGATATTCGATTTTAGCAAGAGAAAATAGCACGATTGAGAGGAGAGGAAGAGAAGAAATGGCCACAAATGCAAGAGGTATTCGGTCAAGAGGGGTAACGTTTGAGTCAGGGAGAAGGAGGAAGGAGGATATTCTTCCAAGAAAGAATAGAGTGAGGGGAAAATAAAAGACAAAAAGGAGTCAAGAAGTACTTACTCAAAACTGAAATAGAGTCTAGGGTAATAGGCCTATTCGACAAACTGGAAAGGGAAAAAGGAAGAATCGAAGCACCGTACCGAAAGATGCATGAAAAGAAAAATAAAGCTCGGCTTTAGAAACGAAGAGTGAAAAACATCACAATTTTTGGAAAACCCCAAATGAAGTGACCACTTCTCACCCATAGCCGAAATCCTGAGTGGTCAATGCCCTATTTGACCACAACTTCTCTACACCTTAACCTCCACTTTTTCCTCCCCTTATCCCTCTCTTAAAATCTCTCCACAATTTCGACTAACATGATCCCTTACTTCCCTCAACAACCCAACCGACCAGGTAGAAGAGTTCTAGTGATACACAACCATCGATACGATAGCAGGCCAAAATAAAACACATTTGAACGTGGTAGGTCTTGAACTCAAGACCTCTACACATCCCAACACGCCACTTACCACTAGACTAGCATGCACTTCATGTCATGCCTTACCGAGAATAATTTAAGAAGCCTACTATCAAAAATCAAGGGTTTACTCAAGTAGGAGAAAAAATTTGTTCAAGCCAGGGCTTGAACCCATGACTTCTCAGACGCTCCCAGAGCACTAAACCACTAAGGTAAACATACACCCATGCCACAACACACAAAAATAATTCAACAGGGGTTTTCGAGATTTGGGGCATTACAATTCTACCCTCCTTAAAGAAATTTCGGCCTCGAAATTTACCTGATCAGGATAGGTGATGGTATTGTTGTTGCATTGTCTCCTCGGGTTCCCACATAGCCTCTTCAGAACTGTGGTTCTGCCAAAGAACTTCCACTAGAGGAATTGATTTTCTTCTTAAGACTTTCACCTCTCGATCCAAAATTTGGACTGGCTCCTCCTCGAAAGTCAGATCTGGTTTAACTTCAATCTCCTCAACCGGCACAACATGCGAAGGATCAGAACGGTAGCGTCTTAGTATAAAGATGTGGAACACATCACGAATCCGCTCTAATTCCAGAGGTAGTTCTAACTGGTAGGCAACTGGTCCTATTCTTCTCAATATGCGGTAAGGCCCAATATACCTTGGGCTTAACTTGCCATTACGCCCAAATCTCAGTACTTTCTTCCATGGCGAGACCTTCAAAAACACAAAGTCTCCCACAGAATACTCAATTTCCTTACATTTCAGATCCGCATATGACTTCTCTCTGTCTGATGCTGCCTTCAGTCGATCTCGAATCAAATGAACTTTATCTTCTGTATCAGAAATCAATTCAGGACCTAGAACTCGCCGCTCACCCAACTCAGTCCAATACAAAGGAGTACGACACCTACGACCATACAATGCCTCGTAAGGTGCCATCTGTATACTGGATTGGTAGCTATTATTATACGTAATTTCTGCCAATGGCAAGTAATCCTACCAACTGCCCCGGAAGTCAATCACACAACTCCTTAAAATGTCCTCCAGTATCTAAATCACCCTCTCTGACTAACCATCTGTCTGAGGACTGAAGTCCAACCGCGTACCCAGAGCTTCATATAACTTCTTCCAGAATTGAGACGTGAAGCGAGGATCTCTGTTAGATATTATAGAAACTGGTACCCTATGCAGTCTCACTATCTCGGATACATACAGCTTAGCTAGTTTCTGCAACGATTAATTTGTGCGAACCGGTATGAAATTTGAAATTTTGGTCAACCGATCCATGATGACCCACACCGAATATTTCTTGGAAGGCGTGATGGGTAGCCCACTCACAAAGTCCATTGTTACTCTTTCCCACTTCCATATCAGAACCTTAACCGGCTGAAGCAACCCAGAAGGCAACTGATGTTCTGCTTTAATCTATTGGCAAGTCAGACATTTCCCCAAGAAGTCGGTAATTTCACACTTAAGACCCGACCACCAATATATTCCACAAAGATCTTTGTACATCTTATTTCCACCGGGGTGCATAGCATAGGGGCTACTATTCGCCTCTCGCAAAATAGCCTGCCTCAAATCAGTATCCTTAGGTACACAAATTCTGCCTTAGAAATAGAGTACCCCTTCACTGTTCAGCCCAAAATCAACAGTATTACCATTTTCAATCTGACGAAACTGAAGGCCCAAAGACTAATTTTCCAACTGTTTATTCTTAATCTGCTCAATCCACACTAGTTTAACTTGGAGCTCAGCCAACAAGCTACCATTATTAAATAAACTAAGAAGAGCAATCATTGCTCTCAGATTAGTCATAGCCCTACGACTCAGTGCGTCGGCCACCACATTGGCCTTACCAGGGTGGTATTCAGTCGAACAGTCATAATCCTTAAGCAATTCAATCTATCTATGTTGCCTAAGGTTTAACTCCTTCTGAGTGAGGAGATACTTGAGGCTCTTGTGATCCCTGTAAATGATACACTTCTCACTGTACAAGTAATGCCTCCAAATTTTCAATGCGAATACCACTCCGGCCAACTCCAAGTCATGTGTTGGGTAAATCGCCTCGTGAGTCTTAAGCTGGCAAGATGCATAAGCTACCACCTTACCTTCTTGCATCAACACACAACCCAGACCAACGTGTGATGCATTGCTATAGACAGTAAATTCTTTCCCAGACTCTGGCTGAATCAATACAGAGGCCTCAGTCAAAACTTTCTTGAGCTTCTCAAAACTCTCTTACTGCTCATCAATCTAGATTAAAGGCATGCCCTTACGTAGTAGCTTAGTTAAGGGTGTGGCAATCAGTGAAAACCCTTCTACAAATCTTTGATAGTATCTAGCCAGCCCCAGGAAACTTCAAATTTCCGATACAGTCTTAGGCTGCTTCCAATCCAACACAGCCTCAATATTTTGAGGATCCACCCTGATCCCCTTAGCAGATACCACATAACCAAGAAACATTACCTCACATAACTAGAATTCACACTTATTGAACTTGGCATATAGTTACTTCTCCCTCAAAAATTGTAGAACTACCCGGAGATGTTCATCATGTTCCACTTCAGTCTTTGATTACACCAGTATGTCGTCGATAAATACTATAACAAACCGATCCAGGTAGGGTTGGAATACTCTGTTTATCAGATCCATAAAAGCTGTCGGTGCATTTGTTAGTCCAAAAGGCATTACCAAGAACTCGTAATGACCATAACGAGTCTTAAACGTTGTCTTGTGCACATCAGCCTCTTTAACTCTCAGCTGATGATACCCTGACCGAAGATCTATTTTAGAGAAAACCAACACTCCTCACAGTTGATTGAACATATCATCAATCCTTAGCAAAGGGTATTTGTTCTTAATGGTCAGCTTATTCAGTTGTCTGTAGTCGATGCAGATACGCATGGACCCATCCTTCTTTTTCACAAATAAGACTGGTGCTCCCCACGAAGACACACTACGTCAGATAAACCCACGGTCCAGTAACTCTTGAATCTAGGCCTTAAGCTCCACCAGTTCTTTCGGTGCCATTCTGTAAGGGGCGATGGACACCGGAGCTGTACCAAGAAGGAGCTTAATCCCAAACTCCAGTTCATGTTCTGGAGGTAATCCCAGTAACTCTTCAGGAAAGACATCTAGAAAATCCTTAACTATTCTAATATCCTTACCGAAGAGTCCCCAGCATCTAAAACACTGACATAGGCCAATAACGCCTTACAACCTTCGCGAACCAATTTCTTGGCCCTTAGTGCAGAAATTACATTACTCAAATAATTATGTCGTTCCCTAATTACCACTACCTCTTCATCTGACTCAGTTCTTAGTACGACTCGTTTAGTGGCACAATCCAAGCTTACTCGATGCTTAACCAGCTAATCCATGCCCAGTATTAGGTCGAATTCTCCGAAAGGCAGCTCCATAAGATCGGCCAGAAAGATAACTCCTTGTATCTCCAGGGGAACATCTTTAAACAACTTATTTACCCGAACAGACTGTCCCAGTGGACTTAAAACAACAATTCCACTCGAATTATTCTCAACTAGAATCCCCAATTTCTCAGTAACAGTGCAAGCAACAAAAGAATGGGTGGATCCTACATCTATTAATACAGTATAAGGTACATTATGGATACAGAACGTACCCGTTATAACATCTGGAGCATCTCCATCCTCTCGGTGATGTGCAGCATAAACCAGTACCGACTGCCTTGCCTCAGTATGACCAGCACCTCTGCCCAGTGCTCCTCGACCACGTCCCATACCATTACCACCCTGGCCTGACCACGGCTCTCGGTGGCTGCTGAACACCTTTCGGTGGCTGACCAGAACCCATACCAATAGCTTGCATCTGATCGGGCCTTCGTGGACAATCTTTAACCCGGTGCTCCAATGATCCGCATCTCAGACATGCACCCAACTTTCTCCAACATTCGCCCTAATGGCATTTTCCATAATCAGCAAAAAATTGCGGTCCAGCAGCAGCAGTGGCAGGGGTCCGAACTCTGATCAGCCCATCAATTCTGGGCTTTTTCTTAAACCTCTGAAAAGAATTTGAGGGCTCAACATCCCTCTTACCTCTGCCCTTCTCTCTACTCTAGTGCTCTGCGCGCGTCACATCCTCAGTAATTTTTTCCTTGTCAACTAATGCTGCAAAATCCCGCTCTCTCTGAGGAGCTATCAAAACCCTTAGACCATCTCTGAGGCCATCCTCAAATCGTACACATCGCTCGTATTCTGTTGCCACCATCCCTCGTGCATAGCAGTTCAGTCGTTGAAATTCGGCCTCATACTTAGCCACTATCCTAATGCCCTGAATTAAATTTAGGAATTCCCTTCTACGGGCATCCACATAGCTGGCACCCACATACTTAGCCTAAAAAGTAGTCTTGAAAAACTCCCAGGTCAAACAATCGGCTTGAGTGCCCTCTTTGATGGTAAGCCACCATTGATAGGCTTCATCTCTCAGTAGCGATACTGCACATTTTAGCTTCTGATCAGGGGTGCAGTCACGGTCATCCATAATTCTTTTTATGGCCTCTATCCAATATTTAGCCACATTAGGGGCAACTCCAGCAATACCCTTGAATATCTCCGCCCCATTAGACTTGAGTCGTTCCGTAATCTACCTACGGCCCACATTACCAGTACCAGGCCCAGCGACCCTTTCCAGAATTCTTAACATCGCATGGGATAGTGTGTCATCCCCAACCGATCAATTTTGAGACCCTGTCTTAGCCATAGGTGAAGCTGGTGCCTCTCTAACTTCCTCATTAAGCTTGTGTCCAGAAGGCGAAGACCCAGCTCGAGCACCACCACGGCTTCTGCCACGGCCTCTACCACGAGTACCTTTAGTGCTCATTATCTAAACGCGCTTTTATCTGTATTAAAAGTTTTATGCCAGTCAGTTTATTGTTTCAGTGTTTATTATAGATATCTTATGAACAATATTATCTTAGAGTTTTGTTTTCGCAGTTCGCAGTCTTACTACGTTTCGTAGTTTACTCTAACTATAGAGTTTCAATAAAATTTTACTACCTAAGTAGTTCTAGTAATAACATTTCTATATTCTTATTTCAGTATAAACAATCAGAAGACTTGCCAGATCAACGCGGAGACTAGGTGTACCACTCCTTCAGTAAAACATTTCCAAACAATCATTTTAAACCATTTGAACCAATTTTTGTCAAAATTTCCATATTTTTGAAAACCCAATTCCACAGCTGGGTTTTGCAACCTGGCTCTGATACCACTAAATATAACACCCCAAACCCGGCCTAGACGTTATGGCTGCTGAATCTGTGATGTCACACTAGAGTGTTTTCCCAAAATATAAATTGACGATAACCCGTTCTTTATAAAAACTTCTTAAGGTTCTTAACAAAAGGTTAGGATGTCTAGTTTATTGTGAAAGCTCAAGTTGTTTAAGCAAAATATTAATTATACTAGTTGTCAAATTTTAAAACAGTGTTTGTTACGCAAACGTGGTGTTTTCAGAAAATATTTGTTTGTACTTTCTTGTAAATCCGCGTCTTATTACTAATAGGTAAAATAAAATAAAGTAAATAAATCCCTAAATTAAAATAAAGAAATTTAAAGAGGCCTTATTACAACGTGAAAACCCAAAATAAAATAAAATCTTAATTATAGTATATAATAAAATAACTATGTCGAGTGGCCACCTTTGAGTCCTCCGTCGCCTCGATCCGACTAAGCTTGGAGATTTCCTACACAGATAATAGATGAGTGAGTTTACGAAAACTCAGTGTGTGAAATCCCATGATAGCAATCAATCAGAGTAAATGCAATTTGGGCCTAAGCCCTTTAGTTCCAGTTAGGGTTTAGCCCCTATTTCAATAATGATGAGTGATGCCGAGCCTTAGCCCATTTCGAAGAATGATGTGATGCGGGCCTTAACCTATTTCAGTACAGTGTGCAAACAAAGAGTCCTACCTAATCCATCCACTACACACCAACTCCGTACCAGCCTTACACACCATGTGGGGGATAAAATCGACCCACCCAACCCTACACACCAAATCGTACCGAATTTAGTACTAAAACAGTATTAGCAGCAGAGCTGCCAGTAATAGGCTTATAGCCTTTCAGTACACTTCCTCCAAAATCATATATCTCACCCCATGTAATGCAACATAATAACATACGTGTATTCAGAAATATCATGCTAAAAAATAGTCATACATAATATAGGGGTATTGTAGTCAACTTTACCTCATAGGGGTATAATGGTCATTTCATCGGTATGGGGTCTAAGTATACTTATCGATCCAACAGTAGGTCCACAGTCATGTTAGGCGACCCGTGCAACCTTAATAATCAATAACAGGTATTGGCCCATATTATGGGCCCATGTGGGCCTACATGCTCGTATGGCCCACAAAGCCCTAAAAAATGGCCTTAGCCATGTGGTTTACATAGCCTAGCCCAATATTTACCACACTTGGTGCGATCTATCCATGTGGGGCCAACAAGCCCATTGGTCCCACACATCTCAGTTCGGCCCAGAATAGCCCAATATCATTTTGGCCCATGAAAGTGCTCATAGCCATCTCGTCGACCACACAGCCATGTTCCATTACACGACCTGTGACTCGGGCAGCCACACGCCTGTGTGGTGTTGACATCCCCTTTTTCAGTTTTTTGGCTTTTGCTATCACACATCTATTAGTAGTGTTCACACACCTGTAATGAAACTGTTGTCGCAACACTTCCGAGATCAAAGCCCCAATCCACCAATTGCCAGACCCTTTTTGCTCCACACCTAACGAACTCTCTCCAAACTTTAACCACGAGTGACAGGATTACTTTTTGTGAAAGGACAATCGGCCTAACCCCCTTGACTATGGAGATAGAGCCCATAGCAATATTCGGCAGCCACGGAGTTAAGTGACAGTCATTAAGGTGGAATAAGGGTGAATGAGTAGGATACATTTGGCCCATAGAAGAAAAAGAAATCGCAAACCTGAGAAAAGAAAAGACTAACCAATAATCGACCTAGACTCCAATCTAGATGTTGCCCGAGTAACAAAAGAGATATTCAGTTTTAGCAAGAGAAAATAGCACGATTGAAAGGAGAGGAAGAGAAGAAACAGCCACAAATGCCAAAGGTATTCGGTCAAGAGGGGTAACATTGGAGTTAGGGAGAGGGAGGAAGGAGGATATTCGACCAAGGAAGAATACAGTGAGGGGAAAAGAAAAGACAAAAAGGTGTCAAGCAGTATTTACTCAAAACCGAAATAGAGGCTAAGGTAATAGGGCTATTCGAAAAACTTGAAAGGGAAGAAGGAAGAATAGAAGCACCCTACCGAAAGATTCACGAAAAGAAAAATAAAGCTCGGCTTCAGAAACAAAGAGTGAAAAGCAATACAATTTTTGCAAAACCCCAAATGAAGTGACGACTTCTCACCTATAGTCGAAATCCTGAATGGTCAATGCCTTATTCGGCCACAACTCCTTTACACCTTAACCTCCACTTTTTCCTCCCCCTATCCCTCTCTTAAAATCTCTCCACAATTTCGGCTAACATGATCCCTTACTTCCCTCAACAACCTAACCGACTAGGTAGAAGAGTTCTAGTGATACATAACCATCCATACAGCAACAGACCAAAATAAAACACACTTGAACGTGACAGGTCTCGAACTTAAGACCTCTACACATCCCAACATGCCACTTACCACTAGACTAGCAGGCATTTCATGTCATGCCTTACACACAATAATTTAAGAAGCCTACTATCAGAAATCAAGGGTTTACTCAAGTAGGAGTAAAAATTTGTTCAAGCCAGGGCTTGAACCCATGACTTCTCAGATGCTCCCAGAGCACTAAACCACTAAGGCAAACATACACCCACACCACAGCATGCAAAAATAATTCAACAGGGGTTTTTGGGATTTGGGGCATTAAAAGTTAATCTGTGTGGTAAGCTGGTTAGGAACTAACTAAACATGAACTAGAAGGGTTATAGGCTAAGGGAAAAATTGAGTTAGTTTCCTGGATGTGGCAGGTTTTGGATGAGACAGCTCAATATTGATGTGATGTTTTCCAAGTTCCAATAGAGACTTGGGTTAAGTTAAAAGGACACTCCGGTTTGGTTAAGGGGGATATCTTCTTCCCCTTTTCTTCTGAAAACATTAAGATCTAGCGCTAAAGAAAGATAGAAACATTGCTCTGAGCTGAGTTTGACATCCTGGATATTTCTAGTGATCTTCTTCACATCTAGGTACATTTCGTGACTCTATCTGTCAAGGAAACATAGATCTATAAATATGTTTGGAGACATAGGGATTTAAGAGATGTTGGGTTTAAAATGATAATAATGGTTACCCAGATGGGTCGTATGTTAAAAATTGGGTTTGGAAAACGCATCAGAAAATAAATTTAGGGAAAAACCAGAGTTTGAAATTTTTTTTCCAAAACAAGAACTTGGTTGTGATATCTAAAGTAATAAATACTTAATCAAAATTTTACCTTTTCAATTCGTCTAGGATGAATGCTTCAATCGAGTAATCTTCTCTGCTATCCTCAAGCCCACGTTTGCTAAGTGTGGGCTCGCTTCGAATCATAAAATTTTTCACAAATTAACGGGATAATTTCACAATTTCTCTAAACTTTTGGGCTAGGTTGTAAATAAGAAAAGAATTTCTAGAAATTTTCTGAAATAATTTCTTCAGAGAATTTTCTCTCTACAACTTTCTCTTTAAATTCAAGTGTCTGAAAAACAATGACCCAAGGCTCTTTTTCTATAAGGAAAGTTTAGAGAGTTCAACTATGATTAAACTTAATAACTTTAATGTTAAATTAATATAATATTATTAGGTTAAATTTAATATTAAATCTTATTAAATTAATAGAATATTTATCTACAAGATAAATATTAAATTAAATTTAAAATTAAGGTAATCACTTTAATATTAATTAATAAAATACTATTAAGATAAGTATTAAATTAAATTTAATATTAAATCTATTAAATTAATGTTATTTTTGGAATAGTTAATCTGAAATCAAATTCTCTAGTAGAGTCTCACTAGGAGTGTAATTCTTCCACTGCTTAACCACTGAAGACCCACCACCGCCGACCATTTTTCGGCCACCGGAATGCTATCATCGTAGCCACTGACATCCCGAGGTGGTTCAGTTTTTGTTGGTTCAATTTGAGCCAGTGACGGCTTGATCAGTCCAGTCTAGCCACTGGTTGGACTGTTGGCCTGGTTTCATATACTAGGCCTGGTTTGACCAGTTTTTGGGTCTTAGTCTTGGTTTTGGGCTCTTGGGTCCAATTTACGATCTCAGGTCCAATTTTCAAGTTCAATCACCCATTGGGGCAATTGTTTGACTTGAAAATTAATTTTGAAAAATATTATATTAATTTTAATTAATTTGATTAATTTAATTTTACTTGATCAAAATTAATTTTCCCAAAAATCACCTAGATTTTCCAAATTAATTTTTCAAGAAATTTTTTTAATCAAATTCTCTAGTTGAACACTTCTTACGACTGCCCAATTTAATTCCACATTGAATAAATCAAATAAATTAAATTATTTTCAAAGTCGTAGAATTTTTTTCTAATTTAAAAGTAGTTTAATCGAGCTTTTGTTGAGCTAGCGGAGGGACAAATCAAACATATACAATTAGGCTCTAGTAATTGCAATTATGTCCATAAGCATCTTTCTAATAATTTACAATTACTTAATCATGGAGTCCGTCCACAAGAAGTACCATGACTGAAAACTCCTTATTGTATACTCTTTACGAAAGCAATTCTTCCAACTACTTTGTCCAATGACCTCGTCATGTGTGTGTTACCCTCATATGATATTCTTGATTCCTTTGAGTTAAAACTGTTCACTCAATACAAACATATTTTATCTTATTGTCACCATTGTGTATTTTTAATGATTAATATAATCATTATCAACAAATGACTATGACAAATTGCTCGTTCGAGAATAAGCAACTCATGGTCACTTTCCATATTTATCAATCCACACAATGCCAATGAGAGGATATTATTAACTCTTTAATGAGCTAGGAATTCCGTTGTTGCTAGTAAAACCATTCCATACACAAGTTATGTACCCAACTTACCGTCTATCGGCACGATCATCTTTAAAGCATAAGTCTCCACTTATATCAAAACACATGAGTTACATATGCATGGTCAATTACTAACTCAGAATTTAGGTAAATTATACCATGAATGTAACACCCCCTTACCTGATACCGTCGCCAGATTCGAGCACGAGGCGTTAACAGACTTAAATCATCACTTAAACAATTTCAAATAATTTATTTCACCTTTCGTAATAAACTTCCCATATGCATCATAGTCGCTAAAAAATTCATATCTCCAGTTACGGAACTCGAAATTCAAATATGTAAATTTTTCCTGAAACTAGACTCATATATCTATTTACTAATTGTTTTCTAGAATTTTTGGTTGGGCCAATTAGTACAGTTTATTAGTTGAAGTTTCCCCTGTTTCAGTGTTCGACTGCTCTGACCTCTGTTCACTACGAATCACTTTTCTCTCCGTACAGAATTTAGATTACTATTATGCTTGTTTCTCTTAAAAGTATACTCAATACGAAATATGTACATATAAAGTATGATTCCTAATTATTTTTTTACAATTTATAATGAATTTATAAATTCAGAATAGGGGATTCAGAAATCGCTCTAACCCTGTTCCACTAAAACCCAAATATCTCATGAAATTTAACTCATTTATCTGTTTTGTTTCTTTCATATGAAAATAGATATAATAAGATTCAAATTCATATTTTACTCACTATCTAATTCTATCTCTACTATTTTTAATGATTTTTCAAACTCACATCATTGCTGCAGTATGATACTGTTTTATAGTAAATTTGACCTTTTTATGAAATTCCATGGATTAGATAATACATTAAGCATACATAACACCAAATATGATCTTTGATTAGCCATTCAAATGGCTAATATTTACTAAGCATTTTCTTGCCACTCAATAGCCATATCATAAGATTATATACACAAAATAATTACAATGCTATACATGCCATACTCAAAGTATACAAGCTATTATACCAAAATGATCCACGGAGAGTGTGAGCGATGCCTCCGACCGTTCCTGATTTTCGAGCTGGCTTGTCAAAACTACAAAGAATAGAAAGGAGGGAGTAAGCATAAATGCTTAGTAAGTTCACATGTAAATAGCAAGTAACATAATCATGCAATCCAACTTAAAACATCATTTGCATACATATCACCAAGACATTTAGGTTACATTTACATTTACTATCTTACCACGATTTCATCATACCAAGTTCTCGACCCGAGGGATTAAGCACATACCTGTCAAATTTTCTCATTCACCACACTTACCAACATGTCACCTTCGTTTTAGGTATTCTCCTTAAAATTCACCCGTTGAACACATCGAAATATAATTCGAATACACGGATTGAATGCACATAAGTGCCATACCCGCAGCTAGACAAACTCAATAGCCTGCGAAAATTATATAGCCAAGCTACCATGTAACCCGCCGATAAGTGAACTCGGACTCAACTAGTTCGAAACTCAAATATCCTAGTGACATGTCACTTGTATTCTAATCTATTCCCAAGGTTCAAACGGGATTTTCCTCGATCGCATATCTTTGCCATCTTCCACGGAATGTCGAAACCGATACTTGGTAGCATTTCATATTTTTTCAAGTAGATCACATAATTTGCATATTATTCAATAATAACCACAAAGCATAATATTTCATGATAATAATCATCATATCATATAAATATCATTAAATTACTTAAAATGACAATTATGTTATCACATTTACATATGAACTTTCCTCGGTACAAAATATTAGAAATCGAGCCTATTCCTCGAAAACTTTAATTTTTTCCTCGATCACGACTCGAATCTAGTTTCTCTTGATCTAAAATACCAAATTAATTTATTCAATATACACATTCATCAAAACAACCCCTAATACGAGTTTGGATAAAATTACCATTTTACCCCTATCTTTTCAATTATTTACAATTGGGTCCTTAAGTTTGTACAATGAGTTACATGCTTACCCATGATATCTAAGCATAGCCGAATTTCCTAGTGTCCATAACAGCCCATATTCTACACCAAAAATTAGATTTTTACCATCAATTTTACCCTTTTTACAATTAAGTCCCTTTTTAGGTGTTTTCACATAAAACTACTAAGTAAAAGTTGTTAAACAGACATCAAACCATTATATTCCTTCATTATTCATCAAAATACAATTATGTCACACATGGGTAAATTTTCATACATGCATCTTAGCTCAAAATATTGCTAGAAAATGATAGAACATGCTTTCTAGATTCCAAAATCGAAAAGAGCATAAAAAACGGGTATGAAAATCACTTACAATCAAGGCTTAAAAATGTTGGAAACCCTAGCTATGGTGACAAGCAAATTTTGGCAGCCCCTTATGAAGAAGATGAGTCTATTTTGTGTTATTTTTCCCTTTTTAATGACTATATTTACCAAATGACAAAAATGCCCTTAATGCCTTTATTTGCAATTCGGGTGGTAATGCTAACTGATATGCTACCGGTCCAACTCTTTCAATTATCTCATACAGTCCGATAAAACACGGACTCAACTTGCCTTTCGGACCAAACCTAAGAACTTTCTTCCATGGAGACACTTTAAAAATACCTTATCACCGACTTGAAACTCAATTTCTTTTCGTTTCAAATCCACGTAGGATTTTTGTCTATCTGAAGCAGCTTTCAAACAATCTCAAATCACTTTCACTTTTTCTTCGGTTTTTTTAATTAGATCAACTCTGTAAATCTAATTTTCTTTTAGTTCAGTCCAATACAATGACGTCTGACACTTACGACCGTACAATGCTTCATAAGGTGCCATCTTCAAACTCGTCTGATAACTATTATTGTAGGCAAATTTTACCATCGGTAAGTATCTTTCCCAACTACCTTGGAATTCCAATACACAACATCTGAGCATGTCTTCAAGAATCTGAATTACTCTCTCTAATTGTCCACCTGTTTGTGGATGGAAGGCAGTGCTAAATTTTAACTTCATACCTAATGCTTCTTGCAATTTTTACCAAAACCGTGATGTAAATCTCAGATCTCTATCCGAAATAATCGACAAAGGTACTCTGTGAAGTCTAACAATCTCACTAATAAACAATTCAGCCAACTTATTAAGAGAATAATCAGTACATACCGGAATAAAGTGAGCCGATTTAGTCAATCTGTCGACTATTACCCAGATGGAATCTTTCTTCCTCGGAGTTAATGGCAACCCTGATACAAAATCCGTAGTAATTTGATCCCACTTCCACTCGGGAACCATGATAGGCTGAAGTAGTCTCAAAGGCACTTGGTGTTCAGCTTTCACTTGTTGAAAAATTAAGCATTTCGATACAAACTCGGAGATATCTCTTTTCATTCCGTTCCATCAATACATTTTCTTCAAGTCATTATACATTTTTGAACTGCCCGGGTGAATTGACAAACAACCACTATGTGCTTCGTGCAAGCTCTTCTGAATCAACTCATCATTTTTCAATACACAAATCTGATTATTAAACATCAAGCAACAATTAAAACCGATTCTGAAATCTGATCCTGTATCAACCTCACATTGCTTCCCCTTAGCTTGCAAATCTTTGTCACTTTTCTGAGCTTCACAAATCTCTTGTAAAAACATAAATCTTGCTCTCAACTCTGCTAGAATCAAACCATCGTCAGACACCATTGGAACGATGAAAAAATGTGCAAGTGTACACAATCGCAACAAGTAATAAAGTGACAAGTAAATGTCGAGTTATCGTACCCACAGGGACTGTAAAAAGAATTATTTATGAAATTAATTGTAAAACACTTTGGTGAAGTAAAAATAATTTGGTTTTAGAAGATGGTCAAGAACTATTTAAAAAATAAGTAAATGATTTAAATAAAACAAAAGAGTTCTAGTGCACGATTTCAAATAAGATTTAATCAATGTAACATACTTGTGTTGGATTAATTATATTTCTTGAACTCAGAATTACTAAACTCATGTTTCCACTATTACGAATAAATTCACAGTAACCCGGTAATTTGCTAACTTATGAACAAATTTACATACAAAAATCCATTCATCTCTTGACATATCCCTATGTCAATTCAACCGACTAAATAGATTTTAGCAAGCAAACATGTTATTGCACATACATACTCATTAAATTGAACCAATCTCTTGCATATCCCTATGTCAATTCAAACGATTAATCAAATCTAATAAGCATATAAAAGACTTTGTGAAGTAACAAGATATCCCTACCTTGAAACAATTTAATCACAACAATCTTGCAAGTTATGCAAGGCAATAATATCGCCAGATACATTGCTAATTTAACCTTCAGCTACCTTAGAAGAATAAACATGCACTGATTAAGTATTGTGTCAACTAATTACAATTGCAATCCGTTTAAATAATTAATTCGTTAGTTACCTCACATTCGTAACGCAAGAATAACTTAGGCATGGTTTTACTTAATCAAGCATCTTACCGAGGCTTATAACAGCATAAACATCGTTTTAACAATTCAAGCAGGTAGAATATAATCAACCCAACACAAACATAATTTAAGCTGAATTGATTAAAATAACCATTTCAATATAAACATGTTCGTCAAAACAACAACAAAAATTAAAGAGTTAGGGAACAAGAGGCAAATCCGATGTTTCTCTGTGGCTTGACTAGTTGCTCCGTTCTTCGTTCTTCGTTGGCCTTGGCTATCAAGGTGGCTTATGAGCATATAATTGCTGATCCAAAATGGCTGATGGAAGCTTCTTTCCCAAGAGAAGAAATTGGCACTTGAACATGAGGAAATGGAATGGAAAAAATGAGAGAAAAGTGAGAGAGGGAATGAGAGAATGTTGTGAAGTGAGGGATGCTTTGAATGATCAGCAAGAGGTGGATTTTATAGCTGATTGTGGCTGCTAAAAATAGCAAATTCCAGCAGCCAAAGAGCCCTCCCTTGGCCGGCCACACACATGGAAAAGTTGAGAGTTTCAACTTTGCTATTTAAGCTTGGGCAAATCTACAAAGCCATAATTTAAGGTGGGGTTTGAATGCAATTTAAAAGACTTTTGAGGGCCTTTTTGCAAGCATATTTAATAAGCTAAAATGCTGATTTGGGTCAGTATATGGACGGTTCTGGGCTGCCCATTTAGTGGCTGGTTCGGTTCACTCAATTTGGCTCGACCAGTGCAGTTCAACTGGACCCTTTCTCCATAATTAATTAAAAATATTTTATTTAGCCCAAATTAAATGGGAATAAATTAAAATTAATTAATTTATGAATTAATACACATTTTTGGACCGTCTTAGGCTGAAAATTAAAGTGCCTCGATACTTTAAATTGCTTCTCGGTTTTGTGCTTTCAGTAGTGTCAGCCGAACCAATTTTCACCCTTTGTACAAATCTGTCGAAAATAGTCAAAATTAATCAAAGTTAAGTATAAAATTAAATAAATTCACCATGTTCATATTTTTAACATGATTTAATTATTTTATAATATTTAATTATTTTTTGACAAGAATTTAACCGGATTTGCATGAATTTAAGAAAAATTGGATATGAAAAAGTATATAAAATTTTGTGTTTCCAACCATCAACTGAGCATTCATAGCTCTCAAAGCAAACAACGACTTTCTACTCAAAGCATCGACAACCACATTCGCTTTCCCCGGATGGTAGTCAATCAAAAGCTCGTAATCTTTCAATAATTCTAACCATCTCTGCTGTCTCAAATTCAAGTCTTTTTGTGACATCAAGTACTTGAGACTTTTGTGGTCGGTATATACTCGGCACTTTTCACCATACAGATAATGTCGCCAAATATTCAAAGCAAACACTATAGCAGCTAGTTCCAAATCATGAGTTGGATAATTCCTTTCATGAGGTTTCAACTGCCTCGAAGCATAAGCCACAACTTTTCCTTCTTGCATAAGTACACATCCCAAGCCATTTAGAGAAGCATCACTATACACCACAAATTCTTTACCTGACTCGGGTTGTGCCAACACTGGTGCTTCAGTTAGTAACTTTTTCAATTTCTCAAAGCTCTGTTGACATTCTTCTGTCGACTCAAATATAACATCCTTTTGGAGTAGTTTGGTCATAAGAGTAGCAATTATAGAAAACCCGTTTACAAACTGTCGATAATAACCAGGTAGACCCAAGAAACTTCTAACCTCAGTTACATTCTTCGGCGGTTTCCAATCAACGATGGCGAGAAATTTTTTGAGGATCAACCCGTATACCATCACCTGAAACAATATGGCCCAAAAATCCTACTTCTCGAAGCCAAAACGCACTCTTACTAAACTTGGCATACAACTGCTTATCTCTCAAAGTTTTCAAAACTATCCTCAAGTGCTCAGCATGCTCCGTCTCATCTTTTGAATAAATTAAGATATCATCAATAAATACCACAACAAACTTGTCCAAGTATTGCCGAAATATGCGATTCATTAAGTCCATAAACACAGCAGGAGCATTTGTCAAACTGAATGGCATAACTAAAAATTCATAATGGCCGTACCTTGTCCTAAAAGCAGTTTTAGGCACATCTGATTCTTTTACTCGCAACTGGTAGTATCCAGACCTCAAGTCAATCTTTGAAAACCATGTCGCTCCTTTCAGCTGATCAAACAAATCGTCAATTCTCGGCAACGGATACTTGTTTTTTATTGTCACCTTATTTAGCTACCGATAGTCTACACACAATCTCATAGAACTGTCTTTCTTTTTCACAAATAATACAGGAGCACCCCAAGGCAAAAAACTCGGTCTCACAAAACCTTTGTCAGTCAACTCTTGCAACTGCGACTTTAATTCTTTCAACTCTGTTGGTGCCATTCTATATGGAGCAATGAGATCGAAGTTGTTCCCGGTATCAACTCAATACCAAATTCTACTTCTCTAACAGGAGGTAAACCCGACAACTCTTCTGGAAATACATCCGCAAATTCACATACAATCGGTACTAATTCAATTTTCTTCTCAAATTCTTTTGTATTTAAGACATACTCCAAATAAGCTTCATAACCCTTTCTCAAATATCTCTGAGCCGACATCGAAGGAATCACACTAGGCAATGCCTTTGATTCATCTGATACAACCCGCAGAATTTTACCATTTTCACATTTTAATTCAATAACCTTTTGTTTACAATTTATTATAGCATCATACAATGTCAACTAATCCATACCCAAAATAACATCAAATTCGTCAAACGGCAACAACATCAAGTCGGCCGAAAAATAATGACCTCTAATCATCAAAGGACATTTCTTGCATACTTTATCAACTATAACCCATTTGCCTAACACTATAACCCATTTGCCTAGCGGGTTTGATACTTTAATCATAAATTCCGTAGACTCAATAGGTATACTCATATTAGATACCAATTTCATGCACACATATGAATGAATAGAATCGGGGTCAATCAAAGCAATAACATTAACACCATAAAGAGAAAAAAATACCAGTAATCACATTGGGAGACGAAGCATCTTCACGCGCCCTTATGGCATAAGCTCTAGCTGGAGCTCTAGCTTCATATTTAAACGTTGAAGCTCTGACTACATTCTTGTTGCTTGCCTCATTCCCAACATTTCTCGAAGATCTTCCTCTCGAAACTACACCACTAGGTTTTGCACTCTAAAATTTTTCTTTCTCAATTCTCTCGAGACAGTCTCTAATAAAATGATCTAGAGAACCACACTGGTAACATTCGTTAGTTCTACATGGACCAAAGTGACTTCTACCACATCGTTGGCATTCGGGTCTAACAAATCTCAAATTTCCCACACTAGCCACAGAAGTAGTCTGAGATTTAAAACCCACATTTTGCTTCTTACGATTCCCATACAAATGTCTGGCCGAAACATGAGAACAAGAATACATATATCTAGATTTTCTAGATTGCGGTGGAAATGCACTGCTCATCGGTCTTTTCTTCAAATTTCTAGTCTCAGTCTCTGCCTTTCTCTTTTCTTTAATTAGTTCTTCAGCCTTGCAAGCTCAATCAACAAGTACTACGAACTCTTTCAACTCAAGAATTCCCACAAATACTTTGATATCTTCATTGAGTCCTTCTTCAAATCGTCTGCATATTTTAGCCTCTGAAGGAATATATTCTCTAGCATACTTACTCAACTTAACGAACTCCCTTTCATACTCAGTAACTGTCATGTTGCCTTGTTTCAACTCAAGAAACTCTTTACGCTTCTATTCAACAAATCTTTCACTGATGTATTTCTTCCGAAATTCTTCTTGAAAAAACTCCCAAGTCACTTTCTCCTTCGGTACTACTGAAATTAATGTCTTCCACCAATAATAAGCTGAATCTCTCAACAAAGATGTAGCACATTTCAAGCACTCTTCAGGTGTACATGACAATTCATCAAATACTCGAATAGAATTCTCAAGCCAAAATTCTACTTTCTCGGTATTGTCATCAACATTTGCCCTGAATTCTTCAGCCCCTTGCTTACGAATTCTATCAACTAGAGTTCCATGAAATTTCATCAAATCCATACCTTGAGGCATCGGGGGTACAGGTTGAGGAATCGGGGGAGGTGGGGGAGGTTGAGCATTCGAGTTCGTATGAACGAACTCAGTGTACCATGCATTCATCATCTGGAAAAAGGTTTCTCAAGCCCCTTCTCCTCCTCCTTGACCAATAGTAGGAGGTCAACTTTTAGTCGGCACTGTCCCTTCAGCAGGAGCTGACGCATTGCTCTCTACATCATCAGCCACAGCTGGATCAGGATCTATTTACTATAAAAAATCATTTTAAAGGTCAGGAGTCATCACATTATCACAATATATATATGACATGTATAACAAAACCCGTACATACGCCACGTTAGTCCGAGAACCAACTAAAACGTAGCTCTAATACCACCAAATGTAACACCCCCTTACCCGAGATCATCGCCGGAGTCGAGCACGAGGCGTTAATAGACTTAAATCATCACTTAAACAATTTCAAACAATTTATTTCACCTTTCGTAATAAACTACCCATATGCATCACAGTTGCTAAAAAAATCATATCTCGAGTTACGAAACTTGAAATTTAAATCTGTAAATTTTATCTAAAACTAGGCTCATATATCTATTTACTAATTTTTTATAAAATTTTTGGTTTGGCCAATTAGTACAGTTTATTAGTTAAAATTTTTTATTAAATTTTTTATAAACTTTTCTCTTTGTACAAAATTCAGATGACTATTCCGTTTGTTTCTTTTAAAAGTAGACTCAATAAGAAATCTGTATATATAAAGTATGACTCCTAATTATTTTTTAAAATTTATAATGAATTTCTAAAGTCAGAATAAGGGATTCAGAAATCGCTCTGACCCTGTTTCACTAAAACCCAAATATCTCATGAAATACAATTTATTTATCTGTTTTGTTTCTTCCATATGAAAATAGACATAATGAACTTCAAATTCATATTTTACTCACCATGAAATTCTGTCTCTACTATTTTTAGTGATTTTTCAAACTCATGTCATTGCTGCTATATGATACTGTTTTATAGCAAATTTGACCTTTTTATGAAATTCCATGGATTAGATAACACATTAAGCATACATAACACCAAATATGATCTTTGATTAGTCATTCCAATGGCTAATGTTTACCAAGCATTTCCTTGCCGCTCAATAGCCATATCATAAGATTATACACACAAAATAATTACAATGCTATACATGCCATACTCAAAGTATACAAGCTACTATACCAAAATGATCCACGGATAGTGTGAGCGATGCCTTCGACCGTTCCCGATTTTCGAGCTGGCTTGTCAAAACTACAAAGAATGGAAAGGAGGGAGTAAGCATAAATGCTTAGTAAGTTTACATGTAAATAGCAAGTAACATAATCATGCAATCCAACTTAAAACATCATTTGCATACATATCACCAAGACATTTAGGTTACATTTACATTTACTATCTTACCACGATTTCATCATACCAAGTTCTCGACCCGAGGGTTTAAGCACATACCTGTCAAATTTTCTCATTCACCACAATTACCAACATGTCACCTTCGTTTTAGGTATTCTCCTTAAAATTCACCTGTTGAGCACATCGGAATATAATTCGAATACACGGATTGAATGCACATAAGTGCCATACCCGCAGCTAGACAAACCCAATAGCCTGCGAAAATTATGTAGCCAAGCTACCATGTAACCCGCCCATAAGTGAACTCGGACTCAACTCAACGAGCTCGAGCGTTCACATTCTAAGTGAACTCGGACTCAACTCAACGAGTTCGGAACTCAAATATCCTAGTGACATGTCACTTGTATTCTAATCTATTCCCAAGGTTTAAAAGGAATTTTCCTTGATCGCATATCTTTGCCATCTTCCACGGAATGTCGAAACCGATACTTGGTAGCATTTCATATTTTTTCAAGTAGATCACATAATTTGCATATTATTCAATAATAACCACAAAGCATAATATTTCATGATAATAATCATCATATCATATAAATATCATTAAATTAATTAAAATGATAATTATGTTACCACATTTACATATGAACTTACCTCGGTACAAAATATTAGAAATCGAGCCTATTCCTCGGAAACTTTATTTTTCCCTCGATCACGACTCGAATCTCATTTCTCTTGATCTAAAATACCAAATTAATTTATTCAATATACACATTCATCGAAACAGCCCCTAATACAAGCTTGGATAAAATTACTATTTTACCCATATCTTTTCAATTATTTACAATTGGGTCCTTAAGTTTGTACAATGAGTTACATGCATTACCCATGATATCTAGGCATAGCCAAATTTCCTAGTGTCTATAACAGCCCATATTCTACACCAAAAATTAGATTTTTACCATCAATTTTACCCTTTTTACAATTAAGTCCCTTTTTAGGTGTTTTCACATAAAACTACTAAGTAAAAGTTGTTAAACACACATCAAACCATCATATTCCTTCATTATTCATCAAAATACAATTATGTCACACATAGGTAAATTTTCATACATGCATCTTAGCTGAAAATATTGCTAGAAAATGATAGAACATGCTTTCTAGATATCAAAATAGAAAAGAGCATAAAAAACGGGTATGAAAATCACTTACAATCTAGGCTTAAAAATGTTGGAAACCCTAGTTATGGTGACAAGCAAATTTCGGCAACCCCTTATGAAGAAGAGTCTATTTTGTGTTATTTTTCCCTTTTTAATGATTATATTTACCAAATGACAAAAATGCCCTTAATGCATTTCTTTGTAATTTTTCATGTACAAGCCCATTTTTGTCCAAAATTTTAGAAATTGGTTAAATTGCTATTTAAGACATCCTAATTAATATTCCAAAGCAATTTCATACTAAAAGCTTCTAGAATGCAAGTTTTGCAACTTATTCAATTTAGTCCCTAATTTCAAATTAAGCACTTTATGCATGGAATTTCTTCACGAAATTTTCACACAATCATGCAATCATATCATAGACCTACAAATAATTATAAAATAATTATTTCTATCTCAGACTTGTGGTCCCAAAACCACTATTCTGATTAGGCCCTAATTCGGGATATCACAATGAAAGTCAAAAGTGAGTTAATTTACAAACAGATTCAAAATTAATTCATCTTAGGTCTTGTTTAGTGTAACGCCCCAAATCTTAGATATTTATTTATGTATGTTGTGACACACAACTCTGTATATGCTTCAATGGTTAAGTGTTCTGAGTGTTCTGGGAAGTGTCTGAGAAGTCTTGGGTTCAAGTCTTGGCTTGTACAAAGTTTTGTTTTTACTTGATTAAACCCTTGCCTTTAGTTAGTAGGCTTTTAAATTAATGTGAGTAAGACATGACATAAAAAGGGCCTATTGGTCTAGGGGTAGTGGCGTGTGGAGTGTTCCTTGGGGTTTGAGGTTCGAGGCTTGGCGGTGAAAAATGAACATTTTATTGTGCTGCAAGTGTCGTGGAAGTGTCCTAAGTTGACCGAAATTGAGGTGTTTGTTGGGACTTTGAATTGAGTAATTTGTGGAGAGATGAGGGGAGAGATTTGAGGAGTGGATCAAGGCATGAGGGAGTGGTGGTGCCGAAATAGGATTCTCCTCAACCATTCGGTTTGTTTTGGTGTCCCTAGCCTTTCGGGCCTAGGATAGTTTTGCCCTTAGTTCTGAAAGTGTGATCTAATTTACTCTCCATTTCGATAACTATTATCCCTTCTGCTTCGTTTCAAATTGTTTTGTTCTTTTGTTTATTATTTGCTTGGTAGCCGAATATTACTCGTGACCACTTGGGTACTCTTTGTGTTAGCCTATTGTGGTTTTTGCTCTCCAATATTTTGCTTGGATTGATTGACTTTCTTCTCTCCCTCACTCTTCTTCTTTTAAATTTCTTCACCTTGCCGAACCTCCATTTTCCCCCTCCCAATCAGTTATCAACTTTTACATTCTTCTTGGGTCATTGGCCAAATATTTCCTTCCTCTTCTCTTCTATTCCTTTGGCTTTTATCGAGATTTCCTCTTACTTTGGTAAAATCGAATATCTTCTTCTCTTCCCCTCATTTCTTTCCTTTGATTCTCTTCTCCTTTCACGTTTTGTATTAGTGGAATACTCTCCCTTTACTCTTTTACTGTTATTTTTGGTTTAGTAGGTGTTCTCTGACAAGCGGTAAGAGCACATGTTTTCCCTCTTGTTTCTCTCTACTGTTGTGATCTTCTTCTAACAACTCTTTTCTCTGCCGATTACTATTAGGGGTGCATTTGTTCCATTTCGTTCCTATGGTTAAGGGTGTGCTTTGGGTGTTGGCCGAATACTCCTGTAACGCACCAATTTTCGGGAATTCTGTGAATGTTGGCAAATTTTAAATTTTTGGTGTTCTGTCTACTTGGCGTGGATTTACTTAGGTTAATGGGCCTCTAGAAAGCCCAAGCTTAGGTTAAAAACCCGGTAGTTTTAATTAATTTTAATTCCATAAGAAAAAGGGGTTCTGGTTGGTTGGGCTTTTAAGTATTAATTGGGTAAAATAAAACACAAGGAAGCATGTGGCAAGGTGGCATGTGACGCCACAGGGAAGGCTATTAAAGTGGCGTGTGGATGACCAAGGAGAACTAAGGTTCGAGTCGCAAGGTAAGCAAATTAGTGATATTAATTTTTTATGCAGTAAAAGGTAAGTAATGGAACCAAGTGAAAGTCTGTCAGGAGGAATTTAAATTGCTTAAGGAATTGAGTAAGGAGGGGATAAGGGAGAGGATTTAGGAGCTGATTAGGGAGAGTAGTGTTGGTAGAATGGTGGACTCTTAAGGAGCAAGAGTTGGCCGGCCAAGGGGTGCTTTAGGGGGGCAAAATTCGGCTAGGTTAAGTGCCAGTATAAATTCGGCATTAGGGGAAAATTGTGCCGTTTCCTGACCATTCTCCTCTTCTTTCTTTTCTCCTCTCTTCATCAAATTTTTCTTTTTCTTATCTTCCTCTATAGCCGAATCTCTCTATCCACCTGTGCATCTCCATCTTTTTCTTCAGACGTTTCTAAAACCTTCATAGCCATTTGCCTTAAAAAGTCGAAATCCCGAAAACTATACTTTCTTTTGTGTCAATTTCTCCAAGCCAATTCTCTTATCCTTTTCATCATTCTTGATCGACTCTCTAGTTCTCTAAACCTTAAGTTTCTATCGACTAGACCACAGCAAAACCCTCCTATTTCATCTTTCTTTACACAGTTCCAGCAAAAGCCGAAAACCCCACACTTTTAGGGACTTAGCCGAATATTGAGATCACTGAAGGCTCGACTTTTGTTATCATTTGAGGGCTTAGATCGGCATAAAAATTGAGTAGAGATTAATTGGAATCATTGACCGAAGGAACCGGTGGTAAGTCTTTTCAATCTAGTCTTTATTTCGTATTTTAGAAAAGCCGAAACCCCTAAAGGTTAGGGAGGCTGTCGACTTGGACTTGTAGCCCTAAAGGGTTGTGTAACTATTTTGTCTTGTTAGTAAGGTGATCTAGAGGCTGCTGATCAAGGGCTTGAATAGGTGGAGCAACGGGATCTAAGTCTAGTCGCAAACTTCGGCAAAGGTAGGATTGGTAGTGCCTAAGGTGTTATGGCCGAATAAGGTAAGGAGTTATTATGTAGTTCGTTTCGGTAATTAGATTAATGTGGTAGTAATATAATTGTAGGTAGTTCGTGCGTGGATCTCATTAGCGAATCGTCATAAAACAGGTGTGTAACTGACACCCCTTCTTAGTCTAGATCGGCAAAAGCCGAAAAGCCGAAATGCCGAAAAATCAGTATTTTATGGACTTGTAAGTGTGCGAATGCTCGTGAGGTAAATCGATTAAAGTTTCTTGTAAACTACTGTTTTTAGACCGCAAAGTGCAAGATTTCCGTGCCTTCAATATTTTTGGGCTTAATGGGCCAAAATTGGGATAATGGGCCAGCGGGCCCAATTCGGTAAGAACCCTCGGTAAATATTTTTGTTAATACGTGAAAAGTGAGTATATGCATGAAAACCCTAAAATAGATAAATTATTGAAATACCTTTATAGGTGGAAAATTTCTGATTTACCCACAGGAGTGGAATTTGAAATACCCCCAGGGTTAAGGTTGATGAAATGCATGTTTGATCGTTGTTATTTCTTGTATGCCATGTTGTTATTATTATCGATGCATGGGATGGGATATTGATGGAGGAAGCATTGAAAGTGGCCTGTCCACGTCTTTGGAAGCTTTGCCTCAATTTATCGATAATCGGCAAGCAATGCCGCAACTCGTGGAGTGTAGGTTTGGGTGGGTTGAGCTATTCCCCACATGGAGTGTAAGGCTGGTTCGGGTGGAGTTAGCGATTGGTTATAGGCTGGGTTGGGCTTGCATACATGAATATGATCGCTCTATGCGGAATGGGCCTATGAGCCATCTTCGTTATCTCGAAAAGGGGCTAAGGCCCGGTTCTTTGTATGATTCGAAAGGGGCTTTGGCCCAGTAACCACTATTAACTGAATGGGCTTAGGCCCAACGGGCTTGAGCTGACTTGGGCTTTGGATGGGTTTTTCTTACACACTGAGTTTCCAAACTCACCCCCTTCCTTAACCTTGCAGGTGGGACTTGATGTGGGTGACTTGGAGTCGGAGGGGATTCAGAGTGGCCATGGTGATCGCTTTTGGGCTTTGAAATAAGTGACTGATTTTCCTTAATTTATTTTATTTACTATTTAATCTTGGGTTGTAATAAGGCCATTTTAACTAAATTTTCTTCTTTGTTTTTTTCGGGGATTATTCTTATTTCCAATAACTTTAAACTGGTTGATAATAATGCAAATGGGATAGACATAGGGCACGTTTTCAAAACAATATTTATTTTTAAAATAACACGACGTCATGATTATTCGATTTAACAAAGATAATAACTACTCAAAAAAATTTGAACTCGTTACAACCAAAGTGTGGCAATGGTTGTGGGCATGTCTAGGATTGGATCCAATCGAAGAGCTTGGTACTTAAGCAGCCTTCATGGCTCACCTCCTTTGTTGTGGATGCCTACCTGCTGCCCAGCTTCTATTCACTTTAGCTTAACAAAAGACGAATTTTAACACTAAAATGAAACATGGGTTTTTAACTTCAATATGGCACGTCAGATTCGGCCATAACGTCTGGGGCGAGTTTGGGGTGTTACAACTCCTATCCCTCATTCTTAGTTCTACGCTTCCGGTAAGTTATTACATACTTAGTCCAACTATTTGCGGGGATGGTTATAGATAACAAGTCTATGTTGGAATAAAGGTAATCTGTAGGGGTTACAACCAACCTTTTGTGCAAGCCTCAATCGATCGGTCAAGGTGAGTGATAGGTAATTTTATGAATAAGTGTTTTAGTTAGGGTCCACTTTAATTTGATTTTAGGCTATTAACCGAAGCTTCTGTTTGAGATAGGTTGGAGTACTTGTGGACTAGTTGCGCACTTTCAAAAATAGGTGTGTAATCAGACTGCCATTATTGTAAATCGACAAAAGTCAGAATATGTGATCGTCAACACTACACGAGCGTGCGCTCGCTCTTGTGGTAGTTCGAATGTATAAATATGGGTGTTTGATCGTAAAGGCCACCATCAACAAGCTCATGGGCTTAGTCCGATTTGGGACATATTGGGTCAAAATGGGCCGTGCAAGCCCCACGAACTTGTGGGCCCTACACGGGTAAACCACACCAAATTATGAAGAATAGTGGGCTGGGCTGTGTAGTTCACATGGCCAGGGCCATTTTTGGGCATAGTGGGCCACACGGACGCGTGGGCCCACGCGGGCCCGCAGTATGAGCTTTGGGCCCATTTTCATTGTTTGACTGTTAAGGTTGCACGGGTCGTTCAAAATGACTGTGGACCTACTGCTGGGGTCGGTAAGCATTCCTCGACATCAAAATTGATAAATGACTGTTATGCCCCTATGAGGTAAAGTGACTATTATGCCCTTATGGGATGTATGACTGTACTACGCATGCCATTTTATGTATATGTTGCATACATGTATGATATTATGATGTGTTGCATGGGGATAGGTTATTATGATTGGACGAAGTGTACTATTCTGGCAGCTCCGCTGCAATTTCTGTCTAGTGCCGCAACCGGTGCTATTTTTGGTGTGTAGGGATGGGTGGGTTAATTTTATCCCCACATGGTGTGTAGAGTTGGACAGAGTGGTGTGTAGAGGCTGGTTGGGAAGGATTTTTGATTGCATATCTATACTGAGACCGCTACTAAATTAGGCTAAGGTCCACACTAGTTCTGATACAGTAATGGGCAAATGCCCTAACTGAAATTAAACTATTACTGAAGCGGGCTTAGGCCCAGCCTATAATTGCCTACTGTATGACTGACTGTTGTTAAGGGATTACACACTGAGTTTTCATAAACTCACCCTTTCTGTTTTCTACGCAGGTAATCTTTAGGCAGATCGGTGCTGGAAGGGACTCAAAGGTGGCCACACAACCGCATTTGCTTCCCTTTTTAACTTTTAATTTTTAAGTAATTTAATTTGGGTATTTGTTTTGTAATAAGGCCTCTTTAAGTTTTTATTTTATTTTAGGATTTATTACTTTGATTTATATCTGCTAAGTAGTAGGCTGCGGGTTTTAAAAATATATATATAAACATTTTTTTGAAACACCACGTTTATACAACATATTTTGAAATCTTCCACAATAAACATTGTTTTAAAATGTAATAACATTCTAATAGGATAAACATTTTGCTAAAACGACTTGTGTCTTAACAATGAACAAGATATCCTAAATTTTCGTTAAGATTGCAAAGAGGTTTTAATATAGAACGAGTTTCCAATGAAATTATGTTTTTCAAAAAACACTTCAATGTGACATTGCAGATTCGGTCATAACGTCTAGGCCGGGTTTGGGGTGTTACTTTTAGTGGTATCAGAGCCAGGTTTCAAAACTCGACTGTGGATTTGAGTTTTTATAAAAATATAAAATTTCCAAAAAGAACTGTTTCAAATGGTTGGAAAGTATTTTGAAGTGTTATTTCTGAATGTGTGGTTTACCGAGTCTCCGGCGTCGATTCTGTAAGTTCTCTGAAACTACTGTTTGTTAAGTTGAAATACTGATATTACTGTAGGCAATAGACTGTACTGAAATATTCTGTTTAGGGTAACCTAAAACTGTAGTAAAGACTGCGATCTGCGAAAACAAAACTCTGAATTATTGATAATATTTTCGATAAAATATCCATTAATAAACATTGGAACTGTAAAATTGATGCATAAAATTATTAATACAGATAAAAGCGTAAACCAATAATGAGCATCAAAGGTACTCGTTGAGGGGGTACAAGAGGTCGTGGCGGAGGACGTGGAGGTGCTCGGGTCAGGTTTCCGTCATTGGGTCACATGCTTAACGTTGAAGCTAAAGAGGCATCGGCTTCACCTGTGACTAAGACAGGGTCTCATGATCGTGTAGTTGGGGACGACGCACTGTCCCAAGCTATGTTACGAATTCTGGAGAGGGTCACTGGGCCCAATATTGGTATTGTGGGCTGTGGGTCGGTTACAGAACGGCTTCAGTTTAATGGGGCTGAGATTTTTAGGGGTATCATTGGAGTTGCCCCTAATGTGGCTGAATATTGGATTGAGGCCATGGAGAGGATAATGGATGACCTCGACTGCACCCCCGAGAAGAAATTAAAAGGTGCGGTGTCACTGCTGCGAGATAAAGCCTATCAGTGGTGGCTTACAGTTAAAGAGGGTACTCAGCCCGACCGGTTAACCTGGGAATTTTTCAAGACTGCCTTTCAGGGAAAATATATAGGCGCTAGTTATGTGGATGCCTGGAGGAGGGAGTTTTTGAATTTGATTCAGGGGGATAAATCTGTGGCTGAATACGAGGCTGAATTTTTACAGCTTAGCCGTTATGTGCATGGGATAGTTGCTACTGAATATGAGTATTTTTTTCGATTCGAGGACAACATCAGGGATGATTTAAGGGTTTTGATAGCCCCACAGAAGGAGCGAGATTTTGCTGTACTAGTGGAAAAGGTAAAGATCATCGAAGATGTGAAGCGCGTTGAGTGCCAGAACCATGAGAAGGATAGAGGTAGGAACAAGAGGGTTTGGGAGCCCTCAAGTTCATTTTTGAGGCCTAAGAAAAAGGCTAAAGTTGATGGGCCTGTCAGAGTTGGGTCCCCTGTTGCTGCTACTGGACCGCAGCCTTGTATTGATTGTGGGAGACACCATCAGGGCGAGTGCTGGAGAAGGGTTGGGGCATGTTTTAGGTGTGGATCTTTGGAGCACCGTATCAAAGATTGTCCATGGAGGCTTAAGCAGATGCAAGCTACTGGTTTGGGTAATGTACAGCCGCCAAGGGGTGTTCAGCAGCTAACAAGAGGTCGTGGTCAGGCCAGAGATGGAAATGGTATGGGCCATGGTCAAAGAGCATCGGGAAGAGGTGCTAGTCATACTGAGGCGAGGTAGCCAACTCTGGTATATACTACATGACGCTGAGAGGACGGAGATGTCCTAGATGTTATCACGGGTATGTTCTTTATTCATAATGTACCTTATACTGCACTGATTGATGTTGGATCTATGCATTCATAAATATCATATACGGTGTCTGAGACCTTGGGTTTAATGGTTGAAAGCACTACGAGTGAGGTTACTGTGTTGAGTCCATTAGGGAAGTCAGTGGGGTAAATAAATTGTTCAGGGATGTACCTTTGGAGGTTCAAAGAACTATATTTTTGGCGGATTTAATGGAACTCGCTTTCAAAAAATTCGATTTAATACTGGGTATGGACTGGCTGGTTAAACACCAAGTGAATTTGGATTGTGTTGCTAAGCGGGTTGTACTAAAAGCTGTGGAGAGTAATGAGGTAGTGGTAATTAGGGAGCGTTAGAATTATTTGTCAAATGTGATTTCTGCACTAAGGGCTCAGAAGTTGGTTCGTAAGGGTTGTGAGGCGTATCTAGCCTACATTAGTATTTTTGATTCTGAGGTTTCTTCTGTTAAAGATATCAGAACAGTTAAGAACTTTCCAGATGTTTTTCCCGATGAACTACCTGGGTTACCGCCAAACCACGAAGTTGAGTTTGGGTGGTACAGCTCCGGTGTCCATCGCCCCTTATAGGACGGCACCGAAGGAGCTAGTAGAGCTTAAGGCTCAGATTCAAGAGTTATTGGACTGAGGGTTCATCCATCCTAGTGTGTCTCTATGGGGAGCACCGATTTTATTTGTGAAAAAGAAGGATGGATCCATACGTATGTGCATCGACTATCGGCAACTGAATAAATTGACCGTCAAGAATAAGCACCCTCTACTGAGGATTGATGATCTATTCAAATAGTTTCGAGAAGCTTCAGTTTTCTCTAAGATAGATCTTCGATCTGGGTACCATCAATTGAAAGTCAAGGAGGCTGATGTTTATAAAACAGCGTTTAGGACTCGTTATGGTCATTACGAGTTTCTAGTTATGCCATTTAGATTGACAAATGCACCAGCGGGTTTTATGGATTTGATGAACCGAGTGTTCCAGCCCTATCTGGATCGGTTCATAGTGGTGTTCATAGATGACATCCTGGTATATTCGAAAACTGAAGATGAACATGATGCACATCTCTAAATTGTTCTGCATATTCTGAGGGAAAAACAACTGTACGCCAAGTTCAGTAAGTGTGAGTTCTAGTTATGAGAGGTAACATTTTTGGGCCATGTAGTATCTACTAAAGGGATTAGGGTTGATCCTCGAAAAATTGAGGCTGTTCTAGATTGGAAGCCGCCTAAGACAGTATCTGAGATTTAAAGTTTTTTGGGTCTGGCAGGGTATTATAGACGGTTTGTTGAGGGGTTTTCATTGATTGCTGTACCTCTGACTAAGTTGTTGCGTAAGGTGTGCCGTTTAACTGGACTGATGCTCAGCAAGAAAGTTTTGAGAAACGTAAGAAAGTTCTGACTGAGGCCCCTGTCTTGATACAACCAGAGTCTGGGAAAGAATTCACTATCTACAGCGATACATCACATGTTGGTTTGGGATGTGTGCTGATGCAAGAGGGTAAGGTGGTGGCATATGTATCTCGTCAGCTTAAAACTCATGAGGTGAATTATCTGACGATGACTTGGAGTTGGCTGCAACGGTATTCGCACTAAAAATTTGGAGGCATTACCTATATGGTGTGAAGAGTATCATTTACACAGATTACAAAAGCCTCAAGTATCTCCTCACTCAGAAGAAGTTAAATCTTAGGCAGCATAGATGGATCGAGCTATTTAAAGACTATGACTGTTCAATTGAATATCATCCTGGTAAGGCCAATATGGTGGCTGACGCACTGTACCGAGACCTTTAGAAGTTATATTGGTGGCTAGGTCTTAAGCGTGAAATCACCGACTTTGTGAGTAAATGTCTGACTTGCCAACAAGTTAAGGCTGAACATCAGTTACCTTCAGGATTGCTTCAACCAATTAAGATTCCACTTTAAAAGTGGGAGAGAGTAACTATGGATTTCGTAAGTGGGCTACCCCTAACGCCTACTAAGAAGGATTCAGTATGGGTCATCGTAGATTGATTGACCAAGTCTGCCCATTTCATACCAGTCCGTATCGATTACTCATTACAGAAGCTGGCTAAGCTGTATATGTCAGAGATAGTGAGACTGCATGGGGTTTCGATTTCCATAATTTCTGATAGGGATCCTCGCTTCACGTCTCGGTTCTGGAAAAAGCTGCATGAAGCTCTGGGTACAAGGTTAGACTTCAGTACAATGTTCCATCCTCAGACAGATGGTCAATCAGAGAGGGTGATTTAGGTACTAGAAGACATGTTAAGGAGTTGTGTGATAGACTTCTAGGGCAGTTGGGAGGATTACTTGCCGTTGGCAGAGTTTGCATACAATACGAGGCATTATATGGTCGTAGGTGTCGTACTCCTTCATGTTGGACTGAGTTGGGCGAGCGACAAGTTCTAGGCCCTGAGTTAGTTTCTGATACTGCGAATAAAGTTAGACTAATTCAGGATCGACTGAAGGCAGCATTGACAGACAGAAGTCTTATGTGGGTCTGAAGCGCAAAGAGATTGAGTATTTTTTGGGAAACTTAGTATTTCTCAAGGTCTCGTCATGGAAGAAGGTGCTGAGGTTTGGGCGGAAAGGCAAGCTAAGCCCTAGGTTCATTGGGCCTTACTGCATACTGAAACGTGTGGGACCGATTGCCTATCAGCTAGAGTTACCTCCGAAGTTGGAGCAGATTCATGATGTGTTCCACGTCTCCATGCCGAGACGTTACCGCTCTGATCCAACATATATTATCTCGACTGAGGAGGTTGAGGTTAGACCAATCTAACCTTTGAGGAGGAGCCGATTTAGATCCTAGACCATGATGTTAAGGTCTTGAGGAAAAAGTCTATTGTAACATCCCAAACCCGGCCCCAAATGTTAGACCCGAATCTAGCATGTCACATTTAAGTATTTTTCGAAAACCATGTTTTCATTAGAAACCCTTCTTATTTAAAACGTATTACATTGAAAAATTCTTAATTTTATTTCCAAAATTCCTTTTTTAGTTTACGGAAGCTAATTCTAAATGTAACCGATTTACGAAAACGTGATGTTTAAAAGTTAAGTTGCGAAAGCATTTTGAAAATGTTGCGGAAACGTAGTGTTTGAAAATAGTTCTTGTTTTGGAAAACCGTGTCCTACTTCTAACAGATATTAGACATACTAAATAAACTTTCCAAATAAAAAGTTAAGGAAATAAAGAGGCCTTATACAACCCAAATCAAAAACCAATATGCTTAACTAAATAAACGAAATAGAAAAACATGTGCAGTTGTGTGGTCGTCTCTGAGTCCCTCTGCGACACCGATCCACCTAACACTGGGGATTACCTACACGATTAATAAACGAGGTGAGTTTACAAAAACTCAGTGTGTAATCCCCTTATTAGAGTAACGATCAAGATATCTGAAACAAAATAGAAGCGAAGATGGGCTAGAGCCCGTTACACGATAATGATGCGGCTCGATTCCCAGAGCATACATGGGCCAAAGCCTATTACAATAACATTTGGGTCACAGCCCATAACAGAATCAATTGGGCCCAACCCAAACCAATAACAGAATAGAATGTGTGAATGCATGGATGCATGCTATCCCATCCCAATAATCCAACCGTTACACATCAACTCCGTCCCCCAGTACACATCATGTGGGGATATAAATATCGACCCACCCATCCGATACACATCAATGGTAGCTGGTAATCATATATTGGGCTTAAAAAACCTTTAGTAGCAGTATTATAATTGGCACAAAGCCATCGGTAACTGTATTATGTTTGGCACATAGCCATCAGCGACGGTAATATAATCGGTACACGGCCTTAGGTATATATGATCCACACAGAGTCATCCATAAGTATGTTAGGCAACATAGCCACAGGTAAATACGTTTGGCACAAAGCCATAGTCAAGATGGCACAGAGCCATTTTTAGGTTGGCACAAAGCCACAATCAGATTAAGTGGCACTAAGCGGTCCATCAATCCACAGTCGTCTCGTGCGACCCGTGTGACCTTAACCGATCAATACTGGATCCACAGTCGTCTCATGCGACCCGTGTGACCCTATCAGAACTTCCTTCGTATCAATGTCCCAACCTCATGCAATATGTCATGTATGTCATGCTCAATCATTACACGTGTATGCAAAATGGCCATGCTCAGTAACAATCATTTAAACATATATTAAAAGCATATCAGTCGTACAACCACCGTCAAGTCAGTTAAATCACAGTCGTACAATCACAGTCAAATCAGTAAAATTCATAGTCCAAGTCAGTCATTTACCCACAAGGGCAAAACAGTCATTTTACCCTACAAGGGTATTTCAGTAATTTTACACTACAAGGGTATTTCAGTAATTTTACGCTACAAGGGTAATCCGATAATTTTACAAATTGGGGTTGTTTCGGTAATTTTACAAATCAAGGGTATTTCAATAATTTTACAAATCGAGGGTATTTCGATAATTTTATAAACTGAGGGTATTTCAATAATTTTACAAATTAGGGGTATTTTGGTAATCTTACAAACTGGGGGTATTTTGGTAATCTTACAAATCGGGGGTATTTCGATAATCTTACAAATCGAGGGTATTTCGATAATTTTACAAATTAGGGGTATTTTGGTAATTTTACAAACTGGGGCTCTTAACGGCCCAACAGAAGGTCCACCATCGCCTCGAGCGACTTAAGTAACCTAAATAGACCTAACGGTGTAAATGGGCCTAAGGCCCATACTCGGCCCAAGTGGGCCCACACGCTCGTGTAGCCCATTTAGCCCAAATTTAGCTACAGCTATGTGACCTACATAGCCGAGTCTAATATTTATCACTTACCGCAGATTTAATCTGTGCAGGGCCCACAAGCCCATTGGGCCCACACAGCCCATTTCGGCCCAACGAAGCCCTTAACGGCCTATGCCATGCACACGACACGACAAGCCCAACTACTTCCCACCTAACAGTTAGATTTACACAAGCGAGCCCATGGGCCCCATTTGGCCCATCGAGGCCCAGTACACGAGAACGCTCATGGTGGCCTCTACAGTCTATCGCCCATGGTTTGTAGGCTCGGTTTACCCCACAAGCGATCCTAAAGTTTCAGCTTTTCGGCTTTGTCGACTTCTAACAAAGAAGGGCGTAAATACACACCTGTTTATGAGAACGCGCCGAAGTCCATGATCACCAACCTTGGCACATCCTACATTGAGTCCTCCTCCCAACTCATCTGGTGCGCTCTATTTAAAGCCAGCTTCTCACCAATTCTCATGTTAGTTTCCCGATGTGGGATTACTTTCAACCATTAGGAAAATTCCTCATTCTCATGACCACTTCAACCACAGAGTTCCAGTCCAACTCCACCTCCTACACAGCTCAAATAGCAAAATAAATACTCCACCGCGCATCCCAAGACTTGAACTTCAGACCTCACAGTTACACAACACGCCACCTTGCCACTCCACCACAGGCTCTTTCCGTGTTAAAAATGCCCATAATTAACTTTAAGACATATGTGCCAGCGTCCGGATTCACTTAAGAGAAAAACCAAAATGAATTGTAAGAGCCAATACTTGAACCCAGGCTCCCTTGCAGTCTTAATCACGCTACTGCCACTGGGCCACATGCTTCCTTGTGTCATTTATTTAACATAATAATTTAAAAGGCCATCACCCAAGCATCCAAGGTTTTATTCACTTAATACCAAATTTTTTGCTAAAGCCCAGGTTTGAACCCAAGATTTCTCTAACACTTCTCAGGGCCATTAACCACCAAAGTAGACATTTAATTGTGTCATTTCCTTGCACAATTAAATACTTATATACAACCTCCTTACGAACCCATACTCAAGGCCTAATACTTCTATGCCCAAATTCAGGGTGTTACATCTATTACACTAGTTAAGGTACTTTGGCGTAATCACAATTCTGAGGAGGCCACGTGGGAACTCGTGGAGGTGATGCGACAACAATACCTTCATCTATTTTGATCAGGTAAGTTTCGAGGCCGAAATTTACTTTTAGGGGGGTAGAGTTGTAACACCCCAAATCTTAGATATTTATTTATGTATGTTGTGACACAAAACTGTGTATCTACTTCAGTGGTTAAGTGTTCTAAGTGTTCTGGGAAGTGTCTAAGAAGTCTTGGGCTCAAGCCTTGGCTTGTACAAAGTTTTGTTTTTACTTGATTAAACCCTTACTTTAGTTAGTAGGCTTTTAAATTAATGTGAGTAAGACATGACATAAAAAGGGCCTATTGGTCTAGGGGTAGTGGCGTGTGGAGTGTTCCTTGAGGTTTGAGGTTCGAGGCTTGGCAGTGAAAAAGGAGCATTTTATTTTGCTACAAGTGTCGCGGAAGTGTCCTAGGTTGACCGAAATTGAGGTGTTTGTTGGGACTTTGAATTGAGTGATTTGTAGAGAGATGTGGGGAGAGATTTGAGTAGTGGATCAAGGCATGGGGGAGTGGTGGTGCCGAAATGAGATTCTTCTTAACCATTCGGTTTGTTTTGGTGTCCCTAGCCATTCGGTTATAGGATAGTTTTGCTCTTAGTGCCGAAAGTGTGATCTAATTTACTCTCCATTTCGATAATTATTATCCCTTTTTCTTCTTTTCATTCTTTTTGTTCTTTTGTTTATTGTTTTCTTGGTAGCCTAATATTACTCGTGACCACTCGGGTACTCTTCGTGTTAGCCTATTGTGGTTTTTGCTCTCCAATATTGTGCTTGGATTGATTGACTTTCTTCTCTCCCCCACTCTTCTTCTCTTAACTTTCTTCACCTTGCCGAACCTCAATTTTCCCCCTCCCAATCGGTTATCAACTTTTACCTTCTCCTTGGGTCATTGGCCGAATATTTCCTTCCTCTTCTCTTCTATTCCTTCAGCTTTTATCGAGATCTCCCCTTACTTTGGTGAAATCGAATATCTTCTTCTCTTCCCCTCATTTATTTCCTTTGATTCTCTTCTGCTTTCATATTTTGTATTAGCCGAATACTCTCCCTTTACTCTTTTACTGTTATTTTCAATTTAGTAGTTGTTCTCTGACAAGCGGTAAGAGCACATGTTTTCCCTCTTGTTTCTCTCTATCGTTGTGATCTTCTTCAACAACTCTTTTCTCTGCCGATTACTATTAGCGCTGCGATTGTTCCATCTCGTGCCTTAGGTTAAGGGTGTGCTTTGGGTGTTGGCCGAATACTGCTGTCCCTCATTCTAAGTTGTACACTTTCGACAAGTTGTTACATACTTTGTCCGACTATAAGCTAGGATGGTTATAGATAACAAGTCTCTGTTGGAATACAGGTAATCTGTAGGGGTTACAACCATCCTGTTGTGCAAGCCTCAATCGATCAGTCAAGGCGAGTGATAGGTAATTTTATGAATGAGTGTTTTAATTAGGGTTTGCTTTAATTCGATTTTAGGATATTAATCGAAGCTTCTATTTGAAATAGGTTGGAGTACTCGTGGACCAGTTGCACACTTTCGTAAACAGGTGTGTAATCACACTGCCATTATCGTAAATCGGCAAAAGCCGGAATAGGTGATCGTCGACACTACACAAGCATGCGCTCGCTCATGTGGTAGTTCGAACGCATAAAGATAGGCCTTTGATCGTAAAGGCCACCATGAGCGAGCTCATGGGCTTAGGCCAATTTGGACCAAATTAGGTCGAAATGGGCCGTACGGGCCCCACGAACTCATGGGCCCCACATGGGTAAACAACACGAAAGTATGGAGAATAGTGGGCTGGGCTATGTAGTTCACATGGCTAGGGCCATTTTTTTGGCATAGTGAGCCACACCAGCGCGTGGGCCCACATAGGCCCGCAGTATGGGCCTTGGGCCTATTTTTACTGTTTGACTTTTAAGGTTGTACGGGTCACCCGAGACGACTGTGGACCTACTGTTGGGGTCGGTAAGCATTCCTCGACCCCAAAATTGATAAATGACTGTTATGCCCCTATGAGGTAAAGTGACTATTATGCTCTTATGGGATGTATGACTGTACTGCGCATGCCATTTTATATATATGTTGCATACATGCATGATATTATGATGTGTTGCATGGGGATGGGTTATTATGATTGGAGAAAGTGTACTATTCTCGTAGCTCTGCTGTAATTTCTGTTTAGTGCCACAACTGGTGCTATTTTTAGTGTGTAGGGATGGGCGGATTGATTTTATCCCTACATGGTGTGTAGGGTTGGACGGAGTGGTGTGTAGAGGCTGGCTGGGCAGGATTTCTAATTGCACATCTGTACTGTGACCACTATTGAATTGGGCTAAGGCCCACACTGATTCTAATATTGTAATGGGCTAAGGCCCTAACTGAACTTAAACTGTTACTGAAGTGGGCTTAGGCCCAGCCTGTCATCGCCTACTTTATGGCTGACCGTTGTTAAGAGATTACACACTGAGTTTTCATAAACTCACCCTTTCTATTTTCTACGCAGGTCATCCTTAGGCGGATCGGTGCTGCGAGGGACTCGAAGGTGGCCACACAATTGCATTTGCTTCCCTTTTTAACTTTTAATTTTTAAAAAATTTAATTTAGGTATTTGTTTTGTAATAAGGCCTCTTTAAGTTTTTATTTTAATTTGGGATTTATTAGTTTGATTTATATCTATTAAGTAGTAGGTTGCGGGTTTTAAAAATATATATATAAATGTTTTTCCAAAACACCACGTTTATACAACATATTTTTAAAGCTTCCACAACAAACATTTTTTTTAAAATGAAATAACAATCTAATAGGATCAACATTTTGCTAAAACGACTTGAGTCTTAACAATGAACAAGTTATCCTAAATTTTCGTTAAGATCACAAAGAGGTTTTAATATAGAACGAGTTTCCAATGAAATTATGTTTTTCGAAAAACACTTTAATGTGACATCGCAGATTCGGCCATAACATCTTGGCTGGGTTTGTGGTGTTACATTCAATGTATCATTCAGCCAATGAATACATCTATGTCTCTACCCGTGGAGTCAACTACTCCGATAGCCTAGACTAGTCATCTCTTCAATTGGAATTGTAGAAGACATAATAGTCTTTCTCATTATTTGAATCAAATGCTCACTTTGATTCTTTTATGGGGTTATGGACTCGTTTAGATCATCTACTAATGTATGTTTTCTTTCTCGCAATGTAAACGTTCTTACAATGCCACTTATCATTAGTTTGAACTTATCCAATCAATTAGTTAATATTTGCTTGTCACAATTTCGCTAGGCATGCAAAATATGAAAGACAGAAATACAAAAGACATAATAGTGAAATGTGAAATCTATTTATTCATCGTTCAAATTCATAGAAAAAAATTACATGTTTACTACAATATGGGTACATTTCCCAACATCCTAACGAAATGTTTCTATTCTAAAAGGCAGAGAAGGTTGTAGCATCTTTCCGAATGATGGATATGAAGTCTAAGGTACCCTTGAAGATTAATACATGAGTCTTGACACTGACTCCTAATTACTAATAGATTGTGTAGGATAAATCTGAAATGTCTAGTAGACGAGTAAAACGTAAGAGAAATTATGCAAGAATAAGAAAGAATATGCAAAAAAATTTATTGATTTAGAATTGGACTGATGAGTATGTAGGTGAATTCATTTGCAACAAGGTAGGAACTTTATGTAGGTGAGTTCATTTGCAACAAGGTAGGAACTTTCTAGTTGAGTCTCTAAGATGAATCTTGCATGTGTGTTATACGTTCTAGAAACTTTGGTGAAAAGATATAAACCATGAGATTCAATCTATGAAAGTATGATGTGATGATTCTGATGACAATGTGTGAATAATAGACTTATGTGTTTGGATTGCCTAAAATCTGATGGTCTAAGTGTGTAATAGGAATCTAAGGTTAAATGATACTTGTATATGAAAGGTTGAAATGTGTATATGTGTTTGGACAAACATGAGTATGGCTGTGTACAAGTTAATGTATGATGAGTCTGTGCCTATCTCCAGAGTCATTTAAAAGAGTCTATCGACACTTTAAACACGGATCTCTAAAAGGAAAAGTCCATGGTCATGGCATTTCAAATGAAAGGACCATATCTTGCAAGACCATATCTGGTGGGCTATGGTGTCATATGGAAAGGTCACATCTTGTAAGACCATAACTAGTGTGTCATGGCATCTTATGAAAAAAATCTAAAGGAATGTTATTACTTAATGGGGCTTTCTGCGTTACCCAAGGCGATAAGGGGCAAACCTCACGTAGTGAGAGTTTAAGCGAATCCCTATCGTGAAAACGCATGAAAAATGGAAAGCTTCTGTGGCGAGTATTGAATGAAAAGGATGTTTTCGTGGCAAAACTCTAGAAAGGAAAACCTTTGTGGCGAGTACTAAATGAAAACGATGCCTTTTTGTCAAAACCCTATAAGGAAAGCCTTTGTGGTGAGTATTGAATGAAAAAGGATGCCTTTGTGGCAAACTAAAGAAAACAAATGTCTCTGTAAAAAACTCTAGAAAGGAAAGCCTTTGTGGCGAACTATGTTGAAGGAACGCCTTGTGGCAAAATCTAAAGAATGGTCTTTGTGGTCTCTATTCAAGGGAATGCCCCTATGGTGAATAATAGACGAAAGGAAAGGAAATTTGGTGAATAATAGAGGAACGATGCGTAAATTTTTATGAATTAACAGTAAGTATAGCACCCTAAAGATATGGTAAATGTGATGAGCTCTAAAGAAACAATGTATGGGGCAAAAAGAAGGAATAAGGTATGCAACGAACTCTAAAGGAGATACCTCACATGGAAAGTTATGATGAATCCTATATAGTTTCAAGGTATAAAAAAAGGAGATGGGACTTGGGAGTTATCAAAATCTCAGCGAGCTCTAAAGATGAGCCCTGAAAGACACCCTCTGGCGAATTTTGTGCTTAGTAATTGGCGTAGTCTACCTCACCCCTAAATTTTAATGGTAAAGTCAGTATGTAAGAAATATAATTATAAATGTATTAAAAAAGCAAACAAGATGGCTAATGTTTGTATAAGATATGATCTTAAAGAGGCATGGAAGGTAATGATGTTGTAAATATGGTACACTCGTAAGAAAGAATTGGCTGCATGCGTATGGATCTCACACTGGGATATGTCCAGGCAATAATTTTAATGATTATGAAAGGAAGATGAGTCCTTAAAGATATGAAGAGAAAGGAAATGATCTTAAATAAGGAATGATAATTTCAGTGTGAAGATGGTAATCCCAATAGAGTACCCGTCAGAGGTGAAAGGGAAGGCCAAGAAATACATAAAGGATATGCAAAGCAACAAAGGGATGTGATAAAGTGGAACAAGTTTGTGAGGATTAACTTAACCAGTTCTTATTAACTTTCTAAAGTTTTTTCCTATTTCAGGTTATAAAGAAGTATGCGCCGGGGGACAATGCCAGGGCTATGCTATGGAGTGGTGGCTATTATGCATACAGAAGAAGTTAAGTGGCATGTTCAATTCTGAGCATATGTTTATTTAAGTAACGCTCCAAGATACTTACAGTAGGCTAAGAGTTAAAGTAGTTAATACTAAAATTTTATTATCGTGAATTGTATATGTAATCATACATTGTACACTCATAAGAAACCTTGAATTGAAGCCTGAAACCTTATCATACTCATAGATAGAACTTATACATAGGTAAATAAGCAAAAGATTAAGTTACATTGTACTAAGGCGTAATGCCCGATATTCGGATCTAGCAAATGGGTTTAGAGCGTTACATGCCCCCTAAAAAAATAAAGCGGGCAAGATCCCAACCTGAATAACCTTCAAAACTGTTGTACGTTCCAGATAAATTCAAGTCGAAAGAGGCTGAACTCTTTTTCCTCTCCATTCAAGGACGTTCGTTTATCCTTGAAAGAGGTTTCGACCTATAGGCCTCGCAATGCGAAGAGGTTTGGGATTTAGTTTGTTTTCATCAATGGATGAATTTTGTGGTGATGCCAACTACACCTGTAGTAATACCGATTATCTTGGAGTTTTACTCCAATTTAAAATTTTTTGAAAAGAATAAGGTGTATGTTTGGCACAAGAAAATCGACATTTCCCCAAAGGCTATTAGTGACTATTATGGCGTCCCTTACTATGAGAGTGACGATTTATCCATTATGGATTTTAATAATTTCAAAAATGTTGATATGGATGTTGTATTAACATTTTTAACTTAGGGGAGGTGGAATGTAAATGACAGGGGTAAATAATTACCCTCTATCTTTTAAACAAGCTATTAAAATGGGATTTAATGGTGAATCTATGTTCTTTAAGCAGCTGTTGTTGTTGGTTTGAGAAGGGTGCTTGAGTTTGGAGTTCAAGCTACAGCGTCAGGTGAGTGTTAGGTGAGTTTATTCTGACTCATGTATGTTAATTGTTTAAGTAAAGACATATATATAATGATAATACCTCAGACACCGGGTAAGTTTGTGAAGTATAGTAAAGATGTTATATGTGTATAATGAAGTCATGCATGAAGTAATGTATAAATATAAAATGATTGGTAAGTATGTTAGTCAGGTCTGAGATAAGGAATGTACGAATTGATTAGCTATGAATGAACAGATCTAGTGTAACACCCCTAATCTGTTTCTGTCGCCGAACTATGGTTACAGAGCATTACCAAACAAATCAGAACAAATAACTTCAAATTAGATTATTTAATAATAATTACCTAAAAATCATTACAAACCTATCATACATATACATTTGGGTCTAAAATCGAGCCTTCGAAGCCCTAAAAACAATTTGGAATCAATTTAGGACTAATTTAAAACAATTCAAAAAGTTTGGGGCAAATTTCATAAATACCTAAAAATAGGGACACACGGCCGTGTGAAACACTCGGACGTGTAACTTTTGAAATTAAGACACACGGCCGTGTCCCAGCCAATGTCTCTGCCCGTGTAACTCACTCACTTGGGTCATACGATCGTGTGTCAGCCCGTGTGGGAACTACACTTATACAGTTTTACTACACACTTAGGGCACACGCCTGTGTGGTTGCCCGTGTGTGTCACATGGCTGTGTGACAGATCGTGTCTCAAGCCGTGTGCACCTAAATGTACCTTAAAACTCAAGTTTACCAAATATGCTTACTTGAGACACAAACCTACTATTTACCAACCAATTTACTTACTCAAAACACACCTAAACAAGAACAAAACATGCCAAAATCACACATAAATCATACAATACAAAAGCTTATCCAATGTACCCTCAATGGTACCACAAGTTTAGACACCTATACAATAATATAATTCATCAACCATTCAAACCTTCAATCTTGGCCAAGTATAATTTAAATACCTAACCACAACTTTTACGAAATGAACTATATTCACCACCTAACCTAGCAACCATGTAACTTTCATCACATTACAAGACAACAACTATCAAAAGATGAACTAGTTACATGCTATATATATATATCAAACAAGGCCATAAACATAACAACCTATTACATGCCATATAATCCAAAATAAATGTTTAAAAACTACCAAAATTGGATGGATAGTGTGACTTGAGTGTCGGTCCAGTCTTCCGTTCCAACTAAAAGATATCTACAAGAAATGCAAATCACACAAGTAAGCTTATTGAAGCTTAGTAAGTTCAATGAATAGAAACAATGAATCTTATCGAAATAACTTAATCAATACATAATACAGAAATGACATAAACCATAATCCTGCCATTCATAACCAAATCACAGGTGAGTCATAAACTTGTATCCAAGTGAACTAATTCAATCAATTACAATATATCATTAACTATACCTGATGAGCGTTGTAATGGATTCAGATACACGGTTAACCAACCAAACACCCCAAATCACTCAAATGAGTTAACCAACCGAGACACCACCCACCCCCGAACACACCTGACATACTGTAAAATAACACGATAGGTCGCAACAAATGCTGAACTTTGGTATATTTAGTAAATATGAATGAATTCTAATCATCACCTCAACATCAATCAATCCCATATAGTGCGCGATATAACCTATTGGCATGCCAATCGTATCCTATCATACATTCATCACTTTCACACTTTTTTTTTGTCATTTAACAAAATTTAATGCAATTTTTTTTCTCGAATCAATCCACTTACTACAATTCAATACTTTCAATTCAATTAATAATTTTCAATTCTCAAACAATTAAATATTTAGATTGTACTAAAACTTAACCGTACGAACTTTCCCGGACTAAATCGTAATAGTTGCAGAAATTCAGGTACTATTCTAAAATTTTTCCTTATCCACGCAAGTCAACAGGGTCTTGATCTAAAATGTAAAATTTCCCTATTATTAGCTTACATTTTATATTCCAATTTAATCTACAATTTATGCCCTTTTATTTTCAAAATTTACACTATTACCCCTAACTTTTACAATTTATGCAATTTAGTCCCCTAAACCGAAAATCATCAAATTAACCATTTTCTCAAGTTCAAATTTACAGTCGAATAGTCTAGGCCCTTAAACAGTCCCAATTATAACTCTAAATCACCATTAAACCTTGAAATTTTCATATTTTAACAATTTAATCCTTAAATAAAAAATTAATAAAAATTAATTCACAAAACAACCAAATACCACAATCAAAGCTTTGAACACATAACTTTCATAAAACAAACAACCTAGATTCATCAATGGAAAATTCTAAAATCTTTAACAGATTCAGAAACGGAGGTACGGGTTAGCTGGACCAAGTTGCAACAATCTCAAAAACATAAAAATTACAAGAAACGAGTTTAAAACGAACTTACATGCAAGAACACTTGATTTTCGAACCTTAAACTTTAGCAATGGTGTTTCTACTCTTCAATTTTCGACAGTTTTTGCCTTTAGGAGGATGATAGTATTTTTATTTTATTTTTACTTAAGTTTTATTTTACTAATTACACTTTACCCTTTAAATTATCACGCATTTTACCTAATTCAAAGTCCAAAGCCGTCATCTACTTTTACTATGATCTAATTACCATATAAGTCCTCCCTCATTTAATAATTAAACTATTTGATCATCTTAATGCTATAATTAACAAGTTTTACACCTTTTACAATTTAGTCATTTTTCTTTAATTAGTTATCTAAACGTTAAAATTTCTTAACCAAATTTTAACCCGACTCTAATGAATTCGTAAATATTCTATAAATAGCATTTACGAGCTGACACGAAAGAAATTTGTGGTCCTGAAACCACTATTCTGCCACCACTGAAAACGGGCTGTTACAACTCTCTCCTATTAGGAAATTTCGCCATCGAAATTGTTACCTAAGAATAAATTGGGATACTGTAGTTTCATCGATTCCTCTATTTCCCAGGAACCCTCTTCAGTAACATGCCAATGCCACAAGACTTTTATCAACAGTACTTATTTATTCCGAAGTACTTTGACTTCTCGAGCCAAAAATTTCACCGTGTTTTAGAATACATCAAATCTGGCTATAACTCAATTTCACAATAAGGAATCACGTGTGAAGGACTAGATTTGTACCATCTCATCGAAACGTGGAATACATTGTGAATTTTCTCAAGTTTAGGAGGCAAAGGTAATCTGTAAGCTACGAGATTGATTCTTTCAGTAATCTCATACGACCCGATATATCTCGGACTCAGCTTTTCATTCTTGCCAAATCGTAGTACTTTCTTCCATTGATAAACTTTTAAGAATACTCGATCTCCAACAACAAATTCTATATCTTTTCTTTTAAAATTTGTGTACGATTTCTGATGATCAGATGTAGCCTTTAAACAATCTCTAATAATTCGAGCCTTGTCTTCAGTTTCTTGAATCAAATCAATCCCTACCATTTTGGATTCGCTCAACTCAGGCCAATATAAAGGTGTTTTACACTTTCTTCCATACAAAGCTTCAAATGGTGTCATTTTAATACAACTTCAAATGGTGTCATTTTAATACCGGATTGATAACTGTTATTATAAGAGAATTTAGTTAACGGTAGATTTTTTCCCAGCTACCTTCAAACTCGAGTATACAAGGTCGTAGCATATCTTTCAAAATCTATATTACTCATTCTAATTGCCTATCAGTCTGAGGATGAAATGCTATACTGGAATGAGTTTTGTGCCCAAAACCTCATGAAGTTTACCCCAAAATCTCGATGTAAACCTCGAACCACGATAAAAAATAATAGATGTTGGAACTTCGTGTAATCTTACCATCTCAGACACATATAATTTCGTTAGCCTTTCAAGTGCGTAATCTATTCTGACTGGAATAAAGTGTGCTGATTTAGTTAATCTGTCAACAATCACCCATATTGAATCTTTCTTTTTTAGAGTTAAAGAAAAACCAGATACGAAATCCATCGTGACTCACTCCCACTTTCACTCAGGAATCATAACAAGCTGTAATAATCCTGACGGTACCTGATGCTCTGCTTTTACTTGTTAGCAAACAAACATTTTGCTGCAAACTCTCAAATCTCACGTTTCATACCTAGCCACCAGTACATCTGTTTCAACTCACAATACAGTTTCATACTGCCAGGATGAATGGAATACGTACTACTGTGAGCCTTTGGCAGAATATCATGTTTCAAATCTAGGTTATTCAGAACACAAATTCTACCATGGTAACACAATTTATCATCAAAACCAATACTATATTTAGTAGCCAAATTACCCTAAACCAAATTTCGTTTCATAATCAACTCCAGATCATCATTTTGTAACTCTCAAATTCATTGAAGAAACAGGGGTTTAGTCCTCAACTCTGCCAATACAGAACCATCATTATTTAGAGCTAAATGAGCATTCACCGCTCGAAGTGCAAAATAATATGATTTTCGACTAAGTGCATCTGTAACCACATTAGCCTTTCCCTAATGATAATCAATAACTAGATCATAATCTTTTAGTAGCTCTAACCAACATCGTTGTCTCAAGTTCAGTTCCTTCTACGTCATCAAATACTTTAAACTATTGTGATCAATATACATATGACATTTCTTACCGTATAAATAATGCCTCCATATTTTCAAAGCGAAGACAATCACGACTAATTCAAGATTGTGAGTCGGATAATTTCTTTCATGTGGCTTTAACTGTTGAAAAGCATAAGCTACTACTTTCCCTGACTACATGAACACGCAACCCAAACCATTGAGAGACGCATCACTGTAAACAACATATTCTATCCCAAATTCAGGCTGATTCAATACTGTAGTTTCTATTAACATGTTTTTTAGCTGATCAAAACCTTGTTGACACTTATCAGACCAAATAAGTTCAATGTTTTTCTGTAGTAACCTGGTCATAGGTGAAGCAATGATCGAGAAGTTTTTAACAAAACGACGATAGTAACCAGCTAAACCTAAAAAATTTTGCACTTCTGAAACATTTTTAAGAGTTTTCCAGCTCATTACAGTAAAAAATTTACTCGGATAGACTAGAATCCCGTTAGCTGATACAATGTGACCTAAAATTCTAACCCCTCGAAGCCAGAATTCACGTTTACTGAACTTTTCATACAATTGTTTTTCTTGCAAAATCTATAATATGATTCTCAGGTGTTGAGCATGTTCAGATTCTTTTTTTGAATATATCAATATATCATCAATAAATACAACCAAAAATCTATCCAAATGAGTCTAAAAAACCTAATTCATTAAATCCATAAAAGCAGCAGGAGCATTTGCTAATCTAAATTGCATTACCAAAAACTCATAATGGCTGCAACTAGTTTGAAAAGTAGTCTTTGGCACATCACAATCTTTAACTCGCAATTGATAATATCCGAATCTGATATCTATCTTCAAAAAAATTGTGGCACCTTTCAATTGATCAAACAAATTGTCGATACATGGCAAGGGATATTTATTTTTTATTGTAACCTTATTCAACTATCTATAGTCAACACACAATCTTAAAGAGTTGTCTTTCTTCTTCACAAACAACACAAGTGCAACCTAGGGAGATATGCTTGGTCGAATAAACCTTGCCTAACAGTTCTTGCAACTAAACATTCAATTTTTTTAACTCAGCTGGTGTCATACAATAAGGTGATATCGATATCAGTGCAGTTTCAGGAACTAGATCAATAACAAACTCTTTGGGAAATACATCAGTAAACTCATTAACAACTTGTAGCTGATCTAACTTCAATTCTGAATCTCGGGTATCAAGTATATATGGTAAATATGCCTCACTACCTTTACGTATCAATCTTTGTAAGGAAATATTTGAAATAATTCTAGCGGTATTGTTCGGTCGATCAGATTCAACTGAAATCATTTCTCCTATCTAGCATTTCAAATCAATCTGTTTTTGTCTACAGTTTACCACAACATCATGTTGCGTCAACCAATCCATTCCCATTATAATATCAAATTCCCAAAAGGGTAACAACATTAAATTAGCAGCAAAATCCCAGCCCTTTCTGACACATTGAATTAACTAATACACTATGACCTAATGGATTAGTAACTCTAACATCAAACTCCGTTAACTCAATAGGTACATCCTTAATTGTTACTAATGTCGTGCAAATATATGAATGAGTTGACCCAGGGTCAGTCAGTGCATACACAGTAACATCAAAGAGATAGAATATACCATAGATAACATCAAGTGCAGTAACATCCTCTTTGGCTCGGATGGCGTATGCTTGTGCAGGAGCTCTAGCTTCTGATCCAGCAATTGTGTCTTTACTGCCACTGCGATTTGCTTTAGTATTATTACTTTGGCCTAGACATTTACTCCTTTATGGTGTCGACATTTACTTTTCATTCTTTTCTTCGTTTCTCCGGCTAACCTCACACAATTCTGTACAAAGTGATCTATTAAACCACATAAGTAACAGGCACCCATTTTAGCTCTACATTCACTGGTATGTAATCTACCATAATGTTCACACATAGATCTTGGAACATTTCGAACACTAGCCACGCTATCAGTAGGTTTAATCTGGGACTTTGAATCATGTTGCACTACTTGTTTTTACCTGAAAATCTTGTTGGTGAAGTAACACAGCTAAAGTCTTCTTTCCACTTCTTTTTCGGCGGAGTAGAAATTGACTTGAAAAAAATTCGTTTACCAAAATCCCGAGTGTTTCTTTCCCTCTATTTCTTGTTGTTATACACTTCCTCCATCTTTTGAGCCCGGTCAGATAATACCACAAGTTGTCATATTTCAGTTCCTCCAATCATTATCTTAATTTTATCATTTAAACCATATTTAAATTTAATGCACATTTCTTCCTCATTTGGGACAATTTCATGGCCACACTTACTAAGATGTACAAATTCTCTTTCACACTCAGCTACAGATTTGTTCCCCTGTCTCAGCTCAAGAAATTCTTTCTTCTTTCGATCTAGATAACGTTTACTAACATACTTCTTTTTAAATTTCACTTTGAAGAAATCTCAGTTAACATTTTCCTTTGGCACTATAGCTATTAATGTTGACCACCAACTATAAGCTTCATCTTTCAATAACGATACAACATATCTCAAATAATTTCTAGATGAGCAGTGTAACACCCTGATTTTTGGGATTTTCGTAATTTTCGAGAATTTGGTAAAATTTTTAAAATTTGGTATTTGGTTGTGAAATTCATAATTGAAGTGTGTAAATGGGCCTATGGAAGGCCCATGTGTTGGCCAAAACCATGTAGAATTTTTGAATTTTGGACTTAAAGAGTTAGGGGCATTGGATAGGTGGCCTTATTAAAAGATGTGGGTAAAATGTAACACAAGAGAGCCCCTGGCAAAGTGGTTAAGTGACGCTATTAAGGAGCTAAAAAGTGGCGTGTAAGTGGTTGGGGGAAGGCCAAGGTTCGATTCACTAAGCTGGCAATTGTGCTGTTATTTTTGTGTCTTGAGCATGCAGGAGTTTGAAGTCGAATGGAACTCTGTTGGAGAGAGTTTGAATCAGTCAAAGGCATGAACTTAGGAGTGATAAGGGGAGAGATTTTAGGGATTTGAATGGAGGCTTAGTGTTGGCCGAATAGTGGGAATTAGGGAGGAGAAATCGACTTAGGGGTTGTAGGTTAGTATTTTGGCATTAGGGGCTTTAGTTGTGCCATTTTCTTTTGTTTAAACATCATAGGGTTATTTCTTTTCTTCCTTTTCTTCTCTAGCCGAAATCACCATTCCTTTCATCTTTTTCTTTCTTTCTCTTCTTTTGCCAAAACCAAACAACTACTTTCTTTCCTTTCATCACCCTTGCCGAATAGCCACAAGAGCCGAAACTTTTGAAGTGGTTGTGCCGATTTCACTTAGACCAGCATCTTTCTTTTCTCTCCTTTTGTTGTGATCAATCCCTTCATCCACTAAACTCTAAAAGTCCCCGACGGTAACACCAATACAAAGCCACCACACCATTTCTTTTCCTTGGTCCTAAAAGCTGAAATACCTTAGTTCTAGGGGCATAGCCAAACCTGTAGACCTTTAGGATTCGAAGACTGCTAGGTGGTTGAGGGCTGAGTCTACTTTGGATCTAAGCAGTGCAGAAGGGAAGACTGTGGTAAGTACTCGTTTTCCAAATCGATTCAGTAGTGTAAATATTAAGAAAAGCCGAAACCCCCTATAGTTTAGGGAGGTTATCGATTTGAGGTATAAGCCTCACTGGGCCTTTTTCATTCGACTTTTATGGTTTGTGTAGTGAAATAGACAACTTTGGAGGAGCAGCAAGGCTTGGAGTATCAGTTTGGATAAGCTTGGATCGAATCATCGAACCCTATAAAGGTAAGTGATCTATGGCCATTAGGGGTTCTTTGGCCGACTATGGTAAGGTGGATTTTGGATTTGATAAGTATGATTTGTAAACTAAGTATGGTGGTGATTAATTGTAGGTTGTCGAGGGAGACTTTGTTAGCAAACGTCACAAAATAGGTGTGTAACAACCCTTGGAGTAGCTTAGATTAATATTCGCTGAAAAGCCGAAATGCTAAAATTTCGGCATTTCGGGAACTTGTGATTTTGCGTTTGGTTATAGATGTGATAAATTCGATAAGATCGGTGTTTGGGTCGATGGAACAGGTAAGAGTGTAATTTCGTGCACGATGGTAAGTTGGGCCTCAATGGGCTAGAATTGGGCCCAATGGGCTTTCGAGCCCATTTGGGTAAAATTGATAGAAATGAAATTTGGAAAAAGTTGCATGTTAACACGGTTAGTACTGTTGTAAAATTTGGGTTAAGTGGGCTTAGTGGGCTGAATCGGAATTCGTAGGGCCCATTAGGGGTTTTGGGCCCAAAAGCCCGAATTTGATAAAGTGGGTTAAAGATTATTGTTTAAACACTCGAAAAATATTGATAATTGTTAATGAACATGGAAAACCCTGATAATTGGTAAAATTACGAAATTACCCTTGTAATATGAAAAATGACTATTTTACCCCTAGGTAAAAACGACTATTATACCCCCTACGGTTTAATTATGAATATGATGCATAAGATATTGTTATACATGATATGACACGATATGCACATGATATGATATGAGATGCACTTGATATGCTATGATATACTAATTATATGCATGGGTTGGGTTTTATATAAACGGAGGAAGTGCTTAAAGGGCTTTGCCCCAGTTTATCAAAAAGGGCTTTGCCCCAGTTATTAAAAGAGGCTAGGCCTCCAATTATATGATAAAGTAGCTATGCTGCCAGTGGAGAGTTTGGTTGGGTGGGTTGTGTTATTCCCCACATGGAGAGCTTGGTTAGTACGGGTAGAGAGTAGCAGATGGTGGGTTGAGTAGTCTCCCCAAATGGGCTTGCATACATTCATTGGTATTACATGTGATATTGAAATGGGCCTATATGCCATACCGTTTACAGTAAAGGCTTCGGCCCAGTGATATAATTTATGAAAAGGCTTCGGCCCAGTAACCGTTAAATGAAAGGCTTCGGCCTAGTATATGTCGAGACTGAATTAGGGCTTAGGCCCAGTATGCTGATATTAATTTAGGCTCTGAAAGGGGCTTGTTGCACACTGAGTTTCCAAACTCACCCCTTCAGAGTGGCCGTGATGATCGCTTTCGAACTTTGCAATAAGTAACCGATTTTTTTAAATTTATCATTATTATTTGGTTTTGGGTTGTAATAAGACCATTTTAATTATCTTTCTGGGATTATTTTATTTTATACTCTATATTTTACTGATAATAATTCAAAATGGGTTAAACTTAGGGCGTGTTTTCAAAATGATACTTGTTTTCAGAATAGTGCAACGATACAACTAATCGATTTATCAAAAATACCTACTTAAATGAATTCCAACTTATTTTTTTTTCAAAACCTAACCTCGCACCAAAGTGTGGCAATGGCTGTGGGCATGTCTAGGATTGGATCCAATCAAGAGCTTGGTACTTAAGCAGCCTTCATGGCTCACCTCCTCTGTTTTGGATACCTACCTGGTGCACAGCTTCCATTCACTTTATGAACTTAGAAAAGATTATCTTTTAAAACACTAAGAAGGACGTTGAAAGAGGCATGGGTTTTTTTAAAAACTTCAATGTGATACGTCGGATTTGGCCATAATGTCTGGGCCGGGTTTGGGGTGTTACAAGCAGTCCATTTCATCGAAAACTCATTGGATATTCTTAAGCCAATACTCAACTTTAGTAGGATCATTATCAATTCTGCCCTTAAATTCTTTAACCCCACACTTTCGAACTTTATCAATAGGGATCTGCCTACTTATTTTTATTACCTGAGGGGGTGAAATTATCACAGGAGGTATTACAAGGGGTGGAGGTTGTTGAGCCACAGGAGTGGTTCACATAAATTATGGGAACCATTGACCATTTAAACCAAAGAAAACATTTTTTACTTTATTTTTTGACATTTGGGGCATTGGTAAACTACGACTCGCTTCAGGTTCATTAGTCGAAACATTACTATTAACCTCATCAGTGTCAGCATGATCAGCTCCGGCTGACATTTTTACAATTTATAAGAAAATATAAAGGTTAGGTCAAATCAAACACGTCACCCTATCACAGGTTTATATATCATGTAATTCTAGACATTACATATGCTATGTTTAGTCTGAGAACCGACTAAACCGTAGCTCTAATACCACTAAATGTAACACCCCTAACTCATTTCCATCGCTAGAATAGGTTTACGATGGGTTACCGAACAAATCAAAACAAATAACTTCAATCAGATTATTTAATAATAATTACCTAAAACTCATTACAAACCTATCATACATATACATTCGGGCTTAAAATCGAGCCTTCGAAGCCCTAAAAACAATTTGGAATCAATTCAAGACTAATTTAAAATAATTCAGAAAGTTTGGGGCAAATTTCATAAATACCTAAAAATAGGGAACACACGGTCATGTGGCCAGGCCGTGTGAAACACCCCAGACCGTGTAACTTTCGAAATTGGGACACATGGCCGTGTCCCAACCCGTTTCTCTGCCCGTGTAACTGACTAGCTTGAGACACACGGCATTGTCTCTGCCCATGTAACTCACTGACTTGGATCACACGACCGTTCTGTAGGCCTTGTGTCTGCCTGTGTGTACAACACACTCTAGGCACACGCCCGTGTGGTTGCCCGCGTGTTTCACACGACCATGTGACTAACCGTGTGTAACACCTCAAAAATGCATATTCATGTTTTGTAAAAATATGACACAACTATGTATCTGTTTCAGTGGTTAAGTGTTTTGGGTGTGTGCAGGAGGTCAAAGTTCAAGCCTTGTCTTAGGAAAAATTTTTTATTTTTCTGAATAAAGCCTCACCCTGGTTCAATAGGCTTTTAATTAATTATTGATAAGTTTATGTCAGAATGGGCTTGCTGGTCTAGTGGATAAGTGGAGCTTTGGTGTGATGGAGGCCTTGTGTTCGATTCTCTACGTAGGCAAAAGATAGTATTTTTTGCTCCTAATTCCGGCTAGAGTCGTATTGAATTGGGTTTCTGAGTGCTGGATGTGTAGTGGGAAGTAGAGGGGAGAAGATTAAGGGACTTTGGTTAGGGGAAGTTATCAGAATATTTTTTTCTAATTTTTTTCCTTTTGGAAAAATTTTGGGACTTTCTCCCCTTTTTTCCCTTTTTTTGACGTAAACCTCCCATTTCTTCCTCCTTTTTGTTTTTTTTTTTGTTTTCAATTGCTACCCCACTTTATTTTGTTCATTCATCTGCGCCTTCTCAAAGTTTCGTTCTTCTGTTTTTGTCAACTGTTGGTAAGGTTGTTTTTAAATGTGTTTTAGTTCCGTTTTCTAAGTGACCTATGGAAAGTATTTTGGGTTTAACAACGAGGAATCAGGCTGAGCAAGATTGCCTTTTTGAGGAATTCTAGTCATTATCGCTCAAGTTGGAAGTGTAAGTGTTGAGCCTTTAATGTGAATTACTGTCAATATCTGTTAGACAATTTATAAATCGATGTTGTGTATGCTAATTTTAGGTTCGGGAGTGCTCGAAGTTTGGTTTAGCTTCAAACGAGACCAGGTTGTAACCGAAAATGTAAAAAATGAGATTCAGTGAAAAGCCAAAAAAGCTTACTGCTGACGGCATACGGACTTGTGGTCGCTCGTGTGGTAGGCCGTGTGATGGGACACAGGTGTGTGATATACGAGCCAGGCCGTACGTGCATGACATGGTCGTGTGATGGCCGGGTAGGCCATGTGCGAGACATGGGCTATACTGATTTGGGCCATGTGGGTCACACGAGCATGTGGGCAACACGGATGAAACCACACTAGCATGTAGGGTTTTGGACCAGGCCGTGTGACCCACACGACCAAGGCCAATTTGGGCTGTGTGGGGCACACAAGCGTATGGGCCCATACGAGCAGGCCACACGGGCTTGTGAGCCCATATTTCTGAAATATTCTATAAGGTTGCACGGGTCACCCTAGTTTACTGTGGACCTACTGTAGGGTCAATAAGCTTTACTTAGGCCCCTAATTATGTGATCTGATTGTATGGTGTTTGACTGAGCATGATATATGTACTGAATTGAATGTATGTTTAGTTATTAACATATTTACATGTCATTTATGGTATGTTGCATTGTATCGGGGTGGGTTGATGATATTTGGAGGAAATATCTGAAAGGCTTTTAAGTCTACTATCTAGCAGCTCAGCTACAATACTTTGATTATGTGTAGCATTTCGGTACAGCATGGTGTGTAATGATGGGTGGGTTGATTTAATCCCCACATGGTGTGTAAAGGCTGGTGGGTAAGATTCTGATTACTGTATTTGCATTCTATATCTGATATGGGTCAAGGCCCTAATATGTTTCTAAGATTATATATGAATGGGCTAATGCCAAAATTAATTCTGTATGGGCTCAGGCCTGGACTGTAAATGATTGTATTATGATATATTTTGTATGCATGTTTCTGTGGGGATTACACACTAATTTTGCAAAAACTCACCCTTTCTGTTTAATATGTTTAGGTAATCCCCAGAGCTGAAGGTTCGGTGCATCGAAGGACTTGACGGTGGCCACATGTATTTTAATCGTCGTTACTTTTATTATTTATGGTTTCTTTTGATTATGGGTATTTTTATGTAATTTGGGCTTTATGGACTGTTTGTTTAGTAAATTTTGGGGTTTTAATGGCTTTCATGGGTTTACAACCTTAATTACAACAAAACACGATTTTCTTGAAAGTAAAGGATTTCTACAAACTTCCGCTATATGATGTGTTTTTAAATGAAACAAGTAAATGAGAAAATGATTTTTAAATTAACAAAAGGTTTAAAAGCTAAACGGAAACGATTAAAACTTGACAATTTCAATTTCAAATTCCAATCCATGTGGCACCACCAGATTTGGCCATAACGTCTAGACCGGGTTTAGAGGTGTTACATTCAGTGGTATCAGAGTCAGGTTGCAAAACTCAGCTATGGATTTGGGTTTTAAAACCTGGTTTTGAAGAAATGATTTTAAATGGTTTGAAATATTTTTGACTGAGTATGTGGTGCATCGAGTCTCCAGCGCTGATCCTGTAAGTGTTCTGAAACCTCTGATAAGTTTTTGAAAATACGATTAGCATATTCTGAAACTACTATAGGTAGTATACTGTACTGAAAACACTGTAGATAGTGTATACTGAAAATTGTAATAAGACTGTGATTTACAAAAAATCACTCTGAACTACTGGAACTTTTCATAAAACATTTGTTAATAAATACTAAAATAGCAACTGATTCATAAAATTTGTAAAATAGATAAATTTAACTAGATATGAGCGGACGAGGTATCCGCAAACAGGGTACTAGAGGTCGACGCAGAGGCCGTAGAGGGGCTCGAGCTGAGTCCTCGTCGTTAGGCAGCATACCAAATCTAGATACGAGCAAGACGCCAGTTTCACCTGCTACAGAGACTAGGTCTCATGATCGCATGGTCAGGGATGACGCATTGTCCTAGGCTATGCTGAGAATATTAGAGAGGGTCGCTGGGCCCAACATTGGATCTGGGGGCTAAGGGTCAGTTACGGAAAGACTCCGGTCCAATGGAGCTGAGCTATTTAGGGGTGTCACTAGAGTCGCCCCTAACGTGGCCGAGTACTAGATGGAGGCTACGAAAAGAATCATGGATGATCTGGGCTTTACCCTTGAATAGAAATTAAAAAGGGTTGTTTCCCTACTTCACGATGAAGCATACCAGTGGTGGCTGACCGTAAAGAAGGGCATTCAGCCCCAATGACTGACATGGGATTTTTATAAGTCTGCTTTCCAATGTAAATATGTGGGGCAAGCTACATCGACGCTAGGAGACGTGAGTTTCTAAATCTCATGCAGGGGATCATTCAATGGCCGAGTATGAGGCTGAGTTCCTGAGGTTGAGTCGCTATGCGCGAGTTATGGTGGGAACTGAATATGGAGATGTGTCTGGTTTGAAGACGACCTTAGGCATGATCAGAAGGTTTTGATTACTCCACAAAGGGAGCGTGAGTTCTCTGTACTAGTTTAGAAGGCAAAGATTGCTGAAGAAGTGAAGCGCACTGAGCACCAAAATAGAGATAGAGAGAGGGGTGAGAACAAGAGGGATTTGGAGCCCTCGAGTTCTATGCTGAAGCCTAATAAAAAGGTCAGATCTGATGGGCTAGTTAGATTTGGGCCCCCTGTTGCACCTACTGGGATCTTGCCTTGTGGACATTGTGGTAGATGCCATCCAACCGAATGTTGGAGGATGACTGGCGCGTGTTTGAGGTGTGGGTCTACTGAGCATCACGTTCGAGAGTGTTCGCTGAGGGACAATCAGTTGCAAGCTCCGAAATCTGGTACTACGCAACTGCTGAGAGTAGTTCAGCAACCACCTAGGGGTCGTGGTCAGGCTAGAGGTGGTAACGGCATGGGCCGTGGACAGAGAGAACCGAGTAGAGGTGCTGGTCATGCTAAGGTGAGGCAGCCTGCTCTTGTTTATGCTGCTTATTGCTGAGAGGACCAAGATGCTCCAAACGTCATCACGGGTACGTTTTTAATTTACAATGTACCTTATCTTGCATTGATAGACATAGGCTCTTCTCACTCCTATGTAGCTAGTATTGTGTTTGAAACTTTAGGGATTCCAGTTGAGGATACTTCTAGTGAAGTAACTGTTGTGAGTCCTTTGGGGCAATCTATCCAAGTTGGCAAATTGTATAGAGACGTTCCATTAGAGGTCCAAGGGACAATATTTTTGGCGAATCTGATGGAGCTTCCATTCGGGGAGTTCGATTTAATTTTGGGGATGGACAAGTTGGTCAAGCACCGAGTAAGTCTGGACTGTGCAACCAAGAGGGTCATTTTGAGAACCGAGGAGAACAACGAGGTAGTTGTTATTGGAGAGCATCGAGATTATCTAACTAACGTGATTTCGGCGTTAGTGGCGAAAAAGTTGGTTCGAAAGGGATGTGAGGCATTCTTGGCCTACATAAGTATTTCAAATTCTAGGGACTCTTCGGTTAAGGACATCAAAACTATAAGGGATTTTTCAGACGTCTTTCTTGAAGAACTAACAGGTTTTCCTCTGAATCAAGAGGTGGAATTTGGGATCAAACTTATTTCGGGTACAGCTTCGATGTCTATTGCCCCTACCGAATAGCACCAAAGGAGCTTACGAAGCTTAAGGCTCAGATTCAAGAGTTGTTGGATCGTGGGTTCATTCGTCCCAGTGTGTCTCCGTGAGGAGCACCTGTGTTGTTTGTGAAAAAGAAAGATAGGACAATGAGAATGTGTATCTACTACCGGTAGCTGAACAAGCTAACGATTAAGAATAAGTATCCACTTTCGAGGATTGATGATTTATTTGACCAGTTCAGAAGGGCTTCTGTGTTTTCCAAGATTGATTTACATTCGGATTATCATCAATTGAGGGTTAAGGAGGCAGATGTGTATAAGACGGCATTTAGGACTCGTTATGGTCACTACGAGTTCCTAGTTATGCCCTTTGGTTTGACTAATGCACCAGCGGCATTTATGGACTTGATGAATGGAGTATTCCAGCCCTACCTGGATTGGTTTGCGGTGGTGTTCATTGATGATATCTTAGTGTATTCTAAGACTGAAGACGAGCACGATGAGTATCTTAGAGTGGTACTACAGACTCTTCGTGAGAAACAGTTCTATGCAAAGTTCAATAAGTGTAAGTTCTGGCTCTGGGAAGTAACCTTTTTGGGACATGTAGTTTCTGCTGAGGGGATTCGAGTCGATCCTCGTAAGATTGAGGGGGTGTTGGATTGGAAATGGCAGAAGAATGTGTTTGAGATTCACAGCTTTCTGGGGTTGGCAGGTTACTATAGGCGTTTTGTACAAGGGTTCTCTTTGATCGCAGCTCTGTTGACCAAGCTTCTGCATAAGGGAGTTCCTTTTGTGTGGACTGATGCAAAGCAAGAGAGCTTCGAGAAGCTCAAGACTATTCTGACTCGGGCTCCTGTTCTGATACAGCCTGAGCCCTGTAAGGACTTTGTGGTTTACAGTGATGCTTCACATGTCGGTTTGGGGTGTGTATTAATGCAGGATGATAAGATGGTGGCATATGTAACACCCATTACTCGTGTCCAACACCAAGACAGGATACGAGGCATTACTAGACTTGAACATACACTACTATGCAAAACTGGGTCATAAAAATTCGTTCAAAATTAAAATTTATTCAAGAACATGTATATCGTCCCCTATATGGGCCTACGATGCCCAAAACAAACATCGGGGGCAGTTCGAGACTAAACCGAGAACTTTAAAAAAAATTCTTCAAACAAGGTCACACACCCGTATGGACACAAGGACACGCCCGTGTGCCCTTGACAAGCCCGTGTCCCCAAGCTGTGTAACTCTCTGTTTATGGCATCAGCATAAATTTAATATCACACGGCCAAGTCACACGTCCATGTGCTAGGCCATGTGGCGAATTTAATTTTCGTATTTAAGGTACAGACTTCACACGGCCTGGGCACACGCCCATGTCCTAAGGTCGTGTCCTCCACAAGGCTGAGACACATGGCCATGTCTCTGCCTGTGTGTTTACTACCATGCATACTGACTTGTAGAACTGTGGTGCAGGGGACCCACGGCCGGACTACGCGCCCATGGGGCTGACCGTGTGTCACACACGGTCTAGACACATGTCCTTGTGTCTACCCGTATGGACAACTTTGAGGCTATTTTCCAAGCCCTATTGTCACCCTTAATAACCCAAACACACACTCACATGCCAATGGTGGTTAACATGGCATAAAAAGGTTACTTAGACATCCATAGCTTTAACTCATGCATGATAAATTCATATCAAGTCTACCTAATTGGGACTCCTTGACTTGTTAAGTTCATTCAATACATTTCTTTACCTTTATTAATATAGTGACCATACCAATTGGCATCATTTATCCATCAAACATAAATTCCACATTTTATCAACCATTTGGCACACACCACAAAAGTAATAACACATCTCATGCATGTAATAATGTTTAGGGATTTCAATCCAATAATCAATATAAGCCATATTTCATGGCCATATACAAAATAGAATAATATACCAAAAGGATCCATCACTTTGGCTAACAAATATGACACATATAACAAAATACTAAGTTCCCTATACATGCCATAGTTAAATGTAGTAACTAATTATACCCCAAAAGATTTGTTGCTAGTGTGACTCAAGCTCCGACGTCCACGATCCCTGAGCTAGCTTGACAATACTAAAAGGAAAGGGAAATGAGAGAAGGGTAAGCACAAGGCTTAGTAAGTTGCATGTAAATAAATAACAACATAAGTCAAGATATTCATGGATTAAACATATTATCAATTATCACCACAATATCATACTACACATATGAACGTAGTCAAAATTGACATTAAATGTCATTAAACATCAAGCTTATCTTACTCCTTTCTACTCGTGCTAAATTTCCCATCATGAATCGAGTTCAATACTCATGAGATTTATGTACATACATGTACCGTACATTCTTACTCATATCACTCCACTTCTTAACCCAACATCTTGAATGGCCCGTTGAACCACTGGAATACTAAAGGACACTTGGGATTGTCATACACCAATTAAAGTACCAATGCCATGTCCCCGACATGGTCTTACATGAATCCACATATCGTTGCCGATGCCATGTCCCAGACATGGTCTTACACAGGCACACATATCATCGCCAATGCCATGTCCCGGACATGGTCTTACACTGGCACACATATCATCGCCGATGCCATGTCCCAGACATGGTCTTACACAGGCACATATATCATTGCCGATGCCATGTCCCAAACATGGTCTTACACAGGTACATATATTATCGCTGATGCCTTGTCCTAGACATGGTCTTACATAGGCACACATATCATTACTAATGCCATGTCCCAAACATGGCCTTACACTGGAACACATATCATTGCCGATGCCATGTCCCAAACATGGTCTTACACAGGTACATATACCATCGCCAATGTTGTGTCCCAAACATGGTCTTACATTGGCACACATATCATCGCTGATGCCATGTCCCAGACATGGTCTTACACTGGCACACATATCATCGTCGATGCCATGTCCCAGACATGGTCTTACACTGGCACACATATCATCGCCGATGCCATGTCCTAAACATGGTCTTACATTGGCACATATATCATCGCCGATGCCATGTCCCAGACATGGTCTTACACAGGCACATATATCATCATCGATGCCATGTCTCAGACATGGTCTTACACAGGCACATTTAGCATGGTGTCTCGACATCCAAGTCCTAAGTATTCTTTTTGGTCACATAGGCTTCTAAGACACGAGGCTATCACTAAACTTCCATTGGATCATCACAAGTCAATTTTTATTAAAGCATACATACATGTATCATATAATGTAAAATATTAAATATGTAATATTGGAGTTGTTGAATTACTTACACACAACTTACCTCGGTGCAAAATATGGTAAATTTGCGATTTAGTCCACAACCTTGTCTTTTCTTCAGTCAAGGTCCATCCCTCATCCCTCTTGATCTATAATAGCACATTTAGCTTATTTAATACACGTATTATTCATTTCAGTCCAAAAATCACGATATGGTAAAATTACAATTTTGCCCCTAAAATTTTACAAAATTACAAAATTGCCTCTAGGCTCGTAAAATGAAAAAAAAAGTCATTTTTATCATTATTCAAGCCTAGACCAATCATTTTCCCTCTTATACCAATCCACATTTTTCATTTATTCACACATTTACACCTAGCTTCTACAACTTTTACAATTAGGTCCTTTTTATCAATTTCACCAAAAACCACCTAGTAAAAGTTGTTTATCACCTCAAACCTCCACATTCTTCCATTAGACATCAAAGCACAAGCATGTCATTCATGGATATGTTTTTGAACATAAACCCTAGCTCAAATTAAATGTAGAAATAGCTAAATTGAGCTACGAGGATTTTAAGTATATAAAGAACATTAAAAACGGGACTAGAATGCACTTACTTTAAGCTTGGAAGATGAAAGAAACCCTAGCTATGGCTTCTTGTGAAATTTGGCCAAGGAGGATGAAGATGGACACAAATTTTGACTATTTTTCCCTTTTAATTCTTTTATTAATTAATGGGCCAAAATGCTCTTCCATTATAACTTTGATATTTTATCCCTCTTATTTCCATTTTTGTCCATAATGACATATAATGGTCTAATTGCCAAATAAGGACTTCAAATTTCAAATCTTGTCACAATTAAGCCCTTAAATCAACTAGAACACATGTTTTTCACTTATTGCAATTTAGTCTTAATAACTCAATTAGACACTTTATCGGTAAAATTTCTCATCAATATTTTCACACAAGCATGCATATATATCATGGACCTCGTAACATCCATAAAATGATTATTTCTATCTCAAATTTATGGTCTCAAAACCACTACTCCGACTAGGCCCTAATTTGAGATGTTACAATATTTTCGTCCCCGAAAATATTACCAGTAAACAAGTACGGGTATTGATTTCTCATGGCTTCCTTGGGCTCCCATGTAGCCTCCTCTATCGCATGCCTATGCCATAACACTTTTACTAAGGCGATATTCTTGTTTCTCAACTGTTTGACTTCCCAATCCAAAATCTTGATCGACTCTTCACCATAAGTCATGTCAGGGTGAATTTTAACTTTCGTCGGTGATATCATATGTGAGAGGTCCGATCTATAACGGCGCAACATAGACACGTGGAATACATCTTGGATCTTTTTCAATTCTGGTGATAAAGCCAACCGATAAGCTACAAGTTCTATCCTTTCGGTGATCTCGTAAGGTCCTATGAAATGAGGACTTAACTTGCCCTTCCTGCCGAATCTCAGAACCTTTTTCCATGGGGATACTTTCAAAAATACCTTATCACCCACTTTAAACTCAATTTCTTTTCTTTTCAAATCCACATAAGACTTTTGTCTATCCGATGTCAGTCTTAAACAATCTTTAATTACTTTCACTTTGTCCTCAGTTTCCTTAACCAAGTCAACCCCGTGCAATTTACTTTCCTTGAGCTCTGTCCAATACAAGGGAGTTCAACACTTCCAACCATACAACGCTTCATAGGGTGTCATTTTTAAACTCGTCTGAAAACTATTGTTATAGGCAAACTCAACCAAAGGCAAGTATTTTTCCCAACTACCTTGGAATTCTAGAACACAACACCTCAACATGTCTTCCAAGGTTTGAATCACTCTCTCGGATTGGCCATCGGTTTGTGGGTAGAAAACAATACTAAAACTCAACCTCGTGCCCAAGGCTTCTTGCAACCTTTTCCAAAACCGTGAGGTAAACCTCAGATCTCTATCCAATATGATCGATAAGGGTATTCCGTGAAGTCTTACAATTTCAAAAATATATAGCTCAGCCAGTTTACCAAGTGAGTAGTCGGTACATACCGGGATGAAATGAGCTAACTTCATCAATCGATCAACAATGACCCACACCGCATCTTTCTTACTCGATGTCAAAGGTAATCCCAATACAAAATCCATGGTAATTTGATCTCATTTCCGCTCGAGAACCATGATAGGCTGTAGTAATCCTGAAGGCACTTGGTGTTCAGCTTTTACTTGTTGAAAAATTAAGCATCTCGCAAAAAACTCAAAAATATCTCTCTTCATAACGTCCCACCAATATATTTTCTTCAAGTCATTATACATTTTAGTACTACCGGGGTGTACTAATAGACGACCATTATGTGCCTCATTCAAAATATTATGAATCAATTTGGTGTCTTCAGGAACACAAATTTTATCTCAGAACATCAAGCAACCTTCAGAATCAACCCAAAAATCATATTCAGAACCCGACTCACACTGAGTTCTCTTAGCTTGAAATTCATTGTCGTTACTCTGAGCTTCACAAATTTCTTGAAGGAACATCGGCCTAGTTCTCAACTTCGCTATGACAACACCATTGTCTGAGAAGGCTAACCGAGCATCGATGGCTCTCAAAGCAAACAAGGATTTTCTACTTAGGGCATTGGCGACCACATTCGCCTTTCCCAGATGATAGTCAATTATTAACTCATAATCTTTTATCAATTCTAACCATCTCCGTTGCCTAAGATTTAAATCCTTTTGGGTCATCAGGTATTTCAAACTCTTGTGATCGATGAATATTCGGCAAGTCTCACCATACATGTCTCCAAATCTTTAATGCAAACACAATGGCGGCTAGCTCTAAATCATGTGTTAGGTAATTTCTCTCATGCAGTTTCAGTTGTCTGGATGCATAGGCTATCACTCTTCCTTCCTGCATAAGCACACATCCCAAACCATTCAAGGATGCATCACTGAAGATCACGAACTCTTTTCTCGGCTCAAGTTGAACTAATACTGGAGCTTCAGTCAACAATGCTTTCAGTTTATCAAAACTCTGTTGGCACTTCTCTGTCCATTCGAACTTAACATCCTTTTGTAACAACTTCATCATTGGAGTGGCAATCATCAAAAATCCTTTAACAAACCGTCTATAATAACCGACTAAGCCTAAAAAGCTTCTGACCTCTGTCATGTTCTTCGGCGGTTTCTAGTCAACAATGGTTGAAATCTTACTCGGGTCAACTCTAATACCGTCTTCAGAAATAATATGTCCTAAAAACTTGACTTCATGAAGCCAAAATTTAGTTTTACTGAACTTGGCATACAACTGTTTGTCCCTCAAAGTCTGCAAAACAGTTCTCAAGTGCTCGGCATGCTCTGCTTCATCTCTTGAATAGATCAAAATATCATCGATGAACACCACAACAAATTTATCCAAATAAGGCCAAAATATTCTATTCATTAACTCCATAAACATAGTAGGAGCATTTTTTAACCCAAATGGCATAACGAGAAATTCGTAATGGCCATACATCGTTCTAAAAGCAGTCTTAGGCACATCTGATTCTTTAACCCGCAACTGATAGTAGCCGGACCTCAAGTCTATCGTTGAAAATACTGTGGCTCCCTTCAATTGATCAAATAGATCATCAATCCTTGGCAAATGATACTTTTTCTTTATTGTCACCTTGTTGACCTATCGATAATCTATACATAGTCTCATCGAACCATCTTTCTTTTTTCACAAAAAACACAGGAGCACCCCAAAGTGAAAAGCTTGGTCTCACGAAACCCTTATTAGTTAACTCCTGTAACTGAACCTTCAACTCTTTTAATTCTGTTGAGGCCATCCTATACGGAGCAATCGAAATAGGCACAGTACCAGGAGTAAAATCAATGCCAAACTCTACTTTCCTAATAGGAGGTAACCCCGACAATTCTTCCGAAAACACATCTGAATATTCACATACTACCGGTATCGACTCAATCTTTAACTCAGACTCTTTAGTGTTCAGCATAAGGGTAAGGTAAGCTTCGTACCCCTTTCTTATACATCTCTGAGCAGACATGGAAGAAATCACTACAGGCATGCCATTCAATTTATCTGGTTCAACCCGAAGAACATTACCATTCTCACATTTCAGTTCGATAAACTTTCTTCCACAATTCACTACCACATCATGAGTGGTCAACCAATCCATACCAATAATTACATCAAATTCATCGAACGGTAATAGCATAAGATTAGCCGGGAAACAATGACCTCTAATCATTAAAGGGCAATTTTTACACACTTTATCAATTAACACATACTTGCCTAACAGTTTTGACACCTTTACTACGAATTCAGTAAGTTCAACAAACAAGTTCATACTAGAAACCAACTTCATGCAAATATACGAATAGGTAGACCCTAGATCAATCAAAGCAACAACAGGAGTTTTATAGATAGAAAATGTACTCATAATTACATCAAGAGACGAGGCCACTTCGTGAGCACGAATGGCATAGGACCTCGTAGGTGCCTTGGCCTTGGGTCTCATAGTAGACTCTCTAGGTGCACCTTTACTACTCATTCCACTACCTGGATTCCTCTGAGGTTTTCCCTTATTAGCAGTACTATATGACCTTGGTCCTTGGAGATTTCTTCTTTCTGTCCTCTCGGGGCAGTCCCTAACAAAGTGATTAGGGGAACCGTACTTAAAACAAGTTCTATCATTCCCTTGACACTCACCAAGGTGGCGTCTCCCACATTAGGGACATCCTGATCTATCGGGTCGAGCATTCCCAACACTGGCAATTGAGGTAGTCTGAGCTTTCGAAACCATGTACTATTTACTCATATTCTTTCTAGAATACCCAGCAAAGGCATTAGATTGAGTAGTAAACTCTCTCGACTTCTTAGATGAAGAGTGAAAAGATTTGCTCAGTTGCCTCTTCTTCAAGTCTCGAGACACCAAATTAGCTTTCTGCTTTTCTTCGGCCTTGCATGCTCTTTCGACCAAGACTACAAACTTTTTCAACTCAAGGATGCCAACCAACAATCGGATGTCTTCGTTCAACTTGAACAAAAAAAAAATGTGCAAGTGTACACAATCACAACAAGTAATAAAGTGACAAGTAAATGTCGAGTTATCATACCCACAGGGATTGTAAAAAGAATTATTTATGAAATTATTTGTAAAACACTTTGGTGAGGTAAAAATAATTTGGTTTTAAAAGATGGTCAAAAACTATTTAAAAACTAAGTAAATAATTAAAATAAAGGAGTTCTAATACACGATTTCAAATAAGATTTAATCAAGATAACATACTTGTGTTGGATTAATTACAATTCTTTAACTTAGAATTATTAAATTGATGTTTATATTGCTACAAATAAATTCACGGCAACTCGGTAATTTGCTAACTACTGCTCATACATACTTATTAAATTAATCAACCTCTTGAACATTTTTCAATGTCAATCCAAGCGGTTAATCAATCTTCACAAGCATATAAAAGATTAAGTGAGGTAACAGGGTATTTCTACCTTGAAATAGTTTAATCACAAAAATCTTGCAAGTTATGCAAGGCATATGTATCGCCGAATACAATGCTAATTTAAACTTCAACTACCTTAGAAGAATAAACATGCACTAATTAAGCATTGTGTCTATTAAGTATAATTTAAATACAATTTAATAATTAATTCATTAGTTATTTAACAATTATATTGTAAGAATAACTTAGGCATGATTTTACTTAACCAAGCATTTTACCGAGGCCTATAACAGCATAAACATCATTTTAACAATTCAAGTAGGCAGAATATAATCAACCCAACACAAACTTAATTTAAGATAAATTGATTAAAATATCCATTTCAATAGCATAAATATTCATAAACATGTTTGTCAAAACAGCAACAAAACTTAAAGAGATAGGGAACAATAAGCAAATCTGGTGTTTCTCCGTGGCTTGACTAGTTGCTCCGTTCTTCGTTCTTCGTTGCCCTGGGCTATCAAGGTGGCTTATGAACACCTAAATGATGCTCCAAAATTGCTGATGGGAGCCTCTTTCCCAAGAGAATAAATTGACACTTGAACAAAAAGGGAAATTGGATGGAAAAAATGGAGAAAAAAGTGAGAGAGGAGAAAGGAGAATGAGAGAATGTTGTGGGATTGAGGGATGATTTGAATGATCAGCAAGGGGTGGCTTTTATAGCTGATTGTGGCTGCTAAAAATAGAAAATTCCAGTATCCAAAGAGCCCCCTATGGCCGGCCATCTACTTGGCAAAAGTTGAGACTTTCAACTTTGCTAAAAATAGCCCGGGGTTTGAATACAATATGGAAGTCTTTCAAGGGCCTTTTTGCAAGAATATTTAATTAGCTAAAATGCTGATTTGGGTCAGAATATTGACGGTTCTGGGCTACCCAATTAGTGGCTGGTTCGATTCACTCAATTTGGTTCGACCAGTGCGGTTCAACTGGACCTTTTCTCCATAATTAATTAAAAATAATTTATTTAACCCAAATTAAATGGGGAATAAATTAAAATTAATTAAATTATGAATTAATACACATTTTTGGACCGTCTTAGGCTAGAAATTAATGTTCCTCAATACTTCAAATTGCTTCTCGTTTTTGTGCTTTCAACAGTGTCAGCCGAGCTAATTTTCGCCCTTTGCGCAAATCTATCGAAAATAGTCAAAATTAAGTACAAAATTAACTAAAATTGACCATGTTCATATTTTTAACACAATTTAATTATTTTATAATATTTAATTATTTTTCGACAAGAATTTAACCGGATTTGCACGAATTTAAGTAAAAATAGGTATGAAAAAGTATATAAATTTTTGTGTTTCCACACTAGAGGTGTGCATGGGCCGGGCCGGGCCGGGCCGGGTTCGGGTCGGGCCCATAAAAAAATTTCGACCCGTTTTCAAGGCCCGGGCCCGGTCCGGCCCGAAATATGGGCATGAAAATTTGTCCAAGCCCGGCCCGAGAAACAATTGGTAGGCCCGAGCCCGGCCCGGTCATATTAATTTTTTTTTACTTTTTTTATTAAATAAAAAACTTTAAAATATAATAAATCAAATACATTTAAAACATAAAAACAAATATTAAAACAAAAAATAAATAAATAATGGGACTAAAATAATTATTAAAATAATACATAAATTAAAAATATAATAAAAAGTAATTATATTAAAATTGAAAAATTGAAACAAATTAAAACTAAATTAAGAATTAAATTATATTAATAACAAAAGTTTTACAATATCAAAATAACATCAAAACAACAAAAAAAAGTAAAGTAAAAGTACTAAAGTTATTTAAAATTAAAAATAAAAAAATTTTAAAAATAATTTAATATTAAAATCGGGCCGGGCCTGGGCCAAAAAAATCTTGCCCGAGGCCCGGCCCATTTTCTAAACGGGCCTCGTTTTTTGTCCAAGCCCATTTTTCGGGCCTATATTTTTACCCAAACCCTCCCATTTTTCGGACGGGCCTTTGGGCCGGGCCGGGCCTCCCGGCCCATGCACACCTCTATTCCACACCCCCCAACTTAATTCATTGCTCATCCGGAGTAATGCAAAAATTTTGAAAAGAATTTATCGAAAACACTTTTTTGGAAAACTCCTTCAAAACAACATTCTCCCTAAAATTATGAATTTGATATACTCATGCTCAAAAACAAGAAATATGATAGCTATGCTACTTAAGTATAACGTTCAGATTAGATTCAACAACTTATTATAATTGCAAATTTTAGACTAAATGCTTTTGTAATAAAGACATGTTAACCCTTACCAATTTGATTTTTATTCCTTTATTCAAGACTAAGCTGCAATCATTAAGCTTAACTTATGTCTTCATATGTTGATCGTAGCAATTTCTCTCCACTAATGTAGGTAGCATTAAGACTTTGAATCAATAGGTCTTTATCAAGGTTGTAACGTGGCTAGGCTAGGGGTAGGTGAAAGATGGATAAATTTTGGCTTAAAACCCTAGACTCAGCGTCAATCGAACCTTCAGAATTTTTACCTTCGATACATCAACTTGACTTTCATATGCTCTTTTGTACATCTCTTTCAAATACATGTGCTCTTTTTTTTTATTAAAATAACCCAAGCACTTACTTTGTGTACTACAATTCTTGAGCATTTGATACTTCTTTTCAACTCCCCTAAACTTATTTTCGAAGAACATTTTGAATAGTATTGAGTCTAGTGTTTGGGACAATTTTAAGATCATTAAGCGAAAGGTATTGGCTAAATATTGTAAGAGTCAAAATAAAATTAGGCCATATAGTCTCAAAGTTGAGTTTCAAAGGATAAAATTTACCATGGTGGGCTTGAAAGGCTCAAACGGTCCAAACAATAGTTGCTTAAATCATTTCCAGCGTTCCATGCTCCCTAGGATTTCGCCTCAAGAAATGACTTAGTCAATTCTAAAGACTTAAACTTTCATGCATACCTAACTTTCTAAAGAACTAAAAATTTTATGGTACGAATTTGCATGCTTTATTTAAAAATACATTCATGTCATTATTAAGCTAACATAATAATTTATTGAAATAATAGAACTTTATTCATACTCAAGTTTAGCATACTTAACAAAATTCAAATTTTTGAACAAAATATATCCTAATCATAATTAAAAGAAAAATTTTATTCTGAGTGGAAATTTTGATCCCCCCAACTTAAAATGAACAATGTCCTCATTGTTTAAAGTGAATAAATACTATACACCAGGTAAGATTCTAGAAAAGAAGAGGTGAGTCAATTTGACTGCTTAAGTACCAAGCCCTCTCTGAATCTAAACCTAGACATGTATATATCTATTGCCACACTTTATATTTTGTGAATTGTTCATATTTACTCATAATTTCCATCTCTTCTTTTATTATGTAAAAATAAAAATTCCTAATTAAACTTAATCCTAAAAATAATCTACAAACAAAAATAAAGTAAAGTCAAGATCTCTCCCTTTTATTTATTTGCAGATCCTTCCAAATTTGACTCATCTTTTGCTCCATCATTATTGCCTTTGCATGAATTTTTCCGCTCCTTCTTTGATAATGGACTCCATGGTTCAAATATGAAATCTGGGAACTTAGGCACAAAAATAAACGGGTCATTGTATATTTTCTTAAAAGCACTTCTCATCGAGTCATCCCTTATTTTTTAGTATCTCCAGTAGGCTTGTTGCTGCCATTGCATATGTTGCATTAAGTCCATTAATTTTGATAGCTCATCTCAAAAGTCTGGGCTAGGCGGTTGAGCTTTAAACATTGAAGTTTTAGCATCAGGTTCAGCTTCTAGCTCCACTGATTCTACCTTATCAGAGACTTCAAATGATTGCATCGTGGGATCTTCTTCTTCATCAGGGTCCTCAGGTTCCTCACTTCCTTCAACTCGTTGCTGTAGAATTGAGTTTCCAGCTACTCGGTAGAGGTCCCAATCTATGATTGTGCCTTGGCTATACCCTGCCTTCCTTACATTTGCAAGAATTTCAACTTTCAAGCATAGAATTGTTATTGTAAACGGAAAGTGAGCAGGGCCAGAGCGTTTAATGGCACAATTTTGTATTTCTCTCAAGAAGATCTTTCCCACATCAACGGTCTTACTAGTTAGGATTGAGTACAATAAGACCATTCGGTCCAACGAGATTGTAGTCCCATGTGAGCTAGGCATGAGGCTGAATCAGATGAAGTAAAACCATACCTTTGTGAATGGTGTCAAATATTCTCTTCGATAAGTGTAGATTCCTTATTTTGACACAGTCCACATAGAACCCTGAACTGTCAGCTCCTCGAGAATTTCTTGCAAATTCTCAAGCTTGATATTGCTCATTAATGTGGAATATTCATCATTTTCGAAATCAGGCAATCCAAAGAACTCATTAATAGCATTTGAATTTATCGGTACCTTGATTCTGCTAACTGGAACTTCTGTCATCTCGCTTGAAGTTAAATTCGCAAAGAACTCACGAACTAGCTCCCCATCCACACTAGGTCTCTTTTCACAAAATAGTTCCCAATTAAGGGTTTCAGCAACTTGACAAATAAATGCCATAAAGTTTCTGTAGTTGCTTTCCTTTAATTTAAAGCCTTTCTCTAGATGCATCTGTTGATTTTTGAAGATATTTCCTTATCTTACTTTGGCTTCTTCACAGTGGAACTTGTTTTGTGTTTCATCAATTTGAGCGGAAGCACGAGTTCTCTTGCGAGGCATGTTTAACCTGATCATAAAATGGAAAAATTATTTTCTCAAAAATTTAATAAAAATTATTAATAATTCAATGAATTGAAAAATTAACTAATTGAAAAAAATTAAAACTTAGAAAAACTTAGTTCTTACCACCTTTTTTTGTAAAAATATAAGAACACTTAAAAATAATAATAATAATAATTATTATTATTATTATGAAGAAAAAAATGGCAATTTAAAAGAAGGGTTGGAAGGCTTGGCTAAAGGGCTTGGTGTGCAAGGTGGCTAGGTGCTTGGATGGATGGTGCGTGTGGGAGCAGCAATGCAGCATGGAGCCTTTGGCAGTAGGCCTGGCATGGGCACTAAGGTGCTGGGCGCTCGAGCGTTGTGGCCTGGAGCAGTAGGCGTGCGCGAATGGAAGCCTACTCGCACGCCTACTACAGGACACAGCCTGGACAGCTACTGGGCAGGAGCAGCAGGCGCACGCGGATGAGCGCTTGGTACGAGCTGAGGCTGGAGCAATAGAGCGATGGAGCTGGACGTGCAGCAGTCTGCTGGGCGTGTGCTGGTCAGCCAGCTGGGCTAGGCTTGCGGCACTTAGGGGTTTGGTGTTTTGGGGTTTTGAAGATGAATGAATGGAGGGAGAAAGGTTGATGGTATTTATAGATGGAAAAATAATATTTGTAGAATTCTTAGAAAATTTTAATGAAAAAAAATCCTAAGTTCTAATTCTACTCAAAGTTTAACAACAATTAATAATTAAATATATGTATATGGAATTATAAATTTCCATTAACTTATTAAGATAACCATAAATATAATTAAAATACAATTAATCTTAATTCTAAGCTAAGTTGATAAAAATTAATATAAAAATTATAATCAATATAATTATATATTAAAGATTATCAACTTATTAAAAAAACTTATCAAATAAAATATGATTAAATTAAACTAATCCTAACTCTAGATAAAGTTGATAATAATTAATCTATATTATACTGGATATAATTATATATTAATAATTATCATCTTTTTTTTTAAAAAATTAAAAACATTTATTTTAGAAGCCTTTTGAAAATATTTACAAAAAGAGGCATCTAATTTTTGTTATTTGCAAAAAGAGCAACCAAATTTTAAAAATAATTCAATTAAGTCCCTAGACTTAATGAAAATTTAAAATTGAGTTGCCATTTAATACATGGATCAAAATTGACCCTTTTATTTGAAAAACTAAAAATTCATTTTTCCATTTAGGGAATAATTTCTTAGGAAATTATGTCAAAATAAATTCCTAAGAAAGATTGAAGGGGTCACAAGCAGTCCCGCTTAATTTCCAATCTCCTAGACAGAATTTATTTAAACATACTAAACCCAAAAATATACCCTAAATCATTTATTCAAAAATAAAAATGAGAAATTAAGTATCCGATAAAATGAATGAGATTTTATCCCGTTCAATTTTATCTCCTCAATAATGTTTCAGGCACTGAGCATTAACTCAGAAATTACCTCCCTTACCTTGGAGTTCAACAACTCCATATGGATAGACTTGATGAATCGTAAATGGACCGGACCAACATGATTTTAGCTTACCTGGGAAGATCCTTAATCTGGAATTAAACAACAAGACTTGCGATCCTGCTTCAAATTCTCGAACTCGAATGTGTTTGTCATGCCATTTCTTGAGTCTTTCTTTAAGTAATTTGGCATTTTCATATGAGAACATTCGAAACTCTTCTAACTCATTAAGTTGGAACATTCGTTTCTCTTTCGCAAGCTTAGGATCAAAATTAAGCTGTTGAAGAGCCAGTAAGCTTTGTACTCTAACTCCAATGGTAGATGACAGGCTTTCCTAAAGACCAACATGTAAGGTGACATCTCTAAAGGTGTCTTGTATGTTGTTCTGTAAGCCCACAAAAAATCATCTAGCCTTTTGGACCAATCTCGTCGGTTCAGGTAAACTACCTTCTCAAGTATGCCTTTGATCTCCTTATTTGCCAGTTCAGCTTGCCCATTCATTTGCGGATGGTAAGCTGTTGTAACCTTGTGTTTCACTCCATGCTTGTCTATTAACTATTTTAACCACTTGTTCACAAAGTGGGACCCTTCATCACTAATGATAGCTCTTGGGATTCCAAACCTTGTGAACACGTGTTTCTGCAAGAACTTCATTTCAACCTTCGCATCGTTTGTTGGATAAGCTTCAGCCTCGACCCACTTGGACACATAGTCTACTGCTACCAATATATACTTGTGACCAAAAGAAAGAGGGAAAGGACCAAGAAAGTCAATACCCCATACATAAACAATTCTACCTCAATGATGTTTGTTCGAGGCATCTCATTTCTGTTGGTGACATTTTCGACCCTCTAACATCGGTCACAGCTCTTTACGTAGGTATATGCATCCTTGAATAGTGTTGGCCAAAAGAATCCGGCTTGCAATACTTTGGTCATCGTACGAGTACCTTCGAAGTGTCCCCCACTCGAAGCTGAGTGACAATGGTATAAAATATTTTGTACTTCATCTTCTGCCACGCATCTCCTAATCATCTGATCTGCACACTTTTTAAACAAATATGGCTCTTCCCAGAAATAGTACTTCACATCGTGAAGAATTTTCTCCTTTGTTGATACGTCTTATCAATTGGCATCAAACCACAAGCTAAATAGTTAGCAATATCAACAAACCAAGGGGTATTATGGACATGACTTACCTTCAGTATGTGTTCATCTAGAAACGTTTCCTGAATTGGTATAATAGGAGAATTCCCTTCTTGCGGCTCCAATCTAAACAAGTGATCTACTACTTGGTTTTCAACTCCCTTTCGATCTTGAATTTCTAGATCAAACTCTTGAAGTAAAAGCACCCACCGGATCAGTCTTGGCTTAGCATCTTTCTTGGCAAGTAAGTACTTAATTGCTGAGTGGTCTGTATAGACAGTCACTTTGGTACCTACAAGATAAGATCAAAACTTGTCAAAAGCAAATAAAATAGAAACTCTTTTTCTGTTACCGTATAGTTCAGTTGAGCTCCTATAAGAGCCTGGCTTGCATAGTAGATGGGATGAAAAACTTTGTTCCTTCGCTGGCCCATGACAGCTCCTATCGCAAAGTTGCTTGCATCACACATCAATTCAAATGGCAAATCCCAGTCTAGTGTAACGATTATGGGTGCCATAACTAATCGACTCTTCAAATCCTTGAAAGCTCTTAAGCATTCATAATCGAACTTGAACGTCGTGTCCTTCTCCAATAATTTGTATAAGGGTCTAACAATTTTGGAGAAGTCTTTGATAAATCTTCGATAGAAACCGGCGTGGCCCAAAAAGCTCCTAACACCCTTTATAGATGCTAGCTGTGGAAGCTTCTCAATAACGTCTACCTTCACTTTATCTACCTCGATCCCATGTCTCGTTATCCGATGCCCTAGAACAATTCCTTCTCGTACCATGAAATGGCACTTCTCCCAGATAAGTACGAGGTTCGTTTCTTCGCATCGCCTTAGTACCTTAGCTAGATTGGCTAAGCAATCATCATAAGTATCTCCGAATACTGAAAATTCATCCATAAAAACTTCCAAGTACTTCTCAACCATGTTAGTAAAAATAGACATCATACATCTTTGAAATGTAGCAGGTGCATTACATAAACCAAATGGCATGCATCTAAATGCAAATGTACCGTACGTGCAAGTGAACGTTGTCTTGTATTGATCTTCTAGTGCTACTGTAATCTAATTATACCCCGAGTATCCATCAAGAAAACAGTAATAGCCTTGTCCTACGAGTCTATCCACCATCTGTCCAAGAACAGCAAAGGAAAGTGATATTTCCTAGTCGCCTTGTTCAGCTTCCGGTAATCAATGCAAATCCTCTCTCCCGTAACTATTCTAGTTGGTATCAACTTGTTATTCTCATTTTCTACGACTGTGATACCTCCCTTCTTTGGCACACACTGGACTGGAATTACCCACGAACTTTCTGAGATGGGATAAATGATACATGCATCTAACCACTTGATAATCTTCTTTTTCACCACGTCATTCATGATGGGTTTCAGTCTTCGTTGTCCATCAATCATCCTTTTTCACCATCTTCTAAGATAATCTTGTGCATGCATACAGATGGACTAATACCGCGAATATCAGCTATGGTCCATCCAATAGCCTTCTTGAATTCTTTCAAGACTAAGATAAGTTTCTCTTCTTGCTCAGTAGTCAATTCTGCTTAAACAATCACAGGCAGAGTAGAAGCATTACCTAAATAAACGTATTTTAAATGTGAAGGTAATACCTTGAGTTCTAATTTAGGTGGTTCCTCGATTGACGCTTTTGGTTGGGCATACTCCCTCTTCTCTAACTCCAAAGATTCAAAACGGGATTATGGATTAAATCCCCTTTGATTAGCCTCTAGCAAAGCTAAGTACTCATCCTCCTCTTCATCATTTGGAGGGTCTGATGTCAAAATTCATTCCAGTGGATCCTCAACAGAATTGAGTTCCTTTTCCACTATTAAATCCTCTAAGCCGGATACTGCAGAACAATCATCAATCGTGTCAGGAAATCGTATAGACTTAAAAACATTAAATGTTACCTAATCATCTTGGACATGCATCGTAAGCTCGCCCTCCTGCACATCAATAAGGGTCATTCCGGTTGCTAAGAATGGTCTTCCTAGGATAATTGGTACTTCTTTGTCAGCTTCAAAATCTAGAATCACAAAGTCAGTAGGAAAGATTAATTTATCTACACGTACCAATACATCCTCAATTTTTCCTTCTGGATGTGCTAAGGATCGATCTGCTAGTTGAAGTGTAACCGTAGTCAGTCTAACTTCACCTATCCCCAACTTTAAATATTGACATAGGCATCAAGTTTATACTTGCACCCAAGTCACATAGTGCCTTACCACAATATGTTGCTCTAATGTTGCAAGGTATGGTAAAACATCCAAGATCCTTCAACTTTGGGGGTAGTTTGTCTTGAAGATATGTGCTGCATTCCTTCGTCAGAGCTACCGTCTCAAATTCTCCAAGTCTTTACTTCTTGGACAAGATATCTTTCATAAACTTGACGTAGTTCGGCATTTGTTCAAGTGCTTCTACCAATGGGATGTTGATATGAAGTTTCTTGAGTACATCAAGGAACTTCTTGAATTGAATTTCATGTTTCTGCTTCTGAAGTCTTTGAGGGTAGGGTGGTGAAGGTTTCATTACTGGAACTGGTATTGGTTGATTTGTCTTTGGTAGCAATTATGCATCTAACGCAGTTGTTAGTTGATCAGAATTAACTGGTATTGAGGTTACCTTATCAGATTTTGCAGGTTCTAGTTCTGGTGAAACTGGAATTTCAACACTCGGTTAAACTTCTTCTGAATCTTAAGTCTCAGTTGGCTCTTTCTCAACTTCGACAGTGTTGGGCTCCACTATCTTTCCGCCCTTCAATGCCAGTGCTTTGCAATATTCCTTCCCTGGATTCCTCGAATTCTCTGTATCACTAGATAAAAAACATTGTGGTCGGTTTCTAAGTTCAGTTGCAAGCTGGCCCATCTAGTTCTCCAAGTTCTTCAATGTAGCTGATTGGCTTTGAATTAAAGTATCATTCTTCGCCATGTAAGCCTTTAGTAGATTCTCTAAGCTATTGGATGATTCAGCTTGAACTGGTTTCTAAACTTGTTGGGAAAAACTAGGCGGCTGGGTCGGTCTAGGTTGGGCATAGCTGTTACTGGTTCCAGCCCCTTGTTTACTCCAAGAAAAATTCAGGTGGTTTCGCCACGATGGGTTATAGAAGTTGGATTGCAGTCCTTGCCTTCCTCGATTTTGGTTCTGGTTACCCATGTAATATACGGATTCGAGGTTCGATGGACATTCTTCGAACAAATGTCCTTCCCCACAATAAACACAGGCTATACTCTCAAATTGGTGAGGTGGTTGGGCTGCAAAAATGTTAGACCCATTAGTTGTAAGATTCTTAAGCATTGAGGATATTGAAGATACCTGAGATGCGAGTGAAGTGAGAGCATCCACTTCATGTATTCCAGCGACTCATCTTCCTAACACAGCTCGATTGGTTGGCCATTGATAATTGTTACTGGCGATCCTCTCGATGATTTTGTAAGCCTCATTATAAGACTTAGAAAGAAGAGCACCATTAGCGGAGGCGTCCGCTACCATCCTCGTGTGAGCGTTGAGACCATTATAAAATGTCTCAAGTTGGATGCAATGTGGGATTCCGTGATGAGGGCATTTTCGTAATAATTCTTTGTATCGTTCCAATGCCTCATACAAGAACTCATCATCCATTTGATGGAAGGCAGTGATCTCATTCCTGAACTTAGCGTTCTTTCTTGGCGGGAAATACTTCATGAGGAATCTTTCGGCTAACTCTTGCCATGTGGAAATTGAGTTTGGTGGGAATGAGTTCAACTAGGCTCGACCTCTGTCCCTTAGTGAGTACGGGAACAGCTTCAATCATAATGCATCTTCGGCTACTCTGGCTAATTTGAAAGAGTCGCCCACCTCCATAAACAGTCTTAAATGAAGATGAGGATCTTCGGTAGGCATTCCACTAGATTGGCCCACTGTCTAAAGCATCTGGAACATGACTGGCTTCAACTCGAATTGTTGTGCCTCAATTTCGGGTCTCCTAATACCCGAATTAAGATCATTAAACACTGGCACAACATATTGTCTTAAGGCTCTATCTCTATCATCAGCAATAAGGATAGGATTTTGAGCAAGGTTTGCTCCATTTCCTTGATTTATATTCTCGAAATTCATTCCTTCAGTCCTTCTCTGGTTCGCCTTGTCTTCTTCACTGTCGTAAGGTTTGTTCTATCTCAGGGTCTATAGGGAGTAAGTTAATAATCTGGTCAATACTCATAAACACTTGTAATAATCACAGAAAAATTAAGTAAAAATTTAAACATAAAAATAAACCAAAATGTAAAACTAACAAATTCACAAATAATGACTTATTTTAAAACAGTCCCCGGCAACGGCGCCAAAAACTTAGAACGACGAAAATTTGCAAGTGTACACAATCGCAACAAGTAATAAAGTGACAAGTAAATGTCGAGTTATCGTACCCATAGGTACTGTAAAAAGAATTATTTATGAAATTAATTGTAAAACACTTTGGTGAGGTAAAAATAATTTGGTTTTAAAATATGGTCAAAAATGATTTAAAAACTAAGTAAATAATTAAAATAAAGGAGTTCTAATGCACGATTTCAAATAAAATTTAATCAAGATAACATACTTTTGTTGGATTAATTACAATTCTTTAAGTTAGAATTATTAAACTGATGTTTATATTGCTACAAATAAATTCACGGCAACTCGGTAATTTGCTAACTACTGCTCATACATACTTATTAAATTAATCAACCTCTTGAACATTTTTCAATGTCAATCCAAGCGGTTAATCAATCTTCACAAGCATATAAAAAATTAAGTGAGGTAATAGGGTATTTCTACCTTGAAACAGTTTAATCACAAAAATCTTGCAAGTTATGCAAGGCATATGTATCGTCGAATGCAATGCTAATTAAACTTCAGCTACCTTAGAAGAATAAACATGTACTGATTAAGCATTATGTCTATTAAGTATAATTTCAATACGATTTAATAATTAATTCATTAGTTATTTAACAATTATATTGCAAGAATAACTTAGGCATGATTTTACTTAACCAAGCATTTTACCGAGGCCTATAACAGCATAAACATCATTTTAACAATTCAAGCAGGCAGAATATAATCAACCCAACACAAACTTAATTTAAGCTAAATTGATTAAAATAACCATTTCAATAGCTTAAATATTCATAAACATGTTTGTCAAAACAGCAACAAAACTTAAAGAGATAGGGAATAAGAAACAAATCTAGTGTTTCTCGTGGCTTGACTAGTTGCTCCAAAATGGCCGATGAGAGCCTCTTTCCCAGGAGAATAAATCGGCACTTGAACAAAAATTGAAATGGGATGGAAAAAATGGAGAAAAAAGTGAGAGAGGAGAAGGGAGAATGAGAGAATGTTGTGGGATTGAGGGATGGTTTGAATGACCAGCAAGGGGTGGCTTTTATAGCTGATTTTGGCTTCTAAAATAGCAAATTCTAGCAGCCGAAGAGCCCCCTATGGCCGGCCATCTACTTGGCAAAAGTTGAGACTTTCAACTTTGCTAAAAATAGCCTGGGGCAAATCTACAAAGCCACAATTAAAGGTGGGGTTTGAATGCAATTTGGATGTCTTTCAAGGGCCTTTTTGCAAGCATATTTAATCAACTAAAAATGCTGCTTTGGATCAGCATATGAACAGTTCTGGGCTGCCCAATTAGTGGCTGGTTCGGTTCACTCAATTTGGTTCGACCAGTGCGGTTCAATTGGACCATTTCTCCATAATTAATTAAAAATAATTTATTTAACCCAAATTAAATGGGGAATAAATTAAAATTAATTAAATTATGAATTAATACACATTTTTGGACCGTCTTAGACTGGAAATTAATATGCCTCGATACTTCAAATTGCTTCTCGGTTTTGTGCTTTCAGTAGTGTTAGCCAAGCCAATTTTCGCCCTTTGCGCGAATCTGTTGAAAATAGTCAAAATTAACCAAAATTAAGTACAAAATTAAATAAAATTCACCATGTTCATATTTTTAACACAATTTAATTATTTTATAATATTTAATTATTTTTTGACAAGAATTTAACTGGATTTGCACGAATTTAAGTAAAAATAGGTATGAAAAAGTATATAAATTTTTGTGTTTCCTTTAACCCATCCTCAAATTTTTACACATGATGGTTTCGGTAGATACACATTTCCAAGTGTATTTGCTAAGCCTCACAAACTCACGCTCATACTCGGTAATTGTCATTTTTCCATGTTTCAACTCGAGGAACTCCTTCCTCTTTTGATTTATAAACCATTGACTGATATACTTCTTGCGAAATTCCTCTTGGAAAAACTCCCAAGTCACTTTCTCCCTCGGCACAACCGACACGAGGGTATTCCACCACTGGTAAATGGAATCTCTTAGGAGTGATACCATGCACTTCATGCACTCCTCCGGTGTGCATGACAACTCATCAAAGACTCGGATGGTGTTGTCGAGTCAAAAATTTGCTCTTTCCGAATAATCATCAATGTTAGCTCGGAACTCTTCAGCTCCTTGCTTTCTAATTCGATCAACCAGAGGCCTTTCCCTTATCACCATCTCAACAGCTTGGGGAGCTACAGGGGTAGGCTGAGGAATAGGAGGGGATGGGGGAGGTTGAACACCCGGGTTTGCCCAAACAAACTCGGTGTACCAGTTATTCATCATGTGGAGAAAGGCTTCTCTGCCTCCTTCTCCTCTACTAATCGTCTCGAGTCTACTATCAGTTGGCTCTACTCCTTCGGTGGGAGCAGGCGCGTTACTTTCTACATCGTCAACAACTCCTCGGTCAGGATCCATTTACTATATAAAACACGATTTCAATTGTCAGGAGCTGTCACACTATCATAATACACGTATGGCATGAATAGCTAGACTTCTACACTCGCTACATACTCTAAGAACCGACTAAACTGTAGCTTCGATACAAATAAATGTAACACCCATTACCCGTGTCCAACGCCGGGGCAGGATACAAGGCATTACCAGACTTGAACATACACTACTATGCAAAACCAGGCCATAAAATTTCGTTCAAAATTAAAATTTATTCAAGAACATGTATATCGTCCCTTATATAGGCCTACGATGCCTAAAACATACACCGGAGGCAGTTTGGGACTAAACTGAGAACTTTAAAAAAATTCTTAAAACAGGTTTACATGTCCGTGTGGACACAAGGACACGCCTGTGTACCCTTGACACGCCTGTGTCCCCAGGCCGTGTCACTCTCTGTTTATGACGTCAGCATAAATTTAATATCACACGGCCAAATTTAATTTTTGCATTTAAGGTGCAGACTTCACACGGCCTGGGCACACGCCCATGTCCTAAGGTCATGTCCACCACAGGGCTGAGACACACGGCCCTGTCTCTGCCTGTGCGTTTACTACCATGCATACTAACTTGTAGAACTAGGGTGCAGGGGACCCACAGCCGGACTACATGCCCATGTGACACACGGCCAAGACACATGTCCTTGTGTCTACCCGTGTGGACAACTTTGAGGCTATTTTCCAAGCCCTCTTGTCACCCTTAATAACCCCAACACACACTCACATGCCAATGGTGGTTAACATGGCATAAAAGGGTTACTTAGACATCCATAGCTTTAACTCATGCATGATAAATTCATATCAAGTTTACCTAATTGGGACTCCTTGACTTGTTAAGTTCATTCAATACATTTATTTACTTTTATTAATATAGCGACCATACCAATTGGCATCATTTATCCATCAAACATAAATTCCACATTTTATCAACCATTTGGCACACACCACAAAAGTAATAACACATCTCATGCATGCAACAATATTTAGGGATTTCAACCCAATAATCAATATGAGCCATATTTCATGGCCATATACAAAATGGAATAATATACCAAAAGGATCCATCACTTTGGCTAACAAATATGACACATATGAAAAAATACTAAGTTCCCTATACATGCCATACTTAAATGTAATAACTAATTATACCCCAAAAGATTTGTTGATAGTGTAACTCAAGCTCTGACGTCCACGATCCCCGAGCTAGCTTGACGATGCTAAAAGAAAAGAGAAAGGAGAGAAGGGTAAGCACAGGGCTTAGTAAGTTGCAAGTAAATAAATAACAACATAAGTTGAGATATTCATGGATTAAATATATTATCAATTATCACCACAATATCATACTACACACATGAATGTAGTCAAAATTGACATTAAATGTCATTAAACGCCAAGCTTATCTTACTCCTTTCTACTCGTCCTAAATTTCCCATCATGAATCGAATTCAATACTCATGAGGTTTACGTACATACATGTACCGTACATTCTTACTCATATCACTCCACTTCTTAACCCAACATCTTGAATGGCCCGTTGAACCACAAGAATACTAAAGGATACTCGGGATTGTCATACACCAATTAAAGTACCAATGTCATGTCCCTGACATGGTCTTACATGAATCCACATATCATCACCTGATTCCATGTCCCAGACATGGTCTTACACTGGCACACAAATCATCGCCAACGCCATGTCCCAGACATGGTCTTACACAAGCATGCATATCATCTCCGATGCCATATCCCAGACATGGTCTTACACAGGCACATATATCATTGCCGATGCCATGTCCCAGACATGATCTTACACTGGCACACATATCATTGCCGATGCCATGTGCCAGACATGGTCTTACACTAGCACACATATCATCACCAATGCCATGTCCCAGACATGGTCTTACACAGGCACACATATCATCGCCGATGCCATGTGCCAGACATGGTCTTACACTGGCACACATATCATCGCCAATGCCATGTCCCAGACATGGTCTTACACAGGCACATATATCATCGCTGATGCCATGTCCCAGACATGGTCTTACACAGGCACATTTAACACGGTTTCTCGACATCCAAGTCCTAAGTATTCCTTTAGGTCACCCGGGCTTTTGAGACACTAAGGTATCATTAAACTTCTATTGGATCATCACAAGTCAATTTTTATTAAAGCATACATACATGTATCATATAATGTAAAATATTAAATACATAATATTGGAGTTGTTGAATTACGTACACACAACTTACCTCGGTGCAAAATATGGCAAATTTACAATTTAGTCCACAACCTTACCTTTTTCTCAATCAAGGTCTATCCCTCGTCCCTCTTAATCTATAATAGCACATTTAGCTTATTTAATACATGTATTATTCAATTCAGTCCAAAAATCAAGATATGGAAAAATTACAATTTTGCCCCTAAAATTTTACAAAATTACAAAATTGCCCCTAGGCTCGTAAAATGAAAAAAAGTTATTTTTCTCATTATTCAAGCCTAGCCGAATCATTTTCCCTCTTATACCAACCCATATTTTTCATTTATTCACACATTTACACATAGTTTCTACAACTTTTACAATTAGGTCCTTTTTATCAATTTCACCAAAAATCACCTAGTAAAAGTTGTTTATCACACCTCAAACACCTCCATATTATTCCATTAGACATCAAAGCACAAGCATTTCATTCATGTGTACGTTTTTAAACATAAATCCTAGCTCAAATTAAAGGTAGAAATAGCTAAATCGAGCTACGAGGATTTCAAAAATATAAAGAATATTAAAAACGGGACTAGAATCCACTTACTTTGAGCTTGGAAGATGAAAGAAATCCTAGCTATGGCTTCTTGTGAAATTCGACCAAGGAGGATGAAGATGGACACAAATTTTGACTATTTTTCCCTTTTACTTCTGTTATTAACTAGTGGACCAAAATGCTTTTCCATTATAACTTTGATATTTTATCCCTCTTATGTCCATTTTTGTCCGTAATGATATATAATGGTCTAATTTCCAAATAAGGACTTCAAATTTCAAATCTCGTCACAATTAAGCCCCTAAATCAACTAGAACACATGTTTTTCACTTATTGCAATTTAGTCCTAATAACTCAATTGGACACTTTATCGGTAAAATTTCTCATCGATATTTTCACACACGTATGCATATATATCATGGACCTCGTAACATCCATAAAATGATTATTTCTATCTCAAATTTGTGGTCTCAAAACCACTGTTCCAACTAGGCCCTAATTCGGGATGTTACAGCATATGCATCTCGTCAACTCAAAACTCATGAAGCAAACTATCTGACGCATGATTTGGAGTTGGCTGTCATTGTATAAAATCTGGAGGCATTATCTGTATGGTGAAAAGTGTATCATCTACACGGATCACAAAAGCCTTAAGTATCTCCTCACTCAAAAGAAGTTAAATCTTAAGCAGTGTAGATGGGTTGAGCTACTTAAAAACTATGATTGTACCATTGAGTACCATCCCGGCAAGGCCAATGGGGTGGTCGATGCGTTGAGCCATAGGGTTATGTCTGATTTGAGAGTGATGTTCGCTCGACTGAACTTATTCGATGATAGAAGTCTGTTGGTGGAACTTCAGGTTAAGCCAACATGGATTGAGCAGATTAAGGGTAAACAGTTAGAGGATGAATCTTTGGGTCTTTGGTTTCGGTAGATTGAGAGTGGTAGCACTACGAATTTTGGGTTGAACTCTGAGGGTGTGTTGTGTTTCCGAGACCTGATATGCGTGTCAAACGATTCTAATCTGAGGCAGTCGATACTAAGAGAGACGCATAGTAGCCCTTACGCTATGTATTCGAGTGTGAATAAGATATACCGAGATCTTCAAGAGTTGTACTGGTGGCCAGGGTTGAAGCGTGAGATTACTGACTTCGTTGCTCATTATTTGACTTGCCAACAGGTTAAAGCTGAGCATCAGTTACCTTCGAGTTTGCTGCAGCCAGTTAAGATTTTGTTATGGAAATGAGAGCGAGTAACGATGGACTCTGTTAGTAGGTTGCCTCTAACACCCACTAAGAAAGATTCTGTCTGGGTCATCATGGATCGATTGACCAAGTCTGCTCACTTCATCGCGGTCAGGACGGACTTTTCTCTTTAGAAATTGGCTAAGCTCTACATATTAGAAATAGTAAAATTGCATGGGGTACTCGTATCAATCATTTCGGATATGGATCCTTGCTTCACGTCTTGGTTCTAGAAAAAGCTACATGAAGCTCTTAGTTCAAGGCTGGACTTCAGTACTGTGTTCCATCCTCAGACCGATGGTCAATCTGAAAGGGTGATTCATATACTGGAGGATATGTTGAGGAGCTGTGTGATTAATTTCCGAGGAAATTGAGAGGAGTACTTACCGTTGGCAGAGTTTACCTATAATAACAATTTTCAGTCAAGTATTCAGATGGCACCTTACAAGGCTCTGTATGGTCTTAAGTGTCGTACTCATTTATGTTGGACTGAGTTGGGCGAGCGACTTGTTCTGGGTCCTGAATTAGTCTCTGAGACAGAGGATAAAGTTAGACTGATTTGGGATCGTTTAAAAGTAACTTCTAACAGGCAGAAGTCTTATGCGGGTCTGAAGAGACACGAGATTGAGTATTTTATGGGGGACTTCGTGTTTCTGAAGGTCTCGCCATGGAAGAAGGTTTTAAGGTTTAGAAATAATGGCAAGTTGAGCCCTAGGTTTATTGGGCCGTGTCGGATTCTAAAGCAAATGGGACCTGTTGCTTATCAGTTAGAGCTACCTCCAGAGTTAGACCGTATTCACGATGTGTTCCACATCTCGATGTTGAGACGTTACCTCTCTGATCCCAAACACATCGTCCCTATTGAAGAAATTGAGGTTAGGCCAGATCTGACCTTCAAGGAGGAGCTGGTTTAGATTCTAGATCGTGACATAAAGGTTTTGAGGAGGAAATCTATTCCACTGATTAAGGTTCTGTGGCAAAATCATAGCTCTGAGGAGGTAACGTGAGAGACTGAGGATGCGATGCGGCAGCAGTATCCTCATCTGTTCTGATCAGGTAAATTTCGAGGCTGAATTTTTCTTTTAGGGGGTAGAGTTTTAACACCCTAAAAATGCACATTTATGTTCTATTAAAATATGACACAATTGTGTTTTTGTTTCAGTGATTAAGTGTTCTGGGTGTGTGTGGGAGGTCCCAAGTTCAAGCCTTGTCTTAGGAAAATTTTGGTATTTTTCTAAATAAAGCCTCACCTAGTTCAATAGGCTTTTAATTAATTATTGATAAGTTTATGTCAGAATGGGCCTACTGGTCTAGTGGATAAGTGGAGCGTTGATGTGATGGAAGTCTTGTGATCGATTCCCTGTGTAACAGCCCAATTTAGGGCAAAACAGAACAGTGGTTTCGAAACCACGGATCCGAGGTTGAAAATTTTATGACTAGGTGTTTAATTTGATGTTTAGGACTAAATTGAAATAGGTGAAAATTGTGTGTTCTAGTTCATAAGGTACTTGATTGAAACGGGGGTTTTAAGTAGAGGTCCTTAAATGGAAATTAGACCATTATACTTTATATAGACAAAAATGGGCATGAATAGGACAAAATTTTAAAGAAAGGCCTTAAGAGTATTTTTGTCATTTGGTAATTAAAAGAAATAAAATGGGAAAATTAAGCCAAAATTTTGTCCATCCATCTTCTTCCTTGGCCGAAACTTGTATGTTCACCATAGCTAGGGTTTTTTCCAAGCTTTCAAGTTCAATAGTAAGTGCATTCAAGCCCCGTTTTTAATGTTCTTTACATTTTTGAAATCCTCATAGCTCGGTTTACCTATTTCTACCATTATTTTCAGTTAGGGTTTATGTTTAAAAATTTACCCATGAATAATATACATGTATTTTGATGTTTTATGGTAGAAAATGAATGTTTAAAGTTAGGAGAACGATCTTTTTTAAGCGATTTTTAGCGAAAACGAGCAAAACGGCATAATTGGTAAAAATACCTATTGTTCATAACTATGTGTTAGAGTGAGAATTTGATGTTGCCATAGAAGGGAAAAATGATCAGCATGTCATAAAACATAAGAATAAGGGCTGAAATTAAATTTCCGAGCCTAGGGGTAAAATCATAATTTTGTAAAAGTTAGAGGGCAAAAACGTAATTTTTCCATAATGTGATTTTTTGATTGAAATAGATAGTATGAGTGTTAAATGAGCTAAATGTGTTGTTATAGATCAAGAAAGGCGTGGAATCGACCTCGAACGGGGGAAGGAAAAGATTTTGGACTAAATTGCAATATTTCCATATTTTGCACCGAGGTAAGTTTGTATGTAAATAATGAATTATCTTTATTTATGTTTTATATTTCAGCATATTATATATATATTAGCTGTTTTTGAATCATAATCGACTATTGGAAGAATAGAAATAAGTAATAGAGAGAAAAATCCCGGTTAAACCTTCGGAAAGATTGGATAATACAGATGGTTCACTGAGGCTTTGTATTGATTACCGTCAGCTCAATAAGGTGACTATAAAGAACAAGAACCCATTACCGAGGATTTATGATTTATTTGACCAGTTGAAGGGGGCAACAGTGTTTTCAAAGATCGATTTGAGATTCGGTTACTACCAGTTGAGAGTTAAGGAGTCAGATGTGCCGAAAACCGCCTTTAGGACAAGGTATGGACATTATGAGTTCCTTGTGATGCCTTTCGGCTTAACTAATGCTCCAGCTATATTCATGGACTTGATGAACCGAATCTTTTGACCATATTTGGATAAATTTGTGGTAGTGTTCATAGATGACATCCTAATTTATTCTCGGGATGAGTCTGAGCACGCCGAACACTTGAGAACCATATTGCAGATCTTGAGAGAAAAGAAACCGTTTGCTAAGTTTAGCAAAAGTGAGTTTTGGCTTCGTGAAGTTGGATTTTTAGGACATATAGTCTCAGGTGATGGTATTCGGGTGGATCCGAGCAAAATTTCTGCAATCGTTGATTGGACACCGCCAAAGAATGTATCCGAGGTTAGAAGCTTTTTAGGCTTGGCCGGGTATTATAGACGTTTTGTCGAGGGATTTTCGATGATTGCCTCTCCTATGACTAAGTTGCTGCAAAAGAATGTTAAGTTTGAATGGACTGATAAATGTCACAGAGTTTTGAAAAGTGAAAGCACGATTGGTCAAGCACCGATTTTAGTACAAACTTTGAGCCGTGGAAGGAGTTCGTAATTTATAGTGATGCATCATTGACAGGCCTTGGATGTGTGTTGATGCAAGAGGGTAAAGTGGTAGCTTATGCCTCGAGACAATTAAAATTGCATGAGAAGAACTATCCCACACATGATTTGGAATTGGCAGCTATTGTCTTTGCCTTGAAGACCTGGCGTCATTATTTGTATGGTGAAAAATGTCGAATTTTTACTGATTACAAAAGTTTAAAGTATTTGATGAATCAAAAGGATTTGAATTTGCGATAGCGGAGATGGCTTGAATTATTGAAAGATTACGAGCTAGTGATTGATTATCATCCGGGGAAGGCGAATATAGTTGCCGACGCCTTGAGCAGGAAATCTCTTTTTACTTTGAGAGCCATGAATACGAGGTTAGCATTGTCTAATGATGGGTCAATCTTAGAAGAGATGAGGGCTAAACCGTTATTTCTCCAGCTAATATCTGATGCTCAAAAGAACGATAGTGAGTTACGAACCAAGAGAACTCAGTGCGAATCGGGTTACGACTCAGTTTTTTAAGTTGGACCAGATGACTGTTTGATGTTTCGAGACAGGATATGTGTACCAAAAAATGATGAATTGATTCAGAAAATATTACATGAGAATGATTTAAAGAAGTTATATTAGTGGCCAGGCATGAAAAGGAATATTTCTGAATTTGTAACCAAGTGTTTGATCTGTCAACAAGTAAAAGCTGAGCATCAAGTGCCTTCAGGATTACTCCAACCGGTGGTGGTACCTGAATGGAAATGGGATAGGATTACCATGGATTTTGTAACCGGTTTGCCTTTAACTCCTAAAAAGAAGAATGCTGTCTGGGTAGTGGTTGATAGGTTAACAAAGTCAGTCACTTTATACCAGTACGTACCGATTACTTACTTGATAAATTAGCTGAATTATATATTGCTGAAATTGTGAGATTGCACGGGGTACCTATGTCTATAATATCAGATAGAGATCCGAGGTTTACCTCGAGATTTTGGAAAAAGTTACAAGAAGCATTGGGTACAAAATTGAATTTTAGTACTGCGTTTCATCCACAAACAGATGGTCAGTCTGCAAGAGTAATCCAGGTACTCGAAGATATGCTTAGATGCTATGTTTTAGAATTTGAAGGCAGTTGGGAGAAATATCTACCTTTGGTTGAATTTGCCTACAATAACAGTTTTCAGTCGAGTATACAGATGGCACCATACGAGGCCTTGTATGGTCATAAGTGTCGGACTCCTTTATATTGGACCAAACTTAGTGAGAAACAAATTCATGGAGTTGATTTAATTAAGGAAACCCAAGAGAAAGTAAAAGTAATTCGTGATTGCTTGAAAGCTGCTTCAGATCGACAAAAGTCATATGCAGATTTAAAAAGAAAAGAGATTGAATTTCAGGTGGGTGATAAAGTGTTCTTCAAGGTGTCACCATGGAAGAAGATTCTGAGATTTAGCCTAAAAGGCAAGTTGAGTCCGCGTTTTATTGGGCCGTACGAGAATATTGAAAGGATTGGACCAGCGGCATATCGGTTGGCCTTACCGGCAGAGTTAGAAAGAATTCATAACGTGTTTCATGTATCAATGTTGCGACGTTATCGTTCTGATCCTTCAAATGTGATTTATCCAAAAGAAATTGAGATTCGATCGGACTTGACCTATGATAAAGAACCGATTAAGATTTTGGCTCGAGAAGTGAAACAGTTGAGGAAGAAAAGTATAGCTTTAGTGAAAGTGTTATGGCAAAGACATGGGGTAGAAGAAGCTACGTGGGAACCGGAGGAAGCCATGAGAAAACAGTACCCAAACCTCTTTACCGGTAAGATTTTCAGGGACGAAAATCCCTAAAGGGGGGAGAGTTGTAACAGCCCAATTTAGGGCCAAAACGGAAAAGTGGTTTCGAAACCATGAATCCGAGGTTGAAAATTTTATGACTAGGTGTTTAATTTGATGTTTAGGACTAAATTGAAATAGGTGAAAAACGTGTGTTCTAGTTCATAAGGTACTTGATTGAAATGGGGGGTTTTAAGTAGAGGTCCTTAAATGGCAATTAGACCATTATACTTTATATGGACAAAAATGGGCATGAATAGGACAAAATTTTAAGGAAAGGCCTTAAGAGTATTTTTGTCATTTGGTAATTAAAAGAAATAAAATGGGAAATATAAGCCAAAATTTTGTCTATCCATCTTTTTCCTTGGCTGAAATTTGTATGTTCACCATAGCTAGGGTTTTTTCCAAGCTTTCAAGTTCAATAGTAAGTGCATTCAAGCCCCGTTTTTAATGTTCTTTACATTTTTGAAATCCTCGTAGCTCAGTTTACCTATTTCTACCATTATTTCGAGTTAGGGTTCATGTTTAAAAATTTACCCATGAATAATATGTATGTATTTTGATGTTTTATGGTAGAAAATGAATGTTTAAAGTTAGGAGAACAATCTTTTCTAAGCGATTTTTAGCGAAAACGAGCAAAACGGCATAATCGGTAAAAATACCTATTGTTCATAACTATGTGTTAGAGTGAGAATTTGATGTTTCCATAGAAGGGAAAAATGATCAGCATGTCCTAAAACATAAGAATAAGGGCTGAAATTAAATTTTCGAGCCTAGGGGCAAAATCATAATTTTGTAAAAGATAGGGGCAAAAACGTAATTTTTCCATAATTTGATTTTTGGATTGAAATAGATGGTATGAGTGTTAAATGAGCTAAATGTGTTGTTATAGATCAAGAAAGGTGTGGAATCAACCTCGAACGGGGGAAGGAAAAGATTTTGGACTAAATTGCAAAATTTCTATATTCTGCACCGAGGTAAGTTTGTATGTAAATAATGCATTATCTTTATTTACATTTTATATTTCAGCATATTATATATATTTTAGTTGATTTTGAATCATAATCGACTATTGGAAGAATGGAAATAAGTAATAGAGAGAAAAATCCCGGTTGAACCTTCAGAAAGATTAGATAATACAGATGGTACGTAGCTAGGTCACATGTATGGTGTTGAGTGCACATCATGTGTACAAGAGAGCTATGAGATACTATGGGGTACCTAGGTCACATGTGTGGTACGGGATGTATACCATGTAGACAAGAGAGCTACGGGAGAGGATAAATGTAGTTAGGTCGCATGTGTGGTTCCCAGTGAAGGACACCATGTAGACAAGAGAGCTACGGTATAAACTGGCTAGGTCACACGGGTAGTACTAAGTGTCCGCCATGTGTATAAGAGAGCCGAACTATCTGAAATATGAAGGGTGGAGCTATGTCCTGAAACCACCAAGTATCGAGGATTGATCCGAAGTGCTCAACGGGATGATTTTATGGTGACATTGTAATCATGGACCTATACTAGTGATGTATGAAATGTGGTGAAAATGAATTGTGATATGCATGTTAAAATGAGGTTAATACAAAGAAAGTGTGAAAGAGTGAATTAGCAATAATACTGTTTTGGACAGTCGCAGTGACGTGAATTTGAAAAATCACCAAAAATAGTAAGAATTTAATTAGAGGCTGAATGAGATATGAAATTAAAGCTTAATGAGTCTATTTTCATGTAAAAGAAACAGAGCAAGTAAAGGGATCCTATAAATTGAGATATTTATATTTTTGTTAGACTTGTCGAGAATGACTACGTGATCCCCTGTTCTGACTTTGAAAAATCATTAAAAATTGTACAAAACTAATTAAGAAATATAGTTTATATTCCTAGATTCCTTATTGAGTATAGTTTTAAATGAAACAAATTTCATGGCTATTTGACTTTTGTATAGGGAGAAAACCAATTCGTAGTGAACAGATGTCAGATTAGTCAAGCTGTATAATAGGGGAAACTTTAACTAATAAACTATACTAATTGCTGAACCAAAAATTTTAGAAACATTTTAGTAAGAAGTAATATAGTCTAGTTTCAGGAAAATTTTACGGATTTGAATTTCGAGTTTCGTAACTCGAGTTATGATTTATTCAGTGAACATAACGCAAGAGGGACAGCTTGATCAAATTGGAGTAAATAGTGAAATTAAAAATAGATATGGTTGAGTTATTTTGTGAACATATTAGATTCCTTATTCATTATTTATATACTTACTTACTAAGCTATAAGCTTACTTTCTTTTCTCTCTTTTGTTTTATAGTGTCATCTAACTAGCATAGGAGTTAGACATCGTTGAAGATCTGTCCACACTATCAATACTTTTGGTATTTGAACTAAACATTTTGAATTATGGCATGTATAGTAGGCTTAGTTATTTTTTTACGTGTGATAATTGCCTAGGTATAAAATATTAGTTTATGATTTTGATGATTATTTTGTACAAAGCCATTGAAATTGGCTAATATTGTTAAAGGCATATGTTATAATGATTCATGATCTAATTGGATGCCATATTTTTGTCTCGATTTTATTTAATGGTATGTATTATGATCTGGTAATACCTCGTACCTTATTCCGGCGTCGGGTGCTGGTAAGGGGTGTTACATTTAGTGGTATCAGAGCTATGGTTTAGTCGGTTCTCAGGCTAATATAGTGTGTGTAAAAGTCTAGTTATACATGCCATAAAAATACTATGATAGTGTGGTAACTCCTAATCATTCTAAATTCTGTTTTGTTTTAATATAGTAATGGATCCTGACAGAACTGCAGCTGATGATGCTACTAGAAATATGCCAGCTCCTGCGCAAAGGACCGTGCCTGTAGAAAGTAGACATGAGACATTGAGACAGGGAGATGAGGCTCAGGATGCCTTTCTCCAAATGATGAACAATTGGTATACTGAGTTTATTCGAGCAAACCCAAATGCTCAACCTCCTCCACCCCCTCCCATACCTGAGACAGTTCTTGTAGATGCTTAAGGCATGGATTTGGTAAGAATGAACAAACCTCCGGTCGACAAGATTCGAAAATAAGGGGCCGAAGAGTTTATACAAAAGATCGATGATGATCCCGAGAAAGCGGAGTTCTGGCTTGAAAATTCTACCCATGTATTTGATGAGCTCTCATGTACACCCGAGGAGTGTTTAAAGTGTGCTGTATCACTTTTGAGAGATTCGACCTACCATTGGTGGAAGACTTTAGTAGCAGTGGTGCCAAAAGAAAGGGTTACTTGGGATTTCTTCCAGGAAGAATTCAGAAAGAAATACATAAGTCAGCGATTTATTGATCAAAAACGGAAGGAGTTCCTTGAATTGAAGCAGGGCAAAATGTCTGTGGCAGAGTATGAACTCGAATTTGTTAGACTCAGCAAGTATGCCCAGGAATGTGTGTCCACTAAGGCTATTATGTGCAAAAGATTTGAGGATGGTCTTAATGAGGACATTAAAGTCCTTGTGGGAATTCTGGAGCTGAAAGAATTTGTAGTACTGGTTGACCGAGCTCTTAAAGCCGAAGAATTGAAAAAAGAAAGAAGAAAAGCTGCTATTGAGGCCCGAGATGCTAAAAAGAGGCCGATAAGCAAGTCATTTCAATCTCAATCAAATAGGTCTAAAGAGACAAACCCTCGAATGACAATTTCATCTGGGTATTCACACAGAGATCGTGGTAAGGCATATCAGGGTCTAAAGCTCAAGCTACTTCAGTGGCAAGTGTGGGTAATGTGCGGTCTAGAAAGCCCGAATGTCAGCAATGTGGCAGGCAACATTTTGGTGAGTGTTGGGGAAACGAGCGAGCTTGTTTGAGGTATGGTTCTCGCGAGCATTTTATCATAGACTGTCCATAGAAAGTTAAAGAAGAAAAATTTCAGAGTGCTAGATAGAGTACTACCGCCAACAGAGGTAGACCACCGAGAAATACTGGAAGTGGAGCTAGCAGTAAAACTGAGATGAAAGATTCAGTGGCGAGATTCGAAGCTAGAGCGCCTACTAGAGCTTATACCATACGTGCCCGAGAGGATGCATCATCTCCTGATGTGATTACTGGTACATTTTTTCTCTATGATACTATTGTTATTGCATTGATTGATCCTGGGTCTACTCATTCCTATATTTGTGTGAGTTTAGCATCTAATAAGAAGTTTTCTGTTGAGTTTACTGAGTTTGCGATTAAAGTGTCGAACCCCTTAGGCCAATATATGCTAGTTGATAAGGTTTGCAAGAATTGCCCATTAATGATTCAAGGTCACTGTTTTCCGGCTAATCTGATGTTGTTACCATTTGATGAGTTTGACGTTATCTTGGGGATGGACTGGTTGACATTGTATGATGCCAAGGTAAATTGCAAACAGAAAACACTAGATTTGAAATGTGAAAATGGTGAAATTCTATGGGTTGAAACAGATGAATCAAATAAATTGCCTACGGTGATTTCGCACATGTCTGCACAGAAATATATAAGGAAAGGGTGTGAAGCTTATCTTGCCTATGTAATGAATACTGAGATGTCTGAATTGAAGCTTGAATCAGTGTCGATAGTCTATGAATTTCCAGATGTATTTCCAGAGGAATTGCCTGGGTTGCCTCCGAACAAAGAGATAGAGTTTGCCATTGATTTGTTGCCGGGGACTGCACCGATCTCGATTGCTCCATATAGAATGGCTCCAACTGAATTAATAGAATTGAAGGCTCAGTTGCAAGAGTTAATAGACAAGGGATTTGTGAGACCGAGTTTCTCTCCCTGGGGTGCTCCTGTATTATTCGTAAAGAAGAAAGATGGCTCACTGAGGTTTTGTATTGATTACTGTAAACTCAATAAGGTGACTATAAAGAACAAGAACCCGTTACCGAGGATTGACAATTTATTCGACCAGTTGAAGGGGGAAACAGTGTTTTCAAAGATCGATTTGAGATCCGGTTACTACCAGTTGAGAGTTAAGGAGTCAGATGTGCCAAAAACTGCCTTTAGGACAAGGTATGGACATTATGGGTTCTTTGTGATGCCTTTCGGCTTAACTAATGCTCCAGCTATATTCATGGACTTGATGAATCGAATCTTTCGACCATATTTGGATAAATTTGTGGTAGTGTTCATAGATGACATTCTAATTTATTCTCGGTATGAGTCTGAGCACGCCGAACACTTGAGAACCATATTGCAGATCTTGAGAGAAAAGAAATTTTTTGCTAAGTTTAGCAAAAGTGAGTTCTTGCTTTTTGAAGTCAGATTTTTGGGACATATAGTCTCAGGTGATGGTATTCGGGTGGATCCGAGCAAAATTTATGCAATCGTTGATTGGAAACCGCCAAAGAATGTATCCAAGGTTAGAAGCTTTTTAGGCTTGGCCGGGTATTATAGACGTTTTGTCGAGGGATTTTCGATGATTGCCTCTCCTATGACTAAGTTGCTGCAAAAGAATGTTAAGTTTGAATGGACTGATAAATGTCAGCAGAGTTTTGAAAAGCTGAAAGCACGATTGACTGAAGCACTGATTTTAGTACAGTCCGAGCCAGGGAAGGAGTTCGTAATTTATAGTGATGCATCATTGACAGGCCTTGGATGTGTGCTGATGCAAGAGGGTAAAGTGGTAGCTTCTGCCTTGAGACAGATAAAACCGCATGAGAAGAACTATCCTACGCATGATTTGGAATTGGCAGATATTGTCTTTGCCTTGAAGATCTGGCGTCATTATTTGTATGGTGAAAAATGCCGAACTTTTACTGATCACAAAAGTTTAAAGTATTTGATGAATCAAAAGGATTTGAATCTAGGACAGCGGAGATGGCTTGAATTATTGAAAGATTACAAGCTAGTGATTTATTATTATCCGGGGAATGTGAATACAGTTGCCGACGCCTTGAGCAGGAAATCTCTTTTTACTTTGAGAGCCATGAATACGAGGTTAGCATTGTCTAATGATGGGTCAATCTTGGCAGAGATGAGGGCTAAACCGTTATTTCTCCAGCTATTTTGTGATGCTCAAAAGAACGATAGTGAGTTGCGGACCAACAAAACTCAGTGCGAATCGGGTTACGACTTAGATTTTCGAGTTGGACCAAATGATTGTTTGATGTTTCGAGACAGGATATGTGTACCGAAAAATGATGAATTGATTCAGAAACTATTACATGAGGCGCACAGTGGTTGTTTGTCAGTTCACCCTGGTAGCACAAAAATGTATAATGATTTAAAGAAGTTATATTAGTGGCCAGGCATGAAAAGGAATATTTCTGAATTTGTAACCAAGTGTTTGATCTGTCAACAAGTAAAAGCTGAGCATCAAGTGCCTTTAGGCTTACTCCAATCGGTGATGGTACCTGAGTGGATATGGGATAGGATTACCATGGATTTTGTAACCGGTTTGCCTTTAAATCCTAAAAAGAAGAATGCTGTATGGGTAGTGGTTGATAGGTTAACAAAGTCGGTCACTTTATACCAGTACGTACCGATTACTCACTTGATAAATTAGTTGAATTATATATTGCTAAAATTGTGAGATTGCACAGGGTACCTATGTCTATAATATCAGATAGAGATCCGAGGTTTACCTCGATATTTTGGAAAAAGTTACAAGAAGCTTTGGGTACAAAATTGAATTTTAGTACCGCGTTTCATGCACAAACAGATGGTCAGTCTGAAAGAGTAATCCAGGTACTCAAAGATATGCTTAGATGCTGTGTTTTAGAATTTGAAGGCAGTTGGGACAAATATCTACCTTTGGTTGAATTTTCCTACAATAACAGTTTTCAGTCGAGTATACAAATGGCACCATACGAAGCCTTGTATGGTCGTAAGTGTCGGACTCCTTTATATTGGACCGAACTTAGTGAGAAACAAATTCACGGAGTTGATTTAATTAAAGAAACCGAAGAGAAAGTAAAAGTAATTCGTGATTGCTTGAAAGCTGCTTCAGATTGACAAAAGTCATATGCAGATTTAAAAAGAAAAGAGATTGAATTTCAGGTGGGTGATAAAGTGTTCTTGAAGGCGTCACCATGGAAGAAGATTCTGAGATTTAGCCGAAAAGCCAAGTTAAGTCCGCGTTTTATTGGGACGTACGAGAATATTGAAAGGATTGGACCAGTGGCATATCGGTTGGCCTTACCAGCAGAGTTAGAAAGAATTCATAACGTGTTTCATGTATCAATGTTGTGACGTTATCGTTCTGATCCTTCACATGTGATTTCTCCAATAGAAATTGAGATTCGATCGGACTTGACCTATGATGTGGAACTAATTAAGATTTTGGCTCGAGAAGTAAAACAGTTGAGGAAGAAAAGTACAGCTTTAGTGAAAGTGTTATGGCAAAGACATGGGGTAGAAGAAGCTACGTGGGAACCGAAGGAAGCCATGAGAAAATAGTACCCAAACCTCTTTACCGGTAAGATTTTCAGGGATGAAAATCCCTAAAGGGGGGAGAGTTGTAACAGCCCAATTTAGGGCCAAAACAGAACAGTGGTTTCGAAACCACGAATCCGAGGTTGAAAATTTTATGACTAGGTGTTTAATTTGATGTTTAGGACTAAATTGAAATAGGTGAAAATTGTGTGTTCTAGTTCATAAGGTACTTGATTGAAACGGGGGTTTTAAGTAGAGGTCCTTAAATGGAAATTAGACCATTATACTTTATATAGACAAAAATGGGCATGAATAGGACAAAATTTTAAAGAAAGGCCTTAAGAGTATTTTTGTCATTTGGTAATTAAAAGAAATAAAATGGGAAAATTAAGCCAAAGTTTTGTCCATCCATCTTCTTCCTTGGCCGAAACTTGTATGTTCACCATAGCTAGGGTTTTTTCCAAGCTTTCAAGTTCAATAGTAAGTGCATTCAAGCCCCGTTTTTAATGTTCTTTACATTTTTGAAATCCTCATAGCTCGGTTTACCTATTTCTACCATTATTTTCAGTTAGGGTTTATGTTTAAAAATCTACCCATGAATAATATACATGTATTTTGATGTTTTATGGTAGAAAATGAATGTTTAAAGTTAGGAGAACGATCTTTTTTAAGCAATTTTTAGCGAAAACGAGCAAAACGGCATAATTGGTAAAAATACCTATTGTTCATAACTATGTGTTAGAGTGAGAATTTGATGTTGCCATAGAAGGGAAAAATGATCAGCATGTCATAAAACATAAGAATAAGGGCTGAAATTAAATTTCCGAGCCTAGGGGTAAAATCATAATTTTGTAAAAGTTAGAGGGCAAAAACGTAATTTTTCCATAATGTGATTTTTTGATTGAAATAGATAGTATGAGTGTTAAATGAGCTAAATGTGTTGTTATAGATCAAGAAAGGCGTGGAATCGACCTCGAACGGGGGAAGGAAAAGATTTTGGACTAAATTGCAATATTTCCATATTTTGCACCGAGGTAAGTTTGTATGTAAATAATGCATTATCTTTATTTGCATTTTATATTTCAGCATATTATATATATTTTAGCTGATTTTGAATCATAATTGACTATTGGAAGAATGGAAATAAGTAATTGAGAGAAAAATCCCGGTTGAACCTTCGGAAAGATTAGATAATACAGATGGTACGTAGCTAGGTCACATGTATGGTATGGTGCTGAGTGCACATCATGTGTACAAGAGAGTTACGAGATACTATGGGCTAGCTAGGTCACATGTGTGATACGGGATGTATACCATGTAGACAAGAGAGCTACGAGAGAGGATAAATGTAGCTAGGTCGCATGTGTGGTTCCAAGTGAAGGACACCATGTAGACAAGAGAGCTACGATATAAACTGGCTAGGTCACATGGGTAGTACTAAGTGTTCACCATGTGTACAAAAGAGCCGAACTATGTGATATATGATGGGTGAAGCTATATGCTGAAACCACCAAGTATCGAGGATTGATCCGAAGTGTTCAACGGGATGATTTTATGGTGACATTGTAATCATGGACCTATACTTTGATGTATGAAATGTGGTGAAAATGAATTGTGATATGCATGTTAAAATGAGGTTAATACAAAGAAAGTGTGAAAGAGTGAATTAGCAATAATACTGTTTTTGACAGTCGTAGTGATGTGAATTTGAAAAATCACAAAAAATAGTAAGAATTTAAGTAGAGTCTGAATAAGATATGAAATTAAATCTTAATGAGTCTATTTCCATGTAAAAGAAACAGAGCAAGTAAAGAGATTCTATAATTTGAGATATTTATATTTTTGTGAGACTTGTTCAGAATGACTACGTGACCCCCTGTTCTGACTTTGAAAAATCATTAAAAATTGTACAAAACTAATTAAGAAATATAGTTTATATTCCTAGATTCCTTATTGAGTCTAGTTTTAAATGAAACAAATTTCATGGCTATTTGACTTTTGTATAGGGATAAAACCAACTCGTAGTGAACAGAAGTCAGATCAGTCCAACTGTATAACAAGGGAAACTTTAACTAATAAACTGTACTAATTGGCTGAACCAAAAATTCTAGAAAAATTTTAGTAAGAATTAATTTGAGTCTAGTTTTAGGAAAATTTTACGAATTTGAATTTTGAGTTTTGTAACTTGAGTTATAATTTATTCAGTGAACATGACGCAAGAGGGACAGCTTGATCAAATTGGAGTAAATAGTGAAATTAAAAATAGATATGGTTGAGTTATTTTGTGAACATATTAGATTCCTTATTCATTATTTATATACTTACTTACTAAGCTATAAGCTTACTTTCTTTTCCCTCTTTTGTTTTATAGTGTCATCCAACTAGCACAGGAGTTAGAGATCGTTGAAGATCTGTCCGCACTATCAATACTTTTGGTATTTGATCTAAACATTTTGAATTATGGCATGTATAGTAGGCTTAGTTATTTTGTTACGTGTCATAATTGCCTAGGTATAAAATATTAGTTACAATATTTGACAGATTATTTTGTACAAAGCCACTGAAATTGACTAATATTGTTAAAGGCATATGTTATAATGATTCATGATCTAATTGGATGCCATATTCTTGTCTCGGTTTTATTTAAAGGTATGTATTATGATATGGTAATACTTCGTACCCTATTCTGGCGTCGGGTACGGGTAAGGGGTGTTACACTCTTCGTAGGAAAGGGATAGTACTCTTGCTTCTAATTCTGGCTAGAGTTGTGTTGAACTGGGTTTCTAAGTGGTGGTTGTGTAGTGAGCAGTAGGGGGAGAAGGTTAAGGGATTGTTGTTAGGGGAGTTATCATAATATTTTTTCTGATTGTTTTCCTTTTGGAAAAATTTCGGCACTTTCTTCCCCTCTCTCCCTTTTTCTAACGCAAACCTCCCCTTTCTTCCTCTTTTTTTTTTTGTTTTCAATTGCTGCCCCACCCTATTCTGTTCATTCATTTGCGCCTTCTCAGAGTTTCGTTCTTCTGTTTCTGTCAACTGTTGGTGAGGTTGTTTTTAAACGAGTTTTAGTTCTATTTTCTAAGTGACCGATGGAAAGTATTTTGAGTTTAACAGCGAGGAACCGAGCTGAGCGGGACTGTCTTTTTGAGGAATTCTTGTCATAATCTCCCGAGTTGGAAGTGTAAGTGTTGAGACCTTAATGTGAATTACTCTCAAAATCTGTTAGCCAATAGCTAAATTGATGTTGTGTATTAATTTTAGGTTCGAGAGTACTCGGAGTTCAGTTTAGCTTCAAAGGAGACCAGGTGTGTACTCGAGAACGCAGAAAATGGGATTTGGCAAAAAGCTGAAAAAGCTTACTATCAATGCCACACAAGCGTATGGTCGCCCATGTAGTAGGCTGTATGATAGGACACAGGTGTGTGATCGACGAGCCAGGCCATGCGCACATGACACAGCCATGTGATGGCTAGGTAGGCTGTGTGCGAGACACGGGCTACACTAATTTGGGCCGTGTGGGCCATACGGGTGAAACCACACGGGCATATGGGGTTTTAGGCCAGGCCATGTGATCCATATGGCCAAGGCAAATTTGGGCCATGTAGGCCCACACGGGCCGGCCACATGGGCATGTGAGCCCATCTTTCTAAAATACTTTGTAAGGTTCGCCCTAGTTGACTATGGACCTACTGTAAGGTCGGTAAGCTTTACTTAGAACCCTAATTATGTGATTTGATTGTATGGTGTCTGATTGAGTATGATATCTGTACTGAACTGAATGAATGTTTGGTTATTAACATATTTGCATGTCATTTATGGTATGTTGCATTGCATCACGGTGGATTGATGATATTTGGAGGAAGTACCTGAAAGGCTTTTAAGCCTGCTATTTAGCAGCTCAACTGCAATACTTTGATTATGTGTTGCATTTCGGTACAGCATGGTATGTAGGGATGGGTCGATTGATTTAATCCCCACATGGTGTGTAGGGCTGGACGGAGATGGTGTGTACATATCGGAACAAAATGAGCCGATTTAGTCAATCTATCCACAATAACCAAGATTGCATCTTTCTTGCTCCGTGTCAACGGTAAACCAGATACGAAATCCACAGTAACTCTGTCCCATTTCCACTCAGGTATCATAATCGGTTAAAGCATTCAAGAAGGTACCTGATGCTCGGCTTTTACTTGTTGACAAATTAAACATTTTGAAACAAAGTCAGAAATGTCTCGTTTCATACCATTCCACTAATAAAGTTGTTTTAGATCATTATACATCTTTGTGCTACAGATAACCAGCTGCTGTGAGCTTCATTCATAATCATCTGAATCAACTCTGTATTTCTTGGGACACATATCCGGTTTCTAAATCTCAAACAACCATCAGCATCAACTCTGAATTCTGAAGCAGCATCTGTATCACACTGAGCTCGTTTTGCTAATAATTCATTATCAACCTTCTAGGCATCACAAATTTGTTGAACAAATAATGGTCTTGCCTTTAATTCAGCTATTATCAAACCATCATTAGACATAACCATATGCACATTCATCGCACGCAAAGCAAACAGTGATTTTCGGCTTAAAGCATCAGCAACAGTATTAGCTTTTCCCGGGTGATAGTCAATCACAAGCTCGTAGTCTTTTAACAATTCTAACCATCGGCTTTGTCTCAAATTTAGATCTTTCTGAGTCATCAAGTATTTCAAGCTTTTGTGATCTGAATAAACATGACATTTCTCACTGAACAGATAGTGACACCAAATTTTCAATGCAAACACGATAGCTGCAAATTCCAAATCGTATGTCGGATAGTTTCTTTCATGCGGCTTCAACTGTCTCGAGGCGTAAGCTATAACTTTGCCTTCCTGCATTAAAACACAACCCAAACCATTTAAAGATGCATCACTATAGATAACAAATTATTTACCCGATTCTGGTTGAACTAGTACTGGAGCTTCGGTTAAAAGGGCTTTCAATTGATCAAAGCTTTTCTGACACTTTTCTAACCACTAGAACTTAACATCTTTCTACAATAACTTCGTCATCGGGGCTGCAATCATAGAGAAACCTTTCACGAACCGTCTATAATAACCAGCAAGTCCCAGAAAGCTTCAGACTTCAGAAACATTCTTCGGAGGTTTCCAATCAAGTATACCTGAAATTTTACTCGGATCAACCCGAATACCCGATGTTGATACAACATGGCCCAAAAACCTGACTTCGCTTAACCAGAACTCACATTTACTGAACTTCGCATACGATTGTTTATCTCGCAAAGTCTGTAACACAAGTCTCAAATGTTCGGCATGCTCAACTTTATCACGAGAGTAAATTAAAGTATCATCTATAAACACAACTACAAACCGATCCAGATACTGTCTGAAGATCCGATTCATCAAATCCATGAAAACAGCAGGTGCATTAGTAAGTCCGAATGGCATAACTAAAAACTCATAATGTCCATACCTCATTCGAAAAGCAGTCTTTGGTACATTTGAATCTTTAACTCGCAACTGATAGTAGCCTGATCTCAAATCTATATTCGAAAACACTGTAGCCCCTTTTAGTTGATCAAACAGATCATCAATCCATGGCAACGGATACTTATTCTTTATAGTCACCTTATTGAGCTGTCTATAATCAATGCACATTCTTATAGTTCCATCTTTCTTTTTCACAAACAGTACTGGTGCACCCCAAGGAGAGAAACTCGGTCATGCAAAACCTGTATCAGTCAACTCTTGCAACTGAGCTTTCAATTCTTTTAATTCTATAGGTGTCATTCTATTCGGAGCTATGGATATCAGAGTCATCCCAAGCACTAACTCAATATCAAAATCTACCTCCCAAATAGGTGGCAAACCCAGTAATTCTTCAGGAAACACATCTAGATACTTGCACACAATAGGTACCGATTCAATGTTTCTTTCGGCCACTTTACTATCAAACACATATGTAAAGTAAGCTTCACAGCCCTTTCTTACATATTTCTGAGCTAACATCGAAGAAATCACTACTGGTAACCCTTTCAAATCACTAGATTCAATTCGAACAATCTCATCATTCTGGCTCCGTAAATCAATAGTCTTTCTCTTGTAGTTTACAACAGCATCATGCAAAGTTAACCAGTCCATACCCAAAATTATGTCGAACTCATCAAACGGAAACAACATCAATTCAGCCAGAAAGCACGAATCTCAAACCATCAAGGGGTAATTCTTACATACTTTGTCAACCATAACACACCGGCCCAAGGGGTTTGACACTCTAATCACAAACTCAGTAGACTCAACAGGTAGAGTCTTGCTGAATTAAAGTCTCACAGACATAAGAATGAGTAGAAACAGGATCAATCAATGCAATTACATTAGTATCATAAAGAGTGAATGTACCAGTAATAACATCTGGGGATGAAGCCTCCTCTCGCGTGCGAATAGCATAGGCTCTGGCAGGTGCACGAGCCTCAGATCTGACTGTTGTATCTTTAATTCCTCTCTGACAGCCACTCGCATTACCCACATTTCTCGGTGGTCTACCCTGAGCTGCCGTATTACCCGATCTCGTGTTCTGTATTGGATTTTCTTCAGCTAACCCTGGGCAATCTCGAATATAATGATCTATTGATCCACATTTAAAACAGGCCCGATCATGCAATCTGCAACTGTCGGGATGTTGTTTGCCACAGTATTTACACTCAGGTTGATTTCATCTGACATTCCCCACACTAGCTACTGAGGTAGCTCTCGAGCTCGCAGGTGGTCTATTTTGATCCTGTCTGGAGTAACCCGAAGTGGATTTAGAATGACTGAAATCATCTCAGAACTTCTTTGGTGCCGACTGGATTGAATTACTGAATGATCTCTTACACGAGTCTCTAGCTTCAAAATTAGTTTTTCTTTTCTCTTTCCCGAGCTCTTCAGCTTTGCAGGCTCGCTTATCTCAAGTATGTCAACTAACAGTTTAATATCTTCATTCAGCCCATCTTCAAATCTTTTACACATTATAGCTTCGGTTGAAACACACTCTCGGGCATACCGACTAAGTCTCACAAATTTTTGTTCAAACTCTGTCACGGTCATCCGACCCTGTTTCAACTCCAGAAATTCCTTTCGCTTCTAATCAATAAATCTTTGACTGATATACTTTATACGGAACTCAGTCTGGAAGAATTCCCAGGTCACTCGCTCTCTCGGAACCACTAATGCTAAGGTATTCCACTAGTGATATGCTGTGTCTCGATGCAAAGATATGGCACACTTCAAACATTCATCTAGGGTACAGGGCAGCTCATCAAACACACGGATAGTACTATCAAGCTATAACTCAGCTCGCTCAGCATCGTCATCATTAGTAGCTTTAAACTCTTCAGCCCCATGTTTTATGATTTTATCAATAGGTGGCTTATACAATTTCAACGGATCACTTACTTGAGGTACAGCAGGCATCAAAAATGGATTAATTGGGGGTGGAGGTTGTTGTAGTCATTCATCATTCGGTAAAAGGCTTGTCTAGCCTCTCCTTCTTGGTTACTCGAAATTGGTCGAGAATCAACCAGCGTTGTCCCTCGCGTGGGAGCAGGTGCTACACTCTCGACATCATCAGCTACAGCTCTGTCGGGATCCATTTACTATATGAAAACACATTTCAAATGTCAAAAGTCATCACACTATCGCAGTATATAATTATGGCATGTATAGCTAGACTCACACACACTATGTTTGTCCTAGAACTAACTAAATCGTAGCTCTTATACCAATTAAATGTAACACTTCTAACCCGTATCTGTCACCAGATTAGGGATACAAGGCATTACCGATTATATCACAGTTCATACTAACACACATTACACCTTACAATTCAAAATTTACTTTTAAGCTTTAGTTCAACAAATCATGTACTAACATCATGTATGCATACTATAAGTTTTAATCTCAATGAGTCACCATTATCAACCCACACGATTTCTTTTTTTCAAAGTCAAAACACTTACCAAAGCCAAATTGCTACTACACATACTAAATATTTCATAAACAACTATAGGGCAATAATTTATTTGCTAAATACCGAACCTCAATTGATTATGCCATATATATATATATATATCCATTTGTTTTACTAATAAAAAATTCACTATTCATATGGTCTTTTATTTCATTGTATCACTCGAATGTATGACCATTCTATGCTCAAGATTTCATTCTTCTTCATTTTCACCTTGCCAATTCATATGCATACATTTAAATAAGTAAATGAAATAACATACACATATATCACCCTTAATATAATCGTATATATATTTAACTAACAAGCTTAACCGAATATATAAGCATGTAATTTTTATTACCAACCCAACCTTCAATTTATAAATTTAAGTTCCAACATGTCAAACTTACCATGTTCGAAATAACCATATACCCTTTATTGCCAATTCACTAAATACTCCTAAATCAAACATGACAACCAAATTTACATATACAATCATATTATATAATTTAATAAACAAACATATATGTTTCAATACTTTATGCCATAACTGAACTTGTTAATGATGCACATATATAATTTAAGTAGCTTACCTAAAATAATGATTACATTTAACAAAAATACATACCAAACAATCGGCCAAATTTATCCAGGAAGCATATGCAATATTTATCAACTATTAAGCTAAATGAACATTTAACCAAAAGCAAATCAAATCAAATTTAGGCATAACAAGCAAACCATTTTCGAAGCACATGGTACCTAACACAACGTCACACATACAAGGCACATAACTATATAACCAAAGTGAACATAAACCGAACTTAACATAACCGACTTTAACAATAAACCATTTTCGCATAGCTATTATACAAACCAAAATCCAACATTTCCAAAACACATTCCAGCCTATACATGCCATAATTTGAGTTTGATTATTTAAATATCGAAGCTGTAGATAGTGTGAAAGACTTTTCTGACGATCCCCGAACTTGCAACTTGAATTCAAAAATCTATAAAATAAAAACACATATACAAACAGAGTAAGCTTTTATAGCTTAGTAAGTCATAAGCAAATAAACCACTCAGTAATATACTCAACCTATTTTAAGTTAAACCAAATACTTTTAACATTACCAATGCTTAACTTAAACTTACAAAAGAGATAAAATAATACATTTCCAAGCATCATTTTTACCTTGGCCGAATTCTCACCTAAATTAAATAACCAAATATCGTTTAACTTTCAGGCCAAATTATCATAATATAATCAAGCATATATATATATATACCATTTAAATAAGCTCAATAATTATAATATGACATTTTACAGCCATACTTCCAATTTGACCGAATACTCATATAGTCACTAACATATTATTAATCACTTCCAAAGCCAAGAAGACATATTTAAACTTAGTACAATTTCGCTCAAGTGCATAAACTCATGTATTGAAATAATATTTCATATACATATACTAATCATATAAACGAATATATCTCATCGTATATACACATATATAAGGACTGTAATGGGCCAAATCTGCCCGGGGCCCAACAAACCAAAAACCAAAATTAGAAACAAAAAATAATGGAAAGTCCACAATAGTCCAAATATTACAAGCCCAATAGGCCCATCCCCTTAACAGCTTCAGAAACCCTAGCAACCTTTGCTTGCGCCGCAACGACCCCAACAGCCCCAATCTCCACGAACTTCGTACGCTTCTGCACGCCTCCGTACGCCACCCTCGGGCCTCCATGTTGCCTTTCGTACCTGCAAGAGAAGACAAAAAATAGCAGCAAGAGTAGCAGCCAATGGAAAAATTTTTGTATTTTCTCTTCTTTTGATTATTCGGCTATAAAGCCATGGGGAGAATCGATTGTAGGGGTTTTCTTCTTCTTTTTTAGGCAACATAAACACGATATACGCAGATGGAAGCAAAAAAATAATCAAGAAATCGAAAGGTGATTTTCATATTCAGTTCATTTTTCTCCGATTGCTCCCCTCTTTCATTTTGGTTCTTTTTTGGTTTTACAAATCGTGTATTCTGGGCATAAAAAAAAGGAAGGGAGAGGAAGGGATTTACCTAGTCGACAAAACCTGTCTTCTTCATCGCAATCGAAGTAAGGACGGGGTTTCGAAACTGAAGCAGGTGACCCTCGATGATTCTCCATGGCACCCCTGCGCATTGTGAATCGCAGTCCAAATCGAAGCAAAAACCTGCGAGTAAAAAAGGGGTGGAGGGGCTGGTTAGATCGGCCGACTGGAGAGGAGAAAGTTAAAAAGCTTTTTATTTCATTAGTTTTAGGGTTTTTCTTCCCTTATAAGCGAGTAAAATGACACTGCTTGGAGACAGCTCCCATAGCTCTAAAATGGTGTCGTATGAATGATATGGACCCAGTGACCCGACCCAGACGTGGCCAGATTCGCGTGCTTTTGGCCTGCGAGGGAAATTTGCGCTCTATGTCCTTTCTATTCGCGCTATCATTCGATTGTGTCCTCTTGTTTTCTTCCGTTTTTTTTAATTTGTTCCTAAATTTTGGACATGGTTTTAATTTTACCAATGGTTAAACGCTGTGCTTTAGAATTTGGGGATAATCTCTACTTTAGTCCTTAGACATTTATGCTCGTCAAGCTTTAACCCTTAAATTTGCCTTATGGTTTTATTATTTTGTAAATTATCCTGTTTATTTTAATATGATTCTAAATAAGTTTTCTTTTTAGATTCATTTCATGTTATTTACATTTTATTCGAATTTGTTCATTTGCGTTAACCGTATCATCTGTATCACTTACTTATTTGCTATAGTTTTGGTAATCAAATTGTCATGTTGTATGCTATCCTTTTTTTAAAATGTTTTTGTATATACACTGATATATATATATATATTCATACATGGTCTATAGTAAAGTGGTTTTATTTCATACATGACTTTGAATCTATTCATACATTTTTGTTATTATAATACGTTTTGCATGCATGTTTTAAATATTATTAAATTGATTATTATGCATGTATATGTATGTATTGGCATGTATATTTGGTCTATATATATATATATATATCCTTGAATCCATGTTATGTTATGCATATAGTTTTTATATATATATAAGTATATTCTTAAAACTATTATATATATAATTCATAATAAAATTCATTTAATTCTATGTACGTTTTAAGTCATATGCCAATTTATTTTATAAAGTCCTTTTTTTAAATTTTCCTATACATATATCCTTACGTATATAAGTTGTTTTTAGAACATATTTTCTCACATATTGTTTTGATTTAGAATCTCACATCTTAATACTATTTTCATATTTTTATACACTATTAAATTCTTCTTTATTGCGCATATTTCTTTTTATATTTTTAACACCTTGCATATTATTTAACCTTAAAAATCTCCATTCTATAATGCACATTTTAAATGATTATATACCTCTAGTTTTTGTTAAAAATCCATCAATTCATTATATAATATGCATATATATTAAGTATTTATCATTGCTTTAAACCCGTTTTATACCATATTGCTCCTTCTGATTTGCATATTGTTTTGTATACCTTGCATTGATCATTTTATGTCATGTCACGTATGTTATCGTTGCGTATTATTCATTCATTTTGTTATTACACCAAATGACCTTCATCCATGTTTAGAAGTTGATTACATTCGTCTAGATTTTCCATACTTGATTATTAGTTTGATAATTGGCCTTGTATCTTACGTATGTACATTATCCCACATCGTTGTTTTCCACTCAGTTTACGAAATGTGGTTTTACAAAACCCGAGTCGCATTAATACGTTTTAAGTTATTTTTATAATTATTCAACTAAAAATTCTTTAAAACGAAGGCGATATTCGACATTTAGCAATTCGCGGAATCGTGCCCTAACGTGTTGGGTGGCAATTTCTCGTTTGCCCAAAATAATCGTATATCCCTTCAAAATCTCACCCATGTCTTTTAAAAATTCTTTAAAACAAAGGCGAGATTTGGTATTTGGCAATTCGCGGAATCGTCCCCTAACGTGCCGGGTTGTAATTTCGCGTTTTCTTAAAATAATCAAATATCCCTTCAAAATTTCACTCAGGTCTTCTAAAAATCTTTTAAAACGAAGGCAATACTCGGTGTTTGACAATTCGGGAATCATACCCTATCGTGCTGGGTCGTGATTTCTCGTTTGCTCAAAACAATCGAATATTCCTTTTGGTTTTCTCTCATGTCTTTTAAGAAAACCCTTTAAAACAAAGGCGATGTTCGATGTCTGGGAATTCGAGAATCGTGCCTTATCGCGCTGGGTTGCGCTTTTTCAGTTGTCCTAAATAATCGAATATCTTTTTGGAATTTCACACGTATTTTCTAAGGTAAGGCAATGGTTAATGTTTGGAAATTCGAAGAATCGTACCCTACTGTGCTGGGTTTCGATTTTCTGTTGGACTGAATAGTTGAGCATCCTTTTGTGATTTTTGAATTATAAATTTTCGGACGTCGAAACAAGAAGATTTTTGGCAACCAACTCGGGTTATTCAAATGTTATTAACAAGAACCCCATTTCAGAAACATTTTTAATTTTAGACATAAGGACAATATTTAATCGATTTGGTACCAATTTTGGGCGTAGTGAGGGTGCTAATCCTTCCTCATACGTAACCAACTCCCGAGCCCCTTTTTCTCATATTTTTGTAGACCAGAATCGTTATTTTAGTAAACCAAAAATGTTTTATTAAAATAGCCAAATTCCTAGGTGATCCGATCACACCAAAACAAAAAGATCGGTGGCGACTCCATATTTCTGTTTTTCAAAAGTCGATTCCCCCGTATTTTCATTAAATTTAAAACTCTAAAATATTTTGAAAAAGTGGTGGTTTCGACAGCTTGGCGACTCCACTGGGGAGCAAAGAGAGTCTAGCCATAAAATTGATTATTTATTGTCCTTTTGTCAAAGAAATTGAAAATTTGTTTTATCATGATTGCATTTGATGGTGTGATCGTTTTGGTGTGGGTCTTGTAGAATAATGTTGCATTGCATTGCATGACCACTGTGGTCACACCTCTTAAGTGGGAGTAAGAACGTATGCTTTCGTGAGGTTTTCACCTCCGCATGGGCTAGTGGATTACTTCCGGGATACATCCGTACCTATAATTTCGTGAGATTTTCATCTCCACATGGTCATAAGGAAATGTATCCCCCTGAACCGAACTCGATCTATATAAGCCTATAATGGGTGAGGATTGAGGAATCTGCTGGTTTGGGTACCCTCACTCTAGAACCGAGCCACATATAGAGAGACCTAGGAGCTTATCCTAGGTAGAGCCACTTCAAAACCCTAGTGATCACCCGAATAGGTACTTTATTTTGCCATTTATTTCTGTACTAACGTGTTTTGTTTTTATTGGTTCATGACTGCATTGCATTACATCATGATAGAAAGGAGGTGTTGATTCATATTAAATTGCTAAATAGAACAATTTGTCATAAGAAAATGAATTTCTTAATAACACAGATTACAATACGGTTGTCCGAATTTGGTCCAAGTGAACACGACAGAAGAAGGCTAACAATTCGTAGAGGAAAACAAGACTTTACCTAAGGATTCAAGCCGATAAAGATTATCCAAAAACCGTCACGTCTCGACTTTCTTAAAGGAGCTAATCAACATTGCGAGGATAGTAATTCGTGGCCCGGATCAAGCAAAAAGGAGCTAGTAGAGGCATACATTGGAAGCTTGTGAGATTTGATTTTCACAAAGAAAGGGGATCAGTGCCTTCGCCTCGAATACGAAAGCAAGGCCGTATGTGTAATCTGTTTTATGAAAAAGAATTTGTTTTATAGAAAAGTTGTTCTAGGGGAATTGAATTCAAATTTAACATCTTCCTTTCCTTTGCATTCATCCCATGCATTTGCATTGCATTGCATCATGTGCATTGCATTGTATCATTTGCATTAGATTTTCCCAAAACGACCCTAATTAGGTAAAATTATTTCAGAACCGACAAAAGATATGGACCAAAGGTTGGAGAGATTGGAGCAGAGGCAAATACAGATGCAAGAGCAGTTGATCAAAATTCAACAAGATATGCGAGAAATGCTAGAACTCCAAAGAAATATGATGGACCAGTTAACCCATTTACTGGCCGGAGAATTTGAAAAAAGGAGTGGCCCAGTGGTCAATAGTGAGGATGATATTGAAGAGATCATCTATTCCCCAGGCTTTGCCCTGATAAGCGTCCCGACCCAACCAGACATGCAAGGGGTACCCGTTGTTATCGGACACCAACATCAGACGGATATATCGACACTTTTGAGCTTCTCGATGGGTTCAGGTTTTAACCTGGAGGATGATCAAGCCAACCCAGTTGTTCTGGCAGAAACAAAGGAAAGGGGAGAGTGGACTTTAAAGGCCCTAAAGAAGAAGGAAAAGAGAGCAAGTAGCACGAGTAGGTATAACAAGGGTCGTTCAGAGCTGATTATAGCAGGCCGGCCAAGGTTAGTAACTACCAGCCATCAGGCCTCCTCAAGGCAAGAACCCAATCGAAGACCAAACTCAGAAAAACCCCAATACACGCTCATTCCAATCACGTACGGAGAGTTGTACCGCGTTCTGTTCGACACACATGTTGTATCCCCTTTTTACATAAAACCTATACAACCCCCGTACCCAAAATGGTATGACGCAAGTAGCCAATGTGAATACCATGCGGGAATCACGGGGCATTCCATTGAGAACTGTACCGCTTTTAAAAAGCTAATCGAAAGACTTATTAAATTGGGTATTGTGAAATTTGATGGTCCCTCTAGAGCGGGAAATCGGTTATCCAACCTTTCGGTTAAAGAGGCAAATGTTATGAGTTCCACGATGGATTGGGGCATGAGATTCAAGGGCGCATCGAGCTCGGGACTCTAATGCAAGGGCTGGTATTGGGGGAAACTGAACGTTAACGACGTATCAGAAGAGAGGACCCGGGAGTAGACTTTTCCAAGCTTCTGACCTTACGTACTTAGGGTGTTTTAAACAATGGGACTGTGAAGGATCCTTTATTTTTAGAGCTAATCTAGAGTAATATTCAAAACAAGCTTGTTGTTTTAAGCCTAGAAGCAACAAGAATCTTTTTATGAAATAGGCTTATATCCAAAATCTTTATTTCAATGAAATACATGTTTGAGTAAATATTCTTTTATTCTTTCCATTTTATTCTGCACAAACGATTATTCTTAGATTCTTTCATTCATGATCATACCATACAAATAATCATCCTTAGAATCATTTATTGGAATATGCCTTCGTACCTATAACAGGTCTCCAAACATCAATGACGTGAGCGACGCCGTCACTAATTCTGAGTCTCTTTTTGAGCAAGATATGTGTCTAGAGGGATCTAAGGACCTTGAAGATGACAGGGATTGTGACTTATTTCCTGATTTGTTAAGGACGGTAGAACAAGATGAAAAAAACTGATCCTACTTTACGAAAGGTCAATAGACATTGTGAACAAGGAGCAAAGATTGAAACCTGAGTCACCACAGGGACAAAATGAATTGTCTTTGAGTTACTTCAAGAAATTCAAAGATGCTTTCACATGATCATGTCGAGATATATTTGAGATATTAAGATCTGTGGATGATACAAAATGTCTATACAGTGCCAGAAGGACACATGTTAAAGGTTTCATGGTAGCCACGCTAATCATGAGGTTTGGGCATTGTTGATCCACCATGGAAGGGGATTACATTGGTTAAAACCACATTCATTTCTTCACAGATTTTCTCTATATGAGGCAAGGATGTTATCAGGCCATTCTCATCAATTCATCTTGGCAATCATTGATTACTTCACGAAGGGGGTGAGGGTCGCTTCATATGTCAATAATTACAAGATCAATAGTTGTCTAATTTCAAAAAAAAAAAAGAAGCGGTTGCTGACAAGTAATGTCAGAAATGATCACTTTCAAATACAATTGTACAATGTCAAAAGTTTGCAGTTTGTTCAAAGATCAGACACTATATCACAGTGCAGTAAAGGCATCCAAAAAGAAAGACAAAAGTTCAAAGATAGAAAAGAAAAAAGGAAAAGCAAACAATAGAACAAAAGTCATAGTAAAAAATGACTGAGTCTTGTAAATATTGGCATAAAGAAGTTATCATTTACCCTCTATATTTGTCGAACGTCGACCAGAACCTTCGCCAGGGAAACACATTGTTCGTTTGCTTAATGGGATAGAAGCGGTTTCGAAAACAAGATTTCTTTTGGCCAAGTCTTGTCAAAATTGAAGTTGGATCAGGCAGAATAGATCCAATTTCGATGTGATCAGTTGAATTTGAAGAAAGGAGATTGAAAGCCACCTGTCATGGCCCAATGTATTAGAAATGAATGACGTAAGCCTACGCCATAAAGGTTCATCTTAAAGAATTCCACAAGGAAGACTTGGCGTGGAAAAAGATCATTTTTATACAAAAGGACTTCAGAGGAAAGTGAAAGGCCAAGGCGAAAACCCGCAAAGGACGCTTTGAGACCTTCCAAAAAAAACAAAAAAAAACAAAAAAAGAGAAAGAAAGAAAGAAAGAAAGAAAGAAAAGAAAGAAAGAAAAAAGAAGAAGAAGAAAAGGAGAGGCCAAGGCGAAAACCTACAAATGGCGCCTTGAGACCAAAAGGGATTTGAGTTGAAAACCTAAAAAGGGCGGCTCAAATTTGAATCAAAGTGGGGTGTACAGCAGTCTTGCTACGCCTGAATTAACAATGAAGAAGTATGCTACGTCTCGAGGCGTCGACAAAGTCCTCTGGATCCCCTAAATACATATTGAGCTCAAAATGATCCTCAAGAAGCTTGTACAGAGAAGCTCGGGCTGCGATATCTGGGGCACCTAGTTTTCATCTTACTCACACTGAACTTACTATCTCTAATTACTATATTCGTTTCAAAATATGCTCCCAATAAACCTCTTTCTTATTGCATTGCTATCTTTGATTAACTTATTCATGTTGAGTTAATTGCCTTCTTGTTGCATTTGCAATCTTTGATTAACTTATTTGCTTCGAGCTGTGCTCTTACCCAATTTCCTTCTTGTCTATTGTTTTGATCTTTTTCGAGCATGTTGCATTGAAATAAAGATTAATGGACCAATAATACTTTCATAAAAGAAGTTCTGCATATTACTCGAGAGGCTTCTAAATAGTACAAGAACTCAAAGCAGATCGTTGTTGTTGAGAACTCACCAAACCTAAGGGATGGAAATGTTTGAGAAGGAGGAGTCTAAATTATGGCTATCTCTTCGGGTTTTCTATCAAAGGTATCGGTTGAATAAAGAGGCAAGATATTTCATCGGTGATACAATCTTGAAAAATGACGAGCAATGTCAACCCAAGTGTAAAAGGGGGATCGTTCTCAGGAAAAGAAAAATGATATTCCGCATTCACATGAATATCAGACATGCACACAGGGTCATTACACCCGAAGAATGATTTAACAAATCAAATTGATCCTATACCCTGAGTTGCAGTGGGTTGGATAAGCAAAAACTCCATAAAATTTTAGTAGGGCAAGCTTGCCGAACAGATTGAGAGTGTTTCTTTGGGTTTTTTGTCAAGAATACCAACTAAACAAGATGGCCGCATAATACGTCAATGATAATGTCCTGATGAACTAGCAATGATACCTGGGTCTTTTTCATTTCTGCATTCATATATCATTCATAACACATCTAGTTAGAAGCATTTGATTCATTTCGATCATAGGATTCTAATTATTGGACATAAACATCACATCTAGTTAGGAACAATTGATTCATGTTGATCATAGCATCCTAATTATTCGGCATAAGCATGGGCCTATGAGGCTAAAGATTGTAGATCTTGTTTCCCTAAGATTGCAGTGGAGCAGATTAAAGACGGCGAATCTAGGCTTCCTGATGTTGCAGTGAAGCAGATTTAAGCCACCATCCTAGCTCCCTAAGATTGTAGTAGAGTAGGCTGAAGATTGTCGATCTTGTTTCCCTGAGATTGCAGTGGAGCAGATTGAAGACGACGAATCTTGGCTTCCTGAAGTTACAGTGAAGCAGATTTAAGCAAGTCCTAGCTCCCTAAAGTTGTTGTGGAGTAGGTTGGATATTGTAGATCTTGTCTCCCTGAAGTTGCAGCGGGGCAAATCGAAGACGACGAATCTTGGCTTCCTGATGTTGCAGTGAAGCAGATTTAAGCCACCATCCTAGCTCCCTAAAGTTGTAGTGGAGTAGGCTGGATATTGTAGATCTTGTCTCCCTAAAGTTGCAGTGGGGCAAATTAAAGATGACGAATCTTGGCTTCCTGAAGATGCAATGAAGCAGATTTAAGCTAGTCCTAGCTCCCTAAAGTTGTAGTGAAGTAGGCTGGATATTGTAGATCTTGTCTCCCTGAAGTTATAGTGGGGCAAATCGAAGACAACGAATCTTGGCTTCCTGAAGTTGTAGTGAAGCAGATTTAAGCAAGTCCTAGCTCCCTAAAGTTGTAGTGGAGTAGGTTAAAGATTGTAGGCCTTATCTTCTTGAAGCCGCGATAGAACAGATCAAGCTAATTGCAGAAACATAGACTAAAGCCACAAATCTTACCCCTAAAGTTGCAATGGAACACATTGAGGATACTTGAAAAAAAGAAGCACCAAGAGGAGTCGAGAATCAGCAAGTCCCAGCAAATTTGGCCCTTTTAATGTCATTGCTCTATTCTCGTTACACGAAAATGAGCAAAGAGGGGTAGCTGTAATGGGCCAAATCTGCCTGGGGCCCAACAAACCAAAAATCCAAAATTAGAAACAAAAAGTAATGCAAAGTCCACAAGAGTCCAAATATTACAAGCCTAATAGGCCCATCCCATTAACAGCTTTAGAAACCCTAGCAACCTCTGCTTGCGCCGCAACGACCCCAACAGCCCCAATCTCCACGAACTTCGTACGCCTCTGCACGCCTCCGTACGCCACCCTCCCGCCTCCACGTTGCCTTTCGTACATGCAAGAGAAGACAAAAAACAGCGGCAAGAGTAGCAGCCAATGGAAAAATTTCTGTATTTTCTCTTTTTTTGATTATTCGGCTATAAAGCCATGGGGAGAATCGATTGTGGGGGTTTTCTTCTTCTTTTTTAGGCAACATAAACACGATATACGCAGATGGAAACAAAAAAATAATCAAGAAATCGAAAGGTGATTTTCATATTCGGTTCATTTTTCTCCGATTGCTCCCCTCTTTCATTTTGGTTCTTTTTTGGTTTTACAAATCTTGTATTCTGGGCATAAAAAAAAAGGAAAGGAGAGGAAGGGATTTACCTAGTCGACAAAACCCGTCTTCTTCGTCGCAATTGAAGTAAGGACGGGGTTTCGAAACTGAAGCAGGTGACCCTCGATGATTCTCCATGGCACCCCTACGCATTGTGAATCGAAGTCCAAATCGAAGCAAAAACCTGCGAGTAAAAAAGGGGGTGGAGGGGCTGGTTAGATCGGCCGACTGGAGAGGAGAAAGTTAAAAAGCTTTTTATTTCATTAGTTTTAGGGTTTTTCTTCCCTTATAAGCGAGTAAAACGACACCGCTTGGAGCCAGCTCCCATAGCTCTAAAACGGTGTCGTATGAATGATATGGACCTAGTGACCCGACCCAGACGTGGCCAGATCCACGTGCTTTGGGCCTGCGAGGGAAATTTGCACTCTAAGTCCTTTCTATTCGTGCTATCATTCGATTGTGTCCTCTTGTTTTCTTCTGTTTTTTTAATTTGTTCCTAAATTTTGGACATGGTTTTAATTTTACCAATGGTTAAACGCTGTGCTTTAGAATTTGGGGATAATCTCTGCTTTAGTCCTTGGACATTTATGCTCATCAAGCTTTAACCCTTAAATTTGCCTTATGGTTTTATTATTTTGTAAATTATCCTATTTATTTTAATGTGATTCTAAATAAGTTTTCTTTTTAGATTCATTTCATGTTATTTACATTTTATTCGAATTTGTTCATTTGCGTTAACTGTATCATCTGTATCACTTACTTATTTGCTATAGTTTTGGTAATCGAATTGTCATGTTGTATGCTATCCTTTTTTTTAAAATGTTTTTGTATATACACTAATATATATATATATATACTCATACATGGTCTATAGTAAAGTGGTTTTATTTCATACATGACTTTGAATCTATTCATACATTTTTGTTATTATAATACGTTTTGCATGCATGTTTTAAATATTATTAAATTGATTATTATGCATGTATATGTATGTATTGCCATGTATATTTGGTCTATATATATATATATATATATATCCTTGAATCCATGTTATGTTATGCATATAGTTTATATATATATATATATAAGTATATTCTTAAAACTATTATATATATATAATTCATAATAAAATTCATTTAATTCTATGTACGTTTTAAGTCATATACCAATTTATTTTATAAAGTCCTTTTTTTAAATTTTCCTATATATATATATATATCCTTACGTATATAAGTTGTTTTTAGAACATATTTTCTCACATATTGTTTTGATTTAGAATCTCACATCTTAATACTATTTTCATATTTTTATACACTATTAAATTCTTCTTTATTGCGCATATTTCTTTTTATATTTTTAACACCTTGCATATTATTTAACCTTAAAAATCTTCATTCTATAATGCACATTTTAAATGATTATATACCTCTAGTTTTTGTTAAAAATCCATCAATTCATTATATAATATGTATATATGTATTAAGTATTTATCATTGCTTTAAACCCGTTTTATACCATATTGCTCCTTCTGATTCGCATATTGTTTTGTATACCTTGCATTGATCATTTTATGTCATGTCACGTATGTTATCGTTGCGTATTATTCATTCATTTTGTTGTTACACCAAATGACCTTCATCCATGTTTAGAAGTTGATTACATTCGTCTAGATTTGCCATACTTGATTATTAGTTTGATAATTGGCCTTGTATCGTACGTATGTACATTATCCCACATCGTTGTTTTCCACTCAGTTTACGAAATGTGGTTTTACAAAATCTGAGTCGCATTAATACGTTTTAAGTTATTTTTATAATTATTCAACTAAAAATTCTTTAAAACGAAGGCGATATTCGACATTTAGCAATTCACGGAATCGTGCCCTAACGTGCTGGGTGGCAATTTCTCGTTTGCCCAAAATAATCGAATATCCCATCAAAATTTCACTCATGTCTTTTAAAAATTCTTTAAAACAAAGGCGAGATTTGGTATTTGGCAATTCGCGGAATCGTGCCCTAACGTGCCGGGTTGCAATTTCGCGTTTGCTCAAAATAATCAAATATCCCTTCAAAATTTCACTCGGGTCTTCTAAAAATCCTTTAAAATGAAGGCAATACTCGGTGTTTGACAATTCGGGAATCATACCCTATCGTGCTGGGTCGTGATTTCTCGTTTGCTCAAAACAATCGAATATTCCTTTAGGTTTTCTCTCATGTCTTTTAAGAAAACCCTTTAAAACAAAGGCGATTTTCGATGTTTGGCAATTCGAGAATCGTGCCTTATCGTGCTGGGTTGCGCTTTTTCAGTTGTCCTAAATAATCGAATATCTTTTCGAAATTTCACAGTATTTTCTAAGGTAAGGCAATGGTTAATGTTTGGAAATTCGAAGAATCGTACCCTATTGTACTGGGTTTTGGTTTTCTGTTAGACTGAATAGTTGAGCATCCTTTTGTGATTTTCGAATTATAAATTTTCGGACGTCGAAACAAGAAGATTTTTGGCAACCAACTCGGGTTATTCAAATGTTATTAACAAGAACCACATTTCAGAAACATTTTTAATTTTAGACATAAGGACAATATTTAATCGATTTGGTACCAATTTTGGGCGTAGTAAGGGTGCTAATCCTTCCTCATACGTAACCGACTCCCGAGCCCATTTTTCTCATATTTTCGTAGACTAGAATTGTTATTTTAGTAAACCAAAAATGTTTTATTAAAATAGCCAAATTCCTAGGTGATCCGATCACACCAAAACAATCGAATATTCCATTAGGTTTTCTCTCATGTCTTTTAAGAAAACCCTTTAAAACAAAGGCGATGTTCGATGTTTGGCAATTCGAGAATCGTGCCTTATCGTGTTGGGTTGCGCTTTTTCAGTTGTCCTAAATAATCGAATATCTTTTCAGAATTTTACACGTATTTTCTAAGGTAAGGCAATGGTTAATGTTTGGAAATTCGAAGAATCATACCCTACTGTGCTGGGTTTCGGTTTTCTGTTGGACTGAATAGTTGAGCATCCTTTTGTGATTTTCGAATTATAAATTTTCGGACATCGAAACAAGAAGATTTTTGGCAACCAACTCGGGTTATTCAAATGTTATTAACAAGAACCACATTTCAGAAACATTTTTAATTTTAGACATAAGGACAATATTTAATCAGTTTGGTACCAATTTTGGGCGTAGTGAGGGTGCTAATCCTTCCTCATACGTAACCGACTCCCGAGCTCATTTTTCTTATATTTTCGTAGACCAGAATCGTTATTTTAGTAAACCAAAAATGTTTTATTAAAATAGCCAAATTCCTAGGTGATCCGATCACACCAAAACAAAAAGATCTGTGGCGACTCTATATTTCTGTTTTTCAAAAGTCGATTCCCCCGTATTTTCATTAAATTTAAAACTCTAAAATATTTTGAAAAAGCGATGGTTTCGACAAGGACTATTCATAACGTACTTAATACTCATTCACAAAGCCAAATACTCATATTACATGCACACATTTTCTTTATTTGCATTTTACAAGATTTGTATCAAATAGCTAAGGTGTTTACTTACCTTACCTCAAGTAGGTAACAAGTTAATTCAAACCTGGCATAAAGCTCATTTCACATATTCAAACTCAATTTACCTTTTGCCCGATGCACCATTCGGAATTGGATAGGACACTCAGATTGTAACATCCTGAAATAAGGCTTTGTTAGAATAGTGATTTTGGGAACACAAATTTGACATCAAAATATTTATTTTATGATTATTATAAGGTTTATAATATGAGTACATGCATGTGTTAAATTTTCATGAAGAAACTCTTTGAGTAAGGTGTTCAATTGTAAAATAGGGACCAAATTGAATAAATTGCAAAACTTGGGTTCTAGAAGTAATTTGTATGAAATTGCTTTAGATTATAAATTAGAATGTCTTGGAAATCAATTTTCCTAACTTCTAAGTTTTTGGACAAAAATGGGCTTGTATGGATGACATCTAAAAGAAAGGGCTTAAAGGCATTTTGGTCATTTGGCATTTTAATGAAATAAAATGGGAAAAATAAGCCAAAATTAGCTCATTTTTCTTCTTGTTGCTGCCAAAGTTCTAAGGTTCTCCATAGCTAGGCTTTTCAAGCTTTTCAAGCTCAATAATAAGTACTCCCAAGCCCCATTTTTAATGCTCTTTGTATTTTTGAAATCCCGATAGCTTACTCTCTCTATTTCTACCCATATTTCATGCTAGGGTTCATGTTTAGAAATTTACCCATACATGAGTTACTTGTATTTTTATGATTTATGGAGGGATACGAAAGTTGGATGTGTGTTAATCATCTTTTCCAATGTGATTTTCATGAAAAACCCTTATAAGGACCTTTTAAAAAAGGTGTAAAATGTGTGGTAGAAATGAGAAAAAATAGAAAAATGTGGGCTTCCATAGGAGGGAAAAACATTCGGCTAGGCTTGGGTAAGGTAGAAATTGCATGTGTTTGATTATACGAGCCTAGGGACTAAATTGTAAAAATGTGAAAGGTTAGGGGTAAAATGGTCATTTGGATCGGGGGTGAAATTTAGGCTCAAAAAGGTACAATGTGAGTTACTAATAATTTATTCTTATGATTATAGACCCCGAGGAACAAATTTCAGAGGTCGATCGAGGAAAACGAAAAGTTTCGGAATAACCGAAACATAATACCGAGACTAGTACCAAGTAAGTTTGAATAACTTAAGTAAACTCCTAATATACCTAAATGCATGATTCAAGAGTGTATTGTAGTTGCATTTAATGATGGCATGAAAATACATTAAATGTATTCTTTAATAATGACTTGATTATGAATGTCTCGGTTGAGGTTGAAAAGGAAGTTCGATGGATAAACCATGAATTATATGTGATCTGAGATCCTGCATGTGTTGCAGAAAGGATTTAGCCTGGACAGGTAATTCGTGGATCTCAAAGATAGAAAGGATTTAGCCCAGACGAGTGTTCCTTGAATGATCTAGCCTCCCGAAGAATATATGTGCTTTAAGGATTTAGCCCGGACGGGTAATCCGATTAGGGTCTGAAGTTAGCCTAGACTGGCTATTCAGATTCGAACTCATTAAGGGTGTTTGTCACTACAAGGGATTTAGCTTGGACTGGTAATCCCGACATCACCTTATGAGTTTACAATACGGGTGATTTAGCCTGGACTAGCAATTTCGCCGTAAAATGTGAGGTTCGCGGAAGTGCATACTTGAAAGGAATCATTCTTATGAATTGACAGAGAATGGACAATCCATCGAAATTTTCTAGAAACTCAACGGGATTAATACGATGTATGTGAAGGATATGATGAATGGTGAGCTCATCTAAGACAAATTACGTGGTACTTTATTATTATGACTAACTTGTTGATCGAGCGCATGTGATAGGAATACCATTATTATGCTTGTTGATTCTATTGCATAACATGGCCTTATGCTAATTAATCGGTAAGTTTACTTTCCAGTTATTCAGGCTTACTAAGCATGTAAATGCTTACCCCTCTCTTTTCCCTGTCTTACAGAGCTCGAGGACTCATAACCATTGGAAGACGATTGGAGAATCAACACACTGTCAACTAATTCAGCTTTGGTATATAAACACTTATGTTTTTTACAATGGCATGTATAGAACTTTTGAGTATTTGGTTATATGTGTCATTTGATTTGCCAAGATGAAGGCATGTAAAATTATATATATCTTTTTGTATATGGCCATGGAAATTGGCTAATTTTGAAGTAGGCTATGACTTACAAATCTATGCATGTTTATGTTCATATGCAATGGCTTGGTCTTCAATTGGCAATGAGTTATAAAAACGAGCCAATTTTAAATATTTCAAGTAGACATGGAAATCCTTAAATGCAAGATGAGAATTAACTTAGCATCTATGAAACCAATGACACGAGGTTTACATGCAATGAGGTTAATCAAAGCTTTATATAAGTGTATAATTTGGCCTTAACATGCACTAAAGTAACCCATAAGTATGTTTGGTTGATAGAAGATGATCAAAGGCTATAAAATAGCCTAATAAGGTCCACACGGGTAGGCACACGGGCGTGTGTCTATGCCATGTGTGACACACGGCTTGCCCCCATGGGTGTGTGGCATAGCTGTGTGTCCCCTGCACTTGAAATTTTAAGTCAGTATAGCACACGGGTTAAACACACGGGCATGTGTCTTGGCCGTGTGTCCTTAGATATATATTGATGTCATAAATAGAGAGCCACACGGGTTGTAAGCACTAGCGTGTCCCAAGCCATACGGGCGTGTGTGACCACACGGACCCACACGGGCTTGTGACTCACCAAGGCAAGAAAATCATTAAGTTGCTCGGAATCGATTGAATGTTTTCGGCTTTGTCCTGACCTGTTCTGATGTATGTTTCAGGCCTCGAGGGCTTGTATAAGGGACGGTATGCATGTGTATGTGTAAGGTTTTAAATTTTGGGCAAATTTTGGTAAACCGAATTAGTATGTCGTGAAATTTTAAACCCGGTAATGCCTCGAGCCCTGTCTTAGTACCGGATACGGGTGAGGGGTGTTACATTTAGTAGTACCAGAGCTACGGTTTAGTCGATTCTAGGACTACCGTAGAGGGTATTGATGTTCGCTATACATGTCATTATATGAACGTTGATAGTGTGATATCTCCTAACTGTTTAAATTATTTTTGAATATAGTAAATGTCTTCCAATCAAGCACAAGATGAGTCCGAGGGAGCCGAGAGTCATGCTCCAGCTTCCGTACAACGAGCTGTATCAAGTAGTAGTAGAAGGTTTATGTCTGAAGGCTGGGAAGAGGCCCGAGCTGCCTTCTTTAACATGATGGATGAATGGTTTGGGGATTATCTGAGGAATCACCCTAACATACCACGACCTCTCCCACCCCTTAACCAACTTGATGAGGATTTGCCACGAGGTGTGGCACCGGTAAAAATTGGTAAGGTCCCTGTAGTTAAGCTTAGAAAGTATGGGCCGAGGAATTTAGAGCTAAAATTGAGGATGATGCTGAGAGAGCCGAGTTCTGGCTCGAGAATACTAAATGGATATTAGATGAGTTGTCGTGCACACCTAAGGAGTGCTTAAAGTGTGTCGTGTCTCTCTTAAAGGATACTGCGTACCACTGGTGGAAGACTGTATCTTCGGTGGTGCCAAAGGAAAATATCACTTGGGAATTCTTCCAAGCAGAGTTCAGGAAGAAGTATATCAGTCAAAAGTTCTTAGACTCGAAGCGAAAAAAGTTCCTAGAACTCAAACAAGGGAATAAGACTGTGGAAGAATACGAAAGGGAGTTTGTAAAGTTAAGTCAGTATGCAACTGAGTGGGTTCAAACCGAGTCAGAAATGTGTAAACGCTTCGAGGAAGGTTTGAATGAGGAAATCAAGTTGTTTATTGGGATCCTTGAAATACGAGAGTTTGCCGCATTAGCTAATCGAGCCAAGAAGGCCAAGGAACTCAATAATAAAAGAATGCAAGCGAAGAGAGAGGCTCGAGTTTCGAGCAAGAGATCCAGCAGTAGGACACTCTCATTTTCTACAAAGAAATCAATAAGGAAACATTAACGCTCCACTTCATCAGTAGGATATTCGGGTAAAGTGAGAGGCTCCAAACGACGAAATCAGAAGTCCTCTTCCCTAATGGTGACTAGTGTGGAAAGTGTAGATGATCACAAGCTGAAGTGTAAAAGCTGTAACAAATTTCACTTTGGAGAGTGCCGAATGAAGAGCGGTGCATGCTTCAGATGTGGTTCTCTTTACCACTTTCTCAGGGACTTCCCAGAGCGAATCGAAAAAGAAGTGGAAGTGGCCCCAAAGTCGAGTGTTCTCATTCCACGAGGTAGACCTCTGAGATATCCTGAAAGTGCTAGTGGCAATCGAGTTGCGGCCAAAGACGCTGTAAAATCAGAGGCCCGAGCCCCGGTAAGAACGTATGCAATATGTGCTCGAGAAGAAGCCTCTGCTCATAATGTCATCACGGGTACTTTTTCTCTTTTCAATACATGTGTTGTTGCTTTAATTGATCTAGGATCGAAGCATTCATATATTTACATGAGATTAATGTCTAGTATGAACATACCCGTTGAACCTACGAAATTTGTTGTCAGAGTGTCGAACCCACTTGGCAAATCAGTTCTGGTTGATAAAGTCTGTAAGAATTGTCCTTTGACGATTCATGGTCAATGTTTTTCGGCTAACCTTATGTTGTTACCTTTTGATGAGTTTGATGTAATACTCGGTATGGATTGGTTAGCCTGGCATGATGTAATTGTAAATTATGGTAGCAAGTATATTAATTTGATATACCCAAATGGTAAGATTCTACGGGTTGATTCAAGATATTTGGGCACGTTGCCAGCTGTAATCACGGCAATGGTTGCTCAGAGATATATGAGAAAAGGGTACGAAGCCTACCTTGTTTTTGTGTTGAACACGAAGAAAACGGAGTTGAAGATTGAGACTGTGCCAATAGTATGTGAATAACCAGACGTATTCCCGAAAGAATTACCCGGATTACCTCCTGAGAGACAGATAGAGTTTGGTATTGAATTGGTGCCAGGGATAGCTCCCATTTCTATTGCTCCATACAGGATAGTGCTAGCTGAGCTAAAAGAATTAAAAGCATAGTTGCAAGAGTTGACGGATAAAGGTTTTGCTAGGCCAAGCTTTTCACCTTGGGGTGCCCCCGTATTGTTTGTAAAGAAGAAAAATGGTTCAATGAGACTATGTATAGATTACCGACAACTGAACAAGGTAACTATCAAGAATAAGTATCCTTTGCCAAGGATCGATGATCTATTCGACCAGTTAAGAGGAGCCACTATGTTCTCTAAGATAGACTTGAAGTCTGGCTACTATTAGTTACGTGTTAAGAAATCGAACGTGCCAAAGACAGCTTTTAGAACAAGATATGGCCACTATGAATTTCTTGTTATGCCATTTGGATTGACGAATGCACCAGTCGTATTCATGGACCTAATGAATAGGATCTTTCGGCCATACTTGGATAAGTTTGTCATTGTGTTCATTGACAACATCTTGATTTATTCTAAAGATGAGGCAGAACATGCGAAGCACCTGAGAACTGTGTTGTAGACCTTACGGGAAAAATAACTGTATGCTAAATTTAGCAAAAGTGAGTTTTGGCTTCAAGAAGTTGGGTTCTCCGAGTGGATCCAAGTAAGATTTTTGCTATTGTTGAATGGAAATTGCCTAAAAATGTAACCGAGGTTAGAAGCTTTTTGGGCTTAGCCAGTTACTACCGAAGATTTGTGAAAGGATTCTCTATGATAGCGACTCCGATGACGATGTTGCTACAGAAAGACGTTAAGTTTGAGTGGACAGAAAAGTGTCAGTAGAGTTTCGAGAGGTTAAAGACATTGCTGACTGAAGCTCCTATTTTAGCATTGCCTGAACCGAGAAAAGAGTTTGTGGTTTACAGTGATGCATCCTTAAATGGTCTAGGTTGTGTACTCATGCAAGATGGTAAGCTGATAGCCTATGCTTCATGGCAGTTGAAGTCACACGAGAAGAACTATCCGACACATGACTTGGAGCTCGCCATCATTGTTTTTGCCTTGAAAATTTGGAGGCATTATTTGTATGGTGAAACCTGTCATGTATTTACTGATCACAAGAGTTTGAAGTATTTGATGACTCAAAAAGAATTGAACCTGAGGCAACGGAGGTGATTGGAATTAATAAAACATTATGAGTTGATCATTGACTATCACCCGGGAAAGGCGAATATGGTCGCCGACGCGTTGAGTAGAAAATCCTTGTTTACACTGAGAGCCATGGACACTCGATTAGCATTGCTTGATGATGGTTCAGTCGTGGCAGAGCTAGAGGCTAGACCGACATTTCTTCAGGAAACCTATAATGCACAGATTAATGATAATGACCTACAAACCAAAAGAGCTCAATACAAGTTGGGCAATGAATCAAATTTTCGAATTGGTCCTGATGGATGTTTGAGGTTCAGGTATAGGGTTTGTGTACCCAAAGATGATAAACTTATTCAGAAAATCTTTCAAGAAGCACATAACAGCCGTTTGTCTATTCATCCAGGGAGTACCAAGATGTACAACAATTTGAAGAAAATGTACTGGTGGAACAGCATGAAAAGAGACATTTTTGAATTTGTATCGAAATGCTTGATATGTCAGCAAGTTAAAGCTGAACATCAAGTACCTTTTGGTTTGTTACAACCTGTAATGGTCCCCGAATGAAAGTGGGACAAAGTTACTATGGATTTTGTGACAGGATTGCCATTGACTCCGAAAAAGAAAGATGTTATATGGGTTGTGGTGGATAAGTTGACAAAGTCGGCTCATTTAATTCCGGTAAGAACAGAATACTCTCTTGATAGATTGGCCGACTTGTACATATCTGAGATTGTAAGATTACATGGAGTACCGCTATCGATTATTTCAGACAAAGACCCGAGGTTCACTTCGAGATTCTGGAAGAAGTTACAAGAAGCCTTGGGTACAAATTTAAATTTTAGTACAGCTTTTCACCTACAGACCGATGGTCAGTCTAAGCGGATGATTTAGATCCTTGAGGATATGTTGCGGTGTTGCATCCTCGAATTTCAGGGTAGCTGGGAAAAGTACTTGCCATTGGTAGAATTTGCCTACAACAACAGTTTTCAAACGAGTTTGAAAATGGTGCCTTATGAGGCCTTGTATGGCAGAAAGTGTCGAACTCCATTGTACTGGACAGAACTTAAGGAAAGTTAGGTTCACAGTGTTGATCTAATAAAGGAAACTGAAGGAAAGGTTAAAGTGATACGAGACTGTTTAAAACCAGCATCGGATAGGCAAAAGTCATATGCTGATCTGAAAACAAAAGAGATTGAGTTCCAAGTTGGAGATAGAGTATTCTTAAAAGTATCTCCATGGAAAAAGGTGTTAAGATTTGGCCGAAAAGGCAAATTGAGTCCGCGATTTATCGGACCGTATGAGATCACTGAAAGAGTTAGACCATTAGCCTATCGTTTGGCATTGCCACCCGAATTGGAAAAGATTCACGACGTGTTCCATGTATCTATGTTAAGGCGATATCGATCAAATCCCTCTCATGTGATTTCACCATCGGAGATTGAGATTAGACGAGACATGACCTATGGAGAGGAACCGGTCAAGATTTTGGCTTGTGAGGTTAAATAGTTGAGAAATAAAAATGTGGCTTTAGTAAAGGTTTTATGGAATCGACGTGGTGTGGAAGAGGCTACGTGGGAGCCGAAAGAAACCATAAGAAGCCAATATCTGAACCTGTTTACTAGTAAGACTTTCGAGGACGAAAGTCCCTAAGGAGGGAGAAATGTAACATCCCGAAATAGGGCCTTGCTGGAATAGTGGTTTCGGGACCACAAATCTGACATCAAAATATTTATTTTATGATTATTAAGAGGTTTAGAATATGAGAACATGCATGTGTTAAAGTTTCATGAAGAAACTCTTTGAGTAAGGTGTTCAATTGTAAAATAGGGACCAAATTGAATAAATTGCAAAACTTGGGTTCTAGAAGCAATTTGGATGAAATTGCTTTAGATTATAAATTAGAAGGTCTTGGAGAGAAATTTTCCCAATTTCTAAGTTTTTGGACAAAAATGGGCTTGTATGGATGAAATCTAAAAGAAAGGGCTTAAGGGCATTTTGGTCATTTGTCATTTTAATGAAATAAAATGGGAAAAATAAGCCAAAATCAGCTCATTTACCTTCTTGTTGCTGCCGAAATTCTAGGGTTCTCTATAGCTAGGGTTTCCAAGCTTTTCAAGCTCAATAGTAAGCACTCCCAAGCCCCGTTTTTAATGCTCTTTGTATTTTTGAAATCCCGATAGCTTACTCTCTCTATTTCTACCCATATTTCATGCTAGGGTTCATGTCTAGAAATTTACCCATACATGAGTTACCTGTATTTTGATGATTTATGGAGGGATATGAAAGTTGGATGTGTGTTAATCATCTTTTCCAATGTGATTTTCATGAAAAACACTTATAAGGACATTTCTGAAAAAGGTGTAAAGTGTATGGTAAAAATCAAAAATAATAGAAAAATGTGGGCTGCCATAGGAGGGAAAAACATTCAGCTAGGCTTGGGTAAGGTAGAAATTGCATGTTTTTCATTATACGAGCCTAGGGACTAAATCGTAAAAAGTGAAAGGTTAGGGGTAAAATGGTTATTTGGACCGATGGTGAAATTTAGGCTCAAAATGGTACAATGTGAGTTACTAATAACTTATTCTTATGATTATAGACGCCGAGGAACAAATTCTGGAGGTCGATCGAGGAAAACGAAAAGTTTCGGAACAACCGAAACATAATACCGAGACTAGTACTAGGTAAGTTCGAATAACTTAAGTAAACTCCTAATATGCCTAAATGCATGATTCAAGAGTGAATGGTAGTTGCATTTAATGATGGCATGAAAATACATGAAATGTATTCTTTAATAATGACTTTATTATAAATGTCTCGGTTAAGGTTGAAAAGGAAGTTTGATGGATAAACCATGAATTATATGTGATCTGAGATCCTGCATATGTTGCAGAAAGGATTTAGCCTGGACGGGTAATCCGTGGATCTCAAAGATAGAAAGGATCTAGCCTGGACGGGTGTTCCTTGAATGATCTAGCCTCCCGAAGAATATATGTGCTTTAAGGATTTAGCCCGGACGGGTAATCCAATTAGGGTCTGAATTTAGCTTGGACTGGCAATTCAGATCCGAGCTCATTAAGGGTGTTTGTCACTAGAAGGGATTTAGCCTGGACTAGTAATCCCGACATCACCTTATGGGTTTACGATACGGGGGATTTAGCCTGGACTGGCAATCTCACCGTAAAATGTGAGGTTCGCGGGAATGCATACTTGAAAGGAATCATTCTTATGAATTGACGGAGAATGGATAACCCATCGAAATTTCTTAGAAACTCAACAGGATTAATACGATGTATGTGAATGAAATGATGAATGGTGAGCTCATCTAAGACAAATTACATGGTACTTTATTATTATGACTAATTTGTTGATCGAGCGCATGTGATAGGAATATCATTATTATGCTTGTTGATTCTATTGCATAACATGGCCTTATGCTAATTAATCGGTAAGTTTACTTTCTAGTTATTCGGGCTTACTAAGCATGTAAATGCTTAGCCCTTTTTTTTCCCTATCTTATAGAGCTCGAGGACTCGTAATGATTGGAAGACGGTTGGAGAATCAACACACTATCAACTAATTCAGCTTTGGTATATAGACACTTATGTTTTGTTCAATGGCATGTATAGAACTTTTGAGTATTTGGTTATTTGTGTCATTTGATTTGCCAAGATGAAGGCATGTATAATTATACATATCTTTTTGTATATGGCCATAGAAATCGGCTCATTTTGAAATAGACTATGACCTACAAATCTATATATGTTTACGTTCATATGCAATGTCTTGGTCTTCAATTGGCAATGAGTTATAAAAACGAGCCAATTTTAATTATGTCAAGTAGACATGGAAATCCTTAAATGCAAGATGAGAATTAACTTAGCATGTATGAAACCAATGACATGTGGTTTACATGCAATGAGGTTAATCAAAGCTTTATATAAGTGTATAATTTGGCCTTAACATGCGCTAAAGTAACCCATAAGTATGTTTGGTTGATAGAGGGTGATCAAAGGCTAGAAAATAGCCTAATAAGGTCCACACGGGTAGGAACACGAGCATGTGTCTATGCCGTGTGTGACACACAGCTTGCCCCTATGGGTGTGTGGCATGGCCGTGTGTCCCCTGCACTTGAAATTTTAAGTTAGTATAGCACACGGGTACACGGGGCGTGTATCTTGGCCGTATGTCCCTAAATATATATTGATGTCGTAAACAGAGAGCCACAGGGGCTGTAGGCACGGATGTGTCCCAAGCCATACGGGTGTATGTGACCACACGGCCCCACCCACACGGGCGTGTGACTCACCAAGGCAAGAAAATCATTATGTTGCTCAGAATCAATCGAATGTTTTCAGTTTTGTCCCGAACCGTTCCGATGTATGTTTCAGGCCTCGAGGGCTTGTATAAGTGACGATATGCATGTGTGTCTGTAAGGTTTTAAATTTTGGGTGAAATTTGGTAAAATAGATTAGTATGTCATGAAAGTTTAAACCCTGTAATGACTCGAGCCCAGTCCCAATATCGGATACGGGTGAGGGGTGTTACACGGATAATCACTCAAGTCTTACAATGCCAACATCCCAGACGTGGTCTTACATGTAGTCACATATCGATGCCACTGTCCCAGATAGGGTCTTACTCGTAAACACATATCGATGTCATGGTCTTACTCGCACACATATATCGAAATCCTATGTCATGACATATGTATCTTAACTATTCCTAAGGTTCATATAGGGCTTTCGGACGTCGTAAATCAGTCGAAACAAATTCAGAAATGTAGTAACCAACCCTTTTCACATTCGGCCATAACAAATATAAATTCATACATTTCATACATTTCATAACAGCATGTATCTCTAGCATTTAACTACAATTAAACGCGTCTATTTGCTTATAAACTTACTTCGGACGATACAAAAAGAAACAGGGCAACTATTCGACAACTTTCGTTTTCCCCCGATCCAAATCCGATTTCTTTGGTTCTTGATCTAAACATAATCAAACTAATCTCATTCAAACATATTTTCATTCAATTTAGTCCAAAAACACATAAATGGGCAAATTACAATTTTACCCCTAACATTTACACTTTTTACAATTTAGTCCTTTTTACACAAAACACAAAATATACAAAATTTCATCTTACCCGTGTTGAGCCGAATTTTTCCCACTCTCAAAAAAGTCCATATAATCAATTTATTTCACATTTTAGTCCCTCAAATTATTATTTTTGCAATTTAGTCCCAATAACTCCAAATCATCAAAAACTCCAATAGAAAATATGTTAATCTAAAACATATCTTTCATATTTCATCATCAAACAACAAAAATCAAAAGCTCTCAACAATGGCATAACTCAAAATATTCACCAAAATAAAAAATTCAAGCATGGGTTTTGTAGTACTCGAACCAACGATTTCAAAAACGTAGAAATTATCAAAAACTGAGCTAAATACATACCTTGATTGAGCTTAGAAATGGCCGAACCCTAGGTTTCTCTTTTTTTTTCTTTTGTTTTTAGTTTCGGTGTAAGAACAAAGAAAAATAATATGAATATGCTAACTTAATTTTAACTAATATATGTTTATTAACTATTTTACAATTTTACCCTTTTAAATTAAATAACTAAAACACATATTATAAGGGCAAAACCGGCCATTACAAGTTCCAATGGTCTATTTGCAACCTAAAGGCTTCCATTTAAAAAGCCAATAGCATTTCGGCCCTTTATACATTAAACTACCAAATTTTCAATTTACGCGATTAAGTCCTTTTATTTAATCGGATACCTAAACGACAAAATTAAATCACGAAAATTTCATAGATATAAATTCACACAGAATAAACATAGAAAATAATTTTAAAATATTTTTCTGACTCAGATTTGTGGTCTCGAAACCACTGTTCTGATTAGGGTCTAAATCGGGCTGTTATAGTTCATCCATCAAATATGCATACCATATCATACATTCATCGATACCAAGCTATCACAACATGCACATCATCAAGACATTAGATCATTCATGCAAAATCAATTAGGTTTACAACCCAATGATCATATATGAGTCATATCTCATGGCTCTATACAAATGAATCATTATAAGCCAACTCAATTGGCCAAATCATGAAACACATATCATAAAGTACTAAGTCTCTATACATGCCACTCACTTCAAAACACTTAAGGTTTATTAATACCCCAACTTGATAATTTGATAGTGTGATACTGCCTCCAACGATCTCCAACCCCGAGCTAACTTGACAACACTAAATGGAAAGGAGTGGGTAAGCTTTATAGCTTAGTAAGTCCGTACAAAAATAATAATAAGCAATTTATTAACGTGATTTTGCCAAATTCTTACAACATATTCTCATGGTAACACAATCGAAGTTGCACATAATTCCACTATTTGCTCATATTCCAATCAAGTTGTCTACTCGAGTTATAGTCACTAAATTATTAATATCTTGAGATACGGAACTCTAAATTAAGATATGCTAATTTTCTCTAAAACTAGACTCACATATCTTCTAACCATAAAATTTTCAGAATTTTTGGTCTAGCCAATAAGTACAGTTTATTCTTTAAAGTCTCCCTGGTACTGTTGTTTGATAGTTTCAACCCTTCTTCACTAAAAATTAATTATCTCATCGTATAGGATTCAGATGATGTTCCCGTTTGTTTATCTTGAAAATGGATTCATTAAGAACTTAGTCATATCAGTTCTAACCCATAATTATTCTTGTAAAATTTTTAGTGATTTTCCAAAGTTAAGACAGGGGAGCAAGAAATAACTCTGACCCTGTCTTACAAAAATTCAAATATCTCATAATATGAAATTATTTTGCTTACACTGTTTCCTCTATGTGAAACTAGACTCAATAAGCTTTAATTTAATATTTTATTTAGTCTCTAATTCTATTTCCACAACTTTTGGTGGATTTTCAAAATCAGACTACTGTTGCTGTCCAAAACTATTTTAGTGCAATATTATGATATCTATCATAAGTTCATTTTCAACTAATCATGAACTCACCATTTCATGGATTCCATGTCCAATTACAAAATGTAAGTTAGCATGATATTGCAACAAAATTCATAATCATAATTCATACATCTTAGCTCACCGAGGTCTCGACATTTCATAGTCTCAATAAGCATAAGCTTAGTGTTCATACTTGTACCCTTTCAACACTTTTCACATATTACTCCACTTCTTAACCATAATCTTGAATGGTCGGTTGAACCACCCAGAATACTGAAGGATGTTTGAAATCTTCATACACCAAATAAAGTACCAAAGCCATGTCTCAGACATGGTCTTACATGGATCCACATGTCGACGCCATATCCCAGATATGGTCTTATAAGAAGTCTTATATCGGTGTCGATGCCATGTTCCAGACAGGGTCTTACACTAGCACACATATCATCATCGATGCCATGTCCCAGACAGGGTCTTACACTGCCACACATATCAATGCCGATGCCATGTCCCAGACATGGTCTTACACTGTCACACATATCAACGTCGATGCCATGTCCCAGACATGGTCTTACACTGGCACACATATCAACGCTGATGCCATGTCCCAGACATGGTCTTACACAGGATTTCATTAACCATGGTGTCATCATATCTGAATCCTAAGCATTTCTCAAGGTCACCCGGGGCTTCTTCAAATACACATTTCGTCAAAACTTGTCCCTAGGACCGAATCATATATCTCATGATGGTAATTAAGCTAATGATTTCACATAATGTTAATAATCATGATAATCGCTTTTTAACACAAATCACAATTCATCACAATGCCATCACACATCATAGACATATTGTAGATCACTTCTTACGCATAGCATACAATAACCTTTAACTCAACAAGTTCAAATCAACTTACCAATTTAGATTCAGTCACAATCAACGATAACATTATCGTAGGTACTTACTTGTCAAATTCTCGTTGTATACATCCGTATGACAACTCATTCAATTTATGAGACAATAATATAATTTACAATTCAAGTATGACATTGCATTATTATTATCACATGAACTTACCTTGAATCCGAGCACGGCTATTCCATTTTAGTCCATAATCTCGTACCTTCCCAATTTAAGTCTAAATCTCGTGTTTCTTGATTTATAATATCACATTTAGCTTGCTAATTAGCCACATTATTCATTGTGACCCAAAAATCATATTATGAAAAAATTATGTTTTTTCCCCTAAATTTTGTCATTTTGGCGCTTTTGCCTCTAGGCTCGTAAAATGATTTTTATTCAATTTCTTTTCACTTTAAGCCTAACCAAATTATTTTCATAACTATAGCAGCCCAAAATTTCCACTAAATCACACTTTTATGACATTTTTATATTTTTTTACAAAATGGTCCTTTTAGACATTTTCACCGAAAATCACTTAGTAAAAGTTGTTTATTTAACACCCAACATTCATTTTCTACCATTAGAAATCAAAACACATGCACATCACTCATGGGTAAATTTTTTAACGTGAACCCTAGCTCAAAATAATGGTTGAAATAGCTAAATCAAGTTACGGGGACTTCAAAAATGCAAAGAACATTAAAAACGGGGCTGGGATGCACTTACTATGGAGCTTGAAAGCTTGAACCAAACCCTATCCATGGCTTACATGGTAGATTCGGCTAGAACAAGAAGAAGATAGACAATTTGGCTTATTTTGGCTTTTTAATTCTTTTCATTATTAGATGCCCCTAACTTAAAAATATTTTATTTCTCCTATTTCATACTCATTTTTGTCCAAAAAATTAACCAATGGTCTAATTTCCATATAAGAACCTCCAATTTAAAATTTCATAACAATTGGACACCTCTAACATGTAGAACTCAACTTTTTTACTTTTTACGATCTAGTCCTTTTAACTAAATTGAGTGCCCAAACGTCAAAATTTTCGAACGAAATTTTCACAAAATCATCTCGTGAATTTATAGACCATAAAAATATAATAAAAAATTTTCTTACATCAGAATTGTGCTCCCAAAACCACTGTTCCGACTAGGCCCAAAATTGAGTTGTTACATGGTGTGTAGGATTCTGATTACTGTATTTGCATTCTATATCTGATATGGGCCACAGCCCTAATATGTTTCTGAGATTGTATCTGAATGGACTAAAGCCCAAATTGATTCTGTAATGGGCTCAGGCCCAGACTGTAAATGACTATATTCTGATGTATTTTGTATGCATGTTTCTATAGAGATTACACACTAAGTTTGCGAAAACTCACATTTTCTATTTAATCTGTTCAGGTAATCCCCAGAGCTAAAGGTTCGGTCAGAGGACTCGACGATGGCCACATGTATTTTAACCGCCGTTACTTTTATTATTTATGCTTTCTTTTGAATATGGGTATTTTTATGTAATTTGGACTTTATGGACTGTTTGTTTATTAAATTTTGGGGTTTTAATGGCTTTCATGGGTTTACAACCTTAATCACAACAAAACACGATTTTCCTGAAAGTAAAGGATTTCTAAAAACTTTCGTTGTATGATTGGTTTTTAAACGAAACAAGTAAATGAGAAAATGATTTTGAAATTAACAAAAGGTTTAAAAGCTAAACGAAAATGATTAAAACTAGACAAATTCAATTTTAAATTCCATTCCATGTAACACCACCAGATTCGGTCATAACGTCTACGTCGGGTTTAGGGGTGTTACACCATGTCTCAGGCCGTGTGCACCTAAATGTACCTTAAAACTCAAGTTTACCAAATATGCTTACTTGAGACACAAACCTACTATTTACTAACCAATTTACATACTCAAAACACACCTAAACAAGAACAAAACATGCCAAAATCACACATAAATCATTCAATTCAAAAGCTTATCCAATGTACCCTGAATGGTACCACAAGTTTATACACCTATTGGAAACACAAAGAATACACACTTTTTCATTCCCTTTTTAACTCAAATTCATGCAGTTTCGGTAAAATTCTTTTCGAAAAATATATAATTATTATAAAATAATTGTTTTGCACCCAAACTACGAAAATATTGAATTTTAATTAATTTTATATCAAATTTTGATTACTTTTGATTATTTTCGACAGATTTGCAAAAAGGGCGAAAAACAACTCGGCAGACACTACTAGAAGCACAAAACCAAGAAGCAATTTTGAGGCATCAAGGCGAATTAAATTTTTCAGCCTAAGATGGTCCAAATTATTTATTAATTCATAATATAATTAATCCAATTTAATTTTGGTTAAATAATTTATTATTAATTAATTATGAAAAGGGGCCCAATTGAGCTGAACCGAGAAAATCGATCCAGCCGAGCACTGGGCAGCCCAAAACTGTCCCACATGCTGACCCAATCAGCTTGCTTGGCTGATTATTTTTCTTGAAAAATGGACCTTGAAGACTCCTTCAAATTGCATTCAAACCCCTCCACTATTTCTGCCTTTCTAGATTTGCCCCTACCTTAAAATAACATGTTTGAAATCTTCAAACATGCCACATGTGTGGTCGGCCATGGGGGGAGTCTTTGGCTGCTGATTTTGGCTATTTTTAGCAGTCTTCTCAACCTATAAATACCTCCCCTTGGCTTCTCACTTCAAACACATCTCAACCCTTCTCATTTCTTCACTTCTCTCTCATTTTTCTCTCTTCATTACCTTCCATTGTTCTTCATTTTCTTATCCTATTCCCTTGCCGATTTCGCCTCTTGAAAAAGAGTCAATCAACCACCATTTGGAGCAGCATTCAACTGTTCGTAGAAGCCTCGATTCGACAAGAACAAGTGGAGAAGGAGGAGTGGAGCAAACTAGTCAAGCCACGGAGAAAACATCGGATTTGATTCTTGTTCCCTATCCTTTTAATTTTGTTATTGTTATGATGAACATGTCTATGAATATTTGTGATGTTGATTTGTTTAATTTAATTAATATGGCTTAAATTTAATTCGTGTTAAATTGATTGCATTTCATCTACTTAATTTATTAAAATTGTGTTTGTGTTGTCATAGGTCTCGGTAAGATGTTTGATTAAGTAAAACCATGACTAAGTTATTCTTGCATTACAATTGTAAGGTAACTAATGAATTAATTATTTAAACGGATTGAAATTATAATTAATTGACAGGATACTTAATCAGTACATGTTTAATCATCTAAAGTAGCTGAGGGTTAAATTAGAAACGGTATCTAACGATACATTAGCCTTGCATAACTTGCAAGATTATTGTGATTAAACTGTTTCAAAGTAGAAATACATTTCTATGTGCTTATGAGATTGAATTAATTGTTTAAATTGGCATAGAGATATGTACAAAAGATTATTTTAATTTCATAAGTATGTATGTGCAGTAACACATTTGCTTATTAGAATTTGTTTAATTGGTTGATTTGACATAGAGATATAGTCAAGAGATAAATGGATTTTGGTAGGTAAATATGTTCATAAGTTAGGAAATTACCGAGTTGCCGTGAATTTATTCGTAACAACATGAACATGAGTTTAATAATTTTAAGTTAAGAAATACAATTAATCTAACACAATATAACCTATTGGCATGCCAATTGTATCCTATCATACGTTCATTGGTTCACTTTTTTTTTCATTTAACAATATTTAATGCAATTTCTTTCTCGAATCAATCCACTTACGACAATTCAATACTTTCAATTCAACTAATAATTTTCAATTCGCAAACAATTAAATATTTATATTATACTAAAACTTAACCGCACGACCTTACCTGGACTGAATCATAATAGTTGCAGAAATTCAGGGACTATTCTGAAATTTTCCCTTTTCCAAGCAAGTCAACAGGGTCTTTATCTAAAATGTAAAATTTCCTAATTATTAGTTTACATTTTATATTCCAATTTATTCTACAATTTATACCCTTTTATTTTCAAAATTTACAAAACTGCCCCTAACTTTTACAATTTATGCAATTTAATCCCTTAACCTGAAAATCATCAAATTAACCATTTTTTCAAGTTCAAATTTTGTAGTCGAATAGCCTAGGCCTTTAAACAGTCCCAATTATAACTCTAAATCACCATTAAACCTTGAAATTTTGACATTTTAACAATTTAATCCTTGAACCAAAAACTAACAAAAATTACTTCACAAAACAACCAAATATCACAATCAAAGCTTCAAACACATAACTATCATAAAAAAAAACAACCTAGATTCATCAATGGAAACTTTTAAAATTTTTAACAGATTCAAAAATGGAGGTACGGGTTAGCTAGACCTAGTTGACACGATCTCAAAAACATAAAAATTTCAAGAAACGAGTTTAAAACGGACTTACATGCAAGAAATCTTGATGGTTGAACCTTAAAAGTTAAAAATGGCTTTTTTACTCTTCAAATTTTGGTGGTTTTTGCCTTTAGGAAGATGATAGTATTTTTATTTTATTTTATTTTTACTTAAGTTTTATTTTACTAATTACAACTTTACCCTTTAAATTATCATGCTTTTTACTTAATTCAAAGTCCAAAGCTGTCTGTCTACTTTTACAAAGATTTCATTACCATATAAGTCCTCCCTCATTTAATAATTAAAGATGATCTTAATGCAATAATTAACAAGTTTTGTACCTTTTACAATTTAGTTTTTTTTCTTTAATTAGTTATTTAAATGTTAAAATTTCTTAATCAAATTTTAATACGACTCAAATGACTCCATAAATATTCTATAAATAATATTTATGGGCCAGCACGATGGAAATTTGTGGTCCCAAAACCACTACTTCGTCACTACTAAAAAATGGGTTGTTACAACTAAGTAAGTAAATTATGGATAAAACGTCCCTTGTGATGCCTCTAGTAGGGTAGGCATATTGCTAACTAGACTAGTAGATCACGATATGAAAATAAGTGTAAGATCATGTGGTTGAGACCCATGGCAAAATATGTTGTGAAAGCACTCGTGGTGTGGCCCCAAGTAAGATAAAGGTTGGACTAGCAGATCATGACATGAGAATATGTAAGCCCATGTGGTTGAGACCCATGGCAAGATATGATTGTATGAATGTTCATCGTAAAGCCTTCGATAATGTGTAGATCAAACTAGTAGATCACGACATGAAATTTTGTATAAGTCCATGCGGGAGAGACCCATAGCACCTTCTGTGAAAGTCTGTCGGGACAGTAAACACATGAATCTGTAAGTTTCCTTTGAAGCGTGATCTGTTTAGCCCTTATGGCATACACTACTAAGTCTATGTGGTGAATTACGTATCGTATTTGTGGTAAGCTCTAGGTATATTTTGGATGTTCCTTGTTTGATAAGTCTATGATAAGGATATGATCTGTTTGAACATGTTTTGGTTTGGAAAGTTTTATGATGTAATCGAATGAGTTTTAGACGAAATTTCTTAAAAAGAAGTATGGATCTATATGTTTGAAAAGAGTATCCACCGTGGTTATTTGTCAATTTAGGAATGGGCGTAATCTTAGATATCTAAGCGCCTATTGGTCGGATTTCATTTGTATTTTGTAAGGTTGGAAATCTAGGATGTTTGATATCATCCATATATGAAAAGTGCCATGTTTCGAATCTGGAATTATATATATTTGATCTATTTGTTAACTTGGGTGTTATTGTGCTTTGTAACAAGAGTGGTGAAGAATGTTTCTGAATGATTTGGTTTTCTCGATTATTAGTATGAGCTGGTGCTTTGGTATTGATCTAGAACATGTTTTGTTTAGTAAACTGATGGTGTTCAACTCTGCATTGTAATCTACCAAATTTGTAAGTGCCTGTTAATGAATAGTGTCTGTGAACAACTATTTTAGAATAAGTGTTTGTGTAAAGAGATGGTCTATATGAAATGGGATCTGAATTGATATTCTTTCGACAAAATAATTTCATTGTTTTAAGATAAAGAAGGTATTTTTATATCGTTTGGAAAGATCTAAAGTCAGCCAAGCAGTTAAGTGAGAATCAATACGTTAAATATAGTAGTTGGCATATAGGTGCGAGTCTAAGATTATGAACATGTCTTGTAGCACCCCCTAACCCCTAACCCGTTGCCATTGTCGGATTAGGGTTACAAAGTATTACGATATTTAACAAATCAAATAACAGCATAAACCATTCAAATATTCAAAATCAATCATCAATCATAGCATATATACAATTATGAGCCTTATATCGAGTTTATGGAACCTAAAAATCAATCTGAAAATAGTTAAGGTCTAATTAGAAATAAGATAGAAAAATGTAGAAAAAATTAAAAACAGGGGTCACACGGCCGTATGATTAGACCGTTTGACAAAGTCCATGACATGTGGCTCAAGAACATGACCGTGTGGCGAAATCATGCATAGTTTGAAAATAGAGTCTCCAAGCCATGTGCCCGATCGTGTGTAATTTGAAATAGGGTCACACGGTCATGTCCCTAGGATGTGTAACAACCTAAGACCGTGTGGGACAAACCTGCACCAAAATATAATAGACCACATGGTCGTGTACAGTGACTGTGTGTGCCACACTGTCGTGTGGTACACCGTGTCCCAGGCCATGTGCACCTAAAGTCACTTCAAAATCAAGTCATTTCTTCTACCATTACTTGGTTACCAAGCTATATAATTTGCACCTATAAATACTCATCTCAAAACACACCAAATCATGTCAAAACATGTCATATACCATTCAACCTAAGTGCCTAACCAATATGCCTACAAAAGCACATCAATCAACAATGCAAACCTAATCAAATGATCCTACTCAGACTTACCATTATGCCTTCAATGGCACCTAAATAACCAATCCAAACATACACAAGAGCAACCAATACATTCAAGTAAAGCATGTGTAAACATGATTTTTATCAATTCCATACTATGACATAATCTAGGCATATTATGCATCCAACTAAATTCAAACTTCCATCAAACATAATGCCTAACATATAACCATTTAATTCATGAAAACACTTAGAAAATAACCAAAATCACCATCAAGCTACCAACAAAATAACCATTTCCAAAATGATATACATATTTACATAACTTATAAGGCCATCAAGATTCAAAATGCCATCAAACTACAATATCAACATTTCAAACACAAGAATCCCTAGGTACATGCCAAACCAAAACAAGAGTATCACCAACACCTGAGTTCTAAATTGTTGCTAGATGCTAAATCGATGTACGAACCGAATAGTACCTAACTTGCGCATGGAAATAAAATGTACACTGGGTATAACTCAGTGGCATTTGTATAATCCAAACATTAAAACAAAATATAATACTCTTAAAAGCTCAATTTAAAACTAGATGATGCCATGCTATTACCAATTCAAATATGCAAATTTATATAGACATTATTATACCAAATACATTTTACTATTTCTAAATACATGGCAAATTCAATTCACATATTATACATAAATCAACTTCATTTCTTATTCACATAATCAATCACTCTTTTTATTTCCATCTCACATTTCATTTCTCATTTTAATTCCATTTCTCATTCTTTTTACATATCGAAATCATACAACTCATTTTATCATTTATATCCCTATTAACACGACTCAAACTCAAATAGGTACACGGATCCAACCAACACACCAGTTTGGTTCCTAGTGCCTCATCAGATAAATTCGAAGCAAGTAGTTGTGCTCAACGCTAAAAATAAGTTGACACCTAGTGTCTCATTGGTTATACCGAAGTAAATTGGCACCCAGTGCCTCATCTACTCGTAGTCGAAGTATCCATGAACTCTTCCTATCCTATGGCATGCCATCTATATCCAACTCAGCCCGAACAGTTAATAGGGTTTTTATTTCATATTTCAATACCAACCAATGTTTCAAATCACATTTATTCTCAGCATTTATACATTTATTCTAGTTAATAAAAACTATAATTATCCTAACACATATATTCAATTCAAATTTTTATAAATTTACAATTGAGTGTGAAATTAATTGTGCATTGATGGTTTTGTGTGTTATAGACTTATTTAGCATCTTTTTACTAAATATTTGAGCAAATTTTAAGTATATTGTCAACAAATTATATTAATTTAATTCATATTAAGACATTGAGCATGATTTTAGCAAGTTTGTAATTTTATTAATTTTTAGAGTTAATTTTGCATAAAAATTAAATTATATTGCTATATGTTTAATAAAGTGCTTAATATATTGCAGTGGGATCATGGAATTGACTAACATGGGAGCAAATTAAATGTCACACATGAAAAAGTCATATGGACTGCTAGAGCATGATTGGGTTCAAAAATTTTACCTTGACCCAGTTGAAGTTGGTTGCTTAAAAAAATCTAATTGTGTCATAAATTGAGTCACAAAACCATCCATCAAGGGGAAGACAAGCCCATCCATCAAGGAAAAAATCAGCCACTTTCCACATTTCATGGTTGGCCAAGAGAGGGAGCATTCAACGGATCCCTCAAGCTACCTTTAGCAAACTCTCATGGCACTCTTCTACTATAAATACAACCTCTCATTCCCATATCCCTCATTCATCAATCATTCATTCATTCTTCATTTTTCACTTGTTTATTTCATCTCTTTTTCATGTATAAAGCTATTTATTTTCCTCATTCCCCTTAGCTAGCAATTTCTTGAGAAAATTCTCTCTTGGTTGGCCACCTTGAGGAGTAGTTTACGAAGGAGAAAACACAAGGATCGAAGGAAGCCACTACGACTGATTTCCAGAGGACTGACGAAATTATTTAGAGTTTCTTCTTCCTTATCTTTATTTTGTTCTTAGTTATTCAACATGTTCGCAAATTGTTTTAATTCTTTTTCATTAACAATGATAGCTTAATTTTGCTTAGTTAGAATGATTACATTAATTTGACAAAGTACATTTGATTCATATTTATGATGCTTATGCCTCAATCGTTCATGCTTTCGATTAAACTCATGCATGTATTTCATTCATTAAAATGTGATTGAATGCATTAGAATTAGTTGGTCAATCCTAGCCAGATGATGATTAATGGACGTAATAATTGAAAGATGTATACTTAATTTAGATCCTAGCCTGATTAAATTAATGGTTCATAATAACTCGAGAGAGCTTTATTACCTTGTATAAGTTTTAGATTTGTGTGATTAAATGGTTCCAAACCTAATTCGTCCTTGTTACTTCACATAACTCTAAGAAACCTTTAGTTAAATATAATCATGATAGTATGCATGTTTTTCTAAGTAAAAGATTTTGAAAGGACTTATAACTGGTATTGAGTTAATGAAAGATCAAGTTGCCATGGAATATTTTCCGGACATTGTTAAGCATGATGAAAAATGAATTAAGTTAAATGTTGTAATTATTCTAGCTCATTCATGTTATTATTGTTGAAGCTAGTGAATTTGCTGCTAAGACCATCTTATCTCATTCATTCCATTTAGATTATTTCATTTGCATTTAGTTAATAATAATTTTATCCATCACATCAAAATTATTGTGTTGTCTTACCAACTTGTAATATTTAATTTTGCAATTATTTGATTAATGTATATAGTCCCTGTGGAGATAATAACTCTTATACTTGCACAAACCCACACGTTAACCATAATCTAATCACAAACCCAAAAAATAACCTAAAATTAAAATTGTTTTAAATCTAGGAACCACAACCATTGGCAATATTATTTTATAATAATATATATTATAATTAAGCCTATACAATAACATGCACATGATTCATAAACATATATATGGGCAAGGATGCCACCTCTCATCAAAATTTAATCAATCAAGATAAAGTTTAAAAAATTCCAGTAAACTAATTTACACCATAAACATTGCACAACGTGATTTTGATATCAATTGTTGGTAAAGTTGGTTCGAAAAAAATGGAATAGTACATAATAGAATTTTAAAAATTTCTTTCAAAACAAACCAACTATGATGTTTATAGCAATAAACCTATTTACTAGAATTGTACCTAAGTTTTCTATGACGCAGAACGAATTGTTCTCAGCTTTCAACCTATTGATCTTCTTTGTTATCATGGACCTCTATTTACTAGAGTGTGGGCTCTATCAACAAATTGATGAAAACTTTGAAGTAAAACTTTTGGGCTAGAAATTGAAAAGATGAATTCTCGTTAAAAGATAAAATATAATAATATAAATAATTATTCTTTATTTTGACAGAATATCAACTTATGTAGTATATATTTGACTTAGCCCTTAGCCTCCATTTATAGAGAAAGTAATAAGAGTTCAATCAAACAAGTATTAACCAAATAATAATATTTAAATAGAAAATTACAACTCTTATTATAAGTATACCATAGGGGTTGTGACAACCCTATTTTAGGACTAAGGTTTGTCGAGCCTCGTCATGTATCGAGCCAATTATATGTGTTATATGTCCTTTAAACAACTCTTATAATTTATCCATACTCGATAAATATTGTAACACACCAAACCCGATCCCTTAGAAGGATCTAAGTAAGACATGTCACTATAAAGAAATCATTCATCTACAAAATTGATTCTGGCATAAAATTTGTAAAACCATAGTGTTTGAAATAAATTTTTAATAAATGATGGAAAATAAAGTATAAGCCAAATGAAGTATAGAATTTCAGTAAAGTATTTTATTAACCCAAAATAATATAATATTAAATCATTCCATAAACTTCAATGAACTTCATTGAATCATAATTCTTCAACATGAGTCTTAAGTACAATTTCTTTTCAAAATACAATTAGACATCACCTCCCCCCATCGTCATGCATAATACGAATAAATATCTCACAATAACTAATGTCTTCTAGCGTAGTCTTTTAGAAAGTCTTCCTTCAATAGTATGTCTGAGAAGGAAAAAGGAAACGGGGTAAGTTCAAAAGTACTTAGTGAGTTCCAAAAGAAAGCGTATCAATAGATACTAATACTTATGCATGTAGAACTAACAGTACATATATCACTATGAAAATAACCTAGGGTTTATCGATATTTACCAGAGAGTTAAAACAAACGCAGAACTTGGCTGAGTATAGCAAACCCAACTTTAGAAAAATTTCTGGGCTTAAGCTTTTCAAAGAGAGTGCAGAGAAAATCAGGAAAAAGATGAATTCAAAGAAAACGTAAAGTTTATTAGTGAAGACACTGATACACTTAAGCACGGAGATAAGGTTTAGTGGAAGAATCAGATGATTCTCGTGATTAAGTGCGCTTATTATAATTTAAGTATTATCAACTACAGTATCATAGTTCCATTTTAACCAGTTCTCACTGGACTAACTAAATAATCTTTCTAAAATAATAAACAAATCTATTAAACTACGGATTTAACGACTTCGCCAAAACATCTAGGTTGGTGTATACCCAATAGAAGAATCCGCCAAAACACAGAATTTGACAATCGGCGCATACACAAAATCCTACATTTAGTCATAGCTAATACTTTACTTACTCAAAACTACGCTTAGTACAATAAACAATAACCAGATATAGAGACTTTGTTAGGTGGACTGTTACAAATATATTTTCCTATACCCAAAATATTATTTACTTTTTTAATTAATTAAACTAATTAAATTTTTTTTCAACCTAATTCTAAATCTATTAAAGTCATGACGACTTCACCATACTAGAATTTATGAGCAAATTAATTTAATAAACTTGTTTTCATAAAACTATGATGACTTAATTAATTTAATTCCTACTTCAAACTTCAATTATTTAATTTCATATTAAATAATAATTTGAAGACATAAATTAATTCTAGAGTCATGTCTTGTTCACTGCAAGAAAACACATTCACTGCAGATAACAATACATGCAATCTATTTCTTTAGTTTATTGTTTCACATTTTTCTATTTCATCAATCAATGCAAACCATCAGTGTTACATCTAGCTAGCAGAGGGACTAATTGGTCATATATGATGATGCCTCAAATCATTTGTAATTAAGTTTTGACTCTTCCAATGACCTTGTCATATGTTTATTAGCCTCATAGGATATCATTAATCTATTTGGGATAAATTCGTTCTCCCAATATGATCTTATTTTATCTCATGATAACCATTACATCTTTCTTCATGAAAAGTCTATTACTAGTAAAAGTAATTAAATCATTTATCTCAAAAATAAATTACTCATGGCCACGTTACTTTCTATCTATCAAGTAATGCTAATGAGAGGATATTGTTTACTCTTTATTGTGCTATGAATTTTACTGTTGTAAGTGAAGTTATGTCATGCAGAAGTCGTATACCCAATGTACCAGCTTTTGGCTCTATTACCAATTAAACACAAGCTATCAATACATCAAAGTATACGAGTCACACACACATAGTCCGTCAATTACTCAGGATTGAGGTAAAACATACTATGAATGTCATAAGTAAATAAATCCACAAACAAATCTAAAATTTATCTACTTGGGTCCAGTCGGATGAACAATTGGACTAGTTAGTTATATCTATGTCTTTATCTTATGGGAGTCGTCTGCTCCAATATCCAAAACAATGTACCTCCCTTATTTGGACTTAATAGATGACATGTTAGTCTTTTAATGAACTTGTTCAATTTTGATTAGACTAAGGATGTGTTTAGATTATCTACTAATATAAAATATCTTCTCGCACTACGATCCATTCAAGTAATGTCGCTTAGTATTAATTTAAACATTAAATAACCAATGAGATGAAATATTTTCTTTCATTTTGCTTCACATGCAAAAACCATTGAGGAAAAAAATACGAAAAATATTAATAATGATTTAGTTTTATTTAAACCAATGTATTCAAAAAATACAAATTACATAAATGTAAACTAAGGGCACTAAATCCATGCTAGAAGTGCAGTATTTTTTTATTTTATTTTTTTACTAATATAAAGCCTGCTGGGTTACAATAGAACTACTACCTATGGAAAAAATGAACAATGCATAGAAGTGTTGATGTAATACGAGTAAATGCATTAAGGAAGGTACATCTCAAGCATTATTCTAATCCTATACATTGTAATTTGCCAAAATATCGGATGTGGGTTTCACAAGACTGAGTTGATGACCTTGTGGGTTTACTAGGGCCTCCTCTAGCCTCATTTGTATACATTGAAAATATCTACCATAATTTTCTTGAATATCATTACTTTTACTGACTAAAGCAAATTGAAAGAGGGCGTTGTAGTCTTCCATATTTCATGGGGTTTTTTAGAAAGTATTTATGGGAAAAATGGTGTTCCGAGAAGCGTTGAATCTCCAAGTTGGGCTTATCTTACACATTAAAATCAGAAAAGTAAATTATATATATATATATATATATATATATTTATGATGCTACTATATGATATAAAATAATGAAAAAGCCTTCCACCACCAACTTTTATTTCATCTTTTTCCACAACGCCGGTCTACAAACATCCAAGTTGTAGGTAAAGCACAAACAAATTTGATAAGGAATTGTCCATTTTTTATTGATAAGATCGATCTTTTTTTTTTTAATGTATAATGGTTAGATTGTTAATATATGTGAGAAGTGATTTATTTGTACTGATATAAAATTTAAATAATTTTATGTACTTTTATAATTTTTTTATGATTAATGTTTTAAGAATTTAATCAATATATTTTGTGTTCCACTAATGTGATCATGCATGTCAAGTTTGAAGTAAATTAAAATTTTTAATTATTTATTTTATATAAAATATTTTTAATCATTAAATATATATTAATATAGACAATATTTAAATCGATATTATAAAGATACCAAATCGATTCAAAATTTTTATGTGCATGAAAAATACATATATTGAAGATATTTTTTATATTGAATAAATATATTCACAATTTATATAACATAAATATTACGAATTTTAAGAAAAAAATATAAATCTTATAGTTGGATTAAACAAATATTATTATAAAAATTGTACGTGTATTTTACATATTTATTTATTTGTGGTCCACTTGAGTCAGGTGCTAGAGAAATATATGGTATGGTCAATTTAGGTGTTCTCGCGAAAACTGACGTTCGTCTCTTTTCTTGCCTTACGTTAAAATTCACTCAATTTGTCCAAAAATATTAAAGAGTAAATTACATTGAAAGTCCCCGAATAATAATTTTCATTCTAAATTAACCTCTAAGCATTAAAATATTTTAATTATATCCCTAACTTTCAAATTTATATAAATCAAATCTTTCCAAATATTAAACCTTAAAATTAACAACAACAAAAAAAAACAGTTAAAAGTAAAAATAAAATAAAAGACAAACAAAATCGTCGAAGCATTGCCGCATAAAATAAAAAACTAAAGGAAAAAAAAGAGAGAGAGACATAGTTGAACTTGAAGCTTCTACAAAAGCTTGAAATCCCAAATGGTTTCCGACCCACGTTTTATTTTGTGTTGAATTAATTATTTTTGGAATAAATAATTAAATTTTTAAAGGTTATAATAAATTTTAAATTTTTTATTTTCTGTATATTTAGAATTTAATTTTTTATTTCATTTTATTTAAAAATTTCGGTCCAGTTATTAACACTGTTAAAATTCTTTGATTAATTTATTGGTGTGACATTCTAAAATTAGAAAAAGGTACTCACTCAATAATCATGTCACAAAAATAATATTATAATGTACTTGAATTTAACAAATTTTTAAATTTGCGCCGGAATAAAATATTTAGACTAACTAATGGCATTATAAATATGAGTTATGTCCAAAATTAAAGTTTAAAGATCAAATCTCAAAATTGAGCATATATAGGGATCGAAATTGAAATTTTCCCATTTTATATAGTTAAAAGTAGAGGGAGCAGAACTGGAATTTAACCATTTTTGTTAACAATATTGTAAAAGGAAAGGAGGGAGATGTGGTGAGAAATGCCAAATTTCCATTGTGGTGTAGTAGGTTGATTAAAGATAGGTTTTATGGTATGGGATATGTTTTGCATTTTTTCTGATTCTGATGATTAAGTTGAAGATTTCAGTTGTTGTAATAATGGATTTAGAGATATATATAACAGAGTTGAATTATTCCATTACAAAACCTCCAATTGCCTGACATCATTTTTAGCTTCAATCTAATGTTCAAATCATTTTTGACGAAGGTCATTTCATTCATCTCTTTATAAATCCCTCAATAACTTGCAATTTTCACCATTTCTCCCCGCAACAAGCATGGAGCCAGTGAACGCTTGGGGCAACGCCTCCTTGGAATCCATCGATCCCGAAATCCACGACCTCATTGAAAAGGAGAAGCGTCGCCAATGCCGCGGCTTCGAGCTCATAGCTTCCCAAAACTTCACTTCCTCCGCCGTGATCGACGCCCTCGGCAGTGCTCTAACCAACAAATACTCCGAAGGCATGCCCGGGAACCGTTACTACGGCGGAAATCAATTCATTGACGAGACTGAGAACCTGTGCAGATCCCGCGCTTTACAAGCTTTCAATCTCGATCCCGCCAAATGGGGCGTCAACGTTCTGCCGTACTCTGGTTCGCCGGCGAACTTCCCCGTTTACACGGCGGTTCTTAAGCCACATGATCGGATCATGGGATTGGATTTGCCTTCGGGCGGTCACTTGACGCATGGGTACTGTACTGCCGGAGGGAAGAAGATATCGGCGAGTTCGATTTACTTCGAGAGTTTGGCTTATAAAGTGAAATCGAGTAGCGGGTATATTGACTACGAAATGTTGGAAGAGAGAGCGATGGAATTCAGGCCGAAGCTGATCATTTGCGGGGGCGGTGGGTATCCGAGGGAGTGGGATTATGGCAGGTTCAGGGAGGTTGCTGATAAGTGCGGCGCTCTCTTGTTTTGTGACATAGCTCACGTTAGTGGCCTTGTTGCTGCTCAGGTATTATCATTGCACTGCACTCCGGGTTGGGTCTCAAAAAATTTTAATAAATCTAAAAAGGTTAAAATGTGCCTCCAGTCACTATTTTTTGAAGAATTTAATCTTTATACTTGTATATTTAAAAATTTAGTCGTTTTACTTTTTAAATTTCAAAATTCAAGTTTAATTGTTAATATGTTAATTTTTTTGTTAAACTGACTGTTGTAATTAAGGGTGAGTGTTCGATCGAAATGAATAAAAAGTTTTGAATTAATCAAGTTGACAAATCATATTTTATCATCCTAACTCGATTTGAAATTTTCTCAAATCGAGTGAGATAAAATTCGAATTGAATATATTTATTCGATTTAAATTTTAAAAAAATAATTTTAGGTCCTTGTAACCACTGTCACCCACCTTAATCAAATTTGTCCATCGTAATCAAATTTATTATTAGTTTTCATCACCTCATTATTTATTTATTAATCTTTTTTGCATGCTTAGTTTCTTCGATTATCCTCTGATTCTTGTCACTATGTATTTTAAAATTTAAAAATATATTAAATGTAAAAATGTGATTTTTTAATAAAAGTTATTTTAAATATAAAATGTGAAATTGACACCAACATAAAATTTTAACACGAATATTTTATGACATCATTAATAATTCAATTGATTAAACAATTGAATAATATAAATAATACAAAATGTAAAATTTAATTTAATAATATAAATAGTAGATATAAATAAAATTATTACTATTTAGGTTTAGAGGTTTTGTTGGTTGATTTTGATTTTTTTTTATTTAGGAGTAAAGGGTGATAAGTATCGGTTTATTCGAGTTATTTGAATTCGAAAACTGAACACGATTTCAACTTGAAATTCGAAAAAAAATTCAAGTTAACTCGATTCGTTTAATTCAAAATTCGAAATTTTCGAGTCGAATAGAGTTTTGCTCACCCCTAACTGTAACATTTTTTAAATAAAAAAGTAATTACTTTGAAGCCATATAATTAAAAAAAATATGTTGTAATTAACTTAAATTTAACAATATAATATAATAGCATTAACAATTTGACCTAAATTTTAAAATTTTAAAAATAAAATAACTAAATTCCTAAAAATACAAATAAAAAGACTAAATTCTTAATAGATTAGTATAAAAACTATAGGCATATTTTAACCAATCTTAAAACAACAAATAGTTGGCAATGATTTATTATAAATGTAAAAATATTTACACAAAACTAATAAATTGATTTTTTTTTAAATGGTTGTTGAAATATGAGTTTCTTTAAAATAGGAAGGTATACGACTTCTACATGACATAACTTCTAACTAAGATACTACTTTATGTTGACCTTTTTCACGCTATACCTCCGCTAAATAAAAGATTAAGGTAAACTATAAAAATAATCATTTATGTTTACTTTAAATTATATTTTAATCATTTATATTTGAAATGTTACGTTTTAATCATTTATATTATTATTTTGTTACGAAGTGGTCACTCTACCATTAATATAATTTGAAATAAACAAAAGTGACTATTTTTATATTTTACTCAAAAAAATTATTATTAATCACTTTAAAAATTCACTGTCATTCTTAATTATACTCAAACTCCTAAAATATATATTACCAAATAATCTCAAAATATAAAATCAATCTTTATTGTATCACTAACTAATAATTTTTTATTTTATTTTATGCTTAAAATCTTTAAACATATAATACCAAATAAAACAATTAATATTGCGTATGAATTTAAATCTTTATTTTATGTTTACTTACACATTTTTTCATCTTAAAACTCTATTTTATAACTATAAGTGAAAATATTTTTAAAAATTAATTTAATAATATGATAAGAAATAAAAAAAAGTATTTTCATAGTGCAAATTTTGTTATATATTATAGAAATATTCTTTTAGCAGGCTTAATATAATATTACTTGGTATTTGATTTTTTTATATATTTTTTTTTAATTTTGTAGTTAATTTTTTTGTTTAATTTTATATATGAACTTGACATTTTTCTAAGCTGTATCTAATTTTTTTGTCTAATTAGATACTTGAACTTGACACTTTTTTATACATTTGATACCTAAGACTTCTTTTTATCTAATTTGGTACTTGGGTTTGATAATTTTTTTATAGATTTATCAAAATATAAAAAAATATAATATTTCAAAATAATATTTATTGTTTTGTAAAAGAAATAACTTTTTTTTATAATTTTACGATTAAGTTGAGATTCGATTGATGGATGATATCAACTCCATCAAACTCGTGATAAAAAAAAATTGTAAAAACTTTGTTAAATTAAACCTTCAATACTTATCTTAGGAAAAAAAAAACTTCAATTCTTTCACAATAAAAATGTTACTTTGTTCTCAATTATTTTAAACACTTTAAATTAATTCACTTAAAAAATTATAATATATTTGTTCTAAATTTTTATCCATGATAAATTTGAAAAAAAAAAAAAGATGTTAAAATTGAAGTTTTTTATCATTAAAAGTCAAAATGGTTGAATTTGTTGAAAAAGGAGGCAGCAAATCCATTCGAGTTCGCGGACGTCGTGACAACCACCACTCACAAGAGCTTAAGGGGTCCACGGGCGGGCATGATATTCTATCGGAAAGGACCAAAGCCACCAAAGAAGAGCGGTGCAGCAGAAGATGGTACAATGTACGAGTTTGAAGATAAAATGAATTTTGCAGTATTCCCATCGGTTCAGGGCGGCCCTCACAATCACCAAATAGGTGCTTTGGCAGTGGCGTTGAAGCAAGCCATGTCTCCTGGGTTCAAGGCTTACGCTAAACAAGTTAAGGCCAATGCCGCCGCTCTTGGAAACTACTTGATCAGCAAAGATTACCGCCTTCTCACCGGCGGAACCGATAACCACCTACTTCTTTGGGATCTTCGTCCTCTCGGATTCACTGGTATATATATATATATTTCTTTTTTTTACTTAAAATGTTTGAATTTGGTTTAGTCATTAAAGAATGGAATTGTAACATAATAACAAGTATAAAAATGAAACTCAACTTTAGCTTGCTCAAGTGGTTTGATTTTCATTTTGAATTAAGCTTTAAACTTTAGGTGAAGCTCAAGCTTGGTACAACCTGAGTTGGAATTTATATAATTATATTTGAATAAAATTGAAAGATTTAAAATTCAACTTTTGTAAGTTGAATATGGATGAAAAATAAAAAGGAAAAACCAATAAAATCTGATTTCTTTTTATAAATCTATAGAGTTTCTTAAACATAATATTTTCCCTTTTATAAATCATTTATGGAATTTCTTTAAATATAATTAATTGTTTTTAAAAAAAATTCAAAATAATTTAACCGAGGTCTAAACTGCTGAACCTCCACAACCATGTTTGACTAAAGTAGAGATTAAACAAAGTGGAGTCAAGTTTGAACCTGATTTAAAATAAAAATAAAAACTAGATTATTTCTCAAGCTCGATAATCTAGATTTTAGTACTGGAAAATGGGGTTTGATTCAGTGAAGATGATGTTGCTGCAGGTAACAAGTTTGAGAATGTGTGTGACGCCTGCAACATTACAGTTAATAGGAACCCTGTTTTTGGTGACAGCAGTGCCGTGTCTCCCGGAGGTGTTCGAATTGGTAATACCATTTGCCTTATTTCTAAAGTTTTCGAGTTGGAATTGACATTCTTTCAATATAACTATTTTATATATATATATACATATTTTAATTATAAAAACTAATATGACATAGGAGATTATGTAAAATTTTGGCATACATCAGAGGTTTGGAGAAATTCTCAAGTAAAAATTGGGTTAGGGTTAGGGTTAGGGTGAGAAGAAATCACCCTGCCTTCATATGTATATTCAAGTACATGCTTTGATCTCTCAATGGTTCTCCAATAGATTGGATGATGTTGAAAAAACTGGTTAAGCTTTTTGCAAGAGAATAGAGATATGATTCTTTATATTTTCTATTTCATTCAACCATCAATGATGGGATGGTGGTGTTCTAAAGCCATATTTTCTTGTACAAAGTAATGTTGATGATTAGTTAGCATGACATGGAATGGGGATTCTTTGTTCCTAATTTTAAGTGATTTAGTGGAAGGAGTAAGCACTTGCTAACCCTTTAAAGATACTTGTGTCATTACCATCAAGAACCCAAGGGAATCATTCCCTCTCTTTGCTTACATTACTTATTTCTTGACTTTTGGGAGGAAAGAGAGATGGTAGTAACATATTTACAAACAAGAGTGACTTGTGGAATATTACCTGTTCACTTATTGTTTAAGAAAAAAATTCAGTAAATTCTAGGTTACCTCATTTAATCCATGAACAAATTTAATCGGATGCCCACAACAAATAGTCTAATCATGACATCGAGAGGTTTAGTTGAAAAAGACTTTGAAGGGATCGGAGAATTGCTAGACCGAGCTGTGAAGATTACATTCAACATCCAAAAACAGTACGGAAAGCTATTGAAGGACTTCAACAAAGGTTTGGAACATAACAAAGTGATTGAAGAGTTGAATCGAAGGATGATGTTGAAAAGTTTGCATCTTCTTTTGATATGCCTGGCTTCCTAATGTCCCAAATGAAATACAAGGATTGAATTTTATATGGTTGTTATTTTCAGCTTCTGTGTCTTGATGTCAAAACAAAATAAATAAAGATGAGTTTAATAGTAAATTTGATTTTTAGGAAATATTTATTCAACATAATTAGTTTTGACATTTTAATCCAAATACCTTGTCAATAGATTAGACCTCTGATTAGTAGATTAAGAAAAAAAATCAAAAATTAATTAAGTCTTCCACTTGAATAAAAAAATCAATTAAACATTTTCATTTTTAATCATATTGATCGTTAAAATTAATTAATGAACGAATCAGATGGTGATTCATGCCAACCCATATTTAATCTTTTATTTTTCTAATAAAATTTATTAAAAATCATTAAAAAATTTTTATTTAAAATTATAAAATTTTTAAAATTTTATATAAAAATATAAAACCTTATAAATTTTATTAAAAAAACTTTTAAATTTTAAACTAAAAATTATTTAAAATTATAAAAATATAGAAATTATTATAAAACTAAACCTAGTTCAAAGCATAATCTCTATACAAATCACCTTCACTTAGCATGCAAACTATCTCATCATTATCAGGGATGAATCCGGAGAGGTGCGGGGCGGTCGTCCCCTTGGAATTTTTAGAATTTTGAATTTTATATATAAATTATCATGAATTTTAAATTTGGTGTTCACATTGTATAACATTCACCCCCTTAACTAAATTGTATTTCATATATTTCGTTCCTTAAGCCATATAGTTATACTTTATATTAACAAAATAATTTGCAGTTTTTAATTATATAACTTTAATAATAATGATCAAATATTAATGTATGGTGGGCGTTGAAAGATTAAATTTAGAGGCCCAATATGGACTTTAAAGACAAATTCCAGAAGTAATTGACTTGACCCATACTCATACATATTAGGTTAGTGATTTTCTTGTATTTTGATTTGTATGTCTTACTAAGGAACTATCTTCCTCTGGTAAGGTGCCAACACTGCCGAGAAAAAAAGAAAGGAGTTTGATGCTGAGACTAAGAGCATAGAGTTAAAAAATATAAATTATCTTCTTCTCGGCTCCTAACGCAAAAAACCTCTCGATAAATATTTTTGTATAAATTATGTTCTTTATTTATTTGACTTATTTTTTTCTTAATATGTTATTGTTTAGTATATTATTATAGTCTTCAGGTTTTTTAATTAAATTATGGTCAACAAAAAGGTCGAATCTTTTTTTCAAGAAAAGGGTGTTAGAAAGCAATAATGATCAACCGGCTTCTCGACCTTCTATTATTAGTGGAGAAAAATCAAATTTTGAATCTTCCAAAGCTCCTGAACGAGATATCAAGTCTTCTCAATCCAAGCTGCTGAACACGATATCGAGTCTTCCCAAGCTCCTGAACGAGATATCGGGTCTTCTCAAGTTCTTGAACGAGATATCTAGAATTATAATTATATTTATGAAAATTTTAATATAGTATTAGTTATTCTTTTTTGCATATTGGAAAGAAATATTTAATTATATATAGTGTGGTTTTTTTACTTTTAATTTTTTTTATAGTTAAATCGTTCATACTTTTTTAAAAAATTAAATTAATTTGTTTGATAAGAACAAAAAGTATCCGAGAAGAATTAACACATTTTTACGTTAAAAAAATTTGTTCGAATCTAAAAGTTTTGCCCCCTTAGAGTAAAATTCCAGATTCATCCTTGCTCATCATCCTCCATATCACTCAATGCACTACAACAAAATAGGTCTATTGGGCCGACACTTTCCTAACTGTGAGGATAGACTTGTCTATATACGCTTTGGCCAACTTTTGTGTAAGCATCAGGATATGCATGCTTAAGGCAACACTTAAAAAAGTATCCGTTTTGCCCAACACTATGCCGGCATTTGTTATACATTTCCAAACTACATAAAAGTGTTGTTATAAGAAAACCCTAAGATGACTCTTTTTGAACCATGCCGGCCCTTTTTTTAGTTGTTTAAATTTGTATCTTTAAATAACCTTTTAGGTGTTGGCAAAATCTATTATATTCCAACTTTTTAGAAAGAGTTGGGATAACCTATCCCAACCTTTGTGTAACACCCCAAACCCAGCCTAGACATTATAGTCGAATCTGAAGAAGTAATAGAGAATGGGTCTAGTTACGTAAAATCATTTCAGTTATTCAACTCATATATTTTATATCCATTTTCGAAAACATTAATTAATTATTTATTTGTCAAGACCTATTTTACAGCGAAAGTCTAACAAAACTGATGCATTTTAGAAATTCGATTCGTATTTTTAGAAAAACTTTTTTTTTTACGAAAAAACCATCGGGTTTAATAAAGTAATTTATCAAGACATGCAGATTATCAACAAACCAAAAATTAACAGTTAATAGTCATAAGGTCCAGAGAGTCCCAGAAATTACAACTCTCAAATGAAAACCAAAATCATAAATGAAACAATAAATTGCCAAATTTAAACTATTTACGGTTGAGTGATCATGGCTGAGTCTCCGCCGTTCTGATCCGCCTAAGTTTGTGGATTACCTGAACAAAACAGACAAACAGAGGTGAGTTTTCGTAAACTCAATGTATAACCCAAAAGAATTAAGCACGCAAACATACAGAGTCATGTACACCGTCAGATACTGATCCAGATTCAGATTTCAGATATGCAAAATCCTACCCCTATCCTTTACACACCAACTCTAACCATCCCATCACATCATGTGGGATTTAAAACACTCACCCATCCCTACACACCACATTGTGCCATTACGACACATATCAGAGTAAATTTGCCAAGCTGCCAGAATATAGGCAATTAACGCCGAACAGAATACTTCCTCCTCATATACAAATGTCACCCCCAATCAGATATAAAAAACAGATACAGATATACAGATTATACAGATTATTCATGCTCAACATGCTTATATACAGATAACGGAAACATCAGACATGCATAGCATTTTCATACTTAAAACAGAATATCAAACTATCAGATCCACAGTTTTAGGGTTTGGTTAGCCTTTATCGGTCTTACGATAGGCCCACAGTCGATCAGAACGACTCGTGTGACCCCAGGGAAAATTTTAAAAATATGGGACCACATGCCCGTATAGGCCCACACGCCCAGATTGGCCTTACCCGTGTGGCCCACACGGCTTGGCCCAAAATCTACATGCCTGTGTGGCCTACACGGCCACGTTCAAGTCACCACACAGCCGTGTCTTGCGCAAGGCCATGCCTACATCAACCACACGGTCACACACGGGCTACCACACACTCGAGTGGTGTCAACAGACCAATTTTTTGGCTTTTGCCGAAGTTTGACTTTCTGTGTTTCGGGTACACACCTGGAACGTTTTCGATGCAAAAACACTCCCAAGACCACCAGCACCACCGCAGAAACGATCACACGTGATAAGTTAAACCGTTGAAACGATAACCCCTACCTCATCGCCTTCTTCTATGCTACAAAATCCATCGATTACAACCATTAATCAGCCATCAATAAGATTGCCCCAAAATTCCCAAAACCAAAAGTTAACAAAAATCTTATGTCACTTACCAAGCGATTAACGAACATAGTGAATCGCAATACGAATTTTGGAAGAACAGATAAGGACACAGATTGACGAGGAAAAACACAGAAGAAAAGAATAGAGAAAGAGGCAGAAAGCACGTCAGAATTTTGGGGAAAGAAATTGAAATTTTGAAAAAAGAACAATAATCAAAATGAAAGAAAAATAAAAGAAATGATAACATATCCCTTAATTTTCTCCCACTAACCCACTAACTCACAACCTCCTTATACTTTTAACTCCACTGAAACACCCTCAAACAATCGAGTAAAAGTATATCATCCACGCTTGTACAAGAATTCGAATACAGGACCTTCAACACATCAACCCTCTAATCACTCAAATCAGTACGCTCATTCTGATATAAATTTACAAGCAATTTAATATAAGCCCATTAAACAATGTTAAGTCATAGATCAAAAAATAACAAAATTGACAAAGATAAAACTTGACGCAAAACCTTTCACACACAACCATTACATTTAACCACTAAAATAGATACATAATTGTGATAGATTTTAGCAGAAACATGCATACATTTATCAGCACGTTACACTTTGTTGGCAAAAATTTTATCTAACCCAACCTTTTTGGTTGAATTTGTGATTTATCCCACTATTTCGTTTTACATTTTCCCTTCCCTAAACCCCCCAAAATAAAATCCCTAAAATTTCCTTTCTTTTTTTTCTCCGTTCATTCTTTTCCCCTCTCTATATCGTATAAAAAAATTCATAAACCTCACTAATTTTCGTTCAAACCACTGATTTCACAAAGTAGGTTGCTTTGATTTCAATAATATGATTTCCTTTTTAAAATAATTCGAGGAATCTCGTTTCCCCAAATTGAAAGGTAAATAGGCAACAGTTTTATTTCAATAATCTAATTTCCCTTTTTTTCTTTTCTTTTTTGCTAATTTCTGTAATATTTTTTTGATTTTTTTCATACAGGAAGTTCAATTTCTCTACTTGTACTTCAATTCCTGGTATTTTATCAATAAATTCGTAACTTCTATTTGTTTGTTGTGGAACCCATTTTTATTTTTCTAATATGCGATGATTTGAACGAGTACAGATGGTGTTTTTGACTTTTTCACTTCTACTGGAAGGCACCTCCTTCAAGCTAAGAAAGGTTCTTTTTTCTATACTTTTCCTTTGTTGGGGTCAATTTTGTTTAGATTAAGATTTGAATGCTTTTTTTTAAACTATTTTTAGGGTTTTAGGCCTAGGTTGGAAAATAGGGTAAGAGGTGAGGGAGAGAGCAAGAGGAGCAGCGACCAGCGAGAGAGATGGCAGGACCGTTTTGAGGAACAAGAGTGATGGAGATAGTGAAGAAACACGACTCTGGTGATCTCATTTGGAAGAGAATTAAGCTCACTTCCACCGCAAAGCCAACGCCAAAAAGCGTCTCCATCGCGTTTGGCAGGTTCTTATACCCTTCTCTTTTTTTTTTAATGCCAAAACCTTTCTTCTTCTTGGGTTTTTGCCTTGCTGCTTGATTCTTTATGCTCTCAATTGATTCACTTAGTTGTTGGGAAATAGTTAGAATTATAGGGAAAATATGAACTATGGAAGAAGGTTGTGAACAATTTCAAGTTAACATTTGATAGTTTATCACATTTAGAGCTTAGTTGCAAATTACGTATCCACAAGTAATTGCACAGTCAATCATACATGCTCAAGATAGCTTTGAGAGTTAACTTCATTTGGTATAATCTCTTGTTAGTTTAGATTTCGTCTTAGGATTATTTACTATTCGTGAAAAATGTTTTCCTCTTTGCTTTGTATGTGTGTGCATGTGTCCCTTTCCTGTAGCTCTTACAAAACAGTTCTTCCATTTTATGGCCACTAGCATGTGTCTGCTGAAGTTCCGTTTGTTTTGTTTTTAAAGGGGTTTTCTGGTAGGCTTGTATTAGATTGTGTTTACTTTTGTAGTGGACTTTGGATGATGGATTCAAATCCCTATTTTACACTTGCTATTTGTGAAAAATATTATTATGAGAATAACATTATTTAAATTTCTCACATTAGGTTGCCTACTTACTATGAATTTATAGTCATGGTGGCACTTGGACAAGAGAATCATCATATATTATCTCTTTTTTTTTCAAATAATTAAATGTTAAGAATATACATTATTTGAATAATAAAATGTTTGATTTACATATTTATGTGAAACTCTTTACATATTTTTAACTATTATTCATTGTCCTTTTGTTGTTCTTTTGCTTTTTTGCTCTACAACTAGCTTTGATGAAAAATTAGAAAAGCTACAAAAAAAAATTGAGCCTTAATTAGGTTCTTATTTTGTTTTTATGGAACTGATTGTATACCGGTCTAAACAAAAGGGTTGAACCAATTGAATCGGAAATTATGTTAATTCAATAATAATAGTTCCTTTTCTTTTTTTTTCTTTAAATTTCTTAAATAAAAGTGGAAATCTTTGCAAAAGCACTCTGCAAAAGACGAATTTGTTTTGAGGCAATTTCTTCGTTTGCTGTATATAATTCATCCATATGAAATCTTATGTATATGTTTTTGTATGATTGATGAAGAAGAAGATGGCGATGAGTTTAGTTTGTTTAATTCATCTATATGAAATCTGATGTATATGTTGCTTCCTGCTAGTTTATCTGCTGAACTTCTTTTGGTCTTTTGGTAACTGGATTTAGTGAAGAGAATATCTTTGGATTTAGTAGTTGTAAGTTGTTAGAATATTCAAGTTTGGTCGAAACAAATAAAAAAGTGAAAGAGATATCTTAGGAAGATGGTTACCTCCTAAGTAATTTGGATTTTCTTTTTAATGCAAATTTAATTACATGAACTAACTCAATTAAGGTAGGATTTTTGATAATTTAAATGAAACATAACATTGAATGTTTTTCTAAAGAATATTACACTTATGATTATGATATGCACATGAAAATTCAATGTTTGACACCAAGACCAAAACCCATGTTTGTATCATTTTTTGTCGTTCCTTCCCTTGTTTTTTGTTTTCCTTTAAATGTTGTATTGGATCATAAACACTTGCAATGGATTATTTCAGGGACAATGAATCAAAGCAGACAAATTCCCAAAAAGAAGGTAATAGCACTGAGCACTCTCATGATCTAAGCCTTAACTCGGATGGTCCAAAAAGTTTAATAGCAAATAATGATGGGTCATCCCCAAGTTCAGCCCCACGCCAAGAAGAACTTGTGAGTAGGATTGCAGTTTCAGACTGTATTAGCTTTATGTAGTACAACATCAATATCAATGTTCATGGTCTTAGGTACTTTTTAATTTGTTCGCTTTTGTACATTGGGTTGAATGTTGGTGGTATACATTTCGGCTAAATGTTAGTGTATTTTGATTGTTGGATCAATTTTTGTAGTGAATATTCAACCTTTTTTTTAATTTTAATTTTAATTTTTTTATTTTTTAGTTGTATTTAAAGCACAATTTATATATCATTATTCACTAGAATTGTTTATGAAAATATATTAATATTCAATTAATAATAATAATAATATTTGTCTTAGACGTGTCTATCCTAACCTTTTGAAGGTTACCTTATATGGGTCTATTCTAACCCTTTTTAAGGTTGCCTTAAAACCTATCTATTCCAACTTTTTTAACGTCGCATTTGAGTTGGCATAATCCAACTCTTTAAAGGTCGATATAGAATTAGACGAGTTTATCCCAACCATTTTAAGGTTGTCTTAGAACTTGTCTATCCTAACTTTTTATTTGTCACATTTGATGTGGGCATGACCCAATTCTTTATGTATGCTTTATTCTGACATTTTTTTTGTTGTCTATTCCACCTTATGCTAACTTTTACGAAACATCGACTTTGACTATGTTTTTCCCAAGGCTTATGTTGAATTATGTCGACGCTTTTTCAAAAGTGTTGCGGAACATATGCCAACTGCACTATAGATGACGTTTTCAGAAGTGTCGGGAGAAGCGTCACGAGGACTACCAACTTTTTTTGTATCGTCTAAAGTTAAAAAAAAGTGTCGCGATAAGCCTGTTTTGTTGTAGTGACATCATGCATTTCATCTTCAAGATCTTGAACGTTATCACCCCTCTTTCCTATCTATCAGCAACCTGAACCCATTGCAAAGCTCCCTCAACAACCATTTGGCACTGTATCTGTAATAGCCCTCCCGACATAGTCTTCGTAATTGGTTATTGTTTGGCTTGTAGTTGGTAAAATAAGGATAGATGAGTAAGTGACGTGTTTATCTTAGCTAAGTATAGAATTTTGTGTATGCGCCATTTGATGAACTCTTAGGTTTGGCGAGTTCTGTGGTTTGGCGAACTCTTTTGTTAAGTATCCGCCCAACCTAGATGCTTTAGGCAGACTCATTAAGTTCGCAACCCGAGTGATAAGCAAGTTGGCGTACTGAGTCTGTCTGTGTTCTGTATATGTCATTGGGCATACTATGTGTATGTGTGTGAATCCTTTAGAAAGGTTCAGATGTATTATCGGTAATGCTATGTATGATTTCTCTTTGGAACTCACTAGGTTCATTTGAACTTACTCTGTTACCCTTTTTCCTTCTTAGGCTTGCTGATTGAAGGAAGGCTTTGTTAGAAGGACTACACTAAAGTGTTGCTTTTGTCATGAGCCAACTGCTTTGTGTTTGTATCATGCATGACTCATGGAGGTGGCGCATATGAGTATTTTGAAAATGACTTGTATAAAGAACTTTTGTTTTCATAAGACTCTGTTTTATAATACTTCAATTAAGTATTACTTAATATCGTGGTTTTAAATTAATACATTTTGTTTAATGAAATTATTATATTTGCACTCATACGCCAAAATGACTTGAATGTTATTAAAACTATTAATGATTCCATTTAAATTGAGTAAAGCAACAACTATCAAATGGTTTATATTTATAACTTTATAAAATTTTAAAAGCTTTCAGCCAAAAATATTTTGAAGTTAACTTGATTTCAAGTAGTGACACACCATACTCAGATCTTATCATAGGGTCGAATTTGGCTTGTTATGATATCTCTCCATTATTAAAGGAAAATAGTTCTTGAAATCGACTACAATGTCATCAATTTCTTTCATGGATGAACAATGTAGATTCCCAAAAAGTTAGGTGTGGTTTGAGTTTTTTGGATAAAAATTGAATCGAATCGTTCCATTCGTTTTTTTTACTTTTAAAATTGAAACCGTATAGAATAAAAATTAAAATATCTGAAATTGGTAATTGTGATTCGATTTGACAGTTTTTACGAAATTTGAGTTTTGTAAAACAAACAATATCACTTTGTTTTGTGCTAAAAAAAATCTAACATTACAATTCTTGATTTTTTGTTTTTTTAACAATCTTAATACATGCTCTAGATTCATTTATATATTTATAAAGTGAATTAAATAATTAAATTAATATCATAATCATCAATAAGATTATTTAAAAAATCATTTTAAGTTAAGCTATTAAGTTGATAAATCATTCAAAGGTGTTAAAAGGAAAGCTAATACATAAATCATCAGTATCACTAATGTTTTTCTATGTCATTTTTTTTAGTTTAATTAGTTATAATTAAGTGGTTACAATGTGCCATATAATTGATTAAATTGATAACTACCAAACATATATAATTGTAGAAAGTTATTTCTTTTATAAATAAAATATTATAAATTTTAATAAATTATCCCTAAAATTAGAATTATACTTATAATTATAGTTATTATATTTAAGAAATGTTTCAATTTTATCTTTTTGTATGATTATATCTAGTTAATAGTAATAATAATAATAATAGGGTTAAATGATTTAGTCTATATAAATATTGAAATGGTCAATTTATTGTGACTATTCCCTACTTGAACCAAATTGTGTGGTGTTAATAATAATACCAACCCAAAATTGAACCAAATAATATAAAATCCAAACCGAACTCAATACATTGATTCAAATCAGTTTTTCAATTTTCTGAATTTCTTTACTCAGCTTTATATAGTCCCTTCTCGAGGGGATGATAATAGAGATAAAAGAATGAAGAAAACATTTAGGGGGGGGGGGGGACCTCCAAGAAAGAGAGTGTGGCATTAGCAGCCAATTTATTGTAAAGATACATTTTATATAAAAAAAATTAATAAATTATATAAATTTTAAAATAAACTTTAGTTTATAATTCAATTTTTATATTTTTATATGTTTATATATTATTTTTAATAATTTTATAATTCTTTTACAACTTTTATGATTTTTTAATATTTTTACTATTTTTTATTATTTTTATATTTAAAAAATATTTTTTATGCTTTTAAATAATTTTATAATTTTTTTACTATTTTTATGACATATTTGTTTTATTTACAATTTTTATATTTTTATTAGAAAACTAAAGATTAAGTTCCTTGGAAATTTCAATGTCATCAAAGAGTTAGATATTTTATTTGACTCATTCTCAAACAATGTCTCCTTATCAATTCAGAGTGTGCAAAAAGAAAGATTAGATCGGATGGTTTTTGTGACCTGTGTGGTTATGTCTCTGAAGATATATTACATGCTATTCGTAATTGTCCTGGAGCTAAGAATATATGGTCTGGGATTATACTTACAATTAAGTTTGATACTTTTTCTCTGGAAATGTACATGAGTGGGTTGCATCTAATCTATAGAATAATCTTAGGATGTAGATGGAAGAGGTTGGTTGGCAATGCTTCTTTGGAATGGTAGCATAACATATCTGGAAGAATTAGAATTTATTTATTTTTCAAGGAATAACGTGGAGTGCTGAGGAATTGATTAAAGCCTCGTATGGTTGGGCCAAACAATATACCTCTTTTCATGAGGTAAATGCTTCCAGTTGGCAAGCTCAGATCTCAGTTCTACTCGTGTTCGGGAATTGGATCCAATTAAACTTTGATGGTGTAGTAAAAGAGAATTCTGGGTTTGCTACGATTGGGGGAGTCTTGCATGACAGGTACGGTAGATGGATTCTTGGGTTTAACTTATTTGTAAGAGTATGTTCTATTTTAGATGTTGAATTGTGGGGTATTCGGGATGGTTTGACGATTGCACTTGATAAAGGTTTTGACAGATTGATTATCTTCTCACACAGTCAATAGGCGGTACAAGTTTTACAGGGAAGTTCTACAAAGGTATCGAATTCCACTTTGGTTAGAAGAATCAAAATGTTATTGGCTAAAATAGTGCATTGATCGATTCATCGCGTATCTAGATAGTAAAATAAAGAGGTTGATAATCTAGCTAAAATGACTACTGGTAATAGTAGTGGTTTCCAGTTATTCAAAGCGCATCCAAAAGGACTTGAGTTTTAATTATGAGTAATTTATTGTAATGTTTTTTTATTCATAGAAAAAAGATTAAGTCTGATGTTGCCATGTGTCACTATATAATTGGCCTGTTAACTAATCTTAACACAATCAATGTGGTTAAAAACGGAAATCATTAAACGAGGGGCTTAATTGATTTTTTTATTAATCACAATAACTCAATTAGGTTTGATTAAGCTGGAAACTTTTTTTTTTTTTCTTACGGCTTTCTATACCATAGATTAAATTGTTTAGTTAACTTAAATGTGATTTTGTATATTAAAAGATGGTTTTTAATATTAAATAGAATATATAATTAATAAATTATATTATGTTCTTTCTATAAAAGGTTAAATATTCAAATATGATCAAATTAAAAATTTCAAATTTGGCTATTAGTCCCTATACTATGTAAAAGTTGTGGATTTAATTCTTAAATTTAAATTTGGTCAATTGTAGTTCTTATACTTTTTAAATTAGTCAATTTTAGGCCTTGTACTTTTGGAATTTTAAAATTTTAGTCCTAACCCAAACAATAGCAATTAATTTCTACTACTAGCCCTAAACTATGTGTAAACATATAGATTTGATCCTTATTGTTTAATTTGATTATTCTTAGTTCCTGTGCTTTTTGAAATTTGAAATTTCAATCTTAACGCAAAACAACAGTCATAAAAAGCATAAATTAATTTTTTTTGTGAGTACTATGTTGAAATGGTACATTGACATGACATTTGACGCGTGATCGTATTTGTGAATTCGATTACAATACACTAGATTTTCTAATTGTTTAATTTTATATTATCCCGATTTAGCATTCAAGGTGAAATTGTGGATAATGGAAACTTGGTAGATGAAAATGATGAAAAAATAGGTTGGATGGATGACTTGCGCGAATCAAACACTTAAAAATGAACCAACGATATGAAAGATCGTGACCTAGTTTCTATAAAATGAAACAACAAACAAATATTTGAAGAAAAAAAAGTAAACTGTGACCCACTATTTAGCAAAATAGGAACCATCAATATATTAGAATGTCACACTTCAGAAAATAAGGAAAGAATGGAAGTGATAAGTTTAAAAAGAAAGGGTTTGACGCCACAATGAGAACCTTGATAAGTCCAGATAAGTTAGACCAAGATCAAAGCGATAAAATTCTCACACAAAACTCAGAAATATTCATTTATCCAATCAAATATCTGGTTACAGGATATTTATGGGCACTTTTGTGATTATTCAAATGCCTATGTGAGACTTTTCATATTCGGCCATTAACTAGCATTATTACAAGCACTAATTTTGTTTTTAACTCTTGTAGGGAAGCCAATGAGTCATGTCTCTTCATTAGAATCTGATGTAGTTGAAAAGGCATGTCAATTTTCCTTAATGAAGACTTAATGTATCCTTAATGTGTTTAATTGATGTCCGTTTAGCTCCCTTGAAACCAAATTATAAAAGCTTATGCAGCATCCTCTTAAATGGTATTATGATGAAGGTTTAAGACTCCAAAAACGTTCAGACTTGAAAAGTCTCCTTTGGTCCATTAAACAACCTCCATAATGTTCTTTAAAAAGCTTTGAAACCGTCCAACTTGAAGAGTCTTTAATCATATGAAAAGTCATCTGCAAAATAGATATTTAAGCATTAAGCAATAACTTAAAACACTCATAAAAATAGCATATTTAATAACACTCATGCACACAAATTAAATGAACATGCAACTTAAACCATACTTGAAGTAATTTAACAAATGAGATGATTTAATGCATGACTTATTTAATATGAAAAACACATGATGCAAGTCTTAAAGGATGCTAATGTATTAATGTAAAGCATTAACTAAAGATGCATTCAATAAACAAGAAACATAATACATATTTTAAAAGATGTAGATGTATTAATGCAAAACATTAAATACAAATGCATTTAACAAACAAAACACATAATGAAGCAGATCATTAAACAAATATGTATTTAACAAACAAAACACATAATTAAAAACTGAAGAGTTTGTTCAAGCTAATCAAACTATCACATGCAATACATTGCATGGAATTGGATCGTTATCTTGAGTCCAATAGAAATTGGACTTCTCGTGCTCGATCCAAACTTGCTGAATCAACCCTAACATCGCCTCATTAAGCTTCTTGGATCTATCTCAAGTCATAGGCCCAACAGGAATTTCAATTGGATGTCTTCTTGAATTCTCCTCATCTTTCAACCCGATTGGTATAGACATGGATGACTTTGATTTTGTTCTAGTCGATTATTCATCAGACGCTCCCATGCATGTATCACATATGATAATATTTTTTTCGCATAAGATATCAAAAATAATAGAAGTTAACTTAATGAATTTAATAGCTACCGAGGATTGAAATTTTAAAATTCGAAAAGTACAAATACTAAAAATGATCAAATAAAAGCATAAAGACTTAATTCACAATTTACGTATAGTACAAAGACTAATAACGAAATTTAACCATTTTTTTTTCAAATTAGTTAATAAATAATTTCATATAATGCAGTAGATTGATTCGTTGATAAATTTTCGATTCAACTAATTAAACCAAAAGTTTTGATCCAATTTTGCAATGGAAATTTGTAAAGTATATTCAATTAGATTACTATAAAATTTTACTATTAGTTTTTATATTATAAGTAAGTTATGAGTTTTATGTCAGTACTTTAATTTAATCATTTGTAATTTATGTATTCTTTTAATATTGAAAATTTATTCCTAACCAAACAAAAAACATTAAATTAAATTAGTTAAGTTAAATTTTATTATTTTCGAGATCTTATGTGATAAATATATTATTACCACATGTGTAACACTATACAATTTACTATTTCCACACTCACAAAAAGAGTTTTACCATTTTAATTCATGGATTAAACAGTTACCATTTGAATTAGTATTGAAATTTCAACATTAAAAAAGTATTAAAGATTAAAAATATCAAATTAAATAACAATTATTAAATCCATAATTTACACATAATACGATATTAATAATAAAATTTAACCTACAAGATTTAATTACTACCATTAAACTTGGTAGGCGATATTGGGTTAAAGGGCCCGGTTATGTTTTAATGGGCTGAGTCCAGAAACGGAGCTTTTCATCATTGACTTTTTTTTTGCATTAAACAGAGTTTTCCTCGGTACCCAAATTTGGCAAATTTTAAGAACCGTAAACTGATTGAAGAAAAGATACCCCAAATCAAATCACTGACTAAAATCAAACTCAAATGCGATTCCGAGTTATAGGGTTTTAGGTATTTTCCTTTTCCAGTTAATAATTTTCTTTACTCAGCTTTATTTTTAATCTTAATTTTTTTTTTAAAATATCCTTTTGTATTACTGTAAAATTTGGGGGTTTAATTGATTTTTAATGTTGTTTTTACAGTGATACTTTGATTCGAGAACTGGAACAATGTCTACTAATTTTCGAAAGCCCCACATTGGCAAAAGCTGAGAGAATTAACTATTTTTTCTTTTCAGGTATTTTCTCTTTCTTTTTTTAGCCTTTTATTTTTGGGTTCTAATTTGTGTGTGTATTATTATTATTATTATTATTATTATTATTATTATTATTATTATTATTATTATTATTATCTTCTCTGATGTTTCTTAGACTTGCACTGTAGAAATATCCTATTTTTAGCTGATAATAATTTTTTTTCAATTAATTTGTGTTTTTAAGCTTTATTTTATGTTGAGTCTGCTCTGGTTTACCTTATATTTCATTTATTTTTTTCATGATTTGAAGTTAATAATATTTTTGTTTTTGAAAATGAAAAAGAAATTTGAGTAATTATTTTAGTTAGGAATTTATGCCCAGGTATATATTGATTCACAGTTACTGTACATAAATTTCAATTTTTCATTCAGTTGCAAGCTGTTAAGGAGTGCTTATTGTAGTTCTTTCACTATGTTACTTGGATTCGGGTGTGTTAAAAGGAGGGCATGTGTCTAACGTAGGCATGTTTAACTTTGTTGTCTTTGGAGGGTTATATTGGAATGCATGAAGCATGAGTGCCGGACATGATGATAACTTGAAGGAAAATGAAGATTTGGAAAGGTTGAATAATTTTGGGGAATGAAATATTTGGTTGAAAAGTGTTACCTTTTAGGAAGTGCTAACTTGTTGTGATGATCATATGTTTAATTGTACATTTCACATTGTTCATCTATTGACCAGAGTGAGTTTTTCGGGTTTCCTTTTCATTGCTTTCAAGTATCTGGTCTTTAAGAGTTTCGATTGTGTTTTTTGTTTTTTTTTTTTCCCCATTTCATGTACATTTTCATTTTCCATCAGTTCAGTGGAGCGAGATTTTCAGATTTTCCATTTTGTCAATTTCAAGCATCTGGTACTATGAGTTCTGTTCATGTTTTCTGTTTCCATTTCATTGTACATTTTACATTTTCCATCCATTGAATGGACGGATGTTTTCGGGTTTCCATTTCATTTCTTTCAAGTCTCTGGTCTTTATAATGTCTGATCGTATCTTCTGTTTCCATTTCATTTTACGCTTTGTATTTTCCATGGGTTGAATGGAGTGACTTTTCCGGGTTTCCATTTCACTGCTTTCAAGTGTCTGGCCTTTAGAAGTTCCGTTGTTGTTTTCTGTTTCCATTTCATTTTGCATTTTTCATCCACTAAATGGAATGAGTTTTTTGGGTTTTCTAGTTCATTGCTTTCAAATGTCTGCTCTTTGTATGTTCTGTTCGTGTTTTCTGATTCCATTTCATTGTACATTTTGCATTTTCTATTCATTGAATGGAGCGAGTTTTTGGGTTTTCCAATTCATTGCTTTCAAGTACTCTTCATAAGTCGGTGTGCGTGAAACATTACATTAAAAGTTGTACATTACAAACTATGAAACAAGTTGATTAGTTTTCGATTAAAATTTTGGTACAAATTACCATGAATAAAAGATTTTCTGAGTACAAAATTGTTTTTCTCTTGGTATTGGACTTTTATGTGGAATGACAACTATTTTCTCATCCATGAAGGGACTGAATTTCAATATAGTAAGAAAAACTATGTTGATAAATGTACTTAGAATTTCTTTGTATTCTTTTGTTCCGAATAATAAAACGAAGATCATGAAAATTCTTACGGCTTTTCTTTCTTCAGGTACAAAGAAGAGCATCAAGGTTGGGATCGAAAAAACATTTCACTTGTTTTTGTACAAAATTGACAATGAAACCATCAAATAACATTTGGATTCGACGTCAGCAGTGTCCATGCGGAGATTGGAAGTGTTATGTTAAGTATGAAGGAGATGATCAGACATCAGTATGCTCTCAGCTAATAAAAAATGAGACAACTTCAACATCGTCATCATCAGAAGCTGTCTTTATGCCATATGTTGGTCAAATATTCAAAACTGATGAAGATGCTTTTGAGTACTATAGCAATTTTGCACGGAAGAATGGATTTTCAATACGGAAAGCACGGTCCACAGAAAGTCAGAATTTAGGGATCTACCGACGGGATTTTGTCTGTTATCGGTCGGGGTTTAATCAACCAAGAAAAAAGGCCAATGTGGAGCATCCAAGAGATCGGAAATCAGTGCGATGCGGATGTGATGCGAAATTGTATTTGACAAAAGAAATCGTCAACGGTGTGACTCAATGGTACATTTCACAATTTAGTAATGTCCATAACCATGAATTGTTGGAAGATGACCAAGTACGTCTGCTTCCGGCATATCGGAAAATTCAGGAAGCTGATCAGGAAAGAATTCTTTTACTCTCCAAAGCCGGGTTTCCTGTCAATCGCATTGTGAAGGTGTTGGAATTAGAAAAGGGAGTTCAGCCCGGACAATTGCCCTTTATCGAGAAGGATGTTCGGAATTTTGTACGGACTTGTAAAAAGTCTGTTCAAGAAAATGATGCTCTACTTACTGAGAAAAGAGAAAATGATACATTAGAACTTCTCGAGGCCTGCAAGGCTATGGCAGAGAGGGATGCCGATTTTGTTTACGATTATACAACAGATGAAAATAGTAAGGTCGAAAATATTTCATGGTCATATGCAGATTCAGTCCGTGCATATGCAGTGTTTGGTGATGTGGTTACCTTTGACACCACGTATCGATCTATTACCTATGGGTTGCTTCTCGGAGTATGGTTTGGTATAGATAATCACGGAAAGCCAGTTTTTTTGGGATGTGCTTTACTGCAAGATGAAAGTTTGAATTCTTTCGCTTGGGCTTTACAGGTTCGTGGACATAATTATTTGTTCCCAATCTGTAATTGTCTTATTGTCTATTTATGGCTTTCTTCTTTTGAAACAGACTTTTCTTCGTTTCATGAGAGGTAGATGTCCGCGAACAGTTCTCACAGATATTGATTCAAGCCTAAGAGACGCAATTGCAAGGGAATTGCCTGATACAAAACATGTTATATGTTCATGGCATGTTCATTCGAAATTATCGAGTTGGTTCACACCGTCGCTTGGATCACAGTATGAAGAGTTCAAAGCCGAATTCGATATGTTATGTCACTTAGAGGGTATAGAGGAGTTTGAACATCAATGGAATCATTTGGTTGCCCGTTTTGGACTTGCCTCTGATAAGCACATAGCTTTATTATTTTCATATCGAACATCCTGGCCACTTTCTTACATCCGAAGTTACTTTCTTGCTCGTTCAATGACGGCTGAGTTTTATCAGTCTTTGGACGAATTTTTTAAACGAATCTTGAGTGGACAGACATGTTTACAACTATTCTTTGAGCAGGTTTGTTGGTTAGGAATGTAAGAGAAACTTTTCCCTGTTTATTAAATACCATATGTCTCGAACCACGTTTTAAACATTTGCTTTCGGCAGGTTGGGTTTGCTGCAGATTTAAGAAACCGAAGTAAAGAAGCATTGCAATACATGCATACCAAGACTTGCTTACCAATTGAAGAAAACGCAAGAAGTATTCTTACACCTTATGCATTCAATGCATTACAACACGAGATTGTGCTATCGATGCAATATGCAACAACGGAATTGGCAAACGGATCATATCTTGTACGACACTATAAGAAAATGGAAGGTGAATATCTTGTGATTTGGATATCACAAGATGAGCAGATTCATTGCTCGTGTAAGGAGTTTGAACATTCCGGGATATTGTGCCGGCATTGTCTTCGAGTACTTACAGTGAAAAACTATTTTGAAATCCCGGAGAAATATATTCTGTTCCGGTGGAGATTGGAGAGTTCATTGGTTGCTCTGGAAGATCAAAATGGCCAATGTAACAGTGATGAGTATGCTCAAGTCTTTCATTCTCTAGCTGCAACTCTTTTGACTGAATCACTGTTTACAAAGGAACGATTCAATCATGTTCATCGGGAACTTACAAGACTCCTCGAGCATGTCCGGAACATGCCAGTATCTAATGAGTTTGCTTCGAATATGGCAGCTAACAACATCAGTGAGTCATAGGTTTGGTGGTACGAAATCACAGCTTGCTTGCCTGTTGGAACATTTCGGAGCTATACATTTGATTTATAATACATTCAGCTGTAAAGGTTGGTATTCAAAAGATATCGGGGTATGTGGAGGATGAGATACACAAGTGGTGATAGATACTAGACATCAAAGCACTGTGAAAACAACATAGAGATGGGAATATACTGACTTTTTCATTCTCTTTTCACAGATTATTTTTCAGGTTTCAAGGTTGGTATCATATATTAAGTTTAATAGTTTTCCCTTTTTTCTTTTACCTGGTAAGACATCATCGAAAACTTTATCAACGTCACATGTAAATATGCCAACTTTATATAATTCAATTTTGGGGGGCATAGAGAGGAATTTGGATGTGGGATATATGTCTTGTATTGGAAGGTTTTCGGAGGATGATGTGTATGATTATTTATGAAAAGTATAACAATGTAGTTTATCGTTTGGTAAGGAATTTCTTGCCCCTATTATAATTCATTGTCGGCCTTCATCTATGTATTTTCCTTTTCCGAATGAGACTGACAGCATGCATTTTATTCCTTTACTTGAAAAATTCGATAAATTAATTTTTTATATATTAGATCAAAAAATAAATTAATTTATCTGTAAAAGTACTTATTCATTTCTAATGTTAGTGTGACATGCTAAGCATACCTCATTCTATTGTACAAAGACTAAATTACCCATTTTCATTTTTTATTTTGAATAGAAGAGACAATACAATTGGACTCTTACTGGTACTTTTACCAAAATATACCCTTTTTATATATGCAAAAAAATAATATTAGAGAAATAATTATTTGCGTTTGGCACACATCGGACAACTTTCAGGACATGAGTATGTAAATGTACTTCAAAGATTCCTCACATACATGAAAATCTTCAAAATAAAATATGTATATATTTATGTCGGATAAAAACCCAAGACTGAGTCTAACAAGAGTAACATGGTCAGCTACAACACTAAACAACAAACAAAAATGTTAAAAGACAGCAGGAATTGAAGCAGAAGCATCAATGTCCTTTGAGTTTACCCTCTTCAGCCATCTTTCTACGTATCTCATGAGCTGCATTGAAAATGCCAAGCGTGGGTTGGTTGCATACGAAGCACTTCTTATTCTTCGCATGATGCTGAAACAGACACAACCAAAATGCAATTGCTTCCTTTACTTTCGAAAGAAATCAATACAATGCACTCCAAATCAAATCCAAAATCGAACCCTTCGATTTGATTAAAAGTTAACAATTTAGAAAATACTCTAATTGTTAAATAGATATAACTAATAATATAAATGTGTTGTACCAAAATAATAATAAATGTATTTGGCTTGATGACATCATTTCCACATAATATTAATTGATTAAAGGTTCGAATCTCATAAACTACAAATAACAATTTTTCACCGGTTAAACCAGATAAACATCTTCCTCAGTGATGTCAAGGCGAGCGCCTAGTGCTCTTTTCGGCGCCTTTGTTGCAAATCCAGGCACAAAAAAAGCGTGCTTCACTAAATAGTCCTTCCATTCTCCTGTTTATTTTTTCTTATTTTGACTTTTAAAAGAAAAATATAATAAATGACTTTTTAATTAATTATTGACGTAATTTTATTATATAAAAACCTAATTAACTCTTAAAAGTTGGAACTTTTAAAGAGAATATGAAGATGAAGGAAATTTGGAGCTAGTTTCTGATGATGATATTTAATTTCTTCCTCATGTTGTTTTATTTTACAATACATTAAGTATATTATTAAACATAAACTATTGAACAATGTTTTGAATTTATAAATTGAACTATATTAAAATTTATCTATCTTTTACTAATTAATTAATACTTATTATTTATATGTACTAGTTACATATGTTTTTATATAAATTTTACATGCATATTTATATTTATATGCTTGTGCCTTGGTTTACTTGGGTGAGCGCTTTTTTTGCCCAGCGCCTCGAGTGCACCTAGCACCCTTGACAACTTTGATCTCCCTAGGGTTAATATACTATATCGGATTGGACAGCCTATCATTCCCTACTCAACCGGTATGTCTGGAGGGTCAGGTATGGTCTTTTGATCACCAAGTAAAATGTAAACCATATTGAATCATATGACAAGAAATACTAGATATAGACATGGCACAAATAAGACATTTAAAGAAAAAGAAAATTAATCTACACGAAAGGGCATAAGAGGGTACCTTTAAAGCACAGTGCTCGCAGAAGTAGTGCTTGCATTTAGTAACAACAGGATCAACAAATGGCTGCCGGCAAATAAAACAGGCAAAGGGCAATGTATCATCATCATCATCATCACTCTGAACTACCCCTGCCTCATCATCGTCATTCCCCTCACCCAAAGCAAGATTTCTTTTCCTTGCTTTCTCTGCTTCTTCCCACTCTTTCTCTAACTGCCACCCAGACTTGTAATCTCCACGGTCATGCATAAACTTACATGAATCTCCATAACCACAGTAACCGGTTTCTTTGTAGTCTTTACAGATGTCGGGTTGATAATCAAATCTTGCTGAAACCCTGATGTGGGCAGAAGCTCTAAGAGGTCCATGAGAGCCACCTGCTTTCTCACTGGCAACGGTTTGTTCTCTTCGAAATCCGGCTTTATGATCCACATAGCCATGCATTCCAGTGTACAATTTTTCTCCCCCAGAGCTTGTGCTTTTCCCCTTCAAAGCATCCTCTGCTCGTTTAAGAACTTTCTCACGTATAGCTCGAGCATCTTTTGTAAACTCAGTCTCAGTTTCTAAGATTGCTGTAGCTCTGCTATCATTTTGGACTTGAATTTCCTTGGAAGACTCAAATTGAAAAACCGGCTTGTGAGATTCAGTACTTGATTCAGTGGCAGTAGCACTCTTGGAGGATCCAGTTGAAAAGTACAACTTATTGTCAGGCTTCGAAGCCTTTTTTTGATTGTGCAACAAAGATGTGCCATTTCTGGAGTCTTCATCTTCATCCTCATTTATTGTCCTTTTCCTTATGTTTTTGCCCTTCGTTGGCTTCCTAAAGAAGTTGCAGACTGAAAAACCAAAGAATTAATTAATGGATCTATGAGAAGCTTTATGGCTACACAAACCATTGAGGGTGGTTCTAGATCTAGTCCAAAATGAACTGTCATAGGGGATCTTTTGAAGCCATTTAGTTCAGAAAATGGTAAGGTAGCCCATAGATGGGGAGCAACTCCATCAATGGGTGTTTTAACTATAAGTAAATATCCATATATAGCTTCAAGAAAAAAAATAAAAGAAAGGACAAAATTTACCTTGTTCAGATTGTTGAGGTTCTGTTTCAGATTGCTGAAGTTCTTTTCCAGGATCCTGGGGCTCGCTTGAATCTGCCATCTTAACGGACAGAAAAGAACAAAGGCTTATAGATTCCTTGCCTCAACCAAGATTAACTTTAATTTGACCACGACTGGTGCTCCAAGTGGTTTTAAACTAAAATCAGTCAAAATCCTTACCATTATTAATTAAAACTAGCGAGACATACATGATCGACAAACTAACTGGTGTCCTAACTAAATATCTACATATATTATATGGAAAGGCTAAGTGCTCAATTCAGGACCCAATTGTATACAAAAAGGAATTGGATATAAATCGAGGAGTGAGAGGAATCTAAAAAATGGAGTAAAAGAGGAACCCTAACCCCAACTTGTTTTCCAGAGCTTTCGATTTTTTTTCTTATTTGTTTTGAAAATCATGATACTTGTCCAACTTATACCTACACAGCAGCCATAACAACATTCGTTTCACATGTATTAATTTCACCCAAAAGGTTTTCATTAGTCCCGACACCAAAAGCTTAAAGCTTTTTATGCGTTATTATTGAAAAGTAATTTCAGCACTTCTTCAAAATGTAGGGTTCTAAATTAGAGCATTTAGCCTCATCAAAATGATATTAAAATTCATACATACATCAAAGATTTTCAAAACATAATACTTCTCGACATTTTATGACCCTAATCATAACAATAACCACAATTATATTAATAATGATTGCAAGTGTCGATTTTATCAAGAATACAAAACTTACAACGATGGTACTAACGATGGAAATTGTGAACAACTTTATTATAAAAATAAAATAAAATGAAATTCGAAAAAAACTTGCAGCAGAAACATAAAACCTATAGAAGCTAAATAAATCTAAATAGAAATCAAACATTCCTTGATGAATAGTAAACCTAAAACTTGAAATCAAGAATCGAAGAAGCTCAATTTCTACCCACCTAATTTAATGGAAAGGAAAACCAATTGATAGGACGGCAGCGATAGCGGCTTCAGTTGAGAAAAGGGCGTAGCGAAACGGCGAGAGAAAGAGGAAAAGAATGTCGGCGGCGACAAAGGACAGTGGCGGCGCTCTCGGCGGCGAGTGGTGGAAGAAAGAAAAAATTTCGAGTGGACTGGGGCTGGAAATGCCTAAAATTTTAGGGCCAATATAAATATGAAAAATCCCAAATAGAATTTGTTGTGGTCGGATATTAAAGGGTTAATAAACTATTTGGTACCTGAGTTTCGCTTTAATGTTCAATTTCGTACCTGAGTTTGGCTTCAATTAAGTACTTGAGTTTGACTTTAATTTCCAATTTGGTACCTGAGCTTCCTTTTTGTCTCTATTAAGCTTTTATGTATTTTTACTAGAGCACATGTGCCAAATATTTATTGAGCCATATGATGTCATTTGATGTGGGTATCAAATTGAACATTAAAGCTAAATTTAGATGCCAAATTAAAATAAAAAAATTTAGATACCAAATTGAACATTAAATCCAAACTTGGGTACCAAATGGTATATTAACCCGTATTTTAGACCAATAGTTTTTTTTTTTTTTACTTCAAGAATTTAAATCATTAAATTATTTTTAGGGTTAGTATTTGGTACAGTGAAAGTGTATATATTTTATCCCATAAGCAACCTTAAAAATTGGCATGTATTTTTTATATATATTTATCTTTGAATATTTTACTATACTCATATAGAACACTTGTCATCCCCCTCACTAAACTCCACTAAGAGTGTACCAAATATTTTCACTTGTCATCCAAGCATTATTATTGAATCCCAAATAGAATCAATTTAAAATAATATTATTTTTAAATATTTGAATTGGTTAAATTTAAATTTAAAAATTCAATTTTTTGTAAAAATAAAAAATACTAAATTTATTATACGTAAAATTACAATGAAGTTGGATATTTTAATTTATTATCTATATATACTATTATTTAAGTATTTAATTGAGTTGGTGTCACGAGTTAGCAAGACTGCAAGGAAATTATAAAAGTATCATTTCATATTTGAAACAAGTATTATTTAAGGATACTTTAACGTTTTATTAAAAAAATTAAAAATATGCACAAAGAGGGAACTGTTGCACTCAGGATGGCCAAACCCTAGTCGTCGATTTTCTGGAACACTTTCTAAAGAGCTCAGTGCAAGGGAGGCCGAGCAAGTGGGAATAAATTCTTCCAACTATAGAGTTTTCCTATAAAAATTATGTGAATCAACCTAGGTTAAGTAAGGAGGGAAGTAACCATTTGAAGTGGTGTATGGTAAGAGGATTAATAATAAGAGGAAAATATAGTGATCAAATCTTTAGTTTAAATGAAAGAAGAGATCTTTCTAGTGATTCAATTCCTAAAGGGTTTCAAACCTAACCTTCCGATATGAGGGCGAGACAAAGAAGCCTAAACCCATCCAATGAAGGAAGTGACGTTTGCTACGATCAATATCCAAACAACATGTAATAGCCCGTTTTTAGTGAAATCGAAATAGTGGTTTTGGGACCACAAATTCAAAGTCGAAAAAATTATTTTATTATTTTATGGTCTACATTATAATAGAAATACCATATAAAAATTTAGAAAATTTTTTTTACTAATTACATGCTTAATTTGATAAAAATGATTAAATTGCATAAAGTGTAAAGTTGTGTTTTAATAGCTAAAGGTATTAAATAGCTATAGAATTTTAAATTGGAGGTCCTTATATAGTAATTAGCCACTAAGGTTGTTAGTGGATGAGTATGGTCTGTTATTATTGAAATTTTGATTAGTTTTTAAGGTTAAATTAGTAAATAGGTAATAAATGATAAATTAAATAAAATAAACTATTATCATCCATTATTATCATCTTCCACAAAAAATTTAAAAGAAAACCTAGCCATGGAAGTTTGAAATTTCAGCAAGCTTATTTTGTTCAATTAGGTATGAATTTTTGTCTCGTTTTTTATAATTTTTATGTTTCCAGGATCGTTGTAGCTTAATCTAGCTAGCACGGGGATTAATTTGCAAAACTGTTAAAGTATTAAGGTTTTGCCATTGATGAACATGCTTGAATTTTAAAGTTTGATGATAGAAAATGAATGGTTGTTGTTAGATAAATAATTTTTGAAAAGAATTTTATGATAAAATTATCAATTAGAGGCTAAATTGAAAAAGGTGATAAATTTATGGTAAAATTTGTGAGTTTTGTGAAATATATGGGCTATTATTAATATGTATAAAAATCGATTAGGCTTAGGTAAGGATTAAATTGCATGAATTTCATAAGGATTAAATTGCATGAATTTCATTTTTCGAGCCTAGGAGGAATTAAAAGTATAGGGCAAAATGGTAATTTTGCCAAAATTTCATGTTGGATTAAATTGAATGAGAATTATATTGAAATGAGTTAAATTTATTCGCATAGATCCTACCTTTATTCGTATAAATCCTGTCAGACCTCGTACAGAGTTAGATCGAGGTAAAAAAAATATTAGATTAATCGCCTCCGTATCTATGTACACTCGTCGAGGTAAGTTTGTGTAATTAAATTGTATATTTATATGTTTTAAATTGAATTACTTTTTTTGTGAATTGTATAATTACCATGAATGAATACTGATTGTATATTTGAAAATTATCGAGCCCCGTTTGAACCTTAGGAATTAGTAGGATACAAATGACATGTCATTAGGGTTACCGATTATAGCTCTTATAAGCTTACCGTTACTCAGCTCGTATGAGCTTACCGTTGTTCAGCTTAGAGGAGCTTACTGTTTATCGCTCGTATAAGCATACATGTACATGAATTGATGAATTACAGTTCAGTACACCTCGTGTGTACTACCCGCATATCCAACGATATTCTAAATGGTTCAATAAGCACAGTTCTGTTACGATTTTATATGAGTTCGATACGAACTGGTACAGGTATTTACATAAATTACATGGAAATGATTTATATATGATATATGGATACATGGTATAGATGTTACATGTATATGGAATTTGAATAGTGGTTGAATTCATACATGTTTCTTGATATTATATGAATTACATGACAACGTGGTTGTTGAGGATATGTGTTTAGGCTTTTGGCCAAATTGAGTTGGATATGTTTTGTATGCTTACCTTAAATGTGATTAAATGGTAAGTTAATTTCTTTGTTATACGAACTTACTAAGCTTAAATGCTTACTCTATGTTATTTTCCATGTTTTATAGTGATTCAGAAACTCGTTCCGGTTGGAAGCTTGTCGGAGCCATATTACACTATCCATTGGCTCTTTTGGTACTTTCGGTTAATTAATTCTAATTATAACGGCATGTATAGGTTAATTTGGTCAATGTTGGTATATAAGTGTTTTGTTAAGATTAGTCACTTATTTGGCTTGTGTTTGGTATATTTTGATGTATATATATATGTGGCCTTATCATATTTAATGTGTGTTTGGTATAGTTGAATGATGGAAACTAAAATGTGGTTTGAATATGCATATAAGATATGTTATATACATTGTTGTGATTTAGTGCTTTGTTATGAAAAACTTATAGGTATATTGATGATTGGTTTGGAATGGTATATTTGGTACCAAATAGGTGAGCTTGATAAATGACCTACATGATAGGTTTTGCTACAATTATGCATATATGTATTTGGTCACTTAGGTAAATTTGGATACATGGTTGACATATTGCATATTGTCATTTGATGTGCCTAAAGGCATATTGGTTGTATGTGATGATTTTACATGTTTAAGACTTAATTTTGGCTTGTTTTGGATGCTTAATTATGACTTGTATATATGCAAAATGTTGAGTGTAGGTGGATGCCAAATTGGGTGAGAAATATGGCTTGTAAAATGGCTTATTTTCGTCTACACGGGCAGAGACAAGGGCGTATGTCTCAGCCATGTGTGACACACGGCCAAGTGACACGGCTGTGTGTCCCCTGTATCTTTTTAAGAGCGCAAGTCAGTATGCTCACACGGCCTAGCACATGGGTGTGTGGCTTGGCCATGTGACCTAAGTCAGTGAGTTACACAGGCATAGACATGGGCTGGGACACGACCGTGTGTTCTTTTTTTGTATGTCCACTCAGCCACGGGCGTGTCTCTGGGCCGTGTGAGTCACACGGCCTAGCCACACGGCCGTATGACTGCTGCAGCTTTGAAAATTTTCATTATTTTTCAAAAAATTCTTTGGGTATCCGATTTAGTCCCGACTTGTTTCTAATGCATATTTTGGGCCTCGAGAGCTCGTATAAGGGACAATATGTTTGATTTTGATTGGTTTCTAACATGAATATTATATGATTTGAAATGTTTGAAATATCTAGTTATTTGATCTATAAACTCTGGTAATTCTCTGTAACCATGTTCCAGCAATGGATACAGGTTAGGAGTGTTACACAACACCTTGACTTTGAATCTAGATGATGGGGACCCCCTTTATCACGCAATTTGATCTCTCTTCCATTTGTCGAGTCTAGCTATCACATCGGTTGGAATAGATATACACAATCCCTCTACCCCTACTCTAGACAACTTTCTATCTCTTTCTCTAGCCTTCAATGATCCTCTAGCAAACAAATCATAAAAGTCAAGAAGTGATGGGCCTGATCTTAAGATATCAATATTTGATATCCATAAGCTAGCTCTTGGTTAAGAAAATCCTATTATAAAAAGGGAGTTGGAAGAGGTAGAATCGATATCTGTTTAGCTTGCTATAAATGTAACACCTCTCACCCAGTCCGATCACCAGACTCGAGTTACAGGATGCTACTACAGTCACGGGAGCAGTGTCATGCAAAATATATCATTTAATGTAATTCAAAATGTGTTAGCTTTAAGCATAATAACAATCTCAACCAATAACATGATTAAATTGAACAACTATTCATAAACTATTTGATTCTAGCATGAATATGGACCAATCTCTAAAATTTTAAAACTTTGAACAAGGTATCAATATTAAGGAAATAAGTATTGATATTTTTGTGTTAAGTATCGATGCGTATTATAGGTATCGATGCGTATTATAGGTATCGATACCAAATCAACATACTATCAATTTTGAAAACTGTTCATTTGGTAAAGTATTGATACCTTGGTCCCTGATATCGATACTTTTACCCAGACAAAAAATATCCAATGAAAGAAGTGACGTTTATATCCAAACAACACCTTGACTTTGGATCTAGATGATGGGGAACCCCTCTCCCGCATGATTTGATCTCTCTCCTATTTGTTGAGTTAAGCATCACCTTGATTGGAATAGATATGCACAACCCCTCTTGATGCGATTTCCCAAGCTTGGATGATCGAAAAATAACTTGATGTGAAGAATCGTCTTGAAATGGTTCAAAAGGTGGAAACCTTAATCTGAAGCACTTGAATTTTTTAAGGAATCATAGCTATATTAAAACTACGATCCACTTAAACTTGATCAAATACTCGAATCTTGGTGTATCAAAGTCGCTACACCCCGGGATGGAAAACGGAGTGATAAGATAATTTTTTTGAACGCCACAAACTTAGAAAGTTTGATAAGTTTGAAAAAGTTCAATAATAAAGAACCTTAGAGAAAATTTCTCACAAAAGTATGATTTAATTTCAAGCAAAAATTGTTTTTACATAAGTAGCTTAGGCCGAAATTTATAAGCCTCTAAAATAACCTTTCAAGTTCCTACAAAGACCTTTCATATTTAGCATTTTACTAGCGTAAAAATAAACAATTAAATTTGATTTAAACTCTTGATAGCTAGCCCAAAAGGCATGTCTCTTCACTTGACTTTGTGTATTTGAGAGGTCATGTAATGAACTAATAGTAACAGGTATCGAAAATTATGTTTTCGGGTTATTGTTCTCATAAATCGGGTCCGTAAATTTTTATTAGAAATATTTACGAAAGTTAGTTGAGTGGTTAATTAGATTTTGGTTAAGTAAATTAGTTTGAATAGAGATTAATTTAGTATAATGACTAGATTGAATATAATGTAAAAATTGAAACATAGAATCAAGAAAAGTTGAAGGATTAAATTAGCAATTAAACCAAAGGTGCCAAATGTCGTAAAAATTAAATACATGTGTAATAAATATAATACATAGATTTGTAATACATGTATGTATTTACTTATTATTTAAGTTAATAATAATTATGTTAATGTAATAATATAATATAATTAAACATAAAATAAATGAAATGAAATAAAGAAATAAAATAGAGAAAGAACAGAGAAGAAACGAAAAGGGGAAAAGAAGAAGGAAAGAAAAGAAGAAAAGTGAAAATTGAGGATTTGGGATTTGAAGTTTAATTTGGTAAGTCAATTAAGTTATTTTCTTGTAATTTTGATGTTTTAGAAGCCTTAGAGCAAAGTTTTGTTGAAATTTAGTGAAGATTTTGGAAGTTCATAGGTTTTTGAATATAGTTCATGTTGAACAAATTATTGAATTAGGGATTTAATTGAATGAATTTTAAGTTAGAATTGATAAATGGATTAAATTGTAAAAGAAGCTATAAGTTTTGTGATGGAGGGATTGAATTGAAAGAAATTTTAAATTAGGGTTTTATTATGAAGACTTGATAGTTAGGTCGAATTTGATAGGAATTTGAATAAGAATAAAGTATGAATTAAGTTAGTAAAGTGAATTAGTTAACTAGGACTTAATTGAAAATAAAGTGTAAATTGAACATAAATTCAATTATTTATTGAGAATTAGTATTGTATTAATAGTGTAAATTATTTTATTTTCGTAGCAAACAAAGAACCCGAGATATCGATAAAGAAAGGAAAAAAGAAGGTTGACAAAGAGTAATTCGAGAATTATGATTTGTATTTCTATAAACGGAACTTAATAATTAACTGTTGCTTTTATTATTTAATGTATATGGTAAGTGAAATTGAGGTGAGTTTGATATATTGATAATGAATTGAATTATCTTGTGAAAGTATGTGTATGATTGAAAAGTGTATTGAATTGGATTGGTTTGAAATTGTATATTGATTGAAAATTTATGTTAGATACCTATAAACATACATGAGTTAGATCATTATATTGACAGTTTTTGACATGATTTAGATGTATTTAACTATGTTTTGGATTGATTGAAAGTTTGGATTTTAAGTTGCTTATTATTCAAGGTTTGCAGGGTTGGTAAACTTGAACCATAAGGCTCATTTTGAGTCCACATGGCCTGGCACACAGGCGTGTGATCAGACCGTGTGAGACACATGGCTTATACACAGGCATGTGGTTAGGCCGTGTGTCCCCTGCATCTTAAATATTAAGAATAGAATGCTCAGGTATTGTCACACGGGCAGAGACACGGACGTGTACCTCAACTGTGTAAGGCACATGGCCACAGCACATGGGCATGTGCCTGGCCGTGCGAAAACTGCACTGGATTCGAATTGAAAATAATTCCACATGGGCTAAGCACATGGGCGTGTGTCTTGGCCGTGTGAAACTAATTTGTTCATGAGCAATAAGTTAGAGAGTTACATGGGTAAAGGACATAGGCATGTTTTGGCCATGTGAACCACACGATAAGTCAACATAGGCGTATCATGGAGACACAAGGGCGTGTCTGTAAAACCCCTTTCCTGTAACCGAGACCGGGACAAGGTACGAGACGTTACTGGGCACAAACAAGGTCATTTTAGGAAAATCGAGATATAAAATTTCGCTCTAATTTAAAACCAACCAAAACTTAATCATATTGTCCCTGAGTAAGGACCTTGGAGGTCCAAAACATGTGTTAAAAGCGGTTCGGGACTAAACTGAAAACTTAAGAAAAGTTTAGAAAATTTTCTATGTTAAGCCTTACACACCCGTGTGGAGGCAATACACACACCCGTGTGCTTGGGACACACCCGTGTCCATTATCCGTGTGGAATTATTAGAATTTATTTTTCATTTTGAACCTACAGGAGTTTTCACATGGCCAAGCACACGCCCGTGTCCCTCACACGGCCTCGACACGCCCGTGTCATCGCTCGTGTCCAAAAACCTGGACATTCTGTTTATGATGTCATCATTCATCTAGAGGCACACGGCCAAGGCACACACCCGTGTACTAGGCCGTGTCCTCCACACGGTCGAGACACATGGCCGTGTCTCTACCCGAGTGTTTACTACCATGCATACTGACTTGAAGAATTAAGGTGTTGGGGACACACGACTGTACAACACACCCGTGGGCATGACCGTATGTCACACACAACCTAGACACATGCCCGTGTGTCTACCCGTGTGGACCTTTTTGGAGGCTATATTTCAAGCCTTTGGTCACCCTCAAGCATCCCTACATTCTAATATGCCCCGTGTACATTTAACATGGTATAAAGGTATCCTTGAAATCTTCTTGACCATAATTATGCATGTTACCTCATATCTCTTTTTAACCTACATTAATATTATCCCTTTCAGTGATAAGGTTACCATTTCAAAATGTCAACTTTTACACTTGGTCCATTTTATATCTTATGACCATTAAAACATGAATTATTTCTCAAATGATTTAGCCACATTACATATATCCATTTCATGGCATATCATATCAACCACCACATGAACACTCAAGTATAAACATGCACAATTAGTAGGTTTACAACCTACATCAAAATGAGTCATATCTCATGGCCATATACAAAATGAATAAGCCCATCATTATAAGCCATAACATTGGTTATCCAAATGACACATGTAACAAAATAAATAAGAGCCCTATACATGCCATTAAACAAAATAAAAGTTTCCATATACCAAAGCTGAACAAGTTGATAGTGTGATGACTTTCTCCAAACATCTTCCAATCTTTACGAGTCCGCGAGCTCTGTAAGACAGGGAAAAGAGAGGGGGTAAGTATTTACATGCTTAGTAAGTTCGAATAATGGGAAGGTAAACTTACCAGTGGTTTAGCATACAACCAAATTAATCATACATTCTAACAAGTATAGGATAGATCCCTATCACATGCACTCAATCATCAAGTTAGTCTCATGTCTAAGCATCACAGCATTAATCTAGATGAGCTTATTTATTCTAGAATTTCCATTTTCATTTCTCATTTTAATCCCATTGAATTTCTCAAAAATCTTGATGGATAGCCCATTTTCCGTCAAATCATACAAGTGATCATTTTCAAGCATGCACTCCTGCGAACCTCACATCTTACGTTAGGATTACTAGTCCAGGCTAAATCCCCCATAGTATAAACTCATAGAGTGGTGTCGGGATTACCAGTCTAGGCTAAATCCTTTGTAGCGACAAACACTCTTAATGAGCTCGGATCTAAATTACCAGTCCAAGTTAAATTCAGACCCTAATCGGATTACCTGTCCGGGCTAAATCCATAATGCACACATATTCTTCGGGAGGCTAGATCAATTTAGGAACACTCGTCCGGGCTAAATCCTTTCTATATCGAGATCAACGGATTACCCGTCCGAGCTAAATCCTTTTTTGCAACACATGTAGGATCTCGTATCATGTGAGAATAGCGTATCCATCAGATTTTTTTTCAACCAAGACATTCTACCATATCATCAATTTTCATGAATTATTTACATTGTAAATCACCATTTAAAATCATAAAAGAATATATATTTTTAATGCATTTATATAGTCTACATTTGAGTTACACGAACTTACCTGGTAGTCGTTTCGGATTAGTATTTCAGTTTTTCTAAAACCTTTCGTTTTCCACGATGGACTTCCGAAATTGGATCATCGGAGTCTATATCAGTAAAAATAAATTATTAACATCTCACATTATTTAATTTCCGGCTTAACACCCATCCTAAGGCAAAATGACCAATTTACCCCTAGCCTTTCACAACTTTTACAATTTAGTCCTAAGGCTCGTATAATGAAATGCATGTAATGTCTAGGTTACTCAAGGCTGGCCGAATATTTTTCATACTAATAGCAGCCCACAATATTCCTTCATTTCACCTTTTTCTACACATTTTTACAACTTTTACAAAATGGTCCTTTAAGCTATTTCCATGAAAACTACCTAGTAAAAGTTGTTTACCATCCTTTAAACTTTCATAATCCTCCATAAATCATCAAAACACAAGCATCTCATGCATGGGTAATTTTCTAAACATGAACCCTAGCTTGAGATATGGGTAGAAATATAAAGAGCATGTTACGAGGATCTCAAAAATACGAAGAACATTAAAAACGGGACTATGGAGCACTTACTATTGAGCTTGAAATTTTTGAAACCCTAGCTATAGAGACCCTTAGATTTTCAATAGCATGGAGAAGATGAATGGCTGATTTTTGCTTTCATTTCCCCTTTTTATTAATTACATTACCAATTGACCAAAATGCCATTCCTTACTAAACTTTCAAAATTTTCCATGCATGCCCATTTTTGTCCAAAAACTTAGAAATTGGGAAAATTTATTCTTAAAGACCTCTAATTAATATTATAAAGTAATTTTATACAAATTTCTTCTAGAACCCAAGTTTTGCAATATATTCAGTTTGGTCCCTAATTTCCAATTGGACACCTTATACTTAGAATTTCTTCATGAAAATTTAGCACATGCATATTTTCATATTCTAGACCTCATAATAATCATTAGACAACTACTTTAACGTCGAATTTGTGGTCCCAAAACCACTATTCCAACTAGGCCCTATTTCGGGATGTTACAGTATCTCCTAAACCACACGGGCGTGTGGGTACTGTTTTTAAGAAAAAATTTTAAAATTTTACGAAAAATTTTATAAGCATCTGATTGGGTCTCGATTTGTTTTTAACTTCTTGTTTGGGCCTTGAGGCTCCATTAAAGGGTTAATAAGACAAATTACTGAATTATATAATGAATATTCTTGTATTATTCGTGTTTAAACTGTAGTGACTGGTAATGCTCCGTAATCCTGTTCTGATGTCAGAAAAGGGTTAGGGGGTGTTACAGGTCATGTCTTTTCATTAGTCCTTGGGTAGCTTAAAGGTCATCATCTTCATGAAGCTTAATGCTGTCCTTTCTTCTTCCATAACTGAATGCCTTCTTTGCTTGTATTTCCTCCCTTTAATTGGTCCCATGAATTTGCCTTAAGTGCATCAAAACCGAACAAAATTTGGAAAGCCTTCATTGGTCTTTTGAATAGTCACCTAATTAGGATTGAATATTCATTAATCACTTGAAACCTATTCACATTCTTATTCAACTTAAAATAGCTTGATAAAAATGAAAATAAACCCACTTTAACTAATGCATTAAAATAACAACCAAAATAAATAATAAACTTATATAAACTAACTCAAACATATTTAACAACTAAGATGCTTAAATGCATGGTTTAATTAAGATGTAAACTAAATGAACAAATGAGTTACTTAATGCATGGTCTTATTTAAGATGCAAACTTTAACAATCATGGTAGTTAAATAATGCATGTCATAATTAAAAGATGTTGATTAATAATGCATGACATTAATTTAAAGATGCTAAAATAAACTAAAATAAAATTAAGTAAAGTCTTTGAAAATTTTCCCTTATTTAATCAAACCCATTGGAAAAGTCATCCAATGTTTGAATAACTTGAACCACGTAAAGATTTGGAAGTTTCCCTCGATCAGATTAGGTTTGCTCTCACAGGCTCTTCATCAACCTATTAAGAGCCTCCTTAAAATGTTTAGCTCATGCTCTTGTGATTGTCCCAACTGGTAGATACAAAGAATCGGATAAACCCTTAGATGTTTCTTGTGAATTTGGGCTTTGAAAATTTGACCCATTTCCATATTGTCTCGACTTGTCAGAATTGGTTTTGGGCTTGATACTTGGGCTCACATCACCTGTACTCTAGTCACTTTGGTCATTTAAGCCTTGCTATTACAACTCTATTTCATTCCATCCAACCAAACAATTGAATTACTGATTATAGCTTTATTCCATTCACCCCAACTAAATGCGGTGTAGGTGATTGCAAGAGAGCGATCGTGGTCAGGCATGAGGCATTAAGGAGATTAACTAGGAAGCCGTTATTGGGATTATCCTTAGATGAATTCTATTACGAGTCAATTTTAAGACAGTGTTGTGAGATTCCGTTTGGATATGTACAGATTCTCGCGAAAATTTATGAGTCGTTGTTGCTTAATGGAAAAGAGTACTCAATTCCTGTGACAACCATAAAAGGGTGCTTGGTGGCTAGCACTTATCAACAACATAACATCATATAAATACCAAACAACAAGACGCGTTCATCACAAGATAAACTTTTATTTCATTTACCTTTTCCCATATTTCTCGATTTATGATTATTTCATTTCATATATCATCACATCCTAAACACATTCTTACTCAGACACCTTAGTGTCACTTTTAACACTTTCTGAAATAACTCGATTGAAAAGTTTTTCTGTCTATAAGTAAAACAAAAATTAGATCGGATCGTACACATCACACTATCACAGATTTATATGGCATGTATTTTTAGACACTTTACACATCTCATTCGATATGAAAATCAGCTAAATCAAAGCTCTGATACCAATAAATGTAACACTCCTAACCCACATCCGTTGCCGGAATAGGGTTACAGGATGTTATCGGAGTTTACAAAATAATTTCACATAATTTCACTATTTACTTATGTTCATATCAAAGCTGTCCACTCGAGTCACAGTCACTAAATTATTTATATCTTGACCTACGGAACTCCAATTAAGATATGCTAATTTTCCCTGAACTAGACTCAAATATCTTCTTACCATAATATTTTCAGAATTTTTGGTCTAGCCAATAAGTACAGTTTATTCTTTAAAGTCTCCCCTATTTCACTATCTAATAGTTTCAACCCCTCTTCACTAAAAATCAATTATCCTCATTATACGAGATTTGAATGATGTTCTCGTTTATTTCTTTTAAAAATAGACTCATTAAGGATTTTAAGCATATAAATTTAAACCCAAAAGTATTTTTATATAATTTTTAATGATTTTTCAAAGTTAGAATAAGGGAACCCAAAATTATTTTAACCTTGTCTCATAAAAATTCAAATATCTCATAAAATGAAATTCTTTTGCTTACACTGTTTCTTTCATGTAAAACTAGACTCAATAGACTTTAATTTCATATTTTATTAAACCTCTAATTCAATTTCCATAATTTTTGGTGATTTTTCAAAGTTGGACTACTACTGCTGTCCAAAACTATTTTAGTGAAAAATGTTGATAACTAAGTTTATAACACCTTCACTTCCTTTCAATTAAACCCTATACATGCCATATAAACCTTAAGATGCATAATAAAATTTACCGAAGTAATCTGGATAGTGTGCCCTGATGTATTGATCCGATCTGCAGACCCCAAGTCAATCTACAAAGAACATTAAACACACAGGAGTAAGCTTATGTAAGCTTAGTAAGTTCATAGGCTCAAAATATAAATCTTACCAAAATACCATAACAATTCAATAAGCAAGTATTATACACATATCTCCTGCCATTCACAATTTCACATGATGAATTCATTTCATTGAGCTCAATTTCAAACATCAAATTAGATTTCAGCACGTAATTTTAATTGTCACTTACCATCACTTGTCAAACTAGATAACGTCTTACAGATTTGAGTACGTTGTTTGCTCAGTGCCACGATTCACAGATCAGTATGGTTTTCCTCATGAAAAATACCATATCTACGTTTCAAAACTCGGTATGGAAAATACCATACCTACGTTTCACAACTCGGTATGGAAAATACCATACTTACGTATCATAGCTCAGTATGGAAAATACCATACCTACGTATCATAGCTCGGTATGGAAATATCATACCTACGTTTCACATTTTTCCATGGAACAACCATAATCTTATTCGTCAATTCATCACACGTCACAACACGAGCGTACTCAATCCTGCGTTTTTCCTCTATTTGAACTTCCAATTCAATTTTCACATTGTTTCTCGATATTAACAATTTAATAGAAAATATCTGAAATAACACATTACATCATTCCCATATTAACAATTAATATACAAGTTCAGCCATATGAACTTACCTGAGCCAATTCGTAGAAGTTATGGAAATTTAGGGACTAATCAGAAATCTCCTTTATTCCACGTTTATCTTCGGATTCTCGACCTATAATATAGAATTTTCCATTCATTAGCATTTATTTCAGTTCTAATTCACTTCACAATTTATGCCATTTGATTTTCAAAATTACACTTTTACCCTAAAGTTTACAGCTTTTACAATTTAGTCCCTATGTAATTCACCAATCAACTAAGCTAATTTTTCTTAATTAACACTTTATTCCATTATTATAAACTACTACTAAACCTTTGATAATCAGAATTTCAACACTAAACCTTAATTCACAACTTTTTCACAATTAGGTCCTAAAATCAATTTCTATTGAAGTTACTTGATAAAATCATCATACAACAAAATTAAAGCTTCAAATCCATGTTAATTCATCATGAAAAACCAAAAATATCAATGGTAACTTTCAATTTTGTCCATAAAATCTAAAACTAATGAATTAAATACTTGGACCTAATTGTAAAAGTCACAAAAACATAAAAATCTCAAATAAAAACCAAGAATTGAACTCAAATATGGAAAAATATGAAAAAAAAGATTCTTTCAGACCTCCCATGGTGTTTTGGCTGAAGAAAAATGATGATATCTTTAGATTTTTCAATTTTGTCTTTATTTTATATGCTAAATTTACAAAATTTCCAATTTTACCCTTATTTCTCCTTATTTTCTTGCTGATTTTCTTGCCCAAACCATCCAGCTCATTTAATTTGGGTCTAATTTCTTTTTAAAATCATTTAAGCTATTTAATCACTATTTAACAAATTTTGCACCTCTTTCAATTTAGTCCTTTTTAATAAATTGACTATCCAAACGTTAAAATTTTCTAACGAAACTTTAATACTACTCACTAACACTCCATAAATATTTATAAAAATATTTATGGCTTGGTTTATGAATTCGAGGTCTCGATACCTCATTCTCGACCCAATTTACCTAATGAATTCTTTTAAATCACCAAATTCACTAATTCAAAAATACTTCTATATTCACACTTGACTCATAGGTATTAATTTATTAAATTTTTGACTCACTCGTCGGATTTAGTGATCTCAAATCACTGTTTCCGAAATCACTGAAAATTAGGATGTTACAGTCTCGACTTGTCAGAATTGGTTTGGGGCTTGATACTTGGGCTCACATCTCCTCTACTCTAGTCACTTTTGTCATTTAAGCCTTGCTATTATAACTCTATTTCATTCCATCCAACCAAACAATTGAATTACTGATTATAGCTTTATTCCATTCACCCTAACTAAATGTGGTGTAGGTGATTGCAAGAGAGCGATCGTGGTTAGGCATGAGGCATTAAGGAGATTAACGGGGAAGCCGTTATTGGGATTATCCTTAGATGGATTCTATTACGAGTCGATTTTAAGACAGTGTTGTGAGACTCCGATTGGATATATACAGATTCTCGCGAAAATTTATGAGTCGTTGTTGCTTAATGGAAAATCAATTCCTATGACAACCATAGAGGGGTGCTTGGTGGCTAGCACTAATAGGGGATGTAAGGTTATTCATTGGTCTGGTGGAGCTTTTAGTGTTCTATTGAGAGGTGGGATGGCTAGAGCTCCTAGGGTAGCTGATTTGAAGTCTTATTTGGAGGAACCTAAAAATTATAAGATCTTGGCTGTTGTTTTTATATATATTTTTCATTTTTGGGTTAATTCATTTAAGTTGAAGCTAAAATGGGTGCTGGATTGTTGTTGCAGATAAAGTAGGTTTGCCAGGCTTCAAGGTATTAAATGTGTCATTACTGGGAAGAATCTTTATTTGAGATTCACCCATCGTACTGGCGATGCATGGTACCAAAGGGTGTCCAAAATGGTGAGTATCATTTCCATGAATATATACTTCTTCATTTTCGTCTTTTGAGCAAGACCATATTGAAGTCTTATGCAAAGGACCTTGAGTATGACCATGGCTACTATTACTGCAATAGTCAAATCCGAATATTTTATATTTCTGCAGATTTATGTTTTCTGTTTCACTGTCTGAAACGGCATCGTTCCATTTCTTTTCGATGAAGAATAAAGTAACTTTAGAAAACTTATCTAAATAATTTAGCTTTAAAATTTTTTGTTATGGAATGAAATAATATAATATAATATTTAGATGAAAAAGGAATGTCGTCAAAACACGTTATCTTCCATAATCTTCACACCAATCCAACCTTTCTTTCGTTTTCTGCTAAGAGTAAAAAATAGCTGACAGCGGCGGCGTTGGTAATGACGGCCACCAGCGATCCGAACCCCGAAGTTTCCGACGAGCAGCAAAAACGATCGGAGATATACACATATGAAGCTCCCTGGTACATCTACGCTATGAATTGGAGCGTCCGCCGCGACAAAAAGTACCGACTCGCCATCGCCAGCCTCCTCGAGCAATACCCTAACCGTCTCCAGATTGTTCAACTCGACGACTCCAATGGCGAGATCCGGTCGGATCCCAACCTCTCCTTCGACCATCCCTATCCCGCTACTAAGACCATCTTCATTCCCGACAAGGATTGCCAGAAACCCGATCTTCTCGCTACCTCCTCCGATTTTCTCCGCATATGGCGGATCTCGGATGACGGTTCCCGCGTTGACCTCAAATCGCTCCTTAATGGCAATAAGAACAGTGAATTTTGCGGTCCTCTCACGTCTTTCGACTGGAACGAGGCGGAGCCGAAGCGAATCGGGACTTCCTCCATTGATACGACTTGCACTATTTGGGATATCGAGAAGGAAACAGTGGATACCCAGTTAATTGCCCACGATAAGGAGGTTTACGACATCGCTTGGGGCGGAGTTGGGGTTTTCGCTTCCGTCTCCGCCGACGGTTCCGTTAGGGTTTTCGATTTACGCGACAAGGAACATTCGACGATCATCTACGAGAGTTCGGAGCCGGACGCGCCGCTGGTGCGGTTGGGGTGGAACAAGCAGGACCCCAGATATATGGCGACCATTATAATGGATAGTGCCAAGGTGGTTGTTTTGGATATCCGTTTCCCGACGTTGCCGGTGGTTGAGTTGCGGAGACACCAGGCGAGCGTCAATGCCGTCGCTTGGGCTCCCCATAGTTCCTGCCACATTTGCACCGCCGGCGATGATTCTCAGGCGTTGATTTGGGATTTGTCTTCGATGGGTCAGCCTGTTGAAGGTGGGCTTGACCCTATTCTTGCATACACAGCTGGGGCTGAAATTGAACAGTTGCAATGGTCGTCGTCCCAGCCTGATTGGGTGGCCATTGCCTTCTCCACTAAGCTTCAGATTCTAAGGGTATGAATTGCAGTGTGAAGTTAGGTTTTTCTGTTTGTTTTTTACATTAACTAACATGCTTGCTTGATTTTCCGTTTGAGTTAAGAATCGAGTTTCACTTCTGAATTCAAACTCGATTTAAAATTGACTGAACTGCAAGTTTTCATTTCACAAAATATTTTGCAACTTAAATACAAATCTCTACGTAAAAACAGCCGGCATTTGATACAACGTCGATAAGAAAAACAACATTCCACCATTTTTCGATATTTGAAATTAACATAAAATTACCTTTTAAATGTGTACAATCTTTTTTTCCTTATCCACGGTAACAAAATATTATATTTTCTACTATATTCTTCACTTATCAAATATTTTTTTTAATTTTTATAATTTCTTCTACTACATTCTTCACAATTTTCTCAATATCTTTATAACACAAAATTATTAAAATATATCAGAATTTATACATATCAGTGTTGCATTGTTATTATTTTCAGCAAGTACATAATACCATGCGCCATCATCAAAGTAGCCACAACAACACTCGCCGATTTAGGGTTCAAGGGGGGGGGGGTTCTCTGTCACTTGTATTACATTCACTACCGACAATCCATATGCAACAGCGATTTAAATTCCCTGCTAGAAACTCTTAACAACCCAAGCACGCTAGAACAAATGAAATCAAAGTGAAGAACACGGAAGCAACACGCACCAAGCTCTAGAGAAAATTTTAGTTTGTCACCTGCACCCTCTCCCTCATCTGGGTGTTAAGGATCACGACACATGAAGTAGGCATTTGGGTTGCTGCCTATCTACATGATTTCAATGGAAAAGAGCCATCACATTCATTCTCTAAAGCACTTTAAGGAGAGTTAAATGAAGCCTTTTCTTGCTTGGTTTTCAGAAGACTCAATCATCTTGCTTTTCTCCCTACTCCGATCCAAAATGAGGTGCATTATTGGTATGAAGTATGAACAAAACTGACTCAGTTGCCTTGTACGTGTCAAGGTTATCGTCGTTGTCCTTCAGCTAAGCTAAGCTGGAAGCACATTATATTCACATTCCCAACTTCCATTTATGTAGCTTGTTATGGTGTCTTCCACTAAATCTTCGAAGATGGCTTCACCAATCTCAACACCAATATAACCAGTGTCAAGTTGAAGGTCCATCCATGTTCCAGTCTTAGCCAGGTCTTTTCGGACTATCAGGTCCAGAGTACAAGGCAATGGAGTTGGGAGCAAATGCCAATAAACTCCCTCCCAGACTTCTTGAATTGTATTTTTCATGTTCGGGATAGGACGGATATTGGGTTTAACAAATGAAACACTAGGGGAACCAAAATAGTACTCACAAACCTCTCTGACTACTTCGTTAATGCAATCAAAGAGCAGTTTTTGGTCTTGACAAAGCTGGTTGGGCAAGTATTCCACCTCGTCAACCAACAATGGGTCGATAAGCAGGTCTGAAGAAAGTGGCCGGATGTAGACTTTGTCCCAGCTGAAACTCGAGGCTTGCAGCACTGCCTTTATGTGCTCAAATATTGATTCCTTATCATCCATACAAGTTTTAATTCGATTGCTCTGATTTGTGGCCAAAGGGTCATTTTCTTCGAATCGAATTCTTAGCGGTTGAATGGATGTTTCACCTGAAGATTGGTGAGCAACTTGGCATTAGGAAAAAACAATGTGGCTGAACAAACTTAAAAGCAAAAGCCAAATGTGAAATAAACAAAAGACTTCTCTCATATTCCTACCGGAATAAGTTCTGATGCTTGCAGGGCTGATAAGATCATCCTCGAATATTGGGTCAAGAACAGATACGGGGCTTGAGCGCTCTGGTATATCAGTAACACTCTCCAAACATTCAACCTTTTTCATGACTGATGAGTCTGACGGAGATGATAATGGATAAAAAGACTGTTGGTCCACTTCCGATGAATCCTGGAGGAGCAAAAAAAAAAAGGTTGGATGAGACATCACATATACAATGCACACAACAAAATGGAATAATCGCATGATACGCAGAAGAGCGTCATTTTCTCTTATGGTGATATTAGCTTTGCCTTCAAAATAATAATACAAAACTGAGACATCTGGCGTCCGATATCTCTCAGTTTTTTCTAGGAAGATGCGAGATCTAATTGGAAGGCATAAGCAGCCGGTATTCAATCATTCTCAAGTTCTTAATGACATCAAATCTACATATCAGCAAACAACATCACCATACCTGTTTCAAGTACCAAGGATTTTGTTTTTCATCACAAACTTCATATATATCAACATTTTTATCATCTGTGATAATTGAAGAGTCGCTCGTCTCTGAAGAAATATCCAGTGACTTGCTTTCTTCATGAACCATCATTTCAGTAGCTTTAACAATACTCACAGACTCTGCATATGAAGGTTAAATATTAATAAACCTGGGATATTCATGATTATCATCATAAATTAAACAAATGCAAAATTGTACCTTTGGAACTCAATTCATCTTTTACAGAACAAAAAATTGGATCCTCTTTGTCATTATTCACACTAGTGTCAAGGTTGTTTGAAATTGCATTATCGCTTTCAACTTCATTATCGCTTTTGTTTTCAGAAATGCAAAGCTGGCCATCGGTCTTCTCTGCCTTCATACTTAGAAGGCTGACAAACTGATCATTTTCACTCACCATTTGCAATTTGTCCGAGCCTGCAAATCTCATCTGCGCAGTTGTAAAACTATGCTCCAAGTTCCGACCAGGGCTGCCGACAGGGGATGTATTATACTCAGGAAGAGAAAGAATCCTACCTAAGGTTTTTGGAACCTGTGTACTCAAAAGATCCTCATTTTGATCCTCATTTGTTAGCAGATCAGAGAAATGTTTCTTGGCCTCAATATAGATGTTCGAGACCCTTTTCATGGAAAAATCAATAGTCTCATATTCCATGCTTAGTTCGGAGCCCTTTAGCTTGCTTGTTTTTTCTCCTTTTGCAACACCAATGGAAGGTCTGCCAATTCTTCCAATAAAGAATTGGTCTTTTGTTGGAGAATTCATCCCAAAATATTCCTTAACTCTGCCACTGTCCTCTGAATTTTGTTGCTCAGCTGGAAATTTTTCAGATATACCATTTGTGGGGATTCTTTGTTGGTCTCTTCCCATAGCATGTTTCAACTTTCTTTTTATTTCAGCAAGAAAAAAGTGGGAACCAACTTTCTCATTTGGCTCCCGATGACTGATAATGTACTGAGAATCTGAAGGTGAGTCAAGGCTGCTTCCAGTTTCAGGAGTTTGCAAGCATGTTGACCCAGGCTTCAAAACTACAATTTTATTTGAAGCTTGAGAAGCCATATTTCCATCTGAAAGTTCTCTTTCCTGAGATTTCAGTTTTCTTCTAAAGAAATTACGCTGCTTTCTATTAACAGGCTCATTGTGTTGTCTTAAACCAGTGGATTCCATGTCTGAAAAGTTTGATTCAGCAAGAGGCTTAGACTCTTCATCCTTTAAATGAGCATCCGGCAAGTCTTGAACGTATTTCAACAAGTTCAGATCAGGTAAAAGTTTCAAAAACAATTCCTCATCTAAACTCGAAATGGGTAGTGCATCCATGACTTCGTTCGAGGCTAGGAGTTCCCCATCTTCTGTAAGTTGGTTCCCAATAAGAAACTTCTGACTCACTAAGACCTTGATTGCCTCATTCAACCTTTCTTCAGAACCATAGCTCTTCGGATTTTGCTCAAGCTGGTCATGATTCATGCAATTGACTCTTTTCTGATGGATTTTCCGAAAAAACTCTTCCATTAGATTATCCATATCGAGATTGCTTGTAGTTTGTTGATCTGGTTTATGCTGCCTAGATCTTTCCGATACCAAGTTCTCAGCAACATCCATATGAAGACTGCTACTGGAACTTTTCTTGCAAGTTTTGTTTTTTCTGTTCCAATTTTTCCTTCCATTGCCTCCTTCCCCAGAATAGAACTGTTTCACTTCAACTTCAGTATTACTTGCTTCTTTCTTTGCAACCTCTCCAGACATTTCCTCTTCTAGGAGTTTCTTCACACTTGGCCTACATGCATCAATAGCTGTTCTGTCCATTTCACCATCCTGAAAAACTTGGTAATATCAATAATAAATGAAAAGCTTTTTCCGTTTCTGTTATCTTAAGCTCATCTACCCATCTAATGAACAATGTTACTTGGAATTGTGTCAAATTTGGATGTGTTTAACTCAGTTGTTTTCAATTTTCAAGTTTTTCTATGTATATTTAGGGTCCTTGGAGGGTCATATCCCAATACCCATATCTAGATATGCATACATGGGCACTTAAAGAAAATGAAGAGTTGGTGCAACATAACTAATGAATATATTAGAATTCTCAAAATTATGTTGGATTTGGGTTAAATTTCCAAAGCTTACAAGTGGTCTGGGACAATCTTCAGCGGAACTAGTCAACGTTTCAGGTTTATTTCTTGTATTTGGAGCACCTGCAAAGTTAAAGAGAAAATGCAGCATTAAGTAGTGCTTAAAACTCTATAAAAGAAAAAACAAAAACAAGTAGTGCTTAAAACAATACAGAACAAGAAAATCAAACCGAATTAACTATAAAGAATAAGAATTCTCATAGCAGGTTTCTGTTCATTTGGATAAATAATGATTTATTGTTTAAAACCAAAGCTACCGAAAAACATATTTCCGATTATTGATATAAACAGGCCAAATTATATCTTAATGCTATAAGTACCTGTTTATTATTACTTGCAACTTTAAATAGAGCTTCCATGGAAATGCTTCAAAGTTACTTAAAGAACTTACCAACTGCATTTCTGTCCCCGCGCCTTCTATCAGAAAGCAGTCTGCGAGTTGATCGACTATGGCGGAAGTCAAGCATACTAATCAAGCCCCACATACAGCCCAACTGATCCTTTTCGTATTGTAGAGAACAGCTATTTGATCTTTTGGCCATGATTAATGTGGTTCTTATTCAGATTAGAATGCTTTGGCAATTGAAAATTTCGGTTGAAAGGTAATTTGTAATCTGCTAAAACAGACAGAAATCATGAAATTGCAGAAACATAGATTACGTCAGAAATAAGGGAACTGCAGAAACATTTAACATTGCCTGATTCAGTATAGATGAACAATAAGCAAAATAGGTTCTTTATGCATCTTCCTACGAAAAAAGTCTATTTAGCTGAAGGTTTCACAGAAGAAAATAAGCTAGCCAAGTGGTGAACCAGAGTTTTTCGTTCTACTATCCTTAAGAGTTGGCATCTAACAACAAACATCAGCATCAGCAACCGGTTCCCTTATTTTCAATCCATGAACCAACGCTTAACCAAGTTGGTTCCTACAACTATTTTTAAGAGTTGACAAGACTCAGAATACCAGCATCCAGAACTGGTTCCCTTATTTCCCACCTATGAAACAAGAGTTGGCATCTAACAGAGCTTCCTTTGTGTGTGTTCGTGTGTACACAAAATCAAGTGGTAAAGAATCTTGTCGGCAAGAACTGGAAACAGACACTCTAAAATCGGGTCAGTCCAAATCTAATATGATCATGAGAGACTGTTGACATTAATGATGATGCAGAACCAGACATTTCTCTTGACAGATCAGCTTTAAAATTCATCAACTCTTAATTTTCCTACTACACATTGCGTAAGCCTTTATGATACTCATAAGTCTCTTATCTACCTCATGCACCACCTAAATCCTAGTCCAGCAGTGTCACTTAAACTTTTATACAAAACTTAATTTGTTCAAGCAACCCTACTTAAAAAAACAACATCCAATAGGTCTGAAGTTCAAATTCAAATACATATTTATGATCTTTACCCTATCCCAGCATGACTATGTACCTAAAATCAAGTTTTAAATACAAGGTTGATTTGAACTAGAATTTTAGCTCTGTTCGTTTGTGCAATCATTTAAAAAAAATTTGACATCCAGCAATTATGAAATCCAGATCTAACTAGATTACATCCAATGTTAAAAAAGAAGAAGTCATGATTGATTTGATGAGGGAAAAGATGAAAGAAATGCATGTGCCTGAAACAAAGAGTTCCTTAAAATTCAAAACCATCAAGAACTAGGAGATTGCTTCAGTCAAAATGTAGTTGGATTATGTTACCATTAAAGGCAAAAAAAATTCCCAACAGTCCAATTTCAACAACTCAAGTTTTACCAAGAAACTTAAACCACAAGTTCCATAGTCAAAAAGCTTTGGATGCCAAAGGAATCAAAGCTTTCTTTTTTTAACTCTACAAGCCTTAAACCAGAGCCTCAAAATCCTCGATAACAGACCAGAGAAGTGTTACCTTTTCTCCTTGGACCTTCACTTCAACGAAAAGATCAATTGCATTTCAAGAATTCACATTTATTACCCCTTAAGAATTCATTTCCCAGCTCTTAAGTCAGCAAAGAACCATGCAAAATTATAAACATGGGAAGTGATCAACGCCTTGAACCTCCTCGAAGATGTGCATCTGCATGGCCTAAAGTTGGATTCGGCATCTCAACAAACACAAAAAAATATATATTATAGAAAACCCAGAACAATATTTATGAACAACCATGGAATTGAAGTCCTGAAAAGACTGAACAGTTTGTTTTATCCAATTTCAGTGACAAGCTCTCCATGAATGCCATATCTGAAACTATTACATCAAACAAACAAACTCCCACTTCTTCCATGAATAACAACCGAGAATCAAGCTTTCTATAAACACCCAAATGAGTTTAAAAATTCTGATGGAAAACAATTGAATACAAGGGAAGTGGGGAGATTCAATCAGAAGCAAAAGCTTTAGTTCCAATCACCCACCATGAAAAAAAGAAAGGAAAAGCTCCAAAAGATGGAAAATTCTTTTCATGGGGATAACATATTTTGACAAGAGAAAAGGAAAGAAGAAGCTTTATTTGGAACCGACCCATGATTCTTAATGAAGAAAACTGAAAGGGGAAGGCATATGAGAGTGAGGAAAATAAGAAATAAGTAAATAGAAGAAAGAAAAATGGGAAAGTAGAAGGAAAAAAAAGAAGCAGAATAAGCTTACATTACACAGTGAAGAGATGGAAAGAGAGACAGAGAGAGCATAGGGGAAGTAAGAAGTTCTTATAATTGGAAGAGAATACGTGACAGTTGGGGTTACGTTTGATTGAATTGGACCCCACTTTCTTATTCCTTACACGTGTGCACTGTTTGGATTATATGTGATGATACGTATTTACATATTTTTTTCATTAAAATTTTACCAATTGATACCAATTCGCATGCATAAGTTTTTGTGTTTTTTTTTTCTTAATATACAAATATTAAACTGAAAAACGAAAATTTATTTTTATAATTTTCCTTCAATCATATAAATAAACAATCAATGAAAATAATAAAATTAAAATAAAACTTTAGTTTAATAATAAATTTAAAATTTTATCAATTTAATTAGCGTAATTTCAAATTCCTTTATATATATATATATATTAGTTTTTAAAATAAAAGATTAAAATACCATACAATTATATATTATTTTTAAAATAAAAAGATTAAAGTATCATGTTATAATATATTCAAATTCCTCTACTTTTATTTTTAAAAATTTAGTTTTTCTACTTTTTTAAATTTCAAATTTGAAATCCAACTTTTAATATTATTAAATTTATTTTGTTAAATTCAATCTCATTTTTTTTACTATTAAACGAGTAATTTTTTTTATTTTAAAATGTCTCACTAATAAATTTAATAAAAAAAATTAACACTTGAGCATGAATTTTAAAATTTAAAAATTAGATAAATTAAATTCCATTAAATTATAAAGAGTGTAAAAACTTATTATTTTAACGTTATTAACAACTGTTTTGAAATGTTGTTATTAAAAAAATAAAATAAAAGGATGTTTCTAATAAGAAGAAAAAGTAGTAGAAGTAGTAGTAGTATGAATCACAACCCTTTTTATGATACATCATATAGTAAGGCATGCTACATGCATTGTAAGCTTTCCAATTCCATTTGTTACTTGACAGTTATTATTTCTATTAAAAATTTTATCATATTTATGAAAATAAAAATTTAAAATATAAATGTGTTTAAAAATATGGTATAAAATTAATTAATAATAATACATGAAACATGTACGTTATTAAAATGAAAAAATAAATTGGTTATTATGGTGTTGTTATTAATATTGAGTAAGTGTCGAGTTAATTTGTGATACCAACTCAATCAAATACATTATTAATACTAAAAATTCTATCATACTCGTTTGCATGTGAAAACCACGTATTTAGAGCACATGTGTGTATTTAAAAATAACATACAATAAATAATAAAACGTAAGGTTTAAAACTAATAATAATAACAACAAATATGCAATATATACAAAATTAAAATAAAAAATAGCTTAACTAGTGAGTAAAATAAAATTGACATAAGTAACTACATCAAATTAAGAATATTAAATGCATTTCAATTGTTTATTATAGTGTTGTCGTTTTTTATAGCATGTCAAAAAGTTATCAAGTTAGTGGCAAGAAAATTCAATATTAAAAATATAGTTTTTAAAAATTAAGTATTAAGTTGACTTATGGTACCAATACAATCAGTGACAAATTCGGTGAGAGAAAACATTTTACGTTAAAAGTTAATTTGTTTTTTTTTTTCAAGTCTACTTAAGAATTATTAATAGTATAGTGGTAAAAAAAATGTTTATAAATTCATTAAACACGAATTTAATTTGGAGATATGTTAATTTTAATTCTATTATTTTAAAACTATAAAAATGTATGAAAAGACAAAAAATTACCAAAATAATAATAGTAGTCATTTAATAAAATGATATATTAGTCATTTCCTAACAGAGTTGGTATCAGGTTAACCCGTAACACCAACTCAACCAAGGGTTTTATTAATAGTAAGTATTTTTTATTGAAATTATTATTATTATGTATAGAAATAGAACTAATGGAGGTAACGAAGTGTGAATAATAAAATTAAAATGTATAAAAATATTAAAACTAAGTTTTAATTGAGTGATAAATTAAATATTTTTTTAATGCAATTGATGTGGGTTCAAATCCCAACATATACATATTTATTGTTTTTTTAAAAGTGAAAATATAAAAATATCCCAAATAATATTACTTATTTTAATTATGGCATGTGATTCTCATAAAATTTTAATTAAGTTAATGTCTGATTGACTCGTGACACTAAATATTTCATTAATAGTACAGGGGAAGCTGTTAAGCCATGAATTCAGATCTAGGTTATTATACAAATATAAATGTGGGGTTATAATTTTTGTTATGGTATTTATTATATGGTATACAATATTACTGGATTAAACCGTTTGTTTGAATTAGAGTTGAAGCGAAATGATTGTAAAAAACATTGTTAGTTGGGGGATTACAAGTTGCAATGAGAATAAGGTTGACTTCATTATTAGTTAGTAACTACTTCTCTTCTTTATTATTAATTAATTAATTGCAAATTTTCATCTAAACTTTCTAAAGGAAACCACCATAAATATTAATATTTTTTTAGATGTATGAGTTTGGTGTCTAAATTACTAATTAATTTTACAAGTAATCTAAGTTTTAACAAAGACTAGTCCAAGTAACTTAAAATGGTTGCTTCTCTTTGTGGAAGTGTTGGGTCTAAGAACTGCTTTGCGGAAGGGTTGATCCCTAAAAAAGTTCGTTTTAGGGATAAAAAAGAGGATTCGGATAGGGCTATGCTAGTGGATTTGACTGTGGAACCAACAACCTCTTGGAAAGATACGTTAATAGGAAAATCCTCTACTATTCCAGGGGAGGTAATTGCACCGATTGGTATAGAGCTGGAGGATGATTTTGAACTTTTGGAAGGGGATACCAAGAAATCTTTTGTTAGCAGTATTCCTTCTTTGAATTTTCGGAAAGGATTCATCAAAATCTGATTAAAGACAGGGCACTACTGTGATTCTAAGACTTTTGGGATGAAACATTGGTTATTCGACCTTATAGAACAAAATTTATAGCCTTTGGAAGCCTTCATCACCATTTTAACTATTAGACATCGAAAACAGTTATTTCTTGGCCAGATTTCAAAACAAGGTTGACTATGAAAAAGTTTTTTCTGAAGGTCCCTTGATTATTTTTGGTCAGTACGTACAACTTTAGACGATAAGTTTTAATCCTGTAAACCCTTTTTGAGCATAGTGATGTCGTGGATTAGGCTTCCGGGTTTACCATGGTACATGTACGAACAAAAGATCCTATTGGAAGTTGGGGAAATGATTGGGAAGGTTGAAAAATTAGATATGAATACTAATAATAGGGCAAGACGGTGTTTTACTCGCGTTGCAGTGTACGTTAACTTAGACAAGCCACTGGTGTGACAACCCGAATTAGGGCCTAATCAGAATAGTGGTTTCGTGACCACAAATCCGAGATAAAAATAATTGTTTTATAATTATTTTGGGGTTTATGATATGATTGCATGATTGTGTGAAAATTTCGTGATGAAATTCTATGCCTAAAGTGCTTAAATTGAAAATAGGGATTAAATCGAATAAGTTGCAAAATTTACATTTTAGAAGTTTTTAGTATGAAATTGCTTTAAAATATTAATTAGGAGGTCTTAAATAGAAATTTGACCAATTTTAAGTTCATGGAAAAAATTAGGACATGGAACGAATTTTTGAAAGTTTAGTAAGGAGGGGCATTTTGGTCATTTGGATATTAAATGAAATAAAATGGGAAAAATAACACAAAATTGGTCATCATCCTCCTTAGTTGCTGCCGAATTCTCCCTCTCTTCATAGCTAGGGTTTCTTCAACTTTCAAGCTCCATAGTAAGTGATTTCAAGCCCGTTTTTAATGTTCTTTACGTTTTTGATTCTCAGAGTTTGATTAAGCTTATGCTAACAATAATTCAACCTAGGGTTCATATTTGGAAAAATACCCATAGGTTAAATTTGTGTATTTTGATGTTTTATGATAGAATATGAGGTTTTAAATTATGTTAGACAACTTGTGCTACTCGGTTTTAAGTGAAAACGAGTAAAACGGCATAATCGGTAAAAATACCTATTGTTCACAACTATGTGTTAGAGTGAGAATTTGATGTGGTCGTAGAAGATAAAAATGTTCAGCATGTCATAAAACATAAGAATAAGGGCTGAAATTAAATTTCCGAGCCTAGGGGCAAAATTATAATTTTGTAAAAGTTAGGGGGCAAAAATGTAATTTTTTCATAATGTGATCTTTGGATTGAAATAAATAGTATGAGTGCTAAATGAGCTAAATGTGTTGTTATAGATCAAGAAAGGCGTGGAATTGACCTCGAACGAGGGAAGGAAAAAGTTTTGGACTAAATCGCAAAATTTCCACATTTTTGCACCGAGGTAAGTTTGTATGTAAACATTACATTATTTTCATTTACATTCTTATATTTCAGCCTATTATATAAATATACTAGCTGATGTTAAAATATAAATCGACTATTGGAAGAATGGAAATAAATAATAGAGAGAGATCCCGGTTGAACATTCAGAGAGATCGAATAAAATAGTGGGAGCGTAGCTAGGTCACATGTATGATCTTTGAGTGCACATCATGTGTACAAGAAAGCTACGAAATACCATGTAGTAGCTAGGTCACATGTGTGATACGGGATGTATCCCATGTAGACAAGAGAGCTACGTAAGAGATAAATGTAGCTAGGTCACATGTGTGATACGGGATGTATCCCATGTAGACAAGAGAGCTACGTAAGAGATAAATGTAGCTAGGTCGCATGCGTGATTCCAAGTGAAGGACACCATGTAGACAAGAGAGCTACGAGACAAATCGGCTAGGTCGCATGAGTGGTACTAAGTGTTCACCATGTGTACAAGAGAGCCGAACTAAATGAAGTATGATGGTGGAAAATTTGTGTGTGCTAAAACCATTAAATATCGAGGATTGATCCGATTTGTTCAACGGGATGGTTTTGTGGTGACGTTGTGGTTATGGACTTATACTTGTGATGAATGAATTGTGGTGAAAATGATTTGTGGTATATCTATATATGTAAGATAAAATGAGGTTAGCATAAAGAATGTGTGAAAGAGTGAAATTAGCATTAAAACTGTTTTGGACGGTAGCAGTAACGTGATTTTGAAAAATCACCAAAAATAGGAGGAACATAATTAGAGGTTTAATGAGATGTGAAATTAAATTTTAATGAGTCTACTTTCATATAAAAGAAACAAAACAAGAAAAGGAATTTTATATTTTGAGATATTTACAATTGTGTGTGACTTGCTCAGGATGAATATGTGATCCCCTGTTTCAACTTTGAAAAATCATTAAAAATTGTACAAAGCAAATTAAGAAATATAGTTTACATACCTAAATTCCTTATTGAGTCTAGTTTTAAATGAAACAAATTTCAGGGTTATTTGAATTGTGTACTGAGAGAAATTCAATTCGTAGTGAACAGAGGTCAGACTAGTCGAGCTGTGTAACAGGGGAAACTTTAACTAATAAATTGTACTAATCGGCTGAACCAAAAATTCTAGAAAAAAATTAGCAAGAATATTTATGAGTCTAGATTCAGGGAAATTTTACGTATTTGAATTTCAAGTTTTTTAACTCGAGTTATGATTTATTTAGTGAACATAACGCAGGAAAGACAGCTTAATCAAAGTGGAGTGAATATTGAAATTAAAGTAGATATACTTGAGTTGTTGTGTAAACATATTAAATTCTTTAATTATTATTTACATACTTACTTACTAAGCTATAAGCTTACTTTGTTTTCTCTCTTTTGTCTTGTAGTATCCTCCAACTTGCTCAGGAGTTAAGGATCGTGAAGATCTGCCCGCACTATCAATACTTTAGGGTATTCGAACTAAACATTTTGAATTATGGCATGTATAGTAGGCTTAATTATTTTGTTACGTGTCATGATTGCCTAGGTTTAAAATATTGGTACAGTACTCGACCAACTACTTTGTACAAGCCATAGAAGTTGATTAATATTATTCAAAACATATGTTATAACGATGCACTATCAAATTGGATGACATATTTCTATCTCGGTTTTGTTTAATGGTATGTATTATGTTCTAGTAATACCTCGTACCCTGTTCCGGCGACGGTAACGGGTAAGGGGTGTTACAACTGGTGTCCCAAGTTCTAATCAATGACACGCTTTAGCGAGTTGAGTATGAGTTTCTTCCAACAGTTTGTTTCGGATGTGGGAGATATGGGTATGTGAATGAGGCTTGCCTGAATAGGGCTTCTCGACCTAGTGCTGAAAGGGAAACTCCGCCATTTGGATCATCATCGATGGACTTAGTGATAGCTAATGAAGGCACAAGGGGGAGGTGTGAGTTGTATGGGCCTTGGATGCTTGTGGAGAGAAACTCATGGCAAAAATCAAGGGAATTTCGGGTAGTGGGTGCTGAAAATTTGGCGAAAAAAGCTGAAAGGTCTCGATTTCACGCTTTGATTTTCTTAAATAAGGATATGGGGGATTCTAGTGATGAATATAAGATTTTGGGGAATAACAATATAAAAGGAAAAGAAATCCTGGTAGGTGGCTCGCAAGGGACTGTTTTTAATTCATGTAATCTGGGTCTTATGGAGCGTGGGGGTTCAAAATGATCATCATAGTCAATTGGGCTTTAAAAATATTGCTGGCCTGCTAGGCCTAAGTAATAAAGCAAATATTCAAGCAGATGGGTCCACAAGGGTAATGAGAAAAAGAATTTGTTAATTACCTAAAAATCAGGCCAAAAGTCTAGGCCGAATGTTGTTATTATGAGAGTTAATTCATCTAATTTGGATCAAGTTTTGGAGGCTTGTGGGAACCACCAAGTTAACTTAGATGAAAGCGAAATCAATGGTCTTGCTGATGTCGTCGGTGTGGCTGTAGTGGTGAACTTTGATTCTGTTTTGCTTAATGATTTACATTAGAAAACTATTTCTTATTTTAATCCTGCTTTTGAGGGACTGGTGGAGTTGCAATTTTGGTGTTGGAAGGCGGTCTTGATCCTGGGAAACACACGACAGTCACTTTCAAGGAAAATAAAATCCAAAATCCGGTAAACAGGCGAATAGGGATTTTGAGTTGGGTTATGGTAGGGATTTTTCACGGCCTTCTGGACGAGTTTCTGGAAAGAAAGCTAGGGGTGGTCGGAGTGGAAAGAAGCTAAACAAAATAATTCATTGTTAGGGAAGTTGTTTTAAATCGTTTGATGGCTCGCGAGTTCCTTTGTTTGATTCTATGAATACCATGGCTAAACTTATCACATCTCAGCTTGCTGTGGATGTTGGTAATTATGATTCGATCAAGGTCGGAGAGCATCAGATTGGTTTGGAGTCTCCTAGGCAGTGAGGTTTGTCCTTCTTTTCTCTCTTATTATGAATTTAAATATAACCATAGTTTCATAGAACTGCTAATAAGGCACTAGCGTTAAATTTCCCTAAATTTTTTGGGAGTATAACTTAGAGTATGGACCGAATATTGTATGTCTTCTGGAGCCTAGAGTAAGTGGTAAAAGAGCTGATAATATCATTGCTAAATTAGGCTTCAATTATTCTTATCGTGTTGAACTTATTGGGGCGTGTTTGGGTTGGTTGGAAAGAATCAGTCAAGATTGAGATCATTCGGAATCATCTTCAATTCATACTTCTTCGAGTTCTTGGTAGCGTTCCCTCTAAATCCATTTTTATTTCCTTTATGTATGGCAATCCGAATAGACGGAAGCGAATGATCCTTTGGGATTAGTAGATTAAGTTTTCCATGCCTTAGAGGACATCTCCATGGATGATTATGGGTGATTTTAATGTCATTCTTTCACCTAATGATAAGAGAAGTAGTTGTTCTATTGGAAGGATGTGTTCTTTGTTTGGTGACTTTGTCGAATCAACTGAGCTAAAAGATCTAGGTTTCAGAGATCCATCCTTTACCTGGCAGAGAGGTGAGACGTTTGAGAGATTAGATCGGGCACTAACTAATGATGGCTGGGTGACAGCCTTCTCAAATTGTCTAGTTTCTCATCGCTTGAGGATAAAATTTGATCACTGGCTTCTTTTCCTATCTATGGGGCTGAATTTAACTATTTTAGAGGCAGACCCTCTCATTTTTTAGTTGGATGGATGAAACATTCTAATTTTATTGCTTTTGTTAAAGACAAGTGGAATTATTCGGGTAATATGGCTGAATTTTTATCTCAATTTACCTCGTGTGTTAAGGAGTGGTATAAGACTGTTTATGGATATATTGGCACCCGTAAAAAGAAATTAATGAAATCATTTGCTAATGTTCAAAGTGTAACGCCCTCAACCCGATCTGTTTGCACTTAACCTATTCATAAAAAAATTCAAAAAATACCTCTTAATTAGTAACACTGACCAACAAATTTTTGTTTGGGCATTCAAAGTGTCATTACAATCATTTGAACAAGACTTTACACTCGACGAGTCCTTACAAGTACATATAACCCACTTATTCTACCTATAAATAATATTATTAGCGGCATTTATATTACTAACACATTCTATACACGCCACAAGGCTTATAAACAATTTTCGTGACCTATTCATAATATTTCCATTAGACTTGAACACGTCGCTCCCCTTGCTCTGTATGCATAACAACCCATCTCGCCACTCTTTTGGCGTAGCCCTGGCATCGTCCCTCTTGGCGTAGCCTTTAATTGGCTTACCTATAACAAGAAGACACAAAGGTAAGTTTGATAAAACTTATTGAGGAAACTCTTATTTACCCAAACCTCATTTGAGAATTCTTTTATCCAACTCTTTGTCTCTTGTTTTTGACTTAATTTTGGTGGATACACCCCTTAGATTCTATTCATTTCACTGGTGTCACGTTTCGTTCTGAGATCATAACTTGTATTACCTATCATCGTTACCTTAATCGCATTCTTCATTTTGTTCTTTCGTGATTTCTTAAGCATTCCTATTACAAAAGGCCTTATAGATAGAATACCTTTGGTTCGCCACTCACGTTAGTGCATTCTCGTCTCGTTCTTCTTACCATGTTACTATACTAAGTTCGCCATAACACTTCTTACGGAGCCTTTCTTTCAGAGTTCGCCATACTTATCGTTCCTTCATAAGACCTCGTATATCATTTATTGGAGTTTGCCATAGTTTTCTTTTCTTTTCGTTTAGAGTCCGCAATAGAGTCGTTCCTTTTTAAAGATAGCTACAATGGCTTCCTTATTCAGAGATTGCCACAAATGTGTCTTTTCATTAAGAACTCGCCACAAAAGCTTTCCTTTCATATCCTCACCACAAAGGCATCCCTTAAGAGGTTCACCATGGAGGCTTACCCTTGTGGAGTTTTGCACAAAGGCATCATTTACATTCAATACTCACTACAAAGACTTTCCTGTCCAGAGTTATGCCACAAACGTTTTTCCTTTCCTGGTGATTTAGGCGATAGTGATTTGCTTAGACTTACACTTAGTGAGGTTTGCCCCTCATCATCTTGGGACACACAGAGAACCACATTAGGTAATAACCTTCCTTAATTTTCCCATATGATGCCATAACCCACCAATTATGGTCTTACACGATATGGTCTTCTTTCAATATAATGCTATAACCCATCAGTTATGGTTTTACACGATATGATCTTTTTTTCCATTTGATGTCATAACCTACCAATTACGGTTTTGCACGATATGATCTTCTTTAGTGCCATGGCCATAGACTTATCCTTTCAGAGATTTGTGTTTTTAGTCCCGACAGACCCCTTTGATGACTTCAAAGACAGACATAGACTCATCATGCATTGAATTACTCAAAAAAACATTCTTATGCTTACGAGACTCACATGCACTTCCTATCAAACTCGTTCTTACTTTCAAACATAAGCACACCATAGTCATACAAATTCATAACTCTTACATTTCTTATCAGATTCATCTAATCATACTTTACCAATTTCAATATCATGCTTTGGTCACTTAGCATAGAAGTTTTTAGATAAGCATAATACACATACAAGAGTTAATCTAGGGACTCACTTGGTAAAGATTTTTAGTAGCTTGGGCTCCATGCCTAAGGTCTTCTTAGAACTACAACGATCACTACCTTGTAAAAACAGAAGATTTTCCATTAACACCCATCCTAGAAAATCCTCAAACAGAGCCTTATTTCTTCTTGCACTCCTACGGATCTACTTTTGCAAAGTAATAAGACTTACCTTGGCACAGAGAAATCACCGATAAAATCCAAGGTCTAAAATCCAGCTTAAAGAAATATTGTTGTTTCCTCCAACCTTAGATTTCAATATTTTAAAGAGAGAAGACAAGAACTCTCTCTATTCAAACTTGAAGACTTATTAATATAATCTAAGTTTTTATTGGGACTTGACAAATGTCGCATCACTATTGAATTATCTTATCAAAGTCTACAACTACCAAGAAATCTTATTGGTTTCTTTTTCTCTTTTAACAATTAACCTTGGACCTATTCAACAATAAAGTTCCTATCACTTAGCATACCTTATACACACCAAATGACCATATCACAAACATATCAAACAACCAAGTTATTTATATTTACATGAGGGCATGCAATATTTACTATCATCTCATATAAATATACATCATTTACAAGCCTTCATCAAAAGGCATAAACATAAGTGAACTTGGCACCATTTCAAAACAAACCAATCACCAAGACAATAATTAAAAACTCTATTACATGCCAAAACACATATATTATTTAACCACTTCAGTGAATCAAGGGTCATCTAAATCACAAGGTATACATAAGTGATCAAAATTCATACTTACATATATACATTTGTAAACCAACATTAAGGCATATGGGCAGATAAACTTAAACCACATCGCATTCGTAAATGGCACAAAATAGACTCCTAATACATGTCATTTTTAACCATTAGCCAAAATAATCAAAACTACTAATATGACAAATGGATAATGTGATGGTGCTTCGAGCTTTCTAATAATCTACAAAATAAAGAAAACACATACGTAAGCAACTAGTGCCTAGTAAGCTCATTTTAGGAACTTAAACTTACCGTTTATATTAAGTTAAACAATTAAAGATAAATTTCATTTTCTTATAGGCCAAACATCATTTCCTATATACAAAAGTTCATAAGGTTAGTTAGTGAAACAATGTACTTATAAGATCAAATAAGACATGGCAATAAACATATGAACATCTCACTTTCACCAACTAACATTTGTACTTATACCATGTAACTTCATATTCTTTAAATTATGCATATCCAAATTCCCATATCATGTATTTTGTAACACCCCTAACCCATATCCATCGCCGGAACAGGGTTATGGAGTATTACTAGAATTTACAGAATAAATATAGTTAATTCATGTCATTTACTATTCATATCCGAAACCAATCATATTCAATCATATCGTCCCTTAAATGGACCCTTGAGGTCCAACTTATACATTAGAAACAACTCAGGACTAAATTGAAGACTCAGAAAATTTTTCGGGAAGTTTCAAAAATTTATCCAAGGTACAAGGGATACACGCCTGTGTGGGTAGGCCGTATGGCTCACAAGGCCAAGTGACACACCCGTGTCTTAGACTGTGTCGGCATTTGATGTGAAGCACACGGCCTTGTCCTAGCCCATGTCACCCGTGTAACTCTCTGACTTAGGTCACACGGTTCGCCGCACGCCTGTGTGCTAGGCTGTATAGACAATTTATTTTTTTGAAAATTAGGTGAAGGATTCACACGGCCAAGACATACGCCCATGTGCTGGGTCGTATGTCACACATGGCTAAGACACACGCCCGTGTCTCTGCCCGTGTGAGTAATTTAGAGCATTCTATTTCTAAATTTTAAGATGCAGGGGACACACAGCCAAACCACACGCTTATGCGCATGGTCGTGTGTCACACATGGTTGAGACACACGCTCGTGTGTCTACCCTTGTGGACGAAAATAGGTCATTTTCAAGGCCATTTTCAAGGCCACTTTTCTCACCCAAAATTCATCATCAACTTACAACAACATTTGAATACATTTACCAACCAATTCAGGAAATTAAAACTAAACCAAAGCCAATTTTATGTATGTCATATTAGCCCATATGTTCAAGTATTTAAACTTACCAATTTCATACTTATGTTCATAGGAAACTTTTATCAAATATACTAATTCAAAATCATTCATCAATAGGTTTATATACTTTTCACCATATAACCATTTCATCACATATTAAACATGATAAAGTTTTATATAATTACATCAAAATATGCTTATCACTAGCCATTTTAATGGCTAGTTACAACAAAAATATTTCATCATTTGATCTATTTTAGCCTATACATGCCATTATACCGAAAGTTAAATTGTTTCATATACCGAAAAGTCCAATGGATAGTGTGATGTGACTCTGACCAAGTTTCAACCTTTACGAGCTTTCGAGTACTATAAAATAGAGGAAAATAAACACAATAAGCATATAATGCTTAGTAAATTTGCATAATTGGAAATTTAACTTACCATTCATTTTTATTAAATAAATATATGAATAACATCCAAGAAATTTTGGCTTAAAGCTTAAAACACACAACTTCACCAATCATGTTAGTCAAGTAATTTACATAAATACCAAGAATATAGATGAGCTCATCATATAATAACTTTCATATACGTATGCTTTCTATATCATTCTTCCATATTACATGTACATTTCCATGACAAATCATTTTAAGTTCGGTTAAATTATGTTAGAACTTTGCCCGTTGTATTTATTTGAAATATCGATGGATACATATGTAGTACACTCAAAGTGTACAAACTGTAATCCATCAACTCATATTCAAGGATACCCATTAGGGAACATAATCAGCAAGCACTCTCTCAAGCCATATAACAGGATGCTCATATGATCCATGTAACAAGAAGCTTATCCGGGCTATAACAGGAAACTCATAAGAGTTTAAAATAGGAAGCTCATTGAGCTTAACAGGTAACTCTGAAGAGTTATTATTAGAGAGTTCCAGATAGCCATATAATTGGAAGTTCAAGCGAGCCATATCAGGAAGCTCAAAAAGAGATTATATTAGGACGTTCATAAAGGGCTGCGTTTGTGTCCGCAATATATGCAGGATCACAACTGATCATATAACAAGACGCTCACAAAGAGCTGTAGTAGCCCGCAACACATGCAGGATCACTACCAATCAAGATACTCGTAGGAACCATATAACGGGAAGCTCGAGAGGGCTTATAACAGGATGCTTGTAAGAGCTATGGTGTGTCCACAACATATGCAGAACCACAACCAAAAATAGGGTTAATCATTTATCCATCGAATTTCATTTATTCAAACCAGACTCATTATTTATCGGGCATAATCAGATATGTGATCAACTCCATACATAAGGCATTTATACAATTCACATATATACAACATTCAATTCAAGCATATAAATATACACAATTAGTTACACGAACTTACCTTGTCACTTGCTCGTATACAGAGATTTACTAATTCGATACTTTTTATTTTCCTCGATCTAACTCCTTATTTGATCTTTTCGGATCTATATAAATGAAATCAATTTAATACATTTCATATTCAGTTCAATCCAACTTACATCTTAGGCAAAAGTACCATTTTTGCCCTTATACTTTTAATTAATTCTAATTCCGTCTTTAAGCGCGGGAAATGAAATTCATGCAATTTAATCCTTATTTCAAGCCTAGCCGAATTTTTCATATAACACTTACAGCCCATGAAATTCATAAAATTTAAAAATTTTCCATGAATTTCACACCTTTACAATTTAGTCCCTAAATCATAATTTCATGAAAATTTCCTTTACAAAAGTTGTTTATCTATCAACAACCTTTCATTTTCTACCATAAATTTCAAAATTTCAACATACTCATCCATGAAAAAAATTTTAATACTTTGATAACTTTGCAAATTGATCCCCAAAATAGATAGATTAGGTTATTACAATCTCGAAAATGAAAAAATTACTAAAAACGAGACAAGATTGCTTACCAAATTAAGCTTGCTTGAATTTTTTTCTCTTAGCTAGGGTTTCCATAGAAAATTTAGGGAAGATGATGATAAAATGATATTTTCTTTTATTTAATTAACTTATCATCTTTTAATTTTTCAACTTTCCAATTTCATCCTTTTCTTTAATTAAATTTCCATAGATGAATCACTATCATTATCTACTAACTTCTCTTAATGGTATAATTACCATATAAGGACCTCAAATTGTGAATTCTATAGCTATTTGATACTTATAACTACTAGAACTCAACTTTTTCATTTTATGCAATTTGGTCCTTTCCACAATTAAGCATGTAATAGGTAAAAGTTTTCTTAACGAAATTTTCATATGTTATTCCTATCATAATGTATACCATGCAATAATATTAAAATAAAATTTCATTCTGGCTCAGATTTGTGGTTCTGAAACCACTGTTCCGATTTCACTAAAAATGGGCTGCTACATATTTAATACCATAGTTTAATACATACATATACTTTTCCATTTGAACCTTAACTACCCATTGAACTTAATAGAATAACATCAGATACTTGTAATAATATTTTTTGTACAAGTTACCTAATACAATACACCGACACAAAGCCTGCTAGGCTTAAGGCTTGATACAATACATCGGCAAGAAGCTTACTAGTCTCAAGGCCTGATACAATATACTGGCACGAAGCTTGCTAGGCACAAAGCTTGAATCAATACACCAGCACTAAGTTTTCTAGGCACAAAACCTAAATCAATAACACCGACACTAAGCCTGCTAGGCACAAAGCCTGAATCAATACACCGGCACAAAGCCTACTAGGCACAAAGCCTGAAGTAATACACCGGCACTAAACCTAATAGGCACAAAGCCTGAATCAATACACCATCACTAAGTCTGCTAGACACAAAGCCTGAATCAATACACCAACACTAAGCCTATTAGGCACAAAGCCTGAATCATTATGTCCAATTCAATTCAATCTCATTATTAATTTTTCATCAGTCAACGTTCAAAATAACAAACACTACAATTATTTGAATAACTCAATTAGAAAGAAATTTAACTTAACATATTACATATAGTACAAATGAACTCGTCAACGATTTCTAACTCGAACTAACCACTATTTTGCTACTTAGACTTTTCCACGATTTATGTTCATTCAAGTTGTTTCTTGATCTAGATAATTTTTTATTCAATTAATCTTGTTTCAGCATTTAAAATAATTAAATTTACACAATTTAACATTTCCATAAAATTTACAAAATTTTCCCTAACATTTTTTTTTACAATTTAGTCCCTATACTCGAAACTTGCAATTTAAGCACAATTAAAGAAAACCCATTCTAACTGATTTTTCACTTAGTCCTTACTCAACCCACTTTTATCAAAATTTGAAAAAAATTTCATACAATTTCACCATTTTAACAACTTAGTCCTTAATTACAAAATTAACAAAATTTACTTATTCAAATAGTCCCTATACATTTCATAGCTTCAAAATCTAACAATTTCTATCACAACATCTAATATTCATCAATGACAAGTTTTAAAATCTTAAACAATTTTGAAAATAGAGATACGGGTTAGTTGGACCTAGTTGCAACAATCTCAAAAACATAAAAATTATGAGAAACGAGTGAAAAAAATGGCTTACTTGGAAGGGAAGAACCAATGACAAAGCTTCCAAAGTCCTCCCATGGTTGTTCGACGATAATAAGAATGGAAGAAGAAGATGGACACAATTTTTTTATGATTTATTATTTTAATATAGTTATTCATTTAGTTTTATTATTTAAACACACATTTTAGTAATATAATGAAATGTATAATCGGCCATGAACATAAAAATGGCTTATTTTCCTTATAAATCCATCCACTTATAATAATTAAACTATTTAGTCAATAAAATTCAATAGTGATTAAGTTTTACACCTTTTACGATTTAGTCCTTTTTCTTTAATTAACTAGTCAAACAATAAAGTTTCCTAACCAAACTTTAATATGACCCTAATAATAAAATATTTACGGGATTGGTTTAAAACGATGTCACGATACCTCATTTTCAAAAACCAATTGACTTTAAAGATTTACTACTTGAACCTAATTACTCAATCAAATAACATAATTTATCAAATCAAAATATATTATAATACTATATTTGTCTCGTAAATATTATTAATATTTATAAACTCATTCATCGGATTTGTGGCCCCAAAACCACTGTTTCCAACACCACTAAAAAACGGGTTGTTACACTTACGATTGGCATTTTTCCATGGCTTAGTTCTTTGGATGTTGATTTTTCGGACAAGCCGATATCGAAGAAGAATTTAAGAAGGCTTTATTTGATACGGCTCCTTTAAAGGCCCCGGGTAGTAATGGTTTTCATGCCCTCTTTTTTTAGAATCAGTGGAATGTTGTTGGTAATGTTGTTTGTGAATAGGTTAAAGGGGTGTTTGTAGGCAAAGCCATTGATCTAGATCTGAATAGTACTTTGATTGTTCGCATTCCTAAGACAATAAATCCTGAAAGCTTTACACAGTTTCGTCCCATTAGTCTATGCTCTGTCATCTATAAATTGGCCATGAAAGTTATTGCCAATCGTTTCAAATTAGTTTTTCCTAATTTCGTTTCACAAGAGCAGGCAGGGTTCATTGTTGGGCATTAAATTTATGATAATATAATCATAGCGTAGGAAGTTATCCACTCTATGAAAGGCAATCGTAATGGTAGGAATTGGATGGCGATTAAAATTGACTTGGAGAAAGCTTATGATAGGGTGGGTTGGGAGTTTATTTTTGCTTCCCTTTAGGTTACTGGTATACTGAATTTCCTTCTAAGAGTGATTATGTCTGGCATCTCTTCTTCCACTATGCAAATTCTTTGGAACAAAGTTCCTATGCAAAAGTTTAAGCCAGCTAGAGGGATTAAACAGGGGTGTCCTCTATCTCCTTATCTTTTCGTGTTATGCATGGAATGACTTAGTTACAGTATTTGTTCTGTAATAGATTATGGAAAGTGACGTCCTACTTGATTATCATAATCAAGGCCTGCATTGTCTCATCTTTTCTTTGCAGATGATTTTGTTTTTGTTTTTGTTTTTTTTTTTGCAAAGAAGAATTAGAGCAAGCTTGATTACTTAAAAATATTTTAGAACACTTCTGTTATTATTTTGGACATAGGATTAATGCCCGAAAAAGTAATATTTTCTTCTCTAAAGGAGTTGGGTGTGATTTAAGCAATCAAATTTGTGAGCTGCTTGGGTTTTAGGAAGTTCAGAATCTTGGCTCTTATTTGGGGGTGCCTCTCTTTCACGAAAAGGTCACTAAAAGCAACTTGAGCCTTGCAATGGAAAAAGTGTGGCGCAAATTACAAAGTTGGGAAGCAAGGAAGTTGTCCATAGTGGGTAGCATTACTTTGGCTCAATTTGTCCTTCTCTCAATTCTCAATTATTTTATGTAATATATGATGATACCTAAGGAAGTATCTACAGAGATTGAACGAATGATCAGAAATTTTATTTAGGGTTATTCTGAAGGACATATAGAGATGGAATTAGTTGGGTGGGACTCCATCTGTCAACCTCGATCTCATGGTGGCCTTGGAATTCGACATTTGAGAGACCAAAACACCTCATTTCTTATGAAGATTGGGTTTAATTTAGTATCCAAGGAAAGTTCCTTATGGGTACAAATCCTTCAAGCGAAATACGGTTTGAAAGAGCTTTATTAGATAACGTTGCTCGAAGTAAATGCTTCCATCTATGAAGGGCATTTATTTCGAGAGAACCTAGCCTAGTAGTTGGAAATGGTAATAGCATTCGTTGTTGGAAGGACTCGTAGATTCTGGCAATAGGTCCTTTGATAATGCAAATTCCTGTTCATGTTAATCTTGACTTGGATTGCCCTCTTAGTGAAATGGTTACATCAGATGGAACTTGGAATCTTGACCTTTTTTGCATATGGTTTTTAGAAGATTTGGTCAGCCAACTATTAAGTATTCCTTTTCTTCACCCGTTTTCGGGATCGGATAGGGTTATTTGGACACGTACGGTGTCAAGGTCCTTTTCTGTTTGAAGTGCCTTTTGGTCTGTAAAGGAAAATTCTTGGAATTCTAAAAATGACTTCTGAAAGAACACTTGGAAATATCAGGGGTCGCAGAGAGTCAAATTTTTCTTTGGTTAGTGTCTAAGCAAATGTTACTTACTAATGTGGAGCGTACTCAGTAGGGAATTGGGCATAACATCTCTTTCCCATTACGCAGACACAAAACAGAGGATACTCTTCATGTGCTTCGAGATTATTTAGCAATAAAGGAAGCGTGGGTGCATATTGTCCCAATTGATCAACAACACAAGTTTTTCTCTAGGACTTTACAGGTTTGGTTAACTTTTAACCTTTGTTGTTACATGAGGTTTCCTGGTCGAGGAATAATTTGGTCTTGTCTTTTTGGGCTAATTGCTTGGTGCATCTGGTAGAATAGGAATATATTTATCTTCCAAGGCATTACTTAGAACTCTCTTGAGATTGTTAAAGTTTCCTATAGTTGGGCATAATAGTACAAGTTAAGCCATAAGGGATATCGGCAAAATGTTCATCCTTTTGGTACTCGAGCACCCTTGGCAGGTAAGTGGGTACACTTATTCACTGATGGCGTAATGGATGGAGGTTTTGAAAGTCCTTCAACTATTGGAGTGTTGCGTGATCAGAATGGGAATTGGATCTTGGGGTTTAACCACTAGCTGGGGAAATGTACAATTTTTTAGGTTGAACTATGGGGTATTAGATGGTATACTCATTTTGGTTAGTAAAGGTTTTAAAAAGGTTACCATTTAGACCGATAATCTAAAGGTGGCCAAAACCTTCTAAGGTAGTGTGATGGCAGATTTAGGAATCACAGTGCTTTGAAGGGTCCAACATATTATAAGAATTGAAGGACAGTGGTGGATCAGGTATGTTCCTCGGGAGGTCAATCTAGTTACTGACTGTTTGGCTAAGCTGAATTTAGGATGGAAAACAGGTTTATAGGTTTATGATGATGCCCCTAATAAAGTTTTAGAAGCTCTACAACAAGATAGAGCTAATGATACTTTTGAACAATTTAATTTAATGTAACTTTGTTGTTTATTTATCACAAAAAAAAAATACAAGTAATTTGTTTGTATTTTAAAAAGAAATTAAGCTGCTTTACTTTGAAAAAGCCTTTCACACAAGGTTGGTTTTATATATATGGAAGGATTCATTTACACGACGCAAAAACTAAAATAATTTTACATATTTTCTTAATTATTTATATGATTAATATTTTAACGATCTAATCGTTATATTTTATGGTCTATTCATGGAGATCACGCATGTCAAATTTGATGCGAATTGAAAATTTCTAACCATTTCTTTTATGTAAAAAAATTCAACCGTTGAATATATATTAATATACATAATATTTTAGATTGATATAATAAAGATATCGGATCGGTTCAAAAATTTGCATGCATGATAAGTACAATTATATCGATAAATTCGAAGGTTGAATTGATAAAAAAATTATGAAATGATGTAAAACCACTTAAGTTTTACATTAATGATATTTTGAGGTGTTTTGTTGTGAATTGTAAATTAAATAGTAAGACAATAAAAAAATATTTTAAAATATGAATATTAAATGCGTTGCGTTAGTCATGATGCTATTTGAGTATTTTTAATATTTTATTAGATTTGTTAATAAATGCACATTTTATTTTTAATAAAAATTTCATTCAAATAATCAAATTTAAAATTAAACATTTAAACTGAACTTAATCTAGACGAATTTAAATTTTATCTAAAATAGATTTTGAACTTTTAAAATATGCTTTATTAGAATTAAACCAAACTTCAAGACAATTTAAACTCAGTTGCATCATGCAGATAAACCGGTCGAGCCGGGTACACCATCCCCACTGCGAAATAAAATGGTAGTGAGATGGGCCCACTTCTCTTTACCAACTCCAACCGTTGGCTTCAATCTCCCGGACCCGGTCCTTATGACACAACAAGGCCGCCCCCTAGGTTCGTATATTTAGGTTATTAAATATTTATATAAATTTTATAATACATATAAAAACCAAAAAAATACTTTGATTACAGTAATAAAGTTACAAATTTTATATACGTCATGTTTTTTTATTATTATTCAAATGTCGTTCATGAGTATTTTTTCTTCATTTATAAAATATATATAAAAAAAACCCACCCATAATTTTTAAATTGAATTAAAATTCAAACGATGAACAGAATTAACTTAATCAAGGAATTTATATAAATTAATTTTCGAATTTCACCTCAATTTCAGATCAAGTTATAAAAATAAAAAATATATATTTGAATAGGGTGGTGGATATAAACCAAATATGCATATATATATATATATATATATATATACATACATATTAATATTGTTAAAAGCCGATAAAAAAATATAAATATGGCATGAATATTGTTAACCTATATAACCTGTACTTTTAAAATAGATTTTTTTAAAAAAAAAAACCAAATGTATAAGTTTGACATAGAAAATAATATAATATAATATAACATGAAAACATAAATTATTTAAATATATATTTAAATTTTAATATAATAATTCAGTCATTTTTATCGATTTAAACTTTTAACGTAATATTGTTGATTAAGTTTTAACTCGATTGACATGAAGATTGTTGTTAATAGAGGAAGACGTGTGTTTAAGTGCATTGAAACGTATTATTCTCCTATTTATGGGTTGAAAAGGGACTATGGGTAGTTTTAGACATTGTGTCAAAAAGAGTATATATAATTAAAACATATAATGAGATTGTTCAAAAAAAAGAAGAAGCTTAAAGGTATAAAAAAATCCTCAAACTTTAAAAAAAAAAGCAATTAAGGTTTTTTTTTTTTACGCTCAATTGGCTACTTGAACTTTTAAAATGTATTAAAAAAACTTTCAAATTTTTTCAAAAAAAATAAAAAAAATTAAACCTCTACTTTTTTCTTTTTTTTTTTTTTACACTCAATTAAGTATTAAAGCTTTCAAAATGTATGAATTTTTTTAACATAACCCAATTTTTTTTTAAAAAAAAGACCATTAAATTATGATGATAGAAATAATAGTTATGATAATCTTTTTAATAGGCTAATCATAAGTGTGGATTAATAGCAAAAACAATAACATAGGGAGAGGTGAGTAACTTTGGGTACGACGAGGTTTAGTAAATACGAAATAATATAATAAATTATACATTTAAATATTATTAATATAATTGATCAAAAAAATATTATTAATATAATTATCACGGTACATTAATATGCATTTTACCAAAGCCTTGCCTGAAAACCCATATCATTAATCAAAATAATGTTAAAAATTTTTTAAAAAAATTAATATTAATATTTATAAATATATTTAAATAAAAATATTATTATATCAACAATTTCAAATACATCCAATCCAATCGGGAAAAAGAAGCTTTTTTTTTTTTTAAAGTAAGCTAACCTAATATAAAATTAGGCGAAAATGATTAGCCTCGACCCTCAAAATGCAACAACTGCTATTCAATTTTTTATTAATAATGAAATTATACTTTTATTTTTTTAAAAAAAAATATTTAATATTTTTAAAAAATTGATAAAAGTATAAATCAATAAATGATAAAAATAATAATTAAGTCGATTGAGATTAAGAGTTGGAAAGGAGTAGAGATTGTATGAAAGAGTTAAAAAAGATAATTTTAATTACATAAAAAAAGAAAAAAGAAAAGAAGAGAAGTTGGGGAAATGTAGCTGTCTCCACAACTCCAAAAGTTTGGAATGTAATGGGTTATGGGTTATGGGTTATGGGGACCATTAATCACTTCTCAACTCCAACACCTTCTATATATCTTTATAGACAGCGACTGATCAACACCATTTTTGTTTTTTTATTATTTCAACAACATATATGAAATGTAATGATAGTATCGTTTCTCAAATAACGATATTTTTTTCAAAATTGAAAATTAATTTAATTTTTTAATTATGTTTCATAACTAATGATAAAAATTTTCAATGAACAAGTGTGGAAAATGATATTGAATTTTTTTTAAAATAATTTATCTTTAAAATTTTAAAAATTACATTTATCAAATTGTATAATTATATTTAGCACTTATTTCTAAAAAAAATATTAAATAAATTTTATAACTTAAATTTAATAATTAATTTTTTAGTATTTAATTATTCAATTTGTCAGTCCGCACTTTATTTCTTTTATGGAAGCTAGGTAGGTATCCACAACTTAAATTACTTTTAATTCTAACATAAATTATCCCAAGATAAACTTGAGTCAGATTATGGTTAAAATTTTCTTACCTCTTATTCAAACACATTCTTATTTAGAAACATCTAAAATTAAACAGTAGTTTATATATATATATATATATATATATATATATATATCTATATCTATATATATATATATTTATAATTACATTTAATATTTTTCTATTATTTAAACTAAAATTGATCTTAATTTAGTAGATTTTTGGTAAGTAAAAGTGTTATGAATGACTTGTATTAAGAGTCAGATTACATTTAGTCACCTCTATTAAAAAATAACAAATTAGTCTTTATACCTTCAATTGAAGAGCAAATTGATCATTCTATTAAAATTTTTATTCAATTTTTGTATGTCGACACGAAATATATGTGTCTAGTTATTCTGTCAGTCACATCAATAATTAACAGTAAAATTTTAACTAAAAAAAATAGTTTAATGTAGAAAAGTAATTATTGAATAAAAGGAAGAAAATGCTTGTAAGGAAATCTATATACTTTTTTTTTTTTTATCATTCCTGATCATATACATAATTTAGGCAGCTTTTTGTCTTGCTTGGTTTCAAAGATATTGTAAGATGATTAAATTGGAGGTGTCGTTGGATAGAATAAGAATGAAAAGAAAATATTATTTTCTAATTTTCTATCTTTCCAAAAATAATGTGTAACTTGGTTTGCTCTATAAGTTAAATTGATTTATCATACCAAACTTCATCATTACCCAATAATTATTTGCTTTAGATATAATTATTATTATTATTATTATTATTATATATATATATATATATGTAAGCCAAAAATCCAACATTGAGTTAGTTGAGGTTTAAATCATCAAACTTAGGACATTAGATTGCAATATTTAAATCATGAAAGTTGTTTAGGTTGGTGGGTGTTTACATATTTCATTCAAATTAGAGTATTATTTATATATATATATATATATATATATATAGATAATATTGGATTGCTAATTAAACTAATAAAGTTTTCAAATAATTATTTTAATAATCCAATCATATTTTTGGATGTGCCAAAGATTGTGAGGTGCAATGGAATTCAAAGTAAGCTTCTTCTTTTAATTTTCCTATAAAATGAATGTGTTTTATTTTTATTAATATTTTTTTAAATTCTAAAAATAAATTTATTTATTTGGATAAAATAATAACTAATTATTTATGATTTTATTTCATTTGTATGTATAGTCCCATTATGAAAAAAAACTTTAAAGCACAATTTTTTATTTCATTATAATAAATATTATATTTTTTATTAATAAAATTATAAATATATTTCTTCAAACCTAAAATTGGATAATTAAAAATAAATAAATATTACACGTAATAAAATTTCAACCCCATTTGCAGAGTTAAAATTTTTTTATTATCAATGTACCGATTACTTACCCATATATATTACTTATATTCATATTATTTATACTTAATATCATTATTTTTTTATAATCATTTCTTAACTCACAAAATTCCAATAACCAAACTTTTCTAAGAAGATTATTTCTAAAAAAAAAAACCCATAAAAATACTAGTATTCGTAATGAAAATTTTAAAATCTTTAAAACTTCTAAATCATGGAAATGTTGAAATTTTTATTATATATTAGATTATGAACCACTCACGATTAGGATGAAAATTTTATATAATAAATTTATAAAATTAATATAAAACTAAATATGAATTTAGTTAAAATGGAAAAATTGTGATAAAAATTATAATAGCTTGGGTTTAAATATTATATTCTTATTGTAAGTATATATATATTGTAACACCTCTAATCAATTTCCACCGCTAGATTAGAGTTACAGAATAATATAGTACAATTTGGAATATCTAACTTCAAATAAATACACTTATACAAATTAAATGTTAACATTTAATAACTCAATTTAACTATAGTAAAAATACACTTACGGGTCTTAAATCGAGCCTACGGGGCCTAAAAATAATTTAGAAACATTCAAGGGTCATTTTGAAACAATACAGAAAAGTTTAGAAAAATTGAAAAAAATTGGAAATAGGGGTCACACGGTTGTATGGTCAGGCCGTATGACATAGCTCAAATCGTGCGAGCATTCAAAGTATGGGACACACGGCTATGTCGCAACTCGTGTGTCTGCCAGTATGGGTATTCAAAATAGGGTCACACAGCTATATGACCAAGCCATGTGACATAGCCCAAACCATGTGAGCATTCGAAGTATGGGACACACGGTTGTGTTGCAGCTAGTGTGTCTGCTAGTGTGGGTATTCGAAATAGGGCCACACGGTCATGTCACAGCTCGTGTGTTTGCTCGTGTGAGTATTCAAAATATGGTCGCATAGTCGTGTCACAGCCCGTGTGTCTGCTCGTGTTGGTATTCAAAATATGGTCACACGACGTGTGAAACTTGCACATAAAATAATATTGACACACGACTATATGGGATGGCTGTGTGTGACACACGATCGTGTGACAGCCCGTGTCCCAAGCCGTGTGTTTCATAAGTTTCCCTTAAAACAAACCAAATCAAGCACCAATTCTTGCACACCAAGACACACCATTTCCACATGCATACCAAAACACATTCAAACACACTCCAAAACATACTGATACATGTACGGGTGGGGTGAAATTTTCAAGTTTGGGAAATCAGCAGACTTGCAATGACTTTTTGGATGGGATCCAAACATTTCTAGGTTGAGATGTCTTCATGGCATTCGAATATATATCTCTTAGCTTCGAAACACACTTTGAATCACTTGATTTCAAGTTTGGGAGCTCAAGTTATGACTGTTTTGATAAAGACTACACGAGCAGAATTTATGGACGTGATTATGATGGGAATTACGAGTTTTGGGCTTTTAATTCGAGTTTAAATCATATTGGGTTCGAGTTTTGGGCTTAATTTTTATTATATATGAGCTCAATATTGTATTTATCAGCTTTTTATTTTATTATTTTATTATTTTAAATTTTTAATAATTATTAAGGAGTTTAAGTTATTAAGGAGTTTTATGTCAACAAGAAAGTTTAGTTTAAAACTACTTCCTGTTTAGATTAATAGGAGTTCTAGTATACTTAAGAGTTTTATTTAGATTTATTTAGCTAGCCTATATATAGGCCTTTACATTGTACACAAATCATTCAATCCATTATTATTCAACTTTTTTTTTTTGAGTTAACAAATTCTCTTTGAGTTTTTCTTTTCAAGATTTCTCTTGAGTTTCTTTTAGAAGAGTTTTAACAATCTTTTCAGATTGTGGGGATCATCTTCAAACTTTTTCTTGCCAAGTTTTCTTTCTTGGAGGGGAAATTAAAGCCACTTGAAGGGGGTTGTGAATTCTTCGTGTTTCCAAGGCTTCTTAGGACTTCTATACATCACATTCTATCTTTTCCATCTATCTTCTTTATTTTCTTGTTTATAATTCTAGTCTTTGATTTATTATTCTATTTAATTATCTTAGTTATTTATTTTAATTTTTTCATTTGACTTGGATTTGATAGCGTTTCAGGTTGGGTCAAAAATCTAAGTTTCTTTCTAAATGTCTAGAGCCCTAAGTCAAATCCGTGACATTGACAAACTTTACAATCCACTTTCGCGTTCATCCACACTCATTTCATATCGCATACCAAATCAACCACCCTATAAACCTAACCAATATGCCATCAAAAGGAAACACAATTCATACATCAAAATCAATCCAACCAGCATCTCAAGTTCATTCATTAAGCACAAATCAAACATACCAAAACCATTTCACACATACATATCATTCAACCATGATTTACCTATCATCACATGGGCATGCATAAGTGTTCAACAACACACCTATTGTTACAAACCATCAATTAAAAACATTAATGCATACATAAGCTTGACACCACTCAAACATACCAAATTGCCAAGTTAACATTCAAGCCCTATTACATGCCATTTATAACCTTAAACCAAAGTAACCAAAATCTACCAAAATGATGATTGGATAATGTGATCGTGCTCTGACATGATTCCAACCGATCGAGCTTTCCGATGATCTACAAGATAGAGAAATACAACCACGTAAGCAACTAGTGCTTAGTAAGCTCGTATAAAGGAAACTTAAACTTATTGAACATAAAACAATTAAACCATTCAAATACCTTAAGATAATTAATTCAAGCCTATAACCCATTTTAACTTTTGTGCAACTTAGTCTCTAAACCCAAAACTCACAATTTAACCACAATCAATGAAATACCATGTTAGTTGATTCTTTCTAGGGTCCGACACAACCATATTTTCATGATTTCACAATATTTTCCTTAAATTTTACCATTTTCATAATTAAGTCACTAAACCTTAAAATCATCAAAATCATTTAACAAAATATGTCTATTTAACAACCAAGCTTAACAATCTACCATAAAACTTCAAAAAATACATCAATCTCATCCATGGCATAATTTATTACATTTAAAAATTTTACAATTTAACCCCCGAATTAATTAAATTAAACTAATATGAACTCAAAAACATAAAAATCACTAAGAACAAGTGAAAATTACTTACCATGCAAAGTGGAAACACCTAGCCGAACCAAACTTCTACAATGGTATTTTTTTTCTCCCTTAAAATTTCGATGGTGGCCTAGGAAGATGACAACTTCCTTTTTTTGTTTGTTTATTTTATTTTAGATTTAATTATCATATTACTATTCTACCCTTAATTGTTTGAATTACAAATAACAAACATTAGTCCATAAATTTCCATTATATATATGTATGATATAATTATCATCTAACTTAATTAATTAAATATTCCACAGCCATTTGACTCTTTTTCTAATAGAAATTAACTTTTGCATTTATTACAATTTAATCCTTTTTAATTAATTAACTATTTAAACATTAAAATTTCCTAACCAAATTTTAATACGACTCTAATAAATACTTGTAAATATTAAAATACTAACTCACTCATCAAAATCGTGGTCCTGAAACCACAGTTTCTGACATTACTGAAAATAGGCTATTACATGTATTTTTTTTCTAAATTTATCAAAATAAAGCTACATTCAAAATAATATTTATTCTTTTGTAAACGATGTTGGGAAAGATGTTTCTGTTCGTTCCATGTCCTGTTATAACAAAATTGTTCCTCTACTTGGACCATTGACTTGGGCCTTGAAAAAGTTTCATTTGTGTTGAGTTTGGTCCACTTGAATATGACATATTTGACAAATTTAGAAACATGGGTCGACTAGGGTGCTAAGACTCCCAACCGAATTTTTTGGGGTAACTGGATAAGCATACAAGTCTTATTATTAATATTATTTTTGTAACATCCTGTTTTTCAATGGTATTGAAAATGACAGTTTCATAACCTCGTATTCTGATAATCGAGTTAGTAAATATTATTTAATATTTACGAGTCCATAGTAAATTTATATTGCATTTTGATATGATAAATTTGATAATTAGACAGTTAGTCAAAGTAAAAGTCGTTCAACCTTGAAGTCAGTAGTTTTGAAAAAATGAGGTATTGGAACCTTGTTTCAATAAACTGAGCCCACAAATATTTTTATTAAATATTTATGTAGATGTTATATAGTTGAATTGAATTTTGGTCCAAAAATTATAGTGATTGGATGGTTAATTAGGGTTTAAGGACTAAATCATAAAAGTGATAAAAATTTAATCGCTATTAAATTTTAATAGCTAAATAGGTCAAATGGTATTATTCAATGGATTTAAATGGTAATTGGACCCTCATAAATTAGCTTGGATGGTTAGTGCATGAATTTGGTTTGGTTTTATTAATTTTATTTTAATTAAAATTAAAGAATTGTAAAAATAAAACTTGAAGAAAACATATGTGGATGGAAAGAGAATTATATTCTCATCTTCCTCCCACCGTTTGAACACCATTGAAGGAGAAAAAAGAGCTTCAAAATCTCCCAAGTAATCGACCCTTGCATGTAAGTTAATTCGAGGTCCTTTTTTTATAAATTTTATATTTTTAATATTGTTGTAACTCAATTTAGCTAATCCGTATATTTGTTTTCAAAACTTTTAAAGTCTATAAATATTGCCATTGATGATTTTTAAACATTTTGATGTTTAAATGTTAGCTTTTAAATTTAGAGATGACAAAAGAACTAAATTGTTAAGTTGTGATAGTTTCAGTTATAGGAAACTTCTAAAAAGTGAAATTGAACTGAATTATACCTATAATAGGATGATATCGAGCTATTAGAATTGGTAAATTGTAATAAATTATTATAGATTAGGATTTGAAAAAATTAATAGATAATCAAGAAAAAAAAGAAATTACAGATTAGTCCTTGACACATTGTTTACTACTGTATTTCCAAGTAAGTTCATATGAGACTTACTTTTAATACCTCGCCCGGCGTAGTCTTGTTGATGATTCGTATGAGCTAAAGTTAAGCTAAGATTTATGTTAAGGTAAGACTAGTTTATGTTGTATACGCTAGTGAGGTATTTGTATTAGTTATACGCCATGAGTGGTGGATTGTACGATTTAAAAGTCTGTTATGATTTACTTTTGGGCGAAGTCTAAGTTGTAATTTTTATGGTTTGACGTGGTCATAGTGAGGAACCCACCAATCAATGTTTCTTTTAGAAAGTCTGTGTGTTAAGACCTTTTATTTATATACGCTATAAAAGATTATGGGATTTTGGATTTGAATGTTATTCGTTTGTGTATGTGTGAATTCTGTTTAGTTTTAGTTGTGCATTAACTAAGATCCAGTTAGAAATATACCAAAGTGTTATGATTATTCGTGATGTATTATAGCCTGTAATGATTATGTTGGCCATGATAAAATTGAGTTAGTTTTGCATGTTAGCCACGTGTTAACCTTAAGTGAGGAAGTTGTGAGATATTAATATCGGTTAAAACTTTTGTAGAGAGGGTTTTTCCTTCTATTTTCTTTTGCTTTGTTATACTAATCCTATTAAAAGTTCATTGTTGGAGAAGAAGCAGAAATTGATCAATTTGAAAGAAAGAGTTGTACATGTAGTATTAGTGATAGAATAGCAACTTCCTTGAGATTATCTGTGAGTATCTAGATCGTGTGATGCTCCTCTATGTTGTGTTCTATTTTGTTTATAGGATTAAAGTATGGATGTCGTAGATGGAGTCCAAGTTAGAACATGAACTTCGAACTTTGGTCTATTATGTGTCATTGTCTCTCTATGTGTATGTGTGCTTGATCATGGCATGAAATAGAAATGACTTCCTTGCAGATATGAACTCGGTATCCGGATAAGATGAGCCACTGGTAGGGCATGTTAATTACAAACCAGAATGGAAAATATGTGTGATCACTGGTAGGGCATGCTAGTTGCTAACCAGATGAGGATATATGATGGGCCACTAGCAAGACATGTTAGTTGTTAATTAGTTTGGCGACCACTGGTAGGGTATGTTAGTTACTAACCAATTGGTGTGAGTGTTAGGTTTGGTAGGGCATGCTAGTTGTTAACCATGGCAAAAAGCCCTGTACTCACAGGAACACGTAGGTGTTCGAAACGATATAATACAAAAGATTTATTTTGATATGTGAAATTCGAGGTTCAACCCAAAAGAAGGTTACGAAAGAGTAAGTTAATATGTCTCTATATGTATTCTATGATATGTTATGTATTAAAAGGATAAGCTAATATGATATTGTGTATTTTTGTATAATACATATATCAGTTGAGATGAAAAGAAAGATTAATGATTAAGAAAGTATGTTTTGATTCATGTTCATGTGTTAAGATCGTAATGAATTCGTCAAGAGATGATAATTGGTATATTGCATTCGCCTTAGTAAGTTTTTAAAGCAAGTTTGAGTTCGCCTGAAGAGAATTTGTGATATAAAAGGTACTTATGAGAAAAGAGTGTGCTAATGGAGGAGCATCAGCTATGATGAAGTTATAGTGCTATGTAGAGGAAATGATATGAGTGTACGCCCAGTGTTATGAAAGATGGTATGCGCCATTTGAGTAATGAAGATCAACATTTGATTGATGCTTGTGTGAAACATTAGGTTGCAACTCATGATGACCATGTTAAAGATTTTATCGAAGATTAGAGAAATGTCATCTAGGTGTCGTGGAAAAAAACTATTGTTGTTCCACAAGCTATAACTCCTCTCGTTGATAATGCAATATTCTATCTCATCCCCTCTAAACAACATGATAAAAGTTAATATATCATATTTGCAGACTGATTATTTTTCAAAAAAAAAAAAAGAGCTTTTGTAATACACAATTGAATTGGTATAGATGGCTAATCCACCTCTTTGTAGATTTCAAAAGATAATGTAACCATTTACTTCAAAACATAAGATATTTTTTAAGTTGGTAGAAAATGATTATAAAATATATGTTATAAAATGTTAATATGTTTAGGTTAAAGCATGGTATAATATATGTGTATAAAAGAGATAATGGAAAAAGTTACATTCAAGTTCAAATTTATGTTTAAAGATAAAAGTATGAATTAATTGAAGTAAAATGAAGTTGCATGAGAGTAAAATAAATAATTAAAGATAATTAATGGGGTGGAAGAAGAGAGGAGCCAAATGATTCATTGAAATTTGATGCCACAATTGGATTTTTCTTAAAGCAATAGCCATAATCATTGTCCCACAATCTTCTTTTATTCTAAAAAATCCAATTACCTTTGAAAGTTTTCATGTCAGTAACAAGGTAAATACTGAATAGGTATCACTAATATACAATTGAAAGGGTTATATTTTTAAAGGGATTAAAAATATAAGAAAAAAATGTAAAAAATTTTAAAAACAATTATGATGTGATAAACTACACCAACATAATATCAAATTTAGATTTGAATTAATTTTTGCCATATTTCATTTATTTTTAAAATTTTTAAACACATGTCACTTTACTAAATAAGCGACCAAAAGTGTAAAAGGTTAATTTCTCTTATAATAGTTTTTAAAACTTAAACACTTGGTGATCTCGTAATCACGGATAAAATTAAACTGTAAAATCATTTGAAAATTTAACGTATTCTTAAAAAACTATGACTCGAAACTTATAATGATAATTCAGGTATTCTGGATTTTTTTATTCTTTTAAAATTAAAAGTTTGGTAGATGCTTTATTTAGGCATAAACATCATTGAGAACAATTCGATGATATATAAGACAAGATAGTTATATGGTTAGTGGAAGATATAACCCAATCTAACCTTATATATCTAATCAGGGTTAGCCATATAAATGGAATAACCATGATTATCAGAATTAAGTAAAACTTAGTGATTAAAATTGATTTGGTTCAAATAACTATTTAACTATAAAATAATTTTTAATGTATTTTTGAATCGCTTGGACATAATAAGTTTAGGTAATGAATTTTCAAATGACCCATCAAATGGCACAATTATATTTTCAAAGATATAAACTAATTGTTAATGGTTTGTGGCCTTTATATTTCTAAAGATAAGATGATCCACTTTTATTTCTAAGATAATAATGATGATGGTAGTAGGGAACACGATTAGATCTGAGTGTTCCAAAAAATTCTTTCTAAGATTACATGTCACACGTAAACTGTCGAGTCCCATGTTAGGTTAAAAAAGATACTAATTCTATTAAGTTGAATTCAAGTATATTTATTTGGGAATCGTCACTATTTTTTATTGGTGAAGATGTTTAGGCTTGCAACATAGAATAAAAATTACGGAGCATCCTGATGCTTTCTATAGGGGAAAAACCCAATTAAATAACGAACAAAGTGAAGAAAAAAAAATCAAAAAGATCGAACACATAAATTTTATATGGAAAAACTCCTCAAAAAATGATAAAAAATCATGGGTTAAAGGAGATTTCACTATAATAAAGGAGAGTACAAAAGATGGAGAGAATTAAAAGAAAAACTCGAAACCCCACAAAGAAAACCCTTCAAAAATAAAGAATTTTATTGTGTAAAACCTAGAGTAACTAAGGTCTATTTATAGGCTGAAATTCGTAGCATATATGACTACAACAACTTTAGGCTAATTAGAGTTTAAGTGAGAAACTAAAAAGAAAGTTTAATTAGGAGAAGAAAAGCCAAAATAAATTTTGGTCAAAATAAGAGATTCTCCCACAAATCTCCACATTGACTCGTATGTGGACCAACTCTCTTGCTGAGCCTTGTTACAGGCATAATTGATTCTTCGTTGGATACTTACCAACTCCAAGCAATGCTTGAACTTTGAAACTGGAAGGCTCTTTTTCAGCGTGTCGGTCAGATTGTGTTTTGTGTCAATTTTAAGAATCTAAACATCTCCTTGAAAGATCACCTCTTGAACAAAATGATGATGAATGTCTATGTGCTTCATTTTCTTGTGATGTATTTGATCTTTGGTGAGATGTATGACACTTTGACTATCACAATATATGATAGTTTCCCCCTTTTCACTTATTAGTTCACTGAATAGGCCCCTTAACCAAATTGTTTCTTTTACTGTTTCTGTAATTCTTATGTATTCTGCTTCAAGAGTTGACAAAGCCACTGTAGCTTGAAGTGTCGCTTTCTAACTAATGGCACAATTCCCAAAAGTAAATAGTTAACCTGTGAAAGAACTTTTTCAATCTAAGTCTCCTACATAATCAGAATCAACATATCTGGCTAGACCCTTTTGAGTTCTTCCAAACTCTAAGCACATGTTAGAAGTACATTGCAAATACCTAAATATCCACTTAATTGCATGCATGTGTAACTTACCAGATTTGCCACATATCAGCTAACAACATGTAAAATATCGGGACGAGTGCATACCACTGCATACATCAAGTTTCCTACTGCGCTTGAATAAGATACTTTTGACATGTACCTTTCATCTTCTTCATTCTATGGGGAATCTAAAATTTAGAGTTTAAAATGTGTTGTAAAGAAGTACTTACTAGTTTTGCATATTGCATCTCAAATCACATAAGGATCTTTTTGATGTATCTTTGTTGCGATAAAAAAAATTTCTCGGAATGTTTCTCTCAAAATTTCCATCCCCAGAATTCTCTTTGCTGCACCTAAATCCTTCATCAAACTTAGAGTTAAGCATGGTTTTAAGATGACTAATTTCAGATGGATTATTAGCCGTAATTAACATATCATCAACATAAATCAACAAATATATAAAAGAACCATTATCAAGACATTGTAGATAAACACAATTGATAAGCTGAGTTTTTACAAACCTGACTCTGATACCACTAAATCTAACACCTGGGAACCCGACCCAGAAGTTTTGATCGAATTTTGGAGGTCACATTATTGAATTCCAAATTTCTTTTTAAAAAAAGTCAATCTCTTTGTATGTTTAACAAAATTCAATAAAAACTAAATCTGTGCTTTGCAATTAGTGTTTAATTGGCGTTAAAAACAAGTCAGAAATAAATCAAATTAGTATTCCCTGAACAGTTCAAAAATGCATTAGATTTTGCTAATCGTAACCCAAAATTTCAAACTAGTGTTATAGTGAAAAATATGTTGTGTATTTTTTAATAGAAGACCATAGGTCATTTTTTAAAAGCGTATGAACTTTGGTATAGTAGCAAAAAGTTTAGTTAAAAACCACGTACGTAACTTCCAAAATGTTGTTCAAAATCGAAAACACATAATTTAATGAAAAATCCAAACTCAAACCCATACCACAGTTATTATAACCGCCTTACAAATAATTTTTAAATAAGCAATACTGAACTTAACAAAATCTTATGTAAACTGAACCAACACCAAAAACTTTCTGATACCTCTGATGTGTCGAGTCTGAAGCTTAAACTCGTGAATTACCTGAAAGGGAAAAACTAAAGGGATGAGCTACACGAGCTCAGTGTGAGTCTGAAACATAAGTGAATGGCAGAAATGGAGTAACACAACAAATATTTAAGAAACATACCTATACCAAAAACATACGAAATTCCCAAATTGGTAATCCGTTTACGAATTTTATTTCCACTAACAAATGGTACGCAAACATATTATTCAGTATTAACTCACTCAATCATATTTTTAGATGTGTAATGAATACAGAGATCAAAAACCCACCCAACAAACCAAACATCACTCCGACCACCCTGCACACCACAATTGGGCTATAGTAGGGCAGCCTACACACCACAGCAGTGGGTCTCAGTCACTCAGCTGACATATATATATGCATTGCGGATGTACTACTTTCAAAATAATTTTGTAGTTTGACTGCTTAGAATAAACTTCCTTCTCTTCACAACCAAAACCCTAGTTTTATACAAATGCGAAAATATGTACACAATATAGAAACAGACATATATAAACGAACTTCCTCACAACCACAGTAACAAAACCAGAATTCACATGCCTACATTCAACTAAACGCAACAAAACACATTTATTGCATCCAAGCTTATATAAATAACATAATTACAAACCCAATATCAAATATGTGCTCACGAATACAACATTACACATACAAATAGCATTTCATAATTTGTTTCAACAAAATCAAGATCTCACACACTCCTACAGAACTTAAACTAGCACAGGATCATTCAGGTTCTAAATCGCATCGATTTGTAAAAAGGAAAAAAATACAGAAACAATAAAAAAAATAAGGCCATACGGCTATGTGACTAGGCCATGTGGGAGGGTCCAACCCTTGTGAGGGTCAACACGATCGTGTGGAAAAGGCACACGGTTGTATGGCTACGACACACTCCTGTATGATTGAGTTGCACGGCTGTGTGAGTTTCCCGTGTAACTCACTGTGCATTTGTAACCAAAATTAGCATAATTTTTTAAACAGAGAAGACACGACCGTGTGGCTAATTCACACGCTCGTGTGGCTGAGATACATGACCGTGTGACTAAACGACACGCCCGTTTATAATCGACAAAATCTTTCCAAGAGGGCTCACATGGCCGTGTGACCAACCTGTGTGACCCACATCAGACTGTGTGTCGCAAAACACACCTAATTTCCAAACGGCGCATGACCGTGTGAACCTTTCTTGCTTGGCACATGCCTGTGTGACTCAAAACTACCCTCAAACCTGATGCACAACCATAAAATACAAAAAAAAAAACACTCCAAATACAATTTTTTAGGAAATCACACCTTATTATGTTCACAAACACCAACGAACGATCACTTCCCACCGTTGAACCAAATTGAAACTCAATTACAAGATCACACAAACTATTCTAAAACCTTAATCAACAATAATAAAGAATCCAAAAAACCAAATTAAAATTCAAAGGCACTTACACGTTTCAGCACTTAAACAAATTAATTATGCAATTCCTCTATTGAATGACCGAAACAAAAACTTTTATGCATGACCAAATATATACAAAAAGACTCACAATAGCCAAAAAGAACAAAAAAGATGGAACTGAAAAAGGAAGAAAAAAAAGCCAACGTGCGAGAGAATGAGAGGAAAAATAGAATAACGTGAACAGAAATTTTTGGGGATTCCTTTCCCTTCTTTTTTTTTAAAAACTCCAATATTTTTTTATTAATAATTTAAAACCAATCAGATTTTGCTTATTATTATTATAAAAATATATTTCAAAATAATATAACAATATTAGATTTTATCAAAACCCTTCAAATTTAACTACAAAATTTTTAAAGAATTAAAACTAAATATTCTAAAAAAAAAAAAACCAATTCCCACATTGCATACACATGGACTCGAACCTGAGACCAAATGTAAGCTACTGAAGAGATAGCCACTGAATAATCCAACAGAACCACAAACCCTAACCAACTAACCTGGGTAATTTTAACCCCAATTTTGAGGCGTTACAACTCATCCCTCATTAAAGAAGTTTTGTCCTCGAAATTTTCTACTAACCGTACTATCGCCTAAGCACAAGACTCACCACTACGCTTCCGCTGTGCACTCTACTTCCAACGTGCTACCATATCATACTTAACCTTAAAATCACACACACCACTCAAACACTTAACCACTAAACCAAATCAATTCACTTACTATCACACACACAACACATTATCCAACAATCAGAAAGTCAACTCATTCACAAACAACACTACACATAAGCCGAGATATCCCACAACTATACTTGACTCACTATCGTCAAGTGCACTCCCTAATCTGATGCTCCGTGGACCCGCATTTGAAACATGCTCCTGAATTTTTTCGACTTTCGCCCGGATGACGCTTCTTACAATGTCTACAAACGGAAACATCCATGCCACTAGCAAAACCTTCGACATTACCTTTGCTAACATTCAGCTGAGGTCTCATACGCTTCGCAGATCGAGGCTCTGGACTCGAAAGACTACAATCCCTTTTCTTCCCACACTCCACACACCTACCTTGAACCATTACTCTGGTTCTCTCTAAACTAGCCTCGAAAACTTTCTCTAAAACTTCCCTTACTAACCAAGTCAATGCCTCAGTACCTACCTCCAGATTACCACCACCCGTGGCTAGTGTAACCACAACGACCTCTAACTCCTGAGTAGACACACGTCCCGGAGAACTAGATGACTCCTCAAGAGTTACACCAGGCTGATCCTCACGACTTAGCTTGTCACCAGAATCCATATCGAACCTCGTAACTAATCTTAAGAGATCAGCAATACCAAACTCGAACACAAAAATAAATATCTAAACACTACAGTTCCAATCTTACAGAACTAATCTTACAATCTCAGAATTTCACACGGACTGACATCGGGGTCTCAGACATTTTATTTTTACAAACATTTTCAAAACACAAAAAAAAATTCTAAACAGTGTGGTATGTTTTGTCAAAAGTATTTTTAATACACACGCATGTGAACATATAAAAATACAGGCCGAATTTTTGCAAGTCTGACTTTGATACCGCTAAATGTAACACCCGAGAACCTGGCCCAGAAGTTTCAATTAAATTTCGGAGGTCACATTATTGAATTCCAAATTTCCCTTAAAAAAAGTCAATCTTTTTGTATGTTTAACAAAATTTAGTAAAAGCTAAACATGCACTTTGCAATTAGTGTTTAATTAGCGTTAAAAACAAGTCAGAAATAAATCAAATTAGTATTCCCTGAACAGTTACAAAATGCGTCAAATTTTGCTAATCGTAACCCAAAATTTCAAACTAGTGTTATAGTGAAAAATATGTTGTGTATTTTTTAATAGAAGACCATAGGTCATTTTTCAAAAGCGTATGTACTTTGGAACAGTAGCAAAGAGCTTAGTTAAAAACCACGTGCGTAACTTCCAAATTATTGTTCAAAACCAAAAACACATAATTTAACAAAAAATCCAAACTCAAACCCATACCACAGTTATTATAACTGCCTTACAAATAATTTTTAAATAAACCATACTTAAGGAAATTTTATGTAAGTCGAACCAACACCAAAAACTTTCTAAGACCTCCGATGTGTCGAGTCTGAAGCTTAAACTCGCGAATTACCTTAAAAGAAAAAACTAAAGAGATGAACTAAACGAGCTCAGTGTGAGTCCAAAACATAAGTAAATGGCAAAAACGAAACAACACAAGAAATATTTAAGAAACATACTTATACCAAAAGCATACGAAATTCCCAAATTGGTAAGCCATTACGTATTTTATTTCCACTAACAAACGGTACGCAAACATATTATTCAGTATTCACTCTGTCAATCATATTTTCAGATATGTAATGAGTGCACAGATCAAAAACCCACCCAACCAACCAAACCCACTTCGACCACCCTGCACACTACAACTGGGCTATGGTATGCCCATCCACCCTACACACCACAAAGAGCTATTATAGACCCGTTCATCCTACATACCACGGTAGTGACTCTCAGCCACTCACAGATATATGCAGCTTAGTTGACATATATATATATATATGTAATGTAGATGTATCGCTTTCAAAATAATTTTGCAATTTGACTGCTTAGAACAAACTTCCTTCTATTCATAATCAAAACCCTAGTTTTATGCAAATGCAAAAATATGTACACAATATACAAACAGACATATAGAAACGAACTTCCTCATAGCCAGAGTAACCAAACCAGAATTCATATGCCTACATTCCACTAAACGCAACAAAACACATTTAATGTTTCCAAACTTATATAAATAACATAATTAAAAACCCAATATCAAATATGTGCTCATGAATACAACATTACATATACAAATAGCATTTCATAATTAGTTTCAACAAAGTCAAGATATCACACACTCCTACAGAACTTAAACTAACACAGGATCATTTAGGGTCTAAATCGCATTGATTTGTAAAAAGGAAAAAAATTACAGAAATAATAAAAAAAATAAGGCCACACGACCATGTGACCAGGCCGTGTGGGATGGTCCAACCTATGTAAGGGTCAACACGGTCGTGTGGCTACAACACATGCCCGTGTGACTAAGTTGCACGGCCATGTGAGTTTCCTGTATAACTCACTGTGCATTTATAACCAAAATTAGCATACTTTTTTAAGTAAAGAAGACATGACCGTTTGGCTAATTCACACGCCCGTGTGCGATCGACAAAATCTTCCCAACAGGGGTCACATGGCCGTGTGACCAACCTGTATGACCCATCCCAGACCATGTGTCGCAAAACTCACCTAATTTCCAAACGGCGCACGACCATATAAACCAAAACCACCCCAAAACTTGATGCACAACCACGAAAATACATAGAAAAATCACTCCAAATACAAATGTTTAGGAAATCACATCTTATTATGTTTACAAGCACCAACAAACGATCACTTCCCACCGTTGAACCAAACTGAAACTCAATTACAAGATAAAAGAAAACAATTATAAAACCTTAATCAACAATAATAAAGAATCTAGAAAACCAAACTAAAATTCAAAGGCACTTACACGTTTCAACACTTAAACAAACTAATCACGCAATCTTCTATTGAATGATCGAAACCGAAGCTTTAATGCATGACCAAACAGATACAAAAAGAAGCATAATAGCCAAAAAGAACAAAAAAGATGGAACTAAAAGAGGAAGAAAAAAAAGCCAACATGCGAGAGGAGAGGAAAAATAGAATAACCTGAACAGAATTTTTTAGAAATTCCTCTCCCTTTTTTTCTTTTAATTAAAATTAAAAACTCCAATAATTTTTTTTATTAATCATTTAAAATAAATTAGATTTTACTTATTATTATTAAAATATATTTCAAAATAATATAACAATATTAGATTTTATGAAAACCCTTCAAATTTAATTATAAAAATTTTAAAGAATTAAAACTAAAAGTTCTAAAAAAAGCAATTCCCACATTGTATACACATGGACTCCAAACCGAGACCAAAGATAAGCTACCAAAGAGTTAGTCATTGAGCAATAGACTCATTTTCCTCCTAAAGTGCAAAAATAAACTTATCAATCCAACCGAACCATAAACCCCGACTAACTTTTAACAATTCTAACCCCAATTTCGAAGGGTTACATAACTAAATTATATCCCTCGAGGGATTACTTTTTAAGCAAATCAAATTTATTTGATTGGTTTGTTTCCTTTTAAGGGATTAATTTTTAGTATGTCAAATTTATTTGATTAGATTATACTTTTTAAAACGTTAAATTTAATTGACTGGATTGTATGTTGTATAAAACCTTGTTCGAAAACGTTTTTTTTTGCACAACAGAAAGTGATGCACTTAACACGCAAGTATCGATACTAATCAATATCAAAACAAAAACAAAAATCATCAAAAAATATACATCCATCAATCCGGTGTTCACTACATTAAGACAAATATAGTGCCAGAGCATCTAAAGTACTTATATTCAAGATCCAAGAATGTAACACTTTAAAGACTCCAAATACATGAAAAGGCTTTTAAGAAAATTAAATATATTCGAGATAAACAGATATCTTATCTCACACTCACATCCGAGTTTAAGGTTAAAGACTATATACATCTTATAGGAAACTATATGAGAGAATTGGTTACAATAAAAGAATTTCTATTCCATGAATGTAAAGCTCACGTATACACCACTTAAAATTTTTTTTATGGTACAACCTTAGAAGGCACATGAAACTATCGTATAATTATCATGTTACAGATTCTGGAAATGGTGTATTTATAAACTTCAGATACCATATTCTCTTGAAAAATCCTACTCAGCAAACAAAAATGTACCTTGGTGTAACAACTCAGCTTGGCCGGATTATTTCATAGCAGGGGTCTTGAGTTTGTCTCCCGATCCAGCTGAATACTGGCTGATAATACAGTGATCCCAGCATCAAAGCAACAGGTTCTCCAGCATCAAAAGTAGCCAACCAAGGGTCATTCCAGCAGGTAATTTCAGATCATATTGTTAATTTAATGCACATAATCGCATAAAAATGGTGCCAGTTATGATACGATTGTTGAATCCTTCCGCTGCCTTGGCATCAAAACGACCAGTTGCAGCTTGCCAAGCTGGCAAAGTTTAATCGGATTTGTATATACCGCAATCTTAGCATCCTTCTCGCTTAATAAGAATACATGTGCAATGCTGAAAGAATCACCTTTTTCAGCAGCAAATTGCCACTCTCTTGTTGATATATTGAACCAGTCTTTCCTTGCAGATTTGGTGGCTTTAACTTCAACGTATTCGATATGACCTCTTTCATCTTCTACCACTAGATCATAGGGTAATCCGGTTTCATTATCTTTATTCACCCACTTCACTTTTTTACCCGAGGTGCCGGTAAAGTATTTGAAAGCTGCAAGCTCACCCAGTTTCCCAGTTAGCAAAGCTTGAACTGTATTGGGTGTGCCAGTAAGAAGCTGATCTCTCTGGCTAAATTCAGATGAAACGAATCCAGTATTAAGCTGATTTCTCTGGGTAAATTCAAGTGAAACCACCTGAGGGTTTTCCGACACTAGACTTAAATCAACAGGATCAAATGCAATTCTCACACCGGAATCAACTGTGCCAAATTCGGTTCTCACACCAGAACCAGTTGGATTGGTAGTGTTGCCATACTGATGATCCAAACTTTCAGAGTCTGGCAAAATTGGAACTGGTGAAGTTGTTTCTGTATTGTCTTCCATGAACATATCAGTGTCTATTGCAACTGGACCATCACTGCTAGTGTGTGAATCAATGTGCTTGGAACCATTAATTGGTTGTGAAATAGGTGCCAGTCTCTTACTGAGACCAGGTGCAGTTTTCCAATCCACAGGTGGCCAGTTTGAGTACATCCCTGACATTTTCTTGGACTTCGAAGTGGGTTGCTCTTTTTCTTCTGTTGTGGCAGAACTTTCAAGAAATTCATTACTCTCAGCTTCAGAAGTCACAGAAGAAAGGGACCAAACAGGTTCTTCATCAGGAAGTTTTGGCATCCTTTGGCTGTTCAAGATGAAAAACTCAGTCTGTTCTTCATTAGAACCAGATATTGCCATAGTTGTGACCATGTGAAGGAAATTTGCCAAGTGCAAATCCGGAGTTCCATCAAATAACAAACAAGAAAGCTCCATATACACAGCATGAGAATCTGATTCAGGAGTGGTGTACAAAATATTATCCTGTAAAATAAAATAAAATGTTTTAATATTTAACACAAAATGAAGATAACATGTGTATCCTGATCCTAATGTAAACAGAAATTCCACTATGTTTGACACTGGAATTTTACAGATTTATTTTATAACTGGAGATAACATTTCAGAAAAGAACTATAGAGTACCGATAAGCTATTTTATAACTGGAGAAGGTGTGGACAGGATGCTGTATTGCACATTAAGACATGCCGTATGTTACATTGACTCAGGTGTAAGTACGAGCATGAGTACACATCTGACATGGATATGGAGAGTCTTTTCTCCATACTCATGCCTGAAGAAATTTTGGACACTAGTGTTTCAAAAGAAATAAGTAGTCCAAGCAACACGGAATACCATGCATAAAACTCATAAAAGAACACTAATGTCATCTGTTTAGAATTACAGTTAGAGTCAATACTATTCTTATACATTTTGCAAAATATGAAATTTACCAAATGAAAGGGTCCAAGAGAATTAAAACAAAAAAAATACCATGGAGGGTGCAGCTATCCTACAGACAAATTTCAATTAATTCAAGGAATTCGATTTCAGTAGGCTCTATAGTATAGATCACATTAATAAAAAAAATTCCACGCCATACCTGGAGAAGACAGGTGCATTGAAACTTCTTCTTGGACACAATGCCACAGCTCTTTATAACATTCCTGTAGTACAGCTCATCAACGACGACAATTTGTAAATCACTTATATTGCTGAATCCAGATTGCTTGAGTTGAATATATTTATCAAGATGAACACTGTATAAGTATCGTTGTGCAAAAGGTAGAGCCCAATTCACAAGGGAAGCTTTGAATCTACCATCTGCTCGTTCGCTGTAAATTGCTTCACGAGTAACAACCTATGTAACAGAAAAAGCATGAGGAGCGGACAAGGCTAGTAAACATACAGTAGGTCGATTTCAGCCAAGTGAGATTACTCCTACATACTGACTTCTTTCTAGTAATAACCTGAGCTAAACCTTTATTTCCAATTAAGGATATTTTTAACTAATTACATGTATCCATGGTCATATGTTGGCTTATTGAAGCAAATTTAGCAATCTAAAAGTTTATAAGTGACCATGAATAATCCTCTGCACAATAAGAACACATTGAAGATAAGAGAAAAGACGGAGAAATAAGCAAAAAAACCATAATAGATCACGGTAAAACTTAAAAGGAGTTGGGGAAATTTGTAAGTTTAAAACTTTTAAAAACTTAAGAAGCAAAATGGCAACAATGCATATGGTGCATGCACTGCAAATTGAACGAACATCATCATTATCACCATGAAAACAATGTTGAACCATGGCGAAGCTTCCATAGGTTCAATCAGACACCTATAAACAAGTGTATCCAAAAGGGTAAAAGTTCCTAACAATATTAGGAATTAAATCACAAGGATTAAAAATATATGAAGACAAAAAACAGATGATTTGTTATTAAATATAAAAGTGAAATAAAAAAAAATGCTTAAGCCATATGATTGAGTTTTCGGACACCTAAATGGTAAAAAATTCAATTGAACTACTTGATTTCAATCAGACACGAGCACAAACTCAAACATGTCTTACCTCTGAAAGAACAGGAATCCCGAAGGTGCGGATTAGAATAGACACTTTAGTCTGAAGTAACTCTCTCTCACTATCATTGAGAGTGCCAAAGTAGAGAAAATCAATATTATCCAAATGCTTAAATCTCTTCTTTAGTTTGTCATCATCACACCAGCACACTAAACCAAAAGAAGGGTGCAGGGAAACCCACTTATCTAAGACAGTGGGCAGCACGGTATACTCTGATTTATTAAGACATTCTTTCATGTGATGGATATCTTCAGTACTCAGTAAACCCGACTGCAGTGCATCAGCCCACTTCAGAAAGACTTGGAAGACCTAATAATGAAAATCATATATATGATCACGGCTCTAATAAGGGACAATATGAACTCGGTTAAGTTTAGTCACTTACGGCATGAGCAGCTTGTGAAGGTAAAGTAACTGCTGATAACTGTAGCAAAATATCCAGGTAATTACAGAAAGGAGGTTTCTCAGGCACTTTGCATTCATTAACAAAAAAATCACGGAGACCTGGATAAATATTGGACAGTGTTCTGTTTAAGGGACACTGGTTCTCAGATGAGCCAGACTGAGAATGATTATACATTTGGTCCATGGCTCCAGTTGAATCGTGCCAATACACTTCTTTAGAAGACAAGAATAAGCCAGATACCACATCATCGGGCCTTGAAGCCAACTTGTATGGAACAAATATAGAAGACACTGCATGGAACTCCTCAGCAATTTCCTTCCTTGAATTACGTACTTCACTCCAAATAAAAGTGTATAATTTGGACATTTGTGCTACACTGCATGCAAATAAGGACATTTAGTTCAAATGAGGGGTGGCATATAAAAAATCAAACAGCTGGAGACAAAGAACAACAAAAGGTAAATGTAAATACATCAGATGTTCAGATCCCTACATTTTTCTCTTAAAGTAGAGCCCTCTTATCATGAAAAATGTGCTTTATCTATAAATAAACTCTTCACAATAATAAATCATATCACAACATTCAGCAACAAATTACTGAACCCAAAGAGAAACAGAATGAAATCAGTTTCTTTTCCAGAAAGAAACACAAATATACACAACAAAATATTTATTTAGAAACAACTGCAGAGCTTCCCACCCAAGTACCAGAAACAAAGTCACAAATTTTGCAAATGAAACTTCTTTATCCTTTCCCAAGATTTAAGTACTCAAGTGTAAAGGCAGGTGTACAAGTCAAGGTTTTCCTCCCCCATTTTTAAGCTTTACAGGTATTGCCAAAGTTAGGTATCGTACTGATAAATTTACTACTTCAATTAAAAGAAAACCAATGGATATCTTTCACTTGTGCTACAATTAAGAGACGACGGACTATCTTCTCAACCATTAGTTGTAGTATAACATTCGGCTCTGTAGTAACAACTGGTTAGATGCGCAGGGTGAGACATCATCCACCATCCAATCACAAATTGCATATAAATTTAAAAGAACTAAGGAGCTCCATGACAATTTAGAATTCTAGGAACAAGCCAAACTTTTTTCATCAAACAATATGCGGTCACACCAAAGACTAAAACATAGCAGAATGGCAGTAATACCTGGCCTTGAAAGAGCTGTTGGATCTCCATAATTTAAGAATCTTGAGGGCATCGTCAATGGTAACTTCAGTTCTAAAACCAATATCCTTTACTAACTTTCCATTCCTCACCTAAAAAGACACAAAACATTATACTCAACGTTAGCAAAATTATTATGTTGGAGCTAAGTAAAATTTCAAACTGTTAGAACTCTAAGCACTAATTTGAAAATTTTTCAAATTTGGGTCAACTGGTTACACTTATGAAGAGATCACATTTTAATTGTTATTTCATAGAAGCGGGAGGAAAAAGAATTCAGTGAGTTGCCTTTTATTCTCTTGGCTCATTTTATTAAAATTTTCACATTAAATATCAATTCACAAAAAAAGGTAGAATAAAATTTTTAAGTGACTGCTTAAGTTTCTCACTTTTTTTGGCAGATTACTCTGATAACTCTATACATCAGAAAACAGGTCAATTAGTTGAAACAATTCATGACATCATCAAATCAATATCAAACCAACCTTTGGAACAGCATATGGAGCACATGCACCTAGGATTGCACGCACTGCATCACAATCATGGAACAACTCTTTAGGATAGTGAAGCTTATCATCCATACTAGAAACCACCCATGGGATCTCACAGATCTTGCACAAAAAAGAAGATCTGAAGGTTTTAATGTCAGTGCCAGATTTGAAATTGCAGCAACCAATAGCTTTTTCACTAAAATGAACATCCCAAAATTCATCAAGAACCTCCAACAAGTACTTACAGCCTTCGCGGTTGCCACTTCCAGACAACAGGGATAACAACTGAACTAGCTCATAAGACTCCCAATCCTTAACAACTGATCCATGAGAAAATAAGTCCCAATCTGATGACAAGCTCTGAAGAACAGTATGAGACATATCCACAAAACTTTTATCAAGTTGAACCACTTGCACAAAATCAGTGACACCAATTTCCAGGAAAAATTCCCTCCACTTCTTCAATCCAGAAGAGAGCAATCTAGAAGCTGGATGCTTCAGATATGTCTTATCAACCTCATGCCATTTCAGATCCACACCATTAATCAACCTATTTATGTTCACAGGGTTCTCGAATTCTTTGCTGAAATGAACTGATACATCAACTGGTCTTTTGAAGCCATAATTTGTTAATATAAAAGCTTTATTTCGTAACTCTGAGATAATGTAATCCCTCTCAACACGACAACTGGGGCAGCTAGATTGTAAGTGAACCATCACAAAGCAGAGGTAATCTATCATCAAATTTTTGTCACTAGTATTGACTCTTTCATCAGACATATCTGGCAAAATATGTACCTTAATTATTTCATGTGCAGAGAGCTGCTGGACACCGATATTATGAAGCACACTAGTAATGTTTCCTACACATGAGATACTGACAGCTGATTCAGAAAAAAGGGCAGGACTGACAAACCGAAGTTTAGCATACAATGTAGGAAAAGCTTCAAGTCCAAGATCACCTTCAAACACAGTGTTTATAACATCAGAATGTAACCAAATTGTCCCTTCATCAACAGAGGTAAAGGTGCCATCTGAAAGAGGAATAAATGGAGTTTTTCTAAGAGTTTCTACGAGAACAGTTTCTATTTCACAATTCATTGATGCCTGTCCAGAAGACTGGAATGAGATTGCATAGAACTCATTCAGCCAAGAGGATATCCAAGCTAGGCCCATTGGTTTAAGTCCATTTCCTCTTTTACACAAAGAAGATATAATTTGGACCAGAACTTCAGGACCATAGTCTTGGATACCTAATGCCCTTGCCAATGCATCAGACAAAATTATATCCTTGTCCAAATAACCAAGACCAAGGTGATCATGGAGCATGGAATCAGGAAAAAGCTTACGAGCTGATTCAGTCCAGCCTCTTAGAACTTTGCAGGATGGTACCCATTTGCTTTTTTCTCCTTCCAAAATTAAGCAATTTGACATTCGTAACTTAGATATGATCATCCGAGGAAGGGAGGAAAAAAATCCATGCACTTCCCCAACAAGTGGAACAAAGCTCATGTAAACTGAAACAGCTTTTCCTGGATTTTCCCGGAAACAGGGGAGAGAACAAAATGATCTCTCTGCAGAAACAAACAAACTAGGATACTCCGACAATAACCACTGGTTCCACGGACTATCTACATCAACTTCTTCTCTAGATGATGGAAGAACAAAATCACCTTGAAGAATAAATTTCAGGCCATATGTCCTTAAAGGAAGAAAAGCAAAAACAGGTTGTTGGTCCAGAAATGGTCCATAACATCCACAATCAGTCTCCAGCAGTGTAAATGCTATTGAAATTTCTGTTATTTGCACATCACGATGAATGAAATCAGCCTGCAATTTTTGGGATGCTACAAACCATGTCATGTTTTCCACCCCACATGAAACCTTTACAATACCATTTCCCACAATTTCTTTTCTCATAACAACAAATGAATCATTGAGCATGTTCCGAAACACAATACACTGGAGCCTGTGGAGAAAGAGTAACAAAGAAGGATTGAGATCCGAAAACATGGAGACAATATTGTTTATATCATTTCCTTTAGATGTAACTGATCTGAAAGGAAGTACAATGCAAGTGTTCCAACACTTATTATCCAGCTGACTAGTGTCTCCACCCAACAGCATTTTAAAAGAGTCAACATTACAAGGAGGTACTAGAGTAGGCAAAACAAAACCTATCTGACCATCACTTATATCAAACTTTACATGAAACCCATTGGAATGAATCTCAGGGGCATCTGTAACCTGCAAATTACGAGAGAACATAACTCATCGAAGCCACAATTTAAACAATACACATAGTAAGTACCTATCAGTTTAGGTTTACGTAGCAAACATTTCAGGAAAAATATTTTCAAGTCAGTTGTAGATTGGCATAATGAACAACTGAATGATTTAATGGAAAATAAAATGCAATTGAATTCTTGTAGAAAGTACAGGTCCAAAATAAAACTATTACTCATAGGAAATTAAAATCTTTACCATAAGTGGTGACTATAAACTCATCTAATGAAGAAAACAACACTAAAAAAAAAAGAAAATCTACCTTTAAGAAATGTAATTATGAAGGGTTACTTTTAAAAGTGCAATGGTATGGGGTTTCCTATCATGCTTCCAAAAGTAATTAATCAGAGCAATGAATGGTACATTCTACCTTAATGAAAAGAAAATCACGACGTCTGTAACTATCTATACTTACAATTTGTAGCCAACTTTTAGATTCTAAAGAATAAAGTACTGAAATTTGGGCTGTAAAGGAAATTTCATTCTTCTTCTGGGTATGAAAGACAAAGACGGACAAACTTAATTCTGAAAAATTAAAGTTTTCCTATTTAAAGAAGCTAGATGCTATATAGATTGATTTGAGCAGAATGATTGGAACCACAATATTTGTCTTGTTTAACTCCTATTGCTATCTATACTATTCACCCAACTTTTCTTACATTTATGCCTTCTAGTCTAGATATTGAAACGAGGTAACATCTGACATTACTTGAACAGGACAAATCAGAGAATGAGATAATATGAAATAGCACTGAAAAATAAGTTATTGTACCCGAAAAACAGATTTGAAACCAATGCCTTTCTTCCCTATGTAGCCAGAACATCCTTTTTTTGTTGAGCTTCCAACATCACAAAGTGCTCTGATGTTCTGAGCAGAAAAGCCTTGTTCATTATTTAAAACAATTATACCTGACTCTTGAACAACAAAAGTTAAAGTTGGTTCCTCATTTTCAGAGTAGACATTGTCATCCGCATTTTGAACCTGAAGCAACATGAGACTTAGTTAGATGCAGCTAAACATTTGACCATTTAGCAGAAGTGGTTCAGAAAAATTCAATATTTCCACCATCTCATAGAAAGAGTCCCAACTTCTAGCAACAGAAAGCTTAACTAGATCCAATTAACACTTCACCATTAAAGAGCAGCTGTCAGGAAATCTCAATACTCCCTCTACCCATAATGAGGACACATATTTCTATTTTTCAGATGTCCAAAAAGTATTTTCCACCATAAAAAGGGAAAGGCTGATTATCTAGCATCCAACAACACCCTTCAATAATTTTAACTTAGAGCAAAGAAAACCAGAAACTACTCTATTATGAGAGGAAAACAAAAACATTAATCAGTAAGTGCTATATTGCTTCCTATGCCTTTTCAACAGCTATTGAGAGATGGAGTACAAAAAAAAAAAAAGATGTACACACACACACATAGAGGGAGAGCGATATCCAAGCAAATTTTGGAAATTCAACTGTAAGTATTGAAAACATTTCAACTAACAAATACAACATGATGATGCTACAGAGGACCCATAGTAACAGCAAGGAAGACCACAGGAGAATGTAAAACGGTTAGCCAAAAAGAATAACATATCCTTTCCATCTAAAACAAGAAGAAAACAATCTCATTGGTAGATAGCATGGAAAATAATAAAGACGTTCAAGAATACAGATACGCCACGTGGAATATCTGAAGATAAATTTGTCCTCTAAACATTTTTCTAAGCATATATGGAGTAGAATTGCTCCTTCTTTCTAGTATAGAAATTTAAGTTCCATAATCAACTATGTGGACAGACACTGAATCCATTTAAACATTATTTGAGCAGTCCTACTTTGCACAATTGAAAAACAAAAAACAAACTTACAAGCTCAAGAAGAAAATGTGAGTCCTGAGAGTACAACTCCTGAGAAAGACAATGGAGTGCTCTCCCCAAGCGAGCATGTTGCTTCTTCAACAAGCTACTCTCCACACTTGAAAGACTTGGATCCAGACCAAACTCATCTCGCCTGATCGATTCAATAACCAGGGCCGCATCTGTCTGTTCATCAACTTCAGACGATCGTTCTCTGTTCTTATAACCCATTCTCTCAGCAGAAACTTCTTCACAACTAATTGTGTCACAAACTTCAGCTTTCTTGTCTGTTCGATCAGACACTATCATTTCTTTCTCAGCATAGGATGGCCTATCTATTGCATTTTGCAAAAAGTTTGACCTTGTTTTTAACTCAGACATACTGGTTTTCATCCCTAATCCCTCACAGGAAAGAAACAAGTTACTCATATCAGTGGAACAAAATACGTGGTAATCCTGTATCCACTCCACTATGCCAAGAGAAAAGCCTAATTCATGTAGCATAACACGCTGATTCAGTTCGTTGCATGCACTCAAAATAGCTGAGGGGCAATTTTTAATTACAGCCCGCATCCCATGAAGTAATATATCAGCTGCACAACCATGAAATTCTGAAGGTAGGTAACATAGACAATCAAGGAAAAACCTTGAAGCATGAGATGCGGCTTTTTTCATTTCGATCAAGTTAATGTGTAATCCATTAGCCGAATTGCCAACAGACACATCTTCCCGAAATTTTGGCCTAAATTGTGCTTTTCCATTCATCATAGAATTCTGGTAATCATCTGCTTCAATGTTCTCCATTTGATTTTTCAAAAGGACTTCAAAAGCCATCTGTGCATGGTGTTTAAGGAGGGCTAAGGGGAGGTGCTTTATTCCCCCAGTTATAGAACACAAAGACAGCAGCATCAAAGCTGTTTCAAAGGCAGATCCCTTAAGAGCAGCTTCCAAAAATGAATCAATAGAGGCTGATTGATCAATACGAACAACTTTCCCATCTTTTGTCACCAAGCACAATAACTCTTTTGCACGGACTTCATTAAACAACCACACTATAAGAGAACCAAGAGAAGGAGCAAATAAGACATCCCAGTGTGACCATGAATATAGATCTGACAGCATTGGGGCCCTAAGCAAAACAGCCATTGCATCCTTGGAAGCAGCTGATTTAACCTTCCTAAGATTCTGGACAGAAGTTTCTGATGAATAGTTCTCATCATAGGCCAATGAATGACCATCATGGCACATTCCCAACAATGACGCTGAAAATATAACACATTTGGAACTTATATCATTCTTAGATTTCTCCACAAATTCCAGAAAATCTTCCATCGAACCATTTTCCTTAACTTTGAAATTGAACAATGGACATTGCTTCATGAGCAGTTCATTAATAACCTCCTTGGTAATAATTTGATTGTCCTGTAAATTATATGAAGCCTGTGATATGAAAGCAATCAACAGATGCTGGAGAATGCAAACCTCTAAAGGAGACTTTTCACATATTTCAGCAGCCAAGAGTTTCTGCAATTCAATAGGTAATAATGAAGCATGTCTTTCTAGAAACATGAAGAACTCTCCAAGACCAAGGGACTTAAAGTCCTTAACATAAAATTGCTCAGCCAGCCAAGACTCACAGTTAAACAGCTTCCTCAGCAAAACAAACTTTTGCTCTTTAAGTGATTTACCAATTTCTTGATTATGCTTAAAATAAGCATTAATTTTCTTGATAACATCTTCCACTGTCACACCTGCACATAGAGTAAACTAAGACAGTTATATCAAATGAGCACTGATATCTCTGAAGAGAAGAATCGAAGGACTGGGGAATAATGAAAGCAACAAACTATTTTTGTACAAAAACAGGTGGCTGTAAAAAAAAGATAAATCTTTAACTGCCAAATAGTTCTTGCATCATTGCATTACTACTCAGACACAAAAATCTAAGCCTTGGCAGGTCAAGTGAGAAGTTCAACGGAGGGACAAACTTAAATTAGCTTTTTGGAAAATGATCCAACACCCTGAAATATAAAAAATAACTACTACTTCCAAATGCAACCCAACCATCAATTAGGCCCATTTCTAGAGAAAAAGAAAAACAAAAATTATTAAAATGCTGCTACAAAAAAATGCTAAACTAAATAACTAAAGATAATGACTCAAGAACACGCAGCCAAATTCATACAAAACACAAATGAAAAGGGTTCCCTTTTAGTAGAAATAACAAGGGGAAAAATATATTTCCTGTAAGTATTTAACCATATTTAATAAATAATGAAGAAACAAAACCATGAAATCATGCTAGAACCTCAGAAATCAATAAAGCAAAGACTACTTACAATCTATACTTGTGGGGATCAATGCATCCTTCTCACTTGGTTCAACATCAATGCTCTCATATTCAGAACAATTATCAGATGTGGTAGTTAATTCCAATTTTCTGACTGCTTGAATAGTATCATAGATACTATCCCACATTCCTTTTTTGATAGATGTCACCTGTAATATTGAAAAAAAAAATTACCACAATCCTGGATCTCAAAGTAACTTGTCACAATAAGCATACCTAGCAGATAGGAATTCGTAAATGGACTGGAAGCATCAGTGCAGTCACTGGCACCCCAAAGGTGCTAGGACTGTTGAACCACCTAAGAAGCAAGGCACAAAGAAGAGATTCAGCCAAGTTGGCATTTGGAATGGGGTGATCTAGAATAGAGAGTGGTCTAATCACCATGATTAGATCACTATGTTTGGTAGTAACTAGGGAATCCTAAATGGCAGTAAGCATAGATCACCTAGAGTGATTAGATTGCTACCTTGCAAGGTAATTATAGACCCCATACAAATGGGTGGAGATGTTCTACCATGGGGAAAAGTAATCTTCAAAATCAATTTAGGGAAAATTTACCATCAAAGTGGTGCCAACCAAAATGCGGTTCTCTCCTAATTTTAGCTTTTTAAAGCAAATTTCCACTTTTTAATAATTTTATACAAGACAACTATTGTAGCTCTTAACTGTGAACAAGTCAATAACTTTGAATTATATTCATTAGAACTGGTTAATACCTTATAATTTTCACAGAACAATGAACTCTTGTTTTTAAAATTGTTCATTCTATAAAAATTGAAAATTCATCTTCCTTTTAATTAATCTTATTAATGGTAGTGAGGTTATTTTGTGTTAAATCGTTTCTAGGAAATATCAAACACAAAGGTTTAATGTCACCAGTGATTACAATATTGCACCAAGACCTTCCCTTTTGAGCTTTATTATGCCAACTACCTTTTAAGGCATAAACCCTAGGCATCAAAGTTAAGTGTCTCAATAAAAGGTGCCTCAACTGAAGGGGTTGAAGAAGCTTTTACTAAGTAAGGATGAAACTTAGCACCTAGGTAAAAGCCTCAATCATATGAAAATAGATTTTTCCCAGGACAAGGTAAAAACAGGAGTATGATTTACTATGCGATTGTAAGAAAAAAAAAATATTATGCAATATGCGGATGCTCTTCAAGTCCCCAAAAAAGATTAAAAAACAAAAAAAGAAAAAGTAACAGTGAGGATGAGAGGAGCTTTTACTAGATTTGCAGCAATTAGCACAGCTTACTGCAATCAGCTAAGCAAATTAGACTTACAGCAACATTTAGTAATCCAATAAATGGATAAGAAGAAAGCATTGACTTCATTTTCTTCCTCTTCTGAGCTGTTGAGCTGTAAAAGCAAAGCATTCTTTGTAGAACCTATGAATAAATCAGAATTGAAAATGAACATCATATTAAAGTGTGCTTAAAAAAAAAACGAAAAATATTCAATGTCCAACATCATGTAGTTAACATTCAGAATTATACAAGTACTCATGAGAATTGGAAAGGCTTGAAGCTCAGTGCTATTGTTAAAATCCTAAGATTATAAATTGAAATTATTAAAATTCTTGATCCTGGATTCATGTATTTGAATATATAGTTGAGATCCTAATATTATAAAGTTAAGTAAAAGAAGTGAGGAACTGCAAATAAGTAACAAAGCTGAAAATGATGCACTCCTCTGAATTGAAGTGCAACGTATGTAAATATTCTACAAGGGGTATAACTTCATTTTTAATGATTTCTGAGATACAACTTGAGTGATGGGTAATTTTTTCTAATTTTAAGAGGCAAAACTAATAAGGAACATCTAAAGTTTCATTAAAAGAGAATACCAACAAGCACGTTACATTTAGAAGACAAGAAAATTGCCATGACTAATTACAACCATCACTTGCAATTTAAATATTTGCAGCAGAGAAGCATGAACATAGAAGAATAGACACAGCAAGTTCAAAACGCTTATCAAATTGAAAAGAGACAAAACAGAGGAAACACTAGATGAGATCTCTAATTAAAAGTTACATGGATAAAATGACTACTACGACACAAGACAAGCAAACACAATAGACAGGTCATACAGTGGACCAGAGGCCCTCTTCAAATAATCACATTGCTCATTCTTTAACATCACATAGTGTTGCAAGTTGAGGTGCAAACTGTTTTAGCGCTCCTTTAATATCCTCTCTCAAGTGAATAGACACTGTTTAAGTTTTAATCCTTCCATGTCCCTAAACCTACAATCCATGATTTCACAATCCTAGTGCTCCATATGACTATGCAGATTCTTTTGAAATATTGCAGATTCCTCAGGAAGAGACAACTAATTGTACTGGGATGGAGAAATAAAAATAAACCAAAATAGAGTGAACTAACCTCTTCCATTGTGTGCTCCCTACATGCCTCCTTCCAGGTTGTGATGAATGTCTTCATCAAGTTATCAGAGAGCAAAATATCAGCTTCATCTAAACTACTAAGGTCTTTGGATTGATTTCCATTTTCATTTGGAATAGTAGCTTGCTTGAGTCCATCTCTTCTGCTTAGCTTAGGTGGTCTAGAGATGGAAGGACTGGGACTATCAATTTTTCTTTTCCTTTTGTATGGCCCTGTACAGTCATTGCGCTTTGAGCTAGAAGTAGCAAGAGAAGGTTTAGGCATTCTATCTTTCAAGCCAAGCCTTATCAACTCTTCTGCTGCAGAAGGGTAAGGACAACTACTAACCCGATCAGAGCTATTAATAACTTCTGAGGGCAACTCTGACTCACTGCCTTCATCATTGTCATTCCTTTCATGTTCATGAGCACTGTCACTGGCATCTTCCTCCTCTGTGCTTGAGGAATCAAATCGTATATGCTTGCCACAAAAATCCTTGTGTACTGACATAAATGACTCAACTTGCTGTGATATATTCATATATCGTTCTTTTAGCTTCAGACCCTTGCAATGTTTTCTTAGCTTCAGCCCCTTTTGGCATTTCTTTACCTCAAAGTCTCTCTTTCCCTCAGCCTTCTTGATAAAACTAGTATACATCCTATGATCACAACAGTAACAATTTCAATATACTATAATATCAGATTTGCTGTCAAATTAGGATGTGGTCAGTGAATTTGACACTATAAGATGTGGTAGGCTATCAGAAGTTGACTATATAAGGTACTGTATTCACATGCATGATGTTAATGCCCAATTAAGCCTTAGAAAAAGATTATAGGATATTAGATAGAAACTGGAAAGAAACAAAACATGTAACAATTCACCAAAAGGATATCATATAGAGAGTAACATAAAATTAATCATGTAATAAACAAATTATAGGATGTCATATAGAAAGCAAAAAGAAACAAACCATGAAAGTAACGTTAGGTTTTTAATTTAAGAAGAAAGTTCTTAAAGTGTAATAGATTTGTAAGCTATGAAGAAAAAAAGCCAACTCCGTTTCTGTTAAGGAATAAACGATAAATTATTTTATTACTGTATTAATGAAAATTTTATCAGGTCATAATTATCTAAAATTTGCCTTTGAAGCAACAACCATGACATTGGAGGTTGTAATCTATAAGCATTATAAACTAATTTTTGAGAAAACAACGCCACATCCCTAAAAGCAAATACCAAAATCAAAATTAGCCATGTTTGTTGGAAACTGTTCTATGAAGTTCTCAAGGCATTGGTTTCTATCAGTGCATTTCTATCAGTGCATCAGACTTTTCCTACTTCTTTCTTTCTAGTTAAAGGAAGTACAGAGAGATGGAATACATACGCCAAGCTCCGAATACGCACACCAAGCTTTTCCTTGCTTGTGGCAGCTTGCTTGTCGGCAACAAAATCCAGAAATTCATCAATAAGAATTTCTTGATTTTTGTGGCCATCAATGAATTCATGGATGTGAGCAATTATGTCCTCACTTGTTATTTTAAACACTTCTGTACAATTTTTAACTGAAAAATAACGCAAGATAAGCGGATGACGAAGCAAAGGGCCAAGCTCCAGCTTCTCATATGTCCTAACACCCTCATTCTCACATATTGCCAGTTCCAACTCATACAATGTAGTAATTCTTCGTACTCCAGCAAAACATTGGATAAATGCATTTACCTACAAAATAGATGAAGAAAGCAAGAAATTAGAAAAAGAAGAAAAAAAGAAAGAAAAATAACCATTATGTTTCAAATAATATATAATTTAGCCTTCATTTGGCATCTTGCACCGATAAAAAATGGGCAGTAGAAAATTTCAATTTGTCTACTACACATGAAAAGCTCCTTTCCATGTAGATAGAGAAATATGCCTCCCCCCCCCCCCCCCCGGTCCCCTTGAAAGGAAAAACTAAGAAACACTAGTTATTTAAGTCAGTAATTCCAACTTTCTAATGAAACATCTTCAACTCTCAGAAGACAAAAAAAAAAACAGCCTTAAGGCTTTGTTTAATGTGTCTGCCACTTACGTTTCCACAGTTGCTTGCTTGTAATTAAACAAAAGAAAATTGTAAAAATGCAAGATTTTAACTGATTAAAAATAATAAAAAAGGATCAAAATATTAAAATGTAATACCCCTTCTGGCATAACTATTCTAATACAAAGAAAATCATGCATTTCATTCTGCAAAGATTATTGGCATCATATCTTTTGACTCTTCAGAAGTATTCTTTGCTTTCTGGTTCAAACATGCTTTCTATATCTCTTTGAGAAGTATGATTTGAACCTAATCTTATAAAAATCATTACCAGCAACAATAAACAAAGCATCCAAATGTCCCTATTCCATCAAAGGATTTCAACATTCTTATAGCCACTAAATTTGCAAAATGCATGTATTAAGCATGTATGTATATAAAAGATACATAATCTGTGTATTGTAATTACCCTTCCTTCAATGGCCATAAGCCTTTGAAGAGACGGAATACCCTGCATGTCCAATCCTAACGAGCTCCATGAGTCAGCTTGCAGGGCTACCAAGGCTGCCTCCGAAACTTTCCATGCCGTAACACTATTTCCGGTAGCAATAAGCTCACGCCACGCCTGGTTCACAGCCTGGTTTGCTCTTTCCTGGACTTCCTTCGGGACTTGGCCAGAGGCGGCACTGCCTCTATGGTTGTGGAGCTGACTTTGGCTGCTTCTGGGGTTATTGACCTGTTGTGGTTGTGGGATAATAGAGTTTTGAGGAAGGGAATAAGCATTAGGGTTTTGGAAGAAGAAATTGTTAGGGCTTTGTTGCAGAGCAAAGTTTGGTTGGACTGGAGGTATAAGGGCCTGGAGGAATTGGAGAACGTTGGGGTCTTGGAGAGCGAAATTTGGATTTGAAGGTTCGAATGGTGGTTGAGATGGAGGATGGCTGCCAAGGGGGCGGAAGGGACGGTGGCCGTTATGGCGACCGCGCATCTTGAAAGGAAAGAAGGAAGTAGGTTTAGGGAGGGATTAGCAGTGTCAGCTTTGCGTATTATATATTGTGACGCTTTATTTGGATTTTTATCTTAGAATTCTTTTATTTTCGTTTTCACTTAAATTAAAACTCAGTACCATTTTCTTATATCTATTTTTTTTTTAAAAAAAATCATACATAAGCTATTAATTTCATCAAAATAGGATATCATTCATTATACACTTTTTGAGATAAAATTAATATTTTAAATTCTACTTTTGAATAAAAAAACTTTAAATATCTAAATGAAAAAATAATATAATTTGGAAGTTAATTTTATAGTTAGACATTTTATATTCAAAATCGAGTAAAAAACACAAAACATTCAATAAAAGTAACTTTATCTTTTTACTATTCAACTATCAAAATACATGGTATAAAAGGTTTTTCAAAAATTCTATTTAAAAAAAATCAATTAAGGTCATTTTAACTTTTTGTACTCAATTGAACCTTAAACTTATAAAATTAATCTACATTAACATCATTGATGACGTGGTAGTACCACATCAACAAAAAAAATAAAAAAATTTAAAATTTTAGAAAAAATATTTTAAAAATTCAAGTTAAAACAAATGGTTGTTGATGTTCATTCTAAAATTAAAAAAAAAAAAAAAGAAAAAACCATAAAAATGGCTAAATTGTATAAAAGGCAGTCAAAGAATTTCAAAAAAAAAAATTCCTCCTAAATTTTTACATCCAATTTAACCCTAAACTTACAAAATTGACTAATTATTTAGCTCTTTCATTGATGTTATAAAATTTACAAAAAATTATTAAAAAAATTCATCAATTAGTAAAATTATAAAAAAAATCCAAATTTTCAAAAAAAAAATCCTTAAAATAAAAATAATTAAAATTATAAAAATAGAAAAAAATACGTTTATAAAATTATAAAATTTATAAAAAAATCATTATATGATTTTTATAAAATTTTATATGTTTTTGTGTCATTTTTATAATTATTTTTATAAATATTATCAATATTGAATTTTTATGATTTTTTATAATTTCAAAATGAATATGGACAAATGGGTATCTAGATTTATCTGACAATCATTTGTCTAGATTCATTCTGAACTTAAAATTTAATTTTTTTATTTTTTAAAAATTTTAATTTTTTTTGCTAATGTGGCATTAATACTAAAGTGGACTAGCAGTTAGTACATGTTGGCTAGCTTAGCAGCCATAAATGGTCAGGTAAAGATTTTGTTAGAAATTAACAGTCAAATGGTTAATTTAATCAAGTTTGTAAATTTAGGGCTCAATTGAATACAAAAAATTAGAAAGGTTAATTAATTTTTTTTAAATTCTTCAAAGGCCTTTTCTACCATAAGCCTAAGAAAATTTATAGAAATTATTAGAAAAAAAAGTAAAAATTATTTTAAAATTTCAAAATTATTAAAAATTCCCTTAAAAATAAAAGTAATTAAAATATTATAAGAAAACATATAAAAACATATAAAAATTATAAAAATGGTATAATGAAAATTATCAAATACTTTGAAGTATTTAATAGTTTGCATGTATCTGTTAAATATTATATGAAGATTAGAGTAATGATATTAGAATAATAATCATATAATGAAAATTACCATATAATGACCGAATTTTAATTCTAATATTTTAGAAGTTACATACTATCATCCATAGGATGGCAAAAAAAATTGAATTCGATGAGTTTCAATTCGACATGATTCATTAGGGTTGGATTTTTTTTTTGTTGGAAAAATCAGGTTCAATACAAGTCAAGTCGGTTGAAATTAGAAAAATAGTCGGGTTGAGTTGGGATCGGGTTTGAGGTCAATCAATTCCACCCGTGTAACACCCCTAACCTATATCCATCGCCAAAACAGGGTTACGGAGCATTACTGGAGTTTACAGATCAAATAATTAGACATTTAATATTATATAACATTCATATAAAAAATCAATTGAAATCAAACATATTGTTCTTTATATGAGCCATCAGAGCCCAAAATACACGTTAGAAACAAGTCAGGACTAGATCGGGTACTCAAAGAATTTTTCAAAAAATTTTAAAATTTTTTAAAGTTACAGGGGACAAACGGCCGTGTGGCCAGGCTGTGTGACTCATACGATCAGGAGACACGCCCGTGTCTCAGGTCGTGTAGGCGTTCGAAATAGGAACACATGGCCGTGTTATACCCCATGTAACTCTCTAACTTGGGTCACACGGCCAAGTCGCACGCCTGTGTGTTAGGCCATGTGAGTATACTAACTTGTGCAATTTAAAAGATACAGGGGACACACGGCTATGTCACCTGGCCGTGTGTCACACACGGCTGAGACAAACGCCCGTGTCTTTGCGCGTGTGGACAAAAATAGGCCATTTCCAAGCCATATTTCTCACCCAATTTGGTAACAACCTAAACACAACAATTTGCACATCTACAAGCCATATCAAGGCATTCAAAACAATTCAAAATCAAGTATTAAACATGAAATATCACCACATCCAACCAATATGCCATTAGGCACCTCAAACAACAACTTAAAGAAATGTCAACCAAGTATCTCAACTTACCTAGATGACCAAATTCATGCACGCATATTCAAACCACATTTTACTTTCTTTCACTCCACCAAATTAAACACATAACAGATATGATAAAGCCACTTATATACACATCAAAATATATCAAACACAAGCCATTCAATTGGCTAGTCTCAACAAAACCCTTATATGCCAGCATTGGCCAAAATAACCTATACATGCCATTATAACCAGAATTAATTTACTGAAAGTACCAAAAGACTCGATGGATAGTGTGAAATAGCTCCGACCAACTTCCAACCTGAATGAGCTTCCAAATTACTATAAAACATGGAAAATAACACAAAGTAAGCATTTAAGCTTAGTAAGTTCATATAACACGGAATTTAACTTACCATATATCCATACAATAGGTAAGTAAACATAGCATATCTCAACCAATTTGGCCAAAAGCCTAAACACGTGATCACCAACATATTAGCAATGAAAATCACCTATAAAATCCAACACATATGGTTGAATTCATCAAATAATCATATTTCATGTATATACTGGTAATAGTTCATATAAAACTCATATGATTTCATAACAGAATTGTGCCCGTCGAGCCATTTAGAATATCGTTGGATACATGGGTAGTGCACACGAAGTGTACTGAACTGTAAACTGTCAATTCATATACATATATGCTCATACGAGCTGTAAACAGTAAGCTATTCCAAGCTAAATAATAGGAAGCTCATGAGAGCTGTATAACGGGAAGCTCATACGAGCTAAATAACGAGAAGATCATGAGAGCTGAGTATCGGGAAGCTCATAAGAGCTGTGGTGTGTCCACAACACATGCAGGACCCCAACCAAATCTGTAACCCTAATGACATGTTATTTTTATCCTACGAATTTCATAAAGTTCAAACGGGACTCGGTAATTATCGAATATACAATCGGTATTTATTCATGGCAATTGTACAATTCACAAACAATAATTCAATTTAACATATATTAATGTACACTTTAATTACACGAACTTACCTCGACGAGTTTATGTAGATATGAAAGCGACTAATACGATATTTTTCCTTTGCCTCGATCTAACTCCATACTAAGTCTAACCGAATCTATACGAATGAATTTAACCCAATTCAATATAATTCATATTCAATTTAGTCCAACAACACATTTTTGACAAAATTACTATTTTACCCCTATACTTTTAATTTATTACAATTTAGTCCCTAGGCTCGGAAAATGACTTTCATGCAATTTAATCCTTATTCAAACCTAGTCAATTTTTATACATATTAATAGCAGCCCATATAATTCACAATTTCACAATTTTACCATAAATTTATCATCTTTTTCAATTTAATCCCTAATTGATAATTTCATCAAAATTCTCTTTACAAAAGTTGTTTATCTAACAACAACCTTTCATTTTCTATCATAAAGCTTCAAAATTCAAGCATACTCATCAATGGCAAAACCCTAATACTTTAACAATTTTGTAAATTAATCCCCAAGCTAGCTAGATTAAGCTACTACGATCTCGGAAACATAGAAATCATTAAAAACGGGACAAGAATACATACCTAATTGAGCAAAATAAACTTGCTAATATCTCAAGCTTCCATGACTAGTTTTTTTTTTTTTTTTTTTTATGTTTGGTGGATGATGATGATAATGGATTTTTTTATTTGATTTAATATAACTTTATTCTTTAATTTCCAAAATTAACCCTAATATTTCATGAAATTTCCAATGATGACTATTCATGCTTAACCACTATGCATTTTAATGGTCTATTTACTATATAAGGACCTCTAATTTAAAATTCTATAGCTATTTAATACCTTTAGCTATTAGAACTCAACTTTTGCACTTAATGCAATTTAGTCATTTTCATCAAATTAGGTATGTAAATGGTAAAATTTCTTAACGAAATTTTTATACTGTATTTCTATCATACAATAGAACATAAAATAATAAAAAAATAAAATTTTCTGACTTCAGATTTGTGGTCCCAAAACCACTGTTCTTATTTAACTGAAAACGGGCTGTTACACCCCGTCTTGAGATATTTACAAAATTGTCATTGATATATATATTGAACAATCTCATTATCGGTTCTAATCATATTTGTTCTTTTTTAAACAATGTCTTAATCTAGGCATAGCCTCTCCCTAACCCATAAATAGGAGGATAATATGTTTTAGTGCACTCAAACTCACATCCTCCTACATTTGCAACAATGCCTATGCCAATCGAGTTAAGACTCAATCGGCTTAATTTTTTGCTTTTAATATATATATATATATATATATATATATATATTAAGTTTTAAGTTTAAACTAAAAAAAACTTATTTGTTTCAAAATAAAATAATTAAAAATTGTTATCTTATCAATCGAGTTTTAACTCGATTGGCATCGGCATTATTGTCAATGAAAGAGAACGTGGGTTAAAGTGCACTGAAATGCATTATACTTCTATTTAAGGGTTGGGAGGGGGGCTATAAGCAGTTTTAAGTGTTGTATAAATATATATATATATATATATATATATGATAATAACCTATAATAAATTTAATGTTAAAAAAATAAAAAATAAAAAGTTGTGAAGGACCATGGAAATCGCAAGAATTCAAACTAAGTAAAACAACTAAGAAATTAAAAAAATAAGTTTTTTTTTTTCAAGTAATGAAAATTCAATCCCTTTCATAAAGGCTCCAACTCGAAATTTTCAATCTAACGAAACTCTCTCCAATTAAATTCAATATTTTTAAAGTATAAATTAAAAATATCACAGTACTATTTTTATAAATTTTTAAAAATTTAAATTTTTTTATATTTTTATAATAATTTATTTTATTTATAATTTTTTTACTTTTTATAAATTTTTAATTTTTTATAATTTCAAATTTTTTTTTTAAAATTTGATTTTTTTTATTTTTTGCTAGGGTGGCGATGCCATGATAGCAATCGATGTTGACGCAAATTATCACATCAACACCCATTGGCTAACTCAGCAATCGTTAACAACCATGTTAGCAAATTCGTTAAAAAATTAACATTCAACATGAGTCAAAGGGCCAATTGATTGAAATTATTATAAGATATTTTATAATATTGTATTAAATAATTATTAAAGTAAAGAGAAAAGTTTCATTTTCTTACAATTTGGTCCTCCTCCATGAGAACTACAAGTCACACCCAAAATCTTTGATTTCTAAGGAAAATTTTAAATGAAATCAAGTCCCTAACAACATCAAAAGTTTAGTTTTCATTATGGAATCCATGAGTTCATGGGTGAACATGAGAGGAAGTTAAGAAAATGTGAGAAATCAAGGTGATAAGGTAAAAGACGAAGTATTCTCTTGTGAATATTGTGTTTACTCAAGAGAAACAAAGAGATAATGATTTATAACATGAATATTGATTATGTTTATGTTGTGTTCATGAAGAGAAAGAGAAAAAAATGATAAAAGTGTTATGGACAAAGGAAAAGAAGTGCAAAAGAGTCAAAAGGAAGAAAAGTTAAACAAAGGAAGTGAAAACCTAGCAAAAATAGGTAAGTATTCCTTATCTTATGAAGGTAACACACTTATGACAAGGTCATTGGACAACCACTGATTGAGGTTCTTTTGTAATGATATGATGTTAGGGAGAGCTTAGTCACAATATTATAATGAAATGACTTTGTGACTAAATGAGTTTATAATTAATAGGTGAAAAGTTGAAACTTAATTATAAATCATTTGAACGTCGACCACATATGTCTAATCGATCCTTTTGCTAACTCGCTGAAATTAGAAATGAATTGCATGTTAAATCAAATGAACATAAATAAATTAAAATGATGAAAATGGAGAAATGAGAAACATTTAGAAATGAATGTGGTTTTCTCCTAAATGAAAATGAAAAATGACCTGGAAATGAATTTATGTTTTTCGAATTAAATGAAGTTCGAAAATGGAAATAAATCATTTAGTTATAGTGAACTGTTGAATAAAGAAATATTAAATATATTTTCTCATAGATTCTTTTACAGTAAAGTTGTCATGATTTTAATGGGATTAGAATTGGGTTGAGAAGATCATTTAATTGGAAATATATTGAGAAGTTTATTTTGGGAAATAGAAAAACAAATATTGGGTTGGATCAAATTACAAAGAATTTGGTTAAAAACCCGAGAATTACATATAATTGGACCCGATATGGAAGTGGCCCAAAAACCCTTCATGTTAAAAGGGTTGGACAACAAACTCTAGAAATATTAACTAGGGTTGTCGTTATCTATACTTTGTAACAACTCGAAAGTTAATGGTGTCGGAAAGTGTGGTTTCAGAACCCTGTTTCCATAAACCAGAAATTGTTAAATATTTACAAAGTTATATTAGAAGTGAATTGAAATTCAGTCGAGTAATTTTATCGAACTAGGGATTAAATAAGGTATAGGGACTAAATCATAAAAATGATAAAAGTGTAATTTACTAAAGAAACTTCAATTAGAACTTAGGAAGGGGGCCTTAAGTAGCAATTATACCACTATGAAAAGTATAGGGGACGATTGTAAAAAGGTTAATTGTTTTGTTTTAATAAAAAATAATTGTTTAGTTAAAATTTAAAATAAAAAGAAAATGCATATTATATGTTATTTTTAAGTTAATGGAGGAAGAAAGAAACATATTATCTTCTTCCTCCCTACTCGAAACATTGAGAAAGAAGAGAAGCTAAACGACACTTAGGGTTTGGAAGCTTTAACCTCAAATTTCAAGTAAACCTTTGATCCCTTTCTTGTAATTTTTATAATTTTGGAATCCTAGGAGCTTAAGTTAATTGATGATGTTAACATTTTTGAATAGTTGAATTTTTAGGTGTTTGATAGATTTTAAGTTTAGAATTGAAAAGAGACTGAATTGTAAAGTCAATTGATGGTTTTGTTTAATAGGGACTAAATTGCACAAATTTTGAATTTTGTGGTAGAAATGAGAAATATGAAGTTCAATTAGGCCTAGAGTGAAATCAGCTTAAAAATTGGGGGCTAAAATTGAAAGTTAAGTTAGTCTCAATTTTAGGGACTAAATTGAATAAAATGCAAAAGTTTTATAAATTAGCAATTGAGTGTGGAAATGGTTGTGTATTGATAATTTTGTATGTTTGTTTTAATCGGTAGCTAGCATCAATCCAAATTCCTCAAAAAAGAAAGGAAAAGACAAAGTTGTCGACGAATAGCTCAAAGTTTACGATTTGTGTTTCTATAATCCGAACTATCTTGTAATTGTTGCATAATGACTTGTTTGTGCATGGTAAGAACATAAGGTGAGATACTTTGCTAAAATGAGGTGTATTAGAGTGATTTGAACTTATTGATGTTTATGAGGACTAAATTGAATATATGTGAAAAATGTGTATGCTTATATAAATGTGAAATTGAGTACATATTGAGATGATTTATGCTGCCATATATTTGGATAAATGAATTCATTAGGAAAATTCATTTTAGGAAAATTCATTTGAATCAAGTATTGGTTGATACTTAAATATGTAATGAATACCCTAGTAACTGTTCAGGTAGAATCAAATATAGTTGGCATGCCATATGATATTAAGAGTTTAAGGTTACTTTGACTACGAGTCAATGAGGAATTGGGTGCTAAATTGCTTCAGTTATACCAATGAGACTTATTGATTAGCGTTGGGCGCAAGTATTTACTTCAGATTTATCCAATGAGGCACTAGGTGCCAAATTAGTGTGTTGGTTGGATTTGTGTATCTGTCCGAGTCTGAGTCATGTTAATAGGGAAATAAATGATAAAAATGAAATGTTTATAATTGAAATGATGGTGTTGAATATGTCCTCAAAACCTAAGTGATTGAATAATCTATAAGAGATTTGAAATTTGATATTGAAATGACAAATGGATATGAAATGGAAGTGATATGTGAAAAGGAATATACATTTGTGAAATGGGTTGATTGACTCCATGAATTTGAAAATTGTAATGAAATGTGCCACCTTATGAATTGAAATATCAAAAGATATGTGAAGTGGTTTGGCATGTTTTAATATTAGTAAATTGTGTTAGTTTTGATCAAAGATTGTTAGAAATGGTATATATGACATGTTAATTGCATATCATCATTCATTTTTACTTATGCATTTAAAATGACATATGTTATGCTTTAATGTTTGGATTATAGAAATACCACTGAGGTTATACTCAGCGTACGATTTTTGTCAACCCAAAAGGCATAACCAATAACTCATAATGCCCATACCTCATTCTAAATGTTGTCTTCAACACATTTGTCTCATTCATTTTAAGTTGGTAGTAACCAAATCACAAATCTATCTTTGAAAACACTGTGGCACCCCGCAACTGTCAAACAAGTAATTAGTTATTAGCAAAAGGTACTTTTTTTTTATAGTCAAATTTTTCAACTGCCTGTAGTCAATGCACATTCTTAAGCTTCCATCCTTTTTCTTCACAAAAAAACTAGCAATCCTATGGAGATATGCTTGGTCGAATGAAACCTCTGTCAAGCAACTTCTGAAGTTGTATCTTTAGTTCCTTAAGCTCCTTTGGTGCTATATGATACAATATAATGGATAATGGCAAACTACAAGGGTACAACTCAATGGCAAACTCTACTTTACGGTCTAAAGGTAGACTAGGTCTCAATCGAATAAATCTGTGATCTAACAACTCTTGCAACTGTACTTTCAACTCTTTAAATCCAGTATGAGCCATTCTATATGGAGCTATCGAAATTGGAGCTGTTCCTAGTACAATTTCAATTAAGAATTCAACTTCTCGAGTCGGTGGTAACCTAGGCAATTCTTAAGGGAAAACGTTAGCATATTTTTTAATTACTAGTACTTGATCGATTCTCAAATCTGCCACTTTTGAATCAATAACATAAGCTAAATACATTTCACACCATTTTTTAATCAATTTTTGAGCTGACAACTCCGAAATCACATTTGTAGTACAATCAATCTAGTCTGCTCTAACGAAAATAAATTTACCACTCGGACGTTTCAAACTAACTTGCTTTTTTTGGCAACTTACTATTGCATCATGCTCAAATAACTAATCCATTCCCAAATTGAGATCAAAATCATTAAAAGGTAACAACATCAAACTAGCAGGAAAGTCATAACCTTAGACTTTCAGTGAACACGATTTACAGATCTGGTTAACTAAAACACACTGACCCAGTGGATTCGTTACCTTAACAGTGTAATCAGTGGACACAACAGGCAAATTCTTTTTTTCTACTAATGTAGTGCATATATGTAAACTCAAAATTATATAGGGTTTTTCTATATATTTTTACCACCTTTTTACTTTATAAATATGATAATATTGAGTAATTGTTATTAAAATAAGTGAATTTTACTTAATTAGTAATATTGGGCATGAATTTTTGAAGTATGTGAAATTGTGCTCAATTACATGATTTTTTTGTACATATTTTATATTATTTCATGTTAATTTGTTAATATGTGATTTTCCACTATGTAGGAAGACCATTGAAGATGTGATTAATGTCAATGAAACATGGACATGCACAAATTAATTCATGTGGACGATAGGACCATGCAATTTGGGTCATGAGGTTGATAATTTGACCTAATAAAAGATGTGTTAAAAGATGGACATGTCTGCTACATTATTGGACTGAGGAACCGTCCAACAAGGGGGAACTAAAGCTTAGTTTTGGCACAAGTATATGGAAGCCCAAAAGTAAGTTTTGGGGTATTTAATTGAAGGTCCTTACAGTTGGAAAATAATCAGAAATTAGCCCAACTACTTTGCTGTTGAAACTGTCCACCCTATGGCTATTAATAACCTTGGTTTGAATTCAAAATAAGGAGACTTAGTCATCCTCTTCTCCTTGAAATGTGGTTGGCCATGTGATAGAAAAAGAAGGAATTCAAATGCTATTTTTAGCAAACTCTACCCTTTACCTTCACTTATAAATACCATGCACCTATCACTTCTCAAATCATTCCTCAACACTTATTTCTCTTCTCTTATTAGCATTTTCTCTACATTCCATTTCCATTTTCCTTCCCTTGCATAGCCGTCCATCTCCTTTCCATCCTTTAGCCACAAAAGGTTTGTCAAAAGCATTCTTTGGCCAGCCACCTTAGGAACTCCTTAGTAAAAGAAGCATCGAGCAGAATGGAGGAGCGCATTAGTCAGAATAGATCCGAAAGGTTGCTGAACTAAATAGAGTTTACTCTTTTCTCTTGTTATTTATTTTATTCATGTTTGCTTTGAGTTTGTTGCTTTTGAAATCAACAATGATATTTTAAATCCTATTTGCTAGGATGATTATGTTAATTCAAAAAGATATATTTTATTCATGTTTAACATGTCTAGGCCTTAGTCAATCATGTTTTCAATTAATATCATGATGCATTTCATTCATACGTGATAGGGTGCACTCAGATTAGTTGAGCGATCCTAACTAGATGATGGCTAGTAGACACATAATTGAAAAGAACAATGCTCAATTTAGATCCTTAAACCCAACTAAGTTGAGGTTCATAATATCTTTAGTTGGCTCTATTGCCTTGCATAGTTTTTAGGTTTATGTAATTATGTCCTTGTGACCTTACATAAATGCTAAGAAACCCATAGTTAATATGATAAGTAAAATGCATATTTAACTAAGTAAAAGACTTCGAAAGGACTTAATTTGGTTTCCAAACTCATGAAAGATCTAATTGCCGTGGAAGTAATTCCGAACATTGTTAAGCATGATAAAGTAAATTGAATTGATTAATATAATTATCCTAGCCCATTTAATGTTGATTTTTTTTTTGCTAAAGCCATTCATTCATACATTTAGGTAAATTGCATCTAGATTAAAATTGCATAGGGATCAATCTTTGCATCTAATTAATTTTACTTAGTTTAATCATCACCATCTAAATTATTGAGTTTTTACATCAAATTGTGAATTTATAATTTTGCAATTAATTGATTAAGCTTATACAGCCCCTATGTAGATGATAACTCATTTTACTTACTTATTACTTGAACAACTATGTACACTTGCGCATTTTTTTCGTTACAATATATAAGAGTGAGTTGATCCAGGATCAATCAATGCATATACATTAATATCAAACAGAGAAAAAGTATCAGCAATAACATTTGGGGTAGTAGCTTCTTTACAAGCTCAAATTGCATATGCTTTGGCTGGTGCTCTCACTTCAGATCGCTCATTCGTATCACCAGTCTTTCCCCTACCAGAAGCAGCATTTCTACCATTTCCAAGTCATCTACCTCTCTGTGAAGCTGCTTCAAGCTTGCTAATTTGATTGCTTGATTCATTTTTCCATTTTGGACAATCAAGAAGAAAATAACCAGTAGATCCACAACAAAAACAAGTTCATAACTTAGATTGATATTCCCCAAAATGTCTTTTGCCACAATCATCACAAACAGGAACAATTTTCTCAACATTCCTTACACTTCCAACACTAGCCACTGGAGAATTAATAGACTTCAAATTACTTTGCTTCGATTTATCTCTACCAGTGAATTTTGAAGGGGCACTTGATCGATTGGCTTCACTTCTAAACTTTTTCGATGGAAATGTTTGAGCTGACTTAAACGACCCCCTTTTGTTAAACTCTCGAGATCTCGCATCAGACTGCCTTTTACTTTTGCAAATTTCTTTGATTTTCTAAGCACGTTCCAAAAGTTCTACAAATTCATGCAACTTTAACACTCCTACAGACATCCAAATGTCATCATTCAAACCATCTTCAAATCTTATGCACATTTCCTCTTCATTTGACACTATATTACGGGCATACTAGCTTAACTGCACAAATTCCCTTTCATGCTCAAGTAATGATCGATTTCCTCATTTTAGCTTAAGAAATTCTTTATTTTTCTTGTCAAGAAACAATTGGCTAACATATTTTTTTTTTGAATTCTATTTGAAAGAAATCTTAATTAATACGATCACTGGATGTCATTGTGCTCAGAGTGTCCCACCACGAGTATGCTTCATCTTTTAGCAACAAAACAACACATCTAAGACAATCTTTAGGAGTACACATAAATTTCGCAAAGACTCTCTTCGTATTCACTAACCAGTACTCAATTTTAGCAAGATCATCATCAATTTTGTCTCTAAATTCTTCAACTCCACATTTTTTAACTTTATTTAGTGACAGTTGAGTAATTGTCACAGGTACAAGATTTTGAGGACACAGGGGTGTCAGAGGAGGCACGGTAGGGGGTGGAGACTGCGGATTTACAGGGTTTGCTTTTCTAAATTCATTAAACCATTGATTCATCATACCGAAAAATACATTTCTCATTTCATCACCAAAGGACTATAGAACAGGCGTTTTATTACTTGCTTTTGAATTTGACGCTTGGACATTACTTTTAGCTTCATTAACTTTAGCCTGTTTTGACTCGGCCGACATCTTGAATCTATAAGAAAATATAATGTTAGAACGGATCAAAAGCATCACACTATCACAGGGTATATGTGGCATGTATATTCTAGACCCTATACACGCTACGTTACCCTTAAAATTGACTAAATCATAGCTTTAATACCATTAAATGAAACACCCTTATCCCATCTCTATTGCTAACTTAAGGGTCGGAATGTCACAGATCAAAACAAAATATTTTATTTAGATTTAGAATAATTATGCAAATTGTAATACCCCTAACCCGTATTCGTCGCCGGATTAGGGTTATAGAACATTACTAAACAAACATAACCCTTAAATATACCTTTCATACATAGTTATAATCATAACATGAACCAACTATTCACATACATATAGTCCCTAAATCGAGCCCTCGAGACCCTGGCAATACATTAGAAATAATTCGGGACTAAATTGGAGATATACGAAAAGTGTAGGAAAAAGTTGCAAAATTTTGACTACAGGTGTCAAACAGCCGCGTGCCTCACATGGCTGAGACACATGCCTGTGTCTCAGGCCGTGTAATAATCGAAATAAGGACACACAGCCGTGTCCTAGCCCGTGTCCTCACCCGTGTAACTCTTTGAGTTGGGTCATACGGCCAAGCCACACGCCCATGTGCCAGGCCTTGTAACTCTCGAAATAATCACACGCGCCCATGTGCTAGGTCATGTAACAACTTGACTTGCATGCATTAAAACCTATAAAGGACACGCGACCTTGTCTCTTGGTCGTGTGTCACACACGGCTGAGTCACACACCCGTGTGGACATGAATTTGCCCAAAACAACCCATTTCCATCATCAAAATCAAGTATGTACTTAAAAGCAATGTGTGCATATCACCAAGATCTCAAAACATGATAAAATATATATAAAATGACCAATTCGCTAGCCTAAGATCATTCAAGCAAAATGCCATATAAGGCACCTCAAATACATACAACAACACTTATCTAAACATGCATATTTTTATCACATTTCAATCATCAAGTACTAGTTCAGAATCTTACCAAACATGCTGAACACCCCTAACCCGTATTCGTCACAAGAGCAGGGTTACAGAGCATTATTGAACAAACAAAATAGTAAACCATTCAATTCATATATAAATGTAATAAATATTCTAATTTCATTCAAATACATTCATAATGTCCCTTAATCGAGCCCTTGAAGCCCTAAAAATACAATAGACATAGTCCAAGACTAAATCAGAAACATTTAAAAAGTTTAGGAAAAATTTAGAAAAAAACTTACATTGTAGGGGCCACACGGTCGTGTGGCTGTAACACTCCATATCCGTTACCCAAGCTGGGGCGATATATAAGGTATTACCTAACTTGATCTCATGCATGCAACCCATCTTAAGTCACCAAGACTCATCCCAAATTAAAACTTTTTCAATTTCTACTTTAAACCTCTTAATATGGGTCTATGAGGCCTAAATCGACCTTTGGAAACCATTTGGAATCCTTCCGGGTCCTTATCCTATCTATGCAAACTTTGCATTTAAAACAGGGTACACGCCGGTGTGGAAGGGTAACACGCCCGTGTCTTAGCCTGTGTGAGAAAACTTGAGTATTCTGTTTCTAACGTCAGCACACCCAACATGTCACACGGCCATAGCACATGCTCGTGTGCTAGGCCATGTCCTCCACACGGCTGAGACACACGGCCGTGTCTCTGTCCGTGTGTTTATTACCATGCATACTAACTTGAAATTTTTACGTGCAGGAGACACACGGCCTCATCACACGCCCATAGGGCTGACCGTGTGTCACACACGGCCTAGACACATGCCCGTGTACCTACCCGCGCGGACAAAATAAGGCTATTTACCAAGCCTATTTGCCACCCTTATTTACATCAATTAGCACAAACTCAACCAACACCAATTCTAGTCTATACCATACAACCAATTCAGCTACTATAGACATTCTTTCATAAGGTAATTTACTCAACCCAGGAAATATCATCTTTGTATATAATCAAAATGAGTAATAGTCAACATCAAGGCTAAATACAAAAGTGTGGGGCTTATCCCAAGCCTACACTTCTGGCTAATGCTTAAAGACACAAAGTAATCAAGTCTAAGCCCTATACATACCATATTTAAAAATATAAATCCAATCATACCGAAGGGTTCGGACAATAGTGTGATCGATATCTCTGACTCCAAGTGATCCTTGAGCTAATTAGATGGCACTATAAGAAAATGGAAAGAAAGAAGGGTAAGCATAAAAGCTTAGTAAGTTGCATATAAATAAATATACAACAACAATTCATCAATAATCATCATGCTCATAACGCAAGGGTAAGCATAAGCATGACTTACTCATTACCATCCATTCAAGTCACATGCTCTCTAATGAGCTCATTTCTCATACATACCAATTAGGTACCTGTACCACTCACAACATGGTTAAATTTTCACTATTAACTCACAAATATACTTATACTGTTGAACCATTCGGAACACTACTGGTCATTCTATAGACCTCAAACTTGGGGTAAGGTGCGATGTTATGTCCCGGACATAGTCTTACACTGGCTCACATCTCAAGTCGATGCCATGTCCCAGACATGGTCTTACACTGACTATCATTATCGAGGCCGATGCGTGTCCCAGACACGTCTTACACTAGCACTCGTCTCAATGCTGATGCCATGTCTCAGACATGGTCTTACACTGGCTCTCATAATGTGGCCGACGCATGTCCCAAACATGTCTTACACAAGCTCACTCAAGTAACCCAAATGTCACAGCTTGAATATTCGGTTTATTTCTTAGTGTTCCAATGGGAATTCTACCATCTCTTTGTCCTTATGCATTCTCAATACAAAATCAAGCAATTCATGCTATATCCATCCAATGACAACTTAACACATATATTATTAATATAGTTGTATTATTTACATACAACTTATCTCGGTTTACAAAATGTACTCGACTAGTCGATTTAGTCGATTTGCTTGGCTTTCCCCCGGTCTATGTTCAGATTTGGAAAATCTTGATAATGCACTCATTTATTCACTAATTACAATTATGCAATCATAAATTCAAATCTTTGGTAAAATGACCATTTTGCCCCTAGACTTTGTCAAAAGGACCATTTTACCCTTATGCCCGAAAATCAATTTTTATCGAATTTCCTCTTATCTTAGGCCTAATCCAACCCTTTCTACTCTTATAGAAACCCCAAAATTCCACTATTTCACACACTTATCACCTATTTTGCAACTTATGCAAAATAGTCATTTTAGGTGTTTTCATGCTAACACCTTTCACAAGAGTTTTTTAGAACTCTTCTAAGACTCATATTCTTCCATAAAAACTTAGCAAACATCACAAGTCAATTCATGGAAAAACGCTAAACTCTTAATCATCTTGCAAAATAGACCCCTCATTTGGAAGCTCATGCTTCAAGGGTCTCAAAAATGCAAAGATCATCAACTAAGGACATAGAAATCACTTACTTGTTGAGGTGATAAGTTGCTGAAATTTCAAAGCTTCAAAAACCCCTCTTTTGCTGATATTTTCGGTGGAGAGAAGGTGTGGAGAAGAAAGAAAATAATAGCTAAGCTTTTAGGCATTATTTTTTTTCACAAAATTATGTCATCAAGTCACCTAATATTGACTTTTTGACTAAACTTGTCTCCTATGGTCGACCAGCTTGTTTCTAGGGGTCTAATTGCTCATTAAAGGCCCCCAAATTTAGTTCTCTAGCTATTTAACGCATTTGAGTACTAAAATGTAACTTTTCCCTTTTTGAGATTTAGTCCTTTTTCGCAATTGGGCTCGCAAATATCAAAACTAACTCACCAAAATTTTCATACACTAATATAATCATGTTATAACCTCATAATAATAAAAATAATTTTCCAAACTTCAAATTTGTGGTTCCGAGACCACTGTTCTGATTAGGTCCTAAATCAGGCTGTTATAGTGGCTTACACGACTGAGATACATGTCCATGTCTCAGGCCGTGTAACATTCAAAATAGGGACAAATGGCCGTGTCCCAGCCCATGTCCGTGCCCGTGTAACTCATTGACTTGGGTCACACGGCCAAGCCACACGCCCGTGTGCCAGGCCGTGTGCTAGGTCGTGCAACTTTCAAAAATCAACCATTAACAACGTACAAGGGACACAAGGCCTGTGTGTCACACATGGCTGAGACACACACCCATATCTTAGGCTGTGTGGACAAGAAATAGGCCAAAATCAAGCCTTTTCTTTCACCCAATTTCAACAAGTACCAACATACCAAATGAACCTATGATTAAGGCACCAAAACATGCCATAACATGCATAATAAGACCATTTCAATATACCATAAGTCCATTAAACTAGTATGCCATTTAGGCACCTCAATCACAACCAGGCATTCATACTTACATTTGCATCAAAATGATCATGTTTCATCCAAACAAGCTTAACTAAATTCCATATCAACACATAACCTAATTGACCATATTTCAACCATGCCAACACATACCAACTTTGGCCATTTAACCCATGTATCAATTTGGCAATAAAAACACCAACCATCAAGGCATCAAATGCCAAAAGCACACCAACCATATTACCATATTTACAAGCCAAACATAACAACTAGTTCATCAAACACAAGTCCACCTATACATGCCATTATAACCTTGATCAAGACATCAAAAACTACTAATATAATCGTTGGATAGTGTGATAGATCTCCGAAAAGCTTCCAACTCGACTGAGCTTCTGATAATCATTTCATTACCTTTTCTCACTCGTTTCATTTGCATAGCACAATATATAAATATAAACATCAACCATACCCACAAGCTTGATACAAGCCTAATTGTTATCATCAATACACAAGTTAGTATATTTATACATAGCTCTTTTGGGATCAAGTGAATGATAAATCATTTCATAAGAAATTACATCTTTTCATTTGCATAGTACAAAGTATAAACATAAAAATTAACCATATGTGTTCCTCTCATCCACAATCTCAACCGGAGAATTTAAACATTCAATTCAAGATTAAATATATGGCAATTCCGTCAAAATCAATAAATAATTTACCTTATCGAGATTTACAGTCAGGTGAATTCATCTATGTTCAGATCAGTATTCAATAATTAACAAATCTTTCAAATTTATTAATTAGATTACCTTACCGAGACTTTCCATTCAAAGAACGACTTATGGATAAGAGTACATCGTTAGATCAACCGAACACACTAGACAAAATCTCATAAGAGCTAATCCAGCCAAAACACGCCAAACAAAAGCTTATAAGAATTTATCCAATCGAAAAAGCCAAACAGAAGTTCATAAGAGCCAATCCAACCGAAACACGCCAAACAGAGGCTCATAAGAGCCGATCCAACCGAAACATGCCAAAAAGAAGCTCATAAGAGCTGATCTAGCTGAAACACACTAAACAAAAGCTCATAAGCGTTGATCCAACTGAAACACGCTAAACAGAAGCTCATAAGAGCTTATTCAACAGAAACACGCCAAACAGAAGCTCATAAGAGCTGATCCAACCGAAACACGCCAAACAAAGAGTATAACACGAAAGTTCACAACAAATACTGAACCTCGATTTACTCAGGTAATATACAAATATCTCCCTCTAGTACTATCTCCACTCCAAACCCCCATAAAACACCAAATCATGATTTTACTCTATCCCACGTTCAATCCAAATTGAGCATCAAATTCAATATTATATATCAAAATCTCAAATTACCATTAATTATCAACAATTAAAAATAAATATATGAGTTGTACCATGTTAATCTACTCAATAATTCACATTGATGTTAAATTCTAACTGTACGAACTTACCTGGACTGAATTGCAGAAATGTCAAATTATAGCGACATTTTGGTAATTTTCCATTCTCCTCGATTTTCTACTCGATCTTGATCTAAATTAATAATTTCATTCAATTTATTAATTTAGATAGCAAATATTTTATGCAATTTAGTCATTTTTGACATTTTACAAAATTGCCCCAAATAGTTTACTTTTATTCAATTTAGTCCCTGAGCCTAAAACATGCAAATTAAACATTTTTACCCAAATTTGAGCTTAGCCTAATGTTCATAGCTCCCAATACAGCCCATCTTTATAAAAAATTCACATCAAATCCTTGTACTTTTATTATTTTAACAATTTAGTCCCTAATTAATAAATTCATCAAAAATCACTAAACAAAATACTTTTAAATAAAAACCAATATTTGAAATTTATCATTTAACATAAAATAAAAATCACTAGATTCATCAATGGCAACATTCAAAATCTTTAACAGTTTCAAAATCGAAGGTATGAGTTAACTGGACCTAGTTGCAACGATCTAAAAAAATAAAAATTATTAGATATGAGTGAAAAAGAGCTTACTATGCAAGGATTTAAGCATAGCCGAACCTTGAATAAACTTCCATGGAGGTTCGGTGAAGAACAAAGTAAAATGAAGAAGAAACATTATGTTTTCCTATTTTAATATTTACTTTTCTTTATTTTAATAATAAAAATAATATATAAACATATAAAATTAAACAAATTTAAAGTTTTAACAGACCATCATTTTAAAAATGGATAATTTATCCAATAAGGCCATTCAATTATGTTTATTGAATCAATTAACACCTTTAAACTAATAGCGATTGACTTTTTCAACTTTTACAATTTAGTCCTTTTTAACTAATTAACTATCGAAACGTTAAAATTTTTCAACGAAAGTTTAATAAGGCCTGTATAACACTCCATAAATATTTATAAAAATATTTACTGCTCGGTTTATAGAAATGAGGTCACGATACCTCATTTTCTAAAATAATTTGACTTTAGGGTCTTACCACTCAAAATTAATAAATCATTTATATAACAAAAACTACTATATCAAAAACCTTTTTAAAACCATATTTGACTCGTAAATATTAAATAATAATATACCACTGAAAAATGGGTTGTTACAACTCTCCCCCTTATGAAAATTTCGTCCTCTAAATTTCTCACCTGATAATAGCCATCAAGTTGAGTCTATATTCCACCTTTTAAATCGAAGCTCATAAATAAATAAATAAATCATAACTCATCCTAATTCAGAACTCATATCAGAACTCATTTTAGAACTTGATACTATACCTGAACTTAACTGAACAGCTATGATATTCTCCTATCATAAGTTTATCACCAGTAATACTGAGAAATTTCCAACAATCATCTGTCGAACATAACCAAAGGAAAACTGGTAAACCGTAATTTATACATATTTTTATCCATTGTTTAGCACATTTATGGATGAATTTTCCTTAGAATTGGTGAATATGATGCTCCTAATCCTTTAATTTCATGTTTTATACTTAGGTGAGCGTAGGAGAGTAAAAAGAGCGAAAAATGGGCCGAAAACGGAGAAAATGGGCCAATGTGGGAAATCAACACGGCCTGGACTTCCTCACACGGGTAGACCACACGCCCGTGCCTTTTTAGCAGAATTGAGAATGACTTACACGGGTAGACCACACGGCCGTGTCTATTCAACAGACTCTAACACAGTTTGGAGCAATCGAACACGGACGTGTCCCTGTCGAGCCCAAGTTGAGTTCTATTCAGAAAAGGCCACTTTTGAGGGATTTGAGGCATTAAAAAGTCTATTTAAACACCAGAGAAGGTACTTAGACACACACACACAGAGTGGGAAGTAGGAATTTACTGGAAGAAAGCCGATTGATCTATCTCAGAAGCTGGATTCTCCTTCAAGACTGAAGATCTCCCTTCAATTTCCCTTCAAGAGTTTTGGGTTTTCTTTATGTTTTGTATTCAATTTTCTTTTGAGATGTTGTCTTTTATAATTATGAACTAAACCCCCTAAATACCTAAGGGGAATGAAACCTAAGACGAATCTTATTATTATTTTTTAAATTGTATGATAAATATTTGACTTGTTCTTAATTATGTGTTCTTAATTCTTGCTTCATTATTTCAGGATATTGATTCAAGTTGATGCGCTTATTCAGAGGAGCAAAAGTCCCTGTCTAAGAGTAAATTTGTCATAATTAAGCGAAGTTGATTGTACGCCTAGAGATAGGGTGACAAGATTTTGCCAGATTAGGGTGAAACCTAATAAAGGAATCCATAGATCGAGTTAATGCAACACTAGGGGTGTTAATTAGAAAGAGATTTCAATTAATCAACCCAGGGTTAGAGGTTGTTAGTCTCGAGAGAGATAATAATATAATTTAGGGATTTCTACGGAACAAGTCAAATGAATAAATCGTCTGATTCAGAGTCAAATAACAAGTGAAGTCTAGGTGGATTTTCTCTTGGATGTTGTCTTAATCAATCGAATTTCCCAAAAGTATTTTCCCCAATTTTCTTTCTGTAAATTCTTAGTTAGTTAATTAGTTTAGGTAAAACAAACCCCTTTATTTTTAGGTTAGATAATAAGAAAAGAGTTAATACTAGTACTTTTAGTTCCTTTGGGTTTGACATCCCGGTCTTGCTAAAACTATACTAATGTTCGATAGGTACACTTGCCTTCATCGTGATAATAGTTAGTCTTCAAGAACGGTCAAATATAAATTTATTAAAACTTATCACGAACCATCACGATCAAGTTTTTGGCACCGTTGCCGAGGAGCTAAGATATTAGGAACGCTTGATTTTTATTACTTTAGCCATTTTTACTTTTATTGCAATTTACTTCTTATTTTAGTCTAGCCTATCTTTACTAATTCTTCTTTTTCTTTATTTCTGGCAGGTTTTTATAGTTTATGACTAGAAGGAACCCGTCAGGACCATTACTTTTTGATGGTGAGATATATCGCAGAACTCGTAGAAATTGAAGAGAAATAAGGTGAAGCCTAAGATACACAGAGGAAGAGTAAAAGGACGACATTCACACCACAACCGAGGAGATGGCTAAAAATTAGGAAAATCCGTTACCTCCTGCGATTGCTGCTGATCCAGTAAATTAGAATCTTGCTCCACACACTATGTATGATTATGCTAAACCTAATTTAACAGGAACTGAGTCAAGTATAGTTAGACTTGCTATTGCTGCAAATAATTTTGAACTGAAACATAACACAATTCAAATGATACAATAGTTTGTTTAGTTTGATGGTTTGCAGGATAAGGATCCAAACAATCATTTGGAGAATTTTCTAGAGTTTTGCGATACTTTTAAAATCAATGGCTTTTCTGACGATGCCATACGCCTTCAGTTTCCCTTTTAATTAAGGAACAAAGTTTAACAGTGGTTGAACTCGTTACCACGAGGGTCAAGCACTACTTAGGAACAAATAACTGAAAAGTTTTTACTGAAATATTTTCCGCTGGCTAAAACGCCTAAGTTGAGGAATGACATCTCTTCCTTTGTCTAGATGGATCTAGAAACACCCTATGATACATGGGAGAGATACAAGGATCTTTTGAGAAGGTGCCCTCACCATGGTTTACCACTTTGGCTACAGGTTCAGACGTTTTACAATAGTGTGAACCCCTCAACGAGGCAACTCATCGACGCAGCCACCGGTGTAACTTTGAATAACAAAACACCTGAAGCAGCTTACGAATTCATTGAGGAGATGTCACTGAATAACTATCAGTGGCAAGTCATGAGGACAAAGTTGACGAAAGCAGCCGGTGTTTTCAACCTCGATGCGATTACTATGCTCTCAAACCAGGTTGAACTTTTAAATAAAAAGATTGATGGTTTATATGGTTTTACTTAGGTACATCCAGTGAGGAGGTGTGATTCAAGTGGAGGAGGAGTGCATGTAGATTATCCATCATTCAACCCTAGCACCGAGGAGGAACAAGTTCAATATATGGGTAACAAAAATTCTAGATCTCAAAATAACCCATACAGTAACACGTATAATGCAGGTTGGAGGAACCATCCCAACTTCTCGTGGGGTGGTCAAGGAAATCAAAAGCCACAACATCCCCCAGGTTTTCAACAACCACCTTACCAGCAGGAAAAGAAGCCGAACCTTGAGGAGATGCTAACAAACTTTATCTCGGTGTCAGAAACTCATTTTCAGAATACAGGAACAACACTTAAGAATCAGCAAACGTCGATCTAAGGACTCGAAATTTAGATAGGCCAGCTCACTAAATTGATTTTTGAAAGACTATTAGGGAGCCTACCTAGCAACACTGAACCCAATCTAGAAGAGCATGTGAAAGCAGTTACATTAAAGAGTGGGAAGGAGTTGACTGAACCTGAGAAGAAGCCACCACCAGAAGCCGACAGAAAAGAAGATGAAGAGGAAAAACCTAAGAGCGATGAAAAATCGGTGATGAGGGAATATAAACCACCAATCCCATACCTAGCAAAGTTGAAGAAAGACCTCATTGATGCACAATTCGGTAAATTTCTTGAACTTTTTAAACAATTACATATTAACTTACCTTTTGTTGAAGCTATCTCTCAGATGCTTACATATGCAAAATTTTTAAAAGAGCTCCTAACAAATAAAAAGAAGTTTGAAGAATTATCTATAGTGGAACTCAACGAGGAATGCTCGGCTATACTCCAAAATAAACTGCCAACCAAACTGAAAGATCCAGAAAGTTTTAGTATTCCCTACTTAATTGATAGTTTGAACGTTGAGAAGGCATTAGCTGATTTAGGCGCTAGCATTAATTTGATGACTTATAAAATGTTTAAGCAACTTGGTCTTAGGGAACCAAAGCCTACTAGGATGAGTATTCAATTAGCTGATAAATCTGTTAAATATCCTAGGGGTATTATAGAGGACGTATTTGTAAAAGTAAATAAATTTATATTCCCGGATGACTTTGTTGTGCTTGACATGGATGAGGATGTTGAGGTGCCTCTAATATTAGGTCGTCCATTTTTAGCCACTGCTAGAGAGGTTATTGATGTGGGTGATGGTAAACTTGTGCTTAGAGTAGGTGACGAAGAGATTATCTTTAAAATTTATGATGCCGTAAGATTCTCTAGGGAACGGGATGACTCATGTTATTTTATTGACTCTATTGATCATGCTACTCAAAATTCTTTTCAGGAAATCGTGCATAAGGACACATTGGAACTGTGTCTTGCCCAAGGAGAGGGGGTGGATGATGATAATTTTGAGATAGGTAAGGTAAAAACTAAACCTCTCAAACTGTGCTCCAATGAACCCTCCTCAAGACAAGCAAAATATTAGGGTATTAAGGCAAATAATGAACTTAAGCGAAAACCCTCTATTAAAGAACTTCCTAAACTGGAACTTAAGCAGTTTCCAAAACACTTAGAGTACACATTCTTTGGAAATAATTCTACATTACCAGTGATTATTGCTACTAACCTGCAACCGAAGGAGAAAGAGGAATTACTCCAAGTGTTGAGAGAGCATAAAAGAGCCATAGCTTGGAAAATTTCTGACATTAAAGGGATCAGCCCTTTTCTTTCTACACCCACAAAATTTTAATGGAAGATGAATATAAGCCATGTGTGCAAGCTTAAAGACATCTGAACCCCAATATAAAAGAAGTTGTTAAAGCTGAGGTAATTAAACTCCTAAATGCTGGAATTATTTATCCTATTTCTGATAGTTCTTGGGTAAGTCCAGTGTAGGTTGTTCCAAAGAAAAGAGGCATGACTATGATAGCCAATGAGAAGAATGAGTTAATCCCAACAAGGACAGTCATAGGTTGGAGGATTTGCATTGACTATAGGAAGCTGAATGATGCCACGAGAAAAGATCACTTCCCCTTGCCATTCATTGACCAAATGTTGGAAAGATTATCAAGGCAAATGTACTACTACTTTCTAGACGGACTCTCTGGTTATTTTCAAATCCCAATAGCTCCTAAAGATTAGGAAAATACGACATTTACATGTCTATAAGGTAAGTTTGCTTATCGTAGAATGCCTTTTGGATTATGTAACACTCCTGCTACTTTTCAGCGTTGCATGATGGCCATTTTTGACGAACTCGTGAAAGATATCATGGAGGTATTTATGGACGATTTCTTGGTATTCGATAACTCTTTCCATCTTTGCCTTAAAAATTTAAAACGAGTTTTAATAAGATGTGAGGAAACGAACCTTGTACTTAACTGAGAAAAATGTCACTTTATGGTTCAAGAAGGTATTGTGTTAGGACATAAAATTTCTAGTAAAATGGATTAAGGTTGATAAATCTAAAATTTAAACCATTGAAAAACTACCTCCCCTAGTTTGTTTAAGGCTATTAGAAGTTTTTTAAGACATGCTGGGTTTTATAGAAGATTTATTAAAAACTTTTCTAAAATAGCTAAGCCTTTGACTAAATTACTAGAAAAAGATGTGCCCTTTAATTTTGATCAGGAATGTTTAGAAGCATTTAATACTTTAAAGGATAAATTGATTAATGCTCCAATTATAATCGCACCTGATTGGAATTTACCTTTCGAACTAATGTGCGATGTGAGTGATTTTACAGTAGGTGCAGTTTTGGGACAGCGAAGAGACAAGCATTTTCAACCCTTCTATTATGCTAGCAAAACTTTGACAGCTGCACATAAAAACTACACCACCACGGAGAAAGAGTTGCTAGCTGTGGTTTTCGCATTTGATAAATTTAGGCCATATCTGATATTGTCTAAAGTTTTTGTTTTTACTGACCATTCTACTCTTCGCTACGTTTTAACTAAGACTGATGCAAAACCTCGACTCATTCGATGGATTCTGTTATTGTAGGAATTTGACTTGGAGATTCAGGATAAGAAAAGAGCTGAAAATCTTGCGGCTGATCATCTCTCTAGGCTTGAAAATTTAAGTACCAAAGAGCTAGATGAAGTTGAAATAAATGAATCGTTCCTTGAAGAACAGTTTTTTGCTATATCTGATTCTGAGGTACCTTGGTTTGCGGACATTGTGAATTTTTTAGCGACTAATGTTATCCCAAAAGGGTTGACACATCAGCAAAAGAAATGATTCTTTACTGATGCAAAAAACTACTTTTGAGAAGATCCTTTTCTTTTCCGTGTATGTGCAGATCAAGTCATTAGGAGATGCGTTACAAGGTCAGAAGCGTTGAAGATCTTGGAACATTGCCACTCAGGACTGACTGAAGGACTTTATAGTGGAACTAAGACCGCACATAAAACACTTGAATAAGGTTTTTATTGGCCCACTCTATTCAAAGACGCCAACAGGTATGTTACTACTTGTGACAAATGTCAACGGACAGGTAATGTCTCCAAACGTGATGAAATGCCTCAAACATATATGCTTTCATATGAAATATTTGACGTTTGGGGTATCGGCTTCATGGGACCATTCCCTTCATTTGGGAATAAATACATCTTAGTAGCCGTTGATTATATGTCCAAATGGGTTGAAACCCAAGCTTTACCTACTAATGATGCAAGAGAAGTAGTACGATTCCTTAAGAAACTTTTCTCTCAATTTGGAACACCTAGAGAAATTATCAGTGATAGGGGTACTCATTTTTGTAACACCCAATTTGATAAGACCCTTAAGAAATATAGAGTTCATCACAGAACAGCTACCCCTTACCATCCTCAAATTAGTGGACAAGTCGAAGTAGCAAACCGAGAACTTAAACGTATCTTAGAAAAGATAGTAGAATCAAACAGGAAATATTGGGTGATGAAAGTAGATGATGCTTTATGGGCTTATAGAACTACTTTTAAGACCCCCGTAGGGACATCTCCTTACAGACTTGTCTATGGAAAAAGTTGTCATCTACCATTTGAGTTAGAACACAAGGCATTCTGGGCTATAAAGTTCCTAAACCTTGATCCCAAACTTACAGGTGAAAACAGGTTGATGCTGTTAAACAAGTTAGATGAATGATGAACCAATGCATATGAAAATTCACGCCTATACAAGGAAGCAACGAAGCGCCGCCACGATGCCCGTTTAAGGCATTGTAAGCAATTTAAAGTTGGAGATCTTATCTTGTTATATAAATCGAGGCTCAAATTGTTTCCCGGGAAGCTTAAATCACGATGTCAGGTCCCTTCATAGTCCAAACTGTCTTTCCATACGGCACAATAGAGGTAAGTCACCCGTCACAAGACACTTTCAAAGTAAATAGAAATCATCTTAAACTTTATAACGGTGAGAATTTTAAAGACGATAGAGAGGAGATACGGCTCCACGAACTTCCTTGAATATACCCAGAGGTAAGTCAAGCTTAGACTATAAATAAGCACTTCTCGGGAGGCAACTCGAGCACTAACAAGTGTTAACTTCTTTAAATTTTAGTTTTTAACATTTAATTCACTAACTGAGTCACTGAACACCGATTTTCCAGAACCACACGAGCGTGTGCCTTAAGCCGTGTCCATACCATAGAAGGCAACACGGTCGTGCGAAATGGCCATGTGAAAACAGGACAAAATTTTTCCCCAACACAGGAGTCGATAAATTGCCACGACCGTGCGACATGGCTGTGGGAGAATCTGCCCAAACAACACGGGCGGGAGACACGCCAGTGTGTAGAGGCCGTGGTTGAAATTGAGAAATGAACACGGGTGTGCGACATGCCCATGCCATTCACCTGTGGTCGACATTGTCAAACTAACACGGGCTTGGGAGAAGCGAACGAAGTAGAACACGACCATGCGATGTGGCCGTGTGGGTCACACGTCCCAGGGACAAGGGCGTGTCCTCAGGCCGTGTATGACATTGACTCGAACATCAGCCCATGAGCTTAAACTCAGAACACGGGCATGTCCGATGACCCGTGTGCAAACCAGACTACGAAAACACAAAAAACATGGGCTGAGGAGACTACAACACTGGCGTAGGCCACGGCCGTATGGCCCAAAATAGGACCCATACAATCGTGGCCCCATTATTAAATAACCCCTAACCCTAATCCCCTCTATATTCCCTTTACCCTACATCTTCTTTTTCCTCCAGCCACCTTTCGTCCTCTTTTCTTTCTCACTATTGAAATCCCAACCATCACACGCCACCGGCCACTTCCTTATCCACATCGCCATCTTCATCTCGCGAACCAACCGGCGATGATGATGTTTAAAGACTTTTTATTTATTATTTTTATTTTCACTTTTATCTTTATTTATATTCTTAAAGTACTTTTTATTTTATTTTTTAATACTATCTCATTCTTAAGTTTTATAATTTTTATTGAACAATTTATAGTTTCGGCTATTTCATTACAAATAATTATGCTTATTTATATTTCCTACAGAGTTCTTGATTTTATCACAGTTATAAAGAGCTCTAAAACTCACCATCACTTAGGAACTTGCAACTTTATTGGAAAAGGTTCTCCACTACTGCCATGTCCTATCCGACCACCACGATAAACTCTTCGCTGGACACTGTGGTTGTGGAACCCAACCTCTACCACCACCGGAGTATCCTCCTCCAATCTCATCATTACCTTGGCCGATTATTCTCCATAACTCCAATTCAAGGATTCCATTCATCATTCAAGAAGTTTCACCTCTCTCCTTATCTTATGATTTTATATTTTTCGTATATCTATCATTGTACATTGAGGACAATGTACATCTTAAGTGTGGGGGGGTTGTTTATATCTTTATCAGAAAAATCCCTGAATTTTGTCTTATTCTCATGTGATCTTCTCATATCATTATTAGAATGAATTTGATTAATTTATGATTTTTATTGATATGTCTTGAATTAAAACATAGGTATTCATGCATTGATTGTTTAAACTTTAAGGAATCAGAGAATCAAGCATGATAAGTTGAGCTTTGAGAATTATCAATTTTTTAGGGTCGTTTCCCCAAGTTTAGGTAGTATCTCGAGTTAAAATTCACAAGGTTTAAACATCAAAAAGCCATAATTCTTGTGAGATCTTGAGCCTTTAAGAGCATCTATTATTTCTTTCATGCTCACTTTTATTGTTGCTTTGAGTGCATCAATCTTGATTTGTTATTCTAGAACTTGCTTGATTATGCATGTCAAGACTACACCATTTGATTTGATAAGTCAAGATGATAAAGGCACTTAGGTTTAACCCACTCACTCCATAAAAGCCTACCTTCATAATTAACCCTTAGTAAACCCTCTTGAGCCTAATAACCCATTCATTGATGTACCCTCCATATTAACCCATAACCTATTATTATTGAAATCCCCTAAATTAATTTGATCCCTATTTTCGTCGAGATTTGATTTGAATATATTGCTTAGCTAAGTTTTATCTTTGATTTGTTCTTAAAATTTTTTTATTACAATACACATATTTATATTAGTAGTAATTCTTTGTTTTTGAGCTTAAGTGTTTAAGTCCATATTCTGAGAAGAAGCTCATATGTATTTAATTGATGATTAGTTGTTTTTCTAGTTAGGTAATTTTTCAATTCAATCTCGATTCTAAGCTTTTCTTTCAGCTTGTGACCACACCGCCTAACCAAAGCCACGTTACAACCCTTTAAAGACCTTTTGATTGATGTATCATCTCAATATATAGTGGTGGAGATTTGATTTTCATGGAAGCCTATGGTAATAACTTTTCATATTGACTATTGAGTGCTTAAACTTGTTTTCCTTAAAACACCTCGAGTGATTTGAGTGAATCTCTAGTGAGGATCTGAAACTCTATGATATTTTGAATCAATGGTAATACCTGGATGAGGGGAGACACCTATGTTTTCGTGGTAAAACACACAACTTGGAATGTTTGAAACTTGATGTTCTTTTAGTTGAATTCTCAATGTATGATTACTTATGGATTATTTTGAGATATCACTAATAATAATTATAAGTTGAGAAGAATTGATTTTGATTGTGAGTTGAGGATTTTGCTTGAGGACAAGCAAACGCTTAAGTGTGAGGGTATTTGATAAACCGTAATTTATACATATTTTTATCCTATGTTTAGCAAATTTATGGATGAATTTTCCTTAGAATTGGTGAATTTGATGCTTCTAATCCTTTAATTTCATGTTTTATACTTAGGTGAGCATGGGAGAGTAAAAAGAGCGAAAAACAGGCCAAAAACGGAGAAAATGGGCCAACGTGGGAAATCAACACGGCCTGGACTTCCTCACACAGGTAGACCACAAGCCTGTGCCTTTTTAGCAGAATTGAGAATGACTTACACGGGTAGACCACACGGCCGTGTCTATTCAACAGACTCTAATACGGTTTGGAGCAATCGAACACGGGCGTGTCCCTGTCGAGCCCAAGTTGAATTCTATTTGGAAAAGGCCACTCTTAAGGGCTTTGAGGCATTAAAAAGTCTATTTAAACACCAGAGGAGGCACTTAGACACACATACAGAGTGGGAAGCAGGAATTTACTAGAAGAAAGCCGATTGATCCATCTCAGAAGCCGAATTCTCCTTCAAGACTGAAGATCTCCCTTCAATTTCCCTTCAAGAGTTTTGGATTTTCTTTATGTTTTGTATTCAATTTTCTCCTGAGATGTTGTCTTTTATAATTATGAACTAAACCCCCTAAATACCTAAGGGGAATGAAACCTAAGACGAATCTTGTTATTATTTTCTGAATTGTATGATAAATATTTGACTTGTTCTTAATTATGTGTTCTTAATTCTTGCTTCAATATTTCAGGATATTGATTCAAGTCGATGTGCTTATCCAGAGGAGCAAAAGTTCCTGTCTAAGAGTAAATTTGTCATAATTAAGCAGAGTTGATTGTACGCCTAGAGATAGGATGACAAGATTTTACCGGATTAGGGTGAAACCTAATAAGGGAATCCATAGATCGAGTTAATGCAACACTAGGGGTGTTAATTAGAATGAGATTTCAATTAATCAACCTAGGGTTAGACGTTGTTAGTCTCGAGAGAGATAATAATATAATTTAGGGTTTTCTACGGAACAAGTCGAATGAATAAATCGTCTGATTCAGAGTCAAATAACAAGTGAAGTCTAGGTGGATTTTCTCTTGGGTATTGTCTTAATCAATCGAATTTCCCAAAAGTATTTTCCCCAATTTTCTTTCTGTGAATTCTTAGTTAGTTAATTTGTTTAGATAAAATAAACCCCTTTATTTTTAAGCTAGATAATAAGAAAAGAGTTAATACTAGTACTTTTAGTTCCTTTGGGTTCGACATCCCGATCTTGCTAAAACTATACTACTGTTCGATAGGTACACTTGCCTTCGTCGTGATAATAGTTAGTCTTCAAGAACGGTCAAATATAAATTTATTAAAACTGATCACGAACCATCACGATCAAATATCCTGATTATCAGATTCCGGGCACATTAGACAATTCATAGCGTTCAGCTAAAGTCAGAATTTTCACTACAGACACTAACTGATGTTTCTGATGCATCTGCATCTGAAACTTTTAATTGATGAACGTTCCATTTCACGGAAAGCTTCAAACAATATCATCTGAATACAAGTGTGATAATTTTTACTATCAAGACGATTTTAACCCATAATGACATTTCCCAATTATAATTGATCTGATAGATATGTTTCTATAACATGTCTTCAAGAATTTGAATCCCTTATTCTGACTGTCTGTCAATTTACCCATAAATTCGAATATATATAACTTGATATTATCAATGAAATAATAAAATTTCAGAATAATTCTTTCCTTTTGTTGACAAGATAATCCAGATATACTATCTATCGTACTTTCCTCAGAATACCGACCAAAGATTACTACAAACTACATTAACTCACTCAAAATATGACATCCCACCTTGACTCGTTGATATAATATGAATTTACCTGAGTAATGAGAACCAATATGGTAAGTTAAGCTCAGCCTTCTACCGTCTATACTTTTGTTGTTACGTATCCCCTTCATGAAAGCTAAAAATGGGATATATAATGAAAGTATTTCAATTGTTAACATCGGAGCTTTGAACCATACCGAAGCTATAACCATCAGATGAAATAAAAAACATCGTGCTATAATAAAATTGGCATTACAACTATACAGATAGAACAATACTTCAACCATCAATAGTGTACTCCGAAAAAAAGGAGGAAAACCGAATGTAATCCCAATAACAACCAGTGCAGTAATACAATTTCTATAGTCTGAGATCTATATCACCGTCTCCCATGATCGAACTAGGAGGAAAACCTTCAAGGTAGGTTTTTGGGTGTTTTTCGGCTATGGAGAAAGCAAAATGAAGAAGAAACACATTTTACAACATTGAATTTTGTTTTAAATCCACAAAATTTAAAAAATTGCCATTAATACTAATTTCTTTCAATTTTTTCGTTAAAATTAGCTCCATTACTGTCCACTATCTAAAATAAGGACTAAATTCCTTATTGGTCCTCCCACATTACTAATTAAGCCATTTAATCATTCAAATCTATTGGTGATCAAGTTTTACATCCTTTACGATTTAGTCCTTTTTAATTAATTAACTATCTAAACATTAAAATTTCTTAAGGAAACTTTAATACAACCTTAATGGTACTCCGTAAATATTTATTAAAATATTTGCAGCTCAGTTTATAGAAATGAGGTCTCGATACCTCATTTTCTAAAACCACTTGACCTTAGGGTCTTACCACTTGAACTTAATCATTCATTCAAATAACATAATTTGCCAATTCAAAATTTATTTTAATACTATAATTGACTCGTAAATATTAAAAATAATATTTACGAGCTCATTTGTTAGATTTGTGGCTGTTACACAAATGATTTTTAAACATATATCAATTGACAATAATTCATGGTATATATATTCATGTGTGCCTTAATTCAAGTTTACGGGGCCCTAAAAATAGTTTATATGAATCAAAACATAAAATTTTAGCAAAATATAAAAATTTGGAAAATAAAGGTCACACGACCATGTGGCCAGGTCGTGTGACACAACTCAGACCCTGTGGGCATTCTGTAACAACCTGTTTTTCGGTGGTGTCAGAAAAAGTGGTTTCAAGACCAAAAATCCTGCGAGTAAGTTCATAAATATTATTATTTAATATTTACGAGTCAAATGTGGTATTACAATAATTTTGATATGGCAATTTATGTTATTTGAAAGAGTAATTAGGTTTAAGTGGTATGACTCTAAAGTCAAGTGGTTTTAGAAAATGAAGTATCAGACCCCGTTTCTATAAACTGAGCTATAAAGATTTTATTAAATATTTACGGAGTGTCATTAAGGTTGTATTAAAATTTTGTTAAGAAATTTTAACGTTTAAATGGTTAATTAGGTAAAAAAGACTAAATCGAAAAAGGTGTAAAAGTTGAGTTCTATTAGTTAAAGGGGTCCAATTGCTATTGAATCTTAAATTGAAGGACTAAAATAGAAATTTTACCAATTGAAATGTTGGTGGATGGTTTTGGGTAATCAAATGCTTGAAATTTGATTGATTTCCAAAAGGACAAAATTGTTATTTTATAATTAATTGAAATTAAAAGAAACAAAAGGCCTACAATGCTATCATTTTTTTGGTTTTTCTCAAATAAAATTGAAACCTCCATGGATAGCTTAGGTAAGCTTTCAACCAAATTGGTTTTGGGTGCATAGTAAACATTTTGATCCCGTTTTTAATGATTTTTATGTTTTTCTTATCGTATTAGCTTAATTTAGCTAACTTGGGGGGTCAATTTGTTAAATTGTTAAATGTTTAGAATTTTACCATGGATGAATTTGAGGTGTTCTTGAAATTTTATGATAGATTGTTAAGCTTAATTGTTAAATATAAGTATTTTGTTAAGTAATTTTTGATGATTTTAGTGTTTAAGGACTAAAATATGAAATTAGTAAAAGTACAAGGACTTGTTGTGAAATGATAGCAATTAGTAAAAGTACAAGGACTTGTTGTGAAATGATAGCAAATATGGGCTGTAGTAGGGTTCCAAACAATTCAGCTAATCATAAAATTGAATAAAAATGGTTAATTTGCATGTTTTGGGCTTAGGGACTAAATTGCATAGAAGTAAAATATTAGGGACAATTTAGTAAAAAATGTTAAAAAGGATTTAATTGCATAAAATGAATTAATTTTTTTGTTTGAATTAATGAATTGAATGGAATTATTAATTTAGATCAAGAATGAGTGGAAAATCGAGGATAAGAGAAAATTACCAAATAACCTCTATATTTAGTCATTGCTGCAATTTGGCCAGGTAAGTTCATATAACGGCTATCATATTAATGTTATTCAAATGTATTTTATTATGTGTCCATAATGTAATTGAATGATGTATATCCAAATCAATGTTATGACGTTTATCAAGTCCCGGTTGAACATTAGGAATTTGTAGGATACAAATGACATGTCATTAGGGATTTGATGTTTCGGGTGCTGGTCTTGAATGTCCTATCTGTAACAGCCCGATTTTGGGCCTAGTCGAAACAGTGGTTTTGGAACCACTATTCTGAGGTCGGAGGAAATTATTTTGATGTTATTTTATGAGTTATAGCATGATTATTTAAGTACATGAAAATTTTGGCAAATTAATTTTAGCGTTTGAGGGCTTAATTACGAAAAAGGGCTAAATCGCGTAAAGAGTAAAAGTTGTTTTTTAATGCCTAAATGTGTTAAATGGCTTGATAACTAAAATTGGGGGCCTTTAAAGTGCAATAAAGCCCTTAAATAAAGCATGGCCGGCCATGGGAGACTAAATTGTTGAAAAGTCAAAATTAGGTGAAATTTGATCACCAATTTTGACTAGTTTTATTATTAACAAATCAAAAAGAAAAAGGCTATCACTTTTTCTCTTCTCCTCCACCGAAATATGCAGCAAAGAAAGGGTTTTGAAGCTGGAAAATTTTAGCAAAGAAACTCCCATGCTAGTAAGTGATTTTTAATGTCTTTCTTGATCATTTTTGCATTTTTGGAACCCCTAAAGCATGAGCTTTCAAATGAGGGGATTATTTTGCAAAATGATTAAGAGTCTAGGGTTTTGACATGAAAGCATATGTGTTGTTTGCTGAGTTTTTGTGGAAGAATATGAGTATTAGATGTATTATAAACAACTTTTATGAAGGAAATTTGCTTGAAAACACTTAAAAAGGGTAATTTTGCAAAGTTGTAAAATAAGTGTAAATGTGTGAAGTAATTGAATTTGTGAGTTTCTATAGTTATGAAAATGGTTTTTCCAGGCTCAATAAGTAAGAAAATGTGATAAAAATCATTTTATGAGCCTAGGGGCAATTTGGTAATTTTGGCAAAGTATAATGGCAAAATTGTAAATTTTGCCAAAAATGTGTCATTGGACTAATTTGATTAGTATATTGTTTTAATAAGTTAAGTATGATGTTATAGATGATGAAAAATAAGATTCAGGCTTAGAAAGAGGAAAAAATGAAAAATTGATGTTTACGCCTCTTCTACCAATTTGGTGTCGAGGTAAGTTCGTATGATAATAATAATGCAAAGTTATGTTTGAATTACATTCCTTATTAATATTGCATATATTATATGATTTAATACATTGGAAGATTGATGGAATATGATGTTTCTTTGAAACGTGTAAGTTGGTATGAAAGTAATTTATCAACTTCATTATCATGTGCTTAATACTTGATATTGCACGAAATATGGATATATGCCTTTATTGGAATTGACTTGTGATGATTCAATGAAAATGTGATGATATGTGTGCTAGTATAAGACCATGACTAGGACATGGCATCGGCACTGACATGAGACCTTGTATAAACCATATCCGGGATATGGCAACGATATGTGGATCTATGTAAGACCATTTACGGGACATGGTTTTGGTATTCTATTTGGTGTATGATAATTCCGAACATCCTTTAGCATCCCGAGTGTTCAACGGGTAATGTAATGGATGATGTGATGAAAGCTCTAAGGAGAGCATGTTAAAGAAGGTATGATTATATACTTTATTACGAGTTGGTATAGGTATGTACACTAAACTTATGAGTAAAGCCTTGATATGTGATAATCTATGATGTATATAGTATTTGGTGAATACTATGAAAATGGCATGATTTAGAATAAGTCTTTGATACTTGATGACATTGATATTATGGGTCCATGCTTATGATGCATAGCTATGCGTTTCTTACCATGATAAATGAAATGATGTTGTATTAATTTGGTGAACAATATTTGTGAATGAGTAAATTAGCCCGGACAGTTTTAGGCTACTATAGTGGTGTAACTTTGAAAATACACTAAAAATAGTTGAAAATGAGGCTGAATGAAATATGAGATTAAAGCTTATTGAGTCTAGTTTCTTATAAAAGAAACCGTGTAAGCAAAAGAATTTCCTATAATGTGATATTTGAAGTTGTGTGAGACAGAGTCAGAATGACTTTGAAATCCCCTATTCTGATTTGATAAAATCATTATAAATTGCAAAAAAATAGTTATGAGTTATAATTTATATTTTTAGAATCCATAATGAGTCTATTTTCAAGAGAAATATACGGGAACATTATTCGAGTCTTGTGCTATGAGAAAATTTAACTTTAGTGCAGAAGGGTCAGACTGTCAGGTAGTGAATCAGGGGTAAACTTGAGGAATAAACTGTATTATTTGGCTAAACCAAAAATTCTAGAAATTTTATGGTAGAAAGGTACATGAGTCTAGTTTCAAGGAAAATTAATGGAACTTAATTTGGAGTTTTGTAGCTCCAGATATAAACATTTTATTAACTGTTGTACAAGAAGACAACTTATCATGAACTTGAGAATATGTTGGGAACATTGATAAAGACATGTTAATGAGTTGCTTATTGTTTTCATATGAACTTACTAAGCGTAAAGCTTACCCCCTTCCTTTCCCATATTCTCTAGTGTTGCCGGGTTAGCTCAGGTTGGAGTTTGTCAGAGATATTATCACACTGTCAAGCTATCGCTATTGGTGTAAGTGATTTCAAGTACTTTGAGTCTATGGCATGTATAGGGTTTAAATATTTGAGCATGTGATATTATGTTTTAGCCAAATGTAATGGCTTACATTAAACATTGAGGTTGTAAACCTATTTATACATATGCATGCATGTGCTATGGTCTTATGTGATGAGTTTATAATGATTATGGCATGAATGTGGTAAAGATGTGAGCAAAATTTATGATATCTATTGCATGAGAAATTGACATGATCATAACATGTTTATGGATGTTTAAGTTCCCATATATGCCGTTGTATGCTATTGTATAAGCAAGTGTGCGTATGTTGTGAGGGTGACAAAATGGCTTGGAAAATAGCCTTGTATTTGTCCACATGGGTAGACGCACGGGCATATGTCTAGGCCGTGTGTGACACACGGTCTACCCACATGGGTGTGTGACCCGGCCGTGTGTCCCCTGCACCTTGGAAATTCAAGTCAGTATGCATGGTAGTAAACACACGGGCAGAGACACGACCGTGTGTCTCAACGTGTGGTGGAACGGCCTAGTATACGGGCATGTGCCTTGGCCGTGTGTCTTCTTTTGTTCATGACCAAATGGGCAGAGAGTTACACGGGTGAGGGACACGGGCGTGTCCTGATGAACACTAGGTCATGTGGTGTACACGGGCAACCAACAACGCCATGTCAAAATGATCACACGGGCATGTAGAGCCTTAAAGCATGAATTTTCCATATTTTTCTTAAGTTCTTGGTTTGGTTCCGAACCACCCTGAATGTATGTTTTGGGCCTCGTAAGTCCGTTTAAAGGAAAATATGCATGTGAAATGAAAATTTTTGAATTCGAACAAAATTTCATGGTTGGTTTAGTATGAAAGTGCTTGAGTTAAATCCGGTAGCAACTCGGACCCTGTCCCGGCGTCAGATATGGACGAGGGGTGTTACACTATCGATGGTTGAGGTCCTGCATTTGTTGTAGATACTCCACAACTTATGTGAACAGTATCTTGTAGCTTACATTCTGACCCACAGCTCGTGTGAGCAGACTCATTTCACAGCTCGTGTGAGCAATGATGTAAAGGAAATGTTACAGATATGTAAAGGCACAGTGTGAGCTTTCCTGAGTATTTGATGTAATTCTTGATGGTCTAACAGGTAAGAAAAGGGAATGAAATGGTAAGTTCATAATTGGGATGTAATATGATGTTATAAAAGGATTGATGAGTTAAATGATGTATTTATATATTAGAAATCTACTTATGCTATGGATGAATTCACTTATATCATGGACAAATACACTAACTCGTGAATTGATGATGTTGTTTAGGCTTATGCTAAGCATTTGGAATGGAATGGTAAGTAAATGGAATGATTCATAATCTTATGAAAAGGTTGATGATTATGTAATATGTCTTATAAAATCTTATTATGTTATGAATGAAATTATATGTGATGTTGATGAACTTACTCATTTGTGAGTTGAATGGTGTTCAATAGGCTTATACCAAGTTTAAATTATTGGTGTTGAATCATGCTTAATCTATGTATTGTAATATTGAAGTGGTAAGTTATGTTTAAAGTTTATACGAGCTTACTAAGCAATCATTGCTTACGTAGTTATTTTCGTTTACTTTACAGATTATCAGAAGCTCAATCCGTTGGAAGTTCTTCGGAGATCTATCGCACTATCCAGTGGACAATTCGGTAGTTTTTGAGTAATTTGACTAAAATTTGACTAAGGTTTATAATGGCATGTATAGGGTGATTTGTAATGGTATTATGATGCATGTATTAATGGTGTTTTGGTATTTATAAGCTTTGGAAAGCTATGTTAGTTTGGTACACCTTGATACCTTAAAAAATTATGTGATTTTGGATACTTTAAAGTGCTTGTTGATATGGTTCTCTTGGCATGTTGATGATGGTATGAAATTGGTTACTTGTGATATGTTTTAGTTCATATTTGAACTAGGTTATTATGGATGGAAATAGCCTTCTTAATATGTAAGAAAGTTATGTATTTGGTTATTTGGTTTGTTTTGTTTGGAAGAGTATGTTTGGTTGATAGACTTGGAAGTGCATGTTAAACTATGTCATTTTGGTACCTTTAAGTAATAAACCATTGGGATATTGTGATGGCATAAAATTAGTCATTTATGTTGGCATGTGATGGTTAAAATGCACTAGGTTGGGTAAATGTGAAATGGTTAAATTGCATGTGAAATGTTTGTATACAAGTTGAGGTGTGTTTGAATGGCATATCGATTAGGTGAATTGGGTTATTTTAAATGGCATATTTATGCATGTTTGAATGATGTTTAAGTGCCTTGAAAGTGTACACAAATGATCTAATTGTTTATCCATGCATTGGTGTTGGAAATGGCTTGATTTTAGGTAAATTTTGGTCCACACGGGCGTGTGACTCAGCCGTGTGAGACATATGGCTTGGCGACACGACCGTGTGTCATCTAAGAGTCCCTTTGTATGCAAGTCAGTGAGTTACACGGCCTAGCACAAGGCCTGACACACGGGCGTGTGGGGCAACTTCGAGAGGTACACGACCTAACACACGGGTGTGTGACACAGCTGTGTGACCCTATTAAGGGTGTTACACGGGTGAGGACATAGGCTACGACATGGTCGTGTGTCCCTAGTTTGAAGGTTACACAGCCTGAGCCATGGGCATGTGTCTCAGCCGTGTAAGGCACACGACCGTGTGACCCCTGTTTCCAAATTTTTATGATTTTTTCCTAGACTTTTCAAATGATTTTAAATTGGTTCCGAATTGCTTCTATGATGTTTCTAGGGCCTCGAGGGGCTCGATTTAGCGACGATATGTATGTGAATGATTGACTTATGATATATTTAAGTTATTGAATGTAATTAAGTTTTAAATGTTCCATTTGTACGATAAAGCTTCGTAACCCTAATTCGGTGATGGATATGGGTTAGGAGTGTTACACATTCAAAGTAGGTACACACGGTCGTGTCCCAACTCGTGTGTCAAACTGTGTAACTTACTAACTTGGCTCACACGGTCATGTTGCAGGGTGTGTGCTATCCCGTCTAACCTATTGATTTGAAACACACGGCCGTGTCTCAGACTGTGTGAAAGCTGCACCTAAAACAAATAAGCATGCACGGTCGTCTGAGATGACCGTGTGTGGCACACAACCGTGTGACAGCCCATGTCCCAGGATCAAATTACCCCCTAAGGAAGCTAATTCTATGCTAAACTTGCCCAACAAGGTACACCTATAACACAAACCATCCCATGACCAAAACACTCAAAACACATACTTAAAACATGTCAAAACAATCATCCTAAACTTCTAACAAACATACCATTCATAGGTACCTCAATTTATAACCAACCATATTGACACATTTTAAACATACCACAAAATTTACCAAATACACATTGAGATATTCATCTATAGATAAAGATCATCTACTCCAACTGTAACACCCCTCACCCATATTCAAAGCCGAAATAGGGTTACAGAGCATTACCAGACTTATAAAAAATTAAACATTCATTTCACATACATATTCCAATATCATGTAATCATCAATAAACATCAATCACATCATCCCTGATACGAGCCTACGAGGCCCAAAACATACATTTAGTGTGGTTTGGGACTAAACCAATAACTTATGAAAATTTTGAAACACTTAGAAAATTTTCCAAAATACAGCGGACACACGCCCGTGTGGCCCAGCCATGTATCTCACGCGACAAAAGACACGCCCGTGTCACAGGCCGTGTGGACATTCGAAATGAAATCACATGGCCGTGTTCTAGCCCATGTCTTACCCCATGTAACTCTTTGACTTGGGTCACACGGCCAACATACACGTTTGTGTGGCTAGCCCGTGTGCCTTAGAAATGGCCACACACGCCCGTGTGCTAGGCCGTGCCAAACCTGTAGGATATACTGACTTATGCAAAATGGCCAAGTCACACGCTTGTGTGCTGGGCCGTGTGGAGCATACTGACTTGATTTCAATTTCAACACCAGGGGACACATGGCCGTGCAACATAACCGTGTGTCACACGACTGAGACATATGCCCGTGTCTCTACCCGTGTGGACAAAAATAGGCTATTTACCAAGCCAATTTGCCACCCAACTTTCCACATGCCTAAAACAATCCATTTGGCATTAAAACATGGCATATTTTTGCATTCTATTAACCTTATTCAAGCATAACTCACTCCATTTCAACACCAACCAATACAAAACACATCAATACCACAATTCACCAATCAATTTCATACCAAAACTCACTTTTACAAAACATCAAAATAACCAATTCCAAATATGCATCATTTGTTTAAATTCACTATCATACCAATATTATAACTCAACCATTTGCTATCCATATTACCTATTATCAACAAGCATCACATATCCATCATCAAGTTCACACACAAGACATATGCACAATTATATACACAACCAAACCAACCAAATTGAGCCAACTTCCATGGCTATATACAAAACCAAAATTTAGACATTTACTAGCCAATTCAAATGGCTAAATTCATAGCTAACATATATGTACCAAAATAACCAAACTCCTATACATGCTATATACTCAAAATACTTAAGTTCAAAAGTACCAAAGTGATTTTAGGATAGTGTGATGAAGTCTCCGACAATCCCGAATCTGAGCTAGCTTTGATTTCACTATTTCATATCTTCAATATACCCACTGAACCATTTGGAATAATACAGGATACTCGGGAATCTCACACCTTAAGTGCCAATATATATATATAGCCAAAGCTATCTCAATAAATCTTGCACCGAAGTGCCAATACATAGCCGAAGCTATCTCAATATCATATCTCAATAATGCTCACTCTCGAGCTATCAACGGGTCTGCTCACACAAGTTGACAGTCATGATGTAGCTACACGATGCTGCTTACACAAGCTGATGAGATTCCGTAACACATGCTAGATAACTCAGCCACCAGTAGGATGTACGGGCCAACACCCAAAAGAATAATAACCCCTAATGACATGTCATTCATATCCTAATCTATTCCTAAAGTTCAATCGGGATTTCCAATGCCGAATCTTCATTAAATAGGTTTGTAAGATTGTAGTTACAATTTATGCAATATCAAAGCATTAAAAACACAATTATAACAAAACTTATTACATCAAACTTACCTCGGATGCAAAAATGGTGAAACGAGTCGATTAATCCAAAACCTTATTCTTTCCCCGATCTAAGTCTATATTTCGCTTTTCTTGATCTATATAATATCAAATTTACATTATTTAATAATATCTCTATTCAATTTAGTCCAAAATACACTTTAAAGCCACTTTACACTTTTGTCCCTAATATTTCACATTTTTATAATTTAGTCCTTATTTCATAAAATCACAAATTCATGCAATTCAACCAAAATCCATGCTAGACAAATTTCAATTAGGTCCCTATAAGTCAATATTTTTCATTTATTTCACAATTTAACCACCAAAATTCAATATTTCACAAATTAATCCCTAATTGGACATTTTACTAAAAATCACTTAACAAATGTTGTTTATCTAACAACAAGCATGCATTTTCTATCATTTAACATCAAAACACACCAACATTAATTAATGGAAAAACCCTAAACCTTTAACAATTTTGCAAATTAGTCCCTGGGCTAGTTGGATTAAGCTGCAACGATATCAAAAACATAGAAATCAATAAAAACGGGACAAAAATCACTTACCAATTAGGCAATGCAAGTGACCAAACCCTAACAAACTTTCATGGACAATTCTTTCTTCTATTTTCGGTGGTGATTTTCATTAAAGAAGATGACTCCTTTATTTTCCTTTTGTTTTATTTACTAATTAACTTAATTACTAATTTAATCTTTCTTTAAACATTAAAAACTTACATAAGTGATGTCCATATTTGTCCATTTACTTTAAATATGGTCTAATTACAACATGAGGACCTCCACTATTTAATTCCATAGCCATTTAATACCTTTAACTATAAGAACATCACTTTTGCACTTTATGCGATTTAGTCCTTTTTATCAAATTAAGCATTCAAACAATAAAATTTTTAACAAAACTTTCACATAATCATAATATCATGCTGTAAATATTAAAATAATAATAAAATAATTATTTTGACTTTAGATTTGTGGTCCCAAAATCACTATTCTAATTTGACTAAAAACAGGCTATTACACCAATATTACAAATCATACTAAAAAGAAATTAGCTAATCTTCATCGTCATCGATGACTATTAACATTAAAAAATTCATGGCAAAACCTATATACATGCAACCCAAAAAGAGATACAAAAGCTACCAAAATAGTTGGATAGTGTGAGCTTTAAGGTCCATCCTTCCGATCAGTCCGCAACTGTTATCTACAAAATAACATGAGAAAAATAATAAGCTTAAATAGCTTAGTAATATCATAGTATAATATCTACTTGACTTGTTTTAGTTAACATAAACACTTAAAGATATAACAGACTAACTAAAATGTAACAGCCTGATTTAGGGCCTAGTCGGAATAGTGATCTCGGGACGACAAATAGGAAGTCAAAGAAAATATTTTATTAAATTTTAGGCTTATAATAAGTTTATATTAGTGCATAAAAAATTTGGTGAGTTAATTCTGACATTTGTGAGCCCAATTGCGAAAAAAAACTAAATCGCATAAAATGCAAAAGTCCAAAATTGATAGCTAAAGGTGTCAAATAGCTAGAGAATAAAAATTGGGAGTCTTTAAAGGACAATTAGTCCTTTAAGAGAGGCTTGGCCGGCCATGGGTGGTATGAATGTTGAAAAGTTAACATTTGGTATTTTGATGACATAATGCATAGTAAAATAATGCCTAAGCCTAGCTATCATCTTTTTCTTTCACTCTTTCTTCTTCACCACCGATTTTCAGCCATTTGGGGGGGGGTTTGAGCTTCAAAAGTTTCAGCAACTTTAATCCTTCACGAGTAAGTGATTTTAATGACTTTTCTTGAATGTTTTTGTACTTTTGAGACCCTTGAAGCACGAGCTTTCAAATGAGGGTACTATTTTGCATAATGATTAAGAGTTTAGGGTTTTTTCATGGAAGTATTTTTAATGTTTGCTGAGTTTTTATGGAAGAAAATGAGCCTTGGGTATCTTGTAAACAACTTTTGTGAAGGGTGTTAGCATGAAAACACCTAAAAGGACTACTTTGCATAAATTAGAAGTTTGTGGGTAAATGTGTGAAATAGTGGGAATTTGGAGTTGCTATAAGAGTAAAAAGAGTTTAGCTAGGCTTAAGATGCGAAGAAATTTGATAAAAATCGATTTTCAAGCATAGGGGTAAAATGGTCATTTTGTCAAAGTCTAGATGCAAAATAGTCATTTTACTGAATATGTGAATTTTTAATTGCTTAATTTTATTTAGTGATTAAATGAGTGCATTTTTCTATTTTAGATCAAGAATTGCCAAATCCAAACCTAGATCGGGGGAAAGCCAAGCAAATTGACTAAACCGACTAGTCGCCACATTTTGTAATCCGAGGTAAGTTGTATGTAAATAATACAACTACATTGCTAATGTAGGTACTGAATTAATATAGCATGAATTGCTTCATTGTGGAATTAAGAAGGAATGAGGATAATACAGATAGTAGAGTTCTCGTTTGAACCTAGGAAATAAATCGGATATTTATGCCGTGACATATGGGTTATTGTTGGCTAGTGTAAGACATGTCTGGGACATGCATTGGTCACATTATGAGAGCTAGTGTAAGACCATGTCTGGGACATGGCATCAGCATTGAGACAAGAGCTAGTGCAAGACATGTCTGGGACATGCATCGACCTCGAGACGTAAGCCAGTGTAAGACATGTTTGGGACATGCATTGGCTACAAGATGATAGTCAGTGTAAGACCATGTCTGGGACATGGCATCGACTTGAGATATGAGCCAGTGTAAGATCATGTCTAGGATATGGCATCGGCACCTTACCCATGTTTGGGGCTTAATGAATATCCGGTAGTGTTCCAAATGGTTCAACGGTGAACGTTATGTTTTTAAGCTAATGAGGAAAATATATAATTGTGTTGTGAGTGGTACAAGTACTTAATTGGTACGTATGAGATATGAATTTATTGTATAAAAATGTGACTTGTATGGATGGTAACGAGTAAGTTGTGCTTATGCCTACCTTGGTATGATGAGCATGTGGTTTATTGATAAATTGTTGTTGTTGTATACTTACTTACATGCAACTTACTAAGCTTTTATGCTTACTCCCTTTCCTTTCCATTTCCTTTCAGTTTTGCCTATCTAGCTCAAGGATCATCAGAAGTCAGAGATATCGATCACACTATCAACCGAAGCTTTCGGTATAGTTGGATTTATATTTTTGAATATGGCATGTATAGGGCTTAGACTTTATTATTTTGTGTCTTTGAGAATTGGCCAAATGTGTTGGCTTGGGTTGGAAACCCTTCAATTTGTATTAAGCTTAGAATGATGGCTAACATTCATTTTGAATTTGTAAAAGATGTACTATCATGGTTGAATGCATGTCTATTGTGGCTGATTTGATTATAGAAATTGTGCTCGTTTTGGTATTGGTTGGCATTTGTATGAAAATAGGTATGCAAGGGTGGCAATGAGGCTTGGTAGATAGTCTTATATTGTCCACACGGGTAGACACAGGGGCATGTGTCTAGGCCGTGTGTGACACACGGTCTGCCCCATGGGCGTGTAGTTTGGTCGCGTGTTCCCTGCACGTAAAAATTTCAAGTCAGTATGCATGGTAATAAACACACGAGTAGAGACATGACCGTGTGTCTCAGTCGTGTGAAGGACACGACCTAGCACACGGGCGTATGCCTTGGCCGTGTGACATTTTGAGTATGCTGACGTTAGAAACAGAATGTCCATGTTTTTGCACACGGGCTAGGACACTAGCGTGTCGTGGCCATGTGAGGGACACGGGCCATTGACACTGGTGTGTGTCTGGCCGAGTGAAAACCCCTGTAGGTGTGAATTAGAAATTAATTCTACACGAGTGTGGGACACGGGCATGTCCCAAAGTACTTAGGCCGTGTGAGCCACACGGGCCATCAGCACGACCATGTCGATATGGTCACACGGGCGTGTTATCCTTCCACACGGGCGTGTGCCCTGTTTTAAAGGCAAATTTCTTAAGAATGATTTAAGGACCCGGAATGGTCCCGAATATTTTTCAATGGTTCAATTGGGGCTCGTAGGCTCGTAGGCTCGTAATAGGAAGTTTAAAGTAGAAATTGAAAAAGTTTTAATTTGGACTGAGTCTCGATGGCTTGAGATTGGTTGTATGCATGAGATCAAGTTAGGTAATGCCTTGTACTCTGCCCCGGTGTGGGTTACAGGTATATGGTGTTACATAAAATCCTCAAATGCATTGTACATAAGTTCTCATAATCAACCAAATCAAATGAACAACTTCTCAGAAAAATTATCATAACAAGAATATACCAATTCCATGTAACCCTCCATATCATTTAGTCTAAATACCAATGCTTGGTTCACATACTCTATCATTACTCCATTTTTAAGGGCACCATAGATGCAAAATTGGGGCACATACGTGTAATCAGGAGCACCGAAGTGCAAATAGGGACACATATGTGCGAACAGGGACATCGAAGTGTAGTCAGGGGCACAGTTGTGCAAACAAGAGCACTTTTTCATTTCCATATACATGATAGAACTTATTTCATTCACATATAATTTATTACAAATCTTCTCCATTTTATGTAAACATAAATACTTGCAATTTACATTGTTATACAAATAGCCAAAGTAACTTCACACTTCAATACATCAATTATCTAGAAATCAGTAATCTAACACAAGTTATTACAATTTCTAAAATAAATAACCATGAACTTACCTACGATAACTCTCGATTTCTCAACAGGGACTACTCCGTAACTTTTTGTTTTCTAAGATTATTGTCTTTTTGATTCAAGTCTTGATCTAAAATAATAATTAAATACAATCTATTAAAACCACATACATTTCACACTCAATTTAATGCATAGGACCCTGAATTTTTTATTAATTATACATTTCCCCTATCCCTAAACTTAAATCTCCAAATTTAGCAAAATTTTCCAAATACCATGCGAGCCGAATGCATTACCAAATTGGTACAGTCCATAACTGTTCAAAATTCACAAGATTACCATGTCAATTTTAATATTTTATCAAATTAATCCTAACTTAAAAACTAACAAAATTACTTATTAAAAAAATTCTAATAAAAAACTAAAATCTCCATTTCATCATTTAACATCCAATATAACAATGATTCATCAATGGCAACATCTAAAATCTTTGACAGTTTCAAAAACGAAGGTATGGGTTAGTTGGACCTAGTTGTAACGATCTCAAAAACATAAAAATGACAAGAAACGGGTTTAAAAATCATACCATGCAAGCCTAAAGGAGAAGACTGAAGCTAAAAAATCCCATTCCATGGAGGTTTCGATTGTCCAAAAGAGAAACAAAGATGACACCACTTTTGTTTAATGATTTTTCTATTTTATTATATCATTCATCATTAATAATAAATATTATAAAGTATAAAAACAATGAAATTCACCTAATAATTGTCTCACATAAACACAAATGGATATTTACCATTTAAATCATTCCTTTTATGATGTTTAAGCCACTTAATCTATACAATTCACTTATAACAACAATTTTCCATCTTTTCCAATCTAATCCTTTTTCTTAAATTAACTAAGTAAACCTTAAAATTTCTTTACCAAAATTAAATACGGCCTTGATGTAACTCCATAAACATTAATCAAACAATAAAATATGATCCCACATATCAAAATTATGGTCCCGAAACTATCTTTTCTGATACCACTAAAAAACAAGATGTTACATGGATTGATTAGTTAAGGTTAGGCAAGTTCACCTTTTATTATCCAATGACTATTGAGATTGGAATTTTTCTTAATGGGGAAGAAAGAAAATATATAAATATTTTAAAAAATTAAATTTATTTAAATTAAAAAAGTAGAGAATTTTTTTCATTTTCCTCCTTTCTGCAAAAAAAAAAAAAAAGCCCCTAACTTTTCACTTTTATCGTCATGGTTAGATTGTGGCATCTTCTTCAACGAATAGCGCCATCAAAAGATTTGTCTTGCTCTCATATTTTGATTCCTCCAATAAATATAACAGTTACCTAATAAGGGGAAAAAATGTAATTGGTTGATGATGGTAAGTTCAACCAAGGAATCATCTTTACCCTTAATGTTTCTGGAAAAAAAATTCACTGCAATTTTCATATTCTTCTAAAACAACCCTTTGTAGACCACCGCAAATCCACTTAGGTTGAGCTTATAAATGGGTGTTCAACTGTAGATATGAGAAAAGGTGAGAGGAAGATGATCCGAATGAACATAATGAGTAGGGCACTTTTGGATTTAATTTTTTTTTGAAAAAAAATAGTTCTTTTAGTTTTATATATTTTTAATTTTTTATATTATTATATTTTTCCAATTTTTTAATTTTTTTAATTCTTTTTCAATTGACGATGTTATTATGAAACTATCATTGCCGTGTATCTTCATTTCAGAGTGCCACGTGTATTGAATTTAATGTTGTTAGACTCCGATACCAATTTAGTTGATGGAAAAATGTTTAGGTACCAATTTGGGACAAAAGAAACCATAAGTACCAATATGGGAGATGTGACAAGTTCGGGTATGAATTTTATATTTTACCCTTAAATTAATTTAATAAATAATGTATATTTTGAGAAAATAGAAAAACATGAATTGGGTTAGATTAAATTATAAAGTGTTGGATTAAAAATTTAGGAAGCACATATAATTGGACCCAATACATGAGAGGCCTGAATCCCCATCATAATACATATGAGGAAAGGCACACCCAATACCAACCCATCTCTTTTAGGTCAACTAGGGGATCAATTTTTTTTATTAAATAAGCATTAAATGCTTTCTACTAATTCAACCAGGGTTTCACTTCCTTTTCCTATAAATAGATAGCACGGATAGTATTAAAAATACAATAAGTTACATACAACTTTTGAGATATTATTATTTTACCCAAAAATAGTCAAAATTTATTTCTAAGTATAAATTCTATTTTTCGAGAATAACAATTCTACTGGTTTCCATAAGAGAGAGAGATTTACTTTCCTACTTAAAGTAAGAAAATTATTTCTATATTTGATTCGGAATTGTTCGAGCCCAAACTTGAAGCAGTTCGTGATATAAGAATATCAAAGAAGGCCATTTGGTTGAAAGCCAAAAACGACAAAGATCTGTCTCGTTCAAAGCATAAGTATATTTCAAGAAAAGTTTGTTGCTATAAATATTACAAACTGACTTGATTTTCAAAATTTTACTTTTTCGTTGTGAAAAAAATGAACCAAATTTTTTTCAACATGTATTTGGCCTAGAAATGATTATATAACATGTTTTATGCATGAAAGGCTCATATATGGATGTTTATTTTCAAATATTGAATATGATTGATCGTAGTTACTCTAGTAATGAATATGACATCCTGTAGCTTGGAACCAGTGATCAGGTCGGGTATGAGGTGTTATGTTTAGTGGTATTAAAGCTATAGGTTTAGCCAATTCTTGGACTAAATCCAGCTCAGAATCGAGTCTAGAGGTACATGTCAAGTTGAGTCAATTTTGAGTCGATATCAGGATGCTGATTATAAAATTCATCTATTTTATAGCTAAAGATGTTTGGGGAATCGAGAAACATTGTTGATAATGATAATTACAACAATAATTATTCTGTTATGGGTAAGAATTGAATTAGAATCAAGGCACTAGAATATATCTAATCGGTGCTCGTCAGATTAAGGTCAATAGACCTCGTTAAGAAGGTCGAATGTTCTTCAGTGAGGCACATGAACTGGTCCCGCAGGTTGCGCTGGTAATCACAACGCTACGAGCTCCAATAAAAGAGTTGTGTAAATATAGGGAAATTGAATTTAAGGGGTTGAAAGGTATGGGTCCCTCGTCAGCTGAGGGTTGGCTTGAATTGATGGATTGGGTACTGTAACAGCTTGAATGTTCTTCGGACGAGTTGTGTCCCACCTAAAAAAAAAGTGCACTAATGGTGGCCGATGGTTACTCGACACATGATAGCTGACTGAATTACTTTGACCTTTTTACAATCTGAATTCTAGAAGAAGTATGTCGAGAAGTTGTAACTAGAAGACAAAGAGCATGAGTTTATGATATTGAGACAATGTGACATTTTAGTTCTTGATTCTGAACGGGAATTCTTGCAGCTCAATAAGATTACTCTAAAATTGATACCATCTAAGGTAGATAACTGTAAGTGATTCTTTTGGGGATTATGTAATGAGATCAGAGTTCAGTTAGTGTCACACAAGTTGAAAGAATTCGCTAATCTAACTGAGTGAATTAAATGGTTGAACAGGCCATGGGCCTTGATAAGAACACCGAACCTTCCCAAGCCTTCAGAAAGCAAGTTAGGCCATCTAGTTTTCACCTTGTGCTGAAGTAGGCTTGAGAGTCTCAAGGACCCTAAAGATCAGCTCTAAGGACTATCAGGTCAGAGAGAGATTGAGACCGATAGCCATTAGTGTCTGTAGGCTGTGTTAAAGGCCCTGCAAGATATTTTGATGTTCTGAATTATGATTCTTTTAGAAGAAGGCACAGATGTGAGTGTTGGAAAAAGATCGATACGTGTTTCAGATGTGGGTCTTTAGAGCATTTTTCTCGGGAATAATCGAAGAATGGTAATGCTTTTCATGGTGCCACTTAGATGTTTGCTCCTGCTGTTATGGGTCAGGGAAATGCGCGATTTTGTATCGAAGGGAAGTCAGAGAAGATAGACTGAATCAATCGTTCAGCAATTCGATGCTAGAGCCTATGTGGTTAGGACCCGTGAAAACGATGACACTACTAATATTGTAGCAGGTATATTTCTTTTATATTTAGCTCCTTTATATGCTTTGATTGACTCTGGTTCATCATATTCTCATATTAATTCTTGTTTCATGAAATCAAGGAATTTCATATCTAAATTGTTGAAAGTAGCAATGGTTGTATCAAGTCCTTCGGGACAAACCGTGCTCGTTAACCAAGTGTATAGGTATATTTTTCTGTTGATTTGTTAATTATGTTGTTTAGTGATTTCAATGTGATTCTGGGAATAGATTGGTTAACCAAGCATGAATTGATTTTGGATTGTCGCAAAAAAAAAAAAATTTGGTCCAAAGTCCAGATGGTGAGGTTGTAAAAGTGAATGACATCAAATCGAGTGGTTCAACTTGTATCATTTTATCAGTTCAAGCTAATAAGCTCTTGAGTCAAGTTTGTGAAAAATTTTCAGTCTATATTATTAACTCGAACTCAAATGAAAGTTAAATAAGTATGATTTAGATAATATGTGAGTTTTCAGATGTGTTTCTTGAGGAATTATGATGGGATTGCCTCCCGATTGTGAAGTTAAATTTGCAATTAAAGTTTACCTAGGTACAACTCTTGTGTCAATGGCTCCGTATCGTATGGCACCAATGAAATTAAATGAGCTCAAAATTCAATTGCAGATCTCTTGGACCGCAGCTTTATACGTCCTAGTATATTTCCTTGGGGAGTTCCAATACTGCTCGTTCAAAAGAAAGATGGGTCGATGCAGCTCTGCATTGATTATTGATCATTAAATAAGCTATCGATTAAGAGACGATATCCATTATTGTGTATTGTCTATTTATTCAATAAATTGACAGGTGCATCAGTATTCTCTAAGAAAAAATTGAGATCGGTATATTATCAGTTAAAGGTGAAGGATAGTGACATACTAAAAAAGTGCTTCGTACAGGGTATGATCACTATGAATTTCTTGTGATGCCATTTGGGTTGACGAATGCACCTCGTCATTCATGAGCTGCATTTTCCAACCCTATTTAGACCAGTTTGTGGTTGTGTTTATCAATGTTATCTTAATATACTGAAGATCAAAGGTTGAATATGGTAAGCATCTGAAAATTGTATTGCAAGTGTTGCATGAGAAGCAACTTTTTAGAAAGCACAATAAGTGTGCTTTCTGGTAACCTGAAGTGGTATCCCTAGGGCATGTTATTTCAACCAAGGGAATTAGGGTTGATCCCAAAAAGATTAAAGCTATTCTTCAGTGGAAGTCGACGAAAAACGTATCGGAGGTTCAAAGCTTCCATGACCTGACTAGTTATTATAGGAGGTTTGTGAATGAATTTTCCAAAATAGCTTTTCTTGACGAAGCTCTCACAAAAGAACGTGTTGTTTTTTTGGGATAATTAGTGATAGGAAAGTTTTAAGAAGTTGAAAGTCATGTTGACAGAAGCGCCAATCTTGAGCTTACCTAAATCAGGAAAGGAATTTGTGGTATTCAGCGATGCTTCACTTAGTAGATTAGGTAGGGTTGATCCAAAAAATATTGAAGCTATTCTTCAGTGAAAGTCACCGAAAAATGTATCAGAGATTCAAAGCTTCTATGTTTTGAATAGTTATTACAAGAGGTTTGTGAATGAATTTTCCAAAATACCATTTCCTGACGAAGCTCCCAAAAAAGAACGTGTTTTTTTGGGATAATCAATGTCTAGAAAGTTTTGAGAAGTTGAAAGTCATGTTTACAGAAGTGCAGATCCTGACATTGCCTGAATCAGGAAAGGAATTTGTGGTATTCAACGATGCTTCACTTAGTAGATTAGGTTGTGTCCTAATGCAAGATGGTAAAGTAATTGTGTATGCATCCCAATACTTGAAATCGCATGAATGCAATTACTCGATGCACGACTTAGAGCTGGTCGCTATGGTGTTCACTCTAAAGATCTACAACCACTACAGGTATGGTGAAATATGTCATATTTATGCGGATCAGAAGAGTCTCAAATACCTCCTTTCCTAAATGGAGTTGACCTGATACATCATTGTTAGATTGAGTTATTGAAAGATTATGATAGTGTAATTGATTAACATCCAGGGAAAGCGAACATTGTGACAGATGCTTTGAGCCAAAAGTTGGCAATTGAATTGAGAGTGATGTTTGCTCAGCTCAGTATTTGTGATGATGAAAGCCAATTAGCTAAGTTGAAAATTAAGCATGTATTGTTTAATTAAATCAGGGAGGCACAATAAGTCGATGCCAAGTCAGTGGAGAAATTAAAGCTTGCCCAGCAAGGTGTTGTGGAAAATTTCAGCATTCATTTAAGTGATTGTCTTCAATTTTGCAATAAAATATGTGTTCCTAATAATGTTGTTCTGAAAAGAATGATTTTGCATGAGGCTCATGATGGTTCTTTTTCTATGCACCCTAGTAGTGCGAAAATGTACTGTGACTCATGAAAATCATATTGGTGGCCCAGAATGAAAAGAGAGATTGTTGAGTATGTCGCTAAGTGCTTGACTTGTCAGTGAGTAAAAGCTTATCACCAAGTTGCAATTGGATTGCTTTAACTCATATCGATTCCAGAATGGAAATGGGAAAGAATTGCAATAGATTTTGTAGTTGGTCTACCAACATCGTTGAGCAAAAGAAATGCAATTTGGGTGATTGTAGGTCAATTAATGAAGTCACACTTTTGGCAATTAGAATTGATTGGTCATTACCAAAGTTGCCTGAAGTGTATATGTCACATCCCAAAATTCAGGTTAGTAGAAATTAGTTAATGAACCGAGAGTGATAACGACTGAATTTTTATTTAAAGAATCTTTTACTCATTTGATAATAAATAAATATCAGTTATAGTGATTGAGTAGTGGTGGAGCTGTCCTTGATAATCTGAGTTTGAATCCTTTCCCTCTCATTAATTTTTTTTGGTGCAAATTTGTTTTAAACCATTAGTAAATGTCATCGCATGTTTTTAAATATTTTCTGTTAAAATGATCACAAGGAGTAATATGGTTAAGTGGTTAAGTGCTTGGATAATTTCCTAAAGGTCCTACGTTCAATTCCCCACACTCCTAAATTTTTATTTAATATTTTTTGACTATTTTAGCTAATGTGAACACTCCTTGTCGTCCAACCTAGTTACCATGCATGGGAAAAGATTCTTCCCTTGTATGTGAGTCAACCTTCCCTCATTAAGCCCCCTTTTCACTCTCATGATCCCTTTTTTGCTCCTTTGTCCCCTCAATATACCATTCTCTTCACCCTTACCTTGTGTGATGTTCACTAAACCTAGACAAGATGAAGAGAACCCTTTTGTTTCATCTTTTCATTCTTTTCCTTTTCTTTGCCATTCCCCTCCTTTGCCCCTCTCTTTTCTTTCCTCCTCACCTTTTGCACCACTTTGAACCACCATTATTTTGATTTTGGCCTCCTTTCCCCCACCGTTAGCCACCGCCATTCAACCTAAACACCAACACTTCATCACCTATCCTCCTCTTCTCTTCTTCTTTTTGCTCCATTGCCGCCCTTAGCACCATCTTCCATCACCATACACCATCGCACAACACTTCCTTTTTTTTTTTCTTATTTTTCGCTGTTATCCTTTCTCCTCTTTTAAGTGAGTGACAAAACCCATATTCTTTTCTTCTCCTCCACTGAACCATCATCATAGCACCACCATCGATGATTGAGATTCTTCCTCATTTATTCTTCAATTTTCAAAATTTTTTATTCTTTTTAGTCATAAAAAATTCTACATTATTTATTTTTAATTAGTTCTTAATCCTTAACTTTTTTATGGAATTATTTTAAAAAATAGTCCTCTTCAGATCCTATGTTCCTCTCTCATTCATGCTCAAGATGATCCGTCAATCCTCCCATTTCAACCAAGTTAGTGTAAGTGTAAAGGTTGAGTAGAAATCTCCCTAATTTCCTCATGACTAAATATTTTTAAGGTCCTAGTGAATTATTTCTCAAGTATTAACATCTCGAATGTCATGTTTATTGAAGGGCCGATCGACACCAACTTGAGAGGCCATTAATGTGGGAATCAAAATCACTAATTCGAGTGACTATATCTAAGGGTAAATGTTAATAAAAATCAATACTAACTATTGTGACACTCCAAACCCGACTGGGACGGATCGGCTTAAATTCAAAGCATTACATTAGCCACCTAAGTGACTCTCCAGCTAACGACCTCCTAAGACACACCCCGACCTTAAACACCTCAATCTTGTCCATTTATTAGTTATTTCTTACCGCAAAAGCAATTTATGAACTAATTTTAAACTTTTTATAAGTAATTTAATCTAAGGGCATTTTTGTAATTTTACCACCTAGGGTTAGGCTAACCCGAATTTATATCTATACGGTTACCAACCCTCTTTTAGTTAATTTATGTAAGCCATAAAAATTTCAACTTAATTTGAGTTTATTTTCGATGTCTACTTAAAGTTTTATCACTAAGGACTAAATCGTAACAATTTCAGACTATCAGTACTATACACGAATATTAAATTGAGTGTTTCTAAACACTTTTATCAATTACAAGTCTAATCTTAAAATTTTATCAAGTTTCCTTTCACTTAAGGCTTTAATTAGACTTATCAAGTTACAAGACAAATTTGTAATTTAAACGGACTAGAGACCCAATTTAAAAAGACCAGAATTAAAACCCCCAACAATCCACTGCAGTTTTTTGTATGAAATATTTGATTCTAAACCCGATTTTGAGTAATTTAATGGCCAATTAAACCTAATTTAGCTACATTTAAATATCATATATATTCATACACCTTTAAATGAATTTATTAACACCAATTAAGCCTCATTCAATTTCGTGCATATCACCTACCGGTTAATTTAAACAAGTGGCATACCTTAGTCACTAGTAAACCACTCCATGGAAGCTTCATTTAAACAATGGTTAGTGTAAACATCATGCCTCACACACCATGTTATCAATCTCCATGTTATCAAGCAACAATACATTGTAAATTATTCAATAATCAAACTCAAATGTGCATATATGATATTATAAAACCATCAAAAATTAAAAATGTTCAATGTCCAAGTCCAATTACAACCAAAATTAAACTAAGTCCTGAAAGTTCCACAAAGCTCTTTTAACATCTCTAAAACATGTAAATAAATATCTACCGAGCATTAATCTCTTGGAAATCTCTTGCTTGGCTCCTCAGCTTATCAATCCCGTCGGTTAATTGCACGAATGTGAAGGTGTGAGCTTAAAAAGCTCAGTGAATGTTAATAAAACGAAGAGTAAATTAGCACCCAAATCATGCTTAAATCGAAACCAATCAAATACAAATTTTCAATCACAATTTTAATCCATAATAGTTCAATGTCATATGCTCAACCATGTATCAAAAATCATAATTAATCATGGCATATAATAATCAATTTAGCATATAACATTTCATTAATTTATAATGGCATATACAATCATGCCTTAATCAGGTGATCATACATCGGATAAATGGATCTCCTTACTCCTAATCAGAATCAAAATCAGTCTCGGATTGAGCGGATTGAGGTCACACATACGCCTCAAATTAGTCCCGCTGAGTGGAGACACAAGCTAAACACTCCATTATCTACTCCAAATCAGTCCACCTAGAGCCTCATTGCTCACAAATAACATATCAATATGGTGAGTACTCACAAATCCTATGATATGTCAACTATATCCAATGGATCCACCATGATATAATGCCAGTATAATCAATCAATCAAAACATAATTTTAGTTAATAATGTGCTGAATTTAAAGTGCCAAGATGCATATGTGAATCATGTAACATAGCTTTTAACATCAAATTAAATCTAGCATACCAATTACCTATTATCAATGTTCATTTATCAACTGAAATATCAACATACCATGAATCAAAAAATCTAACATACTTGCTTAGTTCACCATTATAATTAATCAAATCAAGTACATAAAGTCACTAGATGCTCACTTACCAACACCTAACAAAAATTTCATCACTTAAACATATATCAATAATCTTAAAAAATTAACCAACCAAAACTCAATTAAATATTTTCAATCAGTAACTAATCATCCAATTAAGCATAAGTAAGGATCAATTTACCAAATCACCCCTTAACAACACTCACCACATAACGAACTCAACCACAACCATCTGATCAGCAAGCAAATCAAAGCTTCAATTTCAATTAGCTTGATCCTCTTCAAGATTCGGAGCTTCAATAGAGATAAAATAGATATTACCACCTTTCAAAAGATATAATAAACAAAAATTTTCATCAACTAGGCTACACAAAATTCTCACTCAAATTTACCTTACTAGATTTGTATGATCATGTTGAAAACTCAATTCCTTACAAAATCGATCACTTCAGCCCTCCTAATCACTTCCAAACATCAATACTAGACCAAATAAACATATACTAAACATCAATTTCACATTTTAATCAATTTCACAAAAATCCGAAAAATTGGTTCATGAAGATGATGAAATTCAAGTTTCTTTAAATTACCGTACAAAACATGTTTAATCTTGATAAATAAGATCAAAAACCTTCTAATAGATCCATTTTGAGTTGGAACATCCATTGATTTGTGGATTTCCTCTCAAAATTCAAGATCCACCATTAAAGCACCTTAAGCTTTTGAAGAATATGACATTGATAAAAAAAATCTAATGATCACTCAAATAATGTAAATATGCTTCTAATCATCATAAAAATAAGTTTAGAAATAATAATTACCTTTGATTCGTTCTAAATCCTTTGATTGAAAATCTTGATTCAAGAATCTTGAGAAATTTTAGAATATTTATGGCTATTTTTGTGAATAATTTCGGGTGAAAAGAGAAAGTATTTTGAGAAGGAAATTTGTTGAATCTATTCTCTAGTGATAGATCTTTAAACCATGCAAAGAAAATGAAATTTATAGCTCTCTAACCTAACATAAATGGCATGAAAAGTAGGCTAGATGCATTGTGTTTAAAATTGAAACAACCCATCAGAAACTTAAAAATTGGGAAATTTGCCCAATGGGCACTCCCACATTTCCCTTACTTTACCAATTGATCCTTTCCCTCCAAAATTTTGAATTTAAAGGTTTATTTGTCAAATAAATACTCCAAAATTTCCTTATTTTATAATTAAATCCAATTTAATTAATATTTAAATTTAATTCAAATTAACCCTTAATAAAAATTATTTTAAAATTCTATTTCGACCAAAATTAATTAATTTCACTAATATTATTTAATTACTTTAAAATTAATTTTTCCAAAAAATATTTTTATTTTTCTGAATTATTGTTTAATTGACTTTAAATGAAATTGACTTTTTAAATTAAATTAAAGATTACTATTAACCCGATAAATTTTTAAATTTACGCTCAAAACCCGAAAATATACCCGAAACTACTAGACCCGGTTTAGGGATATTTCAACTCTCCCCCTCTAAAAAGAAATTTCGTCCTCAAAATTTTACCTGAATCGAACAGGTACGGATACTGATGTTTCATTACATCTTCCGATTCCGAAGTGGCTTCCTCTGTTTTGTGTTTGCGCCACAAAACTTTCACCAATGGAACCATCTTGTTGCATAGCACCTTGACCTCATGATCTAAGATCGCAACCGGTTCCTCCTCGTTTGAAACATCAGACCTAATCTCAATCTCCTTAACCGGCACAACGTGAGAAGGATTAGATCGGTACATCTGTAGCATGGAAACATGAAAGACATTGTGAATACGATCCAGCTCAGGTGGCAGCAACAGACGATAAATAACCAATCCAATCCTCTTGGCAACTTCATAAGGGCCAATGAATCTCGGACTGAGCTTACCTTTTTGCCCGAACCTTAAAACTTTCTTATACGGTGAAACTTTCAAGAAAACCTTATCCCTGACCTCATATTCGATGTCTCGACATCTCAGGTCAGCGTAAGACTTCTGCCAATCAAAAGTAGCTTTTAACCGATCGCAAACAAGTCTTGCCTTATCCTCAATTTCTCGAACCAGCTCCGGACCCAAGCTCCTCTTCTCTTCCATATCGGACCAACATAGAGGAGTCCATGCCTATCTTCCACCAGTGCTGAAAATGGAGTAGCTCTAGTCTATGTTCCACCAGTGTGTCTATCTTCCAAAATATAGGGATTGGCATAAGAAACTCCTTTTTTCTCTCCACGCCTACCGTACATTAGTGAGGACTTCAACTAGAGCTACTCCATTTTTATTAATGTATGGCATGGAGATTGTTTTACCTATCAAGGTACAAATCCCATCTTTACGAGTGTTAAGGGAGGTGCTACTAGAGGAGGCTGAATGGGTGCAAAAGAGATATGAGCAATTGAATTTAATTGAGGAAAAAAGATTAGCATCTTTATGTCATGGCCAGTTGTATTAACAAAGAATGATGAAGGCCTATAATAAGAAGGTACGACCAAGGCAGTTTAGAGAAAAGGGATTTAGTACTGAAGAAGATTCTGCCATATGTTAATGATCACCGGGGAAAATGGACACCAAAATGGGAGTGACTGTATATGGTGAAGAAAGTTTTCTCTGGTGGAGCATTGATTCTTGTTGAAATGGACGGAGACAATATGTCGAACCTTGTAAATTCTGATCAGTGAAAAAAATACTTTGCTTAAAAACTAAGCTTGATTGTTCTTAAAGAAATATTGGCCTTTCTATTTTGCTTTTCTTTGTGCATCACGTTTGAGGTTACGTTTCACTTTGGAATCCTGCATTCTCCTTAAGGTTAATTACTTAATAAGTTTGCCATGTTCAAAGTGACGGATGACATTCTTTTTTCAAATATCCTTCACTTGAAGAAAATTTCATTCTCTGTTAACCACTTTGGGCCATCTTGTTTGTTCAAAATTGACCCTTACTGAAGGATCACCCTCCACATTGGAGGACAAATTGTGAGGTTTTAGGTATGGATCGATGATTTTACAACATTGTGAGGCAAACATGAGATTATGTGAAATTCAAATAAGATGGGTGCATTCCCAATAATGACGTTTGAGATGAGATTAACCATATTTTGAAAAATAAATGGCATCTTTTTGTTCTCTCTGTCATTTTGATAAAATTATATCCTTTGCTACCCCATTTTGAGCTTGATGTATTTTCTTTCTGAACCCTAATTAAAGTCTGATAAATGATAAAACTAACATATTTTAATCCTATTCTTAATGCATTTTTGGATGATTATTTATGCAAATTGGTGAATTTAATGCTCCTAATCCTTTTTAATTCATTTTCTTATACTTAGGTGAGCATTTGGGAGTGAAAGGAGTGAAAAACGAGCTAAAATCAAACAAATAGAGGAGATTTCAGGAGCCACACGACCTAGACACATGCCAATGTGCCAACCCATGTCGATTTTGCACCTTACTTTCCAAACATGCGGAAAAACACAATTTTTAGAATTTTTGGGCATTCCAAAGTTTTTAAATACCAAATAGAAGAAGAGATGTGGTAGCCATCAGAGAATATTGGAGAAACAACTCAAAGAACACCTTTAGAGGCAATTGAAGCAGATTTCCATCAAGATCGAAGACCTCATTTTAATTTCTTTTGAAGTTTTTATGAGTTTCTTTGTTTCTTGTGGTTTTTCTAACTTTGAGATGCTTTTATTCAGGATTATGAACTAATTCCCTAGATTCCTAAGGAAGATGAAACCTATGATGAGCTCTATTATTTAATTTCTATTTTTACGCGATAAATACTTGATTCTTGTTTTCAATTATGTGTGCTTAATTTAGTGAAGGAAAAGTCATTGTTTAAGAGTAAATTTAGCATAATTGAGTGGAGTTGCATGCAATCCTAGAAATAGGATGACATAAATCTATCAGATTAGAGTCAAATCTGATAAGAGAATCCATAGAGCGAGTTAATGTGACGATAGGGGTTTTAATTAGAAAGAGATTTCAATTAATCAACCTGAAGTTAGTTGCTCTTACTCTCGAAAGAGATATTAACATAATTTAACGATTTCTATAGATTAAGATACCAAGTGAATAAATCATTTAATTCAGATTCATAATAATAGGTGAAGTCTAGGTGGATTGTTTCCTAGGTATTGTCTCTCTCATTGGTTATCTTTCGATTATTTTCCTATTTCATTCTCTGTTGAGTTCTTAGTAAATTAATTTAGTAATTTTAGTTTAAAACCCATCACTCAAAATTGTCAGCTAAATAATAGAAAAACATTAATTACTAATACTTTTAGTCCTCGTGGATACAATATCTCTACTCACCATAGCTTTACTATTTATCAATATGTGTACTTACCTTAGTCGTATTTTTTAATTAGTCACGTGAGACACATCAAGTTTTTGGCGCCATTGTCGGGGACTAAAATATTAGGAACACTTTGTTTTTATTAACTTAGCCATTTTTTATTTTTATTATATTTTTGTTTTTAGTTTAATTTTTACATTCTAATTTTTTTTCTTTTCATTTGCTTCTAGCAGGTTCTTTTGGTTTATGTCTAGAAGAAACCCGTCAGGACCATTACTTTTTGATAGCAAGATTGAAAGTACTACTAGCAGAAACTGTAGAGAAGCAAGGCATAGTCGGCAAACTATAGTAGAAAACAAGAGTACATCATTATTATTGAGGATATGAGTGATAATCAAATTATTCAGCTACCTCCTTTTGTAGTTGTTTTAGCTCCTATTTCTCGTACTTTGTATGATTATGCCAAGCCCGAGTATTGTGCGACCCACTATTGTTGCAAATAGTTTTGATTTGAACCCAAACACAATTCAGATGGTACAACACTATGTTCAGTTCAATGGTTTGTAAGATGAAGACCCAAATACTCATTTGGCTAATTTTTTGGAAATCTACGACACTTTCAAGATTAATGGCATCATTAATGACACCATTCATTTATGGTTGTTTCCATTTTCATTGAGGAACAAAGCAAAACAGTGGTTAAATTCTTTACTACGAGGTTCCATCACTATATGCGCTCAAATGACCGAAAAATTCTTGCTAAAGTATTTCCCACCGGCTAAGATAGCCAAGTTGAGGAATGCTATCTCTTTCTTTGCTCAGATCGATTTAGAGACTTTATATGATGCATGAGAGAGATACAATGACTTATTGAGAAGGTGCCCTCATCATGGGTTACCTTTATGGTTACAAGTTCAAATCTTCTATAACGGTTTGAATCCTTCAACTAGACAGTTGATTGATGCAGCAGCCGGTGGTACACTAAACAATAAAACACCCGAAGTGGCTTATGGATTTATTGAAGAGATGGCACTGAATAATTATCAGTGGCAAGTTATGAGGACAAAGCTAATGAAAGTAACCTGTGTCTTTAATTTAGATGCAATCACCATGTTATCAAACCAGGTAGAATTGTTTACTAAGAAAATGGATGGTTTATATCTTTCTATGCAGGTACATCTAGTAATGAATGTTATGCAAATGGAGGTGGAATAAATAATCTAGAATGTTTACCTTTCAGTCCTAGCACCAAGAACGAGCAAGTCAATTATATGGGTAATAATTTTAGGCCTCAAAATAACCTTTGTAGTAATAAATATAATGCAGGCTGGAGGAACCATCTCAATTTTTCTTGGGGTGGTCAAGGAAATAAAAAACCACAATAACCTCCAAGCTTCCAACAACCTTATCAGCAAGAGAAAAAGCCTAACCTTGAGGAGATGTTGACAAAGCTTATCTTGATGTTAAAAGCCAGTTTTCAAACCACTAAGGTAGCACTAAAAAATTAGCAAGCATCAATTCAAGGACTCGAAAACCAAATATGACAGTTTGCTAAGATAATTTTTGAACAACCACAAGGTAGCTTGCCTAGCAACACTGAAACTAACCTAAGGAAGTAGCTTCATGCAATTACTGTTCGAGACGAATAAGGGTTAGTTGAATTTGAACAAGAACCAATGCAAGAAATTATGGTAAACAAGGATAAGGTTGTGGACGATAGGAAAGAGAAAAAGCCAGATGTAAAAAAATATACACCTCTAGTGCCATATCCTAGTGCGACGAAGAGAGACCACACAAACGAACAATTTGGTAAATTTCTCAAGCTCTTATAAGAATTACATATTAACTTACCGTTTGTTGAAGCTCTTTCGTAGATGCCAAATTATGTTAAATTTTTAAAAGAGCTATTGGCAAACAAAAGGAAGTTAGACGACTCGTCAGCTGTGGAGCTTAATGCAATCTGCTCTGCCATTCTTCAGGATAAACTACCCAACAAACTAAAATATCTAGATAGTTTTACTATTCCTTGTCTTATTAGTAGTTTAAATATCGATAATGCTTTGGTTGATTTAGGGGTTAGTATTATTGTTATGCCCTATAAAATATTTAAACAACTAGGTCTTGGGAAACCCAAACAAACTAAGATGAGTATTCAAGCAGAGGATAGAACCATTAGATATCATAAGGGTATTATTGAGGATGTGCTTGTAAAAATTGACAAATTCATATTCCCCGTTGACTTTGTTGTGTTAGGCATAGATGAGGGTAGTGATGTACCTTTGATTTTAGGTCGCCCTTTTTTAGCAACTGCTAGGACAATTATTGATGTTGGTGCAAGTGAACTTGTACTTCATGTAGGTGATGAGAAGATTATTCTCCAAGCACGTGATTCTATGAGAGTCTCTAGGGATCGAGATGATTTTAAATGTTATATGAATGTTAGTAACCATGTGGCTCAACCTTCTATGCAGGAAATTCCTCGTGAAAGCATGATGGAGCCATGTTTCAACCAAGGTGACAAAAATAGAATAACTTATGAAAAACGAATGATGCAAATCGATGAACTAGATGAATGGCGAACGCATGTCAATGAGAAACCGAAAAAACACGATGAAGAGTCAAAGTGACGCCATAAAGAGCATGTGAATGGAATAAACCAATTTAAGGTTGGGGACAAAGTACTACTGGACAAAACGGATCCACCAATTGCCCCTTCGAAGCTTGAGGCAAACGGATAAAACCCATTTACGGTACTGAACGCCTTCCCCTACGGTATAGTCGAGGTAACTCATTCTGAGTTTGGCACATTTAAGGTAAACAGTACTCGACTCAAACCTTATCTTGGTAGAATATTTAATAATAATAAAGAGGAGCTTCGGCTCCTCGAACCACCGTGACCCACAAGGTAACTCGAGCTTAGACTATAAATAAGTGATTCACATTAGGCAACCCAAGTGTTTAAAATCTACTAATTCTTTTAATTTTATTGCATACTAATTAAATTAATTTCTTAAAAAAATGTATGTTTTTGACCCACACGGCCTGGACACATGGGCATTTCCAAGCCGTGTGCACAATAAGGGAATTAACAGTGAGTCACACGACCTGGCGACATGGCTGTATGCATAAGGAAGCAAATGACAGAGAGTTACACAGTGTAAAAACATGGCTGTGTAGGTCACACAACCTAGACACACGGGCGTGTCCTTGGCCGTGGGAGTTTTGGGACTTAATTTTTCCAAAATTTGATTGTTACACGGCCTAAGATAGTCTACATGGCCAAGCAACATGGCCGTCTACCACAAACGGCCATGACACACGGGTGTGTCCTAGGCCATTTGAGCACTAGAGCTAATTTTTCAATTTTAATTTAAAGACAATGAGTTACACGAGCAAGAGACACGACTGTGTGCAAGACACAACTAGGACACACGAGCGTGTGTGAGATCGTGTGCCCTACACGACCTTGCACATGGGCATGGGTGAAGCGAATGAGGTCACACACGCCTGGACACACGGGCGTGTCCGAGGCCATGTGAAGACTAGGTTCAAATATTGAAACACACATGGCTTGAGGGAGTTGAACACGGTTGTGTGGCACGGCCGTGTGGCCCAACACTAGTCGTTACACGGCTGTGCTACCCATTTAACCTCCAAACCCTAACTTTTCCTCCTCTATTCACATTGTGTTTTTCCTCCCTTCTTCCCTCTAGCCACCGCTCACCCAAGCTCCCCACCACATCCCCCCGACATCGTCATCAAACATCACCCTCACTAGATCGGCCACCTCACACCAATCTTCCCCCTCCTCCTCAACTTCACCCCCACTCCGACTTTCCTTTTTCCCTTTTCCCCTTTCTTCCCTTTTTCCCCTTTCTCTCATTGACCACCCACACATGCACACACAGCCCCTTTCCCATTGCCTTACCGAACCACCGCACCAACCTCCTCCCCACCATTCGCCCCCCGTTCCCCTCCTTTGAGCCACGACCCACCCCAATCGGCCATCCACACTTCCCTTCTTCCCCTTTTCTTTTTCTTCCCCCTTCTACCTCCCACTGACACCACCATCCCAACCACCACCCATGCATGAAATCGGCCCCACTGCCTCCTCGTCGGAACCCATACCTCGCATTGCGACCACCATTCGTGCTAACTATTGCATCTCTGGTTACCGCCATATACCACCGTCGATCCTTCCGTTTACCCTTTTTCTTTTTTTATTATTTTATTTTTATTTTTATTATTCCTTATTTTTATTTACTTACTATTATTGTTATTTATTTTATTTTTTACTTTTATCCATTTTCTTAGTGTTATTTTTTTTATTTTTTCTTTTAGTTGATTTATTTTCATTTTCTTAGACTTATTTTGTTTATTATCGTTTGAATTATGTTTTCATGTTTATGTTTATTTCTAATCGAGTTTGTAACCTTTTAATCTTCTTTATTATTTGTGTCTATTTTCTTATTAGTTTGCTCAGAACCATGCACTACGTTTAGATTTGCCTACATTTTCGGTTTTCACCATTCTGGCGAATTCATCCATATTTAGGGCAGTTTTAGTTTTCTCCCGCTCTTATGATATCCTGCTTGTACTGTGTTTGTACATGTTTGTACACTGAGAACAATGTACATCTTAAGTGTTGGGAGGTTTTTCATATAATTATTAGAAAATCCCTACATTATTTCTTGTGTTTAAGTAATTTTTCATACTTCCATTAGAATGAATTTTTGTCGATTTGGGATTTTTATTGATGTGTTTTGGAACAATTTGTAGATATTTTTGCATTGGTTGATTTAAAATTTAAGACATGATATAATCAAGCATGATAAGTTCTTTTTGAGAAATAAAAAAAATTTAGGTCATTTCTCTAAATTGAGGTATTATCTTGAAGTTTTAAATTTGCAAGTTTGACATCAATACCATGACTTTTTGTGAGCTTTTGAGCCTATAGAGCATACATTTTTCATGCTCATTCTATTATTGGTTGTGAGTGTGTCAGCTTGATTTGTTATTCTAGAACTTCCTTCAATTATGCATGTCGAGACCATACATTTGATTTGATATACTGAGATGATAAAGACATTTAAGTTTAACCTTATCCCATAAAAATCCTCCCTTTTTAATTAACCCTTAGTGAACCTCGTTGAGCCCAACATCCAGTTTCTTGATTAACCCGTTAATGTTAACCCATAACCCATTTTTTTGTTGTGACTCTTTCCCATTTTATTGATTCTATTTTTGTCGATATTTGATTTGGTGTGTTACTTAACTATGCTCTTCTGTTTGATTTGCTGAATTATTTCTGATTATTCTAGATAAAAAAAGAAAAAATTGAAAAAAAATTATTTATAAATTATTATTTAGTTCTATGTTGATTGAGCTTGAACAGTTAAATTCATATATTGAGAAGAAGCCCATTTTTATTCTTGAATAGTTCTTGATTGATGCACTTGTTTTTAATTCATAGTTATAACATAGAAGAAGCGACCTGGGAATCAAAAGAGGCAATGAGATTCCAATATCCCCACCTCTTTCCAGGTAAATTTTGGGGACGAAATTTCTTAAAGCGGGAGAATTGTAACCTAGTTTGTAATGGTATAAGAAATTGTGGTTTTGGAACTTCGTTTCTGTAAACCAAGTTTGTAAATATTAAATAGGGATATTTACGAAGTTAGCATATTGATGAATTGAAATGTGTAGTTTATTAAGTCATAGAGACTAAATTGTAAAAGTTTAATCATTATAGACTTTTAATGAGGAAAAGGCTTGGAGACTTAAATAGAAAGTATCCAAAGGACTAAAATAGAAAATAAACCAAATTAAAATGGATGTTAGTGGATGATAACGTAGTATGTCATTAACTTAATTAATTAAGGATTTATGCTTAGTTAATACATATTAAATTAACTAATTAAGCTTAATTAAAAATTAAGCTAACTATATAAGAAAAACTTAGTGGGAAAAGATGAACAAACTCATCGACTTCATCACAAAACCAACGTCCACATTGTTGTGTTAAGAATAAAAACTTAAAAACCTAAGTGACATTCGGTTGTTCATAACAAGTAAGTCCCTAGCCATTTTTCTTTGATTTTTATAGACTTATTTGTCATAGGAGCTTGATTAAGCTAACTCATGTACCGATTTGTTCAATTGGTGAAATTTTGGTAAGTTTTCATTGTTTAGGATTAGATGAATTAGATGTGAAATTGTTAAAAATTAATCTTAGATTGTGGAAAGGATTAAATTGTAAAGCTTAACAAGCTTGATTGTTAGCTTGTTTACATAAGAGATCAAATTGAATAAAGTGCATATATGTTATGAAATTGTGGTAGGAATAAGAAGTAGAAGGTACCTAATGAGTAAACGTGAAATCAGATTTTAATCTTAAGCTTTAGATCTAAAGTTATGCTTTTCCCGAGTTTAAGGACTCAAATGAATAAATTAAAAAATATGCATAATTTGGTATTCTATTGTGAATTGGTTGGAAGTAGATAGTGTTATATGTTCTGTGACTAACTGTAGCTAAAGCCAATGTGGAACCTACAAGAGGGAAAGGAAAAGGATGTCTTTGATGATGAAATTGGCTTATGATTATGAAAATTAATGGGAAATGGAATACGTATCATCTTGTATAATGTATTTGAACATTGGTGGCCTATTAACTACTCGAACTAATTCAGATATAGTTGGCATGACATAGGATTGGATTGTGTACAGGATTATGTGCTTATGTGTCAGGATACACCTCGTGTGCCAAGATACATTTTATGCACCAGTATGCTCTCTGTGCTCCAGGATATGCTTTGTGCGCTAGGTTGCATTTTGTGTGCCAAGATGTACTTCATGTGTCAATATGCACTTTGTATGAAAGTGATGCGCTTCGAGAGCCAATATGAACTTTACATGCCAGTTTACCTTACTTCGGTTTATCCGATGATGCACCTCGATGCTAGTTTGGTGTGTTGGTTGGGCAATCCGTATATCTACCCGAGTCTAAGTCATGTTAATAGGGATTATAAATGGTAAGCTACCAAGGTATAATATGTTAAGTGAATATGATATTTAGTGGCATGTTGTTTAAGTATATAATTGTATGCTTGGTTTATAATGGATGATGAGCTAAGATATAGGTTAAAGAATGGTAATTGTAAGTGAATTGGCTTATCAATGCTATATGTATGCATATATGTATTGAAAAATGATGAGAAATGATTTGTATTTGTTAGACATGTAATGTTATGTATATGCAATTGTATTAAATCATGCTGTTAATGTGTATGTTATATTATCTTGAATCATGAAAATACCATTAAGACCAATTGCTCAGCATATGATTTATTTGTTCAATGTACAAGTATTCCTCGAAGCCTCAGGAAGTGAAGTCAGCATCCAAACCGCCATTTTCAACTCAACTAAGTTTGTATAGTTCATCTCACTTTGGTCAAATGGCGTGTAGCTAAGGTTATCTTGTTAAATGTTGAAAATGGTCAAATTGATGTACATGAATGGTGAAATTATGAAAATGGTTTTGTTCATGTATGAGTTTGATATTAATGACTTGAAAATGGTATATCAATCATGTCTATTTGTGTTGGAAAGATGAATGAGTCTTAGGACCACACCTTATTAGCTTATGTTAGGTTGAATCATGGGAAATTTTGAACTTAAGGGTCTGACATGGAAGTCACAACTTCACACCCTGAATGTCATAACATCAAGCCACCTCATCGTGACGTCCCTTATTTGAGGTTGCAATGTCGATTCTGTTTTACTTTGAAAACTTTACAAATTGCTCCTCAGGTTGGGAAGCTTAGCTACTATCTTCAATGTCATGACACCAAGCCCTAGAAGTCATGAAATCCACCTGAGATGTTTTGAAAACATAACAGTGTAGTCTTTGGTTGATTTCGATATGGTATTGAGCTTTTGTAAGCTTTTTTTTATGCATAAATGATTATAGAACATGTTTTATGCATAAAAGGCTCGTATATGGATGTTTATTGTTGAATATTGAACATAATTGATCGTAGTTGCTGTAGTAATGAATGTGGCATCCAATAGCTCAAACCTAATGATCGGGTCAAGTATTGGGTGTTACAACTATTGTCAATGATGCTATATACTGTAGAAGTTGTAAACCCAACGCACCAATTTTTGGTTCCTTATTTATTTGAACTTTAGCTTTTACTTACAGTAACGTATATAAGTCATGCATACATAGTCCATCATCCATTCAAGATTAAGGTATGCTACACTATGAACGACACAAGTGAATAAATCCATAAACAGATTAATGATCTATTCTACTTGGGTCATGTCCGATGTACTGTCAGTCCAGTCTAAGCAGTCCACTCCGATGCTCAAGATAAAACATCTCTCCAATTGCACTTGATAAATAACATATTAGTCTTTCAATTGGTTTGCTCATTTTTTATTATACAACAAACATATTTAGGTTCATCTACTAATATAAATTATTTTTATGTATTACGATTCGACCACATAATATTTCTTAGTATTAGTTAAACATTAGATAACCAGTGAGCTAATATTTGCTTCCATTTTGCTTTCCATGCTAAAAACCATTGAGGACAAATAAAAAAGGGTATTAATGTAATTTATAAACACTTTTATTAAACCGTTCTGTTCGAAAAATACAAGTTTACAAAAAAATATACTACACTTAGGGCATTAGGTCCAACGATCATGACATCAAATGTTTCACGTTGCAACCTCTCACGCTATCCCAACATTTTACATAGCTTTGCCCTATTGCACTATTTTGATCTGTTTTGACTTTCAAGGGTTTTTCTTTACCTCAAACACCTCCAATCACCCATAAAAAGTTTCTAAATGATTTTAAAATGATTTTAAAGTGTTGAAAATGCTTTTATATTATTTTTTATGAATTTTTAAATTGTTTAAAGTTTTAAATTATGATAAAACTTATGTTTTTCTCTACCCAAATGACCTCGTTTTAAGCTAAAGAGCTTCAAACATTTTTTTTATGGTTTGGAGGTGTCCCCATAACTATTCAATGACCTAAAATAATTTTTAATTATGTTCCATCCTTCCAAACTTGGTCGATTTGTTTTAACCAATATTAGAATGTTGTGAAATGAATGCTTTTATAAAAGAAAATTTTGGTTTAAGCCGATTTGTTTTAAACAGCATTAGAATGTTGTGAAATGAATGTTTTTATAAAAGAAAATTTTTGTTTAAGCTTGAAATTTAGGGATTATAGTTGATATATAAGGATTAGATATGTTATTTCCATATTGAACTAATAGTTCTTTGTACACAATCTATTGTAAATCAATAGAGAAGCATAACATTTTTTCCTTCCAATATCATTGTTTTAACATGGTATCAAGAACCTAGGGGATTTCTTTCCCATTTTTTTCCACATATTTTCTTTCTTTTTTTTTCTTTTCTTTTTTTTGCTTTTGTTTTCTAAATCCCCCTTTTCAAGTTCTTTACCTTTCACTATCGCCTTAAAGAAGGTAAAGAAGTTCTCTTCGACCAATCCTCCAACTCCGGCATCTTGGTTCATAGCAAGTGTGTCTTACGTACCACCCCAACCTCATAGCAAAGTCTTCACATGTTGGTGTGTCATATCTATGGTGATACCTCTATACTTCAATATTGACTCTATTTTCCAACTGCACCTAGGCAGTCTATTGTTGTTGTCACTACTTGGTTCTGATTTGTGATTTTCTTGTGTTTTGGTACTATTTGAGAATAGTATAGAGGGAGATATTGTTTCAGTTTTATTTCTTGGAGGGGGGAATTGAAACAACTTTGGTGTGGTTAATTCATTTGTTAGAGTGACAATGGAGACTAAGTCACCTATCAACAATATGGTTCCTATCTTGTCTAAAATTACATAACAAAATTGTTTAGCTCTAACTACTTTGATTGGAGCAAGTCGGTTCATATTTAACTATGGAGTATTGACGAAGATGATCATTTAATAAGCGACCCTCTTACATATGATAAGTAGCAGATTTGGCTAAGAGAAAATGCCCATATTTTTTTGAAGCACAAAACTCGATTGATTGTAAGGTATTTTTGGAAAAAATCTAGTTCAAAAATTGTTTTCCTACACAGCGAAAAATAACAATTTTGAAAATTAACCCAATTTTTTATATTTATAGCAATAAACCTAGACTGAATTCACACATATGTTTTCAGATAGATGGATTATTGTCATTCTCGACTTTTAATCAAATGATTTTCTTCGCTATTCTCATACCATGAACTAGTTCAAGTGTGGGCCTAAATGATTCGAATAAAAACACAAAACTAGAAACAATTTTATTTTCTTTAGTGTGAAAATGAAAAATATATTCTCAAATAGAAATCGGAAAAATCTATTATTCCGAAAAATAGATTCAATAGTTGAGAATAAATTTTCTATTTTCGAGCCGAGTAGCAATATCTTAAAGTTTTGTAAATAGCTCTACTAGTGCCATCTATTTATAGGGAGAGAAGGTAGAACCCTTGTTGAATTATAGAAGTTTATTTCAACTAGAAAAATGAACTCCTAGTCTAACTAGAATTATAGGTGGCGACAACCCTAGTTAATAATACTAGGGTTTTCCGTCCACCCCTTTTAACATGAAGGGCTTTTGGACCTCTCCCATAGTGGGTCAAATTACAAGTATTTGCTGGTCTTTTAACCCAATATTTTATAATTTGATTTAACTTGATATTTTCTTTTCTATTTCCAAAAATAAACATCTTAATTTTTTTCATTTAAATAATCTTCTAAAACCAATTCTAATTCCGTTAAAATCATGATGACTTTAACGTAAAAAAAAATCTATTAGAAAATATATTTAATATTTAGACATTCAATAGGACCAAATGATTTATTTTCATTTTCGAACTTTATTTAATTTGAAAAACATAAATCATTTCTAAGTCATTTTCATTTTCCATTTTCATTTTCATTTTACATTTTCATTTTTGTTTTGGAGAAAACCACATTTATTTCCAAATGATTTTATTTCTCCATTTTCATTTTCATTTTGGAGAAAACCATAATAATTTCCAAATGTTTTTTATTTCTCCATTTTCACCTTTTCTATTCATTTCTATTTATTCGATTCAACATGCAATTCATTTCTAGTTTTAACGAGTTAGCGAAGGAACCAATTGGACATATGCAATTGAGGCTCAAATGATTTATAATTAAGTTTCAGCTTTTCACCTATTAATTATAAATTCATTTATTCATGAAGTCATTCCACTATAGTATCAAGACTGAGCTCTTCCCAATGGCATACCCTTACAAAAGCAACTCGATTAGTGTTTGTCCAATGACTTTATCATAAATGTGTTACCCTTATAGGATATCATTAATCTCTTTCAAATAATATTTGTTCTCCCACTATGATCCTATTTTATCTCATGGTAACCATTACATCTTCCTTCATGAAAAGTCAATTATTATTAAATAGTAATCAAGTCATTCATCACAAAGACGAACGACTCTGGCCACATTTACTTTTCATCAACTGTGTAATGCCAATGAAAGGATATCATTTACCCATGTCTCGGGTTATGAATTCTACTATTGTGAATTATGCTACATATTGTAGAAGTCGTATACCCAATGCACCAACTTTCTGTTCTTTATCTTATTTGAACTCAATCTTTTGCTTACATCAAAATATATGAGTCACACATACATAGTCCGTCATCTACTCAGGATTTAAGTATGCCACAGTATGAATGTCACAAGTGAATAAATCCATAAACGAATTTAGGATCTATTCTTCTTGAGTCCAGTCTAATGTACTATCAGTCCAATCAGTCACATCTATGTCTCTATCTTCTGGGAGCCATCCACTCCAATGCCCAAAACAAAACATATCCCCAATTGGACTTGATGACTGTATATTAGTTTTTCAATCGATTTGCTCATTTTTTATTAGACTAATGACATGTTTAGGTTCATCTACTAATATAAGATGTATTTCTGTATTACAATCTGACCATGTAATACCACTTAATATTAGTTAAACATTAGACAACCAATGAAGAACATTTTCTTCTTTTTCGCTTTGCATGCAAAAACCATATGAGGACAATTATACAAAGTATATTAATGTAATCAATTAATTTGTTTTATTAAACAATTTGTTTGAAAAAATTACAAGTTTACAAAAAATATACTACACTTAGGGCACCATATCTAACAGGTACTTGGTTTCATTAATCACTGTGAATTTGTTAAGGAACTAATGGATTATTTACAATTTTTGTATTCTTACAAAGGTAATGTGTCTTGCATGTTTAAGTACCTGTTAAACAAACTTCTTCCCTTACTTTATCATTTGTATTGAGTTTGCCAAAAGTTGTTTCTAATTTAATTTCTGTTAGCTTTCTTACCCACGACCTAAATTACTACATCTTATTTTTCCCTAATCATTGTTTGTTACAAGATCTTATGACATGACTGATTATTAGTAAAGGACATGTATTTGAGATCTTTATATTATGGATCCTTAGTTGCTGCAATTTGTTTCTTGTTTTGGTGTTTTCTCTTTATTTAAAGAGCATTGTTGATTGGGTCATATTTCTTTCCTATATTGAAGAAGTTGTGTTTACATATTAATAATTTGGATTCTTTCAAATGTGAATCATGTCAGTTTGCAAAACATTATTATAATTTCTCATGACCTAGGATTAATAACCATGCTAGTTTTACTTTTGAGCTTGTGTATTCTGATCTATGGAGACTTTGTTTAGTTATTTCTAAATTAGGATTTAAGTATTTTATTACCTTTGTGGATGACTACTTTCGTATGACTTGGTTATATTTTATATGAAATTTTTCAATTTTTTTTTGTATTTGTATTTGTGGCTGAGATTAGGAATCAATTTGATACTTTCATCCATATATTGATAAGTGACAATGCCAAAGAGTATTTTTTTAGACTCCTTTAAGGATTATATGTCCCACAATGACATTCTCCACCAAAGTTCATGTGTTGACACACCATCGTAGAATGGAGTGGCTAAGAGGAAGAAATAGGCACTTACTTGATACCACTCATGCTTTGCTATTCCAAGCAAAGCTTCCAAAATAGTTTTGGGATGATGTGTCTACTACTTGTTTCTAAATCAATTGTATGTCGACATTAGTGCTCTAGGATGGTAATCAATATAATGTTATTTTTCCAAAGAAATCTTTGTTTCTAATAAAACCAAGAATATTTGGAAGTACTCGTTTTGTTGCAGATGTTCGTCATCATGTCACTAAATTGGATCCAAAATCTTTGAAATGTGTTTTCTTGGGTTATTCTCGTCTTCAAAAAATGTACAAATGTTATTGCCTTGAGCTCCTCAAATATTTGGTGTCAACTGTTGTGACCTTTGACGACATACCTTCGACTTCCACTAGTCAGTGGAAGGATAATGATTGGTTAGCCTATTTTTATTTTCGCTTCATCTCCAAGTTGTTTCACTTCACATTCTAGTAGTCTTGATTCTACTGCTATTGTACGTACATTTGAGAAACCATCAATCATTCAAGTGTATTCCATAAAATAAGAAACTTAAGATACATGTTCTATACCAACATTTACGTCATTTAATTTGCCTCCATGCCAAACTCTCACTTGGTGAATTGATTTTTTGGAAGGTTGTACTGGCGAAGCCAAATAAGTCGCGAGATTTAGACTGGTTGGCATTGGCGAATTCCTTGTCGAAGTGTTTCGCTAAGCTTCTCCAAGCTTGCGAAATCTCATTCTATAGTTCGCGAGTTCTTTGTTTGGCGGATCCTCCTGCTAATAAGTCTACCACCCGTGTTTTGTGTTGTTGTAAATGTATTAGTTGAGTTAGAAATCATGGTGAGTGGGACACGTATAAATCATGTGGCATCCTAGTAGGGGTAACGTGTTAATAACCAGGACACTTGGAGAATTGCGTAAAATATGATTAATTAATTAGTGGAAACGTATGTGCATGGATATTGATCAGAGAACCTACTTAGAGTGGGATTTGGATTAGAGTTTTGCTATAAATAGTACAACCCAGTAGTGGAGAGAAGACTTTTATTTTCATCTTCTCTACTCACATTTGTTATCATCGAAGAAAACTTAGAAGTGTACTTCATTATTAATAGAAGAACTGATTGTTAAGCTTATATAAGCTACCTTCTTTATGTTGTCTGCTGGTAAACTCTTTAAATCCTTCTTTAAGTTTTTACAAGAAAGGAAGAGGTAGTTGTAGGAGTTGTTCATTAGGGTTTTCATCTAAAATGTTGGACAAGAAGAAAAGTTCCTTCTGGAAACTATTTACATGTTTACAACTTCTTACTATTATGATGAATTTCGGTTGTTTTTGTATTTAAAATAGTTATTTTATTATTTTTAGCCAAAGAAACAAAAGAAGGTCCCAGTGCAAACGGAAAAGAACACGTTGAGTAGATAAAACCCTATATGAAAGTTTCTAGTGAGTTCATTGTACTATGTTCCTGTTAATTGTATCAACATGTTTAAATTGTCCTACTATTTACTCAGGTGAGTTGTCCTAACTTCTGCATAAAAGTCCTAACCTTTGCTTTTGTTGTGTCTGTCAAAGGAATGTGGAAGTGAGACAATGCATGTATTGGTAAGATTGGTACATCATAGAAATGAGTCCTGCATGTGCATCAATATGAATACTCTTTCCTTAGTGCATAAGCTCTACATCTGGATCGATAAAAGAGGTATCATAGATACATATTATGGCATGTATAGGATCTTGGCTTTTGAGTTTTGTGTCATTGTTTTGGGACCAAATGTGTTTACTTAAACTAGTACTTATGTAACACCCCCTACCCGTATCCGTCGTCGGAATAGAGTACGAGGCATTATCGAGAAGCATGAAACACTTACAGATAATTTAAATACATTTTCATAACAATTTGTTTCGATTTCATACTATTTCATATTTAAGCTTTTTGCACCAAAGTATTTAAGATATCATCTTTATGCAAATAGCACACATGAGGTACATAAATTCCATAATTATGAATGAACACATTTATCAAACATATTCCATGTTTTTATATATATCATAGTTTCATATTTCCATGTATCAATTACCATCACTTCCTCGTATTTCAGACAAATACGTGTAACAATTCATAAATATACAATTTATTAACTCTTCCTACCAATCACGATTTTAAATTGCCAAATCACTTATTGAGCGCAATTTCAATGTTCACTAAAATCTATCATATAAATTTGGATGTACGTATTCATAAATAGATTTCATATACGGATATCATCTCATATTTCCACATACATTTACTTTCCACATTTATGAATTCAAATAGCATATACAAGACATACCAATACATTTTAAGTACTTTTTCATGATATTTTGTTCCGAACTCAGATTATTTCATACTAGAAGTTTTCTCATTAACTCATTTGGAATATCAATTCATACGGATAATACACTCAAGGCGTAGAAATATATAATCACAAATGAACTCATTCATCAACCAAGTTTTATGCTCATGTCTCATCAACTCGTATTTCCTTATATCACATAATTCCATGTAATACTTACCAAACTTCTTCAAATTAGTGAACATCTTACGGAATTGAGTACTTCGTTTTCTCAGTGCCATAGTTCAACTATGGTCTTACACATCTTCACATAATGATGCCATAGCCCAGCTATGGTCTTACATGAATCACATATCTCACTAATGCCATATCCCAGATATGGTCTTATACAGTAGCATATATCACACCGATGCCATATCCCAGATATGGTCTTATACGAAAATCACTTGTCACTTGTAGTCGAAGCTACCACTATTCACTGATCAGGTAGCCAGAGCTACCATTTTTCACTGATCAGGTAGCCGGAGCTACCACTTTTCACTGATCAGGTAGCAGAAGCTACCACTTTTCACTGATCAGGTAGCCGAAACTACCACTTTTCACTTTTCATTTGTCATTGATCAGATAAGTGTAGCCGAAGCTATCACTTATCACTTTCACTTGTCCTTGATCAGATAAGTGTAGCCGAAGCTATCACTTATCACTTGTTGCCATAGTCCAACCATGGTCTTTTCCTTCAATTCATCTTGTCACTGAACTGAAATGCTCAATTTGATCATTTATTCAATTTTCATGCTTTTACATTATTCATGGTTTTATCATCAATACATATGAAATAACACATCATGAAATTCATAAAATTAACAAATAATCACTAAAATTTAGCCATATAAACTCACAAGTTTAATTTTTCTATTATAACGATAATCATAATTACATAATAAATATTCCAAATAAAACATTATATCATTTCTAATCCAACACTTATTGATTATAATCGGGCATGTGATCAGTTTATACAAGAGTCATTCATATATTTTTCCTCCTCCTCCTCTCCATCCACATCCTTGGTATAAATAACACACTTGTAAGTAACCTTATCCATAATTTTCACTAATTACTTATGTGAATATTCAAGCTATCCACCCGTGTCATAGTCACTAAATTATTTATATCTAAAGCTACGAAACTCCAAATTAAGGTCCGCTAATTTTTCCTGAAACTAGACTCATATATCTTCTTACCATAAAAATTTCATAATTTTTAGTTGGGCCAATTAATACAGTTTCTATTGAAAATAGACTCATTCAGATTCTAAACATATAAATTTAATCCCATAATTATTTTTATCCAATTTTTGATGATTTTACAAAGTTAGAACAGGGGAACCCGAAATCATTCTGACCTTACCTCACAAAATTTATCATATCTCATGATTTACAATTCCATTGCTTACATATTTTCTTTTATAAGAAACTAGACTCAATAATCTTTAATTTCATATTTTATTCATCCTCTAATTCCATTTCTACAATTTTTGGTGATTTTTCAAAGTTATACCACTGTTGCTGTCCAAAACAGTTTTAGTGCAAAATGTTGATTTCCATTTTGCCCCAAATTTCACAATTCATACAATTCAGTCCTTGCTCAATTAACCCCTAAATTAAGATAATTTTCTCAATTAATACTTTTCCTAGACATTATAAGTTATTTCATAACTATTTAAATTCATAATTTTTACATAAAACTCTAACTTCAAACTCTTTTACAATTAGGTCTCAAACATTCACTTTCTATTCAATTCTTTCAATAAAATCAGCATATAAACAATTTAAAGCTCTAATTCCATGCCAAATCATCATATACTTCCATCACATATTCATAGCAACTTTCAATTTCTTTCATTGAATCAAAAACTAATGAATTCAACAAGTGGACCTAGTTGTAAAAGTCACAAAAACACAAAAATTTTAAGAAATAATCAAGAATTGAACTTACTTGCATTAAAAATATGAAAAACCAACTTGAGGGAACTCTTTCATGGTGTTTTTTTTTATGAGAATGCAGAAAAATAAAGAGAAATCTAGATAATTCCACTTTAGTCCTAACTTTATCAAGTAAATTTTGCAATTTTCCAATTTTGCCCTTAATTCTCCTTATTTTCTTGCTGATTTCATGCCCTTGCCGTCCAGCCTAAATAGACCTTGGGTCTATTTGCCTTTTAAACCCTCTTTCTTTTATCATTTAAGCTATTTAATCATTTCCCAAAATTTTGCATTTGATACAATTTAGTTCTTTTTGTTCAATTAACTATCAGAACTTTAAAATTTCTTGTGAAACTTTAATACTAACTTATTAACACTCCATAAATATTTATAAAAATATTTATGGCTCGATTTAAAATTCCCGAGGTCTCGATACCTCGTTTTCGATTCTAATTATTTTAATATTTATTTTTAGTACACTATTCACTATTTCAAAAAATTTCCTAACTTCACATTTAACTTATAATTACTAAATTAATAATATTTCCTACTCATTTGTCGGATTTAGTGATCTCGAATCACTGTTCCGACACCACTAAAAATTAGGCTGTTACAACTTGACTCATTTTGTATAAAGTCATGAATAATGGCTAATATTGAAAGTTGTTTTATGGATGCAAGAAAATCTTTCATGAATGTGAAAATTGTTGGCATGGTCGTATATGTATGCAATGTATATTAGCCTTAGTTATGGTTGCTTGGTTGAGAAATCATGTTATAATAGACTTGGGTATGATAGATTGTGTTTCAGGGTGGTAAGGGGCTTGCCCTATATCGTCCACACGGGTAGACACACGGGCGTGTGTCTAGGCCGTGTGTGACACATAGTCAGCCCCATGGGCGTGTTGTTCAACCGTATGTCCCCTGCACGTAAAATTTGCAAGTCAGAATGCATGATAGTAAACATACGGGTAGAGACACGGCCGTGTGTCTCAGCCATATGGAGGACACGGTCTCTGGCCACAGGCGTATGCCTTGACCGTGTGCCCTTTATTAGATGCTGACGTCAGAAATAGAATGTCAAGGTTTTTAGACACGAGCGTGTCATGGCCGTGTGAGGGACACGGGCCATAGACACGGGCATGTGTTAGGCCGTGTGGAAACCCTTATAGGTTCGAATTTAGAATTTAATTCACATGATTACTGGACACGGGCGTGCCCCTAGATGCTTAGGCCATGTGTGTCACATGGGCCATCAGCACGGCCATGTTGTAATGATCACACGAGCGTGTTGCCCTTCCATATGGGCGTGTGCGCTGTTTCAAGGGTCATTTTTATTAAGTCGGTTTAAGAACCCGAGTTGTTTCTGAATGGTTTCCAATAAGAGTTTGAGGCCTCGTAGACTCACATTAAGGAGTTTAAACAAGGTTCGAAAAAGTTCTAAGTTTGATTAAGTCTTTGTGACTCGGAAATGATTGTATGCATGTAGTTAAGTATGGTAATGCCTCGTGCTCGGTCCTGGCCTCGGATTCGGGTAAGGGGTGTTACATAATATCAACAAATATGAGATTGAACTATACAAGTGTGACCATACCATGACTTGTGTTCAGTCTAAATACAAAGGATAAAATGATATAATATATGAAAAATTTATCACAAAAAGGTTATGTCAAATCTGACTTCTTGTAACTTGGGTAGCAATGGTGCATTTCTAGATGTCACTCATTACTTGTGACATTAGAAATGTTCTAGTATTACTACCAATGTTACAAGAGCTTATAAGGCCGCACCCTATAACTGAAGCAAACAGAGTCCAAATACAGTTGGTATTGTGTTTAGTTCTCACATGAATTAAATTAATTATTGAATTAATTTAATTTGATAGTTCAATTTTGAACACATTATATGTACAAACTATTTATATACAAATAGAGAACATAGTTAAAATTAATATATGAATTTGATTCATATAAAATTTTAATTGAATATAGTTTACTGAAATTATTAATATAAATAATTATAACAATAATTTTGGTCAAAGATAAAAAGACATGGAAGTTGATATTCTTTTGTAAAGAATATAATCTTTTTAATATGCTTTCCATATGTTTCTTTAAAAAATAAAAAGGGAATTATTTCGTTTTTATTATTAGGTTAGATTAATAAAAGGAATATAAGTCCTTTTTGTGTTAGCGTTACCAAGAAAAGAAAAAAAAAAAGGTCTAGTAGCCGTTTTGAACATTCTCTTTGAAAAATTCAAGAGAGTTTTTGTTGTTCATTTTGACTAGGTGGACTACGTAAAGGCCGAGACGTTTCTGGTCGTGGGTTGGAATCGGCATTGCAAAAAGAAATTAGATCCTAAAGGTATATCTTCAACTCTTTTTCAACCCGATTCATTTATCGTACATGGATCCATGGTTGACGATTGTCGAAATATTTTTTTCCGCTACACCACGGGGCATACAGGTGATCCCACAGTATATATATCAAGGATCAAAAGGCTTTCGCAAAATGTTGAAATGACGTTGTTTATTTGTACATAGTGTATTACCGCATAAAATCCGCTCTTAAAGCTTATATGTCATTCGATATTTGGGTTAATGCCACAGTTCATATAATAGTCTGCTAAGCTCAAGGTGTTAGATTTTTTAATTTGGTTCGCCACTAATTTTAGTTTTAATTTGTGACACTCCATACCAAGACCTGACGGTCAAGTCGATTGTAGAGTGTTACACTCCAACTGATCTTGACCTCCCTATTACCCTTCACATAGGTAAACATCAATGTATCTATCCTATTTTTAACTACATTTCTTATAACAATCTTTCCCCTTTGTCTTGTTCTTTAATTGGCTCTTTAGGTTTTGTGTCTATTCCCAAGTTGTACTCGAGACATTGAGCCATATCGGTTGGTGAAATGCAATGCTTGAGGAAATCAATGCTCTGGAAAAGAATGGTATTAGGACTTTGGTGGATTTTTACAATCAAAGTTAACCACAATGGGTCTCTTGCTTGTCTTAAAGCTCGTCTTATTACCAAAGGATATTCTGTGACTTATAGAGTGGATTATTTGGATACATTTTCTCCAGTGGCTAAGATAACCTTCAATCGCCTATTTCTATCTTTGGCAGATCACGACTAGCCATTACATCAGCTGGATATTAAGAATGTTTTCTTGCATGATGGCCTTCAAGAAGTTTTGTGGAGTAACCACCAAGGTTCGGTGCTCAAGGGGGAGTATGAGAGAGTTTGGTATTTGAATAATTTCTTGTACAACCTAAAACAAATCCCTCGAGCATGGATTGCAAATTTTAATTAAGTACTCCAAAATTATGGTATGAAAATTTTGAAATTGGAATCGTTTTTCTAGTTATATATGTTGATGACATCGCTATTACGGAAAATGATGGTGCATGAATTTTGGTTCTTAAGTAATTTCTTCATGGTAAATTTCACATTGAAATATTTTTCGAGAGTAGAGGTGACAAGGAGTAAAGTACGAGCTTGACTTGTTGAAAAAAACAAGGAAAATAGAAGTGAAACCTTGTAGCCCTCCTATGATTCCTAGTTTGCATCTCATGAAAGAAAATGGTGGTCTATTTTAGAAGTCTAAGAAGTATGGTCCAACTATCGCGTATCCAATCAGTGCTGTCAACCAATTTATGACAGCTCCAACCATTCAACATTGAGAATAGAGTTTATGTTACTCAAAAGAAGCACCTAGAACAACTATACAAGAATCATGGGCATACTAGCATTAAATGTTTTATAGATACTAATCCACAACACGGTATTGTGTATTTGTTGGAGAAAAATTGGTGTCTTGAAAAAGTAAGAAACAAAATGTTTATCTCGATCTAGTGTAGAATCGAAATACAGAGATTAAAGAAATAGGCTTGAATTCTTTATTACCAAAGAAACTTTGTTCGCATTGCCTCAAATCACGTCTTTCATGAACCAAACACAATAAAATGGACTATCATTTCGTTCACGAACAAATCCAAGGAGGATTGATTTTTACTAGTTACCTAAAAACTGAAAATCTACTCGGTGATATTTTCACAAAGCCTTGAGTTCAATATCTATGTAGCAAGTTGAGCACGATTAATATATATGGTCCAACTTGAGGGGAGTGTTAACAGACTATGCAAACATATATTTAGGGATTAGACATTATGCTATTTCCGTATTCAACTAATAGTATTGTAAATCAATAGAGAAACATGACTTTTTCCTTCCAAATACCACAGTTTTAACACCATCCATAGCGGTAATCATCTAATAGAATAAAATTTGCTTCTTTTTAGGTACATCCAAAGTTTAGGGAGGGGATATGGGGCTTCACGGGATTTGAACCGTCCAACCTTGGTACATCAAATTTCATGTACCAGATTGTAAATGTTCTTTCTTTAGGTACAAAATCATTAAATGATGTAAAAGTCGGGTTCCAATTTACATATTTGTAAAAGGCAAAGTAAAAGAGGGGCAAGGGTGAAGGGATGAAAAGAGATCAAACCAGTGATACTTGATGGGCTTTTAGTTCGATGCTTGTGAGCGCAACTTGTTCGCAACGTAGAGCAAATGGCTGATATTTGATGACGGATAGTTTTGGAGTAGCTTCAGATTGGAAGTGAAATCCCCAGTGAGTAAGCGCCTACGAACAAGAATCAGCATTGCACAGCATACCCGAAGCAACGTCTCCTGCAAATACATATATGTTTTGCTTTAGAAGAATCCATAAAAACTCCCTATGCTACTTGGATTCACTGTTAGTATTATATATGATTATGTGTCCAACAAAGTATATTTAACTTTTCTAAACATTTTTCACATATTTTGTGGGGGATATCCCCGTACCAATGTCCAAATATGTATCGGACAAGCGTGTCAGAAACAGGTAATTCAAGGTAAATGAGGACTCAGAGCAATACAGACATCCCCAAGCCTAAGTAATCATGTGTATTTGATCAATGCAAAATAGATGGAAAAATTGAAGAATCCAATTACGACTCCAAAATTAGGTACAATTTGGATCGCATCAGCCCGATGACATTTGAACAAATTTCAAAGACAACAGAAAAGTGATTGTGAAATCATCCCAAATTACTACAACCATTTATCAACTTAACAAGCTTTGAGTAAAAATCTAGAGAGGGATCATACCAAAGGACCTTCAGGGTCACTTAAAAGCGTGTCCCAGATATGAAGGCTGTCCGCAAAATTGAATTCTTGTGTCAAGAGCAGAGTAATCCACCTAAATGCGTAAAACTGGGGGTTGACCTGTGATATTTATGCACAGCAATTAGCTTTAAGCTGAACTACTTGAATTGGCAAGAAATGATGAGGGACCGGGGGTCACATTGTAGAGGAGGTGAGGTTAGAGGTGTAAATAAGATGCCATACATGCTATTCAGATTCGGCTTAAAAAACTCCAATTCAGCTGTCATTTTCTAATCAAGCTTGAGCTACTTTTCGAGCAGCTCCAGCTATTGACCAAGTTGATTTCATGTATTTTAATACTCAAATAGCTTGCAAGCCTAATCAAACTTTTAAATTTAATATATATTTATTCTTAATTTGTATTGAGATTTCTAAATTCTAAGTTAAGCTTTAGCATTAAACAAATCATGTTTTAAGTCGAGCATGGGATTAAACGTAGCTTTTACTAGGTAAATAAGCTTAATTGAGCAAGTTCAAGAAATTCAATTTTTATATCTAATCAAGTTCAAGCTTTAAAAATGAAATTTGATTAAGCTCAAGCAAAACATCAAGCCCTGAATTTCGAGTTGATCAGTCAAACTTCGTAGAGCTTGAGCTCAACTTGCTCAATTACACTCCTAGGTGGGGTTAGTTGTCAGAGGCAAGCATGAGTCGAATGAAAAAGATGACAACGTATGATAAGATAACCGAAACAATACAATAAGCATGAATTTTGCAAAGATATCTTACTTTAGTTGTGATCTCTAGATGGCGCCAAAGCTCTTCATCATGTTCTTTCAGAAATTGTGACAGCCTACTAATTGTGGAACGAATTCCCACAGTGCTGTTGTCAAGTTGCTTGCAGAAATGATCGCGGAATCCACTCAATAACTCAACGAAACAAAAGAATGAGTCAGCTTCAGCAGCAGCCTGCAAGACTTCAATACAGAAAGTGATGAAAGAAAAGAATAAAACATAGTGAAACATTAATCAGAGCCATATTGATAGTAATGATAAAGGAACTAATCTATGTTACTTTTTCTTTTTTGCCTTATTGATAACTAATCTATATTATTTTTAAGTAGTTGTCGACCCTGTAATTAGTCTGTGGTTATCTGTTGACATATATTCTCCAGAAATTTTGGTGCACATAAAAATTTCTAGCTTGTATGTGCCATTCTATGTTACTTGGACTCGGGTATGAGAATCGCATAGGGACCTGTATCTAAAATGGGTATGTTAAGTTTTTTTAAAGTTTTTGCACAGATAGTATGGTCATCTCTCCAAAGGCCAAACCCACATCACTATATGCGTTGGATATAGGTACTTCAAGAAGAATAAAAAGTCTAAGCATCAAAGATGTCAATTAATTCAAAACTGATAAAAGCATCAACATGTTTTGTTTTGCACAAGCTTCATATCCATTTGATAATTTTCATCATAGCTTTTGGGGTTTGCTTGAGACAAAAAAGTAGGATTTGGGGGCAATGGTGTTGCAGATAGAAAAGAGAAAGCTAGTGGGTTTACTAAGAACTCCAGTGGATGAATGATAAGTAGATCTCAAAGCTGAACAGAGAAGAAGGTTCCGGAAGCAGAAAACACTTTTTTGGTTGCACCAAGTTTGGCGCGGAGAAAAACATAAAAAAATAATAATAACTGGATAGGAAGGATAATGAGATCTTTACCGCCATTTCTTCATCAGGATCATTTCTGAATACATAAAATAGAGGTGCCAAGATTTCATTCATTCCTTGAACATATCTTATACCTGGATTTAACTTGGCAAATACAACTAATATATCTTTCAATGCATCCTGAATGAGCAAGGTACACATAAGTCAGAAATGACTTCGGTTCATATCAGAACTTGAGTCCAAAGGGTGAAACAACAAAATCACAAGAAAGAAGATATATACCTGATTAGACTTTGCAAGCGGCGAGTCTCCAGAAAAGAAGTGCATGTCTGGATGAGTGCGCTTCACATCTCGGTCAATCTGTTCTATAATTTCCGTGTCCTAGGAATACCCCCATCCCAAAAAAAGAGTCAACTCTATCTAGAACCAAGAAGAAACTGGAAATAACAGGGCTCAACAACAACATGACTAACATCACAAGAAAAACACGCAAACAAATGGGAAGAAAAACCTCTTCCTGAATGCTTTCTAAAACAGGAAAGCTTAAGTACTTGAGAATACAAAAGTGAATGACAGATTCAACAAATAACTGAAAATCAGAACAATTCACCACCGCTTTCATGTAGACACTGGCGTACAAATACAGAAATAATACTCAGCTCATGTACTCTCATTTAAGTATCAACCAAAAATGAGTTGGCTGAGTTATTTGAATTGTTTTTTGCCCTCATTCGGCTTCAGCTAGGACATTTATCAATAAGAAGTTTTAGATTCTCTTCTTGCCTTTCCTACTATAATGCTATACAAATTAACAATTATAAATAACAAATATCAGGTCTAGTAATAACAGAGATAATCAGATAATTCAATATAAAACAAACGATTATTCTTAGTAAACTAAAGCTAAAGCTAATGTATGGAATAGATACTGCAATGCTAACAGCAGCACAATTGTGCAAACTGCCTCTGAAATAACTAGTATACTAAAGTGACCCACATTTAAGATCTTAATTACTTCAAGCAGGTATGATGTTTTTCCTCCCAGAATGCATGACAGCAATGATTATTTTTCCGACTGCAAAAAATTAGGGTTTCTACAGTGCAAGAAATTATTCAATCTTTCAATTATGTAATCCAGTAGATTTTACATCAGTGTTATACTCCTTCAATGTTTTTCCACTTCTGTCTACATAATCATTAACCCTCAATCTCTTTCTTCTACCCTTAAAGTCAACCAAGCACTGGAAATTGGACTCTGATAAAAGCACATGAACTAATTTGATGGGAGGCAGCTCAACAAAGTGTTTACAATCTTCAATTAAAACATTCAACATAAAAGAAAACACCGGAGATGAAGTACAGTTCTAATAACTGATTTTCAAATGAGCCTAACAATATACCTGGAAGAATTGATTCCAGATGCTGCTTTCCCCAAGGCTTAAAGGATGCTCTCCATGTGTTACCTGTGATCTTGACAGCAGACCACTGCTTTCAGATTTTGAATGATCATCAACTGCAGACTTCTCTAACTTCCTCGTAATTTCTGTCTGACTAGCCACAGAAACATTCAGAAACCCAAGACTCTTACAGCAACAGAGAGAAGAGAGAAAACACACAAGATAACACTAATGCCGTTGAAATTTCACCATAGCATTAACCAAAGAAACTAATCATATATACTTACTTGCCTATAATGTAAAGTCGTTGTGATGTACTTCAGTCATATACTATTTACTTTCAACATCTAAGTGCGGACATGAACTTCTAAAATTTAACAAAGTATATGGGTTGAAACTTGACAATACATATGTTCTTTAGTAGAAGGAACTCTTTTGCTGCTTTAGTTCTTTCTACAGGTCACTAACGTCAGATTTCAGAAATCAATGTCAACATTTAGAATGCTTTCCATTAACACTGTTATTAGTTTTACTTGTTTGTGCCAAAATCAAATGTATGAGGACTAAATTACTCAATTCTATAGTATAAGACTAAATTGCAGTTTCGAAAATAGTAATAGGAACTCCTTATATACACAATTATAACATAAAAAAGGTAAAGAAAACACTTACAGGATTCATCAATAGCTCTTCTTTAAATTGCTTGTACTCAGACCTTTTCTTAGCTAATTCAGATGACCACTGCAAACGATCAGGTGGTAAATACCCTAATAACAACTGCCAAAACAACCAAACAACCCCTGTTTCAGTTTTAATTAAAAAAAATGAATGCTTCGGAATTGACAATTCATTCGATTGAGAGACTAGAAATGTCGGCCTTTAATCAAATTTCAAATTTCTCAGAGAGAGAGAGAGAGAGAAAGAGAGTACCTTCCACACTGTAGACCTAATTCCTGCACCGTCTGGAATCCCTTGCGAAGCAATCCGCCGCAATTCTCGAAAATTTACTACCTTCTTTGACAACTGACAGAAAGAATGTTGGAATTAAAAAGAAAGAATAAATAAGTTCCAAAAAAAATGGAGAATCAATTAAAAACCTCAGCTAAAAGCTGAGCCTGGCGAGAGATATCATCAGGAGAAACTCCGGAAGGGCTAGCATTTTGGTCATTATCATTGCTATTGTTGTTACTATTTTTATCAATTGGATCTCTGAATTCATATTTCTGAGAAGTAACAGTGGACTGAGGCCTTGAGGCTGCAGCGGGAGGAGACACTGGAACCGTAGGCTGAACAATTGGCTCGGAGACAGCGGCTGCGGCGGTGGTTGTGATTGTGGTTGTGGTGGGAGAAAGGGAAAAACGGTGGAGGCGATCGTCCACGCTGGGAGTTGTGGACCACAGCGAACTGTTGAGCCAATTAGGTATTCGCTCTTTCGCCATTGCAAGATTAGGATCGAGATTTGTTCTTTACAGAAATATATAATCTAACTTGAAATTTGAACTGATGAAATCGACGAATGTTTGAGGGAATGATATTGGAGAAGGAATTTTTTTTTCTAAGTACTAAAAAACCCATAAGATAATTTAAAAATGGTAAATTCTGCTTATACATATAATATAATATGTAATATATAATATATAATATATGAGTAGTAATTAAATTTAACTAATAAATTTAATTGTTATTGTTTGAGTTACAACTAAAATTTCAATATTCAAAAAGTATTTAGAATTAAAATAGATGATTTTAGAAATTATAAAATATAAAAATAACCAAAATAAAGTATAAGGACTAAATCTACAACCTTCATAAAGTATAAAAATTAATAACAAAATTTAACCTTTCAAAAAAATCAGTTATGTCATCAATTTAAAACATAAATCAATTAAGGCTTAATTGAGCTTAAAGTATTCATGTGATAATTGACCTGGTGATTAATTTAAGAGTTAGCGTGAAAATACAATATCATGATATTTGACTTAAAAAAAACTCACTTAAAAACTGTCTTACATGGAAAACTTATTTTCTAAAATTCATTTTTTAGTACTATCTTGACACCCACTGGTGTCATGAAAAAAATGTTCACTTAAAAAAAGAAGTGCTTTTACCTTATATGTGGGAAACTAATTTCCCAAAATTTTTTTTAGAATTATCTCGACACTCACGAGTGTCAAGTTTAATGTGTTATCAAATCTATACACTAATTTGTGCACTACATGTCAGAAGAAAGTACATGTAAAGTACATACAGAATCTCAATACTAATGAGCATCGAGTTTAAAGGTAAAAAGTTTGACCAACATATTTATTTTGTTGTTGCCTCAACCAATTGTATTAAATATAGTGGAAGTAAATTCTCATGGTTGTCAGCTTCCCTCTATAAAAACCCACACATATTTCTTTTCTTCTCATGTAAAGTACATGTAAAGTACATATAGAATCTCAATACTATTGAGCATCGAGTTTAAAGTACATGGTTGCCGGTTTGTTTGTCGTATCTAACATGGCAAAGATCCATGTCATTCAAAACATTTACATTCCATTTGCCATGCAAGGGAGTGAAAATTACTTTAGAAGATGCCACTTTAATAATTGGTCTTCCAATCGACAAAGAGGTGGTAATCTAATGGCATCAATGTGGAGTATAAGTGTCATCGATTGTTAGGTGTCATGCATTCAAGGGAGTAACTAGAGAAAATCTAGATGGGTGCCAACAGAAGTGCACATGATTGAAGAAGCTTTTCAAATCGATTCCTCCACTATATGCCACTATTGTAAGGTGAGCTAGTAAACTAGAGCTTGGATGCTCTAGATTATTAGAGGAATGTTCTTTCCAAACAAGTCTGGGAACAAGGTCCATACCATGTTTCTTTTGCTATTGGAGGATTTTAAGGTGTTGGGTAGATTTAGGTAGGGTTTTGCTTCTCTAATGTATCTCTATAAGGTGTTTACCATGGCAGCCCATGAAATAATTGTCCATGTCAACGATTGGTGTTTGCTCCTACAGACATAGGCATGTATATGCATGTCGTGGTTAGCACCCATCTCTTCTTAATGATGTCAGTTTCCTCTTAATTGAAGGTAAATGTTACCTCATAAACTTGGCCTAGGTGTTACAGGCGAATCTTGAAGATTACATAAGTCATTATGTTGGAACATAAAATGTTTAATTTCTTTTAAAATCGTTACGTGTTTTGATTTGTTTGGGAAAAACTAATAACAGTCTCATTAAACTTCTTTGGAGTAATAAGATCAAAAATCAAATACCTTTGAAAAGACTAAGTTTGAACATTTTGAAGAAAATGTCTTAGTTTAAAAATATTGCAACGGAAATTTGATGAAATTTGTATTTTTAATAAAAACCATTATTTAGTATATACCATTTAAAATATCATTTATTTGAATAAAATAGATTTAGGTCTTGTAAAAAACATAATCAAGTTTATAATCGAGTTATTATGTTGAAACCATATTTGCATAAAAAAAATTAGTTTTTCACCTTAAATCCATAAATCATTTTAAAGATTGTTTTAAACTTTAAAACATGCAAAGTTAATCAAAAATCCCAAATCAATGTCCCATGCCACAGTCCAAAAAATTAAAATTAAATAGTTCAAATACCAAAATAATAGAGAATAAAACATTTAATAAAAATTCATCTTATTACTCTTTCAATCAGTCACGTTCATGTCCTAACCTCGAGGGTTATCTAGAATGTTAGAAAATCATAGGGTGAGCTCTTAAAGCCCAGTGCAAGTACTAACTTAAATAACAACAAAATTTAATTTATATATTTCATAAAATTTACAGAAATTATGTATATCAACACAATTTCACAAATGACAGTATGCATGATAACGTCAATACAGAGTTTTTCAGAAATTAGTGTAAAGTTTTCAAAAAATGTTCCTACCCAACTCCGCTACACACCATAAAAGAGTTCCCTAGAACTCATTCATCCAATAACACACCAAAATATGGACAAGCCACTAGATAATGTAAACAAGGTTCCAAATACAGATATATGTAGACAAGCCACCAGAATTGCAGATAAACTGCTAGAAAATATGGTTAAACCGCCAAAATGTGCAGATCATTAAACTGCCAGAACCTTTCTCCTTTCAATATCATCCCAACCTTATGTATGTATGTGATATGACATACAAAAACAAAATTTTTTAGAGGGCATGCTGAACATGCGAATCAACTTTCTATTATGAAACACTATAGTGGGCATGCTTAACATGTAAATCATATTTTCATTAACAAAAATAGTGGCACGATTTATTTTTCATGATTAACAAATAATGCCATTAAATCAAATATCATGAGTGTTGGAATATAAACATAATATCTCATTTTTCAGTAAATCACACAAACATATTCATATCATTATAGATTAATCAGTTCAGAATCACTTACTTGGAAATCATCTGTAACACCCTCCACCCGACCCAATTCACCAAGTCCGGGTTTCGAGCATTACTACATAGAAAACTTAACAAAATTTTTGAAATAGAAGACAAAAACTCATTAATGAAAACATTTCTCATTAATTTGATTTAAAACTCTTTACTTAGAGAACAAAAGAAGTATTTGCAAATAACATATCATACTGATCTTGCTAAAATTTTATTATAATACGTAAGATACAAAAGACAAATTCAAGTGGCATAGTCCTACTAAATGCCAATTCTTCCTATACGCCCATTGTATGCATAATATCCCCCTTATGCTGCTTCTCTGGCACCATCCTCGCATCGTCTCCTCAAGTACTTACATTGACAGGACAATACCTGAAACATAAACATGACGCTAGTAAGTTTAAAGGAACTTAATGAGTTATGAACACAACTTACCTTTTTAACTTTTGATGAAATTCTTCGTCTTAAATAATTGGACTTTCCTGTATCTATCTTTAGTGAATACCTTCCCAGTTTACAATTGTATACTTTCATACTTATACACCACTCATCATTCATGCCATATCCTCATTTGTTCAACTATTTGGCTAGCTTTAGGTCTCGACATTCAAACACCACACTTTTCATTTCCTTTTTTAAAAAAAAATTCAACAATTATTCTTAAACAGTTAATCGCAAGCACTATTCTTTGCGGATATCACTTATTGGTCATACTTTTGGCGGATACCCTACTAATCATTCTTTTGGCAGATACCCTTATTGATATTGATAAATTGAATCATAATCCAAACTGAACTCTGATTTAGCCCAACACATAACCATACAAATGAGAGTTTCTCTAGATCGTTCAAAAGAATTATACACATCTTTGTAACGAACGCTAGATATCTAATATATCAAACATCATAGATTTTAACAGAGTTTAGAACAAGACATGATTCTAAACACATATGTAAAATAGCTCAGAATTCTACCATAGTAGTTCTAACTTGAATTGATGGACTCTTGTACTGAATACACCCATATACTAGGTTGGTAGATAATCACAGCATATACTCTCATTGAACATGCTGAATCATACTTTGTTTAAGACTTATTCGTATTTATCACAAACATCACATATTAAAGCTTCATACAAAACACATTCTTATTATAGATTTACCATAGTAGGCCACTAGGGCCAAACGAAATACCCCATAAAGGCGACATACAGATTACGCCACAAAGGCAATTTATAAAGCACGCCACAAAGGCTAGTAGAATGCCATAAAGGCCATGTCAAATTACCATATAAGCTAACAGAATACCAAAAAGGCCATATCAAAATACGCCATAAAGGCCAGATTAGAGTATGCCATAAAGGCTAGCAAAATGATACCTAGGCACTATAAACTCTAAATTTTATAGATTTTTTATAGTTGTTTGTATCATCTTTTTACTTAGAATTTATGTTAATCCTGAGTATTTGGATACTTAATTGGGTGGTTTTTTTTCATATTGAGACAATGGGCATAGTTTTAGTAAAGTATGCAATTTTATAGATTAAATTTTTCATAATTTAACTATCTTATGTTACATAGTAATTTTTGTGCTTTAATTGTTGTTGTGGGACCATTGAATTAATAAGTGTGGGAGCTTATTTAAATCATAAATGGACATGAGTTATACTACACCTCAATTGGATGGCAAAGACAACAAATTGAGTCAAGAGAAATCAATTTGATCCAATTGAAGTTATCTTGTTGGGAAGAGCAAGTTTGATAGTTATTTGGGTCATAAAGCCGTCCAAGTAGGGGGAAAGTAGTCCAATTCGGCTAAGGCATCAGGAGAAACCCAAATTAGCTTCAGGATAATTAATTTTGAGGTCCCTACACTTGTGAAAATAATAAAAAATCAGCCCCTAACTAACACTTAAGAAACCTTCTAACCCTTTGTGGAGGAAGAGGTAGATGGTTGCATGATTCATGCATGAAATCAAGCATGAATCAAGCAACCATCTACCTCTTCCTCCACATTTCATGGTCGGCCAAGGAAGACCATTTCAAAGGATCTCCATGCTATTTTTAGCAAACTCCCTAGCCATCCTTCTACTATAAATACCACCCATCATTTCCCATTTGAGGCATCTCTCATTCATCTTTCAATTCACATTCCTCTTATCTTTCTCTCATCTTTTCTTCCCTCTTTTCCACGCATAAGCCGCCCATTTCTCCACCTCCTTTAGCTAGCATTTCCCTTGAGGAAAACCACTATTGGCTGGCCACCTTGAAGAGCATTTTGCGAAGGAGAAATCACGAAAACTGGAGGAAACCACCACAATCGGTCTTCGGAGAATCATTGAAATCATCAAAAGTTTTTTCTTTCCTATTCATTAATTTTGTTCTCAGTTATTCAACATATTTTCAAACTGTTGTGATGTTTTTCCATTGGCAATGATGACTTAATTTTGTTTAGCTATAATAATTATAATGACTGGATAAAATTCATTTAATTAATGTTTACATTGTTTTGTGCCTTAGTTGTTCATGCTTCCAATTAAAATCATTATGTATTTCATGCATTAAAATATGTTTGAATGCATTAAAATTAGTTAGTCAAGCCTAATCAGATGATAACTAATAGACACGATAATTGGAAGGTGGCTTAATTTATATCCTAATCAGAATAAATTAGGGGTTCATAATAGACTAAGATAACTTATTACCTTAGATAACTTTAGATTTATGTGATTAAATTATTTCAAACGTAATCCGTCCTTGTTATTTCAAATAAATTATAAGGAGTCCTTAGTTAAATTATGACATTGGTTTATGCATATTTTTCTAAGTATAAGATTCAGTTGAACTTATATGAGATTCCCAATTAATGAACAATCGAGTTGCCATGGAATATTTTTCGAACATTGTTAAACATGATGAAAATGGATTGAGTCAAGTATTGTAATTGTTCTAGCTTATTCATGTTATTGTTGTTGAACTTGTGAAATTGCTGCTAAACCATCACCCTGCATTTTAGTTCATCTCATTTGCATTTAGGTTAATTTCAATCTAGTTAATTAATTTAATTTTAACATCTATCACTTAAAAATTATTGTGTTTTCTTTACCAACTTGTAAATCCATAATTTTGAAATTATTTTATTAACAAATACAACCCCTGTAGAGACGATAACTCTTTTACTTATTTCTTGATAATGATGTGGACACTTGCATAAACCTACACATTACAAGTTTTTGGCGCCATTGCCGGAGACATTAATTTAGTCATTATTATTTCTTGCAATTTGATTTATTTATTTTTATTCTTTATTTAATTATTTTTTTATTTTTTGTGAATTTTTTTAGGTGTTTATGAGCATAGATCGAATCATCGATCCACTTCTTGTAGACCCTGAAATTGAGCGGACATTTCAACAAAGAAGATGAGAAAGATTAACCCAAAGACAAGCCATAGAGATGGATCTTGAAAATCAAAATGATGTTCAAGGGAATGGAGCTGCTAATGCTCGTAATCCAATCCTTATTGCTGATGATAGGGATTGAGCTATAAGGCAGTAAGCTATGCTACTTTTTAATGAGTTAAATCTAGGAATTAGGAGACCGGAGATCGAGGCACCACAATTTGAATTGAAGCCTGTGATGTTTCAAATGTTTCAAACAATGGGCCAATTTAGTGGAATGCCCACAAAAGATCCACACCTTCACCTTCGACTATTCATGGAGGTGAGTGATTCCTTTAAGATAGCTGGTGTAACTAAAGACACATTGAGATTGAAGTTGTTTTTGTACTTGTTATGAGATCGAGCATTAGCAAGGCTTAATTCATTGCCACCACATTCATTTTCAACATGGCAAGAATTAGCTGAACGCTTTCTAGTAAACTATTTCCCACCTAGCAAAAATGCTAAGTTACGAGATGAGATCACCACTTTTCAACAAATGGATGATGAATCATTATACGAGGCATGAGAAAGATTCAAGGAGTTGCTTCGTAGATGCCTATGGGATTCTACATTGCATCCAATTGAAGACATTTTATAATGATCTCAATGCACACACAAGGTTGATGGTAGATGCTTCTACAAATGGTGCTCTATTGTTGAAGTCTTATAATAAGGCTTATGAGATCATTAAGAGAATAGCCAGTAACAACTAACAGTGGTCGACAAACCAAGCAGCTTTAGGAAGACGAGTAGTCGAAGTGCATGAATTAGACACCCTCACTTCATTATTAGCTTAGGTATCTTATATCTCATCAATGTTGAAATAGTTTACTACTAATGGTTTAAATCACATTGCAGCTCAGCCACCGAGCCACTTTGATGTTATTTCCTTCGTATATTATGGGGACAATCATTCTTTCGAGAATTGTCCATCAAATCCTGAGTTTGTTTACTACATAGGGAATCAACACCAAAATAGAAGTGGACAAGGACTATAGTCAAACTTCTATAATCCTCCATGGCGTTACCATCCAAGCTTTTCTTGGACTAACCAAGGAGTTGGATCGAACAACAGCTACATGAGCATCGATTAAATCAACCCCAAGAGTTCAATCAACAAGTTCAGAAACCACTACAAGTTGAAGCATCCAACAATTTGGAGAATTTGTTGAAGGTGTACATGGAGAAGAATGACACCTTAATCCAAAGTCAAGCAGCAACATAGAAAAATCTAGAGAACCAAGTTGGTCGATTAGCTACAGAGCTTCGTAATAGACTGCAAGGAGCCTTGCCGAGTGACACAAAAAATCTAAGGAATTTGGGTAAGGAGCATTGCAAAGTAGTTGCTTTATGAAGTGGGAAGACTTTGGAACCCAATGGAGTTGAAGTTGCAGATGAGCCTACTAAGGGAGAGGAAAATCAACTGACAGTTGAAATTTTTACACCAGAAAAACCAGACTCTACCAAGCCTAAATAGGTAAAATCTGAAATAGTGAATTCTAATAAGCTAACACCTTCTTTAGATGTAGATACAATACCCCAAAAGAGTTGGCCAAAGCTCCATCACTTTCATATCCTTAAAGACTCCAGCAACATAAGCACAAATAGGAGGTGCAATTCAAGAATATTTCGGATGTTCTGAAGTATCTTCACATTAATATACCATTGTAGAAGATTTAGAATAAATTCCTAACTATGTCAAGTTCATGAAAGACATTCTGTCAAAGAAGAAGAGGCTTAGCGAGTTTGAGACTATAGCACTAATGAAGAAGTGTAGTGTGTTCCTACAGAACAAACTACTTTAAAAAATGAAGGACCCCGGAAGCTTTATTATACCCTATAATATTAGAGAATCTTACTATAGTAAAGCTTTATGTGATCTCGGAGCAAGCATCAACTTGATGCCAAAATCTATTTTTAAGATGTTGGGCATAGATGAAGTAAGACCCACGACTGTGACACTTCAATTAGCGGATCGATCTTTGACATATCCAGAGGGAAAGTTCAAGGATGTTCTGGTATGTCTAGACTAGTTTATTTTTCCTTTTGATTTTATTGCCTTAGATTTTGAAGCATATAAAGAAGTGCTGATCATCTTGATGAGAGTTTTCCTAGCCACGAGGAGAACATTTATAGATGTAAAAAAAAGATGAACTTATAATGAGAGTTCAAGATGATCAAGTAACATTGAATGTTCTTAAAACAATGAAATTTCCTAATCCGAAAGAGGAATGTTCAGTAATGGAGGAAATAAAAACCTTAGTTTCTATGGAACGAGAAAGCAATTTTGTAGAAGACCCATTGGAAAAAACCTTAGGGTGTGAGCTATTGGAAGATGAACAAGGTAAAGAAAGTATGGTTTTAATGGAAGCCAATTCGAGGGACTAAGTTCAACTAGCATGGTTTGAATCATTAGAGTTAGAAGCTTAAGAATACGTGCAACCGAAATTGTTAATTGATGAACCATCCAAATTTAAACTTAAGGTACTTCTTTCTCATTTGAAATACAATTAGTTGGGTAACAGTTCTACTTTGCCTGTGATTGTTTTAGCAGAACTAATAGAACACCAAGAGGAGTAGCTGATCGAAGTCTTAAAGAAATTTAAAAAGGTGATCAGTTGGACCATAGTTGATATTCGAGGAATAAATCCATCCTTTTGTGTGTACAAGATTATTTTAGAAGAGGGCGAAAGAGGTAGAATCAATGGGCAAAGAAAACTCAATCCAATAATGAAAGAGGTAGTTCGAAAGAAAGTTATCAAATGGTTAGATGCAGGAATTATCTACCCCATCTCAGATAGTTCATGGGTAAGTCTAGTATAGTGTGTACCAAAGATGTAATAGCTTGTTTTCAGTGAAACCGAAATGTGGTTTCAGGACCATAAATCCGACGTAAAAATATTTATTTTATTATTATTTCAATGTTTACAGCATGTTAGTAGTATCGTATAAAAATTTTGTTCAGAAATTTTACAGTTTACATTAATTTGATAAAAAGGACTAAATTGCAAAAGGTGCAAAATTTGAGTGTTATAAGTTAAAGGGATTTATTAGCGATGAAATTAAATAGTTGAAGGGTTTATGCAGTAATTATTCCATTGATAATTTGAGTGGACTGTTATGGCCATTATTTATGTTTCTTTTAAAGGTTAGTAAAAGGTTAAATTGGTAATTTAGAAATTAAAGTAAATTAAAATAAAACAAAAGGTTGTATCATCTTCAACCTTGAGCATTACCACCGAAAATTGAAGAAAAAGAAAGAACATTAGGGCTTGAAAGCATTCGGTCATATCTCCTTATTGCATGTAAGCATTTTTCATCTCGTTTTTAATGATTTATACGTTTTTGGAGTCATTGTAGCTTAATCTAGCTAGCCTAGGGACTAAAAAGATTCAAGTTTTTCCATGAATTGATCTATGTTTTTTGTGAAGTTTGATGATAGAAAATGAAACCTTGTTGTTAGATAAACAACTTTTGTTAAGTGATTTTTGATGAATTTGCCAATTGGAGATTTAATTGTAAAATGTGAAATGCTCATGGTGTAATTTGTGAAATAATGAAATGTGTGGGATATTAGGAGCTTGTATGAAATTTGGCTAGGCTTGGATAGTGGTGAAATTGCATGAATTTCATTTTTACGAGCTTAAGAACTAAATTGTAAAGAAATAAAAATATTAGGGGTAAAAGTCTAATTTTTCAAAAATGTGAATTTGGGTTGAGTTTAATAGAATAGCCATTAAATTGGTTGAATTTATTTATCAGATTAAGATAAACCTTGGCCAGATTTAAATCGAGGGAAGACAAAAGTTGCGGATTAGTCGATCATACTCCTACGCGCTAGTTGTCGAAGTAAGTTCATAGTATTAAATGGTATAATTAAATTTCCATATGTATTTTTATTTTATAATTAAGTAGTTAATTGTTATGTAATTATACTTGATTGCACATACGTGTCATTTTTGTACTTCGGTATCCCTGATCGCACATACATGCCCCTGTTGTATTTTGGTGCCCCTGTTGTACTTTGGTACCCCTGATTGCACATACATACCCCTGGTTTACTTCGATACCCTTGATCGCACATACGTGCCCCGGTTGTACTTTGGTACCCCTGATCGCACATACGTGCCCCTGTTGTACTTAGTACCCCTGATCGCACATACGTGTCCCTGTTGTACTTCGATAACCCTGATAGCACATACATGCCCCTGTTGTACTTCGGTACCCTTGATTGCACTTATGTGCTTTGTTTACATTTTAGTAAAATCAATCAAGTAAAATAAGAGTTTCATTCGATTACTAATAAGTTATTTAAATTGCTATTTCTTACTAACCTTATAAGCTTATACGTGTTTGTTTGTCGTTTTGTAGATTACTTTTGCTGATTTGGAATGGATCGTATCTTTGGCTCACACTATCCAACGTTGTTGGTAGCTTTTGAACTCTTTAGGGTTGTGGCATGTATATGTGGTAATATATGTATATATATGTCTAGTTGTTTCTGGTATAATGATGAACTACTAGGTTAGGTGGTTAGGTGTCTAGATACTTTTTTTTTCTATGTTTGTGTATATAAATCTTTTGACTTGATATAATGTTATGAAGGTAAATAATTGTGAATGGTTTTGATGTTGATGAATTAAGTTGTTATGTTGTCATGTATATTTATGGCTTGAAGGATGGAAGATGGAATGGTAGTTAAAATATATGCTATGTGTGTTCATACATTTGTTTGAATGTGGTTATTTTGGTATATTAGATGTAGTTGACATTTATGGCTATTTGTGCTAATGCTTGTTAATGAACATTGAATGGCCAAATTGGTATAATGAGTGTGGCTATAATATGTGAACATAGAAGTAAATGTTGATATGAAATGGATTACAAGTAAGTTGTTTTGTGCCTAAATTATGTATCTATAAAGTACATGTTAGTTGTGATTGAGGTGCCCTTTGGGCATATTGCTTGTATGAATATATGCCATATTGATTTAGCTTTGATATGCATGTCCTAAGTGCAACTTGAAAACTTGTTTATATGTAGAAAATTGATTGTAGGTATGTGCATGAATGGGTGAGAAAAAATGGCTTGGAAATGGCCTATTTTTCATCTACATGGCCAGAGACACGGGTGTGTGTCTAAGCCGTATGTGACACACGGCCATGCGACACGATCGTGTGTCACCTGTAGCTTACAAAAGGGTTGCAAGTCAGGCAGTTACATGGCCTGGCACATGGGCATATGGCTTGGCCGTGTGACCCAAGTCAGAGAGTTACATGGGTACGGACACGGGCTGGGATATGACCGTGTGTCCCTACTTCGAATGCCCACACAGCCACGGCCGTGTGACCCCTACAATTTGAAAAATTTCATCTTTTTTTGAAAAATTCTATATGTTTTCGATTTAGTCCCGACTTGTTTCTAATGTGTTTTTAGGGCCTCGACGGCTCGTATAAGGGCCCATATAAGGAAAAATATGTATGATATTGATTGATTTTACTATGATTGATGTTGTGAATTAAATGGCTAAAATTTTGATAGTTTGAAACATAAACTCTGGTAATGCTTTGTAATCCAATTACAATGACGGATTTGGGTTAGGGGTGTTACAAAAGAAATTTGGAATCACGATTGTCGAGAATGAACGAAACGATTTAATCTCAAAGACTATGGTCACGGGTTGAAGAATCTGTATTGACTATAGAAAATTGAACAAAGCTACGTGAAAGGATAATTTTTCGTTTCCTTTTATGGATTAGATGTTGAGCCAACTGGCAAATAACAAATTTTACTGTTTCTTAGATGGATATTCGAGATATAACCAAATAGTTATAGTCTTGGAAGACCAACAAAAAATGAATTTTACTTGCTTTTACGGTACATTTGCTTTTAGGTGAATGCCTTTCAGTTTATGTAATGCACCTACAACATTTATGATGTTTGTTTGAGTAATTTGGCTAGGGTACTGAAGAGATGTGATGAGACAAATCTTTAACTTAATTGAGAGAAATGTCACTTTATGGTTAAGGAAGGGGATTATCTTAGGACATAAAATATCTAGAAACGGGATCGAAGTCGACAAAGCAAAGGTAGATGTGATTGAAAAGTTGCCACCATCAATTACTGTTAAAGGAGTTAAAAGTTTTTTAGGCCACGCCAATTTTTACCAAAGGTTTATTAAAGATTTTTAAAAAAATTTCCAATCCTTTGTGTACTTTTCTAGAAAAAGATACAACTTTTGAATTTAACAAAGTATGCTTGGAAGATTTTGAAGAGTTGAAAAATCAGTTAATCTGAGCCCCAATAATCGTTACACCTGATAGGAACTCACCTTTTAAGTTGATGCGTGACGCAATCGATTTTGCTGTGGGGGATGTAATTGGGCAAAGAAGAAACAATGTGTTTCATTTGATCTACTATGCAAGTAGAACTTTGACATGAGTCCAACTTAATTACATGGTAACTAAAAAAGAAATATTTGCTACAGTTTTTGCTTTTGACAAGTTTCGTTCTTATCTTATAGGTACAAATCTCATAGTGTTTATTGATCATACAACCATTAAATACTTACTCGTGAAGAAAGATACTAAATGAGGTGGATTCTGTGGGTATTCCTACTCCAAGAATTTGACCTTAAGATCTGAGACATAAAGGGAGTTGAAAATCAAGTAGCTGATAATCTGTCGGGGTTAGAACAAAACGAGGTAACCTTGTCACTCATTCCAATTAATGAAAACTTTCCAGATGAGCATATCTTCAAGGTAAATAAAATCCACGAAACTCCATGGTTTGCCGAATTTGAAAATTATATAGCATATGGAATAATGCCTCTAAAAATGACATACCAACAAATGAAGAAATTCCTTCACGATAGTCAGTATTATTTTTGGGAGGAGCCCATTTTGGTTAAAGAATGTGCAAATAATATAATTAGCAAGTTTGTATCTGGAAGTGAGATTGAGCAGATCTTATACCATTGCCATTCATCTCCAAGTAGGGGACACTTTGGTGGTTCCTACATGCAGCAAAGATTTTACAAGCTGGATTTTTCTGGCCAATGGTGTTTCAGGATACATACACATATGTGAAGAATTGTGATTGATGCCAGAGGACTAGGAACATCTCAAGGAGAAACGAGATGCCCTTGACAAATATCCTAGAGGTAGAATTATTTGACGTTTGGGGCATTAATTTTCTACGCCCATTTCCTTCTTCTTATGGTAACAAGTAGATCTTAGTGGTTGTTGACTATGTAACCAAGTGGGTGGAAGTTGAGTCATACCTAATATCCAAGTGGGTGGAAGTTGAGTCATACCTAATAAATGATGCTAAGGTAGTTATGCAATTCTTACATAAGCATGTGTTTACACAGTGTAGGACTCTAAGAGCTATAATTTTTTATGAAGGATCTCACTTTGTAAACAAATGGCTTAAGTGGTTTCTTGACCAGTATGATGTGAAACACAAATTGCCACTGCCTATCATCCACAGTCAAATGGGCAAGTTGAACGGGTAAATCGTGAGATCAAAAGAGTTATTGAGAAAGAGTTTGACCTAACTGAAGAGATTGCTCTCGGAGGCTTAATGATGCTCTATGGGCTTATCAAATAGCTTTTAAGAAACCGTTAGGAATGACTCCTTATCAGTTAGTATTTGGAAAGGCATGCCATTTGCCGCTTGAGTTAGAAAATAAAGCTCACTAGGCTTTGAAATAATTAAATTTGGACCTAAAACAATTCGGTAAGAGAAGAATGCTACAACTTAATGAGTTGGAGGAGTTAAGATTGTTTTCGTATGAGAATGCCAGGATGTACAATGAAAAGACTAAGAGAAGGCATAAAAAACGTATACAACCTCTGCAATTCAAAGAAGGTCAAGAAATCTTGTTGTTTGATTCAAGGCTAAGATTATTTCCTGGAAAGCTCAAATCCTGATGGAAAGGACCATACACCATTCACAAAGTCTATCCATATGGAGGGGTGGAATTACTAGATAAAAAGGGAGGTACTTTTAAAGTTAGTAGTTATCGTCTCAAACACTTTTGGAATAATGATGTTGAGCGAGCTGAAACTACGCTCTACTTAGTGGACCATTAATTTTTTTTTTAAATGACACAATTATAAAATTTTCTTGAATTAGTACATTAAATTAATTCTGTCTGAGGAGATTGAGACTTAAGCGGGACCATTTGTGACCCCCAACCTATCTAGAGAACTTAATTTAATGTAATTTTTCTAGAATTTTTTTTCTAAGTAGCCTAAATGAATTTTTAATTATTATTTTCAATTTCAATTTTATTTTTATTTTTATGTTCAATAAGAGGGTCAAGTTGGCCCAAGAATTAATCAGTCTAATTTTTTGTTCAGTTTAAGAAATAATCATAGTTTGGGCTCGAGGCCCAAAAGAGGAGGAAAAATACCCACTTTTACCATCCATAAGACCCCTCAAAACCCTAATTTGCCGCCACATCTCCTTCCCTCCATGCCTTGTTGCCCAAGCATCCCTTTTAGCTAAATTTTAGCTAAAAGTTTGCCCAAGTTTACTACTATATAAACCTCTCTCTTCCATCATATTTTTCACACCACTCAAACAATTAGCCATAATCCTAGCGACCAACTTCTTTTCTCCTTGACGTTGGCATTAAGAAGTCCTCAAATTTCTTTTCCAAAATTTCCTAGTTGTCACCTCTTCCTTTCAACGCGACATTTATTTTCCGTAGCAATCATCTCCATCGTCGTCACCGCAACACCACACCCTAAAGTTTCCCTTTTTGTTGTCGCAATACCTTCGCCACTGCAACCTTCACCTTAGAAAGCTAAAATTCTTCTTGTTTTTCAGGAAAAGTCACCATGTCTTGTAAAAGAACTAGATCTTCCAAAAATTTGGTTGAAAATCTAGTTGTGATTCAACATGATGAAACAAAGGAAATATTTGATTCCATATTAAAAAAATCAGGCCATGATGCCAGAAAAAAGGTTTCAATTTGGAGAGAAATGATAATATGATTGTGCCTTTGTCAATTCAGAAAACAATTGAAGCATTAAATAAGAATGGGTTTTGTGATGCACAATAATTACCCAAAGAGGAGTTAGTACGAGAATTCTATGCCAATTTAATTGTGCCAAACACTCCTGAAGTTCTTGTTCATAAGAAGAAGGTACCCTTTACTTTTAAATCAATTAATGATTTATTTAATTTGCTTGATATTGAAGAAAATGAATACTTTGTCGTGATGACAAATATCAATTGGGATTTTCTTCAACAAATACTTAATGTCGTTACAAATTCGGGATCCTAATAGATTATAACAAAGTACAAAAGTCATTCTTGCTGAAAGGAGTACTTAAAACCAGTGGCTACAACATGGTTCTACTTTGTTCGATATAGCTTCATGCCTATCTCACATAGTTCCACCATCTTGATGAAACGAATGCTTTTGTTGTATGCAATTATGACAGAAAGGTCTATCAATGTTAGGAAAATTATTCTCGAAGAAATCCAAAATTATGCTAGGAAAAAGGTAGGAAGTCTTACTTTCCATTATTGATTACTTCACTTTGTTTGAGGGCCTAAGTTAAATCATAAGAAAAACTAAAGGGTCGTTATGTTCAAGGTTGCATAATAAGACATGATCTTGAAAGGTTAGTGGAGAATGTTGAACAGTTGAACGAGATCGAGCCAAATGAGTCGAACGAACCAGAATTTGATGAGTCATCAACCAAATCTAAACAGGAAGTTGACTCAGTACAACCCTGAACCTAAGGTGGAACCAAATATTGTTGAACCAGTTAAGTCAAGTGTTAATCCTGATTTGACCATTCCGATGACCTTTTCTTCAAACACTATGAATAAATCAGAATTTCCAACTATGATGGATACGTGAAAAGTTATGCATAAATTAGAGATGATTCCATAAGGAATACTTTTAAGAATATCTCTAACAGTTTCATTCTTAAGTTCCCAGATCATATCTTTGAGACATGGCAAGAAGAGGTCATGAATAGAAACGAGAACGAGAAAGTAAATGAGAACGACAAGTGGGATGATACAAATGAATAAAATGGGGGTTTCTTGTTCTTTTTCTTAGTAAATTCTTAAGCATCTTTATTTACTTTAGGAGTATTTTGTTTTATGCATAATAAAAATTAAATAATTTGTAGTACATGAATAAATTAAGTCCAAACTTTTTTCTCTAATAAAAAGCAAAATAATGTGGTAATGTGAATGTACATGTCTAGGATTGGATTGGAAAGAAAGACTTGGTATTTATGCAGTCTTCATGACTCACCTCTCTTGATTGCAATCCTTTCTGGTGTACAGTTTTCATTCATTGCTTTGTTATTTGTAATGATCACATTGCTTCTTTTTAAATGGGAATGAGGGATAAGGGCCAATCTTGTATGTTTATGTTTTTTTTTTTTCAATTTTCACATAAGTATGTTAAAACAAATAAGTGCTCAAAAAAAATTTTTGTTTATAAGTTAGCCCATATGAAATTATAATTGCTAATTTTGTTCAAGTTTTTTTTTGAATTTATGTTAGCATAATCATAATTAGTTATGTTTTACAAGTTCCCTGCAAAATTTTGCCATGAAATTTTTTCTCTCTTTGAATTAGACATGCATGAAGGTTTAGGTGTTTAGAATTGGGTTAGTAACTTTCTTGAGGCGAAATCCTAGGAAACATAAGAATTTGAAAATGATATAGGCACATTTTGTTTGGATCGCTTGAGCCTTTCACTTACCATAATTAAAATTAACCCTTGAAAACTTAATTTGAACTATATGGCCTATTTATTTGATCTTCCTACTCATAATCCCATTTACTATCTTTTCATAAATTTTATCCTAATTTTTGCACCAACCTGTGAATAAATTTTGGGAAGAAGTCAAAAGAAGGTATTTGATGTGATTAAAAAAAAGAGATCAAATGTTGAAAAAACTGATCAAATGATGTACGATCAAATATATGATCAAGTGATGAGAAATATGAGCTTCAAAATTAAGTTTGAGGGTGTTAACCTTAAAGAGAAAGGTGAATTATGCTGTGCAAGGTCCAAGGCAAGTTTAAGGTTATTTGAGCCTAAAATTCACTTCGCTTAGTCCTTTCCTTGAGCCTAGCCCCATTACAATGCTATGAAAGACCTATTGATTTTTATCATTATGTCGACTACATTAGTGGAAAGAATTTACTAAGTTTAACATATTAAGACCACTATTAGACCTTAGGATTGCTTTGCTAAATAAACAATAAGGAAGAATAATTGGATGGTAGGATTTATGTATAACTTTGAAAAGCATACGAATTATGATTATTGCTAACATATTCTTTTACTTGATATGAAAATTTGAAATTATTTATTGTATATGAACAACTTATCAGCAAGAAGAGTTTGTGCGCATTAAATTTGCTCTAGTATGATTATTTGAAAAGTTGATTCTATGTAAATATTGTACAAGATTGCCCTAAACTTTTTCTTTGCATGAAACATTACTTCAACGAGCAGTGGATTAAGTTTGGAGGTGTGTAAGCTATAAATTATATAGATTTTTTATAGCTGTTTATATCACATTTTTACTTAGAACTTATGTTAATCTCGAGTATTTGGATATTTACTTAGAACTTATGTTAATCTCGAGTATTTGGATATTTAATTGGGTGATTTTTGTTCATATTGAGACAATAGGAAAAATTTTAGTAAATTATGCAATTTTATGGATTTATGTATTAAATTTTGCATAATTTAACTATCTTATGTTACATAGTAATTTTTGTGCTTTAATTATTGCAGTTGGAACATTGAATTAATAAGTGTGGGAGCTTATTTAAATCATACATGCACATGAGTAACACACCACCTAAATTGGATGGTAAAGATAAAAAATTGAGTCAGGAGAAGTCAATTTGATCAAATTGAAGTTGTCTTATTGAAAAGAGAAAGTCTGGTAGTTATTTAGGTCACAAAGCCGTCCAAGTAGGGGAAAGTAGTCCAATTCGACTAAGGCATCAAGAGCAACCCAAATTAGCATTGAGATAATTAATTTGGAGGTCCCTATGTTAGAGTATACCCAAAGATCAATTATGAGATGATTGTAAAAACATATTTGTTTTACCTCATTTATTAATATAAGGCATTACCATTATTATTTTAGTTTCTATTCTATGTATATAAATAAATTGTTTGATAATAATGTCTTGAGAATAATATGATTATTCTTAAAAGGTCATTAGTCAAGTATTATTATGGGCTTGGACAACAATAATGCTTTAAGACTAATGTGTAGTTTATTGATGACAAAGTGTTGTCATTGACATGAGATGTCAAAATCAATACATGAGTATGTGTTAAAGAAAAACGTATTGGACTAACCCGCTATGAGTATGTTTCTTGGATTATTATGTCATAGTCGTAACATTACTCATAGTGATTACTATCTATACGATCCTCAGACATAAGATCATCATTATCCCAACATCGTTAGTCGTATATTTTTTATATAGTCAAATGTCCACTGTAGCTAGTTGTTCTATAAAGGCTGATGTTGAATATACCATAATCTATGTAGTTGGATATGGTTGATCATATAGGATTTGTCCCTACTACATAATGGGAGCAATATCTTAGGCCACTTGATTGAGTGAGATAAGAAATGCATGGCCATGCTCGAATAAGTTGATATGAGATATCATACTTATTTGTTTATCATAGTCTACTTAGGATATCAAGAAACATTAGATGGGCTATACAAGTGTGACTATTCCATGACTTGTGTCCATTTTAGATATAAAGGACAAAAAAGGATTTAATACATGAAGGGTTAATCACAAAGAGATTTTGTTGAATCATGACTTCTTGTAACATAGGTAGCAATGATGCATTGCAAGATGCCACTCATTGTTTGTAATATTAGAATCGTTCTAGTATTATTGCTAACTTTACAAGAACCTACAGGGTCACAACCTATTGTTGAAACGAATAGAATCCAAACATAGTTGGTATTGTTTTTAGCTATCACATGAATTAAATTGATTATAGAATTAATTTAATTGTGCAGTTAAATATCGAATGAATTATATGTACAAGTATGTTGTACACATAATGAGAAATCGTTAATTTAATATATATGAATTTGATTCATATAGAATTTAACAAAACATAATTTACCAAAATCCTTGTTATAATTATGGTAATTATAATTATTATATTTGATTAATTATTATAATGAATTTTGATTCATATTAAAATATCAACTATTCCCGAATTAGGAAACATAGGGTTTTGAAGGAAAACCTAATAATCTCGAAATAAAAAGAGTGAGGTCTAACAACTATCAATAGAAAATTCTTTCTGAAAAAGTTTTAGAGAGATCTTACCATTCGTTGTCACACTGGGTGGATTGCGTAGAGGCTGAAACTTTTCATAGCGGTTTGGAATCGACATACAATTGCGTAATCCATTTTACAACAGTTATCTTCGATTTTTCTAGATGATTAAATGTAATCATTCATACCCTTCATACCCTGATTCATTCATCGCACATGGATCCCTGGATGTGATCACTAGATTTAATTTTGCCACTATGCCATGGGGTGTACCGATTATCCTACAATGGATCAGAGCCACTTCTGAGATACAGACTCAGGTTTAAATTCTTGGGTGATGCAATTGTATGAGTGCATGCTTTATTTTTGTTGCATTTTTTATTTAACTTGAATATGTGTTATTCGTTAATACTGTTTTAAGTCTTGATATGCATAATTTGTTCCTTTCAATTATCGATTAAATGTTAATTACAATTTGTGGCCTACTCGGTTTCAATTTTGTTAAGTGTTAACAAATCTGTTATCTTGATGACAGTGTTGAAGTTATGATTTCTAGTTAAAAGTTAACTGGTTGTTTTTGTTCGGACTTGGAACAAGGTTTGTTCTAGTAAGAAACCTCAAGGATGAAAATCCTGAAAACACGATATTGTTGATAAAAGTTATCAAATCGTGAGGTTTCAAGCATATCCGGTTGAACAGTAATCCCATCGATGTGTGCGGTTCATATCGTGGAGGCTCTACCCCCGTATCCATCACAGATCCCCATTTTTTTCTCAATTTATTTCTTCTACCAAGTGGGTCACATTGCGAGCTTTTCGAGTTGGATCAAAATGAGGACGCCGGGTGTAGGTCACAAAAGTAGTAGAGACTTTTAATGATTCACTTTTAATTTTTTTTTTAATTTTTTTGGATAAAACACGTTGTATTCTGTTTACTATGTTTGACATGCACAGTGTTTGAAATGCATAGTTATAGCCCAATAACCATTTGGAAAAGGGTGTAAATTTTTAAATACGACCTGTGTGTCATGCCTTACTACTTTTCTCTTGTATTCCTCTTCTCATCTTACTCCCTTGTATGTAAAATGAGTTTCTACAAATTGTAAATTGCATGAATTGCTATGGGCCAGACGAGAAGAAAGATGGGCCAAATAAAGTGGACAAGAAACTTGTGAAACGACTTACACCTATAGGTTTCCTTTTGGTTCTCCCATTGGCTTGGGAGGAACCATATTAGTTTATGGGCTATAACTATTGCATTTATTTACTACTACTTTACTTATTCATGTATGAGATGCTATGGATGTCTAACAGATGCCAAATTTTAAGTATGTTAAAATTTGATAACAATTAACAACATTAATTGATAAGATCAATTAAAGGACTAAATGGACTAATGTAGACCGTAATTGGTCAGATGTAACCTTAATAAAATTCCCTCAATCAAAATATTAAGTCGATGTAGCCTTCTAATCATTGCCCTTGTTAAGGCCTCGATCGATACTATGTAGGTTCTGCTAAAGTGAAGTACTAGTATCTATCTTAGTTAAACTTAAAGAATAAGCAAGTGATATTCGTTTGGTAAAAAATTTGGTTAGTGACTTAACTAGGTTATTCTAATAGGATTAGAAACCTAGAGGCAAGTGATTTGGATAAATCATAATATGATTAGAACAAGAGTTGTTCACCAAATATTTAAGAGTTACATGTGATGTAATTAGTAAGTGTTGCTACCAAAATAACCATAATCTTGAGAGTAAAACCAAAGCTAACTTAAGAAGAGGTGAAATATGGATCCCTACCCACTAGAAAAACTTTCGAAAAAGTCTTTCCGAAATTAAAATATGAGGGTTATTAATTTTGAATAAAATAGTAGGAGCATCATTTAGTAAAGTCCTTTTAATGATTAATATAAACTTCGTAAATTTACTCACTTTCATTGTGATCAGCCCTTGAGAAGGACAAATTGAACGGTTTGAATTTCCCTGACTGGTTTCGTAACTTGAGGATTGTCCTCAAATAAGAACAAAAATTATATGTCATTGAACAACCCCTTCCTAATGAACCACCTAGTAATGCCTCGATGGCTGATAGAGATGTTTATAAGAAGCATCTCGATGACATGGTAGACATTGGATGTCTTATGCCTGCCACTATGAATCCTAAGCTTTAGAAGCAACACGAGGAAATGGTTGCTTATGATATGATCGAGCACTTGGAAGAACTTTATTAGGGGCAAGCACAACAAGAGAGGTTCGATACCTCTAAGGCCCTATTCCAATGTAAGCTGGAAGAAGGAAACCTAATAGGTTCTCATGTTTTTAAGATGATAGGCTATATAGAAAGCCTGTCTAAACTTGGATTTCCACTGAGCCAAGAGTTGGTCACTATGTTACTCTACAATCGTTGCTTGATAGCTATAGCCAGTTTTTCATGAATTTCAATATGAATGAAATTGATAAGACTTTACCATAGTTACTCAGCATGTTGTGAACTGTTAAAGGTAACACTAAAAAGGTTGGACGCAAGCCCATTCTGATGGTTCATAATAATAAGGGAAGGATAAAGCTAAAGCTAAGGCAAAGCCCAAGGGAAAAGGCAGGCCCAAATCTGAAAATGGAAAGGTTGCACTGAAGCCCAAAGGAGGTGTGGCTGAGGAAGGAAACTGCTTCCATTATAGTGTGACTAGACATTCGAAAAGGTACTACCCTGTCTATCTTGAGGAAGTCAAGAAGGCCAAAGCATGTGGAGTGTCTACTTTAGGTATTTATGTTATTGGTATTTATTTATCAACTACTCCTTCTTAGGTACGAGATACTGGATGTGGTTATCATATTTGTACTTCTGTATAGGGACTGCAAATGAGTAGGACTCTGACTAGAGGAAATATGCACCTACGAGTTGGAAATGAAGCAAGAGCTGATGCATTAGCTGTAGGAACATATAATTTGTCTTTGCCTAGTGGACTTGTTTTATGTTTAGAGGATTTTTATTTTGTGCCCAGTTTGACTAAGAACATTATTTCAATTTCTTGTTTAGACAAAATTTGGTTTTAAGATAATTATTAAGAATAATTATTGTTCTTTTTATCTTAATATTGTTTTCTATGGTTCGACACAATTGGTGAATGACATCTATATTTTAGATCAAGTTAATACCATTTACAACATAAATACTAAAAATCTAAAATAAATGACTCAAATCAAACTTATATTTGGCATTGTCGTTTGGGCCAAATAAGTGAGAAATGCATATCCAAACTCCATAAAGATGGTTTATTGGATTCATTTATTTTCAAACGAATTGAAGTATGTGAATATTTCTTTTTGGGAAAAATGACTAAAGCTCCCTTTACTAGTAAAAGTGTAACATCTTAAAATAGGGCCTAGTCAGAATAGTGGTTTTGAGACCACAAATTCGACGTTAAAATTTTTGTTTTATGATTATTATGAGTTCTAGGATATGAAAATAAGCATGTGTTAAAGTATCATGAAGAAATTCTAAGTATAATGTGCCTAATTGGAAATTAGGGACCAAATTGAATAAATTGCAAGACTTGGGTTCTAGAAGCAATTTGCATGAAATTTCTTTGAATTATAAATTAGAAGGACTTAAATAGAAATTTGCCCAATTTCTAAGTTTTTGGACAAAAATGGGCATGCATAGAAAAATTTGGAAGTTTTGTAAGAGGGGCATTCTGGTCATTTGGTTATAAACTTAATAAAAAGGGAAAAAGAAAGCCAAAATTCAACCATCTTCTTCCCCAAAGCTGTTGAAATTCCTAGAGCTCCATAAGCTAGGGTTTTCAACATTTCAAGCTCAATAGTAAGTGCTCTCTAGCCCTGTTTTTAATGTTCTTTGTGATTTTGAGATCCTTGTAACATGCTCTATCCATTTCTACCCATATCTCAAGCTAGGGTTCATGTTTGGAAATTTACCTATGCATGAGATGCTTGTGTTTTGATGATTTATGGATGAATATGAGAGTTTAAAGGATGGTAAACAACTTTTACTAGGTACGTTTTGATGGAAATGACTTAAAGGACCATTTCGTAAAAAGTATAAAATATGTAGTAGAAATGTGAAATAGAGGAAAATATGGGTTGGTATGAGCTTAGGATACATTCAACTAAGCATGGGTAATTGAGGAATTTCATGCATTCCATTATACGAGCCTAGGGACTAATTTGTAAAAATGTGAAATGTTAGGGGCAAAATGGTAATTTTACTCGAAGGTAAACATTTAGGTCCAAAATGAGTAGTATGAGGTACTAATAATTTATTTTTACTAATATAGACCCCGAGGAACCAATTTCGAAGGTCGACCGTGGAAAACGAAAGGTTTCAGAATAACCGAAATACGAAACTGAAGCAATTACTAGGTAAGTTTGTGTAACTTGAAGTAAACTTTAAATATACTTGAAAATGTATATTCTTAAATGTATGTTAATTTAGATATAGATTGCATGACAATCCATGAAATATGGTAGTGTAAAATGAAAAAGTTGACACTTGTCCCGGTTGAATGAAAAAGGGAGATTCGATAGGTAAATTCTTGTTTACATGACACGAGATCCTGCATGTGTTGCAGAAAGGGATTTAGCCCGGACGAGTATTCCTTAAGTGGTCGAACCTCTTGATGAATATATGTGCATTATGGATTTAGCCCGGATGAGTAATACGATTAAGGACTAAAATTAGCCTAGACTGGCATTTCAGATCCGAGAGTATTGGAGTAATTGTCGCTGTAAGGGATTTAGCTTGGAATGGTAATCCTGACAATACTCCTTGAATTTATGTTATGAGGGATTTAACCTGGATTGGTAATCTCACCGTAAGAGTGAGGTTCACGGGTGTAACACCCCTAACCCGAATCCGATCGCCGGATTAAGGCTAAGAGGTATTGCCGAACTAAACATTTAATTATCTCATTACATTGTCAATAAACATAAACAGAGATCGAGCTGAATACATACTGATATTTAAGTTATACGCCATTTTTGTATGGCCAAAATATTTACAAATTCAAAACATCGTTATCATCAGCCTAACCTATACATGCCATATCGAGTCCAAAATATAACTGTACCAAAAAGATCGATAGTGTGATGAACTGCTGACGATCCCCGAGTCGGTGGCCAAAATCAACAATCTATAAAATAGAGAAATAAAGAACAGAGTAAGCTTTCAAAGCTTAGTAAGTTTTAAGCATCATAAACAATTAAAGACTTATCGAAAATCGAAACATTCATTTAAACAGACTTATTCTCAATTCAAATTGCTTCATGGCCGAATACACATAAACATATACATAGGTTTCTCAGCACATATTTTTCTTCTACTTAAAGTTCATACGATGCATTTAAATCAAATAATCTCATATATTAACAATATTTGACCGAATAGGTCATTGTTTTACTCGTAGATATAACAATCATTCACACTTAAGTATGATTCTTTAATACTAATAATTCACAAAATCATTGACTGAATGTACATGAGTACATAAAATAATTTTAACATATAATTCATATACCAATATACCATGACCGATTAAATCATTCTCATATTCGCAAATATAACCATCAATCATATTTATATATATATTCTTCTTTGATGCTAATGATTCACTTCGAAATCAATTCACCGATGAGTAAGTAATACGTACCTGAACATCTTAAATGTATAGTACTTACTCGATGATGGTTTACTGCGAACATTCAATATCGTAATCTAAAATAACTTAATGGCATTAAGCCTGTCAGGTCTTAGGACTTGAAACCAATTACCAGCACCAGCCTGCGGGAATTTAAACCCGGTATAATACCAGCTCGAAGCCTGCAGGACTTTAGCCCGGACATATTTCCAGCACGTAGCCTGCGGACCTTAAGTCCGGTTATAATTCTAGCACATAGCCTGCGGACCTTAAGTCCGGATATAATTACAGCACATAGCCTGCGGGCCCTAAGTCCGGATAAACATCACTGAATGTCATGCATACTTATTCGCAAGAAAATTCAATTCACATAACATCTCACAATCATAGTTCATTTATTCCATTCGAATAATAGCATAACATGGGCACCATTCATATAACTTTTGGCTCAATAACATACATAAGAATATATGTCCATTTTACCTTCCAAGCTTAACTTCTAATGTCTATTCAGCTTTAAGCCTTAAACATAAATTATTTTTCACTCAACTATATTCAAATAGAATCAATAGATCGCAGTACAGTAATCATACACATATCAAGACATTATCAATTACGTGCTAAATGTGACTATTCAATACTTACCTCGAATATACTTGAACGGTTGCGGAAAGGCTAATCAATTACTTTCTCTTTTCCCCTATCCAACCTCGACCCTCTTTGCTCTTGAGCTTATTTTAAAACAAATAGATTTATTTAATTACTTAACCATGATCATTTACTATTTAATCACTTATCAAATAGGCAATTTAATTTAATACATGTATATCATATAGTTAAGGTACAAATGACCTTAATAACTAGCTATTTAAACACCATATATATATTCCCTACTCATGCACAACCGAACACATTACTAGGCATTAAAAAGTTTATAATTATAAGCATGTATACGTTAAGACAAATTATATATTTAATAAATTCTACAGGTATGGTTATTTATATTTTAATTGCCAAATCACAAGTTGATCAAAATCATTTCAATTGACTTCATTTATAACAAACAAATCAATATGGTCACCTATGCCAAACAATGATCGAACCATTTAATCATGCTCATGGCCGATCCTATCTTGCTCTAATCAAGGTCATATCCCACTTTAAAATTTCTAGCCTTTCATGCACTCATCTCTAATGTTAATTAAGTAATGCCGAATGTCACAAACTAAATGGCATACACACACTCACATGCATAAAAGTTATCCACACCTCCTATAGCTCATTCGGCATTTACAATTTAACCTTACCCAAGCTTCATATAAATTTTCCTTGATAGGATATAAAATGAATTTAAAATCCAATCGATCAAACTTTAACATGTTCATATCTCTTTTAACAAAATTTCATTCATATTTCTATCACCACATAATTATGAACTATTTAAAAACTTTCATATTACACCATTTCAATTTATGGCAATATGCCGAATGCACAAACTTAACTAAAACTCAAAATTTAGCCTTCTTCACTTCAATTAACCACTACTTATTCTTCAAAACATCAAATACAATATGAATAACACCTAAACATTTATATCCGAATTTGCTAGCACATAGGGCATTTGGCCGAATGTCAATCTTCCAAAATAACAAAAATTCGAACCATGAAATAGGTAGAATTCAAACTAACCATTCAAATTATGCATGAATTTCCAAGAGTAGCATTACACATACCTTATTCTAGCAATTTCCTCACCCGAAAATTTTAACAAAAATTTTCTTCTTTCTCTTTTCTAGCTACGGCAATGGAGGAACAAGGATGAACCAACTTTGGTTTCTCCTCCCACTAACACATATTTTGTTTCCCTTATTCTTTTATTCATCTTTAATTCATTTAATTCATTATCAATTTAATATTGCAAGAACACATAACTTAGTGGAAATGATCTTGTCATGGCTGGTCATTCAAAGTATTTTGGGTAAATTGACATGCAAGTCCACAATTTTTTTTCATGCATTTGTTGGTCACCATAAATTTACCCATTATACTTCTCATGTGTCACACTCAAGTCCTATTTGGAAAATTCACATCAAATGACTATATCAAAACATCAAAAATTTCACACATGATTTAAACACATATAATAGACATAGAAATAAGCATTTAGAAATTTTTTTTGACTCGATTTTGTAGTCCCGAAACCACTTCCCGACTAGGGTCAAAATAAGGCTGTCACAACGGGAGTGTATGCTTAAAATGGTCACTAGCCTGACTTAACGGTAACAGGATACCCATCGAGATTTCTGAGAAACTCAACGGGACTATAATGAGAAATGAGAATGGAAATGTTTGAATTGATGAGCTCACTTAAGATTAATGCTATATAGCTTGAGAGGAAACTAACTTGATGATTGAGTGTATGTGATAGAGGATTTATACTATGCATATTTGGCATGAACATCTTTTACAGTTGTATCCTAAATAATCGGTAAGTTTACCTTCCTGTTATCTGAACTTACTAAGCATATTAATGCTCACCCACCTTTCCTTTCCCTGTTTTATAGAGCTCGTGGACTCGTGAAGATTGGAAGACAGTTGGAGTATTGTCAACACTATTAAATTTTAAATTGTGCATGTAATCCCCAGCCTTAGATGATTTGGACCTGCGAGGGACTCGGAGGTGGCCACATGATCATGAATGATTTACTTATGTCTTTACTTAATTAAAGATTTCATATTTGGTGTTTTAATTATGTAATAAGTCTATTTATGGGTTTGAATTTTTAATTGGGCTTCGGATTACATATTTTCAATCAGCTAGACTAGGTAAAAATAAGTTTCCAAAAAAAATACTGTCAACTAAAACATGCAAATAAAGCTTTTATGGTTAGTAATCGATTTAATATAACATTTAGGGATAATAAGGTAAACGTTTTCTTGGACGAGAACTTTTGATAAATTAATGATAGAAAGGTTTTAAACTTAAAACAGATTTTAGTCAAAAGGTCTACTTTTCACAAAACACTTTGATATGACATGCCAGATTCAGCCATAACGTCTAGGCTGGGTTTAGGGTGTTACATTTAGTGGTATCAGAGTCAAGTTTGCAAAACTCGACTGTGTAATAGGTTTTTGAAAATTTGAATTTTTAATGTTGTGATGGGAAATGTGGCACACTGAGTCTCTAGCACCAAATCTGTAAGTTTTCTAACACTGTTTATTGTTATAGACTGAAAAGTATTATTGAGGGACTGCTATAGATAGTAGGTCTGCACTAAAACTCTTTAATTAGAGTAAACTGAGACTATAGGGACAGAAAACTGTAGTAAAACTTTATTTTGTGGAAACAAACCCTAATTACTCTTGTTCATAACGAATTGATTAATAACTATTGAAACTATAAACTAATTCATAAGACTTTAAAACAGATAATTTGCTATCGAAATGAGCACAAGGGGTACTCACGAAAGGGATACATGAGTCCGCGGTAGAGGTTGAGGAAGTGTTAGAGCTGGGTCTTCGGCATCGGGTCACATGCCGGCTAGGGAGGCACCAGCCTCACCAGTAACTGAGACATGGTCTCATGACCGAGCAGTTGGGGATGATGCTTTATCTCAAGCAATGCTATGTGTTCTTGCAAGGGTTGCTGGAGCAAGTATTGGATCTGTAGGCCGAGGGTCAATTTCTGAGCGACTCTAGTCTAATGGAGTGAAAATTTTTCGGGGTGTTTCTGGTGTAGTCCCAAATGTGGCGGAGTATTGGTTGGAGGCTACCGAATGGATAATGGATGACCTTGACTATACTGCAGAGCAAAAATTAAAAGGAGCAGTGTCTTTACTGCGAGATGAGGCTTATCAATGGTGGCTCACTGTGAGAGAAGGTATACAGGCTGACCGTCTGACATTAGGCTGACCGTTTGACATGGGATTTCTTCAAAGCAGCCTTTTCAGGGAAGTATGTGGGCACAAGTTATGTGGACGCCCGAAGGAAGGAATTCTTGAACTTGACCCAAGGGAATAAGACTGTGGCAGAGTACGAGGCAAAGTTTCTACGGTTGAGTCGGTACGCCCGTGGGATAGTCACAACTGAGTATGAATGTTACGTGTGGTTTGAGGATGGCCTCCGGGATGAGTTGCGTGTGCTGATAGCTCCGTAGAGGGAGCGAGACTTTGCTGCCCTTATTGAGAAAGCAAAAATTGCTGAGGATGTAAAGCGCTCTGAGCACCAGAACTGTGAAAAAGATAGGGGCAGAAATAAGAGGGATTTTAGGCCTCGAGTTCTTTTGGTAGGGCTAAGAAGAAGCTTAGGTTTGATGGGCCAATCCGAGCTGGGGTCCCTGTTGTTGCTATTAGGCTGTAGCCTTGTGTTGATTGTGGGAGAGCTCACCAGGGTGAGTGCTGGAAATGAACTGGGGCGTGCTTCAGATGTGGGTCTATGGATCATCAAGTTAGGAACTGTACTCAGAGGCCTGTTCAGATGCAAGCTGTAGGTCAGGGCCATGTTCAACCAGGGAGAGGTGGTTAGCAACCACCGAGAGGCCGTGGTCAAGCTTGAGGTGAAAATGGTTTGGGACGAGGTCTTGGAACTTTAGGCAGAGGTGTTGGTAGCACTGAGGCGAGGCAACCTGCGCTGGTCTATGCTACTCGTTTTCGAGAGAATGGTGACGCTCTTAACATCATAACGGGTACGTTCTTAATTTATAATGTACCATACACTACTTTAATTGATATTGGGTCTACACACTCGTATGTTGCATGCATTGTGTCTGAGATGCTGGGTATTTGGTTTGAAAATACTGTTAGTGAGATGACTGTGTTTAGTCCACTGGGATAGTCGGTTGGGGTGAATAAGTTGTTTAGACATGTGCCCCTAGAGGTCCAAGGGGTGGTCTTTCTGGTGGATTTGATGGAACTGCCCTTTTGGGAATTTGATATCATATTGGGTATGGATTGGCTAATGAAACACCGTGCAAAATTGGATTGTGCTGTTAAGCGTATGGTGTTGAAGTCTATGGAGGATGAGGAGGTGACTGTGATAGGGGAGCGAAGAGATTATCTGTCTAATGTGATTTTTACTTTAAGGGCCAAGAAGCTGGTTCGCAAGGGTTGCGAGACGTTCCTAGCTTATGTTAGCATTTCTGATTCTAAAGGTCCTTCTGTGGGAGATGTCAGAACTATTAAGGAGTTTCTAGATGTATTTCCTAAAGAGCTTCCTGGGTTGTCTCCAAACCATGAGGTCGAATTCGGCATTGAGCTCCTACCTGGAATAGCTTCGGTGTTCATTGCCCCTTATACGATGGCACCGAAGGAGCTGGTGGAGTTAAAGGCTCAAATTCAAGAGCTATTGGACCGAGGATTTATTCGACCGAGTGTGTCCCTGTGGGGAGCATCGGTGTTGTTTGTGAAGAAGAAGGATGGATCCATGTGCATGTGCATCGATTATCGTCAACTAAACAAACTGACTATCAAGAATAAGTACCCTTTATCGAGGATAGATAATCTGTTTGAGAAGCTAAGAGGAGCCATGATTTTCTCCAAGATAGATCTTCGGTCTGGGTATCATCAACGAAAAGTTAAGGAGGCTGATGTGTATAAGACTGTATTTAGAACTCGTTATGGTCACTATGAGTTTCTAGTGATGCCATTTGGGTTGACGAATGTACCAATGACTTTCATAGATTTGATGAACCGAGTATTCCAGCCTTATTTGGATCGATTCATAGTTGTGTTTATAGACGACATCTTGGTGTATTCAAGAACCGAAGAGGATCATGATGCACATCTTCAAATTGTCTTACAAATTCTGAGGGAAAAGCATCTTTACGTGAAGTTCAGAAAGTGTGAGTTCTGGTTGCGAGAAGTGGCATTTCTGGGTCATGTAGTATCTGTCGAGGGGATTAGGATGGATCCTCAAAAAATTAAAGCTGTAATGGATTGGAAACCACCAAAGACGGTATCCGAGATTCAAAGCTTTCTGGGTCTGGCTGGGTATGACAGACGTTTTGTTGAAGGGTTTTTACTGATTGCTGCACCTTTGACCAAGCTACTACGTAAAAGGGTACCGTTCAAGTGGGCTACTAAACAATAAGAAAGTTTTGAGAAACTGAAAGATGTTCTAACTAAGGCCCATGTTTTGATACAGCCGAGTCTGGGAAGGAATTTACTGTTTACAGTGATACGTCGCACATTGGATTGGGTTTTGTGTTAATGTAAGACGGTAACGTGGTTGCTTACGCGTCTCATCAGCTTAAGCCTCACGAGGCGAATTACCTCACTTATGGTTTGGAGTTAGCTACGGTGGTATTCGCATTGAATATTTGGAGGCATTACTTATACGTGAAAAGTCTATTATTTTCACAGATCATAAAAGTCTCAAGTATCTCCTTACTCAGAAGGAGCTGAATCTTAGGCAACGAAGATGGATAGAGTTGCTTAAGGATTATGATCGTTCAATTAAGTACCACCCTGGTAAAGCTAATGTGGTAGTTGACGCACTAAGTCGTAGGGTTGTATCTAATTTGAGAGCAATGTTTGCTCGTTTCAGCCTGTTTGATGATGGTAGCTTGTTAGCTGAATTGTAAGTGAGATCAACTTGGACTGATCAAATTAAGGAAAAACAATTGCTGGATGAGTCACTAGTTCCTCGTTTTCGACAAGTTGAGAATGGTAAGACTACAGATTTTGGCCTGAATAGTGAAGGAGTATTATGTTTTCGTGGAAGAACTTGTATACCGAAAGATTTCGATCTAAGGCAGTCTATACTACAAGAGGCTCATAGTAGTCCATATACTATGCATCCTGGCAAAAATAAGTTATACCGAGATCTTCGTGAGCTGTACTGGTGGCCAGGGTTGAAACGCGAAGTTACTAATTATGTGAGTAAGTGCCTGACATGCCAGCAAGTTAAGGCTGAGCATTAACTACCTTCTAGATTACTACAGCCAGTTAAAATTCCACTCTAGAAGTGGGAGAGGGTAACTATGGATTTTGTAAGTGGACTACTCTTAACGCCTACTAAGAAGGATTTGATATGGGTGATTGTAGACCGATTGACTAAATTTACCCATTTTATATTGGTCCATACTGATTATTCATTGTAGAAGTTGGCCAAGTTGTATGTGGCCGAGATTGTGAGACTGTATGGTGTATCGATTTCTATCATATCTGACAGAGATCCTAGATTCACATCTCGATTCTAGAAGAAGTTACACGAGGCTTTGGGTACAAGGCTGGATTTCAGCACTGTGTTCCACCCTCAGACAAATGGGCAATCAGAGAGGGTGATTCAAATACTGGAAGACTTGTTAAGAAGTTGCGTAATTGATTTCAGGGGCAGTTGAGAGGACTATTTGTTGCTGGCAGAGTTTGCGTATAACAATAGCTGCCACCATATGAGGCGTTATATGGTCGTAGGTATCGTACTCCTACCTGTTGGACTAAGTTGGAAGAGCGGCGAATTCTGGGGCCAGAATTAATTTCTGATACAAAAGACAAGGTAAAGCTGATTCGAGACCGGTTAAAGGAGGCATCTGATATGCAGAAGTCTTATGCAGACTTAAAGCGTAAGGAGATCGAGTACTCTGTGGGGGATTATGTCTTTCTTAAAGTCTCACTATGGAATAAAATTTTTAGGTTTGGGCAGAAAGGCAAGCTTAGCCCTAGGTTGATTAGGCCTTACCAAATACTTAAGCATGTGGGATCGGTCGCTTATCAACTTGAGTTCCCTCCAGATTTGGAGAGGATTCTTGATGTGTTTCATGTTTCAATGCTGAGGCAGTACTATTCTGATCCCTCGCACATTGTGTCAGTTGAGGAAATCGAGGTTAGGCCTAATTTAACTATCGAGGAAGAACTGGTGCAGATATTGGATCGTGATGTTAACATATTGAGAAAGAAATCTGTTCAACTGATCAAAGTGCTTTGGCGTAATCATGGTTCAGAAAGAGGCCACGTGGGAACCAGAAGAGGCAATGCGACATCAATACCCACACTTATTCTGACTAGGTAAATTTCGAGGCCAAAATTTTTCTAAGGGGGTAGAGTTGTAACGCCTCAAAAATGTAGGGTCTGGAACTTTGCATGCTTTGGCATAAAATTCATGTTTGCTTTGGTGGTTAGGTAATTTGGGTATGTTTGGGGGGTGTTTAGGAAGCTTGGGTTCGAGTCTGGGCCTTGGCAAAATTTTTAGTTTTGTTCTTAAGTGAGAATGGCTGTTAGCAGTTAGGACTTCTGTTTAGGTGGGTGAGATTTTATGTTACAATTGAGGCCTAGTGGTGGTGGCGTGACATGGCTATTGTGTGAGCAAGGGTTTGAATCCCATGGCAAGCAAGAAGCATTTATTTTGCTACCAGGGGATAGCAAGGGTTGGTGTTGGATTTGAACTTTGGTGATGGAGAGTTTGAATGGGTCATGGAGGTTGTTGTGGAGGATATCAATGAGGGATAAGGGGAGAGAATCTTGAGATTTTCAAGGAGTTTGAAATTGGGATGAGTTGCAGCCGAATTGGGTAGCTTGTTGGTGCAAATTCGTCCAAGTGGTTTGGAGAGTGCATTTTCAGCAATTGGTGTGGGAGTAGGTGCCGATTTCTTCCTCTTCTATTTCTAGTTTTGTCCTTTTTGACGCTTTTGGATTTTTTCTCCATAGTGCCGATCTCTCTTTTGTGTCTTTTCGGGGTTTAAGCCAAAGTTTCTTGTCTCAACTTCTTTCTTTTTATTCCATTTTGTGCCGAATGACATGACTCTTTTCTCTCTTTGTTTCTAAGTCTTTGACCGAATATTGCCTTTCTCTAGTACTCCATTTCTTTTCTTTTCTCTTCTTTACACTCTTCTTTGGCCGAACACATCCACCTTTCTTCTCACTCATTCATTTTGCTTGGTTGAATATCTCTCTGATCCTTCTTCATTCTCCTTCTTACTCGTAACTGCGTTTCCCTTCTTGGAGCCATGGCCGAATCCCACTTGCCATTCGGGTTTCTCTCTGTGCTAGCCGAATATCCTCTTGCTTAGTCGAATCCCTCCCTGCTTGATCAAGGTAATTGAGTTTCCTCTTGGATTGCTGAATTCTTAGCATTAGCTGAGCCTTCTATTGCTATCACCAACGTGTAGGTTCACAATTGTGCCGCTCCTCTTTCTTTTTATTGTACTATAATAGTCTCCCTCTCTAATTCCTTCTTTTTTATCGATTATTGTCAGGGGTGCGTTTGTGGCATCGTGTGCTCAATTTTATGTTATGCTGGGGTAGGCTGAATACTGCTATTCTTCTCTTTTAGTCCTCGTTTCGGTAAGAAATGCATTTGGTTTAAGTGGATTATATTTAAGGTTTTGTAACAAGTGGGGTTTAATGCAGAACGTTGCCAATAAGTGAATGATCGTAGGTTAGGGGTGGTTTGAACCCTACTTTTTTATCAAGGTATGTGATATATAATGTTCGAGATTAGAAGATATTATGAGGGTGGTTAACCCGAGTAACATAAGACTGACATTGGATCGTTATTTTGGATTTAGGTTGCACGCGTGGTGGTTGCCGTTTTCCTCTCCAAAAAGGTGTGTAATCATACACCCAAATTTTTGCTATTGTCAAAACGATGGCCAAAGGTGTGTATTCACACCACTATGTAATTGTGAGTCAGCAAAAGTTGAGAAGCCGAAGAGCCAGAACTTCGGCATTTGAGGCCTCACGAGCGTACGAACACTCGTATGGTAAACCGAGCCCGCAAAGCATGGGCGACAGACTATAGAGGCTACCACGAGCGTTTTCGTGGGCTTAAGCTGTTATGGGCCTCGTTGGGTTGGGTGGGCCCAATAGGCTTGTGGGTCCCACCCGGATTAAATCTACGATAAGTGATAAATAATGAAGTGGGCTATGATAATCGCATAGACGCTACTGAATTTGGGCTAAATGGATCACACGAGCGTGTGGGCCCACTTGGACCAAGTGATGGGCCTCGGGCCCATCTGTACTGCATTGGCTATATGGGTTATTTGAGTCGTTCGAAATGACTGTAGACCTCTTGAAGGGTTGTTATCTGTACCGAGACCTCACAATTAGTTAAATGATCGAAATACCCCTGAGGGGTAAAAATTACTGTTTTACCTATAATCGACGAAATGACCATTATACCTTAAGGGTAGGCTGATTGATGTGAGTATGACATTTATATGACTGGTTTGAGTATGACACACCGCATACACGTTATGTTTATGACATGACATACTGCATGGGGTTGGGTTTTTTATTTAGAGGAAGTAATGTATTGGTGGCTTTGCCACGTAATTACTGTTCTGGTGGCTTGGCCACATTTAGTGTTACTAGCAGCATTGCTGCGTTACTGTTAGCAGCTTCGCTGCGATATTGGTGTGTTGGCTGGGTGGGTCGAGTTATTCCCCACATGGTGTGTTGGTTGGATTGGGGTGGGTTACATGACTGGTACTAAATTGGGCTTAGGCCAACATGCATTCAGATATAGTGCCAGGCCCGCATGCATCTTGATCATTGAATAGTGCCGGTGCCGGACTATTCTTTGCATGCATTGTTTACTGTTTGACTGATAGGGGATTACACACTGAGTTTTTGCAAACTCACTCTTTATTTTAAATTATGTAGGTAATCCCCTGCCTTAGACGATTTAGAGCTGCGAGGGACTCAGAGGTGGCCACATGATCGCGAATGATTTACTTATGTCTTTACTTAATTAAAGATTTCATATTTGGGGTTTTAATTGTGTAATAAGGCCATTTATGGGTTTGAATTTTTAATTGGGCTTCAAATTACATATTTTCAATCGGCTAGACTAGGTAAAAATAAGTTTCCAAAACAAATACTGTCTACTAACACATGCGAATTAAGCTTCCGTGGTTTGTAATCGATTTAATATAACATTTAGGTATAATAAGGTAAACGTTTTCTTGGATGAGAACTTTTGATAAATTAATGATAGAAAGGTTTTAAACTCATAACGGATTTTACTCAAGAGGTCTACTTTTCACAAAACACTTTGATGTGACATGCTAGATTCGACCATAACGTCTAGGCCGGGTTTGGGGTGTTACAACATATCCATACCATTTACATATCCTCATTCCATCAACTACTTACCAAAACATGCCATATCTAATGCACATAAACATAACCCAATATTTAACCAAGGTAAGCCAAATCACATGGCTTAAACACATCAATGCATATAAGCTTCAATAGCTTACATAACTCATACATCTCAAATCATCAACTAGCCCATACATGCCATATTATCAATTTCAAAGAGTTCAATAATACCAAATCAACTCTTGGATAGTGTGATAAAATCTTCGATGACTTCCAACCCAAGCGAGTTTTCAAATCACTGTAAAATACGGAAAACAAACAGAGTAAGCTAATAAGCTTAGTAAGCTCGTATGACTAGTATGTATTATATACAATTTAACAATTAATTCAGAATTAGAGAAACATGAGGATATATAAATCAATTCTATCAAAACCAACACGTAAAATAATAACAACCTAGTAATTTCTGTATGTATTCATGGTTTTCACTTACATATCATATGAAATTATTAAATATCACTTACTTGTCGAGCGTGTCATGTATACCTGAATTGATTCATATCATCATTTCAATTCTCGTACCATTATCTTCTCCGTTGAACCCTGGAAATAACATCGAATAATCTGTATCTTGCACACTAATGGGCATATATGTGGTTAAACCAGCTATATCTCGATTCACATATATAACATTTGTTCATACGTCATTATAACCTATATTACCTTTTCAATACAATCCAATCAAATTTGCCAAATACATAAGCTTATAAAATCATCAATACCATGTAATTCACATAACATTATGGCAATTCATTTCTATTCGTATAAACTATAATTCATTTATATAACCAGTAGTTCATCCGTATAACCAGTAATTTATCAGTAATAACAGTAATTTAACCGTATCAACATAGCTTATTCATATGACTAGTAAGAGTAATTATGCCGGTTGAACTACGTAGAACTTCAAAGGATAGTTGAGTGAACAATGTCAGTAATCTGTCAATTCATCATCATACATGCTCTTTCAAGTCATGGCCGGTAAGCTCCTTCCGAGCTGATAAACAGTAAGCTCCATTGAGCTAAATAGTAAGCTCTATCGAATTGAATCGGTAAGCTCCAATAAGCTGAAACGGTAAGCTCTTACGAGCTGAATCGGTAAGCTCATACGAGCTGTGGTGAGTCTACAACAAATGCAGGAGCTCGACCAATACGGTAACCCCAGTAACATGTCACTCGTATCCAACAATTTCCTATAGTTCAAACGGGGCTCGGTAATTACCCAACTTCATCATTTAAGCATTCAATAATCAATAATTCAATTTCTCAAATCATATATATTCAATTCAACTAAGTACATACATTTAAATACTCAATTTGCATACACAATGCATATTATCATACCGAATCCATGTAACGTATATAACATTTGTAACATTTCGCTTACATTCATATAAATAATAATATAATTATATAACCGGTGATTCAAATTTCAAGTGGGTTATTCATTCAACTTATACACATTCATTTAAAACAATTACAAATATTTAATAGTTCGAATCTAACTATATGAACTTACCTCGTGTCGCTCAAATAAAATTATCGGCTATTCATCCACTTTTCATTTTCCTCGATCTAGTTTCGGTAATTGCTTATCTTGATCTATATATAATATCAAATTCAGCATATTAACTTTTCTTTCTATTCAATTTGACACTATGTACACATTTTGGCAAAATTATGCTTTTACCCCTAAAATTTCACACTTTTACAATTTAGTCCCTAAGCTCGTAAAATGAAATTCATTCAATTTTGGCCAAACCCAAGCCTAGCCAAATTTAATACACGTTTATAGCATCCCATATTTTCATTTATTCACACATCTAACCATGAATTTTGCACTTTTCTCAATTTAGTCCATTTTTGACATTTTTGTCAAAAATCACTTTCTAAAACTTGTTAATCTAGCTTCAAATATTAATAATCTATAATAAAACATCTAAAAAACCAAGCATTCAACAATGGCATCATTCAAAATCTATAGTAGTTTCGAAAATGAAGGTACAGGCTACCTAGCTTAAGCTGCAACGAGCTCAAAAACATAGAAACCATTAAAAACCGAACTCAAACCGTACCTTAATTAAGCCAAATGTGTGCCTAACCCTAGCAAGCTTCTTCCATGGTTTTTCATTTCTATTTTTGGTGGTGATGAATGAAAAATAAGATCATAATTTGGCTTTGTTTAGTTATTATAACATTTATTAACCATTTACCATTTTAACCTTTAATAACATTTAAAATTTATTTTATACCAAGCCATCACATTCCACTAACTCAATAATGGATTAATTTATATATAAGGACCTCCTAATTTATATTCTATAACATTTAAACACTTTTAGCTACTAAAACTCTACTTTTACACTTTACGCGATTTACTCCTTTTTACCGAATTAACCACCCAAACGGTAAAATTTCTTTACAAAATTTTCACACAAATATTCTATCATACTGTAAACCTTAATAAAATAAATATTTTGACTTCAGATTGTGGTCCCAAAACCACTATTCTGATTAACCCTAAAAACAGGCTATTACATTTTAGGTCAGTATGCATGGTAGTAAACACACGGGCAGAGACACGATTGTGTGTCTCAACCATGTGGAGGACACGACCTAGCACACGAGCATGTGTCTTGGCCATGTGCCTATAGATGCATGATGACGTCATAAATAGAATACTCAGGTTTTTGGACACGGGCGACGACACAGGCGTGTGCTTAGCCGTGTGAAAACCCCTATAGGATCGAAATGGAAAGTAAATTCAAATAATTCCACACGGAAAAGGGACACGAGCGTGTCCCAAGCACATGGGCGTGTGCATTGCCTCCACACGGGCGTGTAAGGCTTAAACTTAGGAATTTTTCTAAGATTTTCTTGAGCTATCGGTTTAGTCTCGGGCCATTCTTAATGCATGTTTTGGGCCTCGTAGGCCCATAATAAGGACACTATGAATATGTTTGATTAGTTTTAATTTAGAATGAAATTTTATAGCCTTTGATTTTCTAGAAATGTCATGTTTGTGTACGGTAATGCCCTGTACCTTGTCCCGGCCTAGGGTACGGGTAAGGGGTGTTACATTTAGTGGTTTCAAAGCTACGGTTTAGTTGGTTCTAGGACTAACGTAGCATGTATTGAGTATAGCTATGCATGCCATTATACAAGTTATGATAGTGTGACATCTCCTAACCATTTTTAATTGTATTTGAATATAGTAAATGTCTTCCAATCAAGCTCAAGATGAGCCCGAGGGAGTCGAGAGCCATGTTTCAGCTTCCGTTCAGTGAGCTACTGCTAGTAGTAGTAGAAGGCCTATGTCTGAAGGTCGAGAAGAGGCAAGAGCTGCCTTCTTCGAGATGATAGATGAATGGTTTGGGGATTATTTGAGAAACCGCCCCAATATACCACATCCTCCTCTGCCTCCTGCTCGGCCTGAGGGAGAAGTGCCACAAGGTATGGCACCCATGAGAATTGGTAAAGCCCCAATGGAAAAACTTAGAAAATATAGGGCTGAAGAGTTTAGAGCTAAGGTTGATGATGATGCTGAACGAGCTGAGTTCTAGCTCGAGAACACTAGGCGAGTTTTGGACGAGTTGTCATGTATGCTTGAGGAGTGTTTAAAGTGCGCTGTCTCTCTTCTAAAGGATACTGAATATCACTAGTGGAAGACTATATCTTTAGTGGTATCGAAGGAAGATATTACATGGGAGTTCTTCCAAGCTGAGTTTAAAAAGAAATACATCAGTCAAAGATTTTTAGACTCGAAGTGAAAAGAATTCCTGGAACTCAGGCAAGGAATTAAGATCGTGTCAGAATATGAGAGGAAAATCGTAAAGTTAAGTCAATATGCCACGGAGTGGGTCCAATCGGACACGATAATGTGTAAGCGCTTCGAGAAAGGCTTGAATGAGAAAATTAAGTTATTGATCGGGATCCTTGAGATACGAGAATTTACAGCACTAGCTGATTAGACCAAGAAGGCCGAAGAGCTAAACAATGAAAGAAAGTAAGCAAAGAGAGAGACCTGAATTTCAAATGAGAGATCAAGTGGCAGAACACACTCTTTTTCCACAAAGAAATCAAAGAGTCAACAAGAGTGCTCCACTGCATCAGTGGGATATTCGAGCAAAACAAGAAGCTCTAAGCGTCACAACTCGAAGTCTTCCTCCCCCAAGGTAACTAGTGTAGGAAGTGTGGATGATCAAAAGTCGAGGTGTGAAAGCTGCAACATATTCCACTTCGACGAGTGTCGGAAGAGGAGTGGTGCATGCTACAGATGTGGTTCTCTTGACCACTTCCTTAAAGACTACCCAAAACGAGTTGATAAAGAGGTGGATCTAGCCCCAAAGTCTAATGCTCTTAGTTCCTGAGGTAGACCACCCCAACATCTTAGAAGTGCAAGTGGCAGTCAAAATGTTGCCAAGGACACAACTGAAAAATCAGAGAATCAGGCCCCAGTGAGAACTTACCTGATATGCGCTAGAGACAAAGCCTCTGCTCTTGATGTCATTATAGGTACATTCTCTCTTCATGATGTACATGTTATTGCCTTGATTGACCCAAGATTGACCCATTCGTATATTTACATAAAATCGGGGTCTAGCATGAATATGTCTGTAGAACCTACAGAGTTTGTGATTAAGGTGTCGAACCCTCTAGGCAAGTTTGTCTTAGTAGATAAGGTTTGTAAGAATTGTCCTTTGATGATCCAAGGTTATTGTTTTTTGGCTAATCTTATGTTTTTGCCCTTCGATGAATTTGATGTAATACTTGGCATAGATTGGTTGACCCTCCACGATGTGATAGTAAATTATGGTAATAAGTTTATTGAATTGAAATGTTCAAATGGTGAAGTTCTCCGAGTTGATTCAAGTGAGTTGAATACGCCATCGGATGTGATTTCTTCAATGAAGGCTTGAAGGCATATGAGAAAAGGGTATGAAGCTTACCTTGCTCTTGTATTGAACTCTAAGGAATCTGAGTTGAGGATTGAGTCGGTACCAATAGTATGTGAATACTCGAATGTGTTTCCAGAAGAATTGCCTAGTTTACCTCCTGTCAGAGAGGTAGAATTTGGTATTGAACTAGCACCAGGAACAACACCCATTTTTATTGCCCCGTATAGGATGGCACCAATCGAGTTGAAAAAGTTAAAAGCACAGTTGCAAGAATTGACTAATAAAGGGTTCGCAAGACCAAGCTTTTTTCTGTGGGGTGCTCCCATATTATTTGTTAAGAAGAAATATGGTTCGATGAGACTATGTATAGATTACCAACAACTCAACAAGGTAACCATCAAGAACAAGTATCCGTTGCCAAGAATCAACGACTTGTTTGATCAATTGAGGGGAGCCACTGTGTTTTCTAAGATAGATCTGAGAATTGGCTACTACCAGTTGTGAGTAAAAGAGTCAGATGTACCTAAGACTGCTTTCAGAATGAGGTATGGCCATTATGAATTTCTTGAGATGCCTTTTGGGTTGAAAAATGCACCGGCTGTATTTATGGACTTGATGAATAAGATATACCAGCCATACTTAGACAAGTTTGTTGTTGTGTTCATTGATGACATCCTGATTTATTTCAAGGATGAGACTGAGCATGCAGAACATCTGAGAACGGTTCTACAGATCTTACGGGACAAATAGTTGTATGCTAAATTTAGCAAGAGTGAGTTTTGGCTTCGAGAGGTTGGATTTCTTGGTCACATTGTGTTGGGTGATGGCATCCGAGTTGATCCAATTAAGCTATTGTTGAGTGGAAGCCGTCAAAGAATGTAACCGAGGTTAAAAACTTTTTGGGCTTAGCCGGTTACTATCGACGCGTCGTAAAAGGGTTTTCGATGATTGCGACTCCTTTGACGAGATTGCTACAAAAAGATGTTAGGATTGAGTGGTCAGAGAAGTGTTAGCAGAGTTTTGAGAAATTGAAGACATTGCTGACTGAAGCTCCAGTTTTAGTGCAACCCGAACCGAGAAAAGAATTTGTGGTCTATAGTGACACATCCTTAAATGGACTGGGTTGCGTGTTTATGCAAGAGGGCAAGGTAATAGCATATGCTTTGAGGCAACTAAAGCCGCACGAGAAAAATTATCCAACACATGACTTTGAGTTAGCTGCCATCGTATTTGCCTTGAAGATTTGAAGACACCATTTGTATGGTGAAACTTGCCATATATTCACAGATCACAAGAGTTTGAAGTATTTGCTGACTCAAAATAAATTAAATCTGAGACAACGAAGATGGTTAGAATTGATTAAAAACTATGAGCTGATAATTGAAGACCACCGGGGAAAGGCGAACGTAGTCGTTGATGCCTTGAGTAGGAAGTCCTTGGTTGCATTGAGGGCAATGAACATGCATTTGGCATTATCTGATGATGGTTCGGTTTTGGCTGAGTTAATAGCCAGATCGACATTCTTCCAAGAAGTTTGCCCAGCTCAGATCAACGATAGTGACTTGCAGGCCAAGAGAGCACAATGTGAGATAGGCGTTGAATCAGATTTCTGGGTTGACTCTAATGGTCGCTTGATGTTTTGAGATAGGGTCTGTGTACTCAAAGATGATGAGCTTATTCAGAAACTTTTGCAAGAGGCATATGATAGTCGTTTGTCTATTCAACTGAGAAGTACTAAGATGTACAATGACTTAAAGATCATGTACTGGTGGAATGGTATGAAAAGAGATATCTCTAAATTCATGTCGAAATGCTTGATATGTCAACAGGTCAAGGCTAAACATCAAGTGCCTTCGGGTTTATTATAGCCCGTGATGGTCCCCGAATGGAAATGGACAGTATTACCATGGATTTTGTGACAGGACTGCCATTAACACCGAAGAAGAAAGACACCATTTGGGTTATAGTTGATAGACTAACGAAGTCGGCTCATTTTATTCCTGTATGGATAGATTTCTCTCTTGACAAATTGACTGACTTGTACATATCCGAGATTGTGAGACTACACGGAGTACCGTTGTCAATCATTTCAGATAGGGATCCAAGATTCACTTTGAGATTTTGGAAGAAGTTGCAAGAAGCCTTGGGTACAAAGTTGAGTTTTAGTACGTCATTCCACCCACAGACTAATAGCCAGTCTAAGCGGATGATTCAGACTCTCGAGGACATGTTAAAGTGATGTGTCCTTGAATTTCGAGGCAGTTGGGAAATATATTTACCATTAGTAGAATTTGCCTACAACAACAGCTTCCAGACGAGTTTAAAGATGGCACCTTACGAGGTATTGTATGGTCAAAAGTGCCAAACTCCACTGTATTGGATAGAGCTCAAGGAAAGCCAGATTCAAGGAGTTGATTTAGTCAGGGAAGTTAAAGAAAATGTTAAAGTGATACGCGACTGTTTGAAAGCAGCGTCAGATAGACAGAAGTCATATGCTGATTTGAAAAGAAAAGAGATCGAATTTCAAGTTGGATATAAGGTGTTCTTGAAACTATCTCCATGGAAAAAGGTTTTGAGATTCAGCCGAAAAGGCAAATTGAGCCCGCGATTTATTGGACCATATGAGATTACCGAAAGAGTTAGGCCATTAGCCTATCGGTTAGCGTTGCCATCCAAATTGGAAAAGATTCATGATGTATTCCATGTGTCCCTATTGCATAGATATAAATCATACCCTTTTCATATGATTTCACCAATGAAAATTGAGATTAGACCAAATATGACTTATGGTGAAGAACTGGTTAAGGTTTTGGCTCGGGAAGTCAAACAGTTGAGGAACAAGAATATAGCCTTGGTGAAAGTCTTATGGCATAGACACGGAGTAGAAGAGGCCACATGGGAACTTGAAGAAACCATGAGAAGTCAATAACCAAACTTGTTTACTAGTAAGACTTTCGAGAACGAAAGTCTTTAAGGGGGAGAAATGTACCATCCTGAAATAGGGCCTAGTTGGAATAGTGGTTCCGGGACCACAAATCCGATGTTAAAATTTTTGTTTTATGATTATTATGAGTTCTAGGATATGAAAATAAGCACGTGTTAAAGTATCATGAAGAAATTCTAAGTATAAGGTGCCCAATTGGAAATTAGGGACTAAATTGAATAAATTGTAAGACTTGGGTTCTAGAAGCAATTTGCATGAAATTGATTTGAATTATAAATTAGAAGGACTTAAATATCAATCTGCCCAATTTTTAAGTTTTTGGACAAAAATGGGCATGCATAGAAAAATTTGGAAGTTTTGTAAGGAGGGGCATTTTGGTCATTTGGTTATAAACTTAATAAAAAGAGAAAAAGAAAGCCAAAATTCAGCCATCTTCTTCCCCATAGCTGCCAAAATTCCTTGAGCTCTATAAGCTAGGGTTTTCAACATTTCAAGCTCAATAGTAAGTGCTCCCTAGCCCCGTTTTTAATGTTCTTTGTGATTTTGAGATCCTTGTAACATGCTTTATCCATTTCTACCCATATCTCAAGCTAGGGTTCATGTTTGGAAATTTACCCATGCATGAGATGCTTGTGTTTTGATGATTTATAGAGGAATATGAGAGTTTAAAGGATGGTAAACAACTTTTACTAAGTAAGTTTTCATGGAAATGGCTTAAAGGATCATTTCGTAAAAAAGTATAAAATATGTGGTAGAAATGTGAAATAGAGGAAAATATGGGCTGGTATGAGCTTAGGATACATTCGGCTAAGCATGGGTAATCGAGGAATTTCATGCATTCAATTATACGAGCCTAGGGACTAATTTGTAAAAATGTGAAATGTTGGAGGCAAAATGGTTATTTTACCTGGGGGTAAAAATTTAGGTCTGAAATGAGTAGTATGAGTTATTAATAATTTATTTTTACTGATATAGACCACGAGAAACCAATTCCGGAGGTCAATCGTAGAAAACAAAAGGTTTCAGAATAACCAAAATACGAAACCAAAGTAATTACCAGGCAGGTTCGTGTAACTTGAAGTAAACTTTAAATATACTTTAAAATGCATATTCTCAAATGTATGTTAATTTAGATATAGATTGCATGACAATCCATGAAATGTGGTAGTGTAAAATGAAAAAGATGACAATTGTCCCGGTTGAATGAAAAAGGGAGATTCGATGGGTAAATTCTTGTTTACATTACACGAGATCCTGCATATGTTGCAGAAAGGGATTTAGCTTGGACAGGTAATCTGATGATCTCAGTATAGTAAGGATCAAGCCCAGACGGGTGTTCTTTAAGTGGTCGAACCTCTCGATGAATATATGTGCATTCTGGATTTAGCCCGAATGAGTAATATGATTAAGGACTTAAATTAGCCTGGACTGGCATTTTAGATCCAAGAGTATTAGAGTATTTGTCACTGTAAGGGATTTAGCCTGGAATGGTAATCCCGACAATACTCCTGGAATTTATGTTATGAGGGATTTAAGCTGGATTGGTTAAGAGTGAGGTTCACGGGAGTGTATATTTAAAATGGTCACTAGCCTGACTTAACGGTAACAGGATACCCATCGAGATTTCTGAGAAATTCAACGGGACTATAATGAGAAATGAAAATGGAAATGTTTGAATTGATGAGCTCACCTAAGATTAATGCTATATAGCTTGAGAGGAAACTAACTTGATGATTGAGTGTATATGATAGGGGATTTATACTATGCATGTTTGGCATGAACATCTTTTACGGTTGTATGCTAAATAATCAGTAAGTTTACCTTCCTGTTATCCGAACATACTAAGCATATTAATGCTTACCCCCTTTCCTTTCCCCTATTTTACAGAGCTCGTTGACTCGTGAAGATTGGAAGACGATTGGAGTATTGTCAACACTATCAGCTTATCTTGCTTTAGTATATAGATACCTTTACTTTGTTACAATGGCATGTATAGGCTTTTGGTTATTTTGTTATATGTGTCATTGGTTAGCCAATGTAAGGGCCTGGATGATATACCTATTCATTTTGTATATGAACATAAGACATGGCTCATTTTGATGTAGGTTGTAACTTACTAATTGTGCATGTTGGTGTTTAAATGTTCATGAGATGGTTAAATGTAGTATATCATGAATGGGCATGTCGAATGTAGCCAAATCAATTGGAGATGACTAGGTCATTATTGGTAATGAGTTATAAAATGAACCAAGTCTAAACATGTTTGATGATATGGTAATCCTTAATACAAAGAGGATAATCTAGCATGTATAAAACCAATGAGATAAGGTTAACATGTAATAGACCATTGGATGTAGTCATTGAGCATTTTAGGTCCTGTTAAATACCATAGAAGTTCAGAGATGTGTGTGGATGTCGAGGGTAACCATTGCCTTGGATTGTAGCCTCCAAAAAGGTCCACATGGGTAGACACATGGGCGAGTGTCTAGGCCGTGTGTGACACACAGTCAGTTCCATGGGCGTGAGGTGCGGCCGTGTGTCCCCTGCACCTAAAATTTTTAGGTTAGTATGCATGGAAGTAAACACATGGGCAGAGACACGACCGTGTGTCTCAACCGTGTGGAGGACACGGCCTAGTACACGGGCATGTGTCTTGGTCATGTACCCCTAGACGCATGATGATGTCATAAACAAAATACTTAGGTTTTTGGACACAGGCGACGACACGGGCGTGTGCTTAGCCGTGTGAAAACCCCTGTAGGTTCGAAATGGAAAATAAATTCAAATAATTCCATCCCAAGCACAAGGCGTGTGCATTGCCTCCACACGGGCATGTGAGGCTTAAACCTAGAAATTTTGCTAAGATTTTCTTGAGCTCTCGGTTTATTCCCAGACCATTCTTAATGCATGTTTTCGGCCTCATAGGTCCATAATAAAGACACTATGAATATGTTTGATTGGTTTTAATTTAAAACAAAATTTTATAGCCCGTGATTTTCCAAAAATTTCATGTTCGTGTATGATAATGCCCCGTACATTGTCTCGGGCTCGGGTACAGGTAAGGGGTGTTTCAAAAAGTGAGAGAGCTAGTGGTTTATTGGGCCTAATACATACTGATGTATGTGGACCAATGAATACATGGGCTAGAGGTGGATTTTAGTACTTCATTACTTTTACTGATGATTTCAATAGATATGGGTATGTTTATCTCATGCGCCATAAGTCTGAAGCCCTTGAAAAGTTCAAAGAATTCAAAAATGAAGTACAAAATCAATGAGGAAGAACTATCAAGACACTTCGATCTGATCGAGGTGGAGAATTTTTGAGCCTAGAGTTTGATGACCTTTTGAAAGAATGTGGGATAGTCTCACAACTTACTCGTTCTGCTACACCTCAATGGAATGGAGTTTATGAGATAAGAAATCAAACTCTATTAGACATGGTTTAATCAATGATGAGTCATGCTGATCTACTAACTTCTTTTTGGGGACATGCACTTGAGACAACTACTTTCACGCTGAATCGTGTTCCTTCTAAATCGGTTCAAAATACACCATATGAGATGTAGACTGGGAAACGTCCCAGTATGTCTTTTATGAAGATTTGGGGTGTAAAGCTTATATTAAACGTCAAATGTGTACTAAGCTTGAACCCAAATATGAAAAGTGTATATTTGTGGGATATTGAAACAATCCAAAGGATATTATTTCTTTAATCCCACTGAGAATAAAGTGTTTGTTGCTCGAACTAGTGTCTTCCTAGAACTATAATTTGTCTCTAGAAAAGGAAGTGAGAGAAAGATTGAACTTGAACAAATTCAAGAGCCTCAAAATACCACTAAACCAAAGATAGAACAATAGCAGGTTCCATAATAAATTGAGGAACAAGTAACTGTTGTAGAAACACAACCACCTCACAGATCTTTAAGAGAGCGCTATGCACCTAAGAGATATGAATTTCTCATTACAACACATGGTAATGTTTTTCTTATAGATCAAGATGAGCCTAGGACTTATTAAGAAACGGTGGTGAGCCCATACTCTAAGAAATGGCTTGAAGCCATAAGGTCTGAGATGGATTCCATGTCAGAAAACCAATTATGGACCTTGGTTGACCCATTTGAAGGGTTTAAACCCATAGGGTGCAAGTGGGTTTTCAAAAAGAAAACTGACAAGGATGGTAACTTACAAACATGCAAAGGGTGATTAGTTGCAACGATTTTTGCCAAGTTCATGGTATAGACTATGACAAAACCTTTTCTCCTATTGCTATGTTTAAATCCATCTGGATCTTACTTGCAATAGCTGCATTTCATGATTATGAAATCTGACAGATGGATGTCAAAACCACTTTCCTTAATGGAAAACTTGAAGAGGATGTGTACATGACACAACCTGAAGGTTTTGTAGATCCAAAAGATGCTAAAAAAATATGCAAGCTACAAAGATTCATTTATAGATTAAAGCAAGCTTCTCGAAGTTAGAAACTTCATTTTAATGATGCAATCAAAGAGTTTGGTTTTATCAAAAATGAAGATGAGCCTTGTGTTTACAAGAAAGTTAGTGGGAGCATTATCACATTCTTAGTATTGTATGTGGATGACATACTTATCATAGGAAATGACATACCTACCTTACAGTTTATTAAGACTTGGTTAGGAAGTTATTTTTCTATGAAAGACTTGGACAAAGCTACTTACATCTTAAGAGTCAAGATTTATAAAGATAGATCAAGAGGACTTCTAGGTCTAAGCCAAAGTACATATATAGATAAAGTATTGAAAAGTTTAGTACGAAGAATCTAAGAAAGGATTCCAACCTATGAGACATGGTATTTCATTCTCAAAGGAAATGTGTCCTTCAACTCCAAAAGAGAGGGAACGCATTAGTAAGATTTCATATGCTTCGGCTATAAGGTCTATCATGTATGCCATGCCATGTACTCATCCAGACGTGTCATATACTTTAAGCATGACGAGTCGATACCAAGTAGATCCTAGTGAAGGTCATTGGGTGGTAGTTAAAAACATCCTTAAGTACTTGAAAAGGACTAATGATACATTCTTTATGTATGGAGGTAAGAAAGATCTAAGTGTAAAAGGTTCCATTGATGCTAGCTTCCAAATTGATAAGGATGATTCTTGATCGCAACCAGGTTTTGTGTTTTTCCTTAATGATGGTGCTGTGAGCTAGAAGAGTTCAAAGCAAGATACAATAGCTGATTTTATAACAGAGGTTGAATATTTTGCAGCCAGTGAGGCAACAAAAGAAGCTGTTTGGATCAAAAAGTTCATTACTGTACTAGGGATAATGCCTAGCATATTAGATGCTATAGAACTCCATTGTGACAACAACGGAGCCATTGCACAAGCCAAGGAACCCAGATCTCACAAACAATCCAAACATATACTTAGGCGATATCATCTTATTCGAGAGATTATCTATCGAGGGGATGTGAAGATTTGCAGAGTACCTATAGATGATAACATTGTTGATCCACTGACCAAGTCTCTAACATAGCAGGAGTATGATCATCACATGAAGTCACTTGGTATTAGATATATGAGTGATTGGTCTTAATTTTAGTAGGAGATTGTTAGAGTATGCCCAAAGACCAATTATGAGATGATTGTAATAACATACTTCTTTTACCTCGATTATTAATATAAGGAATTTCCATTATTATTTTAGTTTCTTTTTTGTGTATATAAATAAATTGTTTTATAATAATATAATGAGAATAATATGATTATTCTTAAAATGTCCTTAGTCGAGTATTACTGTGGGCTTGGACAACAATAATGCAATAAGACTAATGTGTAGTTTATTGATGATAAAGTGTTGTCATTGACATGGGATTTCAAAATCAATACATGAGTATGTGTTAAAGAACAACATATTAGACTCACCCGCTATGAGTATGTTTCTTGGATTATTATGTAATAGTCACAACATTACTCATAGTGATTACTATGCATATGATCCTCAGCCTTGAGATCATCATTATCCCAACATCGTAAGTTGTATATTTTGATATATTCAAACGTCTAAGTAAAGGTTGATGTTGGATATACCACAATCTATGTAGTGGGATATGGTTGATCAATATAGGATTTGTCCCTCATACATAACGGGAGCAATATCTTAGGTCAATTGATTGAGTGAGACAAGAAATGCATGACCATGCTTGAATAAGTTGATATGAGATATCATACTTATATGTTTATCAGAGTCTACTCAAGATATCAATAAACATTAGATGGACTATGCAAGTGTGACTATTCCATGAATTGTGTCCATTCTAGATATAAAGGAAAAAAAAGATTTAATACATGAAGGGTTAATCATAGAGAGGTTATGTCGAATCATGACTTCTTGTAACTTAGGTAGCAATGATGCATTGCTAGAGGCCACTCATTGTTTGTAATATTAGAATCGTTCTAGTATTACTACTAATGTTACAAGAGCCTACAAGGTCACACCCTATGGTTAAAACGAACAAAATCCAAACATATTTGGTATTGTTTTTAGCTATCATATAAATTAAATTGATTATAAAATTAATTTAATTGCACAGTTAAATATCAAATGAATTATATGTACAAGTATGTTGTACACATATGTACACATAATGAGAACATGGTTAGTTTAATATATATGAATTTGGTTAATATAAAATTTAGCTAAACATAATTTACCAAAATCCTTATTATAATTATTGTAATTATAATTTACAATAGAATATTATTATAATTATTATAATTGTAATTTTTCGGTCAAACATTATTATAATTATGGTAATTATAATTATTATATTCGATTAATTATTATAATGAATTTTGATTCATATTAAAATATCAACTATTCTCGAATTAGGAACATAGGGTTTTGAAGGAAAACTTAATAATCCCAAAATTCTCTCTAAAAATGTTTTAGAGAGATCTTGTCATTTGTTGTCACACCGGGTGGATTACATAGAGACCGAAACTCTTCATAACGGCTTGGAATCGACATACAATTGCGTAATTAATTTCACAACAGCTATCTTTGATTTTTCTAGACGATTAAAGGTAATCGTTCATACCCTTCTCACCCCATTGATTCCTCACACATGGATCCCTGGATGTGATCGTCGGATTTAATTTTTTCACTACACCATAGGGTGTACTAATGATCCTACACCCTACACTTGTGTAAAAATTAGAAATTAGCCACCAAATAATACCCATGAAATCATCCAACACCTTACATGATTTATGCATGAAATTAGGTTTGAATCATGCAACTATCAACATCTTGCTCCACATTTCATGGCTGACCATGAAATGGAGCATTTCAAAAGATCTCCATACTATTTTTTACAAACTCCCTAGCCATCCCTCTACTATAAATACCACCCATCATTTCCCATTTGAGGCCTCCCTCATTCATCGCTCAACTCGCATTCCTCTCATCTTTTCTTCCCTCTCTTCCACGCATAAGCCGTACATTTCTCCACCTCCCTTAGCTAGCATTTCCCTTGAGGAAAACCACTTTTGGCTGGCCACCTAAAGGAGCATTTTTGTAGGAGAAATCATGAGAATCGGAGGAAGCCACCATGATCGGTCTTTGGAAAATCACCAAAATCATCAAGAGTTTCTTTTTCCCTATTCTTTAAGTTTATTCTTAGTTATTCAACATGTTTTCAAATTATTGTGATGTTTTTCCATTGATAATGATGACTTAATTTTGTTTAGCTAGGATAATTGCAATGACTGGATAAAATTCCTTTAATACATGTTTATATTGTTTTGTGCCTCAATTGTTCATGCTTCTAATTAAAACCATTATGTATTTCATGCATTAAAATATGTTTGTATGCATTAGAATTAATTAGTCAATCCTAATCAAATGATAACTAATGGACACGATATTTAAAAGGTGCTTGCTTAATTTATATACTAATCAGAATAAATTATGGGTTCATAATATAACTTATTACCTTACATAACTTTAGGTTTATGTGATTAAATTGTTTCAAACCTAATCCACCCTGTTACTTCACATAAATTCTAAGGAATCCTTAATTAAATTATGACATTGGTTTATGCATATTTTTCTAAGTATAAGATTCGATTGAACTTATATGAGATTCGCAGTTAATGAATGATCGAGTTTCCATGGAATATTTTTCGAACATTGTTAAAAATGATGAAAATGGATTGAGTCAAGTGTGGTAATTGTTCTAGCTTATTCATGTTATTGTTGTTGAAATTGTGAAATTGCTACTAAACCATCACCCTGTATTTTAGTTCATCTCATTTGCATTTAGATTAATTTGCATCTAGTTAATTAATATAATTTTAACATCTATCTTTTAAAAATTATTTTCTTTACCAACTTATAAATTAATAATTTTGCAATTATTTGATTAACAGATACAACCCCTGTGGAGACAATAAGTCTTTTACTTACTTATTACTTGATAACGACTGTGTACACATGCACAAACCTACACGTTACAAGCACTCTATAACTATCTTGTTTGCGATATGGATTTGCCTAAACTAACATCGTGTGAGGTTTGCCTATCATCGCTTGGGACACGCAGAGAACCCTAATTGATGAATGTGGCTTATCTGCCCTTTTTGGAATGTGCCATGGCCATGGAATTTCTTCAAAATCTACATATCAAAATTCTTTTTAATTGTCTTGATGGAATTCATCGTATACCACCATAGTGACCAAACTCATAATTCAATCTCTCCACACTCATAGACACCCCCATTTCCTTAAATAATTTTCAATCATCAAGTAGAGTAACTCATCTTTTTAACCAAAGCATACTTCATTACATGCTACACACACATCATCACAATCATATCTCACAATACACATTCCAAACACATACAAATAGTTGCTCCACAGAATCATATTCACCCATACACATAGTTTATTATGTTCTAGACTCACAGGGACCAATATCAAAGATACATACTTATTTTCAACAATCTTTCATTTACACACTCATCATTTCTAAGACATCAATCACAAAAGACTTGTCTATAAAAACTTGTAGGAATAGATATTAGGGACTCACCTAAGATTCACCTACTGCAGCTACCAGCTTCAAACTCAGACATCTAATTCAAATTAGTAGCAACAACTTCTTACAGAGCATGAGTTCATCATTAAAACCATTTACAGACAGATTGTTAACATTTCAATTATAGAAAATCCCCATTCAAGGCTTCTCATTCGTAACTTACTAGCCATATATTTCATAGCATCCTTATTCTTAACATAAGTAGTTACCAGACTTACCAAGAGATAGAACACCTCAATCTTATTCAAGAACCCTTAGCTTCCAGATCACATAAGAAGAGAAACCAAAAATAACATTTAATACTTATGAAAAGAAAGAATTAAAAAATTACTCTTAAGGAAGAAGAAAACCTTCTCACAAACCTTTCTCACACATATATATAATCCACTCCCATTTAGTGGAATTTGACAAGTGTCCCAAAATTTCAGAATATGCTCTTATTAATAGCCTACAAAATATGAAAGAAACATAAATGGAAGTTTTTTCCAAATGCCATTTGTCCAATTCGTTTATTTGGCATATAAACAGATTTAGTTACTGAGACTTTCCCTTCACAATACTGGAATAAAATAGGCATAATATACATTTGGTGGTGACATACTGTAACAGTCTGGTTTAGACCTTAGTCAGAATAGTGGTTTCGAGACTACATATCTGAGTTAGAAAAATATTTAAGTATTATTTTTCGTGTTTATGATATGTGAATGAGCATGTGTGAAAGTTTCGTATGAAAATTCGATCATTTGTGTGCTCAATTTAATTAAATGACCTAATCGCGTAAAATGTAAAAGTTGCCTGCTACTTGATAAAAGTGCCTGTTTGACTTGGATTTATAATTGTGAGGTCCTTATGAGGTTATTTGACCATTGAATGAATTAAAATACTTAAATGGGCATTATGTTATAATTCATTTATGGTTTAATAAAAAGGCAAAATTGGTATTTAGCCTATTAAGTTAATTATATGAAAACAAAATAGAAAACAAAGTCGTTTTATGTGTTCATCCACTGAAAATAAAAATAAAGAAAAGAGAAAGAAACAAACTAGGGTTAGGCACTTTGATTTGGTGAATTAGGTATGTGTTTTGCTCGATTTTTGATAATTTCTACGTTTTTGTAATCGTTGCTTCGTATACTATCAAGCCCATGCCTCAATTTCTAATTTTGATGATGATTTTGAAATGTGCCATGGATGAATTCATGAGCTTTATGTTGTTATATGATGAAATATGAAAGTTTGATGTTGGGTTTATATGTTTTGTCTTTGAATTTTTGATGATTTTGGGTAAAATGGGCTAAATTGTGAACTTTGTAATTTGAGGGATTAAAATGTGAAAAAAATGAAATGTGTGGACTTGTATGAGTGCTATGAATATTCGGCCAAGCATGAGTATATACAAATTATGTGTATTTTGTGATTTTGTGAATTAGGGACTAAAGAGTCAAAATGTGAAAATGTGAGGGCTAGTTTGCAAAATGCCCTAAATGTGTGTTTATGGATAGTTTTGAATGAATTTGTGATTGAATTAGTTAAATTTGAATTTATATAGATCGAGAATTAAAGAATACGGAGTTAGATCGGGGGAAGTTGAAAGTTATCGAGTAACCAATTTCATTCATCCAAATACGTACGAGGTAAGTCTATATGCAAATAAATGTACTTGAATTGATTTAATTATGCATATATGTTATTGAACTATGATGATTGGCTTTTTACCTTGAATACAAGACATCCGAGAAAGTATCGACAAAGTTTCGACGTTCGAAAAGCCCTGTACGAACCTTAGGAATAGTTAGGATACATATGTCATGAAATAGGATTTTGATATGTGTTATCATGTAAGACCACGTCTGGAACGTTTGCATCGACTTCTGTTTTATTTGAAAGACCATGTCTGGGACATCGGCATCGTATCTGAATTTGTGTAAGACCTTGTCTAGGACAGTGGCATCGATGTTTGATTACATGTAGGACCACGTCTGGGATGTTGGCATTGTATATGCTTTCTGAGCTTTTCGCGTATTCTTACTTTTCCAAATGGTTCAAACGGGCATTCCAAGAAATGAATGACTTTGTGAAATGCATATTCAAATCAGGTACGTTTGAATTGTATATTCTGTTGAAAATGAAAGGTAAGTACATGTATCTTTGAGAATATATGAATTATAGGTAAACCGTGTAATATATGTTAGTATTTTGGTCATAAAGTACAAGTATTCTGAATGTTTATATGCTTATGTTGATAAGTTTATTTGTATATGGCTTACTAAGCTTTTGAAAGCTTAAGCTTACTTTGTGTATGTTTGCATTGTTTTATAGATATCGTTGTTACGGGATCTCAGGGATCATCGAGAATCATCACCACACTATCAAACCTTATTTTGGTACCTTTGTAAATATATACATATGGAAGTATGGCATGTATAGGCTAGAAGTACTTTGGTTATATTTTGTTATATATATATTATGCCATGTGATATGGCTAACTTATGTTTGAACTTATGGTTGGAAAGGTTATATAAATTATATGGTATGTTTTGAATGACCAAAAGAAATGGTCAATGTTGAGAAGTTTTGGTAAGTTTGAGCATGTGATTGAGTAATGTATGTTTTGGTATTGAAATTGGCTGAAATTGGTGTACAAATATGCTTGTTTCATTGCTTATAGCTTTGACCTAATTGGGGTGGCAAGTTGGCTATTCAAATGGCCTATTTTATCCACACGGGTAGAGACACGGGTGTGTGTCTTAGCCGTGTGTGACACATGGCTATGTTGCACGGCCGTGTGTCCTCTGGGGTACCCTACAAATGTAAGTCAGTCTTGGGCATGGCCAAGGCACATGGGCATGTGGCTAGCTGTGTGACCCAAGTTAGATTTGACCACAGCCAAGGCACACGGGCGTGTCTTGTGGCCGTGTGAGCAAGTCAATATGTATGCCCTATTTTGACACGACCTAAACACACATGTATGTCTAATGCCATGTGAGGTACACGGCCTGTTCACACGGGCATGTGACGTGTACTTCTTTGAAAATGTTTAAGTTTTAGGAAATTTTGTATATGCCCAGTTTAGTCCCGACTCCTTTTTAATGCATGTTTTAGGTCTCAATGACCTATATAAGGGACTTTATATTGATGTTTGATGTTTGATGCTTTGATACTTATAAAATATAAGTTAAATGTTCTGATTGTTCTGGTAATGCCTTTAACTCCAGTCCGGCGACGAATTTGGGTTAAGCGTGTTACCTTTGGTTAGTATCAGAGCTATGATTTAGTCAGTTCTAGGACTACCATAGCGTATGTGAGTCTAGCTATACATGCCATATTTATGAACTGTGATAGTGTGATGAATCCTGACATTGAAATGTACTTTTATTTAGCAAATGGATCCCGATCGAGCTGTAGTGGACGATGTCGAAAGCAATGCGCCTGTTCTCGCGCAAGGGATGGCGCCATCCGATCCTAGACCAGTTACAAGTAGCCGTGATGGTGAGGCTAAGCAAGCCTTCTATCAGATGATGAACAATTGCTTTAGCCAATATATTAGAACGAATCCAGCTGTACAACAACCTCCACCCCTGGTTAATCCTCTACAAGCTCCGAATATGCCATCAATGAATCTAGTTTAGTTAAGTAAGCCTCCAATAGATAAGATTAGAAAGTATGGGGTCGAAGAGTTTCGAGCTACAACAAATGATGATGCTGAAAAGGCCGAGTTCTGGTTAGAGAACATGATAAGAGTGTTCGATGAATTGTCTTTGAATCCCGAGGAATGTATAAAATGTGCCGTTTCACTTCTGAGAGATACGGTGTACCATTGGTGGAAAACTTTGATATCGATAGTTCCGAGTGAGAGAGTCACCTGGGATTTCTTCTAAGCTGAATTTCGAAAGAAATACATCAGTCAGAGATTCATCGACCAAAAACGTAAAGAGTTTCTCGAGCTTAAACAAGGCCGTATGTCTATCACAGAATACGAGTGGGAATTTGTAAGATTGACTCGGTATGCTCGTGAATATGTATCTACTGAGGCAATAATGTGTAAAAGATTTGAAGATGGTTGGAATAAGGATATCTGTTTGTTAGTCGGGATTCTCAAGATTAAAGAATTTGTTATGCTTGTTGAATGAGCATGTAAAGCTGAAGATCTCGGGAAAGAGAAAAGAAAAGCTGATTATGAAGCTAGAAAAGTGCAAAAGAGATCATTGGGCAAGTCATTTCAATTTGCATCAAAGAATTTCAAAGATGATAATAACCCTTCAAAGGATAATGTGGGACATTCGAATAGAGATCGGGCTAGATTGCAGTCAAACTTCAAAGCTCCAGCTACTTCTGTTGCTGGTGTTGGAAATGCTAAATCTAATCGCCCTGAGTGCAAGCATTGTGGTAAAAGACATCTCAGTAATTGTAGATTGTATGATCGGGCTTGTTTCAGATGTGGATTGTTAGATCATTTTATCCGTGATTGCCCTGGATCTGTTGAGCAAGAAATTGTACAAAATCAGAGGCCAAGTGGCAATGCATCTCGTGGTAGACCTTTCAGAAATACGGGAAATATAAGTGGTGGTCAGAGAGGGAAAAAAGACACAGCTGTTAGATCCAAGGCTCGTGCACCTGCCAGAGCCTATGCTATCTAAGTTCGTGAGGAAGCTTCATCGCCAGATGTGATTACGGGTACATTTTCTCTCTATGAAACTTCTGTGATTGCTTTGATAGACCTTGGATCAACACATTCGTATATATGCATGAATTTAGTGAACAGTAAGACTTTGCTTGTAGAGTCTACTGAATTTGTAATTAGAGTTTCGAACCCTTTAGGCAGATGTGTGTTGGTTGATAAAGTCTGCAACAATTGTTTGTTAATGTTTCGAGACACTTGTTTTTCGGCTGATTTGATGCTGTTACCTTTTGATGAATTTGATATAATTCTAGGTATGGATTGGTTAACTTTTCATGATGCTGTTGTGAACCGAAAACGGAAAACTATTGATTTAAGATGCAAGAATGATGAAATAGTTAGAATTGAATCTAGTGATTTGAATGGATTGCCTGCTGTGATATCTTCGATGAAAGCTTTGAGTATTGTGAGAAAGGGTTGTGGAGCCTATTTTGCTTATGTGATTGATTCGAGAGTATCAGAAAAGAAAGTTGAATCAGTGCCTATTGTGTGTGAGTTCCTTGATGTGTTTCCTGAAGAACTTCCAGGATTACCTCCGATACGAGAAGTTGAATTTGGCATTGAGTTAGTACCGGGAACTACTTCGATTTCGGTAGCCCCGTATAGAATGGCTCCGACCGAATTAAAAGAATTAAAGTCTCAGTTGCAAGAGTTAACCGATAGAGAATTTGCTAGACCGAGTTTCTCACCTTGGGGCACTCCGATTCTATTTGTGAAAAAGAAAGATGGTATGATGAGAATGTGTATCGATTATCGTTAGTTAAACAAAGTGGCTATCAAGAATAAATATCCTCTACCTCGAATTGATGACTTATTTGATTAGTTGAAAGGAGCTACTGTGTTTTCGAAAATAGATTTGAGATTAGGTTATTATCAGATTCGAGTAAAAGACTCAGACATATCGAAAACTGCTTTCTAAACAAGGTATGGGCACTATGAATTCTTAGTTATGCTTTTCAGATTGACTAACGCACCTGCCATCTTTATGGATTTAATGAATAGAATTTTTAGACCATATTTAGATCAATTTTTTATCGTATTCGTTGATGACATATTGATTTATTCACGTGATAAATCTGAACATGCCGAGCATTTGAGAATAGTATTATAGACTCTGCGAGATAAACAGTTGTATGCGAAGTTCAGTAAATGTGAATTCTGGTTGCGCGAAGTTGGTTTTCTTGTTCATATTGTATCTGCATCTGGTATCGAAGTTAATTCGAGAAAAAATTTAGCTATTTTAGATTGGAAGCCTTTGAGGAACGTCTCTGAAGTCCGTAGTTTTTTGGGACTTGCCGGTTATTATAGAAGGTTCGTAAAAGGCTTTTCTATGATTGCAACTCTGTCAACGAAGCTACTTCAAAAAGATGTGAAGTTTGAATGGTCTGAAAAGTGTCAAACTAGCTTTGATCAGTTGAAAACTTTGTTGACTGAAGCTCCTATATTGGTACAACTCAAATCGGGAAAAGAATTCTTGATATACAGTGATGCTTCATTGATCTGTTTGGGATGTGTTTTGATGCAAGAAGGTAAAGTCATTGCCTATGCTTCAAGATAGTTGAAGTCGCATGAAAAGAACTATCCGACGAATGACCTGGAGTTAGCCGCGATTGTGTTTGCTCTAAAAATTTGGCGCCACTATATGTTCGGAGAAAAATGTCATGTATATTTCGATCATAAGAGTTTGAAATATTTGATGACTCAGAAGGATTTGAATCTGCGACAGAGAAGATAGTTAGAACTGCTAAAGACTATGAACTTGTGATGGCAAGGCAAATGTTGTTGCTGATGCTTTGAGCTGAAAATCATTGTTCGCATTGCTTGCTATAAATGCTCATTTGGTCCTATTCAATGATGGTTCAGTTTTAGACGAATTAAAAGCAAGACCTTTGTTTTTACAGCAAATTATTGAAGCTCAGAAGATTGATAATGAGATTTTAGCTAAAAGAGCTCAGTGTGATTTAGCGTTTGATTCAAAATTTAAAGTTAATAAAGATGATTATCTAAGATTTTGAGATAGAATTTGTGTCCTTAGAAATTCAGAGTTAACCCAAATGATTTTGAGTGAAGCTCACAATAATGGGTTATCTATGCATTCGGGTAGTACGAAAATGTATAATGATCTAAAACAGCATTACTGGTGGTCCAAAATGAAAAGAGACATCTCCGACTTTGTTTCTAAATGTTTGATCTGTCAGCAAGTTAAAACTGAACATCAAGTGCCATCTGGTTTGAAACAACTGATTATGATTCCGAAGTGGAAATGGGATCAAGTGACAATGGACTTTGTTTCAGGTTTGCCTCTATCTCCGAGAAAGAAAGATGCAATCTGGGTTGTAGTTGATCGATTGATGAAATCAGCTCATTTTATTCCGGTACGATCCGATTACTCACTTAAAAAGTTAGCTGAGTTATACATTTTTGATATTGTGAGATTGCATGGTGTGCCATTATCTATTGTGTCAGACAGAGATTTGAGATTCCCATCGTAATTCTGGAAGAAATTGCAAGATGTTCTGGGTACGAAATTGCACTTCAGTACTGCTTTTCACCCACAAATGGACGATCAATCCGAATGGATTATTCAAATACTCGAGGATATGTTAAGATGTTGCATTCTTGAGTTTGAAGGTACGTGGGAGCAATATCTATCTTTGATTGAATTCGCTTATAGTAATAGTTTTTAGTCAAGCATTAAAATGGCACCATACGAAGCTTTATATGGTCTCAAATGCCGCACACCTTTATATTAGACTAAACTCAGTGAAAATAAGATTCACGGGGTAGATTTGATGAAAGAAACTGAGCAAAAAGTAAAAGTGATTCGAGATAGTTTGAAAGCAGCTTCTGATCGTTAGCAATCTTATGCAGATTTGAAAAGAAAAGACATTGAATTTGGCATCAGTGACAATGTTTAAATCATTCAACCATGCTTATTAAATCATATAGATACTTTACTTTCCTATTCACAACAATATACATAGTTAGTAGACAACTTAAAAATATATCATCAAAGAAACATGACATATATCATGAAATGAATTGCATTCATTCATCTTTTCTCACATGTTTGATTATTAGCCTTTTTCCATTCATTTGTAAAAACTAATTTTTCACTTCATAAGATAATTTATAACCACAAATTTGTATTCATACCTTTACAATAACCTTTACTTACCCAGGAATACTAAGACATAGCATGCCTTTTCATGTAACCGTATCCTTTTCAATAATACTCACACGAGCTATGGGTCGGGATGTGATAACACTTGAAAAGAGTTGTATTTCATGCCTTTAGACCTAGTTAAATGTTTTTACTTAGGTACACTTAGTAGCATTTTAAGATATTTTATTAGTATTTTATCATTTGCATTAGGAGCTTGGACTGTGTTTACATTGTAGATACTTTTCATTGTGTGTGGAAGGGATGTTTTTGGTGGTTTGGTAAGTGTAGGAAATGGAGAGAGAAATACATGAGTGAAGGTTAGTTAAGGTAAAAGGTTGGATAGTTTGCCATCTAATATGCCGTGGCAATTCAGAAAGTTGACCAAGTCAACATTTAACACATACCAGTTTCAACCCAACTCTACTTGTACCTGAAAAATCTACATAAAAAAAAAAGAGAAGATATTGTGGGCTGTTGGAGCTATTTAAGCAACAAAAAGCATATAAAAATTTGAGGGAGGAAGCCCTAGGTGTGGAGATTCAGAGGCAATAATTGAGGGTAGTGGTTGAGTAGAGATGAAAAGGGGAGATCGAAGGCAGTCCCTCTCAGCCATCACAGTACACTGTGCTACTGGATTGTGGATTGATTTGGCGACAACCATCTTCCTAAGTTCTTCCATTATTTCTTATTTTGTTCTCTATGAATTAATTTGATCAAAACGATGTTGGGTGTTATTCCAAACTTCAATTTTAATCATCGATCCATGAGTTAAATCTCATAGGGTTGGGATTACATGATGGAAACTTTCATTTTCTTTAATAGTTGAAGCGAATATTTGACTTAATTTATTGTTTCATTCAATTGTTTTGTTTCCCAAATGTATGCATATATTCTCTAGACATAAATGAATATGCAGTATGCTTATAAAACTGAATTTAATTCTGAAAAGGTTGGATTAGTTGGACTATAATTGAATGATATGAGCAAGTACTCGATAGATACTTGTAGTAGACTCTAGACATAGAGCAACGATCATATGGAATGAAGAAAATACAGTGTAGGGTGCCGTGATAAGGCCTATAGACATAGGCCAAGTAACTTGAGACCTTGCTAGAGAAAGAAGTAGGTCACTTTAGGTCTCTACTAAGCAGTAGATTAAGTACAATTATGCTGACGCAACTGAAAGTAAGCGTAGATTCTTAGTAACCCTAGCCATCCAAATCAACATCGTAGACCTTTAATTTGTCACCGCAACATCTTTACCATAACATTTTTATTTATTTATTTATTCGCTCACTTTTTATTCATGTAATTAGTCTCGTAATTGCCATTGCATTTTTATTTTTACTTTGCCTTAGCATTTTCTAATATTAATCAGTATACATTTCACACTCATCCTTATTATTTTAATTTATCACTATGTACTTAACTCGATTTTTCCATAACATTAATCATTATCATAACTTGACCATTTTTATACCTAATCCGATCCTTGTGGAAACGATCTTACTTGTCACTTTATTACTTGATTCGATGTGTATACTTGCACAATTCGCATATCATTATCACACGTGACAAGTTTTTGGCGTCGTTGCCGAGGATGAACAATTTGGTGTAATTTGGTTCAGTTATTTTACTTAATTCTATTAGTTTTATTTAACTTAGTTATATTTAATTTGCAAAGGTTTTCCATCAGTGCATAAGAAGAGGCATTCCTGCTAACAAAGAATATTCTTTTGACATAGAGATCGAAAGAACTTTCCAAAGAATGCAGAAAGAACTACGAAAAATAGGTAAGAATGAGAATGATCCTAGTCTCAATGATAATCTGAATGGTCAAGATGCTAATCCTTCTATTCGTAGGGTGATACCTGGTATGAATGATAATTTGAATGGTCAGGGCACTAATCCTCATGTTTGTGGGGTGATAGATGACTGAGATAGACCATCTGAGAGCATGTTGTGCCAATTTTGGATGACTTGAATCAAGGGATAGTTAGACGACAAATACAGGCACATCAGTTTGAGCTAAAATTGGTAATCTTTCAGATGTTACAAATAGTAGGAAAATTTGGTGGACTACCCACTAAAGATCCAAAACTGCATTTATGGCTTTTTCTAGAGGTTTGTGACTCATTTAGGCAGTAGGGTGTTCCTGAAGACGCTTTGCGGCTTAAATTGTTTCAATATTATTTTAGAGATTGTGTGAGGGCATCACTAAATGATCTATTGTCAAGAACAGTGACATCATGAAATGATCTTTTCCAAAGGTTTTTGTTACGGTATAACCCCCCAAATATGAATGCCAAGCTTAGAAATGACATCACATCTTTCGAAAATTGGAGGATGAAACACTATATGAAGCTTGGGAACGATTCAAAGATTTAATTCGAAAATGTTTGATGCAAGGATTCCAACACTGGACTCAGTTGGAGATATTCTATAATGGGTTGAATGGACATACGAGGTTGGTAGTTGATGCTTTTGCCAATGGTATGTTGTTGGATAAATCTTATAATGAAGCATATGAGATTTTGGAAAAGATTGCCATCAATAATTATCAATATCCTACCACAAGAGTTGGGACGGTAAGAGGGCTGTTGGTACTATAAAGCTAGATGCAATCACTTCATTGATAGCCCAAGTATCTTTTTTGGCTAATATGATTAAAATAATAAAAAGACCTACTGCAGTCCAGAGATTAAAATTAGTCGAGCTTTCGTGTGCTTATTATGGTGAAGACCATGTGTTTGATGAATGTCTATCAAATCCAACATCTGTGTGCTATATGGGTAATTCCAATTGGAACAATAACCCTTATTCCACCACGTATAATCCTGGGTGGAAGCAACATCCGAACTTTAGTTGGAATAATAAAGGTACAAGGAATCTTAACAATACAACAAGACAAAATGCCATCAATGCATCAACCGATTATAATCAACCAATGCCAAGGCAAAATATCCAACAAGGTCAGGTATCAGTTTCATCATCATCATCTATTGAAACTTTGCTGAAAGAATATATGGCCAAGAATGATGTGGTAATTTAGAGTTAGGCTGCATCTCTCTGAGCTCTTGAGAATCAAGTGGGGAAAATTGTGAATTCTTTAAATTCAAGACCACAAGGGACATTTCCTAGTGATACCGAGAATTCAAGATCACAAGGGAGCAATGCAAGGCCATCAATCTTAGAAGTAGAACTTAGCTTGATGTCGTTGCTCAAGATGCCAAAGTAGGAGAGGAAAACTCGATAATAGCCAGGTAAAGATCTCGGAGTCATCTGAAAAACATTTTGAATCTAAAAAGGGTAAGCAGCAAAATGCTGTGGCAAACCTAGATCATATTGTAAACAAGAAGTCCATGGCAAAACAATATCAACAATCTGAAAGACAAACCACCTTTGCCTTTTCCTCAGCGATTTTATAATTCTAAGCAAGATATTTAGTTCAAAAGATTTTTAGAGGTTTTGAAACAACTTCATATCAACATACTCCTAGTTGAAGTTTTGGAGCAAATGCCTAATTATGTGAAATTTGTTAAAGATATATTGTTGAAGAAATACGAATTTGGAGAATTTGAGACTGTTGCTCTCACTGAAGGTTGCATAGCAATGTTGATGAATAAATTACCTCCAAAGTGGAAGGACCCAGGGAGTTTCACCATCCTATATTTAATTGGAAATCATTATGTTGATAAGGCATTATGTGATCTAGGAGCAAGTATAAATCTAATGCCTATGTCTATTTTCAGGAAGCTAGGAATTGGAAAAGCAAGACCTACTACGTTTACATTGCAAATGGCTAATCGATCTTACATACATCCAGAAAGTAAAAATTGAAGATGTGTTGGAACGAGTAGATAAATTTATCTTTCCTACAGATTTCCTTATTTTAGGATATGAAGCTGACCAAGATGTACCAATTATTCTTAGAAGAACATTTCTTGCTACAGGCATGACTTTAATTGATGTATAGAAAGACAAATTAACCATGAGGGTAAATGATCAGCAGGTTACCTTCAACGTGTTTAATGCTTTGAAATGTGATGATGTTAATGATGAATACCACGCCATTAAGGTAATAGAAATAGTAATGGAGGAATTCACCAGATATTACCACATCAATTCTGACAGTGACTAAGACTCTCTTGAGCAGGGTGATACAGTAAGTCTTGAGGAATTAGGTAAATTTATGGTAGCCAAGTAGATGGTGGATAGACCAAGAAAGAATTTTGAACCATTGGAGTTATCAAATCAACCTTTCAGCATGTCTAAACCCTCTATAAAGAAACCTCCTGCATTGGATTTAAAACCTTTGATGCAACATTTGAAGTATGCATATTTGCGTGACAATAGTACTTTACCAGTAGTAATTTATATGAAGCTGACACCCGAGTAAGAGGCAAGGTTGTTAGAAGTTCTTCGATGATGTAAGAGGGCATTAGGATGGACCCTGGTTGATATAAAGGGAATTAGCCCTGCATTCTACATGCGTAAGATTTTGTTGGAGGATTGCACTAGCAATTCCATTAGACAATAGCGAAGAATGAATCTTATCATGAAAGAAGTTGTCAAGAAAGAGATAATTAAGTGGGTTGACACTGACATCATTTACCGGATTTCAAACAGCTCATGGGTGAGTCTTGTGCAATCTGTACCCAAGAAAGGAGGTGTCACAGTGGTAAGTAATCACAACAACAAGCTCATACCAACTTGCACTGTCACGGGATGGAGGGTATGTATGGATTATTGCAAACTTAACATGGCAACGAGGAAAGCTCATTTTCCCTTACCATTCATTGATCAGATGTTGGATAGGTTAGTTGGGAAAGCTTTCCACTATTTTTTTATGGTTATTCAGGATATAATTAGATTGCCGTAGCTCCCAATGACTAAGAGAAGACAACTTTCACATGTCTATACGGTATTTTCATGTTTAGATGAATGTTGTTTGAGTTATGTAATGCCCCGATAACTTTTCAACGTTGTATGATGGCCATATTCTCTTACATGGTGGAAATTTTTTTTATAGTCTTTATGGAAGACTTTTTTACGTTCGGGAATGATTTTGAGAATTGTTTAAAAAATCTAGAATTGGTTCTGAGACGTTGTGAAGAAACAAATCTTGTTTTAAATTAGGAGAAATGCCACTTCATGGTTCGTGAAGGAATTGTCTCGCGGCATAGGTTATCAAAGAGAGGAATTGAAATGGACAGAGCAAAAATTAAAGTGATAGAAAAATTACCAGCTCCTACTAGTGTCAAGGGTATTAGAAGTTTTTTAGGTCATGCAGGTTTTTATAGAAGATTCATTAAGGATTTTTAAAAGATATATAAACCCTTGTACACTTTGTTGGAGCAAGATAGACCTTTCAATTTTGATGAACAGTGTTTGGTAGCCTTTGAAGAGTTAAAGAAAAAACTCATAGCAGCACCAATTGTAGTAGCTCCGGAATGGACACTACCTGTAACATCCCGATTTTGGGCCTAGTCAGAACAATGGTTTTGGGACCACAAATACGATGAGGAAAAAATTATTTTTATTATATTTTTACAGTCTACAATTTCACGGAATGATTTCATGAAGATTTCGTTCGAAAATTTTGACGTTTGAGCACTTAATTTAGTCAAAAGGGCTAAATTGTAAAAAAGTGCAAAAGTTGAGTTCTACATGCTAGAGGTGTCCAATTGTTATGAAATTTTAAATTGAAGGTCCTTATATGGTAATTAGACCATTGGTTAAGTTGGTGGACAAAAATGGACATGGTTAGGCATGTTTCCAAAGTTTTTCATTAAGGGCATTTTGGTCATTTAGTTATTAAAATGAATTAAAAACAAAATTAAAAGCCAATTTTTGTCTATCTTCAACATCTTGGCCGAAACTTGCATGGAGAAACCATGGCTAGGGTTTTTCAAGCTTACAAGCTCAATTATCAAGGAAAACGAGGGTTGGACCTAGATCGAGTGAAAAATGGAAAATCAACGGTTAGGTTCCTTTTTGCTATTTTCGTGCTGAGGTAAGTTCGTATGATAATAATAATGCAATATCATGCTTGAATTGTAATTCTCTATTATTATGGCATAAAGTGTATGATTTAATATATTGGAAGTTTGATGGAATATGATGTTCAATTGAAACGAGTAAGTTTGTACGTAAATAACATATCGTTTTTACTTATATTATAATATTTTGTTACTATATGAGATGTGGTTGTATATTGAAGGATCACTTGATGTAAATTATGAATTGAAATTGATTATGGATGAATTGGTAAAATGTTGAAAAGTGAGGAATTTCCCGGTTGGACCTTCGTAATAGAAAAGATATGAATGATCCGTTGTGAGAACACGTGTGTAGCACTATGTGTAGGCTACTATGTGTCTAAGATGGTTTTAGGTCACGTGTGTAGTACTAAGTGTAGGCTATTACATGTACCAGATGGTTAGGTCGCATGTGTATTGCTAAGTGTAGGCTACTATGTGTACCCAATAACTTCGATCACATGTGTGGTACTAAGTGCAGGCCACTATGTGTAAGAGACGATTTTAGTCACAGATGTAGTACTAAGTGTAGGCTACTATGTGCACCAGATAGCTTCAGTTACAAGGGTGGTAATATGTGTCGGCCACCGTGTATCTGTTATTATTCCGATGAGTTCAACGGGAAATTGACTGAGTGAAAATACATGTGGTCATGTAATGACTAGTGTAATTGAATATGACTATGTGATGAATAAGTGCAGGTATATGTGTGTAAAAAATTATGAGCAATGTGCTTGATAGTTGAGCGAACTTTCGGTAAGATGGAATGGAGTAAGTGAGATTATGTAAGAGTGAAATTGTAATAAAACAGTTTTGGATAGCAACAGTTATGTGAATTTGAAAAATCACCAAAAATGGTAGAAATCGAATTAGAGGTTGAATAAGTTATGAAATAAAATCTGATTGAGTCTATTTTCGATAAAAGAAACGATGAAAGCAAAAGAATTTCATATTCTGTGATATTTGAATTTTTGTGAGACAGGGTCAGAATGATTTTGGAATCCCCTATTCTGAATTTGGAAAATCATTAAAAATTTTATAAATATAATTATGGGTTATAATTAATATTCTTAAAATCCTTAATGAGTCTATTACAAGGGAAATAGACGAAAGCATCATCTGAGTCTCGTACTATGAGATAAATAAATTTTAGTGCAGAAAGGTGGAAGCTGTCAAACAGCAAAATAGGGGAGACTTTAAATAATAAAATGTACTTATTTGCTAGACCAAAAATTCTGAAAATTTTATGGTAAGAAGATATTTGAGTCTACTTTCTGGGAAAATTAGTGGTTCTCAATTTGGAGTCTCGTACATCCAGATATAAATAATTTAGTTACCGTGACTCGAGAAAACAACTTAACTGGACTTTGAATAAATAGAGAGGAATTAAAAAATAGCATGTTAATAGATTGCTTATCATTTTTCATGCGAGCTTACTAAGCGTAAAGCTTACTCCCTCCTTTTCATTTCTTTTAGTGTTGTCAGGTCGGCTCGAGGTTGGAGATCGTCAAAGGTAGCATCACACTATCATGTCAATACTTTTGGAATATTTATACATATGTTATAAATATCAAGTGAGTGGCATGTATAAGGACCAAGTTCTATGACATGTGTTCTTATGATTTAGCTAAATGTATTGGCCTATATCGAGCTATTGTATATGGCTATGAGATGTGGCTCATATTGATTATGGTTTGTAAGTCTAACTAATCATGTTATGTTTTAATGCATATGATGTGATGATATGAATATGTTTGTTTGGCATGTATGGTTGGTAATAGGTCATGTGTGTTGAATGCATGTTTTATGACCAATCGAGGTAGTCATGACCATGAATTTAATGTGTAATATGGTAATAAGATGATAGTGCCTTGAACATGGATGTTTGATGTATAACTTAGTAACCATGGTATAATGGTATAAGTGATTAATAAAATGACAAGGTCAATTGAATGTGTAATAATGTGGCTAGACTAGTTTATCAAGAGTAGGTGGAACATATGTATAATGACGAGCTAATGTTGAATGTGTCTTAATAAAGGGTGTTTAATCACTAAATGGTGCCATGATTTGTGAGTTTGATGTGTATAAGGTTGTAAGGGTTTATGGGAAACATGAAGGCTTGGAAAATAGCCTAAGAGTTAACTACACAGGTTGAGACACGGTCGTGTGTCTCAACCGTATGAGGGACAGGGTTGGGTGACACAGGTGTGTGACCCTATTTCATGAGAAAATTTTTTAAGTTTTTCCTAGAGCTTTCCAAAGTTCTCGGTTTAGTCCCGAACCCTTTCTAAAGTATGTTTTGGGCTTCGTAAACCCAAATAAGGGACTATGTGCATGTGATAGAATGATTTAAAATATGAATGAAATTTTATGGCCCAATTTGCATATTTTTTTGTGTTTAAGTCCAGTAATGCCTCGTACTCTGTCCCGGCGTAGGAAACCGGTAAGGGGTGTTACATTTAATGGTATCAGAGCTATGGTTTAGTCGATTCTCGGGCTAACTTAGCTTATATATGAGAGTCTAGCTATACATGCCACCGATCTGTGATAGTGTGATGTCTCCTGACACGTATGAGAGCCATTTTGTTTAGACAAAAATACTCTCCAACCGAGCTACATCCGACCATATTGATTGTGGTAATGAGGTATTTGAGTAAAGTACAGTCATGATGAGTTGAAACTTGGAAAGGTACGAATAATATTCACAATACCCTGTTATGGATAAAATTTCATTGACCTTATTGGATATAAAAAATTTGATGGATTGATATGAATTACTGAAATGAGATAAATGATTATATGGCATAATGAACTTACCTGTGATTGATTGGTAATTCCATGATATATGTGATTGAATTGCTCGAATAAATGCATGTGTTTAGATAACTTACCAAAGATATAGATGCAATGAATATTCACATATGCTTATTTGAAAGATTATGATTGACAAGCTCGTAGAGTTTAAGTAAATGTGTTAAATTGCTTTGACTGATTTATATGATTGTAATGATATGTCTAAATGATGGTGTACGAGGTGAAAAAAATTGTGATAAACTTATCCATGTTTATTGGCCCTTGTATGATGTTATGTGCATGACTTGTCTGATTAAATGAATAGATAAGTAAAGTTATTCAGAAAACATGGAATGTATGCATAAGTATACTTATTTTAGTGAGATAACTGAGGCGTAAAATCGATATGAATGTTAGTTTACCCGAAATGAATGACATGATTGTGATGATGTTGCTATGATGATGAAAGTTGTGTTACATGTATATGTATATGAGAGTTGAGTCAGAGGCCCAACGACCTCTCCCTTTTACCAAAGTAGTGTTTTATAATGAGAATTTCATGAGATTTATGCTGAACAAGTTTCTGGGTGAGAAACCAAAGAGTTCGATGATAGAATGGTTATAAGCATGATTAGTGATTGAGAATGGGTTGATAAGTTCAGACAGATCTAGGAAGATATTGGATTGACCAAAAGATTGTTTAATTTTTGCAACATCGCGGTTAGTGAAAAAAGGTTAATTTTGGTAAAACGATTTATCCTGGTATGACGTCGAGAAATGTATTAATTGAAATTCCCTCATGAACTGATCTCCTTTAGTGAAAAGAATAATATGAAATTTTTTATGCAGAAAATAGTTAAAGGAATAATGATCGAAATGTGAGATGTTCGAGTATGGTAATTTCAGTGAGCAGATGATGACTCTCTTTTAAGGCACTCTATGAGTCCATTTATTTCTGGAAATTTGTTGTAGTGGTTGTATATTCTCTAATGAATTTTTGTAATATGGAAATTTTCCCTGATCTTAATGATAGACAAAGGCACTGTCAGTCTGATTGGTACATAATCTACATGATCATATTTCTTTCTGATATTCTGTTACCTTCCGTCTGATGGGAATTGATGAAAAGGGTGCGTATGATGCTATGATTCGGTTTCTTCTAATAGTTGATTTGCCCGATATGTATATGGAAGGTATATTCTTCTTGTTGCATCTATCTTTAGTGGTCAAAATGATATTTCCTTCTGGATTTCTTTATGTTGGATTTCTATATTCTAGATTTCTCCGTTATGGATTTCCTTATCTTGAACTCTTGGTCATCTTTATCTCGTGACTTGTCAAACATGGCTTATAGTTAAAGTATGACCTTTAGATTGCGATATATATATCAAGTATGATTATGCTTCTGATTTGATCATGGTAATTTGGTGATCTTAGTGTTTGGATGTCTCTAAATTTTCGTATAAGGATTTAACATTGGCAAAGGCTTAAGTGGTAAAATCTTTGTTTTGTGAAATTAATGGCTTAATTCATGATTGACAAAGTTTGGACAGATGAGAACATTGTTAACTGAAGCCTTTGAACTGGTCAAGTCTGTGTTGAGCAAAGACTTTCTGATTTTCAATGATGTATTGTTGTTTGAATGGTGATGTGTTTTAAGACAACAAGGCAAGTGATAGCTTAAAGTATCTGATGTCATAGAAAGACCTTAGTTTGCTACAGTGCAAATGACTTGGGTATTAAAAGATGATAAGATAGTTATTGTATGATCCTTGTGTAAGAATATTTGAAATGTTAATGGGGTTAAAGCCGAGCATCAGGTTCTACCAGAGTTATCTCTGCCATTATTGACATTAGAATGGAAATAGAGAAAGTTAATATGGATTTTCTTGTCAGGATTATTCCTGTCCTTGAAAGAGGAAAGTGATATGTAGTGTGTTGTTAAATGTTATGAGATTTGTAAATTATGTTGGTATGTCCGAATGTCTGCTCACCAAATTCATGGAATTCCGTGTCTTTATGATTGAAAGATTTCTTAGAATACTAGTCTCCACTAATCGAATTGAGATCCGGGTTTCATATCATGATTTCTTGGAAAAGCTAGATGAGGCTTTGAAATGAAAGGTAATTGAGAGTTGAATTGGCAAATAATCGGACTGTGTGGAATTATAAAGAGTATGAGGCCGAGATGAACTGGCTAGTTTCACTATTCGAATTCGAAAAAGATTTAGGTATGAATGTATATGTAACATGATAGTATGGATCAGACTTTTGAGTACATGAACTTTCTGATAGAGATTAATTTTTAGTGAAAGTATTGTAAAGCGAAAACCACTCATGATTCTTGTATGTGAAATTTAAAGAGATAAGTAGTAAAAGCTCAGCTTGAGTGAAAGTTCTTTGACATTGATTATAGGATTGAGGAAAATAAGTGAAAAACCAAAACCACTTTTCTGGTAAAATTTTCGGGGACGAAAATCCCTAAAGGGGGAGAAATGTAACATCCCGATTTTAGGTCTAGTCAGAACAGTGGTTTCGGGACCACAAATCCGATGAGAAAAATTTTATTTTTATTATATTTTTATGGTTTACAATTTCATGGAATTATTTCATAAATATTTCGTTCAAAAATTTTGACGTTTGGGCACTCAATTTAGTCAAAAGGACTAAATTGTAAAAAGTGCAAAAGTTGAGTTCTACGTGCTAGAGGTGTCCAATTGTTATGAAATTTTAAATTGGAGGTCATTATATGGTAATTAGACCATTGGTTAAGTTGGTGGACAAAAATGGACATGGTTAGGCATGTTTCCAAAGTTTTTCATTAAGGGCATTTTGGTCATTTAGTTATTAAAATGAATTAAAAACAAAATTAAAAGCAAATTTTTGTCCATCTTCAACCTCTTGCCCGAAACTTGCATGGAGGAACCATGGCTAGGGTTTCTCAAGCTTCCAAGCTCGATTATCAAGGAAAACGTGGGTTGGACCTAGATCGGGTGAAAAATGGAAAATCGACAGTTTGGTTCCTTTTTGCTAGTTCGGAGCCGAGGTAAGTTCTTATGGTAATAATAATGCAATTTCACGCTTGAATTGTAATTCTCTATTATTATGGCATAAAGTGTATGATTTAATATATTGGAAGTTTGATGGAATATGATGTTTCATTGAAACGAGTAAGTTTGTACGTAAATAACATATCATTTTTACTTATGTTATAATATTTTGTTATTATATGAGATGTCGTTGTATATTGAATGATTACTTGATGTAAATTATGAATTGAAATTAATTATGGATGAATTGGTAAAATGTTGAAAAGTGAGGAATTTCTGGGTTGGACTTTCGGAATAGAAAAGATACGAATAATCCATTGTGAGAACACATGTGTAGTACTATGTGCAGGCTACTATGTGTCTAAGATGGTTTTAGGTCACGTGTGTAGTACTAAGTGCAGGCTACTACGTGTACCAGATGCTTAGGTCGCATGTGTAGTACAAAGTGTAGGCTACTACGAGTACCCGATAACTTTGATCACATGTGTGGTACTAAGTGTAGGCCACTATGTGTAAGAGATAGTTTTGGTCACAGATGTAGTACTAAGTGTAGGCTACTCTATGCACCAGAGAGCTTCGGTTACAAGGGTGGTAATATGTGCAAGCCACCGTGTATCTGTTATTATTTCGATGAGTTCAACGGGAAACTGACTAAGTGAAAATACATGTGATCATGTAATGACTAGTGTAATTGAATATGACTATGTGATGAATAAGTGCATGTATATTTGTGTAAAAATTTATGAGCAATTTGCTCGGTAGTTGAGTGAACTTTCGGTAAGATAGAATGGAGTAAGTGAGATTATGTAAGAGTGAAATTGTAATAAAATAGTTTTGGATAGCAACAGTTGTGTGAATTTGAAAAATCACCAAAAATGGTAGAAATCGAATTAGAGGTTAAATAAGTTATGAAATAGAATCTTATTGAGTCTATTTTCACATAAAAGAAACAATGAAAGCAAAAGAATTTCATATTCTATGATATTTGAATTTTTGTAAGACTGGGTCAGAATGATTTTGGAATCCCCTGTTCTGAATTTGGAAAATCATTAAAAATTTTATAAAAATAATTATGGGTTATAATTTATATTCTTAAAATCCTTAATGAGTTTATTTTCACATCTGAGTCTCGTACTATGAGATAAACAAATTTTAGTGATGAAAGGTTGAAGCTGTCAAACAGAAAATCAGGGGAGACTTTGAATAATAAACCGTACTTATTGGCTAAACCAAAAATTCTAAAAATTTTATGTTAAGAAGATATATGAGTCTAGTTTATGGGAAAATTAGTGGTTCTCAATTTGGAGTTCCATAGCTCCAATACAAATAATTTAGTGACCGTGACGTAAGAAAATAACTTAACTGGACTTTGAATAAATAGAGAGGAATTGAAAAATAACATGTTAATATATTGCTTATTCTTTTCATGCGAGCTTACTAAGCGTAAAGCTTACTCCATCCTTTCCATTTCTTTTAGTGTTGTTAGGTCGGCTCGGGGTTGGAGATCGTCGGAGGCAGCATCACACTATCGCCAATACCTTTGGAATATTGATACATATGTTAGAAATATCAAGTGAGTGGCATGTATAAGGACCTAGTTCTATGACATGTGTTCTTATGATTTGGCTAAATGTATTGGCCTATATCGAGCTATTGTATATGGCCATGAGATGTGGCTCATATTGATTATGGTTTGTAAGTCTAGCTAATCATGTTACGTTTTAATGCATATGATGTGATGATATGAATATGTTTGTTTGCCATGCTTGGTTGGTAATAGGTCATGTGTGTTGAATGCATATTTTATGACCAATTGAGGTGGTCATGACCATGAATTTAATGTCTAATATGGTAATAAGATGATAGTGCCTTGAACATGGATGTTTGATGTATAAGTTAGTAACCATAGTATAATGGTATAAGTGATTAATAAAATGACAAGGTCAAATGAATGTGTAATAATGTGGCTAGACTAGTTTATCAAGAGTAGGTGGAACATATGTATAATGACGAGCTAATGTTGAATGTGTCTTAATAAAGGGTGTTTAATCACTAAAATGATGCCATGATCTGTGAGTTTGATGTGTATAAGGTAGCTAGGGTTTGTGGGAAACATGAAGGCTTGGAAAATAGCCTAAGAGTTAACTACACGGGTTGAGACACGGCCGTATGTCTCAACCGTGTGAGGGACACAGTTGGGTGACACGGGCATGTGACCCTGTTTCATGGGAAAATTTTTTAAGTTTTTCCCAGAGCTTTCCAAAGTTCTCGATTTAGTCTCGAACCCTTTCTAAAGTATGTTTTGGGCTCCGTAAACCCAAATAAGAGACTATGTGCATGTGATAGAATGATTTAAAATATGAATGAAATTTTATGGCCCGATTTGCATGATTTTTTTTGTTTAACTCAGTAATGCCTCGTACCCTGTCCTGGCGTAGGACACGGGTAAGGGGTGTTACACTACCTTTTGAACTCATGTGTGACACCAACGATTATGCTGTAGGGGCCATGTAACATCCGAAATTAGGGCCTAGTCGGAACAGTGGTTTTGGGACCACAAGTCCAACACAATAAAATTTGTTTTTATTATATTTTTATGTCTACAATTTCAAGGGATGATTTCGTGAAAATTTCGTTCGAAAATTTTGACGTTTGGGCACTCAATTTGGTTAAAAGGACTAAATTGTAAAAAGTGCAAAAGTAGAGTCCTACATGTTAGAGATGTCTAATTATTATGAAATTTTATATTGGAGGCCCTTAAATGGTAATTAGACCATTAGATAATTTTTTGGACAAAAATTGACATGAAATGGGTGAAATAGAATATTTTTTAGTTAGGGGCATTTTGGTAATCTAGTAATTAAAATGAATTAAAAACAAAATTAAAAGCCAATTTTTGTCTGTCTTCTACCCCATGGCTGAAACTTGCATGGAGAAGACATAGATAGGGTTTTTCAAGCTTCCAAGCTCAATTGTAAGTCCATTCTAGCCCCGTTTTTAATGATTTTTACGTTTTTGAAGTCCTCGTAACAAGATCTACTCATTTCTACCCTTATTTTGAGCTAGGGTTTGTGTTTAAAAATTTACCCATGGATGACATGCATGTGTTTTGATGTCTAATGGTAGAATATGAATGCTCAGTGTGTAATAAACGACTTTTACTAACTGATTTCTGTGAAATTGCCAAAAAGGACCGTTTTGTAAAAGTTACAAAATTTGTCATAAAAATGTGATTTAGTGGAAATTAGGGGCTGCTACAGTTATGAAAATGATTTGGCTAGGCTTAAAGTGCAAGGAAATTGAATAAAAATCATTTTACGAGCCTAGGGGACAAAGTGCAAATATGTGAAAATTTAGGGGTCAAAATTTAAATTTGTAAACGTATGATTTTTGGACCCATATGAATAATGTGACTAATTAGTAAGCTAAATGTGATATTATAGATCAAGGAAAATGAGATTCGGGCATAGATTGGAAATAAATGAGATTATGGACTAAATCAGAATATATAGTCGTACTCGAACCCGAGGTAAGTTCATGTGATTTTAATAATACAATATTGTATTTGAATGCTAATGCTTCGATATTACACGAGTTGTAAGTATATAGATATATATGTGAATAAATTGATATTATGTGATTGTTTTGATGATATAACATGTTCTTGATGTTTTGCTATTATGATGAAAATGTTGCAATGCCATTTGATTATGAGATATTGCTATGTGAATGAAGCCACAATTCGAGTACGTTCGGTAAAGGTTTGGAAGTTTGATGGAATATGATGTTTCTTTGAAACGAGTAAGTTTGTATGTAAATAATATTTCGATTCTTTTTATGTTATTATCTTTGTTATTATATGAGATGTGGCTGCCTATAGAATGGTCAATTGATGTAAACTACAAATCGGAATTGACTAAGAACGAGTTAGTAAAATGTTGAAAAGTGAAGAATTTCCCAATTAAACCTTCAGAATAGAAGAGATACAAATGATCCGTTGTGAGTCACGTGTGTAGTACTAAGTGCAGGCTACTACGTGTACCAAATTGATAGGTCGCATGTGTAGTACTAAGTGCAGGCTACTATGCGTGCCCGTTAACTTCGATCACGTGTGTAGTACTAAGTGCAGGCTACTATGTGTATCAGATGGTTAAGTCACGTGTGTAGTACTAAGTGCAGGCTACTACGTGTACCAGATTGATAGGTCGTTTGTGTAGTACTAAGTGCAGGCTACTATGCATACCCATTAACTTCGATCATGTGTGTAGTACTAGGTGCAGGCCACTACATGTATCAAATGGTTAAGTCACGTGTGTAGTACTAAGTGCAGGCTATTACGTGTACCAGATTGATTGGTCGCATGTGTAGTACTAAGTGCAGGCTACTATGCGTACCAGAGAGCTTTGGTTACAAGGGTGGTATATGCACAGGCCACCAGGTATTTGTTATTATTCTGATGGGATCAACGGGAAATTTACTAAGTGATAATACATATGTTCATGACTATGTGATGAATAAGTGCAAGTATATCTATATGAAAAGTTGTGAGCAATGTGCTCGATAGTTGAGCGAATCTTTTGGTAAGATAGAATTGAGTAAGTGAAATTATGTAAAAGTAAAATTTTATAATAAAACAATTTTGGACAGCAGCAGTTGTATGACTTTGAAAAATCACCAAAAATGGTAGAAATTGAAATAGAGGTTTAATAAGATATGAAATCAAATCTTAATGAGTCTATCTTCTCATAAAAGAAATTATGAAGGCAAAAGAATTTCATATTCTGTGATAATTGGATTTTTGTGAGACAGGGTCAGAATGATTTTGGAATCTCCTGTTCTGATTTTGGAAAATCATTAAAAATTGTACAAAAATAACTATTGGTTATAATTTGAATTCTTAAAATCCTTAATGAGTATATTTTCAAGAGGAATTGATGAGGACAACATCCGAAGGCTGTACCATGAGATAAGTAATTTTTAGTGAAGAGAGGTCGAAACTGTCGGACAGTGAAACAGGGGTATCTTTAATGAATAAACTGTACTAATTTACTAAACCAAAAATTCTAAAAATTTTAGGTAAGAATATACGTGAATATAGTTTCTGGGAAAATTAGCGGTTCTCAATTTGGAGTCCTGTACCATGAGATAAATAATTTTTAGTGAAGAGAGGTCGGAATTGTCAGACAGTGAAACAAGGGTATTTTAATGAATAAACTGTACTAATTAGCTAAACCAAAAAATTTTAAAATTTTATGGTAAGAATATATGTTAGTCTAGTTTCTGAAACAATTAGAGGTTCTCAATTTGGAGTCCCAGACCATGAGATAAATAATTTTTAGTGAAAAGAGGTCGGAACTATCGGACAGTGAAACAAGGGGTATATTTAATGAATAAACTGTACTAATTAGCTAAACCAAAAATTCTAAAAATTTTATGGTAAAAATATATGTGAGTCTAGTTTTTGAGAAAATTATTGTTTCTCAATTTGGAGTCTCGTACCATGAGATAAATAATTTTTAGTGAAGAGAGGTCGGAACTATCAGATAGTGAAACAGGGGTATCTTTAATGAATAAACTGTACTTATTGGCTGGATCAAAAATTTTGAAAATTTTATGTTAAGAAGATATATGAGTCTAGTTTCAATTAAAATTAATGGATCTTAATTTTGAGTTTCGTATCTTCAGATATAAATAAATTACTAACTATGACTCGAGAAAATAGTATGACCAGAAAATCAGCAAAAGTGTAATTATGATTACATTTTCATGGAATCATATTGATAATTTTCTTATTATTTTCATATGGACTTACTAAGCTTTAAGCTTACTCCTTCCTCTCCATTTCCTTAGTGTTCTCAGGTCAGCTCGGGGATGGAGACTGTTGGAGGCAGCATCACACTATCAAGCCAACATCTCCGGAGTATTGTCATATGTGTATTTAATACTTTTAAGTGAGTGGCATGTATAAGGACTAGTTTTTATGTTAGATGTTGTTATGATTAGCCAAATGTATCGACTTATATTGATTTATTGTATATGGCCATGAGATGTGGCTTAAATGGTTATGGCTTGTAAGCCTAATTATTTTTGCTATGTGTTAATGGTTGTGATGTGTTTATAATTGGTTGTTATGAATGATTAGTATAACACATGTACATGATGAATGCTCTAAGACCATTCGAGGTGGTCGTGGCAATGGAATGAATGTGTGTCATGGTAGTAAGTTGATAATGATTGAATATAGACAATTGTAGAATGTGAATTGGAATGTCTAACTTGGTGCAACATGAGTATAGGTAGTAAACACATGTATGACAACATGTAAATGCTTTAACGGAATTTTACTAAAGGATGATTAACCATTAAATTGATGTTATAATGTGTGTCTATAATGTGTATAAGTATGCGAGAGAATTAAGGACAACATAAGGCTTGGAAAATAGCCTAAGTGTTGGCTACACAGGCAGAGACACGGCCATGTGTCTTAGCCGTGTGGAGGACACGGCCTAGCACACGGACGTGTGGCTTGGCCGTGTTGATCAATTTGTTTTGCTAACGTCATAAACAGAGAGTTACACGGCCTGAGGACCGGGCGTGTTGAAGACACACGAGCGTTTCCCTGTGTCCACACAGGCGTGTGACCCTATTTTATGAAAATTTCTCTAAGTTTTCCCAGAGCTTTCTAAAGTCCTCGATTTAGTCCCGAACCACCCCAATGTATGTTCTAGGCCTCGAAGGCCTGTATAAGGGACGATTTACATGTGTTTGAAAAGTTTTAATTTGGATGAAATTTTATGGCCTGGTTTTGCATGTTTGTGAATGTTTAAGTCTAATAACGCCTTGAACTCTGTCCCGGCTTTGGATACGGGTAAGGGGTGTTATAGGCCATGCTAGGGCAAAGGAAAGACAAAATATTGTGGGCAATATACTATGCTAGTAGAACTTTATCGGAACTGCAACTTAACTACACCACCACAAAAAAGGAGTTATTGGTTGTGGTGTTCACATTTGATAAGTTTCATTTGTATCTAGTTGGTATAAAGGTCATAGTCTACACAGATCATTATATTATTAAGTATCTAATGAGCAAAAAAGAAGCTAAGCCAAGATTGGATAGGTGGATACTGTTGCTACAGAAGTTTGACGTGGAAATTAGAGATTGAAAAAGGACTGAGAATCAAGTGGCTGATCACTTGTCGAGGATAGAATTCAGAAGTGAAGGTAGTCATGATACACTTATTAAAGAAGAATTTCCATGAATAGTTGTTAGTTTCCACGGTATTACCTTGGTATGTCGACGTAGTGAACTATTTAGTGAGTGGTGTGTTGCCACCCGATCTCAACAGTCAGAGAAGACAAAAATTTCTTCATGATGCCAAGCACTATTATTGGGATGAACCTTTATTGTTTAAACATTGTGTTGATCAAATAATTAGGAAATGTGTCTTTGATGATGAAATACATAGCATTCTATAGCATTGTCATTCAGCTCCATACAGAGACATTTTGGAAGGATGAGGATTGTTGCCAAAGTACTTTTGTCAAGATTTTATTGGCCAAGTTTGTTCAAGGATGCTCATGAATTCTATCAGTCATATGACCATTGTCAGAGAACAGGGAATCTATATAGGAGACACGAAATGCCATTGCAAAGTATACTGGAGATTGAGTTATTTGATGTATGGGGAATAGACTGTATGGGTTCATTTCCACCGTCAGTGGGCAATGTGTACACATTGTTAACAGTGGACTACATCTCTAAGTGGGTCGAGGCTGTTGCTCTTCCTACCAATGATGCAAGGTTAGTAATAAAGTTTTTACACAAGAACATTTTTACAAGATTTGGTATACCTAGAACCATTATTAGTGATAAGGGGTATCATTTTGACTGCAAGTTGGTAGCCAATGCTTTGCAACGATATGGGGTGAAACATAAGATTTCCACATTATATCATCCCCAAACAAATGGACAAGCTAAAATTTTGAATAGAGAAATTAAAAAACTTTTAGAAAAATGGTGAATCCTACTCGCAAAGATTTTTCTACCAAATTGGATGAAGCTTTGTGGGCGTATCGTACTTCATACAAAAATTTGTTGGGGATGTCACCTTTTAAGCTTGTCTATGCCAAGTCATTTAACCTTCGTATTGAACTTGAGTACAAAGCATTTTGGGCTATTAAGAAGCTGAACATGGATTGTGTCGCTACTGGCCATAAAATGTTGTTACAATTGAATGAAATGGAGGAATTTTGAGCACAAGCATATAAGAATGCTAAGCAGTACAAGGAAAATACCAAGCATTGGGACGATAAAAGAATCATGCTACGGGCAACAAGTGTTGTTATTTAACTCTAGGCTCAAATTGTTCCAAGTAAATTAATGTTTTGCTGGTCAGGTCCTTTTGAAGTAACCCAAGTGTATCATCATGGAGCTATTAATATCAAGAATTTGAAAAAAAGAGTAACATTTAAGGTTAATAGGCAATGCTTAAAACACTACTAGGGTGCCTTTATGGATCGAGGCAAGCACTCTATTGATCTCCGAGATGTTTGAGCTAGCAAATACTTTTATCTTTCTTTTCTTTAATTGCTTTACTTTAATTTTATTTTTAGTACTTATTTGATATTATTTTCATTTCTGTTTTTTATTTTTAAAAAAATTTCTATGATTTTCAAAGGCAGGAAAAAAGAATAAAAAAATGTGAACTGAGCAATTGCGATATTCAGAGGAGTTTGCTGTAGCATTGCGACGAACAGGGTAATGGACAATGTGAGGTTGACCTGGCAGATAACTCCAAGGGGAGAGATGTTTTTTTAGTTGGGCCAATTCTGTTATTGGGCGAGCCCAAAGAAGGGAAGTTAAACTTTTAGGGATTAGGGCACTTCACATTTCCCTCCCAAAATCCTCATAATTTTCTTTTTTCCTCATCCACGTTACACAACTTCCCTAGCACGTTTGAATTTTGTTGAACTGTCATCACCATCCCCTTATTTTTCTCTCCTCAACTGCTTACGTATCTTAAGTTCTCTTAATTTTTCATTTTTATCATTTTTTTTCTTTTTAATCTCTCATATTTTTTCTTCCACTACTCCAAGATTTCTTCTAGATTTTTCCTATGGCTCATATCATAACTGCTTCCAAAATTGCTAAATCATCAAGGGTTGGTGCTGCTAAGCCAAAGACATTCTTTAAAGCTGCCACAACCATGAAATATAACAACAACATCATAAAGAATCCTTTCTATTTTGAGCAAGGGTTTTTGTTTAAAGATGAACATCACACGGGATACAATGAATCTGTGTCTTCAATAGTAGAAAAACATGGGTGGAACATTTTTTTTGTTTGCACCCCGAATATGTTTTAGGGAAAATTATTCGAGACTTTTATACCCATATCAACTCTCCAGATTCCCTTTTTTATCTACGTAAGAGGTACTTCTATTCCTTTTGATGAAGACCATATTCATACGCAGTTTAGTCTTGTAGGTATACAGGACGAGAACACACCGTTTGCTGAAAGTATTACTATCGAGGGTTTAAATCAGGTATTGCAAGATTTATGTATTGAGGGAACACAATGGACTGTTTCCAGTCAAGAATGTTATACTGTGGAGAGGGCTTTGTTGAAGCCTATTGGGAAGATTTGTTATCATTTTTTGAGAAGTCAACTTATGTCGTCTACGCACAATACCACTGTTTTGAAAGAAAGAATAGTTTTGCTGCATTCCATTATAAAAGGGAGGAAGATTAATGTTGGGAGGACCATTTTTCAAGAAGTTCATAGGTGTGCTGAGAAGAATATAGGTAGCTTAAATTTTCCCTCACTAATTATTACCCTATGTTAAACTGTCCAAGTCCCTGTCAATGCAGAGGAGGATATCACCCCTAACAAGGGTGGACTGATGAGGACCATCTTTGTCAAGATCCAAGGCACTAATGCTACTAGGGAAACTCAACATAGTCATCCACCACTTTCTCTGCTGCCATACTCCCACGACAACACCTCTAGTTTCTTGCAGCTCTCTTGAATAGCAAATAATCCACTCTTTAAAACTATTAGAGCAAAAGATGTCCCTTTTTGAAATCCAGCAGTTTCATCTGGCTGAAGAGATGGCACAGGCCCAGCAGCATCAAGCTGAATATTGGGCTTATGTAAGGAGTAGCGATTTGGCTCTAAGGAAATCCCTATAACATAATTTTATGAAGCCAATGCCAGAATTTCCTATCTTCTAGGCACCTTGCTACCATTTGCTGATACTATTGAGGCACCTACTCATGCTACTACTGAAGCACCCAATCAACCTACTGTCATGACACCTACTCAAACTGATACTATAGAGCCTTAAAAGATGACATCTCTAACTGCTGAGAAGGAAGAAGAAGGAGAAAAGGATGATACTGCCACCACCAATGGGAAATACCCTATTCCACCTTTACCACCAGCTCCCAAATCTACACAGGATCACGACATTGATCATTTGATAGATGAGTTAATGGAGATTGACAAGGAGGGGGAAGAAATGACCCCTAAAAAGTGGAAATGGCGATACAAGATTAGTGCCTAAAAATCCATTCGTCGGGCAAAATGAAGTATCTACATGCTAGTCCAAGCCAGCTAAGTTTTTTAATCTCTTTCATGCATCTTGCATTTAATTTCTTTTGCTATAGCATTTGTTAAATTTTTTTCTTTCAGTTGTTCTCTTATATATTTAGTCATGCGTTGAGGACAATGCATCCCTTAGGTTTAAGGGTGTGTTGTGCATTTAGGCTTCATTTTATATTTAGTATGTATGATCACTTTAGTATAATTGTTTTAGTTCAGTTGAATTTGTTTTGCCACGACAATGTAACTATTATGTATTGTTTGTCTATGAAGAGTATAATCTATACTTATGATGTTCGATGATGAGCTTAAATTCTTCAATACACCTAGAACATATGACACTAGATTGGGTGAATTTAGCTTAGGATTGGTTGCCTAAAAATTAATTTCTAAAAATGAGGTGTTCTATACATAGGGAGTATCTTCTAATGAACTTAGGGACTTTTGAAGCTAAATTTAGCCATTTTGCATTGTCAATATTAACTAAAGGATAATAGGCAGTCCAATGCTTAGAATTGTCGAGTAAGTTAGCACCACTTTGTTTGTTCAATCGTATTGTTGATTAGAAAGGTAAGTTTAAGTAAGAGTGTGTAATAGAAAGTAAATAAATTAGGGACACTCCACTATAGTAACGAGCTGAGTAGCTAAGGAGGTAGTTGTTTGCTCTATCCATCTTCTAAGTCAAAAGCCTTAGCTTCAAGAGTGGTTTCTATATAAATTGTGACATTATTGAGTACTAGGTAATTCGGTGTATTCTCTATTGTAATTATCAAGTCAAAGAATTTTGTGACATTCTAAATCCCCTAATATACATATATTTTACTTAAAAAATAGTAAGCTTGTACAAGTATGCTTAGAGTAGGAGTGATATGAGTTTTGGTAATAAATGAACTGTGTAAGCTAGGAGAAATTTGCTATGACCAGAACATATATGAAATTTAGAAAATCTTGCTTTTAGGGATAAATTTTCTACACTACCTTTGTTCAATCAAACCTTTGAAACTCAAATAGGTTTCTAACAAGAGAAGATGGCTGAGAACTAATGTATACATTGGTCTTCAAATAGATTGACAGTACAAGATGGGTACATGCATTGGCAATACTACTACATATACACATTCATGCACATTGTGCTTGAGGAAAAGAAATAACTCAGGTTTGGGGGTGTGATAATGGAAACACGAAAATTTACACTTTTTCATGCCCTTTTTAACTTAAATTCATGTAGTTTCGGTAAAATTTCTGTCAGAGAATAATTAATTTTTATAAAATAATTAAAGTGTACTTAAAATATGAACATGTTGAATTTTAATTAATTTTATAATTAATTTTGACAAATTTTTGTTATTTTCGATAGATTTGTACAAAGGGCAAAAAATGACAACAACTTCATATTCATATACTTAGATCATAGTTCATCATTTCCACATATACTTATCTTTCACTTTCAAATATAGTACACAATTCAAACATACTTGAATCGGATAAAATTTCACAAAGTTATTAATCTTCTTAGAATGCCCGTTTGAACCATTCGGAAACGTAAGGATACGCGGATAGCAAGGAAAGTATATACAATGCCAACGCCCTAGACGTGGTCTTACATGTAATCGAACATCGATGCCGCTGTCCCAGGTAGGGTCTTACACGAAATTAGATACGATGCCAATGTCTCAGACATGGTCTTACACGATAACACATATCAAAAATCCTATGTCAGGACATATGTATCCTAACTATTTCTAGGGTTCGTACGGGGCTTTTCAGATGTCGAAACTTTGTCGAAACTTTCTCTAATGGCACATGTATAGTTCAAATATTCATTCATCACAATTCAATATCATATGAATAATAATAATTCAATTCAAACATGTTTATTTGTATATAAACTTACCTTGTACGGATTCAAATGGTCGAAATAGACTACTCGACGACTTTCGACTTTCCCCGATCTAATTTCGTTTTCTTTAACTCTTGATCTATATAAATTCAAATTTGACTCATTTAATCACACATTCATTCAAAACAATCCATAAATACAAGTTTAGGGAATTTTACAAATTGGCCCTCACATTTTCACATTTTGACACTTTAGTCTCTAATTCACAAAATCTCAAAATACACATAATTTGCATATACTCATGCTTGGTTGAACTCTCCTAATACTCATACTAGTCCACACATTTCATTTATTTCACATTTTAGTCCCTCACTTTACAAATTTCACAATTTAGCCCATTTTACTCAAAATCATCAAAAATCCAAAAACAAAAGATATTAACCCAACATCAAACTTTCATATTTCATCACTTATCAACATAAAGCTCATGAATTCATCCATGGAACATTTCGAAATTATCATAAAAATCAGAAATTGAGGCAGCGGCTTAGTAAAACACAAAGCAACGATCACAAAAATGTAGAAATTATCAAAAATGGATCAAAACACATACCTTAATCAAAGAAAATCAATGGCCGAACCCTAATGCTCTTTTTCTTTTTCTTTTTCTTTTTCTTGTATTTTCGGCACAAATGTATGTTAATGGCCATTTTCATGCTTTTGGTTTTATTTTAATTAACATTAATAAACATTTTACCTTTTTAACCTTATTTTAAATAGGGGTGAGCAAAATTCGATTCGAATCGAAAAAATAAAAATAAAATTTGAATTTCGAATTATTCGAATCGAGTTAATCGAGTTAATCAAATTAATCAAATCAACTCAAATTTTTTTCAAATTTTGAGTTCGAGTCGGGTTGAATTCTCGAATTCGAATAACTCGAATAATTCGAATAAACCAAATACAAACTATATTTTTAAATTTTTTAAATTTTGGGCTTTTACTAATTACTAAGCCCAATTACCCCTAAGCCCAAATATTTTATTTTATCCCATTTTTTCCCCACCCCAACCCCAAGCCCGTTTGCCCAAAAATTTATTTTCCCAAAACCCAATTCCTCCCCCAAATCAATTCAAACCCCCATGCCATGCCCCAACAGCCAATTCCAATTATTTTTCTTATTCTGTCCAGACTCCTCTCCATTTCCACGAAACCTTAAACTCTATTTTTCTAAAAAAAAAAACCTAAAATTAAAATCCTTCTTCTTTTAGTTCATTCAAACCTTTAAATTAAAATCCTTACCTCCAAATCGAGTTGTTGCTCCTTCTGACCAAGGCACTTTGTTCTCTTCCATTTTAAGCTTAAGTTTTTGCATCTTTAAGGTTTGTCTTGACTCTTGAAACATTTTTGAATTATTGAAGACCTGTATGATTTTTTCATAATAAAAACCCAGACCCGTATGATTCTTTTATCTAGGTTTACTTGATGAATCTATTGGAAAAAAACTATTATAATGTGTTTTATTAAGTGTTATCTATTTCCTAGAGGTTTACTAATTTATAAGATTTTTTTAAAAAACTTAGTTAATTAATTTTGTATTACTGGTTCAAGTTGTACTTGTAATTAGTAAATTCTTGTATGAGTTTTATCCTTATGAATTACCTAATTTTTCTTCAATGATTGAAGAAGAAAAAACCTACAGTAGTGGGGGTTCAGGGGATTTTAGCTTTATCCACTATTCTACTTGATGTACAATAACCCTTAACAAATATGAATTAGTATCCTTATAATGTGTTATTAAGTGTTATCTATTTCCTACGGGTTTACTAATTTATAAGAATTTTTTTTAAAACTTAGTTAATTAATTTTGTATTACTGGTTCAAGTTGTAATTAGTAAATTCTCGTATGATTTTTATCCTTATGAATTAGCTAATTTTTCTTCAATGATTGATGAAGAAAAAACCTACAGCAGTGGGAAGAAAAAACCTACAGCAATAGGCGATGGGGGTTCAGGGGATTTTAGCTTTATCCATTTGATGTACAATAACCCTTAACAAATATGAATTAGTATCCTTATGAATTAGCTAATTTAGTAATTACAACCCCAATAGATTTTATTAATTACCAAAAACAAAAATTGAACTAGTAACTGCCAATTAACTAGAAAATAGATGTTCATAAAATAATTTGAAAATGAAAAATCTATGTTCGTTAGATATAGTATTATAGATTATAGATATTTAGTAAGAAACTGAGCTACCTAACTAGGGGTGACCTATTGATAAGGTTTACTTTTCTAAAAGTAACAAGACACATTTTTAACTAAAATTTCCATCTTATTCTTTTTTTTTTGTTTAATTTATGCTATTGTACTATTATATTAATTAATTTTTAATTTAAACGATTTATTAAGTTTGATTTTAAATCAATTATTGGTCATGGTTAGTGATTGCAACAAATGTTTACTTGTAGATAAGTGATCCAAAGCGAGATGTTTCAACTCAAAGTTCACAAAATTCTTCCCCAAGTAAAGATGATCAAACAACAACCAATAAAAATGTTCAAAAAAAGATTACTCTAATAACAGCTTGTTGGAACCATTTCACCAAATTTGTAACTAAAGAGGGGGAGAAGAGAGCAAGGTGCAATACATGTGATGTTACTTACACCATGGAATCAACTTCGGGTTCTACAACGAATTTGAATAACCATTTGAAAACATGCTTAAAAAGACCTTGAGGTAATACATCTAATCCGAAGCAATCAGAATTAGCATTTGTGAAGGTTAGCCAAGAAACAATGGATTTATCAACTTGAGTGTTTGATAAAGATGCTGTTAGAAAAGCATTAGTTCGTATTGTGGATGAACTACCTTTTAAAATTGTAGAGGGAGAGGGTTTCAAATACTTTCTTTCTATAGCATGCCCACAGTTTAGTCTTCTATCTCGTTGGACAATTAGAAGGGATTGTCTTGATTTATTTAACTCCATGAAGAGTGTGATGAAGAGCTGTTTTGAAAAAGATATAAGTAGAGTTTGTTTGACTATAGACACTTGGACTTCATTGCAGAGGATATCTTATATGGTTGTAACAACACATTGGGTGGATGATAAGTGGAGGTTGCAAAAAAGGATTATAATTTTTTTCCCAATATCCTCTCATAGAGGTGAAAGCATAGGTCAAGCCATTGAAAAATGTCTTCGAGATTGGGGGATTGAGAGGGTCTTCACTATTACGGTTGATAATGCATCCGCCAATAGTGTTGCCATTGAATATTTGAGAAAGAAATTCAATTATCGAAATGCTTCTGTTGCAAATGGAAAATTTATTCATATGAGATGTGTTGCACATATTCTTAATCTCATTGTGCAATATGGTATTAAGGATGCTTCTGTGTCTGTGGATCGAGTTAGAGGTACTGTGAGGTATATAAGAGCATCACCATCGAGGTTGACAAAATTCAACCAACGGGTAAAAGAAGAAATGATAGATAGTAAGGCTCAATTGTGTTTAGATGTGCCTACTAGATGGAACTCAACATATATGATGTTAAAGGTGGCCAAAAAATATGAGCGTGCATTTGAATCATATGTACGTGATGACCATAATTTTTTTCTTGATCTTATTGCTGGAGATGGAGTTCCTACATTTGATGATTGGGAAATTGTTCGAAGAGTTATAAAAGTATTAGAGTCTTTTTATCATCTTACATTGAAGGTGTCCAGATCTTTGCATGTTACCTCTCATTCACTTTTTGAAGTATTGACAGATGTGCATTGTCTTTTTTATGGGTGGCAAGATTGTGGAGATCTAGACATAATTTCTATGACTTCCAAAATGAGAGAGAAATATAATAAGTATTGGGGTGAAGGAAACAAGATCAACATGCTAGTTTACTTGGCGGTCATCTTTGATCCACGATGTAAAATGAGTTTTTTGGACTTTGGGGTCAACTTGCTTTTTCCTAATGTTTCTAATGACATTATGAAAATGATTGATAAAGAATTGCTTTTCTTGCTCAATGAGTATTCTTCTAATGCCGGGAGAATTGAATTGTTTGAAGGTAGATCTAGTTCTTCGATAAATCTTTGCAGTTCAATGAAAATAGATTAGTCAGAAATGAAAACAGGCTTGGCCAAACAAAATTACCTTAAGAAGAAGAAACAAGTTGGATTAGAAAGAAAATCTGAGTTGGATAGATATTTGGGTGAGGATGAAGAAATAAAAAATTCAAGTTCATTTGATTTACTATTGTGGTGGAAAATGAACAGTCCTAGATTCCCTATTCTTGCACAAATGGCTCAAGATATTCTTGCTATTCCTATCTTAGCAGTTGCCTCAGAAAGTGCATTTAGCACGGGTGGATGTGTTCTCGATAGTTTTAGAAGTTCTCTAACTCCTCTCATGGTCGAGGCTTTGGTTTGTACACAAGATTGGCTTCGAAAATCTTATGATGCCATCAATCTTGAAGATTATGTTAATGAACTTCAAACCATGGAAGATGGTAATATATAAATTTTAATTTGTAAAATAAGATTTTGTATTATTTATATTAGTAAGCATTCCCATAATTTAACTAACACTTTTGTTTTTAAATTTGCTAGATTTATTCAAAATACCCGAAGATCAAGAAGGTAATATACTTAGCATTAGTTTATAAAGTTAAATGTTTATTTAATTTATTTTTGCAAACATTTTTTATCATTTAGCTAACTCAATCAATACTTTTACTAGATGTTTCAAGATTATCAACAGTGATTGAAGCACAAGAAGAAAGTTAAACTATTCTATAATGGTTTTTGAACATCTGTGTTATTATTATTAGTTTGGTTTGGTTTGTTATTGTTGTTGGATAATTAAGCTTTTGTTGTGTTCTTTTTTTTTTTTTTTTTTGGACTGGTGTAGGTGTCTATTGTATTTTGGACTTTTGCTTATGTTTTTTTTATTACAATGTTGTTGTATTGTTTTTGTTGTTTATTTGGACTCGTGAAGAAACTTAAACTATTCTATAATGGTTTTTGAACTGACGTGTTATTGTTATTAGTTTGGTTTGGTTTGTTATTGTTGTTGGTTAATTAAACTTTTGTTGTGTTCTTTTTTTTGTTTGTTTGTTTGGAGTGGTGTAGGTTTCTATTGTATTTTGGACTTTTGCTCATTTTTTTTTTATTATAATGTTGTTGTTTACTTCGACTCATACTGTTTACTTTGACTTTTACTTATGTTTTTTTATTATAATCTTGTTGTATTTTTTTTGTTGTTTTTTTGGACTAATGTTGTTTATTTGGGTTGATGTTGTGTTGCTTGTATTTATCCACTTATTTACTTTAATTTTTTTGTTGTATGATAATGTTTAAAAACTTTAAAGAAAATTATTTTTTTGAAAAATTACATAAAAATAAATAATGCTAGAGTCATTTTTTTAAACTTAACTCGAACAAATATATTTGATTTGATTTGAATTCCATCTCACTTGACTCGATTCGAGAAAATTTCAAATAAAGTTAGGATGATAAAATAAGATTCAAGAACTCGATTAACTCGAAAATTTTCAATTCAATTCGATTCGATTCGATCGAATGCTCACCCCTAATTATAAACATAAAATAAACTTATATTGGATGGTCACTTATGTCGATCGAAACTTTCAATGGTCAAGTAACCACATAAGGACCTCTCAATTAATAAGCCAAATCAAATAGGCACTTTTAACAAACAGCAAGCAACTTTTATATTTTACGCGATTAGATCCTTTTATCAAATTAAGCATACAGATGATCAAATTTTAATATGAAACTTTCACACGTGCTAATTCACATATCATAATCATGAAAAGTAATATTTAAATATTTTTTTGACTTAGGTTTGTGGTCCCGAAACCACTATTCCGACTAGGGTCTAAACTGGACTGTTACACTCCAACCTGTAATTAATCACAAGCTTCGGTTAAAAACCTAACAAATGAGTTGAAATGAGCCCTAGCCAATACTTGTTCAAAATATTACCTACTATTTGCCTTAATCGATCACACTAAACCCATTGCAAGAAATCGCTTACAATCATTAAAACCACCTGCATCCCAATCGCAACTTGTTAACTACAACCCTACATGCAAGCCATTGAACCCTTTATATAGTAACTTACCGAATGTGCTAAGCTAGAAAAGGGGAAAAGCAATCTGGCCCACACCCCAACATAAACCGAAATCTAAGATTCCATAAAAGCAGTGCTGAAACAACCACTGAGATGGTGTAATCGGTTAACCAACACAAAAGTGCAAAGAGAAGAGAACCGAAAGAAATAAATGAGAGGAAGTGTATTCGGTTTTAACAATACAAGAAGGGACACTCGATAAAAGTCGAAGAAAATGAGAGAGAAGCGAAAGGGATGTTCGGCCACTGTACAAAAGGAGATGATGACGGCACAGAACTGATTGAGAGGGGAAGAATGGTATTCGGTTAAGGGTACAAAAATAAGCACATTAAGGAGAATAGTAGCTGAAAAGAGAATCGGCTAACAGTAGAGAAATGGTCGAATGGGAGAGCCAAAATCGAAAAGAATGCAGAAGGGAAAATACCAAAATGGTCAAGGTAGCGTTTGGCCTCAAATAAAAGTGAAAACCAAGAAAAAAGGATAGCCACCAAAATGGAGAGCACTTTGACCCTCAAAGCCGAATTCTGAGTGTTGAGAGTCCAAAATTGGCACCATCACTCCTCCTTCAAAATCCCTTGATTTCCTCCTAATATCTCTCCACAACATCCTCAAACCAATCCCTCAACAACTCAACCACTCAATTTGAATTTCATTCAAAATTTTTAGTGTTTAAGTGAAACTCTACTACCCACACAACTTGGGCAGCAAAATAGAACCCCTATTGTGCAAACCAAGACTCGAACTTCAGACCTCAGAAAATAGTAGCATGCCACTTATCCCTTGGGCTAGCAGGCTCTTTTCTGTTATCTTTTTCCATTATTTACTTAAAAGCCTACTGCCTAGAGACAGTGCTTATTCCTTTAAAAATAAAACTTTTTGCACTTACTCAGGCTTGAACCTAAGACTTCTCAGACACTTCCCAGAACACTTAGAACACTTAACCATTGAAGCAGACATGCATTTTGCATCATTTTCTTGCATGACTAAATATTTATGTGCAGCCTCCCGACTGTTCCCATGCTTAAGACCCAATACTTCTAGGCCCAAAATCCGGGGCATTACAAAACCATTGTTCCGATTCGACTAAAACGGGTTGTTACAACTCTCTCCCTTTGGAATTTTCGTCTACGAAAATCTTACCAGAAAATAAGTTAGGGTATTGTTTTCTCATAGCTTTCTTAGGTTCCCACGTAGCCTCTTCAGACCATGACATTTCCATAGAACCTTCACTAAAGCTATGCTCTTGTTTCTTAACTCTTTAACCTCTTGAGTTAAAATTTTGATTGATTATTCACTATATGTAACATCCCGAAATAGGTCCTAGTTAGAATAGTGGTTTTGGGACCCCAAATCTGACATCAAAATATTTATTTTATGATTATTATGAGGTCTAGAATATGAGAATATGCATGTGTTAAATTTTCATGAAGAAATTCTTTGAGTAAGGTGTCCAATTGGAAAATAAGGACCAATTTGAATAAATTTCAAAACTTGGATTCTAGAAGAAATTTGTATAAAATTACTTTAGAGTATAAATTAGAAGGTCTTGGAGAGCAATTTTCCCAATTTTTAAGTTTTTGGACAAAAATGGGCTTCTATGGATGAAATCTTAAAGAAAAGCGCTTAAGGGTATTTTGGTCATTTGGCATTTTAATGAAATAAAATGGGGAAAATAAGCCAAAAATCAGCTCATTTCCTTATTGCTGTCGAAACTTTAGAGTTCTCTATAGCTAAGGTTTCCAAGCTTTTCAAGTTCAATAGTAAGTGCTCCCAAGCCTCGTTTTTAATGTTCTTTGTATTTTTGAAATCCCGGTAGCTTACTCTCTCTATTTCTACCCATATTTCATGCTAGGGTTCATGTTTAGAAATTTACCCATGCATGAGTTACTTGTATTTTGATGATTTATGGGAGAATATGAACGTTGGATGGGTGTTAAACATCTTTTCTAAGGTGATTTTTATGAAAAACCCCTAAAAGGACCTCTTTGCAAAAGGTGTAAAATGTGTGGTAGAAATGTGAAAATAATGGAAAATGTGGGCTACCATAAGAGGGAAAAACATTCGGCTAGGCTTGGGTAAGGTAAAAATTGCATGCATTTCATTATACGAGCCTAGGGACTAAATTGTAAAAATGTGAAAGGTTAGGGGCAAAACGGTCATTTGGACCGGGGTGAAATTTAGACTTGAAAAGTACAATGTGAGGTGTTAATAATTTATCTTTATTGTTATAGACCCCGAGGAACAAATTCCGGAGGTTGATCGAGGAAAACGAAAGGTTTTAGAATAACCGAAACACGATACCGAGACAAGTACCAAGTAAGTTCGGATAGCTTAAAGTAAACTCATATTATGCCTAATTGCATGATTTATGAATGTATGAAAATTTCATTTGATAATGGCATGAAATTACATGAAATGTATCTTTAAAAATGACATGTTGAAAAATGTCCCTGTTGAGGTTGGAAAGGAAGTTCGATGGATAAACCATGGCTTACAAGACTTGAGATCCTGCATGTGTTGCAGAAAAGGATTTAGCCTGGACAAGTAATCCATTGATCTCAAATATAGAAAGGATCTAGCTCAGACGGGTGTTCCTTGAGTGATCGAGCCTCCCGAAGAATATATGTGCTGAAATGGATTTTACCCGGACGGGTAATCTGATTAGGGTCTGAATTTAGCTTGGACTGGTAATTCAAATCCGAGCTCATTAAGGGTGTTTGTCGCTATAATGGATTTAGCCTGGACTGGTAATCTCGACATCACCTTATGAGTTTATGTTACGGGGGATTTAGCCTGGACTGGTAAGATGTGAGGTTCGCGGGAGTGCATACATGAAATGACCATTCTTATGAATTGACGGTAAGTGGATAATCTATCGAGATTTCCTAGAAACTCAACAGGATTAATATGATGTATATCTATGAAATGATGAATGATGAGCTCACCTAAGACAAATTACATGGTGCATTATTATTGAGACTAACTTACTGTTTGAGGGCATGTGATAGGGATACCATTTCCATGCTTATTGATTCTATTGTCTAATATGTTTTTATGCTAATTAATCGATAAGTTTACTTCCCAGTTATTCGGGCTTACTAAGCATGTAAATGCTTACCCCTCTCTTTTCTCTGTCTTACAAAGCTCGAGGACTCGCAAAGATTAGAAGACAGTTGGAGAGTCCATATACTATCAACTAGCCCAGCTTTGGTATATAGGCACTTTTATTTTGGTCAATGGCATGTATAGGGCTTTTGGAGTATTTTGCTATATGTGTTATTTGATTTGCCAAGATGAAGACATGTAAAGATATACATATCTTTTTGTATATGGCCTTTGGAAATTGGCTCATTTTGAAGTAGGCTATGACCTACAAATCTATGCATGTTTATGTTCATATGTGATGTCTTGGTTACAATTGGCAATGAGTTATAAGAATGAGCCAATCTTAAATGTGTCAATGAGACAAGGAAACCCTTAAATACAAGATGGGAATTAACCTAGCATGTATAAAACCAATGATATGAGGTTTACATGCAATGAGGTTCTTCAAAGTTTTGTATAAGTGTATGATTTAGCCTTAGCATGTATTAAAGTAACCTATAAGTATGATTGGTTGATAGAGGGTGATCAAAGGCTTGGAAAATAGCCTAACAAGGTATACACGGGTAGACACACGGGTGTGTGTCTAGGCCGTGTGTGACACATGGCTCGCCCCCATGGGTGTATGGTATGGTCGTGCGTCCCCTGCACTTAAAATTTTAAGTCAGTATAGTGCACGGGCTAGACACACGGGTGTGTGCCTTGGCCGTGTGCCCCTAAATGCATGCGGACATCATAAGCAGAGGGTCACACAGGCTGAGGACACGGGCGTGTCCCAACCTACACTAGCGTGTGTGACCACACGGCCCCACCCACACGGGTGTGTGACTCTCCAAGGCGAGAAAATTTATTAAGTTGCCTAGAATATATCAAATGTTTTTAGTTTTGTCCCAAACCACCCCAATGTATGCTTTAGGTCTCAAAGGCTTGTATAAGGGACAGTATGTATGTGTTTGAAAAGTTTTACTTTTGGGTGAAATTTGGTGAGCAGGGTTTGTATGTCGTGAAAGTTTAAACCCGGTAACACCTCGAACCTTGCCCGGCATCGGATACGGGTAAGGGTGTTACACTATACATCATATCAGGCTGAATTTCAATCTCTGTCGGAGAAATGATATGCGATGGATCTAATCGATACTGTCGTAACATCGACAAATGAAATACATTATGGATCTTTTCTAATTCTGACAGTAGAGCTAGTTGATATTCCACTGGCCCTATTCTCTCAATAATCTCATACGGCCCGATAAATCGTGGACTTAATTTTCCTTTGTGACCAAACCAAAGAATCTTCTTCCACCAAGATACTTTTAAAAAAACTCTATGACCGATTTGAAATTCAATGTCTTTACGTTTCAAATTTGCATATGATTTTTGTCGATCTGAAGCTACTTTCAAACTATCACAAATTACTTTCACTTTCTCTACAGTTTCTCTAATCAAGTTAACTCTGTGAATCTTGCTCTCACTAAGCTCGATCTAGTACAATGTAGTTCAGAATTTATGACCATATAAAGCTTCATACGGTGCCATCTTTATGTTTGATTGAAAACTATTTTTATATGCGTATTCAACCAACGATAAATACTTTTCCTAGTTGCCTTCAAACTTTAAAATATAGCAACGAAGCATATCTTCTAGAATCTGTATAATTCTCTCGTACTGACCGTCGGTTTGAGGATGAAATGCAGTACTGAAGTGCAATCGCATACCCAAAGCTTCTTGCAATTTCTTCCAAAATTACAACGTAAACCTCAGATCTCTATCCGAAATAATAGAAATTGGCACCTCGTGCAATCTAACAATCTCAGAGATGTACAATTCAGCTAGTCTCTCGAGTGAAAAATCTATACGTACCGGAATGAAATGTACAGATTTCGTCAGATGATTAACAACAACCCATATAGTATTTTTCTTTTTCAGAGATAGGGGTAATCCCGATACGAAACCCATCGTAACTCTATCCCATTTCCACTGAGTTTGTAATTAGAGTATCGAACCCCTTAGGCAAGTGCGCGTTGGTTGATAAAGTGTGCAAGAACTGTCCATTGATGATTCGGGATATTTGTTTTTCGGCTAATCTAATGTTGTTACCATTTGACGAATTTGATATAATTTTAGGTATGGATTGGTTAACGCTGCATGATGTTGTTGTGAATTGCAAAAGAAAGATAATTGATCTAAGATGTCAGAATAATAAGATTATCCGAATTGAGTCAGATGATTTGAATGGTTTGCCAGTATTGATTTCATCGATGTTAGCTAAAAGAGCTCAATGTGATTCTAACCCTGATTTAGAGTTTCAAGTTGATTTTGATGATTATTTGAGATTCAGAGGTCAAATATGTGTTCCTAGGAATTCAGAGTTAATTTAGATTATTTTGAACAAAGCACATAGTAGTCGTTTATTTATTCATCCGGGAAGCATGAAAATGTATAATGACTTGAAACAACTTTATTGTTGGCATGGCATGAAGCGTGATATTTCAGAATTTGTTTTGAAATGTTTGATTTGTCAACAAGTTAAAGTTGAGCATTAGGTTCCTTCTAGTTTATTGCAGGCAATTATGATTCCTGAGTGGAAATAGAATAGAGTAACTATGGATTTTGTTTTGGGTTTGCCCCTATCTCTGAGCAAGAAAGATGCAATCTGGATTGTTGTTGACCGATTGACAAAATCAGCTCATTTTATTTTGGTGTGTGTAGATTATTCACTTGACAAGCTTGCTAAGTTGTACATCTCTGAGGTTGTGAGATTACACGGAGTACCTATTTCTATTGTTTCAGATAGATATCTGAGATTTACATCGAGATTTTGGAAGAAATTGCAAGATACACTGAGTACAAAACTACACTTTAGTATCGTATTTCACCCGCAAATGGATGGTTAATCCGAGAGAGTTATACAGATACTTGAAGATATGTTGAGATGTTGCATTCTTGAGTTAGAAGGTACATGGGAAAAGTATTTGCCGTTGATTGAATTCGCATATAATAGCAGCTTTCAATCGAGTATTAAAATGGATCCGTATGAAGCTTTATAAGGTCGAAAGTGTCAGGCACCATTGTACTGGACTGAGTTAAGCGAGAATAAGATTCACGGAGTTGATCTGATTAGAGAGACTGGAGAAAAAGTGAAAGTAATTCATGATAGTCTGAAAGCAGCTTTAGATCGTTAAAAATCATATGTAGACTTGAAATGGAAAAATATTGAGTTTCAGATCGGGGATAAGTTATTTTGAAAATATCTCCGTTGAAGAAAATACTTTGATTTGGTCGTAAAGGCAAATTGAGTTTGAGATTCATCGGATCGTATGAGATTGTCGAGCGAGTTGGACCAATGGCTTATCAACTAGCATTGCCATCTGAGTTAGAAAAATTCATAATGTGTTTCATGTATCGAAGCTTCGACGATACATATCTGATCTTCACATGTTATATCCCCGATCGAAGTTGAGATTCAGTCAGACTTATCGTATAGTGAATAACCAATCCAAATTCTAGCTCGTGAGATCAAATAATTGAGAAATAAAAGAATAACATTAGTAAAAGTATTATGGCATCGACATGGAGTTGAAGAAGCTACGTGGGAACCTGAGGATGCTATGAGAAAGCAATATCCAAACCTATTCGTTGGTAAGATTTTCGGAGGCGAAAATCTCTAAGGGGGAGAGTTGTAATAGCCCCGTTTTAGCTAAATTGGAATAGTAATTTTAGAACCACAAATTTGAGGTCGTAAAAATTATTTTAATATTATTTTTGGTGATTACAATATTTGATTTTATATGTGTTAAAATTTCATGAGCTAATTTTAGCATTTGAATGCATAATTTGAAAAAAAGGACTTAATCGCGTAAAATGTAAAAGTAGAATGCTATAAGTTAAAAGTGTCAAATTGTTATGGCTTATTAAATGGGAGGTCCTTATGTTGTGATTGGACCATTGATACTGGTGATGGACATAAATGGCCTTGAATTATGTGTTTTATAATGGTTTTAATTATGGATAAATAAGTAAATTGGTAATTTAAGTTAATTAAAATAAAACAAATTGAATTATCATCATCATTTTATCCTTCCATAACCTAATATACAAAGAAAATAAAGCTTTGGAGAGCATTTAGGGTTCAGCACTAATCTAGCTTGATTAAGGTATGTTTTGAGTTCGGTTTTTAATGATTTCTATGTTTTTGTGATCGTTGCTTCATGCTCTAGCTAGCCCATGCTTTAATTTTTGAAAGTGTTGATGATCTTGTAAAATGCCATTGATGATAGCTTGAGTTCTTGAATGTTTGATGATGGAAAATGAGTATTTGTTGATAGATTATTATGTTTTATAAAGTGATTTTTAGTGAAATTACATAAAAGGGATTAATTTGTGAAAAGAGGAAAATGTGTGGTTAAATGTGTGAAATAAATGAAAATATGGGTTGATATGAAGCTATATGAAATTCGGCTGGCATGAAATTAGAAAGAAATTGTGTAATTTGTGATTTTGTAAAATAATGACTAAATTGTAAGAAATGTGAAATTATAGGGGTTAATGTGTAAAATGCCCCAAATTGTGTGCTTTGGATGAAATTGAATAAATTGAGGAATAAAAGAGTTAATTCTAAATTTATATAGATCCTGAAAGAAAGAAATCGGATTTAGATCCAGGGAAATCGAAAGTTATCGAGTAATCGATCCGATTCGTCTATTCCGGCTAAGAGGTAAGTTCATATGCAAATAAATGTCTTTGAATTGAATTATATATGTTTTATTATCATTGAATTGTTACGAATGTTGATTGAGCAAGTACAAGCATGAATCGATGAAGTTACGACATTTGAAATTCCCGTATGAACCCTAGGAATAGTATAGGATACGGATGTCATTACATTAGGTTATCGAGATGTGATTACATGTAAGACCATGTCTGGGACATTGGCATTGTATTGAGATTACGTGTAAGACCATGTCTGGGACATTGGCCTCGTTAATCGATTTCGTGTAAGACCCTGTTTGGGACAGTGGCATCAATATGTGATAACCTGTAAGACCATATTTGGGATATGGCATTGTACGAGCTTATGTGATTTCTGAGTATCCTTAATGATTCCGAACAGTTCAACGGGCAGTCAAGTCGAGAAAGAATATGTGTATGAGCTAAGTGACTCAAGTACATACGAAATTCATACGAATATTGAAAAGGGGAAATATTTGATGAACTTGATTAAGTTATTGAATATATGTTCAATGGAAAGGTTTGTGAATTTTAATGGTATTAGCTATGTTAAACTTATTTGAATTGAAATGCAAATATTCATGTGATAACTTTGTTTGTATATGGCTTACTAAGCTTTTAATGCTTACTTTGTGTGTCATTTCCATGTTTTATAGATTATCGAAGCTAGCTCGAACTCAGGGATCGTCGGGAATACATCATCGCACTATCAATCATCTTGTTGGTACTTTTGGAGTTTTGTATATATGGTATATGGCATGTATAGGCTAGCGTCATTGTGGTATGTTTTGAGACTTGATTTTAGCCATGAGATTTAGTTTGTAAGTGTTGGTGTGAATTTGGTCATTTAAGTTGGCTTAAGTTATGTATTTGATAAGTTATTTATGTGATGTATATCATGCCTTATATATTGGCTTGTTTGGTATAGTTATATGGGAGTATTAAGGTTGGAATAATGGTATGTTGTGACTTGATTATGTGATATTGAAATGGTAAGTCTGTATCTTGAAATAGGTGATAAGATGATGATGATGAAATGCATTTAGAAGTATTGCAAGCTTGATAGTTTTGGCATGATTGTGGTTGAGAATTTAAGAAGTGAAATGGTTGATTATGAAATGACATGAATTATATGTGATTTAGTATGTTTTGGCTGCCCATATATATGATCAAAATGATACCATTTTGATGGCTAGGTGAGCATAAGAATAGGGTGGCAAATTGGCTTTGCAAATAGCCTATTTTTGTCCACACGGGCAGAAACACGGGCGTGTGTCTTAGCCGTGTACGACACACGGTCATGTTACATGGTTGTGTGTCCCCTGGGGTATCCTTCGATTTAAAGTCAGTATACCTTACAGTTTTGACACGGCCTAGGTACACAAGCGTGTCTACTGGCTATGTGTGACACATGGGCTGGCACATGGGCGTGTGGTCGGTTGTGTGTCCCAAGTCAGTAACCCCCTTTAGATTTCACACGGCCTGGTACACAGGCGTCCCTCGACCGTGTGGTGCAAGTCAGTATGTATGCCCTATTTTCACACGGCCTGTGACACGAGCGTGTTTGGTAGCCGTGTGAGGCACACGACCTGTTCACACGGGCATGTAATCCTAAAATGTTAGAAAATTTTATATGTATCTTGTAATATCCCGAATTAGGGCCTAATCGGAATAGTGGTTTCGTGACCACAAATCCGAGATAGAAATAATTATTTTATAATTATTTTGAGGTTTATGATATGATTGCATGATTGTGTGAAAATTTTGTGAAGAAATTCCATGCATAAAATGCTTAATTTGAAGTTAGGGGCTAAATCGAATAAGTTGCAAAACTTGCATTCTAGAAGTTTTTAGTATGAAATTGCTTTGAAATAGTAATTAGGAGGTCTTAAATAGCAATTTGACCAATTTCTAAAATTTTGGACAAAAATGGGCTTGTACATGAAAATTTTCAAAGAAAGGCATTAAGGGCATTTTGGTCATTTGGATAATTAATGAAATAAAATGGGAAAAATGACACAAAATAGTCATCTTCCCCATTAGTTGCTGCCGAATGCTCCATGTCTCCATAGCTAGGGTTTCTTCAACTTTCAAGCTTCATAGTAAGTGATTCCAAGTCCCGTTTTTAACGATTTTTATGTTTTTGAGATCCCGATAACTTGATAAAGCTTATGTTAGCAATAATTTAACCTAGGGTTTATATTTGGAAAAATACCCATAGGTGAAATTTGTGTATTTTGATGTTTTATGATAGAATATGATGTTTTAAATTATGTTATGTTAGACTACTTGTACTACTCGATTTTAAGCAAAAACGAGTAAAAGGGCTTAATCGGTAAAAATACCTAATAGTCACAAGTACATGTTAGAGTGAGAATTTGATGTTGCCATAGAAGGGAAAAGTGATCAGCATGTTGTAAAACATAAGAATAAGGAATAAAGTTTAATCCCGAGCCTAGGGGCAAAAATGTAAATATGCAAAAGTTTAGGGGTAAAATTGTAATTTTTCCAAAATTTGAATTAAGGATTAATTTGATAATGTGAGTATTAAATAAGCTAAATTTGTTATTTTAGATCAAGAAAGACGTGGAAACGACCCCAATCGAGGAAAAGAAAAGATTGTGGATTAAATTGCAAAACCTTTGTATTTTGGTACCAAGGTAAGTTCATGTGTAAATAATGTAGCATAATTGTTATTTTTAAGTTATTGATGTCAATTATGTGATGCTGATTTCTATCATGAAATATATGCTTTGTGATTATTTTCGAACAAAATGTAAATTATGTGAGCTACTTGTTAAATATAATTGTTATCGAGTATTGGTTTCGGCATTCTACGGAAGACGGCAAGGATATGTGTTCAAGGAAAATCCCGTTTGAACCTTAGGAATAGATTAGGATACAAGTGACATGTCACTAGGATGGTTGAGCATCCGAACTCGTTGAGTTGAGTCCGAGTTCACTTATGGATGCGAATGTTCGAACTCGTTGAGTTGAGTCCGAGTTCGTGAGATGTAGCTAGGCATCCGAGCTCGTTGAGTTGAGTCCGAGTTCATTATGGATGCGAACGCCCGAGCTCGTTGAGTTGAGTCCGAGTTCGCTTAAGGGCGGGTTACATGGTAGCTTGGCTACATATGTGGCACTTATGTGCAAACTTCCTACGTATCCGAATTATATTCCGATGAGTTCAACGGGTAAAGTTCTATTCAAATGAAGGAATACTTGAGATGAAAAGAGACGTAATGGTAAGTGATGTGACATGGATACTTCGGACAGGTATGTACTTAACCCTCGGGTTGAGTATTGATACAATAACGATAAGGTAGTAAAATGATGAAAGATGATTAGAAATGAGATTTATGTTTTGGTGATACCATGCTAATGTTGTTTGGTATGATTGCTTTGTTATGTTACTTATTATTTGCATATGAACTTACTAAGAATTTATGCTTACTCCCTCTTTCTTACTCATTGTAGTTTTGGACAAGCCAGCTCAGGAGTCGGGATTGGTCGGAGGATCAGTCACACTATCCGGAAGAACTTTTCGGTAAAATGGCTTGTAAATTTAAGTATGGCATGTATAGCAAAATACTTATTTTGTGTAAATGATCTTATGGTATGGTGATGAAATGGTTGAGGAAGTGCTTGATAATGATAAATTATGGAAATGGTTAGTTTAGAATATGTTTGATGTTATGGAAAGTTAATAAGTTACCTAGTTCATGAAAATTCATAAAAAGGATGAAATTTGCCATAAACAGAATATTACAGCAACACTGACGTGAGTTTGAAAATTTACTAAAAATCATAGAAATTGAATTTGGTGATGGATTAAATATCAAATTGAAGCTTATTATGTCTAGTTTCACATGAGACAAACTAAACTGGTAAAATAATTATATGTTAGAAGATATTTGAATTTTAGTGAAACAGGGTCAGAGCAGTTTCTGAATCCCCTGTTCCAACTTTATACATTCACCATAAATTGTACAGATATAATTAGGTGGCTTATTTTATATCCTAAGAATCCTTATTGAGTCTAGTTTCAGGAGAAATAAACCTCATATTCATATGAATTTTATACAGAGATAAAAGTGGTTCGTAGTAAACAGAGGTCAGACCAGTCAAACCCTGAAACAGGGGTAACTTTAACTAATAAACTGTACTAATTGGCCCAACCAAAAATTCTAGAAAAAAAATTAGTAGATAGGAATATGAGTCTAGATTCAGGGAAAATTTACGGATCTTGATTTCGAGTTTCGTAACTCGAGATATGATTTTTCTTGTGACTGTAACGCAAGTAGCTAAAAAGCTGTGAATGTAGAAACAAATAATCTAAAGTTCTTAAAATGTTAAATTAAGTTTAGTAACACCTCATACTCGACTCCGGTGACGGTCTCGGGCGTGGGGGCGTTACATATCTCAAAGTTTGTGAATGTTATCGGTTTAGTCTCGAACCACTTTTAAGATGTTTTAAGGTCTCTTGGGACCTTATAAGGGACAAAGTGATTGAGATGAATGGATTATTAATATAATTGCATAAATGTATGTGAATGTGGTGTATTATATGGTAATGCCTTGTAACCCCATTCTGGCAATGAATATGGGTTAAGGGTGTTACATGTTGACAAATCAAGCATCTCGTCACAAATTTTGAAATGTCTCGTTTCATCCCTGACCACCAATACAACTATTTCAAATCATTATACATCTTAGTACTCCCTGGATGAATAGATAAATAACCACTGTGTGCTTTATGTAGAATTTTCTGAATAAGCTTAGAGCTTTTCGATACACAAATTCTAACTTGGAACATTAAACAATCATTGGATCCAATCTGATATTTTGAATCAGTAGTCGACTCACACTATACTCTTTTACCTTGTAATTCATTATCATATTTCTAAGCTTCACAAATTTGCTGTAGGAATAACGATTTAGCTTTTAACTCAGCTAAAATCGAGCCATTATCAGACAAAGTTAACTGTGTGTTTATTGCCCGCAACACAAATAAAGATTTTTTACTCAAAGCATCTGCGACTAGATTCACTTTCCCTGGATGATAATCAATTACTAACTCATAGCCTTTCAACAACTTGAGCCATCTTCATTGTCACAAATTCAAATCTTTCTGGGACATTAAATACTTCAAACTCTTGTGATCGATAAAAATATGACACTTCTTACCAAATAAATGATGTCGCCAAATTTTCAATGCAAAAACAATAGTAGCCAATTCTAAGTCGTGTGTCGGATAATTCTTTTCATGTGGCTTCAATTTTCTGGAAAGAATAAGCTATAACTTTGCCTTCTTGTATCAAAACACATCGCAAACCATTCAATGACGCGTCACTAAAAATCACAAACTCTTTACCTGACTCATGTTGAACTAGAACTGGTGCTTCAGTTAACAGTGCTTTCAACTTTACAAAACTTTGTTGGCATTTCTCGGACCATTTGAACTTCACATATTTCTGTAACAATTGAGTCATCAGTGCAGCAATCATTGAGAATCCTTTTACAAAATGCCAATAGTAGCCAGCTAATCCCAGAAAAATTCTGACCTTAGATACGTTTCTTGGTGGTTTCTAGTCAACAATTGCTGAAATCTTACTCAGATCAACTCGAATACCTTTTCTGAAACAATATGTCCCAAAAATCCAACTTCTCGGAGGCAAAACTCGCATTTATTGAATTTAGCAAATAGTTGCTTATCTCTCAATGTTTGAACACAATCCTCAAATGTCCAGCATGCTCAAGTTTATCTCAAGAATAGATTAAAATATCATCAATAAATACAACAAATCTGTCTAAGTACAGTTTAAAGATTCGATTCATCAAATCCATGAAAATTGCAAGAGCATTAGTTAATCCAAATGGCATAACAAGAAATTCATAATACTCGTATTGGTTCTGAATGCAGTTTTCAGCACATCCAAACCTTTAACTCGCAACTGATAATAACCATATCTCAAATCAATCATTGAAAATATTGTTGCTTCTTTCAACTGATCAAACAAATCATCAATTCTTGGCAAAGGATATTTATTCTTAATCGAAACCTTGTTGAGCTGACAATAATCAATACACAGTCTCATAGATCCATCTTTCTTCTTTACAAATAGCACTGGTGCACCCCAGGGCAAAAAACTAGGTCGTGTAAAACCTCTATCTGTCAACTCTTGCAACTAAGCTTTCAACTCTTTTAATTCTGTAGGAGCCATTCTATACAGAGCAATCGATATCGGTGATGTTCTTGGTACCAATTCAATAGCAAACTCGACCTCTTTGATTGGTGGCAACCCAAGTAACTCTTTTGGAAACACATCGGAATATTCACAGACCACTGGTACTAATTCAATCTTCGGTTCAAACACTTTTGTATCCAGTACATACACAAGATAAACATCACAACCTTTCCTCACATATTTCTGAGTTAACATTGTCGATATCACAACAAACAACCCACTCAAATCATCAGATTCAATTCGAAGAATTTAACTATTCTGACATTTTAGTTCAATAATCTTTCTTCTACAATTTACCATAGCATCATGCAGAGTGAACCAATCCATACCCAAAATCACATCGAATTCATCAAACGGTAAAAGGATCAAGTTTGTTAGAAAATAGTAACCCTAAGTCATCAAAGGACAATTCTTGCAAACTTTATCAACTAGGACATACTTGCCTAAGGGGTTCGATACTTTAATCACAAATTCGGTAAACACAACAGATAAATTCTTACTAAACACTAAACTCTTACAAACATATGAATAAGTCAATCCAGGATTAATCAAGGTAATTACATTAGTGTTATAGAGAGAAAATGCACCAGTGATAACATCTGGTGATGGCGCATCTTTGCGAGCGCGAATAGCGTAAGCTCTAGCTAGTGCTTGAGCCTCAGATCTCATAGCAGAGTCCTTTGTTGCACCTTTACTACTAGTCACATTTTCCATATTTCTAGGCGGTATCCCTCTAGCAGTTGTGTTGCTCGGTCTTGTATTAAAAAATTTGTCTTTCTCAGGTAACTCAGAACAATCCCGAATAAAGTGATCTTGTGAGCCACATCTGAAACAAGCTTTGTTATTCATCTAGCAGTCTCCAAAATGCCGTCTTCTACACTGTTGACACTCAGGTTTGTTGTTTCTGACACTACCAACGCTCAATACTAAGGTAGCTTTAGCTTTCGGACTCGTGTGTTGCTTCCCACGATCTCTATTAGAATACCCCACTAAAGCATTTGAACGATTATACGAATCCTGTGATTTCTTTGAAGAAGAGTGATAAGATTTATTCATTGGCCTCTTTTTCGAATCTCTAGCCTTAAAATTAGCTTTTTTCTTTTTTTGCCAAGTTCCTGGGCTTTGCAAGCTGTGTCGGCTAATATAACAAATTCCTTCAATTCCAGAATCCCGACTAGAAGTCTAATGTCTTTGTTTAACCCGTCTTTAAATCGCTTACACATAATTTCCTCAATGGAGACACATTCTCGAGCATATTTACTAAGTCTCACAAATTCTCTTTCGTACTCGGTCACAAACATACGATCCTATTTCAACTCTAGAAATTCTTTGCGTTTTTAATTGATAAACCGCTGACTTATGTATTTCTTTTTGAACTCAGTTTGAAAGAATTCCCACGTGACACTTTTTCTCGGCACCATAGATATTAAAGTGTTCCACCATTGATATGCAGTATCTCACAGAAGCGATACAACACATTTAACACATTCAGCTGGCATGTAAGACAATTTATCAAATACCCGGATCGTATTCTCAAGCCAAAACTCGGCTCTCTCAGGATCATCATCCACTGTAGCTCTAAACTCTTTAACCTCGTATTTTCAAATTGTATCAACAGGCAGCTTACTCAAACGTAAAGGCTCCAGACCTTGAGGAGCTACGGAAATCGGTTGGGGAATAGGTGGGGGTGGAGGTTGCTGAGCAGCCGGATTAGTTCAGACTAACTTAGTGAACCATTCATTCATCATTTGGAAGAAAGCTTCCTTAGCCTCTCCTCCCTGACTCCAAAATATAGGTCTCAATTCAGACGACGCTACTCCATGGACGGAAGCCGGTGCATTACTTTCAACATCATCAGCCAATGCTCGATTAGGATCCATAGCTATATGAAAACACGATTTAAAACTGTCAGGAGATATCACATTATCACAGGTTATATATGACATTTATAGCTAGACTCTCACATATGCTACATTAGTTTGAGAATCGACTAAACTGTAGCTCTGATACCAATAAATGTAACACCCCTAACCCATATCCATTGCTGGGATGGGTACAGGGCATTACCGGGCTAAAACGTAAATATACATACAAAACCGAGCCATAAAATTTCTTTTGAACACAAAACTGTACATACACAAGCACATCGTCCCTAATACGAGCCTACAAGGCCCAAATAATACATCGGGGGTGTAATAACCCGATTTAGGGCCTAGTCGAAACAATGGTCTCGGGACCACAAATATGAATTTAAAAAGATTATTTTATTATTATTTTGATGTTCTAGCATGAATATATTGGTGCATGAAAATTTTGGTAAGTTAATTTTGACGTTTGAAAGCCCAATTACGAAAAAAACTAAATTTAATTTTGACGTTTGAAAGCCCAATTACGAAAAAAACTAAATCGCATAAAGTGCAAAAGTCCTAAATTGATAGTTAAGGGTGTTAAATTGTTAGAGAATCAAAATTGGAGGATTTTAAAGGGTAATAAGACCCTATTATGATAGCTTGGCCGGTGATGGTAGACAGAAATGTTGAAAAGTCAACATTAGGTAGGTTGATGACATAAAGTGTATTAAAATAATGCTTAAGCCTAGCTATCATCTTTTTCTTTCATTTTCTCTTCACTTCCATAGATTTTTCTAGCCATTGTAAGGGTTTTGAGCTTCAAAAATTTCAGCAACTTTAAGTCCTCTCAAGTAAGTGATTTTTCTACCTTTTGTTGATGATTTTTGCATTTTTGAGACCCTTGAAGCATGAGCTTTCAAATGAGGGGACTATCTTGCAAAATGGTTGAAAGTTTAGGGTTTTTACATGAGAGTATTTAGGGTGTTTCTAAAATTTTATGGAAGAATATGAGTCCTAGCTATGTTATAAACAATTTTTGTGAAGGAGTTTTCATAGAAAACACATAAAGGGGCTATCTTGCATAAGTTGCAAAATAAGTGATAAGTGTGTGAAATAGTTAAAATTTGGGGTTTCTATAAGAGTAAAAAGAGTTTGGCTAGGCTTGAGATATGAATAAATTCGATAAAAATTGATTTTTAAGCATAGGGGCAAAATGATCATTTTACCCAAGATGTGAATTTTAAATTGCCTAATCGTGTTTAGTGACTAAATGAGTGCATTTTGCTAATATAGATCAAGAATTACCAAACCCGAACCTAGACCGGGAGAAGGCCAAGCAAATCGACTAAACTGACTAGTCGTGTACATTTTGTAATCCGAGGTAAGTTGTATGTAAATAATACAACTACATTGCTACTATATGTGTTATAATTGTCATTTGATTGATATGGCATGAATTCGTTGACTGTAAATTGAGAATGCATAATGATAATTGTGATAGTAGAAATCCCGTGGAACCCTAGGAAATAAACTAAATATTTATGCAGTGACATTTGGGTCACTTATGTGAGCTAGTATAAGACATGTCTGGGACATGCATCGGCCACATTAAGAGAGCCAGTGCAAGACCATGTTTGGGACATGGCATTGGCATTGAGACGAGTGCCAGTGTAAGACATGTCTGGGACATGCATCGGCCTCGAGACGTAAGCCAGTATAAAACATGTTTGGGACATGCATTGGCTACGAGGCGTGTCAGTGTAAGACCATGTCTGGGACATGGCATCGGCACGAGTATGCGAGAGCTAGTGTATGACCATGTCTGGGACACGGCATCGGCACCTTACCCCATGTTTGAGGCTCATGAAATATCCGGTAGAGTTCCATATGGTTCAACGATGAAAATTATAATTGTGAGCTAAATAAGAAAGTATAACCGTGTTGTGAGTGGTACAAGTACCTAATTGGTACGTATGAGAAATGAGCTCAATATATTATATGAGACTTGTATGGATGGTAATGAGTAAGTGTGCTTATGCCTACCTTTGTATTATGAGCATGATGATCATTGATGAATTTATTGTTGTATATTTATTTATATGCAACTTATTAAGCTTTACGCTTACTCCCTCCCCTTTCCATTTCCTTTCAGTGCTGTCTAACTAGCTCAAGGATCACCAGAAGTCAGAGATATCGATCACACTATCAGTCGAAACATTCGGTATAGTTGGATTTATATTTTTGAGTATGGCATGTGTAGGGTAAGACCTTATTACTTTGTGTTTTGTGAATTGGCCAAATTTGTTGGCTTGGGATAGATCTCACACTTTGCATTAAGCCTTGAAGGATGGCTACCATTCATGTTGGGTTTATAAAGGATGCATCTTCATGGTTGAATGAATGTCTATTGTGGCTGGTCTGATTTTGGAAATTTTGCTTGTTTGGTATTTATATGAACATAGGTATGTAAGGGTGACATTGAGGCTTGGTAAATAGCCCCATAATGTCCATACAAGTAGACACACGGGTGTGTGTCTAGACTGTGTGTGACACACGGTCAGCCCTATAGGTGTGTAGTCCGGCCGTGTGTTCCCTGCACATAAAAATTTTAAGGCAGTATGCATAGTATTAAATACACGGGTAGAGACACGGCCGTATGTCTCAGCCGTGTGGAGGACACGGCCTAGTACATGGGTATGTGCCATGGCCATGTGACATTTTAGGGATGCTGACGTCAGAAACAGAATACCTAGGTTTTTGCACACAGGCTAAGACACGGGCGTGTCATGGCCGTGTGAGAGACACGGGCCATTGACACGGGCGTGTGTCTGGCCGTATGAAAACCTTTGTAGGTGTGAATTAGAATTTAATTCCACACAGATGTGGGACATGTGCGTGTCCCAGAGTGCTTAGGCCGTGTGAGCCACAAGGGCTATCAGCACGGCCATGTCGTTATGGTCACATGGGCGTGTTACCCTTTCACACGGGCGTGTGTCCTATTTTAAAGACAAATTTCTTAAGGATAGTTTAAGGGCCTGGAATGGTCCCGAATAAATGTCGATGGTTAAATTGGGGCTCGTAAGCCCATAATAAGAAGTTTAAAGTAGAAATCGAAAAAATTTTAATTTGGATCAAGTCTCGGTGACTTGAAGTCATTTGAATGCTTGAGACCAAGTTAGGTAATGCCTTATACTCCGCCTCGGCGTGGGTCACAGGTATGGGGTGTTACAGGAGGTGATTCGAGATTAAACCATGAAATTTAAGAATTTTTTCATAAAATAAGGTCACACGCCAGTGTGGACACAAGGACACGCCCGTGTCCTCAGGCCGTGTAACTCTCTATTTATGATGTCAGCATAAATTTAATATCACACAGCCAAGTCACACGCTCGTCTGCTAGGTCGTGTGGTGAATTTAATTTTCATGTTTAAGGTGCAGACTTCACACGGCTTGGGCACACGCCCATGTCCTAAAGTCGTGTCCTCTACATGGCTGAGACCCACGACCGTGTCTCTGCCCGTGTGTTTATTACCATGCATACTAACTTGCAAAACTAGGGTGTAGGGGACACACGGGTGGACTACACTCCCATGAGGCTGAGCGCGTGTCACACATAGCCTAGACACATGCCTATGTGTCTACCCGTATGGACAACTTTGAGGCTATTTTCCAAGCCCTCTTGTCACCCTTAACAACCCCAACACACACTCACATGTCAATGGTGGTTGTCATAGCATAAAAGGGTTACTTAGACATCCATATCTTTAACTCGTGCATGATAAATTCATATCAAGTATACCTAATTGGAACTCCTTGACTTGTTAAGTTCATTCAACACATTTCTTTACCTTTATTAATATAGTGAACATTCCAATTGACATCATTTATCCGTCAAGCATAAATTCCACATTTTATCAACCACTTGGCACACACCACAAAGGTAATAACAGATCTCATACATGTAACAATATTTAGGGATTTCAACCCAATAATCAATATGAGCCATATTTCATGGCCATATACAAAATGGAATAATATACCAAAAGAAGCCATCACTTTGGCTAACAAATATGACACATATAACAAAATACTAGGTCCCCTATACATGCCATACTTAAATGTAGTAAACTAATTATACCCCAAAAGATTTCTTAATAGTGTGACTCAAGCTCCGACATCCACGATCCCCGAGCTAGCTTGACGATGCTATAAGAAAGAGAAAAAAAAGAGAGGGGTAAGCATATAGCTTAGTAAGTCGAGTGCAAATAATAAACAACATAAGTCATGAAATTCATGGATTAAACATGCTATCAATTTCCAACACATCATCATATTGCACATATTGAACACATTGAGAATTGATAATAAATGCCTTTGAACATCATGCTTATCTTACTCTTTCATAACCATACCAAATTTCCCAACATGAATCGAGTCCAATACTCATGAAGTTTACATACATACCTGTACCATACATTCTTACTCATTCTACCCCACTTCTTAACCATAATCTTGAGCGGCCCGTTGAATCACTCGGAATACTAAAGGACTTTTGGAATCATCATGCACCACATAGAATTCCAAAGACATGTCCCAGAAATGGTCTTACATGGGTCTACATATCGATGTCATATCCCAGACATGGTCTTATACGAAATCTCACATTGGTGTCAATGCCATGTTCCAAACATGGTCTTACATGGGACCTCACACCAATGCCATGTCCCAGACATGGTCTCACACGAAATCTCAAATCAATGCCATATCCCAGATATAGTCTTACACTGGCACACATATCAATGCCCATGCGATGTCCCAGACATGGTCTTACACTGGCTCTCATTAATCGTGGTGTCATGATATTCGAATCCTAAGCACTCTTTAGGGTCACCTGGGACTTCCGAGATATAAGGCTATCACCAAACTTTCAGTAAATCGTCGCAAGCCAATTTCATTTGATCATTCATACATGTATCATAGAACATCAATTATTAAACGCATGATAATGGAATTGTTAAATTACTTACACCCAACTTACCTTAGTGCAAAATATGACAATTTGCAACTTAGTCCACAACCTTGCCTTTTCCTCGGTTAAGGTCTATTCCTCGTCCCTCTTGATCTATAATAGCACATTTAGCTCATTTAATACATACACTATTCAATTCAGTCCAAAAATCACAATATGGCAAAATTTCAATTTTGCCCCTAAAATTTCACAAAATTATGAAATTGCCCCTAGGCTCATAAAATGAAAAGTACCCGTTTTTCCTATTATTCAAGCCTAGCCAAATCATTTTCTCTCCTATACCAACTCATATTTTTCATTTATTCATACATTTGCGCATAGTTTCTATAACTTTTACAATTAGGTCCTTTTTATCAATTTCACCAAAAACCACCTAGTAAAAGTTATTCATCACACCTCAAGCTTTCATATTCTTCCATTAGACATCAAAGCACAAGCATATCATTCATGGGTATGTTCTTGAACATGAACCCTAGCTCAAATTAAAGGTAGAAATAACTAAATCGAGCTAGGAGGACTTCAAAAATATAAAGAACATTAAAAACGGGGCTAGAATGCAATTACTTTGAGCTTGAAAGATGAAAGAAACCCTAGCTATGACTTCTTGTGAAATTCGGCCAAGGAGGATGAAGACGAACATAATTTTTGACTATTTTTACCTTTTAATTCTTTTAGTAACTAATGGACCAAAATGCCCTTCCATTAAAACTTTGATATTTTATCCGTCTCATGTCCATTTTTGTCCAAAATGACATATAATGGTCTAATTGCCAAATATGGACTTCAAATTTTAAATCTCATCACAATTAAGCCCTTAAATCAACTAGAACACATATTTTTCACTTATTACAATTTAGTCCTACTAACTCAATTGGACACCTTATCGGAAAAATTTCTCATCGATATTTTCACACAAGCATGCATATATATCATGGACCTCATACATTCATAAAATAATTATTTCTATCTCAGATTTGTGGTTTCAAACCACTATTTCGACTAGGCCCTAATTCGGGATGTTACAACTCAAGCCTATACATGCCATATATTATATATACATAACATCAAAAGTACCAAAATAGATGTTCGATAGTGCGATGAAGTCTTTGACGATTCCCGAATCCAAGCTAACTTCGCAGAACTATAAAACATAGAAACAAATAAACAAAGTAAGCTATAAGCTTAGTAAGTTCGCATGTGAACATGAAATAATTCTCATCATTCATTTGCAATTCCAAATAGATGACATAAATTACATTAAAGTCTCAATCACTAAGTAAGCATGAAATTCTTAACTTCCATTAGTTCGATACTCGAACAGTTTTCCGTACATATCTGTACCGATACATTTCTATTTCTCATCAATACTTTTATCAAACCACTCTGGTTTACAAATGCTTACTATACAAATTCATCAATTTTCTAATGCCCTAGTCCAACTATGGTCTTACATATACATTGCCAAGGCCTTACCGTGGTCTTTCATTCACATGCCATAACCCGGTTATTGTCTTATTATTCGATTGCCATAGCAAAGCTATGCTATTATTTGGCAACTTACCTTACTCAATTCATACATTTCCTTTAATATTTCAACATTTATCCAATCGAATAATTACTATCTCAATTTCATTCATCAACTAAATAGATACACATTTAAGTTCAATTATACGGACTTACCTCGTATTCGGAATTGACGTATCAGTTTGATTGCTCGATAATCTTGCTTTTCCCCCGATCTAAATCTGAATTCTTTCTTTCTTGATCTATATGAATTCAAAATTGACTTATTCAATCATATATTCTTTCAATTTAGTCCAAAAACACACATTTGGGCATTTTTACACATTAGCCCTTAAACTTACGCATTTAATCAATTTAGTCTCTATTTCATAAATAAATTTAGTCCCTATTTCATAAATACACAAAATTAACATAATTTCTTTAAACTCAAAGCTTGGCCGAATTACATATAGGTCCCTAGCGGCCCAAAGCTTTCATTTAATTTACATTTCAACCACACACTTTCAACATTTATCAATTTAGCCCCCTAACATGCATTTTCATCAAAAATCACTTTACAAAACATAAAAATCTACCATAAAAAATTCATACTTCATCTTCAACACCAAAGAACACATGAATTCATCAATGGAAACTCTTAAAATCTCTAACATTTTTGAAATCTAAGGTACGAGCTAGCTAGAATACGAAACAATGATCTCAAAAACATAAGAATTATTAAAAACTGAACTCAAAACACTTACCAATTAAAGCTTACAAGTACCAAACCCTAGAAAGCTTCAATGGCTTCTCCAAACATGTATGTTTGGTGGTGGAAGATGATAATATAAACATATTTTATTTTTGTTTTATTTAATTTAACTTAATTTGATAAATTACCAAATTATCCTTAATAATAAAACATTTATATCATCCAATTAATGTCCAAATATGTCCACTCAAGTGTCTAATGGTTTAATTACCATTTAAGGCCATCATATTTAAAAGCAAAAGCCAATTGACACCTTTAACTAATAGAATATGCATTTTACATTTTACGCGATTTAGTCTTTTTTTCTCAAATTGAGCAATTAAACGATAAAATTAGCTCACGAAATTTTCACACATATCAAATAACATGCTGTAAACACCAAAAATAATATTAAAATAATTTTCTGGCATTAGATTTGAGGTTCTGAAACCACTATTCTAATTTAGCTAAAACTGGGTTGTTACACTCGGCTTGGTGTCTTTCTTGGCAGGTAAATACTTAATTACCAAATGGTCTGTATAAATTGCCACTTTGGTACCTACAAGATAGGATCGAAACTTGTCAAAAGCAAACACAATAGCAAGTAACTCTTTCTTTGTTACCGTATAATTCAGTTGAGCTCCTGTTAGAGTACAACTTGCATAGTAGATAGGATGAAAAAATTTATTCCTTCGTTGGCCCATGACAGCTCCTATCGCGAAGTCACTTGTGTCACACATCAATTCAAATGGCAAATCCCAGTTTGGTGTGACGATTATGGGTGTCAAAACTAACCGACTCTTCAAATGTTTAAAAGCTCTTAAGCACTCCTATCGAATTTGAACGTCGTGTCCTTTTCCAATAATTTGCATAAGGGTTTAACAATTTTGGAAAAGTCGTTGATAAATATTCAATAGAAACCGTCCTGGACCAAAAAGGTCCTAACATTTTTTACAGATGTTGGAGGTGGGAGTTTCTCAATAACGTCTACTTTTGCTTTATCTACCTCGATTCCATGTCTCATTATCTGATGCCCAAGAACAATACCTTCTCGTACCATGAAATGGAACTTTTCCTAGTTGAGTACGAGGTTTGTTTCTTTGCATCGCCTTAGTACCTTGCCTAGATTGGCTAGGTAATCATCATATGTATCTCCGAATACTAAAAAATCATCCTTAAAGACTTCCAAGTATTTCTCAACCATATCAGTAAAAATAAACATCATACATCTTTGAAATGTAGCAGGTGCATTACATAAACCAAATGACATGCATCTAAATACAAATGTACCATATGGGTAGGTGAACGTTGTCTTGTGTTGATCTTTCGGTGCTACTGGAATCTGATTATACCCCGAGTATCCATTGAGAAAATAGTAATAGTCTCACCCTGCTAGTCTATCCAGCATTTGGTCCAAAAATGGCAAAAGAAAGTGATCTTTCCTTGTCGCCTTGTTTAGCTTCTGGTAATCGATGCAAATTCGCCATCCCGTAACCTTTCTAGTTGGTATCAACTTGTTATTCTCATTTTAAATAACCGTAATACCTCTTTCCTTTAGCACGTACTGAACCGAACTTACCTACGAACTATTTGAGATGGGGTAAATTATACCCTCATCTAACCACTTGATGATTTCTTTTTTTACCATATCTTTTATGATGGGGTTTAGTCTTCGTTGTCCATCAATTGTCCCTTTCTCGCCATCTTCCAAGATGATCTTATGCATGCATACAGATGGACTAATGCTGCGAATATCGGCTATGGTCCATCTGATACCTTTCTTGAATTGCTTCAATACTAGGATGAGTTTCTCTTCTTGCTCAATGGTTAATTCTGCTGAAACAATCACAAGCAAAGTAGAAGCGTTACCAAAATAAACATATTTTAAATGCAAGGGAAGTACCTTCCGTTCTAAAATGGATCCTCGATTGGCGCTTTTGGTTGGGCATAATCCCTATTCTCTAACTCCAAAAATTCAAAGCGGGATTGTAGATTAAATCCCCTTTGATTAGCTTCTAGAAAAGCTAAGTATTCATTCTCCTCTTCATCAATTGGAGGGTCTGATGTCAAAATTTGCTCCAACGGGTCCTCAACATAGTTGAGTTCCTTTTCCATGATTAATTCCTCTAAATTGAATACTACAGAACAATCATCAATGTTGTCAGGAAATTGCATAGACTTAAAAACATTAAATGTTACCTGATCATCCTAAACACGCACGGTAAGCTCGCCCTTCTACGCATCCATAAGGGTCCTTCCAATTGCTAGGAAAGACCTTCCTAGGATGATTGGCACTTCTTTGTCTGCTTCAAAGTCTAGAATAACAAAGTCAGCATGAAAAATAAATTTGTCTACACATACCATTACGTCCTCGATTTTTCCTTCTAGATGTGCTAAGGATCAATCTTCTAATTGAAATGTAACTGTAGTATGTCTAACTACACTTATCCCCAACTTTCTAAATATTGACATGGACATCAAGTTGATACTTGCACCCAAATTACATAGTGCTTTACCACAATATGTTGCTCCAATGTTGCAAGGTATGGTAAAATATCCAGGATCTTTCAACTTTGGGGGTAGTTTATCTTAAAGATATGCACTGCATTCCTTTATCAGGGTTTCCGTCTCAAATTCTCCAAGTCTTCATTTTCTTGACAAGATATCCTTCATGAATTTCACATAGTTCTGCACTTGTTCAAGTGCTTCAACCAACAGAATGTTTCAAGTGCTTCAACCAACAGAATATTGATGTGAAGTTGCTTGAGTATGTCTAAGAACTTCTTGAATTGAACTTACTACCTCTAATTCTGAAGTCTTTGAGGGTAGGGTGGTGGAGGTTTCTTTACTGAAACTAGTCGATTCATCTTCTGTGGTAACTCTGCATTTAATAAAGTTGTTAGTTTATCAGAATTAGCTAGTTTAGAAGTTACCTTTTTAGATTTTTTCAGATTTAGGTTCTGGTGAACTGGAATTTCAACACTTGGTTGAACTTCCCCTGAGTCTTGAGCATCAGTTGGCTCCTTTTCAACTTTAACAGTGTTGGGTTCTAATGTCTTTCAGCTCCTCAATGTCAACGCTTTACAATGTACCTTCCCAGGATTCCTCAAATTCTCCTTATCACTAGGTAAAGCACCTTGTGGTCGGTTTCTAAGTTCAGTTGCAAGCTGGCCCTTTTAGTTTTTTAGGTTTTTTAGTGTAGCTATATGGCTTTGGATTAAGGCATCATTCTTGGCTATGTATGCCTTCAACAAGTTTTCTAAGCCATTAGATGGTTCGACTTGAGGTTGTTTCTGAACTTGTTGGGTAAAAATAGGTGGCTGGGTCAGGTTAGGTTGGGAATATGTGTTACTAGGTCCAGCCCCTTGGTTACTCTAAGAGAAATTAGGGTGGTTTCACCACGATGGGTTATAGGAATTGGATTGTAATCCTTGCCTTCCTCGATTTTGGTTCTGGTTACCCATGTAATACTTGGATTCTAGGTTCGATGGACATTCTTCGAATAGATGTCCTTCCCCATAATAGACACAGGCTACATTTTCAAATTGATTCGGTGGCTGTGCTGCAAAACTATTAAACCCATTAGTGGTAAAAATTTTAAGCATTAAGGAAATCAATGATACCTGAGATGTGAGTGAAGTGAGAGTGTCTACTTAATGTATTCCAGCAACTAGTCTTCCTGACGCTACTTGATTGGTTGGCCATTGATAATTGTTACTAGCAGTCCTCTCAATGATTTCATAAGCCTCATTATAAGACTTAGAAAATAGCGTACCATTAGCAGAAGCGTCCATTACAATCCTCGTGTGAGCATTGAGACCATTATAAAATGTCTCAAGTTGGATGCAATGTTGGATTCCGTGACGAGGGCACTTCCATAATAATTCATTGTACCTTTCCTATGCCTCATACAAGGACTCATCATCCATTTGTTGGAAAGCAATGATCTCGTTTCTCAACTTGGCATTCTTGCTAGGAAGGAAATACTTCATGAGGAATCTTTCTGCTAACTCTTGCGATGTGGAAATTGAATTTGGTGGCAATGAGTTCAACTAGGCTCAAGCTTTATCCCTTACCGAATATGGGAACAAATTCAATCGTAGTGCATCTTCGGGTACTTCGGTTAACTTGAAAGAACCGCTCGCCTCCATGAACAGTCTTAAGTGCAGGTAAGGATCTTCGGTAGGCATTCCACTGAATTGGCCCACTGTTTGAAGCATCTGGAACATGACTGGCTTCAGCTCAAACTGTTTTGCCTCAATTTCGGGTCTCCTAATACCAGGATTAAGATCATGAAACACTGGCATGACATACTATCTTAGAGCTCTATCCTTATCATCAACAATAAGGATAGAATTCTGAGCAAGATTTGCTCTGTTTCCTTGATTTAGATTTTTGAAGTTCATCTCTTCAGTCTTTCTATGACTTTCTTGTCTTCTTCGCTGTCAAAAAGTTCTTTCAATCTTAGGGTCTTTGGGGAGTAAATCGATGATTCGATCAATACTCATAAACACTTGAAACAAACACAGAAAAATTAATTAAGTTAAAATTGAATAGAAAAATAAACTGTAAAATTAACAAATTCACAAATAATGACTTTTTAAAATAATCCTCGGCAACGGCGCCAAAAACTTGGAAAGACGAAAATGTGCAATTGTACACAATCGAAACAAGTAATAAAGTGACAAGTAAATATCAAGTTATCGTACACACAGGGACTGTGAAAAGAATTATTTATGAATGCAATTTAAAACACTTTAGTGAAGAAAAATATTTTAATTTGATGAGGTGATTAAAAACTAGGATTTTTAACTAAGTAAAATAAATAAAGAGAAAATAAAAGTTCCAATGCACGATTTCAAAAGATGATTTTAATCAAGATGACATAATTGTGTTAGATTAATTACATTTCTTAACTTAGAATTATTAAACTCATGTTTATGTTGTTGTGAATAAATTCATGGCAACTCGGTAATTTGCTAACTTATGAACATACTTACCTACCATAATCCATTTATCTCTTGACTATATCTCTACGTCAATTCAACCGATTAAAAAAATTAATAAGAAAATGTATTAATGCACATACATAGTTATGAAATCAAAATAATCTCTTGTACATATCTTGTAACACCCCTAACCCGTATCTGTTGCCGGAATAGGGCTACGAGGCATTATTGATCAATTACAGCATACAACGTATATTTCTCATACTTGAATTCATTATCACATAAACATCAATCAATCATAATCACATTGTCCCTTATAAGTCTCTAGGAGACCTTAAAACATTCTTGAAAAAGGTTTGGGACTAAACCGATAGCATTTGAAAACTTTAGGAAACTTATAAAATTTTAATGCATACAGGGATCACACGCCTGTGTGAACAGACTGCGTGACTCACACGGCCACCAGACACGCCAGTGTCATAAGCCTTGTGGAAACAAGGCATACATGCTGACTTGCACCACACGGCCGGAGACACGTCCGTGTGCCATGGCCGTGTGAAATTTGAAGGGTATACTGACTTGGTCACACAGCCGACCACACGCTCATATGCCAGCCCGTGTGCCACACATGGCTAGTAAATATGCCCGTGTGCCTAAGCCGTGTAACTCACTGACTTGTTTAATTAAGTTACAGCAGACACACGGTTGAGTCACACGCCTGTGTGCTTAACCGTGTGGGGTGAAATTAGGCTTGGTTTAGGCCCCATTTCTCACCCTCCTCAAGCATACCTAAACCACATCATTTCATACCATTTCAATACACTTATAGGCAACTAAAACATGCCAATTCATATACAAATCATACCATTTCATCTTCAACCATTTCACTACTCAAATCATAACCATAAACATACCACACCAATATGTCATAACCTACATTTTTCACTTATCTTCCGTATGTATGTTCTCGCCATATTATCATCTAATTCATGCCAGAAAATATACCAATTCATCATTATCAAAATGTACCAATTCATCAACCCTATACCATACCAAACATGCCAAAACACAAGGCTATATATGTAACGCCCCCTTACCTGAGACCATCGCCGGAGTCGAGTATGAGACATTACTAAACTTATTTTAGCATTTAAACAAGTTTAAACAATTCTCATAGTAAACTGTCCATGTACGTTACAGTAGCTAAAAAAATCATATCTCGAGTTACAAAACTCGAAATCAAATTTCATAAATTTTCCCTGAAACTAGATTCATATATCTACTTACTAATTTTTTTTAGAATTTTTGGCTTGGCCAATTAGTACAGTTTATTAGTTAAAATCTCCCCTGTTTCAGGGTTCAGCTTTTCTGACCCCTGTGTATTACGAATAAGACATCTTCTTGTACAGAGTTTCAATGACTATGCCATTTGTTTCTCATAAAACTATACTCAATAAGGACTTCATACATGTAAAGTAAAACTCCTAATTGTTTTTGTAAAATTTATGGTTAATTTCTAAAGTTAGAACAGGGGATTCAGAGATCGCTCTGACCCTATTCCATCAAAACTTAAATCTCTCATAAAATATAACTCATTTAACTGTTTTGTTTCTTCCATATGAAAATAGACTCATCAAGCTTCGATTCCACAATTTATTCATCATTTAATTCCATTTCTACTATTTTTCGTGATTTTTCAAATTCACATCACTGCTGCTGAGTGATTCTGTTTTGTGGCCAATTTTACCTTTCCAAGGATTTTCATGGTTTAGTTAAGACATAAAGCATACATGTTATCATATATAAAATTGATTAGACATTCCAATAGCTAATCATTCTCAAACATTTCCATTCCATCCGTGGGCCATATCGTAAGATTATACACGCAAAATGATTGGAATGCTATACATGCCATATTTTCAAAAATTACAAGTCATTATACCGCAATTGTCTAGTGATAGTGTGAGCGTGCCTCCGACCATCCCGATCTCCAAATTGACTTCTCAAAACTACAAAGAATGAAAAGGAGGGAGTAAGCATAGATGCTTAGTAAGTCCATATGCAAATAACAAATAACTTAACAAAGCAACTATACCAACCAACATTAGCATAATATCACCAAAACATATATCACATTTCTATTCATCATTCATCATCTTACCATATTATTGTTGTCGTATCAAGTATCAACTCGAGGGTTAAGTACATACCTATCCAAAGTGCCCATTCCACAACACTTACCAATACGTCACTTGCATCTTGAGTATTCTTCCATATTACTAGAATTTTACCCATTGAACACATCAGAATATAATTCAGATACATGGAAAGTTTGCACATAAGTGCCACATATGTAGCCAAGCTACCATGTAACCAACCCATAAGCGAACTCGGACTCAACTCAACGAGCTCGGATGCCTAGTTACATCTCACGAACTCGGACTTAACTCAACAAGTTCGGACATTTGCATCCATAAGTGAACTCGGACTCGACTCAACGAGTTCGGATGCCCAAGTATCCTAATCTATTCCTAAGGTTCAACGGGACTTTCCTCGCTCGTACTCCTTTACCATTCTCCTTGGAATTCCAATGACGATACTTCGGTAATCTTTCACATTTTTCACATAATTCATAAAATTTTTGTATGTTGTCCAACAATTAGCACAAAGCATAGAATTGCATGATAACAAATCATAATATCATATAAATAGCATTAAATGATTTAAAATAACAGTTATATTACAATTTTTACATATGAACTTACCTCGGTACAATTTGTTAGAAATCAAGCCTATTCCTCGGAAACTTTATTTTTTCCTCGATCACGACTTGAATCTCGTTTCTCTTGATCTATAATAATAAATTTAGATTATTTAATACTCACATTTATTAAAACAGTCATTGACTCAAACTTTGGAAAAATTACATTTTTGCCTCTAAACTTTTGCATATTTACACTTTTGCCCCAAAGCTCGAAAATTAAAATTCATCCTATTTTCTTATGTTTTATGACATGATGATCATTTTTTATTTCTATAGAAACATCAAATTCACACTCTATCATGTATTTATGAACATTAGGAATTTTTACCGATTTTGTCGTTTTACTCGTTTTCATGTAAAATCGCTTAGCAAAAGTTGTTTAACACAATTCCAAGCTTCATATTCTACCATAAAACATCAAAATAAACATATTTCACCTATGGGTATTTTTCCAAATATAAACCCTAGGTTAAATTATTGCTAGAATAAGCTAAATCAAGTTACGGGGACCCTAAAAATGTAAAGAACATTAAAAACGGGGCTTGGAATCACTTACTATGGAGCTTGGAAGCTTGAAAAAAACCCTAGCTATGGAGAACCCTTAAAATTTCGTCCTAATGAAGAAGATGGACATATTTTGCCAACTTTCTCCTTTTTTTTAATCTTTTAATTACCAAATGACTAAAATACCCTTCATTACTAAACTTTCAAAATTTCCATCCATGTCCAATTTTTGTCCAAAACTTAGAAATTGGTCAAATTGCTATTTAAGACATCCTAATTAATATTCCAAAGCAATTTCATACTAAAAACTTCTAGAATGCAAGTTTTGCAACTTATTGAATTTAGTCCCTAATTTCAAATTAATCACTTTATGCATAGAATTTCTTCATAAAATTTTCACACAATCATGCAATCATATCATAGACCTCAAAATAATCATAAAATAATTATTTCTCTCTTGGATTTGTGGTCCCGAAACCACTATTCCGATTAGGCCCTAATTCAGGATATCACAATATATATATACATCATATACAAGCCAAACCCACATTCAACATTACCAAACACATTTCCACATAACTCAAGCCTATACATGCCATATAACCAAGTCACAAGTGTATAAATACTGAAATAAAAAATTGGATAGTGTGATGCAATCTCTGCCGACTTCTAACCCGAGCGAATGTTCGAATCACTGTAAAACATAAAAAAATAACACAAATAAGCTTTAAATCTTTGTAAGCTCGTATGATATTGTAAAAGTCTGGTTTAAACCCTAATCAGAATAGTGGTTTCGGGACCACAAAATTGAGTTAGAAAAAATATTTTAATATTATTTTTCGTGCTTGTGTTATATGAAATAGCATGTGTGAAAGTTTCGTACGAGAATTTGATCAATTGTGTGCTTAATTTGATAAAAGGACCTAATCGCGTAAAATGTAAAAGTTGACTGCTATTGTTAAAAGTCTTAATTTGATAAAAGGACCTAATCGCGTAAAATGTAAAAGTTGACTGCTATTTTTAAAAGTGCTTATTTGATTTGGCTTATTATTTAAGAGGTACTTATGTGGTTAATATGCCATTTATATGGTTAATGGACATTTATGACCTTGATATTCATGTTTTAATAGTTTTATAACAAAGGGTAAAATGGGAATTTAATTAATATGTTAATAATAATAAAACAAATGCATGAAAATGGATCATTTTATGTTCATACTTGGCCAAAAATACAAGAAAAGAAAAGAGAAAAGTTTTCTTAGGGTTTGGCACTTGTAATCTTTGATTAAGGTATTTTTTTTCGATTTTTGATAATTTCTACGTTTTAATAATCGTTGCTTCGAATACTATCAAGCCCATGTCTCAATTTCTAATTTTTTTGATGATTTTGAAATGTGCCATTGATGAAACTATGAGTTTTGTGAAATTAATTGTTGATAAATGGAAGATATGTTTTGGGTTAACATGTTTTGTCTTTGGATTTTTGATGAATTTGAGTAAAATGGGCTAAATTGTAAAAATTGTAAATTGAAGGACTAAAATGTGAAATAAATGAAATATTTGGACTTGTATGAAAGCTATGAATATTCAGCCATATACATGTCTAATGAAATTATGTGTATTTTGTGATTTTGTGAATTAGGGACTAAAATGTCAAAATGTGAAAATATGAGGGCAAATTTGTAAAATGCCCTAATTATGTGTATATGGATTGATTTGAATGATTTGGTGAATAAAATGGTTAAATTTGAATACATATAGATCAAGAAGAGAGGAATTCATATTTAGACCGAGGGAAGAAGAAGGTTATAGAGTAGACAATCCGAGTCGGCAATTCCGAATACGAGGTAAGTTCATACGTGATACATGATGTTACAAGTATATTTTTTTTATGCTTTGATTATACATAAATTGTGTATATATTTTATTATGGTTTGAATACGATGATAAATCAATTGCATTTGGCACTAAGTGTGCGATTCAAAATAGCTTCGGCTATAAATAGCACTAAGTGTGCGAATTGGTATGGCTTCGGCTATAAATAGCACTAAGTGTGCCAAATGGTATAGCTTCGGCTGTATGAGGCACTAAGTGTGCGATACCGGGATAGCTTCGGTTAATTGAGATGGCACTAAGTATGCGGAATCGTTCTAGCTTCGGCTAAACCTTAAAGTACTAAGTGTGCAGATGCTTAAAGCGTGAATAATTCTTAAAATATCTGGACGAGAGGTGAGAATGAAAATGAATAAGTACAGGAAGGTTCAGGTATGTAAAATACTTATGTGGTAGATGATGTTACGTATATGAAGTTCATGGATTGGTATAAACATATGAATTATGTTGGCATAGAATTGATAGATGAATTGAGAACTAATAACTGTTTATGTGTTGATGTTTTATATTTTATAAGTTGTTGATGATATTTAATACGAGCTTACTAAGCTTTAGAAAGCTTACTAAGCTTTGGAAAGCTTACTTTGTATGTGTTTGCATATCGAAGCTGTTGTGAGCTCGGGGATCGTTGAGGATCGTCATCACACTGTCGAATCTCATTTTGGTACCTTTTGAAATTGTATATGATAAAGTATGGCATGTATAGGCTAGAAGTTCTTTGGATAGGTTTTGTAATGTTTATCTTTAGCCATGTGATATGGCTTGATACGGTTGTGTTATGTATTGATTTTAATATATGAAATATGATGCAAGATGATCTATTTGATGTGTTCATGAATAGTTAAGAGAAATGGTAAGTTTGGTAAGTTTTGGGATGAGATTTGGTCATGAGTTTAAAGATTATGAAACCATATGTTCGATATGATTTGGTCTTATGTTTTGGCACAATTGAGTTGAGTTTATGAGCATGTAAATGGTTGATAATGTTATGGCATGAATGATGTATGATTTGGTATTGAAATCAGTTGAAGTTCTTGGGTATATATACTTGGTTTGGTGCTTGTAGATTTGACCTAATTGGGGTGGCAAGTTGGCTTTTCAAATGGCCCATTTTTGTCCACACGGGCAGAGACAGGGGCGTGTGTCCTCTGGGGTACCCTACAATTGTAAGTCAGTCTTGGGCACAGTCAAGGCATACAGGCGTGTGGCTAGCCGTGTGGCCCAACTCAGGCTCAACCACGGCCAAGGCACACGGGCGTGTCTTGAGGCCGTGTGAGCAAGTCAGTATGTATGCCCTGTTTTGACACGGCCTAGACACACGGGCGTGTCTAATGCCGTGTAAGGCACACGGCCTGTTCACACGAGTGTGTGATCTGTACTTCTTTGAAAATGTATAAGTTTTGGAAAAAAAATTTGTATGTGTTCGGTTTAGTCCCGACCCCTTTTCTGATGCATGTTTCAAGTCTCGATGACCTATATAAGGGACTCTATATTGATGTTTGATCTTTGATGTTAAAATGTTTATGAAATGAATGTTAAATATTTTGATTTGTCCAGTAATGCCTTTAACCCTAGTCCGGTGATGGATACAGGTTAGGAGTGTTACAGATATTAAACTTATCTTATTGAATAAGCACATACTAAGCATTTACATATACTATAATATAAATTCATTTGATTTTACCTTTATACAATAATTCTAATCAAATAATTAACAAAGCTTCACAAGTTTATTTATTTCTATGCTCATACAGATCAGAAACATTCTTATCATTTCGATCACATTTACATATAGAAAATCAACTATCTATATAACTTCATTAAAACCAACATTCCTCACATTTTCTTTATCCAAGGTGAATCGTGTTAATTATCATCAAGTAACAGTATATCACACGTTATATACCTTATGTATATATAATTAAAACAAACATAACTCATGCCTCATTTAACATCCAATTTATACCTCCATATAGCCAAATGAACCCATTTTGGCATAAAACATATTTATACACAAATCTTTCTCAATTCATGTACATGATACAATATGAACTCACCACTTTCATTCGATTCTCACATAAGATTTGTACATACCTGTATTACTTATTTAGATCGTACTTTCACTCTTGTCTTGACTATGCCCGTCGAACCATTCGGAATCGCTAAGGATACTTGGAAATCTCGTATAACTCATACAATGCCATATCCCAGATAGAGTCTTACTTGTTATAGTATATTAATGCCAATGTTCCAGACATGGTCTTACACGAATCTCATATCGATGCCAATGTCCCAGACATGGTCTTACACAAAATTACATCCCGGTAATCTTAATGTTATGACATTTAGATCCTAAGCTATTCCTAAGGTTCGTGCGGGACTTCCGGACGTCATAGCTCTGTCGATTGTGCTCATACTCATTTCCAATCAGCATTATAATTCAATTCAACAATAATAATAAATTTATAACACAATTTAACACCATTTATTAACATACAAACTTACTTATTTAATCATTAATTCATTCAATTTAACACAATTTACATATTTTGGTAAAATTACACTTTTGCCCCTATTATTTCACATTTTTGTAATTTAGTCCTTATCACATAAAATCACAATTTCATGCAATTTCATCCTACCCATGCTTAGCCAAATTCTTCTTATTGCCTTAGCAGCCCATATTTTCCAAATAATCACACTTTTAACCACATAATTTCAATATTTCACAATTTAATCCCTAATTTGCATTTTCATCAAAAATCACTTTATAAAATATGAAAATCTAACATAAAATATTCATATTTCACCATTAAACATCAAAGAACACATAAACTCATCAATAGAAACTATCAAAATCTTTAACAGTTTTGAAACCAAAGACACAGGCTAGCTAGTACTAGTTGTAACGATCACAAAAACATAAAAATCATCAAAAACCGAATTAAAATGGACTTACAATTGAAACATACATGAACCAAATACTCAAAGCTCCCAAACTCATCTTTTTGCTTTTGGTATTCGGCTATGGAGAAAGATGATAGCATAAAAAATGGTTTTTGTTTTATTTTAACTTAACTTAATTTACTCATTACAACTTTAACCTTTAATAAAACATATATAATCATTTAAAACATGTCTAAATATGTCCACTCATTCTAATAATGGCATATTTACCATGCAAGTACTCCTTCATTTCATTTATATAGCTATTTGGTTCATTTCACTTAGAGAACTTATATTTTATGCTTTACGCAATTTAGTTCTTTTTACCTAATTAACCACTCAAAAGGTAAAATTTCTTTACGAAATTTTCACACAAACATTCTATCATGCTGTAAACATTAATAAAATAATAAAATAAATATTTTGACTTCGTATTGTGGTCCCAAAACCACTATTCTGATTAACCCTAAAAATAGGCTGTTACAACTCTCCCCCTTAGGGATTTTCGTCCCCGAAAATCTTACTAGGAAACAGATCAGAGTATTGCTTTTTCATAGACTTTTCAAATTTTCACGTAGTCTCTTCAATCTTATGTCAATACAAAAAGAAAAATTTTAGTAACGCTACTCTTTTGTTTTTCAGGTCTTTGATCTCTCGAGCTAAAATACTGATCCGCTCTTCACTATACTATCTATATATGAGTGTATCTCAATATCAGTAGGAGAATTTATATGCGAAAGATCTGATCTGCATCGTCGCCATGTAGATATATGAAAAACTGGCTTTATTCTCTCATAAATCTCGTACGGCCCTATAAATCGCAAACCCAACTTCTCTTTACGGCTAAATTGAGTAATGCTATATCCACAACAATACTTTCTCAAAGACTTATTCCTTTAACTACAACTCAATGTTTTTACGTTTCAAGTTCACATTATTTTTCTGTCGATTTGAAATTGCTTTCTAACGGTTATGAATTACTTTCACTATCTCTTCAATCTCTCTGATCAGAACAACTCAGTGGATTTCTATCTCACAAAGCTCTATCCAGTACAACAGAGTTCGATAATTGCAACTATACAATACTTCGTACAATGCCATCTTTATACTAATCTGATAACCATTTATTATACAAAAACTCAACCAACAGTAAATGTCTTTCTCAGTTGCTTTCAAATTCTAAAACACAGTAACAAAACATATCTCTGAGAATCTGAATCATTTTCTCAGATTAATCCTTCAGTTTGAGGATGAAATGCGGTATTGGAAATCAACCTCGTACCCAAAATTACTATAGTTTTCTACCGAATCACAATATAAACCTCGGGTTCCCAAAAAAATGGAGATTGACACTCTATATAATTTGAAAATCTCTGAAATGTACAGCTCAACAAGTCTATCAAAAGAGAAATATGTATGTATAGAAATAAATATGCAGACTTTTTAAACATTCAACAGTAACCTAGATAACATCTTTCTTTTTCAGTGATAAGAAAACTCCCAATACGGAATCCATCGTAATATTATCCCATTTTTCACTCAGATATCATCTCAGACTGTAACAATCCCGAAGGCACTTGATGGTCAACATTAACCACTATGGGCTATATGTAACAATTGTTACATAATTTTTGGATTTCTCGATACACGAACTCTATCTCTAAATAATAAACAATCATCGATTCCAATCTGAAATTTTTGAATCATGAGTTAATTTATGTTGAACCCCTTTTTAACTTGCAATTCACTGATACATTTATGAACTTCACAAATTCACTGAATGTTTTTAACTCAGCTAATATCTATCCATCATCCGATAAAATCAATCGCATTTTCACCACTCGTAAAGCACACATAGGTTTCCTACTCAGAACATCTATGACTGTAATCGTTTTCCCTGGATGATAATCAATTTCTAACTTGTAGTCTTTTAGCAATTCAAGCCATCTTCGTTGTTGTAAATTCAGATCTTTCTGAGTCACTAAATATTTTTAACTCAAGTAATCATTACAGTTGTCACATTACCCACCAAATAATCAATGCCACTAACTATTCAACGTGATTACATTATCAATCATCTTTAATTTACATGTCATATAATTCTTTTCATGCAACTTTAACTGTATGTAAGCATAAGCTATCACTATACATTCTTTTATTAGAACACATTTCAAACCATTCAATGGCGCATGACTAAAAATCATAAACTCTTTACCTGAATCAGGTTGAACCAGAACTAATGCTTCAGTTAAAAATATCTTCATCTATTTATAAATTTAATAGCATATATTTAAACCAAATCAAACTTCACACAAATAAGAACTTCCACAATCGAAACAACTTTAATTTACCATAACATTTCTCAAATAGAACCGTTCTGATAGATATAATTCTATATTATGTCTTCTAGATTATGAATTCGTCATTCAGACCATTCATCTATTTACCCTTGGACATTAAAAATTTATTTCCAACCCTGTGGATAGATTCAAATACAAATAACTCGATTAATTCTTCAAAATCGGTCTTAGCTGTCAAATAATAACTTTTCAAAGAAAACCTTTCTTCTTGTTGTCAAGATAACTTAGACATACAATTATCGCAATTTTCTTCAGAATACTAATCAAAGATCTTTAAAAACTTTATAATTCAAATGTAATATAACATCCTGCTTTCAACTCATTGACATTTATCAAGATTACCTGGGAATGATAACTGATATACAAATTTGAGCTTGATCTTTCACCGTTTACACTTTTGCCAATGTCAACCCTCTTTCAAGAAACTAGAAAGGATTATATAATAAAGCTATCTCAACTATTAATCATCGAAGCGTTGAACTATACTGAAGCCACTTCCATCATATAAAAATCATAATGCCATTATAAGACCAACGTTTGAACTGTATACATAGATAAAATCCCAGATATTAATAATGCATTTTGAACACAAAAGAAAATCAAATATGGTTTCCTCAGCAACCAATACAGAAACACAACCTCTATAATCTGATGACGGTACCATTATACTCCTGTGATCAAACTAGAAATTATAATCATAATAGATATAGTCATCTCCGTTAAAAGAATATCTCTTGAAATTAATTACATAGAATCATAGTAAAATCTAGGTAGCGAAATCTCAGAATGTAGAGTTAAATAGAATTTTTGAAAATTACAATCCATATAAAATGATAAAGATCTTGATGATATCCCCGGAAATTTCCAAAAGGAAAAACATCACTCATAAATACTGAAATCAACAATAACAGAAGCAATATAACCTTCATGTATATTCAACAGAGCAATAAAGAGTAGAAACAGAATACTAGAATCATACAAATTTTACTGTAACACCCATAACCCGTATCCGTCGCCGAAATGGGGTTACAAGGCATTACTATTCATAATACAATTCAAAAAAGACTTTCATTATAAGGTAAATTATCTAATTTTTTTTTTAAAACCGAACTAACACATTTCGATACTCTGTTTAAATAATTATTCGAACTTCTATTAACTCAATTCAAACAAATAAAGATAGAAATTTAATGCTTATCTTATAACCCAATACCATTCATTTCATTTTCAAATGAAATGTGCAAACTTAATAATCAAAACATACGAATGGTGTATCTATAAATGAATCAGTCATCTTACAGTTTATACTCACCAAATTTAATTAATAAAGTCACACATCACTATGTTTCATATAAATAACATATATTTCAATGTTCATTTCTTTTATCAAATATTACCTAACATTATGTCTTATATTACTTGACAACAATTATTTTATTCCATAATTATAACACAAGCATATAAGTAAATATATATAACCTATTTCTATCATATTTGCCGAATCATAAAGGTAATACATAAATAAGTCAAATTAACATATCCAACTTGTCTCCACTTAGCCAATTCCTTATATTAATAACCATGACTTACGCATATATATGTGTGCTCATACATTGCTATTACAACCAATTTTAAAACAGCTAATACCTATTCACAATTACATACATTTCATAGTCATTTCATTTCAATGCTAACCGAAATTAGTGCACCATCCTCAAATACAAAGCATATCATTTGATACATATACCAAAATAAATCCTAATTACATTAGGATATAGCCGAATACTTTTTAGTACCAATTCATGATATAAAATGTACTTTTCAAAGATAAGTCATTCACCAATCATAGATATATATGTATACCCAAGACACAAATATCACAAGTCATATGGAAAACCATACAAATATCTCTAATCATATTCGGTCATTACAATATATCCCTTATTACCAAATCATTTATAACACCTTAACCTAACATAATAACTAAAATTCACATATATACTTTTTTTTTAATATAACTCGTATCCAATTTAAACAAACATACCTATGTATATATTATAACTAATACATCCATACCATATCCGAGCTCATCAATCAACCTCAATATACAGGCACACAACACAATTTCCAAACATCTAAGGCACATGGTGTAATAACCAAAATAGATTTAAACTATACTTTGACCAAAACCGAACTCAAGCATAGAAGTTAAGCCATTTTCGCATGGCTTATATTATACATACCAAAATTCAACATTTCAAAAATATGTTCCAGCCTATACATGCCATAGATTTGATAGTTTACTTATAAAGGTACCGAAGACAGTCGATAGTGAGATTGGCTTGCTGACGATCCCCGAGCTAGTAACTAACCTCCAAAATCTATAAAACATAGACAAACATAAACACATACAATAAGCTATCATAGCTTAGTAAGTTATAAGCAAATAAATAACTCAATGTTAACATCAACTCAAATTAATCAACTAATTTATGCTATTATGGTCACAACTATTGTACAAGCTCACCATTTCATATATAACGTATACTTCCACAAACTAACTTTATCTTGGCCGAATGGACATGTATTCATTATCAAAGAAACATTAATTTTTATAACTATAGAACCATTGTATACCCGAATATACATAAACTCTTATACCACCACATGGACAATATCTAATTATATCACTTGGCCAAATACACATAAGTTCATAAGCATATAATTCTCACTTTCATATTACATATTTCATTTGTGCATCTCAAGTATATACTTACCTTATCATTCAAATCATTTAACTTAACACATACCTGACAGTTTAACTCGATTTCACATTTGATCTTAACTCGATATTTCCCGTTGAACCATTCGGAATTAAATAGAACACTCGGATAATCACACATATCGTACAATGCCAACGTCCCAGACGTGGTCTTACATGTAATCACATATCGATGCCATTGTCCCATACAGGGTCTTATTCACACACATATCAGAATCACATGTCGATGCCAACGTATTAAATGTGGTCTTACTCGCACACATATATCAGAATCACATATCGATGCCAACGTATTGAACTTGGTCTTACTCGTACACATATATCAGAATCACATATCGATACCAACATATTAAACATGGTCTTACTCGTACACATATATCAAAATTACATATCGATGCAACATATACTTCCAAGTATCAACTTTAAAATCGGCTAAATTATACATAAGGTCATTAACAAAATTATCATTCATAACCAAAGTCACATTATCATTAAATATTTGAATATATATACACATTTAACCATGATTCACATTTTAATATTACATACATATTTCATTTAGCCCAATATAGACTTGTAATTAATATACAAATAATCAACATTTTAACATATATAATTCATGTTATCACTTTAAATACTAAACTTATTCATTACTTATCATCAAACATAGATTATTTTCATTTTCAATATCGATTCGTAATTTAATTTTAATCAATATAACTATCTATTAATCACTTATATTGAAATTTAAGAACTTTTATTTACTTATAAACTTACCTCGAACGATGTAAAACGAAACGAGACGACGATTCGACAACTTTCGTTTCCCCCTGATCCAAATTCGATTTCTTTGGTTCTTGATCTAAACATATTCAAATTAAGCTCATTCAAACATGTTTTCATTCAATTTAGTCCAAAAATACATAAATGGTCAAATTACCATTTTACCCTTGACATTTACACTTTTTTACAATTTAGTCCCTATTGCACAAAACACAAAATATGCAAAATTCCACTGTACCCATGTTAGGCCGAGTTTTTACCCATACTCATACAAGTCCATATATTTTATTTATTTCACATTTTAGTCCCTCGATTTATTATTTTTGCAATGTAGTCCTAATTACTCAAAATCATAAAAAATTCCAATATAAAACATGTTAACCCAAAACATATCTTCCATATTTCATCATCAAACAACAAAAATCACAAGCTTTCAACAATGGCATAACTCAAAATATTCATCAAAATAAAAAATTCAAACATGGGTCTTGTAGGTAACTTAGCAACGATCTCAAAAACGTAAAAAATTATCAAAAACTGAACTAGTTACATACCTTAATCAAGATCAACCATGGCCGAATAACCTAGCTTCCTTTTCTTTTCTTCTTTTTTTTATGTTTCGGTCACAAAAAGTATGAGAAAAGTGGTTTTAATTATGTTATATTTTAACATTTATAAACATATTATTTATTTTACCTTTTTAACCTTTTAAAATTAATTAGAAAACCATATTTAACATGTCCAAACCGTCCACTTATAAAACCAATGGCATAATTGCATTATAAGTGCCTCACTTTACAAAGACAACAACAATTAAGCACTTTCACATTTAACCACCAAATTTTCATTTTACGAGATTAAGTCCTTTTGTTTAATCAGGCACTCAAACGACAAAATTAAATCACGAAAATTTCACACACACAAATTCACACATAATAAACACAGAAACTAATTTTTATATATTTTTCTAACTCAGATTTATGGTCCCGAAACCACCATTCCGACTAGGGTCTAGATCGGGCTGTTACAACTCTCCCCCTTAGGGATTTTCGTCCTCGAAAATCTTACCGATGGATCGATTCGGATAATGTTCTTTCATTGCTCAATGTAAATGGTAAACCGGATATAAAATTCATCATGACTCTATCCCATTTCCATTCAAGTATCATGATAGACCGAAAACAATCCAAAAGGTAATTGATGCTCGGCTTTTACTTGCTGGCAGACTAAACATTTCGAAATAGAGTCTGTAACAGCCTGATTTTGGGCCTAGTCAGAACAGTGGTTTCAGAACCACTATTCTAAGGCTGGATAAAATTATTTTTATGTTATTTTATGTGATATAGCACATTTATAAAGGTGCATGAAAATTTTGGTAATTTTATTTTATCGATTTCTAGCTTAATTTTGAAAAAGGACTAAATCGCGTAAAAGGTAAAAGTTGTATTTTAGTACCTAAATGTGTCTAATAGCTAGATAATTAAAATTTGGGGCCTTTTTATGGAAATTAGACCCTTATTAGTAGAGGTGGCCAGCCAAGGGAGACAAGGTTGGTCAAAAAGCCATATTTTATGGGATTTAAAGTGACTTTTTGGTAATAAAATAGAATAAATAAAAAATTTGTCATTTTCATTCATATTTCTTCTTTTATTTCACTAAAAATTGCAGCAAAGAAAGGGTTTTGAAGCTGAAAAATTTTAGCAAAGAAACTCCCTTGATAGTAAGTGATTTTAATGCTTTTTCTTGATGATTTTTGTGTTTTTGGAACTCCTAAAGCATTAGCTTTCAAAAGAGGGGACTATTTTGCAAAATGATTAAGAGTCTAGGGTTCTGCCATGAAATCATATGTGTTGTTTACTGAGTTTTTATGGAAGAATATGAGTCTTGGTAGTGTTATAAACAACTTTTGTGAAAGAAGTTTGCATGAAAACACCTAAAAAGGAGTATTTTGCAAAGTTGTAATACAAGTTGTAAATATGTGAAATAGTTGCTATAGTTATGAAAATGGTTCATCTAGGCTTAAGGAGTAAAGAAATTGAATAAAAATCATTTTACAAGCCTAGGGGCAATTTGGTAATTATGGTAAAGTATAGGGGCAAAATTGTAAAATTTGCCAAAATGTGTCATTGGACTAATTTGATTAGTATATTGTTTTAATAAGTTAAATGTGATGTTATAGATGATGAAAAACAAGATTCAGGCTTAGAACGAGGAAAAACGAGAAATTGATGTTTAGGCCTCTTTTACCAATTTGGTGTCGAGGTAAGTTCGTTTGATAATAATAATGCAAAGTTATGTTTGAATTACATTCCTTATTAATATTGCATATATTATATGATTTAATATATTGGAAGTTTAATGGAATATGATGTTTCTTTGAAACGAGTAAGTTTGTATGAAAGTAATTTATCAACTTCATTATCATGTGCTTAATACTTGATATTGTACGAAATATGGATATATGCCTTTATTGGAATTGAATTGTGATGATTCGATGAAAATGTGATGATATGTGTACTAGTAGAAGACCATGTATGGGACATGGCATCGACACTGACATGAGACCTTGTATAAGACCATATTCGGGATATGGCAAGGATATGCAGATCCATGTAAGGCCATGTATGGGACATGGCTTTGGTATTCTATTTGGTGTATGATAATTTCGAACATCCTTTAGCATACTGAGTGTTCAACGGGTAATGAAATGGATGATGTGATGGAAGCCCTAAGGAGGGCATGTTAAAGAAGGTATGATTATATACTTTATTACGAGTAGGTATAGTTATGTACGCTAAACTTATGAGTAATGCCTTGATATGTGATAATCTATGATGTATATAGTATTTGGTGAATACTATGAAAATGGCATGATTTGGAATAAGTATTTGATACTTGATGACATTGAGTTTATGGGTCCATGCTTATGATGCATAGCTATGTGTTCTTACCATGATAGATGAAATGATGTTGTATTAATTTGGTGAACAATAATTGTGAATGAGTAAATTAGCCTGGACAGCTTTGGGCTACTGTAGTGGTGTAACTTTGAAAATACACTACAAACATTGGAAAATAAGTTAGAGGCTGAATAAAATATGGAATTAATTGAGTCTAGTTTCTTATAAAAGAAACCGTGTAAGAAAAAGAACTTCCTATAATGAGATATTTGAAGTTGTGTGAGACAAAGTTAGAATGACTTTGAAATCCCCTGTTCTGAATTTAGAAAATCATTATAAATTTTAAAAAAATAGTTATGAGTTATAAATTATATGTTTAGAATTCTTAATGAGTCTATTTTCAAGAGAAATAGATGGGAACATTATTCGAGTCCTTTGCTATGAGATAATTTAAACTTTAGTGCAGAAGGGTTGAAACTGTCATATAGTGAATCAGGGGTAAATTTGAGAAATAAACTGTACTATTTGGCTAAACCAAAAATTTTGAAAATTTTATGGTAGAAAGAAACATGAGTCTTGTTTTAAGGAAAATTAACAGAACTTAATTTGGAGTTTCGTAGCTCCCGATATAAATATTTTATCGACTGTTGTACAAGAAGACAGCTTATCATGAACTTGAGAATATGTTGGGAACATTGATAAAAACATGTTAATAAGTTGCTTATTGTTTTCATATGAACTTACTAAGCGTAAAGCTTACACCCCTTCCTTTCCCATGTTCTCTAGTGTTGCCAAGTTAGCTCGGGTTGGAGTTTGTCGGAGATATTATCACACTATCAAGCTATTGCCATTGGTGTAAGTGATTTCAAGTACTTTGAGTCTATGGCATGTATAGGAGTTTAAATATTTGAGTGTGCGATACTTGTTTTAGCCAAATGTATTGGCTTACATTAAATATTAAGGTTGTAAACCTATTCATATATGCATGCTTGTACTATGGTCTTATGTGATGAGTTTAAAATGATTATGGCATGAATATGGTAAAGATGTGAGTAAAATCTATGATATCTATTGCATGAGAAATTGACATGATCATAACATGTTTATGGATGTTTAAGTTCCCATGTACGCCTTTTTGTATGCTATTGTATAAGTGTGTGTGCGTATGTTGTGAAGGTGACGAAATGGCTTGGAAAATAGCCTTGCATTTGTCCATACGGGTAGACACATGGGCGTGTTTCTAGGCCGTGTGTGACACACGGTCTGCCCACGTGGGCATGTGACCCGGCCGTGTGTCCCCTGCATCTAAATATTTCAAGTCAGTATGCATGGTAGTAAACACACGGGCGGAGACACAGCCGTGTGGAGGACACGGCCATAGGACACGGGTGTGTGCCTTGGCCGTGTGACTTCAATTTGTTCATGACCAAATTGGTAGAATGTCCAGGTTTTTAGACACGAGCGTGTCCCCAACACACGGGCGTGTGCTCTATATCCACACGGGCGTGTGGAGCCTTAAAGCATAAAATTTTTTCCAAGTTTTTCTTAAGTTCTCGATTGAGTCCTGAACCGTCTCTAATGCATGTTTTGGGCCTCGTGAGCCCATTTAAGGGACAAAATACATGTGAACGAGAAGTTTTAAGTTAAAAGAAATTTTATGGCCCGGTTTTATATGCGTATGCTTGAGTTAAGTCCGGTAGCACCTCGAACCCTATCTTGGCATCGGATACGGGCGAGGGGTGTTACAAAGTCAAAAATATCTCACTTCATACCATAACATTAGTATAATTGTTTCAGATCATTAAACATTTTCATACTACCCGAGTGAGCAGATATCCAACTGCCGTGAATTTCTTTCAAAATCATCTGAATTAACTCTGAATTTCTCAGGACACATACTCGGTTTCTAGACCCCAATTAACCCTCAGCATCAACTCTGAATTCTGAATCAATATTCGAATTACATTGGGCTCGTTTTGCTAACAAATCATCATCCATTTTCAAAGTTTTACAAATCCAATTCTGGCTAAACTAGCACTAGAGCTTCGGTTAATAGAGCTTTCAACTGATCAAAACTTTTTTGGCACTTTTCTGACCACTCAAACTTAACATCTTTCTATAATAGCTTCATTATTGGGGCTGCAATCATAGAAAAAAACTTTCACGAACCGTTTATAATAACCAGCAAGTCCTAGAAAACTTCAGACTGCAGAGATATTCCTCGGAGGTTTCTAATCAAGTATAGCTGATATTTTACTTGGATCAACACGAACACCCGATACTGATACAACATGGTCTGGAAAACTGACTTCGCTTAACTAGAACTCACATTTGCTGAACTTTGCATATAACTGTTTATCTCGTAAAGTCTGAAACACAAGTCTCAGATGTTCAGCATGATTGGTTCCACCACGGGAGTAGATCAAAATTTCATCTATGAACATAACCACAAACTGATCCAGATACTGTCTGAAGATCCGATTAATCAGATCCATGAAAACAGTAGGTGCATTAGTAAGTCTAAAAAGGCATAACCAAAAACTCATAGTGTCCGTACCTCGTTCTAAAAGCAGTCTTTGGCACATCAGAGTCTTTAGCTCGTAATTGATAGTAGCCTGACCTCAAGTCTATCTTCGAAAACACTGTGGCTCCTTTCAGTTGATCAAACAAATCATCAATTCGTGACAACAGATATTTATTCTTTCTAGTCACCTTATTGAGCTGTCTATAATCAATGCACATTCTCATAGTTCCATCTTTCTTTCTCACAAAAAACACTGGTGTACCCCAAGGATAGAAACTCGTCTTTCTTTCTGTCAACTCTTGCAATGGAGCTTTCAATTATTTTAATTTAGTAGGTACCATTCTGTACGGAGCTATGGATATCAGATTCATCCCAAGCATTAACTCAATACCAAACTCTACCTCCCGAATAGGTAGCAAACCTGACAATTTCTTCAAGAAATATATCCAGATACTCACTCACAGAAGATACAAATTCAATCTTTATTTCAGCCATTTTACTATCAAGCACATAGGCAAAATAAGCTTCACAACCTTTCCTCACATATTTCTGAGCTAGCATCGAGGAATTCACTGCTGGTAAACCATTTAGATCACTAGATTCAATCCGAATAATATCATCATTCTGACACCGTGAATCAATAGTCTTTCTTTTGTAGTTTACAGTAGCATCATGCAAAGTCAACCAGTCCATACCTAGATTTATGTCGAACTCATCAAATGGCAACAACATTAAATTAGCTGGAAAGCACAGATCTCGAATCATCAAAGGACAATTCTTACACACTTTATCCACCATAACACACCAGCCCAAGGGGTTTGACACTCTAATCACAAACTTAGTAGACTCAACAGACAGAGTCTTACTGAATACTAAAGTCTCACACACATAAGAATAAGTCGAACCAGGATCAATCAATGCAATTTCATTAGTATCATAGAGAGTGAATGTACTAGTAATGATATCTAAGGATGAAGCCTCCTCGCGTGCGTGAATAGCATAGGCTCTGACAGGTGCACGAGCCTCAAATATAACTGTTGTATCTTCAATTCCTCTCTGGCTACTACTCACATTACCCATATTTCTAGGTGGTCCATCCCGAGCTATGGTGTTACCCTATCTCGTATTCTGCACTGCATTTTGTTCAGCTAACTCTGGGCATTAATGAATGAAATGATCCATCGATCCACATTTAAAACAGGCCCGATTAAGTAATCTACAACTGCCAAGATGTCGTTTACCACAATGTCCGCACTCAAGTCGATTCGACTGAACATGACCATCAATAGTAATCGAAATGGCTCGTAAACTCACATGTGGTCTATTTTGATCACGTCTAGAAAAACCTTCAGTATTCTTCGATCAGCTAAAATCATTTCTGCATTTCTTCGATGCTGATTGAAATGTCTTACTCGAAGATCTTTTACACGAATCTCTGACTTCAAAATTAGTTTTTCTTTTCTTTCCTTTTTGTATAGCTTGGGAAGTTACAGGAACTTGAAGGGGTGAAGGTTGTTGAGTAGCCGAATTCATTTGAATGAATTCTGTAAACCATTCATTCATTAGCTGAAAGAAGGCTTGCTTAGCCTCTCCCTCTATATTTCTCAAAATCGGCCTTAAATCAGTCGGCATTGCCCCTTAAGCAGGAGTGAGCGCATTATCTTCTACGTCATCTGTTACGGCTCGATCGGGATCCATTTACTATACGAAAACACATTTTCAAATGTTAAAAGTCATCACACTATCGCAATATATAATATGGCATGTATAGCTAGACTCACACGAGTTACGTTAGTCTGAGAATTGACTAAATCGTAGCTCTGATACCAATCAAATGTAACACCTCTAACCGTATCCGTCGCTATAATAGGGTTACAAGGCATTACTATTCACAATACAATTCAGAACAGACTTCCATTATAAGGTAAATTATCTAATTTTTTTTTTAAAACTGAACTAACACGTTTCGATACTTCGTTTAATTAATTATTCAAACTTCTATTAACTAAATTCAAACAAATAAAGATAGTAATATAATGCTTATCTTATAACCCAATACCATTCATTTTATTTTCAAATGAAATGTGCAAACTTAATAATCCAAACATACGAATGGTGTATATATAAATGAATCAGTCATCTTGTAGTTTATACTCACCAACTTTAATTGATAAAGTCACACATCACTATGTTTCATATAAATAACATATATCTCAATGTCCATTTCTTTTATCAAATATTACTTAACATTATGTCATATATTACTTGACCACAATTATTTTATTCCACAATTATAACTGTTACACCCCAAACCCGGCCTGGATGTTATGCCCGAATCTGGCGATATCACATTGAAGTGTTTTCGTAAAACGTGATAATGTTAGAAAAGCCCAATGTTTATTTAGCCTCTTTGTGTGATCTAGAAAATAATTTTAAAACTTGCGTCACTATAAAAAAGTATTTGCTTTAAAACGTTATTAATTCCAAAATCTTATTTATCACAAAAGCTTCTGAAACTGTTTTGTGTATTCGTGGTATTTTGGTAAATCATGCATATCTTTTGAAAACTCGCATCCTAACACTAGCAGGTATAAATCATAATAAAATAATAAAAGCCCAAATTAAAAAATAAAACTTAAAGAGGCCTTTTATATAAAAATACCCAAATAAAACTACTTATAAATTAAAAGATAAATTCGAAAGCGTAAGCTGTTGTGTGGCCACCTTCGAGTCCCTCGCAGCACCGATCCACCTAAGGATTACCTGTACAGTTAAAACAGTTGGGTGAGTTTACAAAAACTCAGTGTGTAATCCCAATAATAAACAAACAGTAGAACATACAAAGAGCAAATACACTCTAGGCCTAAGCCCATATTAGTAACAGTAACAGTCTGGGTCTTAGCCCATTTTAGTATCAGTAACAGTCTGGGCCTAAGCCCATCTCAATACAGAAGTAGTCATATATATATTCGGGCCTTAGCCCATTACCATAACGATGAAATGATGCGAAGAATGAAGAAACAATATGCAAGTCCTACCCAATCCAGCCTCTACACTCCATCTCCGTACCAACCCTACACTCCATGTGTCAACCCACCCATCCCTACACTCCAAAATAGCACCGGTTGCGGCACTAACAGTATTTGCAATAGAGCTACCAGTATAATAGGCTTAAAGCCATCAGTAATTTGTAGCAGAGCTGCCAGTACAGTACACTTCCTCCAATCATATAAAAAACACCCCTATGCAATGCATTATGCCACATGTCATGTCATATCATAGAACCATACATGTATCTATTACAGTTTAAATAGCAAGCTATAATACAGTCACACATGTACATATTTATAAATACCTCACATGGGGGAAAAATAGTTAATTTACCATGTAGGGGCATTTCAGTCATTTTACCACGTACCTCATAAGGGCAAAACAATAATTTTACCTCATGAGGGCAAAATAGTTATTTTAACACATTGGGGTCTAGGCATACTTACCGACCCAACAGAAGGTCACAGTCGTCTTGCGCGACCCATGTAACCTTAATAGCCCGTTAGTGAAAAATGGGCCCAAGGCTTATTATGCGGCCCATGTGGGCCGACATGCCCGTGTGGCTCACAAAGCCCAAAGATGGCCTTGGCTGTGTAAACTACATAGCCTGGCCCAATAATCGCCACTCGTTCGTGTGGTTTACCTGTGTGGGGCCCACACGGCCTATTTTAGCCTAAAGTGGCCTAATACGACCTAAGCCCACGATATCACTCGTGGTGGTCCCTACTGTCACATGCTCGCGCTTATGTGCTTAAATGACCACACGGGCGATCGCGCCCCCGCGTGGTATCGATGGTAATAGCTTTTCGGCTTTTGCCACTTATCGATTGAAATAGTGTGATTACACACCTATTGCGAAATGTGTGACCAACCCAAGCTCTTCCCAAACCTACATTCAATCATGACATTCCGTTAGTCATTTGATACCAGAGTTAATCACCCTTTACTATTCCTTAACTTGAAATAATATTCAAAACTTGCCTTGATTGCGAAAGTGAGTTTAACCCTGTACGAACCGATTGACGAAGATTATATACAAACTCCTTGACTAAACTGTAAACATCCGAATTCCATTAACCTATAACGATATTGATCACATAACGATTGAACCAATATAATCACTTACCAAGAACGTAAAACCAGTTGTGGGGAAAAAGACAATCGACCCTATTCTTGAAGTGAGAATTCAAACAACAAGGCAAGGTTCGACACCTACACGACCCTAAACATAAACGATAGTAGAGAAGATGTTAAAGAACTACTATATCGAAAAGAAAAAGAAAGAACAAAGAGGACAAATGAGCACTCACCGATTGTTCCAAAAATCAATTAAAGAAGCCGAAACCAGGAGTAGGGAAAAGAGTGATGCCGCAACTGCTACAGTACTAAGCGGTGAAAAGATGACAAGAGGAGAAGAAGGAAAAAGTATTCAGCAAAGGATCAAAAGAAGAGAAGATGATAAGAGAAGCGATTAACAGAAGGAAAAGGTGCAAAAGAGAATAGAGAGAAAAATTATTCGATCACCAACAACTAGAAGAGGGCGAGAAAAGGTGAAGAAGTCGGCCAAAAGAAATCCCGAGAGACACAATTGCCAAAACCCGAAAGTGCAAAAAGTGAGAGAACTAATTGATAAAAGTCGAATAAACAAATGCAAAACCCGCAAGAGAACCCCCAACACTAAACGGAAAAGAGAGAAAAAGGAAAACCAAAATCGATAGCTTGCAAAAACACTTTAGCCAAACTTCCTGGATGCCACTAACCCTAAATTTAGCACACTATCACACTCTCCCCCAACTCCCCCACAACTTTTCCTAAAATCTCTCTACATAACACTCAACCCCATCACTATCCAAATCCCTCCATAATCTCCTAGTTTCTCTCCTACCACCACCCATTCAAGCACTTTAATTTCAGTCAACCCAGGACACTTCCATAACACTGCAGCAAAAAGAACTCCTTGTGCGCAACAAGCCTCGAACTCCAGACCTCCAAGATCACTCCACACGCCCCTTGCCACTAGATCAGTAGGATTTTTGTGACATGCTATCCCCTCAATTATTTAAAAACCTATTGCCTAGAGACAATGCTTATTCCTTTAAAAACAAAACTTTTTGTACCTGCTTAGACTTGAACCCAAGACTTCTCAGGCTCCTCCCAGAACACTTAACCACTGAGATAAGCCTATATTTGCGTCACTTCTTGCATAATTAATTATTTATGTGTCGCCTCCTAACTGTTCCCATGCTCAAGACCTAACACTTCTAGGCCCAAATTTGGGGCGTTACAATTACACAAGCATATAAGTAAACATATATAACCTATTTCTATCATATTTGCCGAATCATAAAGGTAATACATGAATAAGTCAAATTAACATATCCAACTTGTCTCCACTTAGCCAATTCCTTATATTAATAACCATGACTTACGTATATATATTTGTGCTCATACATTGCTATTACAACAGATTTAAAAACAGCTAATACCTATTCACAATTACATATATTTCATAGTCATTTTATTTCAATGCTAACCGAAATTAGTGTACCATCCTCAAATAAAAAGCATATCATTTGATACATATATCAAAATAAATCCTAATTACATTAGGATATAACCGAATACTTTTTAGTACCAATTCATGATATAAAATGTACTTTTCAAAGATAAATCATTCACCAGTCATAGATATATATGTAAACCCGAGACACAAATATCACAAATCATATGGAAAACCATACAAATATCTCTAATCATATTCGGTCATTACAATATATCCCTTATTACCAAATCATTTATAACACCTTAACCTAACATAATAACTAAAATTCACATATATACTTTTTTTTAATATAACCCGCATCCAAATTAAATAAAAATACCTATGTATATATTATAACTAATACATCCATACCATATCCGAGTTCATCAATCAACCTCAATACACAGGCACACAACACAATTTCCGAACATCCAACGCACATGGTGTAATAACCAAAATTGATTTAAACTATACTTTGACCAAAACTGAACTCAAGCATAGAAGTTAAGGCATTTTCGCATGGCTTATATTATACATACCAAAATTCAACATTTCAAAAATATTTTCCAGCCTATATATGCCATAGATTTGATAGTTTACTTATAAAGGTACCGAAGACAGTCGATAGTGTGATTGGCTTGCTGACGATCCCCGAGCTAGTAACTAACCTCCAAAATTTATAAAACAAAGACAAACATAAACACATACAATAAGCTATCATAGCTTAGTAAGTTATAAGCAAATAAATAACTCAATGTTACCATCAACTCAAATTAATCAACTAATTTATGCTATTAGGGTCACAATTATCGTACAAGCTCACCATTCATATATAACATATACTTCCACATACTAACTTTATCTTGGCCGAATGTACATCTATTCATTATCAAAGAAACATTAATTTTTATAACTATAGAACCATTGTATACCCGAATATACTGTAACACCTCTAACCCGCAACCGTCGCCAGAATAGGTTAAGAGGCATTACCGGACTCGACAACTCAGATCCGAACAATTACATAACAAAAATCTTCTCAATTCAATAAATATAGATCATTTATATTTAATACAAACTTTAAACAATCATACGAGGTCTAAATCATATATTCAAGACTAATTTGATAACATAAGGAAGTTTCAGAACTTAGAAAAATTTGTAACTTTTAAAAGGTCACACGTCCATGTGAATAGGTTGTGTGCCTCACACGACTTTAGACACGCCCATGTGTCTAATCCATGGCAAAACAGGATATGTATACTATCTTGACCACACGACCACAAGACACGCCCATGTGACTTGGCCGTGGTCGAGCTTGACTTAGGCCACACGGCTAACCACATGCCCATGTGCCTTGGCCGTGCTTGAGCCTGACTTAAAATTGTAGGGTACCCCAGGGGACACACGGCCGTGCAACATAACTGTGTGTCGCACACGGCTGAGACACACGCCCATGTCTTTGCCCATGTGGACAAAAATAGACTATTTGAATAGCCAATTTGCCACCTCAATTTGGGTCAACCGACAAGCAAAGAAACAAGTATATTTGCAAAACCAATTCAGCCAAATTCAATACCAAAACATAAGCTTTACTAACCTATGTCAAAATGTATATTAAAAGCATACCAAAGTATTTCTTTCCATACATCATTCCATCTCATGCTAAAACTTACCAACACTTACCAACATTTACCATTTCTTTTGTTTTTATCAACTAAAAACATACCACAATTGTATATTATCATCACATATCATATACCACTATCACACTATAGTTTCAAACACAAACTAGACAAATCACATGGCTAAGTATATACATCACAAATATAATCTCACAACTACTAGCCTATACATGCCATACTTCAAAATATACATTTTCAAAAGTACCAAAATGAGGTTTGATAGTGCGGTGACAATCCTCGACGATCCCCGAGCTCACAGTAGCTTCGATATCTATAAAACAATGCAAACACACACAAAGTAAGTTGTCAAAAGCTTAGTAAGCTCGTACTAAAAATCATCAATAGAGTATAAAATATGAAACATCAACACATAAGTATATATAAATTTTCAAAACATCTATTCAATTATACCAACACCATCCACATGTTTATACCATTTCAATAAATTTTATATACAAGGTACCATCTACCACATAGGTATTATACGTACCTGAACCTTTCTGTTTTCATTCATTTTCCTTCTCACCTCTCGTTTAGGATGTTACAAAGCTTTCCGAAGTTTGTTCATGCTATAACCATCCACACACTTAGTGCCTCATATAGCCGAAGCTATTTTGGATCGCATACATAGTGCCAAATATAGTTGATTTATCATCGTATTCATCCATAATCACATATATATAATCTATGTAATATCAAAGCATCAAACTATATTTATAACATCAAGTTTTACGTACGAACTTACCTTGTACTCGGAATTGTCGACTCGGATTGTCTACTCTATAATCTTTGACTTCCCACGGTCTAAATTTGAATTCCTCTTTTCTTGATCTATAAGTATTCAAAATTAACCTTTTTATTCACTAAATCACTCAAACCAATCCATATACAAACAATTAGGACATTTTGCAAACTAGCCCTCACATTTTCACCTTTCGACACTTTAGTCCCTAATTCATAAAATCACAAAATACACAAAATTTTCTTGTACACAAGCTTAGCCAAATTTTCATAGCTCTCATACAAGTCAATAAATTTCATTTATTTCACATTTTAGTCCCTCTAAATAACATTTTTACAATTTAGCCCAAATTACTCAATTTCATAAAAAAATCCAAGGACAAAACATGTAAACCCAACATCAAGCTTTCATATTTCAACATATAACATCACAAAGCTTATGAATTCATCCATGGAATATTTCAAAATCATTAAAAAAATCATATATTGAGACATGGGCTTGATAATATACCAAGCAACGATTACAAAAACATAGAAATTATCAAAAACCGAACAAAACTCATACCTTAATTAAGCCTTGTGTGTGCTGAAACTTAAAGCTCTCCAAACATAGGTTTTCTTTTCTATTTTGGTGGATGAACATACATAATGGCCTTATTTTTTCATGTTTTGTTATAATAATATTACTTTAATATGCATTTTACCAAATTACCCTTGTATTAAAACATTAATATGCCATCAACTAATGTCCACTAATGTCATTAATCATAAATTTGGTCAAATAACCACATAAGGACCTCACAATTATAAACCCAAGTCAAATAGGCACTTTTAACATCTAGCACACAACTTTTACATTTTACGCGATTAGGTCCTTTTATCAAATTAAGTACATATACGATTAAAATTTTAATACGAAATTTTCACACATGCTAATTCACATATCACAAACACGAGAAATAATATTTAAACCTTTTTCTAACTCGGATTTGTGGTCCCAAAATCACTATTCTGACTAGGGTCAAAACTGGACTATTACATATACATAAACTCTTATACCACCACATGGACAATATCTAATTATATCACTTGGCCAAATACACATAAGTTCATAAGCATATAATTGTCACTTTGATATTACATATTTCATTTGTGCATCTCAAGTACATACTTACCTTATCATTCAAATCATTTAACTTAACACATACCTGACATTTTAACTTGATTTCACATTTGATCTTAACTCGATATTGACTGTTGAGCCATTCGGAATTGAATAGAACACTCGGATAATCACTTATATCGTACAACACCAACATCTTAGACATGGTCTTACATGTAATCACATATAGATGCCACTGTCCCAGACAAGGTCTTATTCACACACATATATCAGAATCACATATCGATGCCAACGTATTAAATGTAGCCTTACTCGCACACATATATCGGAATCACATATCAATGCCAATGTATTAAATGTGGTCTTACTCGCACACATATATCAGAATCACATATCGATGCCAACGTATTAAACGTGGTCGTACTCACACACATATTATAACAACCCGATTTTAGGCCTAGTCAGAACAGTGGTTTCGAAACCACTATTCCGAGGCCGAAGAAAATTATTTTGATATTATTTTATGTGATATAGCATGTTTATAAAGGTGCATGAAAGTTTTGATAATTTTACTTTAGCGATTTCTAGCTTAATTTCGGAAAAGGACTAAATCACGTAAAAGGTAAAAGTTGTATTTTAGTACCTAAATGTGTCTAATAGCTACATAATTAAAATTGGGGTCCTTTGAAAGGTATTAGACCCTTTTTAATAGAGGTGGCCAGCCAAGGGAGACAAGATTGGTCAAAAAGCCATATTTTATGGGATTTAAATGACTTTTTGGTAATAAAATAGAATAAAGAAAAAAATTGTCATTTTCATTTATTTTTATTATCTTTCACCGAAAATGGCAGTAAAGAAAGGATTTTGAAGTTGGAAAATTTCAGCAAAGAAACTCCCTTGATAGTAAGTGATTTTAATGCTTTTTCTTGATGATTTTTTTGTTTTTGAAACCCCTAAAGCATGAGCTTTCAAAATAGGGAACTATTTTGCAAAATGATTAAGAGTCTAGGGTTATGCCATGAAAGCATATGTGTTGTTTTCTGAGTTTTTATGGAAGAATATGAGTATTGGTAGTATTATAAACAACTTTTGTGAAAGAAGTTTGCATGAAAACACCTAAAAAGGGGTATTTTGCAAAGTTGTAAAACAAGTTGTAAAGGTGTGAAATAGTTGCTATAGTTATGAAAATGGTTCATCTAGGCTTAAGGAGTAAAGAAATTGAATAAAAATCATTTTTCAAGCCTAGGGGCAATTTGGTAATTATGGCAAAATATAGGGGAAAAATTGTAAATTTTGCCAAAGTGTGTCAATGGACTAACTTGATTAGTATATTATTTTAATAAGTTAAATGTGATGTTATAGATGATGAAAAATGAGAATCGGGCTTAGAATGAGGAAAAATGAGAAATTAATGTTTAGGCATCTTTTACCAATTTGGTGTCGAGGTAAGTTCATATGATAATAATAATGCAAAGTTATGTTTGAATTACATTCCTTATTAATATTGCATATATTATATGATTTAACATATTGGAAAAGTTGATGGAATTTTGTTTAATGTGTGGAATTATGACATGGAGAATATTACATGAAATGTAAGAAAATGACGATACATGACATGTGGTATATGAAATATGTGAAATTGAATGCTTTATTATTACCATGTGATGTGTTTGATGATACATGCCTTAAATGTCAATTATTGCCATGAAAGTATGAATATGTTATGAACATGGTGAGATGCCATTATAAGCAAGTATGACAGAGATGCAAAGTATGAGAAAAGAAAATCCCATTTGAACCTTAGGAATAGTCTAGGATACAAGTGACATGTCACTAGCAAACTATAAATTCGAGCTCGTTGAGTGGTCCGAGTTCTTTATGGATGTGTTACATGTTATGAGGTAGCTTTGGCTACATTAATTACGCGCTATTGAGCGGTCTAGTTGCGTATATAGCACTTATGTGCAATCTTCCATGTATCCGTTAGTATTCCAACTGTTCAATGGGAAATCCGAGGAAAGATTTGATAATGGTTCCAGTGAGGTAAGCCATTGGTGAGTATGTACTTGAGTTATGTTACAAGTTGTACAAGTATGTACACCAAACTTATGAGTAATGCCTTGATATGTGATAATCTATGATGTATATAGTATTTGGTGAATACTATGAAAATGGCATGATTTGGAATAAGTCTTTGATACTTGATGACATTGAGATTATGTGTCCATGCTTATGGCGCATAGCTATGTGTTCTTACCATGATAGATGAAATGATGTTGTATTAATTTGGTGAACAATAATTGTGAATGAGTAAATTAGCCTGGACAGTTTTGGGCTACTGTAGTGGTGTAACTTTGAAAATACACTAAAAATAGTGAGAAATGAGTTAGAGGCTAAATAAAAAATGGAATTAAATCTTATTGAGTCTAGTTTCTTATAAATGAAACCATGTAAGCAAAAGAATTTCCTATAATGAGATATTTAAAGTTGTGTGAGACAGAGTCAGAATGACTTCAAAATTCCTTGTTCTGATATAAGAAAATCATTATAAATTGTAAAAAAATATTTATGAGTTATAATTTATATGTTTAAAATCCTTAATGAGTCTATTTTCAAGATAAATAGACAAGAACATTATTTGAGTCATGTGCTATGAGATAATTAAACTTTAATGCGGAAGGGTTGGAACTATTAGACAGTGAACCAGGGGTAACTTAGAGGAATAAACTGTACTATTTGGCTAAACCAAAAATTCTGGAAATTTTATGGTAGAAAGGTACATGAGTCTAGTTTTAAGTAAAATTAACGAAACTTAATTTGGAGTTTTTTAGCTCTAGATATAAATATTTTATTGACTCTTGTAGAAGAAGACAGCTTATCATGAACTTGAGAATATGTTGGGAACATTGATAAAAACATGTTAATGAGTTGCTTATTGTTTCATATGAACTTACTAAGCGTAAAGCTTACCCCCTTTCCTTTCTCATGTTCTCTAGTGTTGCCAGGTTAGCTCGGGTTGGAGTTTGTCGAAGATATTATCACACTGTCAAGCTATCGCTATTGGTGTAAGTGATTTCAAGTACTTTGAGTCTATGGCATGTATAGGAGTTTAAATATTTGAGTGTGTGACATTTGCTTTAGCTAAATGTATTGGCTTATTTTGATTATGGGGTTGGTAAATCTATCCATTTATGATGTGCCTTTAGTGGCTTGGTATGAATGGTTTGTGGGTGTGAGCATGGATGCTTAGTGTTGAAAATGAGGTTTGAAGAACATGTTGATAGCTATAGCATTAAAGTGGTAAAGATAGAGGTAAAACCTATAATATTGGTTGCATATGAAATTGCCATGATCATGACATGCTTATGGATGTTTAAGTGCTCATTTATGCCATGTTGTATGCTATTGTATAAGTAGTTGCGCAGGTGTTGGGAGGGTGACAAAATGGCTTGGAAAATAGCCTTGTGATTGTCCACACGGGTAGGCACACGGGCGTGTGTCTAGGCCGTGTGTGACACACGGTCTGCCCCTTGGGCGTGTCGTCCAGCCGTGTGTCCCCTGCACCTAAATACTTCAAGTCAGTATGCATGGTAATAAACACACGGGCAGAGACATGGCCGTGTGTCTCAGCCGTGTGAAGGACACTACCATAGGACACGGGCATGTGCCTTGGCCGTGTGGCCTCAATTTGTTCATGACCAAATTGGCAGAATGTCCAGGTTCTTGGACACAGGCTAAGACACGGGCATGTCGAGGCCGTGTGAAAAACCATTGCAAGTTGAATTCTGAAATTAATTCAGCACGGGTATGGGATACGGGCGTGTCCCTAGCACACGGGTGTGTGCTCTATATCCACACGGGCGTGTTGAGCCTTAAAGCATGAAATTTTTCCAAGTTTTTCTTAAGTTCTCGGTTTAGTCCTGAACCTTCTCTAATGCATGTTTTGGGCCTCGTGAGTCCGTTTAAGGGACAAAATGCATGTGAACGAGAAGTTTTAAGTTAAAAGAAATTTTATGGCCCGATTTTATATGCGTATGCTTGAGTTAAGTCCGGTAGTACCTCGACCCCTGTCCCGGCGTCAGATACGGGTGAAGGGTGTTACACATATATCAGAATCACATATCGATGCCACATATACTTCCAGGTATCAAATTTAAAATCTGCTAAATTATACATAAGTTCATTAACAAAATTATCATTCATAACCAAAGCCACATTATCATTAAATATTCGAATATATATACATTTAACCATGATTCACATTTTAATATCACATACATATTTCATTTAGCCAAATATAGACTTGTAATTAATATATAAATAATTAACATTTTAACATATATAATTCATGTCACCACTTTAAATACTAAACTTATTCATTATTTATCATCAAACATAGATTATTTTCATTTTCAATATCGATTCGTAATTTACTTTTAATCAATATAACTATCTATCAATGACATATATTGAAATTTAACAACTTCTATTTACTTATAAACTTACCTCGGACGGTGTAAAACGGAACAGGATGACTATTCGACAACTTTCATTTTCCCCCGATCCAAATCCGATTTCTTTGGTTCTTGATCTAAACATATTCAAATTAAGCTCATTCAAACATATTTTCATTCTATTTACACCAAAAATACATAAATGGGCAAATTACCATTTTACCCTTGACATTTATACTTTTTTACAATTTAGTCCCTATTGCATAAAACACAAAATATGCAAAATTCCACTATACCCATGTTAGGCCGAGTTTTTACCCATATTCATACAAGTCCATATATTTTATTTATTTCACATTTTAATCCCTTAATTTATTATTTTTGCAATTTAGTCCTAATTAATCAAAATCATCAAAAATTCCAATACAAAACATGTTAACCCAAAACATATCTTCCATATTTCATCATTAAACAACAAAAATCACAAGCTTTCAACAATGGCATAACTCAAAATATTCATCAAAGTAAAAAATTCAAACATGGGTCTTGTAGATAACTTAGCAACGATCTCAAAAACGTAAAAATTATCAAAAACCAAACTAGTTACATACCTTAATCAAGATCAACCATGGCCGAATAACCTAGCTTCCTTTTCTTTTCTTCTTTTTTTATGTTTCGGTCACAAAAAGTATGAGCAAAGTGGTTTTAATTATGTTATATTTTAACATTTATAAACATATTATTTATTTTACCTTTTTAACCTTTTAAAATTAATTAGAAAACCATATTTAACATGTCCAAACCGTCCACTTATAAAACCAATGGCATAATTGCATTATAAGTGCCTTACTTTACAAAGACAACAACAATTAAGCACTTTCACATTTAACCACCAAATTTTCATTTTACGAGATTAAGTCCTTCTATTTAATCGGGCACTCAAACGACAAAATTAAATCACAAAAATTTCACACACACAAATTCACACATAATAAACACAAAAAATAATTTTTAAATATTTTTCTGACTCAGATTCGTGGTCCCAAAACCACTATTCTGACTAGGGTCTAAATCTTGCTGTTACATTTATCGTCGACTTTCCTATCAACACAAGAGAATAGAATACCAGAGAAAGATAGAGCAGTGCTGATCATAACTCAAACAGACCAACAATGCTTTCGTCTATCAGTATGTTTAGCTAGTGTTCTCATACGATAAGAATTTCATCTGAAAATATACAGCTACATATCCTTCTGAAAGTAGATGAACACATAGAGTACATAGAAGGAATTGTCATAAATTATTCGACTATAACTGCTGTACTCAGCTATCTTTACAATTCAAACATTATTCCACTTTCTATTTCTGACATCACTGATTTCTCATTATTCCATCACTAACAAAAATTAATTCAAAAGAACTTTCAGATAATACATTCTTTAGATATCATACCTGAATATTTTGTTTCGTCGAAGTCAACTTCTTCTATAACAATGACTTTGCACAATATGAATGACTTTCAAAACAATCTGATATCTTTTCTAGTGCTGTCCTTACTTGCTGACTCATTCTCTTATCTGACTACCGTATTAATCCTTCAACCACAAAACTCTGTAATTCCACACTTGTGAGCTTATGTAGTCTAAATGTTACAGATTTCATTGTAATACCATACTAATAAGGGGGTGAGGGTCGTAAAACCTCAACTTTAACGATATTATGAACTTTTATTCATACTTTTAAGAGTTTCAACTCATCATAATCACATTTTCACTCAAACATTTGAGTACCACTTTCTGCACTATCGAAATTAGCTCGGTTAGAAAACACATTTGTCTAATTAAAACAATTCTCGTTAAAATCGGGAGATATCCCACTATCATAGGTTAAATATGGCATGTATAGCTAGACTCACATACGCTATGTTAGTCCTAGAATCGAATAAACCGTAGCTCTGATACTAATAAAATGTAACACCCCTAACCCGTGTCTGTTGCCGGAATAGGGCTACGAGGCATTATCGATCAATTATAGCTTACAACATATATTTCTTATAAGGCTTTACGAGACCTTAAAACATGCTTGAAAGAGGTTTGGAACTAAACCGATAACATTTGAAAACTTTGGGAAACTTATAAAATTGTCATGCATACAAGGATCACACGCCCGTGTGAACAGACCGTGTGATTCACACGGCCACCAGACACGCCCGTGTCATAAGCCGTGTGGAAACAGGGCATACATGCTGACTTGCATCACACAGCCGGAGACACGCCCGTGTACCATGACCGTGTGAAATCTGGAGGCTATACTGACCAAGGCTATATTGACTTGGTCACACGGCTGACCACAAGCCCATATGCCAGCTCGTGTGCCACACACGGCCAATAGACACGCCCATGTACCTAAGCCGTGTAACTCACTGACTTGTTTAATTAAGTTACAACAGACACACGATCGAGTCACACACCCGTGTGCTCAACCGTGTAGGGTGAAATTAGGCTTGGTTTAAGCCCCATTTCTCACCCTCCTCAAGCATACCTAAACCACATCATTTCATACCATTTCAATACACTTATAGGCAACCAAAACATGCCAATTCATATACAAATTATGCCATTTCATCTTCAACCATTTCACTACTCAAATCATAACCATAGACATACCACATCAATATGTCATAACCTACATTTTTCACTTATCTTTCATATGTATGTTCTCACCATATTATCATCTAATTCATGCCACAAAATATACCAATTCATCATCATCAAAATGTACCAATTCATCAACCCTATACCATACCAAACATGCCAAAACACAAGGCTATATATATATACATCATATACAAGCCAAACCCACATTCAACATTACCAAACACATTTCCACATAACTTAAGCCTATATGCCATATAACCAAGTCACAAGTGTATAAATATCTAAATAAAAAACCGGATAGTATGATGCAATCTCCGCTGACTTCCAACTCGAGCGAACATCTGAATCACTGTAAAACATAGAAAAATAACACGAATAAGCTCTAAAGCTTAGTAAGCTCGTATGATATTAAACTTATCTTATTGAATAAGCACATATTAAGCATTTACATATACTATAATATAAATTCATTTGATTTTACCTTTATACCATAATTCCAATCACATAATTAACAAAGCTTCACAAGTTTATTTATTTCTATGCTCCTACGGATCAAAAACATTCTTATCATTTCGATCACATTTACATATACAAAATCAACTATCTGTATAACTTCATTCAAACCAACATTCCTCACATTTTCTTTAGCCTAGGTGAATCGTGTTAATTATTATCAAGTAACAGTATTTTGCACGTTATATACCTTATGTATATATAATTAAAACAAACATAACTCATCCTCATTGAACATCCAATTTATACCTCCATATAGCCAAATGAACCCATTTTGGCATAAAACATATTTATACACAAATCTTTCTCATTTCATATACATGATACAATATGAACTCACCACTTTCATTCGATTCTCACATAAGTTTTGTACGTACCTGTATTACTTATTTAGATCGTATTTTCATTCTTGTCTTGACTATGCCTGTCGAACCATTTAGAATTGCTATGGATACTTGGAAATCTCGTATAACTCATACAATGCCATATCCCAGATATGGTCTTACATGTTATAGTATATCGATGCCAATAGCCCAGCTATGGTCTTACACGAATCTCATATCGATGCCAATGTCCTAGACATGGTCTTACACGAATCTCATATTGATGCCAATATCCTAAAAATGGTCTTACACAAAATCACTGTAGCACCCCTTACCCGTATCCGACGCCGGGACAGGGTTCGAGACATTACCTAAATTAAACATGAACATTCTTACAAAACTAGGCCATAAAATTTCATTCAAAATAAAAGCTTTTCAATCAGATGCAAATTGTCCCTTATAAGGGCCTACGAGGCCCCAAAGCATACATTGAAGGTGGTTCAGGACTAAACCGAGAACTTTCAGACCTTCGAGATAACTTAGAAAGTTTTCTTATTTTAGAGAGTCACACGTCCATGTGGGTAGGCCGTGTGGTCACACTGCCTGTGTGGCTCGGGACACGCCCGTGTCCTCAGCCCATGTAACTCTCTGACTATGACATCATCAACATAATTAGGGTCACATGGCCAAGGTACACACCTGAGTGCTTAGGCCATGTGGCAAATTATCCACAAATTAAGTGCAGACTTCACACTGCTTGGGCACATGCCATGTCCTAAGGTTGTGTCCTTCACACGGCAAAGACACATGGCTATGTCTATACCTATGTGTTTACTACTAGGCATTCTGTTTTGCATAATTAGGGTGCAGGGGACACACGGTTGGATCACACGCCCGTGGGGCCGACCGTGTGTCAAACACGGCCAAGACACATGCCGTGTGTCCAATCGTGTGGACAATTTTTAGGCTATTTTTCAAGCCAATTACCACCCTTAAACACTCACATACTAAAGTCCTACTTCATAGCATGCAACATGGCACATTTGGCCACACAAGCATTCCCCATCATAATTAATCTGTGTCCTTAAAATGTGTACGTATCACATACTCCCACCATCATACTTCCATATGACATTCTACACCAATTTCATATTATATCATTTTTATAATTCTTCTTTCAAGCTACTCAATTACACTATAAATATGGTCATACATATTAGTCCTCATTCACTCGCTTAATAGATATGCCATTCATCTCACATATCATCCACAAGCAACCAAAACCACATTAGAACATAAACACATTTGCATGCATGCACCAATAATTAGGGTTACAACCCAAATAATCAATATGAGCCACCTCAAATGGCCATATACAAAATAATCATAATACCATCATGAGCCAACACATTTGGCTAACCAATATGACACATAACAAAAAGATCTTAGACATGCCATACTCAAAATGATAAGACTAGCTATACCCAAATGTTCAATTGATAGTGTGATCGCATCTCCGACGTCTCTTGATCCTCGAGCTAGCTTGGCGACACTATAAAAAAAGGAAAGGAAAGGGGGTAAGCATTAAAGCTTAGTAAGTTCACATGCAAATAAATGGTAACTTAAACAAGCTTGAATCATGAATTTAACAGAACGAACATGATCTTGCATTTTATCAATTCTCATAAACTTATTCCTCATATATATAAAAATAATGTTCTTACCACGAGCTCATCATATTTTATGTCATTCACATGAGTTAGATGTACATACTTGTACCCACTTACACATTATAACTTACGTTCGTGTTTTGATGCATTCATTATGATTACTCATAGAACTTCTTTGAGCTACCCGTTGAATACTCGGAATACTATTGGATATATCGAAAGTTTGAACCTAAGTGCCTTATATGTAGCCAATGCTACCTCATATCTTAGATCACATGTTGCTCATTTACGAGCTACTTAGAGGTCTACTCATACAGGCTGTCAGGTATCCGTAACACATGCCGAACTACCTCACCATCAATAACATATACGAGACCAGTACCCGGATGCCAAAAAATGTGTCACATATATCACGAACTCAGACCACAACTCAATGAGTTTGAATGTCACATATATCATGAACTCATACCACAACTCAATGAGTTCAAATTACATAATTCCTAGTGACATGTCACTTGTATCCTAAACTATTCCTAAGGCTCAAATGGGATTCTTCGATACCACATTTCTGTCGAACTTGCTTGTAACGTCGAATTCAATACTCATAGCACCAATTGCATATTCATGGAATTGTCAAGCATAATTCGTAATACAATTTAGGCAATAAGCACATGATACAACATCACATTAAATATGTATGTACTTACCATAGATGCAATATTAAAGCATTTAAAGTATGGTATATGTTGCATTATTTGCAAATGAACTTACCTCGGTACAAAATGGTAGAAAGAAGCCTAATCCTCGTAAAGTTTGTTTTTCCCCCGATCAAGACCTGAATCACGTTTTTCTTGATCTATAATGTCAAATTTAACTTGTTCAATACATACGTTGGTCAAATCGACCCGTAACACATACTTTTGTAAAATTACTATTTTACCCCTAACTTTTCACTTATTTACAAATTGGTCCTTAAGCTCGTAAAATGAAATGCATGTAATTTCTTAGTTACCCAAGTCTAGTCAATTCATATTCTAACTCATATCAGCCCACATTTTCCTTCATTTCACATTTCTACTACTCATTTTTACACCTTTTACAAACAAGTCCTTTTTATGTGTTTCCACTAAAAATTACTTAGTAAAAGATGTTTATTACACATTAAACATTCATATTCCTCTATTAAACATCAAAATAAAATCATGTCACACATAGGTCAAATTTTATACATAAACCCTAGCTCAAAATAATGGTAGAAATAGCTGGATCAATTGATGACAACTTCAAAAATGCAAAGAACATTAAAAATAGGGCTTGGGAGCACTTACAATCAAGATTGAAATGTTGAAAACCCTAGCTATGGAGTCTCCCCAAAATTTTGGCACCATTAGAGAAAATGGACAACATTTTTGCTTAATTTTTCCCTTTTTATTCTTTTATTAACCAAATGACCAAAATGCCCTTAAGGCCTTTCTTTCAAATTTTTCCTACTCTTGCCCATTTTTGTCCAAAATTTTAGAACTTGGTTAAGTTGCTATTTAAGGACCTCTAATTAATAATCTAATGCAATTTCTTGCTTGAAGCTTCTAGAACACAAGTTTTGTAACTTATTCAATTCAGTCCCTAAAGTCAAATTGGACACTTTAGGCATAAAATTTCTTCGTGAAAATTTCACACAAACATGAAACCATATCATGGATCATCAAATAATCATAAAATAATTATTTCTATTTTAGATTCGTGGTCTCAAAACCACTGTTCTGACTAGACCCTAATTTGAGATGTTACAATCACATCCCGGTAATCCTAATGTCATTACATTTAGATCCTAAGCTATTCCTAAGGTTCGTATGAGACTTTCGAACGTCATAACTCTGTCGATTGTGCTCGTACTCATTTCCAATCAGCATTATAATTCAATTCAAAAATAATAATAAATTTATAGCACAATTTAACAGCATTTATTAACATATGAACTTACCTCGTTCGCTGTAACGACGAATTAGGTCGACTAATCGAATACTTTGTTTTCCCCCGTTCTAGATCCGAATCTCATTTTTCTCAATCTATATAATAACAAAATTTACTTATTTAATCATTAATTCATTCAATTCAACGCAATTTACATATTTTGGCAAAATTACACTTTTGCCCCTATTATTTCATATTTTTGCAATTTAGTCCATATCACATAAAATCACAATTTCATGCAATTTCATCCTACCCATGCTTAGCCGAATTCTTCTTATTCCCTTAGCAGCCCACATTTTCCAAATAATCACACTTTTAAACATAATTTCAATATTTCACAATTTAATCCCTAATTTCATCCCGAATTAACCACTCAAACGGTAAAATTTCTTTACAAAATTTTTACACAAACATTCTATCATACTATAAACCTTAATAAAATAATAAAATAAATATTTTGACTTCGGAGTGTAGTCTCGAAACCACTATTTCGATTAACCCTAAAAATGGGCTGTTACATATCTCTATGCCAATTCAAACAATTAATTCAATCTCATAAGTACATAAAATATTACGATAGGTAACAATGTATTTCTACCTTGAAACAGTTTAATCACAATAATCTTGCAAGTTATGCCAGGCTAATGTATCGTTAGCTACCGTTGCTAATTTAACCCTCAGTTAGCTTAGATGATTAAACATGCACTGATTAAGTATTGTGTCAATTAATTACAATTCCAATTTGTTTAAATAATTAATTCATTTGTTATCTTACAATTGTAATGAAATAATAACTTAGTCATGGTTTTACTTAATCAAACAGCTTACCGAGGCCTATAACAACATAAACACAATTTTAATAAATTAAGTTGACGAAATGCAATACACCTAACACGAATTAAATTTAAGTCATATTAATTAAATTAAACATATGAACATCACAAATATTCATAGACATGTTCATCATAGCAACAACAAAATTAAAAGGATAGCGAACAAGAATCAAATTCGATGATCCTCCGAGGCTTGACTAGTTTACTCCGCTCCTCCGCTTGTTCTTGTTGAATTGAGGCTTCCATGAACACTTGAATACTACTCCAAATGGTGGTTGAATGACTCTTTTTCAATAGGTGAAATGGGAAAAGAAATAGGGGAAGAAAACGAAGAATAATGAAAGAGAATGAAGAGAGAAAAGTGAGAGAGAAGTGAAGAAATGAATAGGTTTTAGATGTGTTTGAAGTAAGAAACCAATGAGGTATTTATAGGTTGAGAGGACTGCTAAAAATAGCCAAAATCTGTAGCCAAAGACTTGCCCCATGGTCGGCCACACATGTGGCATGTTTGAATATTTCCAACATGCTATTTTAAGGTAGGGAAAAATCTTGAAAGGTATAAATAGTGGAGGGGTCTTCAAGGGCTATTTTGCAACCCAAATAATCAGCCAAACAAGCTAATTGGGTCAGCATGTGGGACAGTTTTGGTGTAACACCCCTAACCCGTATCCATCACCAGAACAAGGTTACAGAGCATTACTAAAAAATTCAGAAACATTTACAAATAACTTATGTAAATGACTGTTCATTTATCAAAACCATTCATAATGTCCCTTGATTGTGCCCTCGAGGCCTAATACAAGCGTTAGAATTGAGTCAGGATGTAATCGAGAACTTTAAGAATTTTTTGTGGCTTTTCAAAATTTTTCCAAGGTGTAGGGCTCACACGCCCGTATGGTTCAAGGGACACGCCTGTGTGGCCCTAGGACATGCCAGTGTTAGACGCCATGTTCAACCCCGTGTAACTTCTGACTTGTACACATGGCCATGCCACATGCCCGAGCGCTAGGCAGTGTGGTCAATTAATTCAATTTGAAATTAGGTGCAGGTTTCACACGACCAAGACACACGCCCGACGGCTGAGACACATACCCGAGGGCTGAGACACACGCCCATGTATCTGCCTGTGTACTCAATTATGAGCATTCTTTTTCTCAAAATTAAGGTGCAGGGGACACATGGCCTAACCACATGCCCATGTTACCAGGCCGTGTGTCACACATGGACTAGACACACGCTTGTGTGTCTGCCCGTGTGGACAAAATGAAGCCATTTCTAGCCTCATTTCTCACCCAAAATTTCACCCAATACCTACACTTGAAACACACATCCAATACCAACCAATCCAAGCATTCAACTTAAGCAAATTTCATCATTCATAAGGCATATCACTACAAGCATACATGATTACAACCTTACCATAGTTTAACTTAGACATTCACAACATTGATCACATATTCTTAACATAACTGTAACGCCCCCACGCCCGAGACCATCGCCGAAGTCGAGCTTGAGGTGTTACCAACATAATTTATCAAATTAAGAACTTCGAATCATTTGTTTCTACATTCACAGCTTTCTAGCTATCTGCGTCATAGTTACAATAAAAATCATATCTTGAGTTACGAAAATCGAAATCAAGATCCGTAAATTTTGCCTAAATCTAGACTTATATATATATTCACTAATTGTTTTCTAGAATTTTTGGTTGGGCCAATTAGTACATTTTATTAGTTAAAGTTACCCCTATTTCAGGACTTGGCTGGACTGCCCTCTGTTTACTACGAACCATATTTCTATCTGTGAAAAATTTATATGACTATGCCGTTTGTTTATCCTGAAATTAGACTCAATAATGATTCCAAGAATATAAAGTGCACCACCTAATTTTTTTTTACAATTTATGGTGAATTTCTAAAGTTGGAACAGGGGATCCAGAAATTGCTCTGGCCCTATTTCACTAAAATTCAAATATCTTCTAACATATAATTCCTTTACCTGTTTCGTTTGTTTTATGTGAAACTAGACATATTAGGCTTCAATTTCATATTTAATCCATCACCAAATTCGATTTCTATAATTTTTAGTAAATTTTCAAACTCACATCAGTGTTGCTGCAATGTTCTGTTTAAGGCAAATTTCATGTTTTCATGAGTTCTTATGGACTAGATAACCTATTAACCTTCCATGACATCAAACATGATCTAAATTAGCCATTTCCATGACTTATCATTATCAAGCATTTTCTCAACCAAATCACCGCCATAACACAAAATTATTTACACAAAGTAAGTATATTGCTATACATGCCAATACTTAAGTTTTACAAGCCATTTACCAAAATAAAAGTCCTTCGGATAGTGTGATCGAACCTTCGACCTGTCCCGATTCCCGAGCCAGTTTGTTCAAAACTACAGTGCATAAAAAGGAGGGAGTAAGCATAAATGCTTAGTAAGTTCATATGCAAATAACAAGTAACATAACAATACATTTATACCAAACAACCTTAGCATGGTATCACCAAAACATATATCACATTTCTAAACATCATTCATCATCTTACCACCTTATCGTTGTAGTATCTATTTTCAACCCGAGGCTTAAGTACATACCTGTCCAAAGTGTCCATTTCACAACACTTACCAAAACGTCACTTGCATTTTAAGTGTTCTTCCATTTCACTAGAAATTTTACCCGTTGAACACATCGGAATATAACTCGGATACATGGATAATTTGCACATAAGTGCCACATATGTAATCAAGCAATCATGTAACCCGCCCCTAAGTGAACTCGGACTCAACTTAATGAGCTTGGGCGTCTGCATCCATAAGTGAACTCGGACTCAACTCAACGAGTTCGGATGCCTAGTTACATCTCACGAACTCAGACTCAACTCAACGAGTTCAGACATTCGCATCCATAAGTGAACTCGGACTCAACTCAACGAGTTCGGATGCCCAACCATCCTAGTAACATGTCACTTGTATCCTAATCTATTCGTAAGGTTCAAACAGGATTTTCCTTGGACACATATCCTTGCCATCTTCCATAAAATACTGAAACCAATACTCGGTAGCACTTTATATTTAACAAATAATACACATAATTTGCATTTTATTCGAAAATAACCACAAAGCATATATTTCATGATAAAAATCAGCATATCATAAAATTAACATCAATAACTTAAAAATAATAATTATGCTACATTATTTACACATGAACTTACCTTGGTACCAAAATATAAAGATTTTACAATTTAGTCCACAATCTTTTCATTTCCTCGATTGGGGTCGATTCCACGTCTTTCTTGATCTAAAATAACATAATTAGCTTATTTAATACTCACATTATCAAATTAGTCTTTAATTCAAATTTTAGCAAAATTACAATTTTACCCCTAAACTTTTGCATATTTACACTTTTGCCCCTAATCTCGGGATTAAACTTAATTCCTTATTCTTATGTTTTATAACATGCTGATCACTTTTCCCTTCTATGGCAACATCAAATTCTCACTCTAACATGTACTTATGACTATTAGGTATTTTTACCGATTAAGCCCTTTTACTCGTTTTTGCTTAAAACCGAGTAGTACAAGTTGTCTGACATAATTTAAAACCTCATATTCTATCATAAAACACCAAAATACAAAAATTTCACCTATGGGTATTTTTCCAAATATGAACCTTAGGTTAAATTATTGCTAGCATAAGCTAAATCGAGCTACCGGGATTCCAAAAACGTAAAGAACATTAAAAACGGGGCTTGGAATCACTTACTATGAAGCTTGAAAGTTGAAGAAACCCTAGCTATGGGGAGAGGGAGCATTCGGCAGCAACTAAGGAAGATGATGACCAATTTTGTGTTATTTTTCCCTTTTTATTTCATTTAATATCCAAATGACCAAAATGCCCCTCCCTACTAAACTTTCAAAAATTCCTTCCATGTCCTAATTTTGTCCATGACCTTAAAATTGGTCAAAGTACCATTTAAGACCTCCTACTTAATATTTCAAAGTAATTTCATACTAAAAACTTCTAGAATGCAAGTTTTACAACTTATTCGATTTAATCCCTAACTTTAAATTAAACTCGTTATGCCAAAAATTTCTTCACGAAATCTTCACACAATTATGCAATCATATCATAAACCTCAAAATAATTATAAAATAATTATTTCTATCTCGTATTTGTGGTCACGAAACCACTATTCTGATTAGGCCTTAATTCAAGATATTACAACTCTCCCCCTTTAAAGATTTTCGTCCTCGAAAATCTTACCGGTAAACAGATGTGGGTATTGATTCTTCATAGTTTCTTCGGGTTCCCATGTAGCTTCTTCTACTCCATGCTTTTGCCACAACACTTTCACAAGTGCAACACTTTTGTTCCTTAGTTGTTTGACCTCTCGAGCTAAAATCTTAATCGGTTCTTCTTCAAGGTCATGTTTGGTTGTAGTTCAATTTCTGTCGGTGAAACCACATGTGAAGGATCCGAACGATACTGACGTAACATAGACACATGGAATACATTATGAATCTTCTTCAATTGAGATGGCAATGCTAACCGATAGGCTACCGGTCCAACTCTTTCAATTATTTCATACGGCCCGATAAAACGCGGACTTAATTTTCTCGGCATCATCATCAATATTTGCCCTAAATTCTTCAGCCCTTTTTTTACAGTAATTCATCCAGCTGGAGTTACGTGAAATTTTATCATATCCACACCCTGAGGCATCGGGGGTATAGGTTAAGGAATTGGGGGAGGTGGGGGAGGTCGTACATTTGGGTTCGTACGAACAAACTCAGTGTACCATGCACTCATCATTTGGAGAAAGGCTTCCCGATCCCTTTCTCCTCCACCCTGACCAATAGTAGGAGGTGGATTTTCAGTCAGCGCTGCCCCTTCAGCCGCAACTGGTGCATTACTCTCAACTTCATCTGCCACAGCTGGATCGGGATCCATTTACTATAAAAAAATCATTTAAAAAGATCAAAAGTCGTCACACTATCACAATTTATACATATGGCATATATAGCAAAATTCGTACATACAACACGTAGTCCAAAAACTGACTAAACCTGCTCTGATACCACTACATGTAATGCCCCCACACCCGAGACCATCACCGGAGTAGAGCTTGAGGTGTTACCGAACATAATTTATCAAATTAAGAACTTCGAATCATTTGTTTCTGCATTCACAGCTTTCTAGCTATCTGCGTCATAGTTACAAGAAAAATCATATCTCGAGTTATGAAACTCAAAATCAAGATCTGTAAATTTTCCCTAAATATAAACTCATATATCTATTCACTAATTTTATTCTATAATTTTTGGTTGGGCCAATTAGTACAATTTATTAGTTAAATTTACCCCTGTTTCAGGACTTGACTGGACTGACCTCTTTTTACTACCAACCATATTTCTCTCTGTGGAAAATTTATATGACTATGCTGTTTGTTTATCCTGAAACTAGACTCAACAAGGATTCCAATAATGTAAAATACACTACCTAATTATTTTTGTACAATTTATGGTGAATTTCTAAAGTTGGAACAGGGGATCCAGAAATTGCTCTGGCCCTGTTTCACTAAAATTCAAATATCTTCTAACATATAATTCCTTTACCTGTTTTGTTTATTTTATGTGAAAATAGACATATCAGGATTCAATTTCATATTTAATCCATCACCAAATTCGATTTCTATGATTTTTAGTAAATTTTCAAACTCACATCAGTGTTGCTGCAATGTTCTGTTTAAGGTAAATTTCATCTTTTCATGAGTTCTTATAGACTAGATAACCTATTGACCTTCCATGACATCAAACATGATCTAAATTAGCCATTTCCATGACTTATCATTATCAAGCATTTTCTCAACCAAATCACCGCCATAACACAAAATGATTTACACAAAGTAAGTATATTGCTATACATGCCATACTTAAGTTTTACAAGCCATTTACCAAAATAAAAGTCCTTCAGATAGTGTGATCGAACCTTCGACCTATCCCGATTCCCGATCCGGCTTGTTCAAAACTACAGTGAATAAAAAGGAGGGAGTAAGCATAAATACTTAGTAAGTTCATATGCAAATAACAAGTAACATAATAATACATTTATACCAAACAGTCTTAGCATGGTATCACCAAAACATATATCACATTTCTAAACATTATTCATCATCTTACCACCTTATCGTTGTAGTATCTATTTTCAACCCTAGGGTTAAGTACATACCTGTCCAAAGTGTCCATTTCACAACATTTGCCAAAACGTCACTTGCATTTTAAGTGTTCTTCCATTTCACTAGAAATTTTACCCGTTGAACACAACGGAATATAACTCGGATACATGGATAATTTGCACATAAGTGCCACATATGTAATCAAGCAATCATGTAACCCGCCCCTAAGTGAACTCGAACTCAACTCAACGAGCTCGGGCGTTCGCATCCATAAGTGAACTCGGACTCAACTCAATGAGTTCGGATGCCTAGTTACATCTCACGAACTCGGACTCAACTCAACGAGTTCGGACATTCGCATCCATAAGTGAACTCGGACTCAACTCAACGAGTTCGGATGCCCAACCATCCTAGTGACATGTCACTTGTATCCTAATATATTCCTAAGGTTCAAACAGGATTTTCCTTGGACACATATCCTTGCCATCTTCCGTAAAATACTGAAACCAATACACGGTAGCACTTCATATTTAACAAATAATACACATAATTTGCATTTTATTCGAAAATAACCACAAAGCATATATTTCATGATAAAAATTAGCATATCATAAAATTAACATCAATAACTTAAAAATAATAATTATGCTACATTATTTACACATGAACTTACCTTGGTACCAAAATATAAAGATTTTGCAATTTAGTCCACAATCTTTTCTTTTCCTCGATTGGGGTCGATTCCACGTCTTTCTTAATCTAAAATAACACATTTAGCTTATTTAATACTCACATTATCAAATTAGTCTTTAATTCAAATTTTAGCAAAATTACAATTTTACCCCTAAACTATTTCATATTTACACTTTTGCCCCTAATCTCGGGATTAAACTTAATTCCTTATTCTTATGTTTTATAACATTCTGATCACTTTTCCCTTCTATGGTAACATCAAATTCTCACTCTAACATGTACTTATGACTATTAGGTATTTTTGCCGATTAAGCCCTTTTACTCGTTTTTGCTTAAAACCAAGTAGTACAAGTTGTCTGACATAATTTAAAATCTCATATTCTATCATAAAACACCAAAATACACAAATTTCACCTATGGTTATTTTTCCAAATATGAACCCTAGGTTAAATTATTGCTAGCATAAGCTAAATCGAGCTACTGGGATTCCAAAAACGTAAAGAACATTAAAAACAGGGCTTGGAATCACTTACTATAAGCTTGAAAGTTGAAGAAACCCTAGCAATGGGGAGAGGGAGCATTCGGCAGCAACTAAGGAAGATGATGACCAATTTTGTGTTATTTTTCCCTTTTTATTTCATTTAATATCCAAATGACCAAAATGCCCCTTCTTACTAAACTTTCAAAAATTCCTTCCATGTCCTAATTTTGTCCATGAACTTAAAATTGGTCAAAGTACCATTTAAGATCTTCTAATTAATATTTCAAAGTAATTTCATACTAAAAACTTCTAGAATGCAAGTTTTACAACTTATTCGATTTAATCTTTAACTTTAAATTAAACTCATTATGCCAAAAATTTCTTCACGAAATCTTCACACAATTATGCAATCATATCATAAACCTCAAAATAATTATAAAATAATTATTTCTATCTCGGATTCATGGTCACGAAACCACTATTCTGATTAGGCCTTAATTCGAGATATTACAACTCTCCCCCTTTAAAGATTTTCGTCCTCGAAAATCTTTCCGAAAAACACATGTGGGTATTGATTCTTCATAGTTTCTTCGGGTTCCCATGTAGCTTCTTCTACTCCATGCTTTTGCCACAACACTTTCACAAGTGCATCACTTTTGTTCCTTAGTTGTTTGACCTCTCGAGCTAAAATCTTAATTGGTTCTTCTTCATAGGTCATGTCTGGTTGTAGTTCAATTTCTGTTGGTGAAACCACATGTGAAGGATCCGAACGATACCGACGTAACATAGACACATGGAATACATTATGAATCTTCTTCAATTGAGATGGCAATGCTAACCAATAGGCTACCGGTCCAACTCTTTCAATTATTTCATACACCCCGATAAAACGCGGACTTAATTTGCCCTTCCATCCAAATCTAAGAACTTTCTTCCACGGAGACACTTTTAAAAATACTTTATCACCAACTTGAAATTCAATGTCTTTTCGTTTTAAATCTGCATAAGATTTCTGTCTATCTGAAGGAGCTTTCAAACAATCTCGAATTACCTTCACTTTTTCTTCGGTTTCTTTTATTAGATCAATTCCATAAATCAAATTTTCCTTGAGTTCAATCCAATACAAAGGCGTTCGACACTTACGACCATATAATGCTTCATAAGGTGCCATTTTCAAGCTCGTCTGATAACTATTATTGTAAGCAAATTCTACCAACGGTAAATATCTTTCCCAACTTCCTTGAAATTCCAATACACAACATCTAAGCATATCTTCAAGAATCTGAATTACTCTCTCTGATTGCCCATCAGTTTGTGGATGAAAAGCAGTACTGAAATTTAACTTCGTACCTAACGCGTCTTGCAACTTTTTCCAAAATCGCGAGGTAAACCTCGGATCTCTATCCGAAATAATCGACAATGGTATTCCGTGTAGTCTAACAATTTCTCTAACATACAGTTCAGCCAACTTGTTAAGAGAATAATCCATACGTACCGGGATAAAATGAGCCGACTTAGTTAATCTGTCAACTATTACCCAGATGGCATCTTTCTTTCCTGGAGTCAATGGCAACCCTAAAACAAAATCCATAGTAATCCGATCCCATTTCCATTCAGGAATCATAATAGGCTGAAGTAATCCCGAAGGCATTTGGTGTTCAGCTTTCACCTGTTGACAAATTAAACACTTTGATACAAACTCGGAAATATTTCTTTTCATTCCACTCCACTAGTACATTTTCTTCAAGTCATTATACATTTTCGTACTGCCTGGATGAACCACCAAACAGCCATTATGTGCTTCATGCAAAATATTTTGAATCAACTCCTCATTTTTCGGTACACAAATCCGATTTTTAAACATCAAGCAACCATCAGAACCGATTCTGAAATCTGATCCCGTATCAGCTTCACACTGTTTTCTCTTGGCTTCCAAATCTTGATCATTTTTCTAAGCTTCAGAAGTCTCTTGTAAAAACATCAGTCTTGCTCTTAACTCTGCTAGAATCGAACCATCATCTGACATTTTCAACTGAGTGTTCATAACTCTCAAAGCAAACAACAACTTTCTGCTTAAAGCATTAGCAACCACATTCGCTTTTCCCGGATGATAATCAATAACAAGCTCGTAATCTTTCAATAACTCCAACCATCTTCGCTGTCTCAAATTCAAGTCTTTTTGTGACATCAAGTACTTAAGACTTTTGTGGTCGGTATATACCCGGCACTTTTCACCATACAAATAATGTCGCCAAATCTTCAAAGCAAACACCACCATGACCAATTCCAAATCGTGAGTAGGATAATTTATCTCATGAGGTTTTAACTGCCTCGAAGCATAAGCCACCACTTTTCCTTCTTGCATGAGTACACACCCCAAACCGTTTAGAGAAGCATCACTATACACCATAAATTCTTTACCTAATTCGGGCTGTACTAACACTGGTGCCTCTGTTAATAACTTTTTCAATTCTTCAAAACTCTGTTGACATTCTTCCGTCCATTCAACTTTAACATTCTTTTGGAGTAGTCTAGTTATGGGAGCAGCAATTATAGAAAATACATTTACAAACTGCCGATAATACCCAGCTAGCCCCAAGAAACTTCTAACTTCGGTTACATTTTTCGGTGGTTTCCAATCAACAATGGCTGAAATTTTACTAGGATCAACCCGTATTCCATCACTTGAAACAATATGACCCAAAAATCCAACTTCCCGGAGCCAAAATTCACTTTTACTAAACTTAGCATACAGCTGCTTATTTCTCAAGGTTTGCAAAACTATCCTCAAATGCTCAGCATGCTCTGTCTCATCTTTTGAATAAATTAAAATATCATCTATAAACACCACAACAAATTTGTCCAAGTGTGGCCAAAATATACGATTCATTAAATCCATAAACACAGCAGGAGCATTTGTCAACCCGAATGGCATAACCAAAAATTCTTAATGACCGTAACTTGTTCTAAAAGCAATTTTAGGCACATCCGACTCCTTTACTCGCAGCTGGTAATACCCAGATCTCAAGTCAATCTTTGAAAACCATGTCGCTCCTTTTAGCTGATCAAACAAATCATCAATTCTTGGCAACGGATACTTGTTTTTGATTGTCACCTTGTTTAACTACTGATAATCAACACACAACCTCATAGAACCATCCTTCTTTTTGACAAATAACACAGGAGCACCCCAAGGTGAAAAACTCAGTCTCACAAAGCCTTTATCAGTTAACTCTTGCAACTACGACTTTAACTCTTTTAACTCTGTTGGTGTCATTCTATATGGAGTAATCGAGATCGGAGTTGTTCCCGACATTAAATCAATACCAAATTCTACTTCTCTGATTGGAGGTAAACCCGGCAATTCTTCTGGAAATACGTCTGCAAATTCACACACAACCGGCACTGATTCAACTTTCTTTTCAACTTCTTTTGTATTAATTACATACGCCAAATAAGCTTCATAACCCTTTCTCAAATATCTTTGAGCCGATATTGAAGAAATCACACTAGACAATGCCTCTGATTTATCTGATTCAACTCGCAGAGTTTCACCATTTACACACTTTAATTCTATAACCTTTTCTTTGCAATTTATTATAGCATCATGCAATGTCAACCAATCCATACCCAAAATAACATCAAACTCATCAAACGGCAACAACATCAAGTCGGCCAGAAAGTAATGACCTCGAATGATTAAAGGACATTTCTTGCATACTTTTCAATTATCACACATTTGCCTAACGGATTTGACACTCTAATCATAAATTCTGTGTTCTCAACAGGTATATTCATACTAGACACCAATTTCATGCACACATATGAATGAGTAGAACTGGGATCAATCAAAGCAATAACATTAACATCATAAAGAGAAAATATACCGGTAATCACATCGGGTGAGAAAACATCTCCACGCGCTTTAATAGCATAAGTTCTAGCCAGAGCCCTTCCTTCAGGTCTAACTGCTGCATCTCTGGTTACATTCTTATTGCTTGCTTCACTCCCAGCTTTTCTTGGATATCTTCCCCTCGAATCCGCACCACTTGCTTTTGTATACTGAAATTTTTCTTTCTCAGCTCTCTCTGGGCATGTAACGCCCCGTACCCGAGACCATTGCCGGAGTCGGACACGAGGTGTTAACAGACTTAATTCATTGCTTAAACAGCTCAAACAATTTAATTTTAGAAATTCCAGACAAGCTGGCTAACTGCGTCACAGTCACTTAAAAATTCATATCTCAAGTTCTGAAACTCAAACTCCAATTCCGTAAATTTTCCCTGAAACTAGACTCATATATATATTTACTAATTTTTTTCTAGAATTTTTGGCTAGGCCAATTAGTACATTTTATTATTTAAAGTCTCCCCTATTTCAGGGTTCGACTGCTCTGACCTCTGTGTATTACGAATCAGATATCTCTCTGTACAGAATTTCAATGACTATGAAGTTTGTTTCTCATAAATTATACTCAATAAAAAATCTGTACATATAAATTATGACTTCTAAATATTTTTATACAATTTATGGTGAATTTCCAAAGTCAGAACAGGGGATCCAGAAATCGCTCTGGCCCTGTTTCACAAAAATTTAAACATCTCATAAAATATAACTCATATACCTGTTTCGTTTCTTCCATATGAAAATAGACTCATAATTATTAAATTCCATATTTTATTCATCATCTAATTATATCTCTACTATTTTTAATGATTTTTCAAATTCATGTCACTACTGCTGTCTGAATCTATTTTATGGTAAATTTTACCTATTTCATGGTTTCCATGGATTAACTAGCAATTTAACATACATAACACCAAATATGATCATAATTAGCCATTCCAATGGCTAATCATTACCAAGCATTTTTATACTACTCAATAACCATATCATAAGACCATATATACAAAATGATTATAATGCTATACATGCCATACTCAAAATATACAAGCCATTATGCCAAGATGGTATACGGATAGTGTGAGCGTGCCTTCGACCGTTCCCGATTTTCGAGCTGGCTTGTCAACACTACAAGCAATGAAAAGGAGAGAGTAAGCATAAATGCTTAGTAAGTTCACATGCAAATAGCAAGTAACATAACCATTTAAGCAAACATAAAACATCATTTGCATAATCATCACCAAGACATTCATATCATATTTTCATTTATCATCTTACCATATTGTTGTTATATCGATTTTTCAACCCAAGGGTTAAGTACATACCTGTTCAAAGTATCCATTTCACAACACTTACCAATACGTCCCTTTCATCTTGAGTATTCCTCCATTTGAGTAGAACTTTACCCGTTGAACACATCGGAATATAATTCGGATACATGAAAAGTTTGCATATTATTGCCACATATGTAGCCAAGCTACTATGTAACCCGCCCATAAGCGAACTTGGACTCAACTCAACGAGCTCGAGCGTTCGCATCCATAAGTGAACTCAGACTCAACTCAACAAGCTCGGATGCCTAGTTACATCTCACGAACTCGGACTCAACTCAACAAGTTCGGACATTCGCATCCATAAGTGAACTCGGACTCAAATCAACGAGTTCGGATGCCCAAATATCCCAGTGACATGTCACTTGTATCCTAATCCATTCCTAAGGTTCAACGGGACCTTTTTCCCAATCATGTGTCTGAACCATCTTCTACGGAATACCGATACCGATACTCGATAGTATTTCACATTTTCCAAGTATATCACATAATTTGACATATTATCAAACAATTATCACGAGTATAATATTTCATAATAATTATCATATCATTTAAATAATATAAAAACATTTAAAATAATAACTATGTTACCAACATTTACATATGAACTTACCTAGTATGTGAAAATGGCTACTTTTACCATTTCGTCCACAACTTGGTATTTTCCCCATTTTAGCTCGAATTTCAGTTTTCCTTGCTCTATCATTTAAAATATAGTCTAATTAGGACTCACATTATTCAAATTGACCCAAAATCATATTTTGGAAAAATTGCAATTTTGCCTCTAAACTTTTGCATATTTACACTTTTGCCCCAAAGCTCGTAAATTAAACTTCAGCCTATTTTCTTATGTTTTATGACATGCTGGTCATTTTTCCCTTCTATGGCAACATCAAATCCTCACTCTAACATGTACTTATGACTATTAGGTATTTTTCTGAGATTAAGCCCTTTGCTCGTTTTCACTTAAAACCGAGTAGCACACAGTTGTCTAACATAATTTAAAACCTCATATTCTATCATAAAACACTAAAATACACAAATTTCACCTATGGTTATTTTTCCAAATATAAACCCTAGGTTAAATTATTGCTAGCATAAGCTAAATCGAGCTACCGGGACTCCAAAAACGTAAAGAACTTGAAAAACGGGGCTAGAATGGACTTACAATCGAGCTTGGAAGCTTGAAAAACCCTAGCCATGGTTTCTCCTTGCTATATTCGGCCATGGTGAAGAAGATGAGCAAAGCGGCTTTTAATTTTGTATTTTAATTCATTTTACCCCTAAATGACCAAAATGCCCTTACTACTAAACTTTCCAAAAATTCCATCCATGTCCAATTTTTGTCCATAAACTTAGAAATTGGTAAAATTGCTATTTAAGACCTCCTAATTAATATTTCAAAACAATTTCATACTAGAAACTTCTAGAATGCAAGTTTTGCAAATTATTCGATTTAGTCCCTAATTTCAATTTAAGCACTTTATGCATAAAATTTCTTCACGAAAATTTCACACAATCATGAAATCATATCATAGACCTCAAAATAATCATAAAATAATTATTTCTATCTCAGATTTTGTGGTCACGAAACCACTATTCCGGTTAGGCCCTAATTCGGGATATTACAAGGCAGTCACTAATAAAATGATCCGGAGAACCACATCGAAAACATTCATTTGCTCTGCAAGGACCAAAATGATTTCTACTACACCGCTGGCACTCGGGTTTAACAAATCTCGAGTTCCCTACACTGCTACATCAAGTAGTGCGGGACTTAGGACCCACATTTTGCTTCTTAGAATTCCCATATGATTGCCCAGCTGAAACTTGGGAACGAGGATTCATATTTCTTGAATTTCCGGGTTGCTGCGAGGGTGCATTACTCATTGGTCTTTTCTTCCAATTTCATGTCTCAGATTCTATCTTTTTCTTTTCCTTAAGTAGTTCTTCAGCCTTGCAAGCTCGATTGACAAGTACCACCATTTCTTTTAGTTCAAGGATCCCAACAAATACCTTGATGTCTTCGTTGAGCCCGTCTTCAAATCGTCGGCACATCTTGGCCTCTATAGGAACATATTCTCTGGCATACTTACTCAATTGAACAAACTCTCTTTCATATTCTGTGACTGTCATATTACCTTGCTTCAGCTCAAGAAACTCTTTACGTTTCTGATCAATAAATCTTTCACTAATATATTTCTTCCGAAACTCTTCTTGAAAGAATTCCCATGTTACCCTCTCTTCCGGTACCACCGAAATCAAAGTCTTCCACCAATTATAGGCTGAATCCCTCAACAAAGATATAGCACATTTCAAACATTCTTCAAGTGTACAAGATAATTCATCAAATACCCGGATAGAATTTTCAAGCCAGAACTCTGCTTTCTCGGCATCATCATCAATATTTGCCCTAAATTCTTCGGCCCCTTGTTTACGAATTCTGTCAACTGGAGTTCTGTGAAATTTTATCATATCCACACCCTGAGGCATCGGGGGTATAGGTTGAGGAATTGGGGGAGGTGGGGGAGGTCGTACATTTGGGTTCGTCTGCATTTAACTAACTCGGTGTACCATGCACTCATCATTTGGAGAAAGGCTTCCGATCCCTTTCTCCTCCTCCCTGACCAACAGTATGAGGTGGATTTTCAGTCAGCGCTGCCCCTTCAGTCGGAGCTGGCACATTACTCTCTACTTCATCTGCCACAGCTGGATCAGGATGCATTTACTATAAAAAAATAATTTAAAAGGGTCAGAAGTCGTCACACTATCACAATTTATACATATGGCATGTATAGCAAAATTCGTACATACAACACGTAGTCCGAGAACTGACTAAACCTGCTCTGATACCACTACATGTAATGCCCTCACGCCCGAGACCATCACTGGAGTCGAGCTTGAGGTGTTACCGAACATAATTTATCAAATTAAGAACTTCGAATCATTTGTTTCTACATTCATAGCTTTCTAGCTATCTGCGTCATAGTTACAAGAAAAATCATATCTTGAGTTACGAAACTCGAAATCAAGATCCGTAAATTTTCCCTAAATATATACTCATATATATATTCACTAATTTTTTCTATAATTTTTGGTTAGGCCAATTAGTACAGTTTATTAGTTAAAGTTACCCTTGTTTTAGGACTTCACTGGATTGACCTCTGTTTACTACGAACCATATTTCTCTCTGTGACAAATTTATATGACTATGCCGTTTGTTTATCCTGAAACTATACTCAACAAGGATTCCAATAATATAAAATACACTACCTAATTATTTTTGTACAATTTATGGTGAATTTCTAAAATTGGAATAGGGGATCCAGAAATTGATCTGGCCCTATTTCAATAAAATTCAAATATCTTTTAACATATAATTCCTTTACCTGTTTCGTTTGTTTTATGTGAAACTAGACATATTAGTATTCAATTTCATATTTAATCCATCACCAAATTCAATTTCTATGATTTTTAGTAAATTTTCAAACTCACATCGTTGTTGTTGCTGCAATGTTACATTTTAAGGCAAATTTCATGTTTTCATGAGTTCTTATGGACTAGATAACCAATTGACCTTCCATGACATCAAACATGATCTAAATTAGCCATTTCCATGACTTATCATTATCAAGAATTTTCTCAACCAAATCACCGCCATAACACAAAATTATTTACACAAAGTAAGTATATTGCTATACATGCCATACTTAAGTTTTACAAGCCATTTACCAAAATAAAAGTCCTTCGGATAGTGTGATCGAACCTTCGACTGTGTCCGATTCGAGCCGGCTTGTTCAAAACTACTGATGAATAAAAAGAAGGAGTAAGCATAAATGCTTAGTAAGTTCATATGCAAATAACAAGTAACATAACAATACATTTATACCAAACAACCTTAGCATGGAATCACCAAAACATATATCACATTTCTAAACATCATTCACCATCTTACCACCTTATTGTTGTAGTATCTATTTTCAACCCTAGGGTTAAGTACATACCTGTCCAAACTGTCCATTTCACAACACTTACAAAACGTCACTTGCATTTTAAGTGTTCTTCCATTTCACTAGAAATTTTACCCGTTGAACACATCGGAATATAACTCGGATACATGGATAATTTGCACATAAGTGCCACATATGTAATCAAGCAATCATGTAACCCGCCCCTAAGTGAACTCAGACTCAACTCAACGAGCTCGGCCGTTCGCATCCATAAGTGAACTCGAACTCATCTCAACGAGTTCGGATGCCTAGTTACATCTCACGAACTCGGACTCAACTCAACGAGTTCGGACATTCGCATCCATAAGTGAACTCGGACTCAACTCAACGAGGTCGGATGCCCAACCATCCTAGTGACATGTCACTTGTATCCTAATCTATTTCTAAAGTTCAAACGGGATTTTCGTTGGACACATATAATTGCCATCTTCCATAAAATACTGAAACCAATACTCGGTAGCACTTTATATTTAACAAATAATACACATAATTTGCATTTTATTCGAAAATAACCACAAAGCATATATTCATGATAAAAATCAGCTTATCATAAAATTAAAATCAATAACTTAAAAATAATAATTATGCTACATTATTTACACATGAACTTACCTTGGTACCAAAATATAAAGATTTTGCAATTTAGTCCACAATCTTTTCTTTTCCACGATTGGGGTCGATTCCACGTCTTTCTTGATCTAAAATAACACATTTAGCTTATTTAATACTCACATTATCAAATTAGTCTTTAATTCAAATTTTAGCAAAATTACAATTTTACCCCTAAACTTTTGCATATTTACACTTTTGCCCCTAATCTCGGGATTAAACTTAATTCCTTATTCTTATGTTTTATAACATGCTGATCACTTTTCCCTTCTATGGCAACATCAAATTCTCACTCTAACATGTACTTATGACTATTAGGTATTTTTGCCGATTAAGCCCTTTTACTCGTTTTTGCTTAAAACCGAGTAGTACAAGTTGTCTGACATAATTTAAAACCTCATATTCTATCATAAAAGACCAAAATACACAAATTTCACCTATGGGTATTTTTCCAAATATGAACCCTAGGTTAAATTATTGCTAGCTTAAGCTAAATCGAGCTACTAGGATTCCAAAAACGTAAAGAACATTAAAAACGGGGCTTGGAATCACTTACTATGAAGCTTGAAAGTTGAAGAAACCCTAGCTATGGGGAGAGGGAGCATTTGGCAGCAACTAAGGAAGATGATGACCAATTTTTTGTTATTTTTCCCTTTTTATTTCATTTAATATCCAAATGACCAAAATGCCCCTCCTTACTAAACTTTCAAAAATTCCTTCCATGTCCTAATTTTGTCCATGAACTTAAAATTGGTCAAAGTACCATTTAAGACCTCCTAATTAATATTTCAAAGTAATTTCATACTAAAAACTTCTAGAATGCAAGTTTTGCAACTTATTCGATTTAATCCCTAATTTTAAATTAAACTCGTTATGCCAAAAACTTCTTCACGAAATCTTCACACAATTATGCAATCATAACATAAACCTCAAAATAATTATAAAATAATTATTTCTATCTCGGATTTGTGGTCACGAAACCACTATTCCGATTAGGCCTTAATTCGGGATATTACAATAACACATGTGTATATAAGTGATAATAATCTACTTAGTCATACCAAAATAAACCATTACTAGCCATTCTAATGGCTAGGTTACAAAATAACAGTTCAAGCCACTATTGGCCAAGTTGTCCTATCCATTCCATTATACCAAAATGATTTTTACTAATTATACCAAAAATAACTAGTGGGTAGTATAACGATGCTCCAGTGATCTCCAACCTTCACGAGCTTCCGAGCACTATAAAATAGAGGAAAATAAAATGGAGTAAGCATCACATGCTTAGTAAGTTTGTATAACGAAACGGAAACTAAACTTACCAATCTCGTTTATTAAATCTAAGCATACAATAACAAGTTTTCCATCCATTTGGCTAAATTTCCTAAACACATGCATTCAATCAAACATGTTAGTCACCGAAATCTTCATATCAATCAAGTAACATAGATAAGCTCATCAAGCAATATTCTTTCATGCCATTATCATTTCATCTTAAGATTTTTATTCCATGTCAAGAGTTTTATGTCCGTTGAATCATTGAATTCTGATGGATGCTCAAGTAGTACACTCGAAGTGTACGATTCAATAATACATCAATTTCTTATTCAAGGGTACCCATTAGGGAACTTAACCAAGAAACACTCTCTCGAGCCACATATCGTATAACAGGATTACCAGTCCAGGCTAAATCCTTTATATAATGTAAGCTCAGAGGAGCTCGATTAGGATTACCAGTCCAGGCTAAACCTTAATCATAACGTATGCTCGAGAGGTATCATATCGAGATTACCTGTCTGGGTTAAATCCTTTCTATAACTAGGTCAATGGGATTACTCATCCGAGCTAAATCCCATCCGCAACAAATGTAGGACCTTATTAGTTTTGGGAAAGCGCATATAATCATCGGAATTCAGTATTCAATAGGGACTTACCCCTTTATCATCATTTCAAGCATGTATTCAAACATTCATTATAACAATCAAATAAATCATATCAATATAAGTCACATTACATACAAACACAACATTCAAGTAAACATATTTACAAGTTCGGTTAAGTTATACGAACTTACCTCCACACTTGTTCGCGCATAAAGTCTACTAATCCAAAACCTTTTCTTTTCCTCGATCTAACCTTGAATTAGTGTTGTCCAGATCTATATAAATGAATTTAACCATCAATTTCACACATTTCATATTTAAATGGACTCACTTTTTTAATTTTTAGGCAAAATTACCATTTTGCCCCTAACTTTTCCATAAATTATGATTTTGTCCCTAGGCTTGGAAAATGAAACTTGTGCAAATTACTCCCTATTCCAAGCCTAACAAAAGCCCCATTACAAATTTTACAGCACATGTATTCATAAAATTTTATAATTTTTCATCAAAATTTACAACTTTTCATTTTAGTCCCTAAATCATGTTTTCATCAAAAATCACTTTGTAAACGTTGTTTATCTATCAATAATTTTTCATTTTCTACCATAAATTTCTAATTTCCAGCATATACATCCATGAACCATTTTTCATACATTGATAACTTTTCAAATTAATCCTTCAAATAGATAGATTAGACTATCCCGATTTCAAAAAATCAAAAATACTAAAAATGGGACAAGGAAACTTACCCAATTAGGCCTTGAAAGTTTATTCTCTCTCTCCTAGGGTTTCCATGTGTTTTTAGGTTGATGATGATGAAAATAAGATGATATATTTTCTTTTCATCTTTTAATTAATTAAGTATTTTGCTATTTTCAATTTAGTCCTTGCCCTTTTTCTATATTTCCATAGATGAGTCACCAAGAAAATTCTACATACTTTTCTTAATGGTCTGATTACCATATAAGGACCTCTAGTTTTTAATTCCATAGCTATTTGATCCTTATAGCTACTAGAATTTAACTTTCGCATTTTATGCGATTTAGTCCTTCTCATAATTAAACACTTAATCGATAAAATTTTTGTATCAATACTTTCACACGACATATCTATTATAATATGAACCATCTCATTAAACAAGAATAAATTTTATTTTTGGATCAGATTTGTGGTCTCGAAACCACTGTTCCGATTTCACTAAAAAATGTGTTGTTACAATCTGCCCCCTTTAAGGATTTTTGTCCTCGAAAATCTTACCAGTAGAAAGAGTCGTGTATTGCTTCCTTATAGTATCCTCCGACTCCCAGGTAGCCTCTCCAATACTGTGGCGTTGCAAAGAAATTTTACTAAAGCTACCTTTTTATTTCTTAACTCTTTTGTTTCCCGACCTAAGATTTTGATTGGATCTTCACTATATGTCATATCAGGCTGAATCTCTACCTCTTTCGGAGAGATAGCATGTGAAGGATCAGATTAGTACTGTCGCAACATAGACACATGAAAAACATTATGAATCTGATCAAGCTCTAGTGGCAAAGCTAACCGATATGCAACCTGTCTAATTCTTTCAGTAATCTCATATGGTCCAATGAACCGTTGACTCAGTTTTCCTTTGTGACCAAACTGAAAAACTTTCTTCCAAGGTGACACTTTCAAGAATACTTTGTCACCGACTTGAAATCATTTTTTATTTTCATTTCAAATCAGCGTAAAACTTTTAACGATCAGAGGCTGCTTTTAAGCTGTCTCGAATTACCTTCACTTTTTCCTCGGTCTCTTGGACCAAGTCAACTCCATGAAACTTTTTCTCATTGAGTTCTGTCCAATACAATAGAGTTCTATATTTTCATCCATACAAGGCTTCATACAGTGCCATTTTAATACTAGACTGGTAACTGTTATTATAAGCAAATTCAACCAAAGACAAATACCTTTCCCAGTTACCTTCAAACTTAAGTACACAACACTGAAGCATATCTTCCAAGATCTGTATTACCCGTTCAGATTGACCATCTGTTTGGGGATAAAATTCAGTGCTAAAATGTAACTGAGTACCCAGAGCTTCTTGCAATTTACTCTAGAATTGAGATGTAAACCAAGGGTCTCTATTTGAAATAATAAAGATAGGCACTCCATGCAATCTGATAATCTTAGAAGCATATAATTCAGCCAATCTATCTAAGGAATAATCCATACGTATTGGAATAAAGTGTGCAGACTTTGTCAACTAATCAATAATTACCCAAATGACATCTTTCTTCCTTAGAGACATGGGTAATCCTATTACAAAGTCCATAGTAATTCTTTCCCATTTCTATTCCAATATCGTAACCGACTGTAATAGTCCAGAAGGTAATTGATGTTCACCTTTTACTTGCTAACATATCAAACACTTAGATACAAACTCAGAAATATCTCATTTCATTCCCGGCCACCAGTACATCTTTTTAAGATCATTATACATTTTATTACTACTAGAATATATATACATGTTACCATTGTGAGCTTCATTCAAAATCTTCTATACTAGTTCTGAACTTTTCGGTACACATACTTTGCCTCTGAATAGCAAACAACCATCAATCCCAATCTGAAATTCTGAATCAGGAGTCGATTTACTCTGTACCATTTTGCTTGCAACTTACTATCATTTTTCTGAGCTTCAGAAATCTGTTGCAGAAACATTGGTCTAGCTTTAAACTCAGCTATGATTGAACCATCATTAGACAACGATAATTAGGTATTCATTGCTCGCAGAGTATATAGGGATTTTCTGCTCAAAGCATCCGCCACTGCATTGAGCTTTCCCGAATGTTAGTCAATAACAAGATCATAATCTTTTAGCAATTCAAGCCATCTACGTTGTCTCGAATTTAAATCTTTCTGTGACATAAAAAATATTAGACTTTTATAATCATTGAATATGTGGCATTTTTCACCAAAGAAGTAATGTTGCCGGATTTTCATGTGAACACAATTGCTGCCAATTTGAGATCATGTGTCAGATAGCTGTTTTCATGTGGCTTCAGTTGTCTTGAAGCATAGGCTACTACTTTACCTTCTTGCATCAAGACACAGCCTAAACCATTTAATGATGCATCACTATAAACTGTAAATTCCTTACCCAACTCTGGCTGAACTAACACCGGTGCTTCTGTCAATAAAGCTTTTAATCTATTAAAACTCTGCTGGCATTTATCAGTCCACTCAAACTTTACATCTTTCTGTAGCAAACAAGTCATCAGAGAAGTTATCATTGAAAAACTTTTTACAAATCTTCGATAATAACCAGCTAGTCCCACAAAACTTCGGACTTCAGGCACATTCTTCAGTGGCTTCCAATTAACAATGGCTGAAATTTTATTTGGGTCTACTTTGACACCTTCAGCAGACATTATATGCCTAAGAAAACTAACTTTCTGTAGCCAAAATTCAGATTTACTAAATTTGGCACACAATTGTTTCTCTCGCAGAGTTTGCAACATTATTCTCAAATGCTCAGCATGTTCATCTTCATCTCGAGTGTAAACCAAAATATTGTCTATAAATACCACCATAAACCTGTCTAAATATGGGCTAAAAATTCTATTCATCAAATCCATAAACACTACAGGTGCATTTGTCAAGCCAAATGACATCACAAGAAACTCATAGTGTCCATACCTGGTTCTAAAAGTTATCTTTGGTACTTCTGATTCTTTTGCCCGTAGTTGATAGTAACTAGAATGGAGATCAATCTTTGAAAATACAGTAGCACACTTTAACTGGTCAAAAAATTCATCGATTCGAGGTAAGAGATATTGTTCTTTATTGTAACTTTGTTAAGCTGTCTATAATCAATGCACAGCCTCAAAGATCCATCCATCTTCTTTACAAATAGAACCAGCGCACCCCAAGGTGAGAAACTAGGTTGACCAAAACCTCTTTCAATCAACTCTTGCAACTGAACCTTCAGCTCTTTCAAATCAGTAGGAGCCATTCTATAAGGTGCTATAGATATAGGTGTAGTACTCGGAACAAGATCTATAGAGAATTACATCTCTCTTTTCGGTGGTAAACCAGGTAATTCTTCTGGGAATACATCAAGAAATTCACACACTACTGGCACTGATTGGATCTTTGACTCAGATACTTTAGTATCCATCACATACGTAAGTTAAGCATCATACCCCTTTCTAACATATTTCTGTACTGATATTGCTGAAATCACATTTGGTATTCCATCTAGTTTATCAGATTCAATATGAAACAATTCACCATTCTCACATTTCAATACAATATATTTCTGCTTACAGTTTACCACTGCATCATATTGGGTTAACCAATCCATTTTCAAAATCACATCAAATTCATCAAATGGCAATAGCATTAAGTCAGCCAAAAAGCAATAACCTTTTACCATCAATGGACAGTTCTTATAGACTTTATCCACTATAACACACTGGCTCAGGGGGTTTGAAACTTTAACCACAAATTCAGTGGATTCAATAGGTAAATTTTTAAAGGACACTAGGTTCGTGCATATGTATGAATATGTAAAACCAGGATCAATCATTGTAGTAATATCAGTATCAAGTAGAGAAAATGTACCAGTAATGACGTCTGGTGCAGAGGCATATTCTCTAGCATGAATAGCATATTTCCTTGTAGATGCTCATGTCTCAGATCTAACTGCTGTATCCCTGGTAGTACCTCAACTACCACTAACATTACTGGGGTGACAGGGTGGTTTGCCTCTCGCAACAGGATTACTAGGCTTTGGAGCTAGTTCTATTTCTTTTTCAACTCTTTCAAGATAATCTCTGAGAAAATGGTCAAGTGAACTACATCCAAAACAAGCTCCACTTCTAGACAGACATTTCCCATGATGAAATTTGTTATAATGTTTACATTTCGATTTGAGATTACTGACACTACCCACACTGGTCACAGACAGACATTAAGACCTCGGGTTAGAATGTTGAGAGCCCTGCTCTCTTCCAGAATATCCCGTAGAGGTGGTAACACAATCATAATACTTCTTTAGTTTCTTAGAAGCAAATGATTGTGACTTACTTATAGTTCTTTTTCTAGAAACTGGAGCCTCTCTTTCAGCTTGTCTCTTTGCCTTACTAAATTCCTCAGCTTTGTGGGCTCGATCGGCTAACACTGCAAATTCTCTTATTTCGAGAATTCCAATCAATAACTTGATATCATCATTTAAACCCTTTTCAAAGTGTTTACACATCTTCGCCTCATACTGGACCCATTCTCGGGCAAATTTACTCAGCAGAACAAATTCTCGTTCATGTTTAGATATAGTCATGTTTTCTTATTTGAGCTCTAAAAATTCTTTCTTTTTCTGATTCATGAACCTTTGACTAACATACTTCTTCCTGAATTTAACCTGGAAGAATTCTCATGTAACATTCTCTCCAGGTACAACTGAAGTTATGGTATTCCACCAATGATAAGTTGTATCTTTTAATAGGAATACTGCACATTTCAGACATTCGGCAGGTGTGCAGGATAGTTCATAAAAAACCCGGATAGTATTTTCTAGCCAAAACTCGGCCCTTTCCAGATCATCGTCAACGGTAGATCTAAATTCTTCCACCCCATGCTTGCAAATTTTATCTATTGGAGGCTTAACAATTCTAATAGGTTCGGCACCCTGTGGTACCTCAAAAACCGATTGAGGAGCAAGTGGGGGAGGTCGTTGTATAGCAGGGTTTGTTCTTAGGTACTATGTAAACCATTCACTCATCATTTAAAAAAAGGCTTGTTTTGCCACCTCACTTTGGCCCTCAGACACGGGCCTTTCACTACCAGAGCAAACGCAAGTCTTCGAACTGAAGCTAAAGCATTGCTCTCAGCTTCCTCAGATTCAACTTTAGCTCGGTTGGATGACAATACTACATGAAAAACACATTTTGTAACACCCCGTACCCAATACCGTTGCCGGAGTCGAACACGAGGTGTTAACAGACTTAATTCATTGCTTAAACAGCTCAAACAATTTAATTTTAGAAATTCCAGACAAGCTGGCTAACTGCGTCACAGTCGCTTAAAAATTCATATCTCGAGTTCTGAAACTCAAAATCCAATTCCATAAATTTTCCGTGAAACTAGACTCATATATCTATTTACTAATTTTTTTCTAGAATTTTTTGCTATGCCAATTAGTACAGTTTATTAGTTAAAGTCTCCCCTATTTCAAGGTTCGACTGCTCTGAGCTCTGTGTATTACGAATCAGATATCTCCCTGTACAGAGCTTCAATGACTATGCCATTTGTCTCTAATAAAACTAGACTCAATAAGGATTCTTTACATATAAAGCATGACTTCTAATTATCTTTTTAAAATTTATGGTGAATTTCCAAAATCAGAACAGGGGATCCAGAAATCGCTCTGGCCCTGTTTCACAAAAATTTAAATATCTCATAAAATATAACTCATATACCTATTTCGTTTCTTCCATATGAAAATAGACTCATAATTATTCAATTCCATGTTTTATTCATCGTATAATTATATCTCTACTATTTTTAATGATTTTTCAAATTCACGTCACTACTGCTGTCTGAATCTATTTTATGGTAAATTTTACCTATTTCATGGCTTCCATTGATTAACTAGCAATTTGACATACATAACACCAAATATGATCATAATTAGCCATTCCAATTGCTAATCATTCCAAGCATTTTTATACTACTCAATAACCATATCATAAGACCATATATACAAAATGATTATAATGCTATACATGCCATACTCAAAATATACAAGCCATTATGCCAAGATGGTATACGGATAGTGTGAGCGTGCCTCCTACCGTTCCCGATTTCCGAGCTAGCTTGTCAACACTACAAGGAATGAAAAGGAGGGAGTAAGCATAAATTCTTAGTAAGTTCACATGCAAATAGCAAGTAACATAACCATATAAGCAACCATAAAACATCATTTGCATAATCATCACCAAGACATTCATATCATATTTTCATTTATCATCTCACCATATTGTTGTTATATCGATTTTTCAACCTGAGGGTTAAATACATACCTCTTCAAAGTATCCATTTCACAACACTTATCAATACGTCCCTTTCATCTTGAGTATTCCTCCATTTGAGTAGAACTTTACCCGTTGAACACATCGGAATATAATTCAGATACATGGAAAGTTTGCACATAAGTGCCACATATGTAGCCAAGCTACTATGTAACCCGCCCATAAGCGAACTCGGACTCAACTCAACGAGCTCGGACGCTCGCATCCATAAGTGAACTCGGACTCAACTCAACGAGCTCGGATGCCTAGTTACATCTCACGAACTCAGACTCAACTCAACGAGTTTGGACATTCGCATCCATAAGTGAACTCGGACTCAACTCAATGAGTTCGGATGCCCAAATATCCCAGTGACATGTCACTTGTATCCTAATCCATTCCTAAGGTTCAACGGGACCTTTTTCCCAATCATGTGTCTCAACCATCTTCTACGGAATACCGATACCGATACCGATACCGATACTCGGTAGTATTTCACATTTTCCAAGTATATCACATAATTTGACATATTATCAAACAATTATCACGAGTATAATATTTCATAATAATTATTATATCATTTAAATAACATAAAAACATTTAAAATAATAACTATGTTACCAACATTTACATATGAACTTACCTAGTATGCGAAAATGGCTACTTTTACCATTTCGTCCACAACTTGGTATTTTCCCCATTTTAGCCCGAATTTCAGTTTTCCTTGCTAATCGAGCTTGGAAGCTTGAAAAACCCTAGCCATGGTTTCTCCTTGCTATATTCGGCCATGGTGAAGAAGATGAGCAAAATTGGCTTTTAATTTTGTATTTTAATTCATTTTACCCCTAAATGACCAAAATGCCCTTACTACTAAACTTTCCAAAAATTCCATCCATGTCCAATTTTTGTCCATAAACTTAGAAATCGGTAAAATTGCTATTTAAGACCTCCTAATTAATATTTCAAAACAATTTCATACTAGAAACTTCTAGAATGCAAGTTTTGCAAATTATTCGATTTAGTCCCTAATTTCAATTTAAGCACTTTAGGCATAGGATTTCATCACAAAATTTTCACACAATCATGCAATCATATCATAAACATCAAAATAATTATAAAATAATTATTTCTATCTCGGATTTTGTGGTCACAAAACCACTATTCCGACTAGGCCCAAAATCAGGATATTACACATTTAAAATGATCAAGAGTCATTACACTCTCACAATTTATATAATGGCATGTATAGCTAAACTCGTGTTTGCTACGTCAAATCCTAGAATCGACTAAACTGTAGCTTTGATACCACTAAATGTAACACCCCTAACCCGTATCCATCGCTGGAACAAGGTTACGGAGTATTACCAAAACATTCAGAAAAATCTACAAATAACTTATGTAAATGACTATTCATTTACCGAGATTATTCATAACGTCTCTTAATTAGGCCCTCGAGGCTCAATACGAGCATTAGAATCGAGTCGGGACTTAATAAAGAACTTTAAAAAATTTTCACGACTTTTTAAAATTTTCCAAGCTGCAGGGCTCACTCGCCCGTGTGGTCCAAGGGACTAGCCCGTGTGACCCTGGGACACACCCGTGTTCGACCCCGTGTAACTCTCTGACTTGCACACATGGCCATGCCACACGCCCGTGTGCTAGGCCGTGTGGTCTAATTCAATTTGAAATTAGGTGCAGGATTCACATGGCCAAGACACATGCCCGTGTGGTCAATTAAGTTGCAGGGGACACACGGCCTAACCACATGCCCATGTTACTAGGCTGTATGTCACACACAGTTTAGACACACGCCCGTGTGTCTGCCTGTGTGGACAAAATAAATCCATTTCTAGCTTCATTTCTCATCAAAAATTTCATCAAAGACTTGCACTTGAAACACACATCCAATACCAACCAATCCAAGCATTCAACTTAAGCAAATTTCATCATTCACAAGGCATATCACTACAAGCATACATGATCACAATCTTACCTTAGTTTAACTTAGACATTCACAACATTGATCACATATTCTTAACATAACACATGTGTATATATATCATAATAATCTACTTAGTCATACCAAAATGAACCATTACTAGCCATTCCAACGGCTAGGTTACAAAATAACATTTCAAGCCACTATTGGCAAAGTTGTCCTATACATGCCATTACACCAGAATGATTTTTACTAATTATACCCAAAATAACTAGTTGACAGTGTAACGATGCTCCAGTGATCTCCAACCTTCACGAGCTTCTGAGCACTATAAAATAGGGGAAAATAAAACAGAGTAAGCATTACATGCTTAGTAAGTTCGTATAATGGAACCTAAACTTACCAATCCCGTTTATTAAATCTAAGCATACAATAACAAGTTTTCCATCCATTTGGCTAAATTTCCTAAACACATGCATTCAATCAAACATGTTAGTCAACAAAATCTTCATATCAATCAAGTAACATAGATAAGCTCATCAAGCAATATTTTTTCACGTCATTATCATTTCATCTCAAGATTTTCATGCAATGTCAAAAGTTTTCTGTCTGTTGAATCATTAAATTCTGATGGATGCTCAAGTAGTAAACTGGAAGTATACGATTCAATAATCCGTCAATTTCTAATTCAAGGGTACCCATTAGGGCACTTAACCAAGAAACACTCTCTCGAGCCACATATCGTATAACATGATTACTAGTCTAGGCTAAATCATAATGTATGCTCGAGAGGTATTATATCGGGATTACCCGTCTGGGCTAAATCCTTTCTATAACAAGTTCAGTGGGATTACTCGTCCGAGCTAAATCTCGTCTGCAACAAATGTAGGACCTTATTAATTTCCAGAAAGCGCATATAATCATCAGAATTCAGTATTCAATCGGGACTTACCCCTTTATCATAATTGCAAGCATGTATTCAAACATTTATTATAACAATCAAATAAATCATATCAATATAAGTCACATTACATACAAACACAACATTCAATTAAACAAATTTACAAGTTCGGTTAAGTTACATGAACTTACCTCCACACTTGTTCGAGTATAAAGTCTACTAATCTAAAACCTTTTCTTTTCCTCGATCTAACCTGAAATTAGTGTTGTTCAGATCTATATAAATGAATTTAACCATCAATCTCACAATTCATGTTTAAATGGACTCAATTTATGTCCTAGGAAAAATTACCATTTTGCCCCTAACTTTTCTATAAATTTTGATTTTATCCCTAGGCTCGAAAAATGAAACTTGTGCAAATTACTCCCTATTCCAAGCCTAACCAAAGCCCTATTACAAATTTTACAGCACATGTATTCATAAAATTTTAGAATTTTTCATCAAATTTTATAACTTTTCATTTTTGTCCCTAAATCATGTTTTCATCAAAAATCACTTTGTAAACATTGTCTATCTATCAATAATTTTTCATTTTCTACCATAAATTTCTAATTTTCAGCATTACATCCATGAACCATTTTTCATACCTTGATAACTTTTCAAATTAATCCCTCCAATAGATAGATAAGACTATCTCGGTTTTAAAAAAATCAAAATTACTAAAAATGGGACAAGGAAACTTACCCAATTAGGCCTTGAAAGTTTCTTCTCTTTCTCCTAGGGTTTCCATGTGTTTTTAGGTAGAAGATGATGAAAATAAGATGATATATTTTCTTTTCATCTTTTAATTAATTAAATATTTTCCTATTTCAAATTTAGTCCTTACCCTTTTTCTATATTTCCATGGATGAGCCACAAAGAAAAATCTACCTACTTTTCTTAATGGTCTAATTATTGTATAAGGACCTCTAGTTTTGACTTCCATAGCTATTTGATCCATATAGCTACTAGAATTTAACTTTCACATTTTATGTGATTTAGTCCTCGTACTTAAACACTTAATTGATAAAATTTTCGTATCAACACTTTCACACGACATGTCTATTATAATACGAACCATATCATAAAATAAGAAAAAAATATTTTTGGGTCAGATTTGTGGTCCCGAAACCACTTTTCAGATTTCATTGAAAAATGGGCTATTACTGTAACACCCTGATTTTGGGCCTAAAAGTAATGGGCCTTGAGTTTGGGATCTGTTAGAAGCCGACTTGAATAAAAGAAAGGTGTTTAAATATTTTATAATTGTGTGTTAAGTTTAATTGTTAAATTATTTGGGAAGGGTTGGTAGTGTGGCAAAAGTCTTGGGTTCGATCTAGGGCTTTAGCAAAATTTTGCATTTTTTTCTAAAGAACCCTGAGCATTAGGTGCAAGGCTTATTAATAAGGCCTAGTAAAATTTGACATAAGGAAATGCTTGTCCTAGTGGCAAAAGGCTTGGGTAGTAAGCAGGAGGTTCAGGGTTCAAGTCCTAGCCTTGGCGAAAATTTTTTATTGCGCATAAGATTAGTAGAGAAGCTAGTGTTTAGGCTTTATAAATATGTTAGGTGGAAATTTGACACAAAGGATGCGCTTGGCCTAGTGGCATGATGGTGTTAGGAGTAAGGAGAGGTGTTGGGTTCAAGTCGCAGCATTAGCAAAAGTCTGGAGGTCGGCAGAAAGACTTTATAATTAATTGGGGAGGAGATACGACACAAAAGAGCTTGTGGCTTGGTGGCAAGGGACATATAGCGTAGCCAAGAGATTAGGGGTTCGAATCTGAATGGTAGCAAATAATTTTAGGATAATCAGGTTGCGAGTTAATAGGCTTTAAAGATAGTTAGGGATGGAATATGGCACAAGAGCGCTTGAGGTGTAGTGGCGAGAAGCATGCTATGGTTATGAGAGGAAGCAGGTTCAAATCCCAAGCCAAGCAAAGTTTAAATTTTTATTCTTTAAGAAAACTGAGGCTTAGGCATATAAGCCTTATATTTAATTGTGACCGAATGGTATCGTAAGAAAAGATGCGGTGCAGTGGTCAGCAGCGTGCTGGGAAGATAGAGGGTTGGAGTTCGAGTAGTGGTGTGCGCAAAGGGAGAATTTAATTTTGCAAGTGTTGTACGATGGAAGCAATTTGAATGCAATTCAAATTGGAATTTTTGGCTAAAATCAAGGGGATTAGGATGAGGATTAAGCGTAGATATGATGGTGATAAAATTAGAGAATTTGAAGGGAAATTATCTTGACGAGTTTAAGTCGATTAAGGAGTGTAGGTGTATTTTATTTATTTATTTATTCACTTTAGTATAAATATGTGTGTCGTATGGGTGAGTAAGGGCATTTGTTGTTTTTGTGTGCTTCAGTTGCATATCACCTCCTCATTTCTTTAAGCCAAACTCTTGATCTTTTCTATCTTATTTTAATCGAATCAACCGCTTCCCTCTTCAACTTAGCCGACTGTTTCTTTTGCATTTAAAAGCCGATTCTTACACTTTGGGGGCTTGATTTCTTGTTGGCAAGCGATCTCGCAATTGATAAGTGAATTAGATCTTCTTCGGCCTTTGTTAAATATTTCTAAGTTCTTTCATTTCTATACTATTAAAAATCAATTTTTTGTTATTCTTTCCAAAACTTTCGATAACCTACAGTTTCTCCATTTATCTCTCTTTTCCCTCTCATTCAAGAGTGTGATCGCTGATGGAAAAAGAGGGTTCTAGCAGAGAGGTTGGGATAGAGGCTCCCAAGTTTAAGCGACGTAAAGTGTCAGCCGTTAGGGACTTTTTGCCTGGATGCAGAAGGGGGACATGTTAGATTTTCAGTTACATAGGTAGATCGCAGTTGATCAATCTAGTCAAGGCAAGTATAGGTGGTTCTTCGGTAAGTAGTGTATTTATTTTGAATTAATGAAATGTGACTAATAGAGTATAATGTTGAATATAGGTTCGGGCGATTATGAATACCTAGTACTCCAAGTGATAATGAGTGTACTTCTACCCTATGATAACTTGGTATAAGGCTAAAGGTGTGTACATACACTACACATACACAATGAATCGGCAAAAGCCAAAATGCCTAAAAGCCGAAAAGCTGAAATGCCGAAAAGCCGAAAGTTCGGCTATAGTAGTCTTGCGAGTGCGCGAACACTCATGAGGAGGAAACCGATAGGTTTTCTAAGGCCCCATGGGCGATACCATGGACTTGGGCTGTGATTTAGCCAACTGGGCCAGAATAAGCTTAATGGGCCTAATCGGCTATTGGGCCCAAAATAGGCCAAATTGATATTTGATGCTATGTGATGGAAAATTCGTATGTGAGCATGTATATAAATGTGATTTGGGCCTAATAGGCCATATAAATGTGATTTGGGCCTAATGGACCATATGCAGGTTATTTGGGTCTAATGGGCCATATGAATATGATTAGGCCTAGTGGGCCATACAGAGGTAAGTGAATTTGACTGAGCTTTGTAAAGGGGTTTTGGGCCTAGTATATGATGACTACATAAAACTTAATTAATTAATTGCGACTGTGGACAAGTCAAAGGGTCAAGGTGTGGCAACGGGTGTATGCATGTCTAGGATTGGATCTAGGGAGAGCTTGGTACTTAAGCGGTCTTAATGACTCATCTCCTATTCTCTGAAATCCTACCTGGTGCATAGTATTCATTCATCTTAGCTCACAGGATTTGTTAACGGGCCAAGGTAAGTGAAAACCGTAATAAAGGGAAAATTATCGAAATGCCCCTAAGGGCAAAAATGACCAAAATACCACTAGGTGTTGAATGTAAGTTTTATGGATGTGACATGCATATCTGCTGCATACATATGATATTTTGCTTAGGTTGCATATGGGTTGGGAATTATGGAACGGAGGAAGTATATGAGGATCGCATGGTTACTTGACAATCGTGGATCCACCAACAGGTTTTAAGCCCAATGTGTAAATGAAGGTAGTTCCGTAACCGGGCTACCATGGATGTGTATCGGTTGAGTGGGTCGATATTTATATCCCCACATGATGTGTTAGGGGACGGAGCTAGTGTGTAGCGGATGGATTGTTGGGATGGGATTACACTGCATTGCATTGTATGTATGATATTATTGTGATATTATTGTGATGAAGGCTTCAGCCCAACTGAGGCTAATATGGGCTAAGGCCCAAAGACCACCGTTATTGAATTGGGCTCTAGCCCAAAATAACTAATGATTGCTTTATACTCGTTGATGGTTATACACACTGGGTTTTCAAAACTTAACCCCCTCCTTCTAAACATTTCAAGGCGGTTCGACGGATGGAGGGACTCAGAGGTGGCCAATTAGCATAAAAGTTTAGACTTAGACTTGATTGTTTTTAAAAAGCATTTAGTTTCTGATTTATTAAGTGATTTTAGACTGGAATGTAATAAGGCCTTCCCTTTTTATTATTTTTTGGTTTATCATTTTTAGGCGCTGTAATTACGAAAAGTTGAATATGGATTTTTCCTAAAGCATAGTTTTTTAAATACTACGTTTCCGCAACTAAATTTTTAAATGATGAGCTTTCATAAAATCATATGTTCTAAATAAAGCTTCCACAACTGGAAAGAGATTTTACAAAGTAATTAAGGTTTTTCTTTTTAAGGAAGCGTTTCCAATGAAAACAAGGTTTTCGCTAAAACACTTCAATGTGACGCACCAGATTCGGCCATAACGTCTAGGCCGGGTTTGGGGTGTTACATGTAGTGGTAACAGAGCCAGGTTGCAAAACTCGGGCTGTGAAGTGGGCCTTATTATTATTTGGCTTCTTTTTCTATTTTAAATATATATATTTTGGATCACAATGTTTTGGGAAAAGGAAAATCTTGCTGAGCAGCACACCGAGCCTCCGACGTCGAGCCAAGTAAGTTCTCTTACTATTGAATTATGTTGAACTGTTATACTATAACATGTCTTAGCTATTGATTGTTTATATTCAGTAGGATTTCCTTAGATATCAAATTGTATTAAAATATTCGAATTTGAATTTGATACTTATTTTGTGTATGTTTGAAAATGTTTGCGATAGGTGGATGTTTTTAATATATATTAAAATTATTAGGATCAGAGTGCACAGCGGTAGCGTAGTGGAATAGTTGATACACGACTACCCTGGTATTTAGAAATTTCGAGGATGAAATTTTTTTAGGAAGGGTGAATTGTAACACCCTGATTTTGGGCCTAGAAGTAATGGACCTTGAGTTTGGGAACTGTTAGAAGGTGGCTTGAATAAAAGAAAGGTGTTTAAATATTTTATAATTGTGTGTTTAGTTTAATTGTTAAATTATTTAGGAAGGGTTGGTTGTGTGGAAAAAGTCCTGGGTTCGCTCTAGGGCTTTAGCAAAATTTTGCATTTTTTTCTAAAGAACCCTGAACATTAGGTGGAAGGCTCATTAATAAGGCCTGGTAAAATTTGACACAAGGAAATGCTTGGCCTAGTGGCAAAAGGCGTGGGTAGTAAGCAGGAGGTCCAGGGTTCAAGTTCTGGCCTTGGCAAAAATTTTTTATTGCGCATAAGATTAGTAGGGAAGCTAGCGTTTAGGCTTTATAAATATGTTAGGTGGAAATTCGACACATAGGATGCGCTTGGCCCAGTGGCATGATGGCTTTAAGAGTAAGGAGAAGTGCTTTTTTTTTAGACAACCTGGAGGTCAGCAGAAAGACTTTATAATTAATTGAGGAGGAGAAACGACATTTAGAGCTTGTGGCTTTGTGGCAAGGGACATATAGCGCAACCAAGAGATCAGGGGTTCAAATCTGAATGGTAGCAAATATTTTTAGGATAATCAGGTTGCGGGTTAATAGGCCTTAAAGATAGTTAGGGATGGAATATGGCACAAGAGCGCCTGCGGTGCAGTGGCGAAAAGCATGATATGGTTATGAGAGGGAGCAAGTTTGAATCCCAGGGCTAGCAAAGTTTAAATTTTTATTCTTAAAGAAAACTGAGGCTTAGGCATATAAGCCTTATAATTAATTGTGACCGAATGATATCATAAGAAAGGATGCAGTGTAGTGGCCAGTAGCGTTCTAGGAAGATGGAGGGCTGGAGTTCGAGTAGTGGCGCGCACAAAGGGAGAATTTAGTTTGCTACTTAAGTGTTGTATGGTGGAAGAAATTTAAATGCAATTCAAATTGGAATTTTTGGCTAAAATCAAGGGGATTATGATGAGGATTAAGCGTAGATATGATTGTGATAAAATTAGAGAATTTGAAGGAAATTATCTTGACGAGTTTAAGTCGATTGAGGAGTGTAGATGTATTTTATTTATTTATTTTAGTATAAATATGTATGTCGTATGGGCGAGTAAGGGCATTTGTTGTTTTTGTGTGCTTCAGTCACATATCACCTCCTCTTTTCTTTAAGCCAAACTCTTGATCTTTTCTTCCCTATTTTAATCCAATCAACCTCTTCCCTCTTCAACTTAGCCGACTGTTTCTTTTGCATTTAAAAGCTGATTCTTACATTTTGAGGGCTTGATTTCTTGTTGGCAAGCGATCTCGCAATCGGTATGTGAATTAGATCTTCTTCGGCTTTTGTTAAATATTTCTAAGTTCTTTCGTTTCTACACTCTTAAAAGCCAGTTTTTCATTATTCTTTCCAAAACTTTCGTTAACCTATGGTTTCTCCATTTATCGCTCTTTTCCCTCTCATTCAAGAGTGTGATCACAGATGGAAAAAGGGGTTCTAGCAGAGAGGTTGGGATAGAGGCTCCCAAGTTCAAGCGACATAAGGTGTCAGCGGTTAGGGACTTTTCGCCTGGATGCAGAAGGGGGACTACGTCAGATTTCGAGTTACATAGGCAGATCGCAGTCGATCAATCTAGTCAAGGTAAGTATAGGTAGTTCTTTGGTAAGCAGTGGATTTATTTTGAATTAATGGAATGTGACTAATGGAGTAGTATGTTGAATATAGGTTCGTGCGGTTATGAATACCTAGTACTCCAGGTGATAAGGTGTGTACTTCTACCCAATGGTAACTTGATATAAAGTCGAAGGTGTGTACATACATTGCACACACACAATGAATCGACAAAAGTCGAAATACCGAAAAGCCGAAAAACTAAAATGTCGAAAAGCTGAAAGTTTGGCTACGGTAGTCTTGCGAGTGCGCGAACACTCGTGAGGAGGAAACCGATAGGTTGTCTGAGGCCCCATAGGAGATTCCGTGAACCAGGCCAGAATAGGCTTAATGGGCCTGATGGGTTGTTGGGCCCATAATAGGGAAAATTGATATTTGATACTATGTGATGGAAAATTCATATGTGAGCATGTATATAAATGTCATTTGGGCCTAATGGGCCATATAAATGTAATTTGGGCCTAATGGGCCATATGCAGGTGATTTGGGCCTATAGGGCCATATGAATATGATTAGGCCTAGTGCGCCATATACAAGTATGTGAATTTGACTGGGCTTTGTAAATGGGTTTTGGGCCTAGTATATGATGACTACATAAAACTTAATTAATTAATTGCGACCGTGGACAAGCCAAAGGGTTAAGGTTTGGCAACGGGTATATGCATGTCTAGGATTGGATCTAGGGAGAGCTTGGTACTTAAGCGGTCTTAATGACTCACCTCCTCTTTTTTGGAATCCTACCTGGTCCATAGTATTCATTCATCTTAGCTCACGGGATTTGTTAACGGGCTAAGGTAAGTGAAAATCGTAATAAAGGGAAAATGATTGAAATGCCCCTAAGGGCAAAAATGACCAAAATACCCCTAGGTGTTAAATGTAAGTTTTATGGGTGTGACATGCATATCTGCTGCATACATATGATATTCTGCTTAGGTTGTATATGGGTTGGGAATTATGGAACAGAGGAAGTATATGAGGATCGCATGGTTGCTTGACAATCGTGGATCCACAGACGGGTTTTAAGCCCAATGTGTAAATGAAGGCAGTTCCGCAACCAGGCTACCATGGATGTGTACCGGTTGGGTGGGTCGATATTTATATCCCCATATGATGTGTCAGGGGACCGAGCTGGTGTGTAGCGGATGGATTTTTGGGATGGGATTGCACTGCATTGCATTGCATGTATGATAATGTTGTGATATTATTGCGATGTGGGCTCTGGCCCAACTGAGGCTAATATGGACTAAGGCCTAAAGACCATCGTTATTGAATTGGGCTCTGGCCCAAAATAACTAATGATTGCTTTATACTCGTTGAGGGTTGTACACACTGGGTTTTCGAAACTCATCCCCCTCCTTCTAAACTTTTCAGGTGATCCTCAGTTGGCGGTTCGACGGATGGAGGGACTCAGAGGTGGCCAATTAGCATAAAAGTTTAGACTTAGACTTGATTGTTTTTAAAAAAGCATTTAGTTTCTGATTTATTAAGTGATTTTAGACTGGAATGTAATAAGGCCTTCCCTTTTTATTATTATTCGGTTTATCATTTTTAGGCGTTGTAAGTACGAAAAGTTGAATATGGATTTTTCCTAAAGCATAGTTTTTTAAATACTATGTTTCCGTAACTAAATTTTTAAATGACAAGTTTTCATAAAATCATATGTTCTAAATAAAGCTTCCACAACTGGAAAGAGATTTTACAAAGTAATTAAGGTTTTTCATTTTAAGGAAGTGTTTCCAATGAAAACAAGGTTTTTGCTAAAACACTTCAATGTGACGCGCCAGATTCGGCCATAACGTCTGGGCCGAGTTTGGGGTGTTACATTTAGTGGTATCAGAGCTAAGTTACGAAACTCGGGCTGTGAAGTGGGCCTTATTATTATTTGGTTTCTTTTTCTATTTTAAAAAATATATATTTTGGATCACAATGTTTTGGAAAAAGGGAAATCTTGCTGAGTGGCACACCGAGCCTCCGACGTCGAGCCAAGTAAGTTCTCTTACTACTGAATTATGTTGAACTGTTATACTGTAATATGTCGTAGCTATTGATTATTTATATTAAGTAGGATTTCCTTAGATATCAGATTGTATTAAAACATTTGAATTTGAATTTGATACTTATTTTGTGTATGTTTGAGAATGTTTGCGATAGGTGGATGTTTTTAATATATATTAAAATTATTAGGATCAGAGTGCACAGCGGTAGCATAATGGGATAGTTGATACACGACTACCCTGGTATTTAGAAATTTCGATGACGAAATTTTTTTAGGAAGGGTGAATTGTAACACCTTGATTTTGGGCCGAGAAGTAATGGGCCTTGAGTTTGGGAACTGTTAGAAGGCGGCTTGAATAAAAGAAAGGTGTTTAAATATTTTATAATTGTGTGTTTAGTTTAATTGTTAAATTATTTAGGAAGGGTTGGTAGTGTGGAAAAAGTCCTGGGTTCGATCCAAGGCTTTAGCAAAATTTTGCATTTTTTTTCTAAAGAACACTGAGCATTAGGTGGAAGGCTTATTAATAAGGTCTGGTAAAATCTGACACAAGGAAACGCTTGGCCTTGTGGCAAAAGGCGTGGGTAGTAATCAGGAGGTCCAGGGTTCAAGTCCTAGCCTTGGCGAAAATTTTTTGTTGCGCATAAGATTAGTAGGGAAGCTAGCGTTTAGGCTTTATAATATGCTAGGTGGAAATTCGACACAAATGATGCGCTTGGCCTAGTGGCATGATGGCATTAGGAGTAAGAGGAGGTGCTAGGTTCAAGTCACAGTATGAGCAAAAGTTGTGGGTATTTTTTAGACAATCTGGAAGTCGGCAGAAAGACTTTATAATTAATTGGGGAAGAGAAATGACACAAAAGAGCTTGTGGCTTGGTGGCAAGGGACGTATAGCGCAGCCAAGAGATCAGGGGTTCGAATCTGAATTGTAGCAAATAATTTTAGGATAATCAGGTTGCGGGTTAATAGGCCTTAAAGATAGTTAGGGATGGAATATGGCATAAGAGCACCTGCGGTGCAGTGGCGATAAGCATGGTATGGTTATGAGAGGGAACAAGTTTGCATCCTAGGCCTGACAAAGTTTAAATTTTTATTCTTTAAGAAAACTGAGGCTTAGGCTTATAAGCCCTATAATTAATTGTGACCAAATGGTATCATTAGAAAGGATACCGCGTAGTTGCTAGCAGCGTGCTGGGAAGATGGAGGGCTGGAGTTCGAGTAGTGGCGCGCGCAAAGGGAGAACTTAATTTTGCTACTCAAGTGTTGTACGGTGGAAGCAATTTGAATGTAATTCAAATTGGAATTTTTGGCTAAAATCAAGGGGATTAGGATGAGGTTTAAGCGTAGATATGATGGTGATAAAATTGGAGAATTTGAAGGGAAATTATCTTGACGAGTTTAAGTCGATTGAGAAGTGTAGGTGTATTTTATTTATTTATTTGTTTTAGTATAACTATGTGTGCCATATGGGCGAGTAAGGGCATTTGTTGTTTTTGTGTGCTTCAGTCACATATCACCTCCTCTTTTTTTTAAGCCAAACTCTTGATCTTTTCTTCCCTATTTTAATCGAATCAACCTCTTCCCTCTTCAACTTAGCTGACTATTTCTTTTGTATTTAAAATCCGATTCTTACACTTTGGGGGCTTAATTTCTTGTTGGCAAGCGATCTCGCAATCGGTAAGTGAATTAAATCTTCTTCGGCTTTTGTTAAATATTTCTAAGTTCTTTCGTTTCTACACTCTTAAAAGCTGATTTTTCGTTATTCTTTCCAAAACTTTTGTTAATCTACAGTTTCTCCATTCATCTCTCTTTTCCCTCTCATTCAAGAGTGTGATCGCTGATGGAAAAAGGGGGTTCTAGCAGAGAGGTTGGGATAGAGGCTCTCAAGCTTAAGTGACGTAAGGTGTCAGCCGTTAGGGACTTTCTGCCTGGATGCAGAAGGGGGACTACGTTGGATTTCGTGTTACATAGGTAGATCGCAGTCGATCAATCTAGTCAAGGCAAGTATAGGTGGTTCTTCGGTAAGTAGTGGATTTATTTTGAATTAATGGAATGTGACTAATGGAGTATAATGTTGAATATAGGTTCAGGCGATTATGAATACCTAGTACTCCAGGTGATAAGGTGTGTACATCTACCATATGATAACTTGATATAAAGCCGAAGGTGTGTACATACAGTGCACACACACAATGAATTGGCAAAAGCTGAAATGCCGAAAAGCCGAAATGCCGAAATGCCAAAAAGTCAAAAGTTTGCCTACAGTAGTATTGCGAGTGCTTGAACACTCGTGAGGAGGAAACCGATAGGTTTTCTAAGGCGCCATGGGCGATTCCATAGACTTGGGCTGTGATTTGGCCAACTGGGCCAGAATAGGCTTAATGGGCCTGATAGGCTATTGGGACCATAATTGGCAAAATTGATATTAGATGCTATGTGATGGAAAATTAGTATGTGAACATGTATATAAATGTGGTTTGGGCCTAATTGGCCATATAAATGTAATTTGGGCCTAATGGGCCATATGCAGGTGATTTGGGCCTAATGGGTCATATGAATATGATTGGGCCTAGTAGGCCATATATAGGTATGTGAATTTGACTGGGCTTTGTAAAGGGGTTTTGGGCCTATTATATGATGACTACATAAAACTTAATTAATTAATTGTGACCGTGGACAAGTCGAAGGGTTAGGGTGTGGCAACGGGTATACGCATGTCTAGGATTGGATCTAGGGAGAGCTTGGTACTTAAGCGGTCTTAATGACTCACCTCCTCTTCTCTGGAATCCTACCTGGTGCATAGTATTCATTCATCTTAGCTCACGGGATTTGTTAATGGGCTAAGGTAAGTGAAAATCGTAATAAAGAAAAATTTATTGAAATGCCCCTAAGTGCAAAAATGACCAAAATACCCCTAGGTGTTGAATGTAAGTTTTATGGATGTGACATGCATATCTTCTGCATACATATGATATTCTGCTTAGGTTGCATATGGGTTGGGAATTATGGAACAGAGGAAGTATATGAGGATCGCATGGTTGCTTGACAATCATGGATCCACCGACGGGTTTTAAGCCCAATGTGTAATGAAGGTAGTTCCGCAACCGGGCTACCATGGATGTGTATTGGTTGGGTGGGTCGATATTTTTATCCCCACATGATGTGTTGGGAGACAGAGCTGGTGTGTAACGGATGGATTGTTGGGATGGGATTGCACTGCATTGCATTGCATGTATGATATTGTTGTGATATTATTGCGATGTGGGCTTCGGCCCAACTGAGGCTAATATGGGCTAAGGCCCAAAGACCACCGTTATTGAATTGGGCTCTAGCCCAAAATAACTAATGATTGCTTTATACTCATTGAGGGTTGTACACACTGAGTTTTCGAAACTCACTCCCCTCATTCTAAACTTTTCAGGTGATCCTCAGTAGGCGGTTCGACGGATGGAGGGACTCGGAGGTGGCCAATTAGCATAAAAGTTTAGACTTAGACTTGATTGTTTTTAAAAAGCATTTTGTTTCTGATTTATTAAGTGATTTTAGACTGGAATGTAATAAGGCCTCCCCTACAAGGTTTTCGCTAAAACACTTCAATGTAACGCGCCAGATTCATCCATAACGTCTAGATCGGGTTTGGGGTGTTACAATTACATTTGGGCTGCCTAGTGCTCGGTTGGATCAGTTTTCTTAGTTTAGCCCAAATTAAATTGGATTAAAATTAAAATTAATTATATTATGAATTAATACACATAATTTGGACCGTCTTAGGCTAAAAAATTAATTCACCTTGATGCTTCAAAATTACTTCTCGGTTTTGCGCTTCTAGTAGTGGCTGCTGAGCCGTTTTTCTACCTTTGTGCAAATCTATCAAAAATAATAAAAAATAATCAAATTTTAATATAAAATTAATTAAAATTCAACATGTTCATAATTTGAGTGCAATTTAATTATTTTATAATTATTATATATTTTTCGACAAGAATTTTATCGAAACTGCATGAATTTGAGTTAAAAAGGGCATTAAAAAGTGGGTATATTTTCGTGTTTTGATAGGGGTCATATTAAAATTTTGTTAAGAAATTTTGACGTTTGCATGATTAATTAGTAAAAAGGACTAAATCGTAAAATGTGAAAAAGTAGAGTTCTATTAGTTAAAAGGGTTAAATGACTATGGAAATGAAACTAAATGGATTTAAATGGTAATTATACCATATAAGGTTAGTTATGGATATAATTTAAGTTATTTTTAAAGTTAATAAGGTTAAAAAAGTAATTTCATAATTAATTTAAACTAAAATAAGATAAAAATTTGTATCATCTTCTTTAGTTTGTTTTCTTCACCAAAATTATGGATAGAAAACTCCATTCTTGAAGTTCGAAGGTTCGGTCAAGCTTCCTTGCTTGCATGGTATGATTTTCAACCCCGTTTTTAATGATTTCATTATTTTTCAGGCCGTTTTATCTTAATCTAGCTATCCCGGGGGTCAATTTGTAAAATTCTTAAATATTAAGGGTAATTCCATGAATGTTCTTGAATTTTTCTTGACCTTAAATGGTATTTTATGAATCCTTGTTGATAAATAAACAAGTTTCACAAAGTGATTTTTGATGAAAATTGGAACTAGGGATTAATTTGTTAAATATATAAATGTTAGGGTTTTATTATGAAATGGTGATAAATATGACTTGTTTCAAGGTCCCTTGCATGTTTGATTAACATGGATTGAGATTAAAATGGTTATATTTTAAGTTATAAGCTTAAGGAATAAATTGTGAAAAAGTTAAAATATTAGGGGCAAAATGATAATTTTGCATAAATGTGAAATGTGGATTGAATTGAATGTTTAAGGTTAATTGAAGTAATTAATTGAAAATAATTATCTATTTAGATGAAGATAAATCACGTATGGACCTAGATCGAGGCAAAGCAAAAGCTTCGGATTAGCTCGATTTAACTTCTATGCCCCTAATCGTTAAGGTAAGTTCATATAAATGGTTATTGTGTTAATGTTATCTCAAATAGTATGTTATTATGTTAATTATATTGTGAATTGATTGATACTTAAATAAATCAATGTCATAATGGTTATGGAGTCCCGTTTGAACCTCAGGAATTCATAGGATACAAATGACATGTCATTAGGTATTTCATGTTTTAGGTGTTAGTATTGAATGCCCTAATGATGGCTGAGGTCTTGCATTTGTTGTGGATACTCCACAGCTTGTGTGAGGAGCATCATGTAGCTTACATTCTGACCCACAGCTCGTGTGAGCAATGATGTAAAGGAAAGGTTATAGTCATGTAAAGGCATACTTTGTGGAAGCTTTCACGACTATCCGATGAAATTCTAGATGGTTCAATGGGTATGAAAAGGAAATGAAATGGTAACTTCAAATGGAATCCATCATGAACTTATGAATAGGAATAGTGGTCTAAAAGATGTGAATACATGTGTAAATTACTTGTTTATGCATGAATTCATTTGAACCAACTACTAATGTACTAACTTGTGAGTTGATGATGTTGTATAAGCATTATGCCAAGCTTATGGTTTTAGTTGGTATTACACTTATGCTATTTACATTATGCAAATGAAATGGTAAGTTGTATTTAAGCTGTACGAGCTTACTAAGCATTGATTGCTTACGTAGTTTTTTTAATGTGTTTTATAGATTATCGGAAGCTCGATCGGTTTGGAAGCTCATCGGAGATCTATCATACTATTCACCAGTTATACCGGTAGATTTTGAATGTTTTGGCCAAGTTTATAATGGCATGTATAGGTTGAATTGTAATGTCATTTTATTGAATGTTTAGTTGGTGAATTGGCTTGTATAAGTTATGGAAGTTATCTTGGTTTGATACCATTTGATGCTTTGTCAAAATGTGTCAACTTGGTTATGCTACTATGCATATTGGAATGGCCCTTATGGTATGTTTGAAAGGATGTGTTAACGGTTAAGTTTGTGGCATGTTTTGGTAAATGTTAAACTAGAATTTGATGATTGCAATATGGTATAATTGACATGTTTAGATAGGTAACATTTAGTTGATGATTGAGGTTCCTTTGAATGACATATTGGTTAGTTGTGTTAGGACTTTGAAATGGTATTTTGATGTGTGTTTAGGTGATGTTTAGGTTCCTTTAATGTGTGCATGAATGGTTTGAGAAGTTAAGCATAAGATGGTATCGAAATGGTTTGATTCTAGGTGAATTTTAGGTCCACACAGTCTGAGACACGAGCGTGTGACTCAGTCGTGTGTGGAACACGGCTTGGAGACATGGACGTGTGTCATCTGAGAGTTCCTTTGTATGCAAGTCAGTGAGTTCCTTTGTATGCAAGTCAGTGAGTTCCTTTGTATGCAAGTTAAGAAATTCATAAATAACTAGCACTATCTGAATCTTCGACTCAGATACTTTAGTACCTAACACATATGCAAGATAAGCATCATATCCCTTTCTGATATACTTTTTGCTGATATTGTTGAAATCACATTAGATAAGCCATCCAGTTTATCAGATTCAACATGGAGCAACTCACCATTCTGACATTTCAACACTATATATTTCTATTTACAATTTACTACTGCATAATGTTGGTTTAGTCAATCCATTCCCAAAATCACATCAAATTCATCAAAGGGCAACAACATTAGATCAACCGAGAAGCAAATAACCCTTTACCATCAACGAGAAATTTTTACAATTTTATCCACCATAACATACTGGCCCAAGTGGTTTGAAACTCTAACCATAAATTCAGTGAATTCAACATATAAATTTTTAACAGACACTAAATTTGTGCATATGTATGAATGTGTTGAATTGGGATCAATAAAAGCAGTAATATCAATATCAAGTAAAGAAAATGTACCAGTAATGACGTCTGGTGTAGAGGCATCCTCTCTTGCACATATAGCATATGTCCTTACCGGTGTTCGTGCCTCAGATTTAACTGTTGAATCCCTTGTAGTACCTCAGCTACCACTAACATTACCAGGGTGACGGGGTGGTCTACCTCTTGAGGCGGGAGTACTCAGCTTTGAAGTTTGATCAGTATCTTTTTCAATCCTTTTGGGGCAATCTTTGAGGAAATGATCAAGAGAACCACATCGATAACAGGCTCCACTTCTCAAACGACACTCCCCAAAATGAAATTTATTATAGTGTTTACACCTTGGTTTGGGGTTACCGACATTTCCCACACTTGTTACAGAAGAAGACGAAGATCTCGGGTTAGAATGTTGAGAGCCTCGCTCTTTCCTTGAATATACCATAAAGGTGGTGGAATGATTATGGTACTTCTTTGATTTCTTTGAAGTAGATGATTGTGACTTGCCCATAAATCTTTTACCAAATACTCAAGCTTCTCCTTCTACTCGCTTCTTTTCTTTACTTAATTCCTTGGCTTTGTGTGCTCGATCAGCCAGTACTAAAAATTCCCTTAATTTAAGAATTTCAATCAACAATTTGATATCTTCATTTAAACCTTCTTCAAAATGTTTACACATATCAGCCTCGGTTGGAACCCATTCTCTGGCATACTTACTCAGCCGAACAAATTCCTGTTCGTACTCAAATATAGTCATGTTTCCCTGTTTAAGCTCTAAAAATTCTTTCTTTTCCTGATCCAAAAATCTTTGACTGATGTACTTCTTTCTAAATTCAGTCTGGAAAAATTCCCATGTAACATTTTCTCTCGGTAAAACTGAAATCAGGGTATTCCACCAATGGTAGGTTGTGTCTTTTAATAAAGAAACTGCACATTTCAAACACTTAGCAGGTGTACATGATAATTCATCTAAAACACTGATGGTATTTCCCAACCAAAATTCAGCCCTCTCTGGATCATCATCGGTAGTAACCCTAAATTCCTTTGGCCCATACTTACGAATTTTATACACTGGAGGCTTATTGATTCTAACATGTTCAACACCCTGTGGCATCTCTGGAACCGGTTAAGGAGCAGGTGGGGGAGGTTGTTGTACAGCAGGATTTGTTCTCAAATATTCAGTGAACCACTCATTCATCATTCGAAAGAAGGCTTCTTTTGCCTCCTTACCTCGGCCCTCAGATACGGGCCTTCTACTACTACTAGATACAGCTCGTTGAACGAAATCTTGAGCAGTGCTCTCAGCCTCCTCAGATTCAGCTTTAGCTTAGTTGGATCACATTACTATATGAAAAACTCATTTAATAATAGTCAGGATATATCACATTATCATAAATGATATAATAGCATGTATAGCTAAACTCACACTTGCTACGTTAGCCCGAGAAACAGCTAAACCATAACTCTTATACCAATAAATGTAACACCTCTAACCCGTATCCATCGCCAGAATAGGGTTATGGAGCATTACCAGAGTTTACAGAATAATTTCATGTAATTTATGTCATTACTATTCATATCCAAAACTAATCATATTATCCCTAGAATGGACCCTCAAGGCCCAATTTAAACATTAGAATCAAGTCGGGACTCAATCAGGAACTCAAAAATTTTTTCATAAAATTTCAAAATTTTTCTTATATAAAGGGGTCACACACCTGTGTGAGTAGGCCGTGTGGCTCACACAGCCAAGTGACATGCCCATGTCTCAGGCCATGTGAGCATTCAATGTGAGGCACATGGCCGTGTCCCAGCCCATGTCCTTACCCGTGTAACTCTCTGACTTGTGCCACATGGCTAGCCACACGCCCGTGTGGTCAATTTAATTTTCGAAAATTAAGTGCAGGGTTTACACGGCCAAGACACACGCTCGTGTTCTAGGCCATGTGTCACACATGGCTGAGACACACGCCTGTGTCTCTGCCTATGTGCCCAATTCTAAGCATTCTGTTTCTCAATTTTTAAGATGCAGGGGACACACGATCAAACCACATGCCCATGTGTCAGGCCATGTGTCACACAAGGTCAAGACACATGCCCGTGTGTCTACTCGTGTGGACAAAATAAGGCCATTTCCTAGTCTTATTTCTCACCCAAATTTAACCTTCAACCTACAAAAACATTTGAATATATTTTCCAACCAATTCAAGTCATATAAATCAAGCAAACATCAATAACATGTATGAAATAACATCACATACATTCATATGATCAAACTTACCTTTTAGTAAAGACTTATATTTTATCCTAATTCAATCTAACCAACCACATACATATATGTTAATCATGATATATATAACCTCATAATATTATACAAAAACAAACCATTATTAGCCATTCCAATGGCTAAATTACAAACAACCATGTACTTGTCAACATTGGCCAAGTTAACTTATACATGCCATTATACCAAAATAAGATTGCTTTTTATACCAAAATATACTGGTCGATAATATGATGATACTCCGACCGATCTTGAACCTTTATGAGCTTCCCGAGCACTAGAAAACAAAGAAAATATAACCTAGTAATCAATTAATGCTTAGTAAGTTCGTATAACAAGAATTAAACCTACCAATCACATTCATTATAATAAGCATACAATAACATGCTTTCCAACAAATTGGCAATTTGCTTAATGACATACATTCAAATAAGCAAGTTAGTCACATATTTCACATGTACATCAAGTAAGCATGGATGAGCTCATCATACTACACTCTTTAAGGTATTTCAAAAGTATTCGGAACATAACTCTTTTAATCTTATAATTTCTCATGTCAGAAGTTTTGTCCGTTGAATTATTGGAATATCGATAGATACTCAGGTAGTACACACAAGGTGTACAAAACTGTAAACCATCAATTCATAATCAGGGGTTCCCATTAGGGAACTTAACTAGGGAGCACACTTCCGAGCCACATATTAGGATGCTCAAATGAGCCATGTAACAGGACGTGTATCTGGCTAAACAGGAAACTCATAAGACTTTAAATCAGGAAGCTCATAGAGCTTATCAGGTAACTCTAAAGATTTATTATCAAGGAGCACCGGATAAGGTAACAAGGAGTTCAAGTGAGCCATGTCAGGAAGCTCATAAGAGCCTATATTAGGAAGCTCACGTAGAGCTGTGTTTGTGTCCACCATATATGTTGGATCACAACTGATTGAATCATGTAACAGGACGCTCACACAGAGCTGTGGTAGTGCGCAACACATGCATAATCACTACCGATCAGGATGCTAATAGGAGCTATAAAATAGGATGCTCGAGAGGGATTTTATCAGAATGCTCGTCCGAGCTATATTCTGTCCGCAACATATGCAAGACCACATGCAATATGGGAAATCACATATATCCATCGAATTTCATTATTCAAACGGAATTTAATATTTTTCAGATATGATTGGACATATGATTATTTCATTTATTTTTAACATTTATATAATTCATACAATCACATACTACATTCAATTCAAGCATATAAATAAACACAATTAGGTTACACGAACTTACCTCGATACTTGTTCGTATTTAAAAGTCTACTAATCCGACACTTTTTCTTTCCTTCGATCTAGCTTCGAATTTGAGTTATCCAGATCTATATAAATGAATTTAATTATCAATTTAACCCATTTCATACTCAATTGGATTCAATTTATACTCTAGGAAAAATTACTATTTTGCCCCTAAACTTTTAATAAATTCTAATTTTGTCCCTAGGCTAGGAAAATGAAATTCATGAAATTTAATACTTATTCCAAGCCTAACCGAAATTTTCATATAACATTTACAGCACATGTATTTCACAAAATTCAAAATTTTTCCATAACTTTTACATCTTTACAATTCAATCCCTAAATCACAATTTCATCAAAATTCTCTTTGTAGAAGTTGTTTATTTATCAATAACCTTTCATTTTCTACCATATATTTCAAAATTTCAGCATATTCATCCATGGCAAGACTTTGTTACTTTGATAATTTTACAAATTAATCCCCAAAATAGATAGATTAGGTTATCCTGATCTTAAAAATATAAAAATTACTAAAAACGAGACAAGGATACTTACCCAATTAAGCTAAGAAAGCTTGTTTTCTCTTTCCTAGGGTTTCCATGTATTTTTTTTGGGGGGGGAAGAAGATGATATAAAATGATTTTATTTCCTATTAATTATTTATCATCCATTAATTATTTACATTTCCAATTTAGTCCTTTTCTTTTTATAAATTTACATGGATAAATCATCAAAATATCTACTAACTTTTCTTTAATGGACTAATTACCATATAAGGACCTCAAATTTTAAATTCCATAGCTATTTGATACTTATAGCTACTAGAACTCAACTTTTGCATTTTATACAATTTGGTCCTTTCCCTAATTAAACACATAATCGACAAAATTTTCTTATTAGAATTTTCATATAACATTCTTATCATAATGTGGAAATAACATCTCCACTCATATGTCTAACTTCATATAACCTTTTCATACATCCATTTCTTTTTACATATTTATCACTCGATGAACCAAAGGAAATAACATCAGATAAGCAGGAATGTTGCTTACACAAGTTATAACTATAAATGCTCACACAAGTTGTGAATTGAGCCATCTCATACGAGTTGTGGGTCAAGATGTTAAGCTACTCAATGTCGCTTACACGAGCTGTGAAGAATCCACAACAAATGCAGGACCTTAGCCATCAGTAGGACATCCAAAACTAGTACTCGAAACTATAATAACCCTAATAACATGTCATTTGTATCCTACGTATTCATAAGGTTCATAAGGGCCACATTTCATAATCAAATCACTCAACTTTATTCAAAATTTTCCATCATAAGAACTCATTCATATAATTCCTCATTTTCATGTCTAATCATTAACTTATCAAATATTACAATTTAGTCCAATTCAACATTTGCCATATATCAAACAATTAATCTCATTCACAACATGCATAATAGTTGATAAATCACAGAAAACAACAACTAATTAGTTTAACAATATACAAACTTACCTACTAAAATATGGCTACGAATGCAACACTAATGTCTACTCCACTAACTTTCCTTTTCCACGATTAATGTTCGGTTAATTTGTTTCTTGATCTAGATAGTAATTTCAATTCAATTAACCACTCAAAATAATTTAAATAATAACACTTAAACAATTAAGCTCTTTTTATTCTTGTTTTACAAAATTACCCCAAAACTTTTCCATTTATGTAAATTACTCATTAAACACGAAACTTTCAAATTGAACACATTTAATCCAAACCATGCTAGCGAAATTTCCTATAGTCCTTGTACAGCGAATCTGCCACAAATAGATGTGGCAAATTAGGCATTTTCGATGCACTTAAGGAGCTTTTTCTCGAGCAAAATAGAGTTTTTAACTTAGTTTTTCATTATTTTCACATTTTTATATTTTTTGGGTAATAATTGAAAATCTCTCATTTTTTTCTATTTTTTACCCAAATTGGTTGATAGTGTTATTAGGAGGTCTAATGTGTGTTTGAGTAATGTAGGGACGTGTCAGAGGTCAAAAACAAGCAAAAATGACGTCAAGGGTAGGGGTATCACGATATCCAACCATTGAAATCATGACTTCCTAAACAGTATATAAGACCAAGGATACCCTTCAGTGGTATTGCTACATCCTCCTTGGGTATTGTGATATCCACCTCTCAAAGAAGACCCCAAGTTTGGTACTGCTTGATATATCGCGATATCCTCTTCTAAGTATCACGATATCGCCTTCATCAAAGGGACAAACTTGGACAAAAAGGGCAATCTTTTTCTACTCGACCTACCAATCATACAAGGCCCGTATAGGGGAAATTTTGGCATTGGAAAGTCATTAAAACACCCTTAAAAATAGCAAAAAATTGTTGAGGAAGATAGAAACACAAGTTAGCTTAGTTTTAAGTTTAGTTTTCTCTAAGTTTTCTTTAGTTTTTCTCTACACTTTTCTAGGGTTTTTATTTTTCTCTTCCTCTACCTCAAATTAAAGTTTATTTTCCTACATTTACTTTTTGTTTTTGAAGTTGTTCATGTTAGTTAATTTAGTTAACACTGTAGCTAAGGTTTATTTACATTTCCAATCCCTGTACCTTATTTTCGAAACTCTTTAAGCTTTAGTTTAATGTATTTCACTTTATTTTACCTCAAATCTATTGAAGCTTGTTCCTTTTATGTTTTTTGCTTTAGATTCCTTTGTTAAATGCTTTAAGTTTCATGTTATTTAAGTTTTATTGCATAAAAATCTTATGTTTTACATTTTTCTTAAGTTTTACTTTTATGGCTTCTTTTCTTTCTATTTTTATGTTTATGTTCTTGACTTTGAGCATGTGTAGCTAAATCTTTAAGGAGGTTAAACCAGATCTAATCCGTCTAATTCGTTAATATTGATATCGAAAGATAAAATGGAGCCACTTGGTAATTTACATGATTTATGTTCCTAGTCCAAGATTTGGGGAACCACATCGAAGTCAACCATCCCCCATTAGTCATTTGCTAGATAGTCCTTTTAGTTTACATTTCTTACAATTTACTCCCCAGAGTAGAATATTTAATTTCTTACAAACTTATCTTTTATGAATCATTGTAATATAAAATCGTATTAATAGCCACTTAGCCTCTATTATGTATGCTAGTTATTGCTCAATCGTCTCTTCCTTTAGGTTCGATCCTTGGAATACTTTGGTGTTTCATTGTAACACTATAAATATTACAACTATTCTGTATGCTTACAATAAAACCAGACTTTAGAAATTGTTTCATAAATTAGTTGTTTTATTGCACACCCATGCAGCCAGTCAACATCCCTTATTTATCGTACTTTCACAAAAATTTCATGTAATTGTACTATTTTAACATCTTAGTCCTTAAACATTAAAATCAATAAAAATCACTTTACAAAATAATCCTATTTAACTATTAAACTTACAAATCCATCACCAAACTTCAAAAACACTACAAACTCATCAATGACATAACTCAAAACATTTAATAGTTTTACAAATTAATCCTCGGGTTAGCTAGATTAAGCTGCAAAGATCTCAAAAACAAAAAAAAACACTAAAAATAGGCTCAAAATAATACCATGCATGTAAAATGAAGCTTGGTCGAAAGCTCCCTAAGATAAAAATGGTTATTTTGGTTTCTAAGGTGAAGAAAGATGAAGATGATGGTTGTTTCATCTTTTGGTTTTGTTTTAGTTTACTTTACTATAAAATTAAAAGTTTACCCTTTTAAATTTAATCAAATTTCATGTTATGAAACACTTAAGTCGTCTACTACAATTAAAATAGGTAGATTTACAGTATAATACCCTTATTTCATTCTTTTACATATATTTAATACAAATAAACCTATAGCAATTAACTTTTGCGTGTTTTACAATTTAGTCCTTTTTACTTAATTAACTATACAAACATTAAAATTTCTTAACCAAATTTTAATAAGACACTATAGTAACCTTATAAATATTAAATAAATAATAAAATAGTAACTCACTGGTCATAATTGTGGTCCCAAAATCACTATTTTCAACACCACTGAAAATAGGCTGTTAAAATATCATTCTTGCATACCATGATGGGGACATCTCCATAATAGCAGTTTAAAGCGTTCCCAAGCCTTATGTAAGTTTCCCCTTCCATTTGCTTTAAGTTTGCGATATCTTGCCTTAACTAGATAGTTTTACTGATAGGGAAGAATTTGTACAAAAACTTTTCTGCAAGCTCGCTGTAATCGAACCTGGAGCTTGTGAGTCTAACCGAGAAAAAGCATTATCAACCAAGGAGAAAGGGAACAACCAAAAAAATGAATAGCATTATCGATGTCCCCATTAAATTTAAAAGTATCGCAAAGATGAAGGAACTGTTCTAAATGTTGGTTAGGATCCTTCATCATTATCCCTTTAAACTCCAGATTATTCTAAATTATGGTTAGGTATATCTCAAAGTTATTTTCATTTATTTTTGGCCTTTCGATACTACCTCGCATATCATCCAAATTTGGTAGCGCTTAATCTCATAGTCTACATTCTTCACAAGCCATGGATGGCTTTATCGACAAAGGTTTCTGTTGTGATAGTGGTTGTTTCTCTGGTGGTTCTTCGTATAACGGGTTATCACATGGTGGGTCAACTACAACAGGTGGGTTATTTTGTATTTGTTGTGGTTATTGCTGATGTAACGCCCCCCAAAAAATCCAAAAATCCTGAAATCTAAAAATCTTGAAATCCAAAAATCCTGAAATCCCAAATTTTTTTTATTTTCGATTTTGATGAAAATTATGTTTAATATCCTTATCCAAGCGATAATTTTAGTAGGTCTTAGCTAAGGTTGAGTTTGAATTAAGGGGTAGAAGAAATTATAATTTAATTATTAAAATAATCAGGGTTGGCTAGTAGTTGGGCTTTTGAATAAATGAAGAAACAATTGGACACAAAAAGAGCCTGTGGTGGAGTGGCTAAGTGACGCCACATAAGGTGTAGTGAGGTGGCGTTAGTAGCTAGCAAATGAGTCCAAGGTTCGAATCCTAGCTTAGTATTTTTAGAATTTAATTTTGGCCTTCTAGAAGGATGGAAGTGGCGTGAAGATGGACTCCAAGGGAAGTGTTCAAAAGAGAAAATTAAGGAAAGGATCAAGGGATTATCAGGGAGAAAAACGAGGAGATGAGAAGTAAGGAGTAAGTAGAGCTGAATTGGGAACTTGGGCTTGAAGAATTCGACTATAGAGCTATAAATAGGTGCCGAATGGGAGGGTTGAGAAGTTAATGACAAATTTCCCTTCACTTTGTGCCAGAAACCCTTTTCTCTTCAAGATCCAAAAAGCCGAAAACTCTCTGTTTTACTTTCTTTTCTTTTTGCTGATTTCTATTCTCCTCTACACAATCTTCTTTGCCGATTTCTTCTACTACTCTTCTTCTTTAATCTGTACCAAATAAACCTTATTCACCATACTTAGTTTGAAAAGCCGAAAAACTAAATCTTCTAAGGGTCGAATACTTTTTGACCGAATATAGTGTAAGTGTTGCTCTTCCAATCGGTTTTCTTTGTTTAGTATCGATTATTGTCCTTCACTTTTTCTAATCAAATTTGGTAGGGAATTAGTATCGGATCTTGGTTTTTAGCTCTCTACCGAATTGCTCCCTAAGGTATTGCGGTTTTGGTAAGTAATCTTCTCCCATTGGCTAAGGTGGCCGAATGGTCATAGTTATGGTAAGGAGACTTGTGTTGGATACGAGTCACCTATTATTCGGGTTTTAATAGTAAAGATTTGTGTAGATCTAGGAAATACGTGATCAAGGAAAAAACGATTGGGCTCAAGGTAAGGTTAAGGTGAGGTTTCGGTTTTTGAGTAAATAAGTATTAAGCATGCGATTAATTGAAGGGTGATAACGATTGTAGGTTTGGGCTAAGGAGATCGCATCACGCTTGCTTACCAGGTGTGTACATACACTTCACACACAATGATTCGGCAAAAGCTGAAAACTCGAAATGCCAAAAAGCCGAAAGTTTGGCTACGGTAGTCTTGCGAGTGCACGAAAACTCGTAAGGGGGAAACTGATAGGTTGCTTAAGGCCCATGGGCGATTTCGTGGACTTGGGTTGTGATTTGGTCATATGGGCCAGATGGGCTAAATGGGCCCGATGGGCTGTTGGGCCCATAATAGGCAAAAACTGAATATTGATGCTATGTGATAGGAATTTGTATGTGAGCATGAGTATGGATGTGACTGGGCCTAACGGGCCTTATAAATGTGATTTGGGCCTAATGGGCCATATAAATATGATTGGGCTTAATGGGCCAGATCCAGGTATGTGAATTTGATTGGGCTCTGTAAGGGGTTTTGGGCCTAATATATGATAACTACATAAAACTTAATTAATATATTGCGATCGTGGACAAGTCAAAGGGTTAAGGTGTGGCAACGGGTATATGCATGTCTAGGATTGGATCTAGGGAGAGCTTGGTACTTAAGCGGTCTTAATGACCCACCTCCTCTTCTCTGGAATCCTACCTGGTGCATAGTATTCGTTCATCTTAGCTCACAGGACTTGTTAACGGGCCAAGATAAGTGAAAACCATAATTAAGGGAAAATTTATCGAAATGCCCCTAAGGGCGAAAATGACCAAAATACCCCTAGGTGTTGAATGTAAGTTTTGTGGATGCGACATGCATACATATGATATTCCGCTCAGGTTGCATATAGGTTGGGAATTATGGAGCGGAGGAAGTATATGAGGATCGCATGGTTGCTTGACAATCGTGGATGCACCGATGGCTTTTAAAGCCCAATATGTAAATGAAGGTAGCTCCGCAACCGGGCTACCATGGTGTGTGGGTTGGGTGGGTCGATATTTATATCCCCACATGGTGTGACGGGAGACAGAGCCAGTGTGTAGCAGATAGATAATTTGGATGGGATTGCTTTGCATGATTGATGAATGATGTTTTTGTGGATGCTTGTTTTTGTCGAGGGTTGTACACACTGAGTTTGCAAAAACTCACCCCCTCTTTTATTTTATTTTTAGGTGATGCTCAGTAGAAGGTTCGATGTTTGGAAGGACTTTGGGTGGCCAGCTAGCAAGATGATTTGGATTTGGGTTTTTTTTTTCAAGCATTTAAGTTTTTACTTCTTTTTAAGTAAGTTTCAGACCAAATTGTAATAAGGTTTTCATTGTGTTATTATTACTTGAATTATTATTATTTTCAATGTAATTACAAGAAGTTGAACATGGGTTTTCTAAATTATAGTATGTTTTCTACGTTTCCTCAATTAAATTTTTAAATGATAAGTTTTCTTAAATCAAATGTTTCAACAAGGTTTTTGTAACTGAAAGAGTGTGTTTTTTTTAAGTTAATTAAGTTTTGTTTTATTTTAAGAAGGGTTTTCAATGAAAACATGGTTTTCGCTAAAACACTTCAATTTGGCACACCAGATTCGGCCATAACGTCTGGGTCAGGTTTGGGGTGTTACAACTGATGTCTACAGCTACGAAGGATAATTCTCTCTAGATCTGATGCTAGCTCTATAGGGGTGCCCCTACTCCGAGTCATACACTACAACCCACAAACAAAAGAAAAATACGTCAGTAACTATAAAAATAAGTTAATGCAAATTAAAATTGCATTTATAGTTCTAAGACTTCCTACTTATCTTATTAAGATGCAGAAACTAAACACTAATCTAATGGAGAAGCCCCTCGATAATGATGTCTACAACTTGACCGCCTCCCAACGTGCTAATGTCAAAAGTGAAAAAATATTGTAACTTAAATATGTGGAATTAGGTAGTGTCCACAAGTCTACCAGTCAGGTTGTAATATAGAAGTTACAACAAAACACGAAAGTATTTAGAAGGCCATACCCAAAAGAGGCTTGATTAAATTAATAATTTATTTCCACAATAACAAGGCCAAGCAATAGTGAATTAAAACCATATAGATGAATAAAAATAAAACATGCAAGGAACATTAAATAACTAAAATAATTGATTTTAAATCTCTCAAATATAAAAATAAAAGGCAAATTCGCTACAATATTCGTAACTAACTTCTGACTTAGGGTTCTATTCAACCATATAGTAGTTAACCTAGTTATTACCTCTAGGCCTCTAACTAACCTAACTAGTCAGCAAGAACTACTTATCTCTCGACCTCACAATTTAGATTGGGGCAGGCTAACTGGTACTCAGTAGGCTATTCTCTCAACCTCATCTACCTAGATGACTTTTTAGGGTTGTCATGCTTAGGTTTTAATCTTTCCCAACTAGAACCAACTAATCTGACAAGAAACCCTAAATAGTTGTCAACTACTCTCACATCCGCTCGTTAATCTCCTTAGAATTTTAGTTATCCATGAATCTAAGTAACATAATTTCAAATTTGAATTGAAAAATTAATAAAAAAAATCACAAGACAAAATAGAAAGAAGGGAAAAGAGATTATGAATATTAATAAAGTTTGGAACTGGAAATCTGTAGCAACAATTGAACGATTCACAAGACAAATTCAGAAAATGAACAACTAAATAAGAACTAAAAAATACTTGAAAATAAATTGCTAAAGTAAAAACCCTAATCTAAGAATTGAAAACTAAATAGAAGTGAACCCTTTTGAGTTTCTGAGTAGTCTTATTTATAGGAGTCATGTTGGATGACTCATTTATACCTAATACAAGGGACTAAACATCATTAATTGGATTTGTGTGAACTAAAACACCCTTGTTGTCTTTAGTGGCCTTGTCCTAGATGTGTTACAGCACCCTTATGCCTAGGTTACGACACTAACAGTAGTATGCTTCTTTGGTGCTCATTTAGGGTTGTATTGCGAAATCCCTTGGTGTGTCTTGCAACATGGTTGACAGTATGCTCCTAAGGTATTCTGGAAGTTGTGTTGTGATATCTAAGCAACGTCTTGCAACATAGGGAGCATTCCACTGACTCTTTGGCCTAAATCGACGTCCTGCTCACTCAACCAACATGTTATTCCTCCTTCAGGCCCAAATCGACCTAAAAGGTCATAAAACACGCCTAATTACTCAATTTACTAACTAGATGCTTGGAGTGAAAACTTAACAAAAGCCTTACTTAATTGCTACAAAATGAGCTCCCTAAATGTCGAAAAGGACCTAATTTGCCACAACGAATTGTGGCAAATCACATATCTTACTTCGAGTTATGTAATATGGTAAAAAAGCTCTACAATTCCATACTGTTAAAACTATTTACTTTTATGCACCTAACAGTGGGAGTTTGGATGATGGGCTTAAGCTAGTATGGGATGATAGCAGTACCATAGATATGTTGAATTATTTGTACAAGCATTTTGTTATTGACTTATATGTGGAGCATAAAATAGATAGTGAGCTATTTGTAGAATAAGACAATAATGCATCACATATTTATGAGAATGATGATTTTGAAGTTGGTGATGGAGTTGTTTTGGAAGTTAAGGAAAGGTCCAACGAGGGAGACTGTTAGGTGGATGGTGAGGGGTTATTTTGGGAGCTATTTTAGGGTTCAAGAAGGGGGACTCTGATGGGAATGATGAGTGTGTTGGTAAGGGAATTTGAGGCGAATGGTGAGAAGGAGGATGTTGACTGGTAAGATGTTGATGAAGTTTATATGGTTAATGTTAAATATCTTTCAAATGGTGAGGAGGATGAGGAGTTGCAATCTCTTATAGATAAGCTGAAAACCTTTAGAGGAAAATCTATAAAAAAATTATAATATTGATGCTAATAGGAAGAGGACGGTATGTGAACTTGAAAATGAAGTTTGGGAGGATGTAGAAGTCTGAGAAAGGCCTGAAGAAAGTACACAAGAGGCAACTAGTCATGAGACAAATTACTATGAGTCTGATGACCATGGTAGCATAATAGAGTCTAGTTTTGAGAAGGGACATGAATATGGTACAATGAGACGAAAGAAGTTTCTAATGAACAATCCAACCATGAAAATTTAAAATTATGTTTAGGGATTCTTTTTAGAGATGGAGAAGCTTTCAAAGATATCATCCAAAATTATTCAAAGGTTTGAATAAGGGTATTGAAGATTATTACAAATGAACAAAAATAGATCAAAGTTAGTGCATTGCCTCTACAAAATGTCCTTGGAGAATATCTAAAAGTTATAATAAGATATTAAAGTGTCTACAAAATATCTAAAAGTTATAATAAGATATTAAAGTGTCTACAAGTGAACAAGTGAGGAGCATAATTATTGTGTGAGTTTCAAGAACAAAATGGTTAATGTTGCCATAATTGCAGACTAGTTTGAAGCAACTCTAAGGGACCATCCAAAAATGAAGTGGAAGGAGATTCAACGAAAGGTAGCTTTAGAGTTGCATGTGAATGTAAACCTTGCCAAGTGTAAAAGGACGAAAAAAAAAGAAGGAACGAGAGGTTGATTAGGAGCTTCAAGGAAGAATTTGCTATGTTATGGGATTATGCAAATGAGTTAAGGGTTATGAATCTGGGTTGTACAATTAAAATGGAAATGCAACGGGTAACTCTAGATTCTCACCTACATTTTAAAAGGTTTTGTGTTTGTTTTTATTCTTTAAAGAAAGGTTGGAAATTTGGATGTAGTCCAATCCTTTGATTAGATGGTTATTTTCTAAAAGGGCCTTTCAAGAGTGAAATGTTAACAACAGTTGAAAGAGATGCAAACAACCAAATGTACCCAATTGTATGGGCTATAGTTGAGGGTGAATGTACAGATTCATGGGCATGGTTTTTAAATATACTAGCAATTGATTTGGAGCTATGGATTTGGATATACAATAATTAGTGACCAACATAAGGTATGTAACCTCCCAAACTCGGCCCAAATGTTATTGTAATGCCCCAAATTTGGGCCTAGAAGTATTAGGTCTTGAGCATGGGAGCAGTTTGAAGGCGGCACATAAATAATTAATTGTGCAAGAAAGTGACATAACTGACTGTTTGCTTCAGTGGTTAAGTGTTTTGAGTGTTCTAGGAGTGTCTGAGAAGTCCTAGGTTCAAGGCTTGGCTTGTCCAAAGTTTTTGTTTTATTTGAATAAAACCCTTGGCTCTAGACAGTAGATTTATAAATAATTATAGGGAAAACATGTCATAAAATGCCTACTAGTCAAGTGGCTAATGGCGTGTGGAGTGTGCTAGAGGTCTGAGGTTCGAATCCCTACCTGTGCATTGGAGATTATTTTTTCTGATGGCCATAGGAGGAAGTTGTGTTTGACCAAAACACCAAGAGTTTGACTGAGTTTGAATGGGGTTGTTGTTAGCCGAATTTGAGGAGTAAAAAGGGGGATTTTTGGTTGTTGAGACCTGTGAACAGAAGGGATTTTAGGAGAATATTGTGGAGAAGTTTGGGGGATAGGTTTAGGGTGGTGCCGAATTTGAAAGGGGCACTCAAAGAATCAGTTGGCGGTAGAATTTGGCTTTGGGTAGAGCTTTAATTTTGGTTGTTTTCTCCTCACTTTTGTTTTCAAAGAGCGCTTTCGGTTTTTTCCTACACTTTTTGATAGCTGAATACGGCTAAGGGATCATTCGGGTACTTTCATTTTGAACTATTTCGATTTTGTTCTGCTTCCTCTACTTTTGACAAACGATTTCCCCTTGATACCTTTTGTGGCTGAATACTTTTCTTTCTCCCTGGCTAACCCATTCATTCTTTGTTGACCGATTCTCTTTCTCCTCTTTCCCGTTTCCAATCGGTTTCTCATTGACTAATTGCATCTCTTTCTCTTCTCCTCTTGTTCTTTCTCTACTAAATCTCAATTCTTTCCCTCTTCTTTTTTGAGGCTTGGCCGAATATTACTGCTATTCTTGACCTCTCTGTGCCAACATTTCCCTTCATTGCTACCTTTCGTTTTTATAGTTATTCTTATTCTTCGGTCTTGCGTTTTGAGCTGCGATTGTTTCACCTTGTCTCTATCATTCTGTATTCTGTCGGCTCTAGTGGGGGTGTAGGCCAATTGTCTCTTTCTTTTATTTTAGACTCTGTGTTTCCGATGGTTTGTAAGAATCGTGAACAATCTTCGACAACGATTGGAGAGTGAGGAGCCTTAACCATTCGAACAAGGTTTGGAGTTCGTGGAGACTGCGCTCTTTTGCAAACAGGTGTGTAAACACTACCCAACTACAGATTGGCAAAAGCCTAAAAACACGACTATTATCACTACACGAGCGTGCACTCGCTCGTGAGGTAATCCGAATGCGTAAAACATGGGCGTATGACCGTAGAGGCCACCATGAGAGTTTTTATGGGCTTAGGCTGTTTTAGGCCACGTTGGGCCGAAATGGGCCGTGTGGAACCCACAATGGGTAAGCCACTCGAACGTGTGGAGAATATTGGGCCAGGTTGTTAGCTTACACGACCAAGGCCATTTTTGGGCTTTGTGGTCCACACGGACGTGTGGGCCCACATGGGCCGCATTATTGGCTTTGGGCCCATTTTCACTGTTTGAGTGTTAAGGTTGCACGGTCGCTCGAGACGATTGTGGACCTACTAGTGGGTCGATATGTATACTTAGACCCTAATTTGATGAAATGACCGTTATACCCTTTTGAGGTAAATGAGTAATATACCCCTATGTGATGTATGACTGTTTGAGCATGCCATCTTTACTGTATATACATTTATATTATGTTGCATTGCATGGGGTGGGATATATGATATTGGAGGAAGTGTAATGAAAGGCTATAAGCCTATTACTGGTAGCTCTACTGCAAATACTGTTATTGCCGCAACCAGTGCTATTTTAGAGTGTAGGGATGGGTGGGTTGATTATATCCCCACATGGAGTGTAGGGCTGGTACGGAGAAGGAGTGTAGAGGCTGGATTGGGTAGGATTTGCATATTGTTTACTATTACTACACTGTTTACTGTTATTGTAATGGGCTAAGGCCCGAATATATATATGACTACTTCTGTATTGAGATGGGCTTAGGCCCAGAATGTATTCGCTCTCTGTATGTTCGACTGTTTGTTATTATGGGATTACACATTGAGTTTTCGTAAACTCACCCATCTGTCTAACTGTACAGGTAATCCCCAGTCTTAGGCAGATTGGTGCTACGAGGGACTTTGTAACACCCCAAACTCGGCCCAGACACTATGGCTGAATCTGGTGTGTCACATTGAAGTGTTTTAGCGAAAATCATGTTTTCATTGAAAACCCTTCTTAAAAGAAACCTTAATTAACTTTAAAAAACACACACATTTCAGTTGCAGAAGCCTTGTTTAAAATATTTGATTAAAGAAAACTTATCATTTTAAAGTTTAGTTGCGGAAGCATAGAAAAACATACTTTAGTTTAATAAACCCATGTTCAACTTCTCGTAATTACAATGAAAATAATAATAATAATTCAAGTAATAATAACATAATGAAAACCTCATAACAATCTGGTCTGAAAAATACTTAATAAAATAAAACTTATATGCTTAAAAAAAACAAGTCCAAATTATCTTGCTAGCTGGCCACCAAGAGTCCCTCCAAACATCAAACCTTCTACTGAGCATCATCTGAAAATAAAATAAATGAGGGGGTGAGTTTTCGCAAACTCAGTGTGTACAACCCTCACGAAAAAAACAAGCAATCACAAATCATCATACATCAACATGCAATGCAATCCCATCCAAATTATCCATTCGCTACACACTAGCTCCGTCCCCCGTCACACCATGTGGGGATATAAATATTGACCCACCCAACCGACACATCAATGGTATTCCGGTTGCGGAACTACCTTCATATACATATTGGGCTTTAAAAGCCGTCAGTGGATCCATGATTGTCAAGCAACCATGTGATCCTCATATACTTCCTCCATTTCATAATTCCCAACCCATATGCAACCTAAGCAAAATATCATATGTATGCATGTCACATCTATAAAACTTACATTCAACACCTAAAGGTATTTTGGTCATTTTCGCCCTTAGGTGCATTTCGGTAATTTTTTCCTTTATTACAATTTTCACTTACCTTGGCCCGTTAACAAGTCCCGCGAGCTAAGATGAACAAATACTATGCACCAGGTAGGATTCTAGAGAAGAGGAGGTGAGTCATTAAGATCGCTTAAGTACGAAGCTCTCCCTAGATCCAATCCTAGAGATGTATATACCCGTTGCCACACCTTAACCTTATGACTTATCCACGGTCTCAATGATTTAATTAAGTTTTATGTAGTCATCATATATTAGGCCCAAAACCCCTTACAGAGCCCTAACAAATTCATATACCTGTATCTGGCCTATTAAGCCCAATCATATTCATATGGCCTATTAGGCCCAAATCACATGTATATAGCCCATTAGGCCCAAATCACATTTATATGGCCCATTAGGCCCAGTCACATTCATATTCATGCTCACATACAAATTCCTATAACATAGCATCAATATTCAGTTTTTGCCTATTATGGGCCCAACAGCCCATTAGGCCCATTTAGCCCATTCTGGCCCATATGGCCAAATCACAACCCAAGTCCACAGAATCGCCCGTGGGCCTCAGGCAACATATCAGTTTCCCCCTTACGAGTGTTCGCGCACTCGCAAGACTACCGTAGCCAAACTTTCGGCCTTTTGGCATTTCGACTTTTTGGCTTTTACCGATTCATTGTGTGTGTAGTGTATGTACACACCTGGTAAGCAAGCGTGTTGCGATTCTTTTAGTCACCAACCTACAAACGATATCATCCTTCCATTAATCGCATGCTTAATACATATCTTTACCAAAACCGAAACCTCACCTTAATCTTACCTTGCGCGACAAGTATAATAGCCCCTTCTTTACTCACTAACCACGACCAACTCCTAGATCTGCACTAATCTTATCCATTAAAACTCGAATATAGGTGACTCATATCCAACACAAGTCCCCCTTACCTTAACTATGATCATCCGACCAACTAAGATTAAGAGTACTTACCAAAGTCTCTCACCTGAAGAGCAAATCGGTAGGGATCCAAAGACTAGGATCGATACCTATTCCTACCCAAAACTGATTAGAAGAAGTAAGGGACAATAATCAATATTGAACAAAGAAAACCGATTGTAGAACACTTACACTAGATTCGGTCAAAGAGTATTCGGCCCTTGGGAGATTCAGCTTTTCGGCTTTCAAACTTAGTATGGTGAATAAGGTTTATTTGGTATAGATTAAAGAAAAAGAGTAGAAGAAGAAATCGGCTAAGTGAAATAGAGAAGAATAGAAATTGGCAGAAAGAAAAGAAAGAAAGACAAAAGGGTTTTCGGTATTTTGGATCTTGAAAAGAAAAGGGTTTTCGGTAGCAAGGTGAAGAAGAATTTCGGCAGTAGCCTGTCAACCTGGTATTCAGCCCTTATTTATAGCCCTTATAGTCAAATTTTCCATGCCCAATTCCCAATTCAGCTCCATCACTTCTCCCTTCTCATCTCCTCATTTTCCTCCCTGATAACCCCTTGATCTTTTCCTTAATTATCTCTTCTGAACACTCCCCTTGGAGTCCATCTTCACGCCACTTCCAACCTTCTAGAAGGCCAAAATTAAACTTCTAAAAATACTAAACTAGGATTCGAACCTTGGACCTCCTTGCTAGCTACTAATGCCACCTCCCTACTCCCTAAGTGGCGTCACTTAGTCACTCCTCCACAAGGCTTTTTGATGCCATTTTCCCCTATTTTATTTAAAAGCCCAACTACTTGCCAACCCCGATTCTTTTAATAATTAAACTATAATTTCTTCTACCCCTTGATTCAAACTCAAACCTTGACCAAGACCTACCATCACGTGATTAACACTTAACTGGAATTGCTAAGCACAAAAGAAAAATTTGAGATTCTAGGATTTTTGGGTTTCGAGATTTTTGGGTTTCGGGATTTTTGGGGCGTTACAAATCTACCCCCTAAAATAAATTTCATCCTCGAAATTTACCTGATCCAAACAGTTGAGGATATTGACGTCGCATCGCTTAAGTTACACCACTACGCTTCTGCTGCGCACTCTATTTCTAATTTCAAAATAGATAGATCGCACACTATCGATAAAGTACGTACCAATATTCGCTTCTAGAGCATCTACGTCTTCTCGGCGACAAGCAGCATAAACCAAAGCTGGCTGCCTCGCCTCAGCATGGCCTGCATTTTTACCTAGTACTCCACGCCGACGTCCATTGTCATCACCACCCCTGGCCTGCACACAGCCCCTTCACGGCAGCTGACCACCCCTTGGTGGCTGAGCACCAGCTTGGCCCACTACTGGCTCTCAACCTAGCATTCGGGGGCAATCCTTGATCCTATGCTCCATAGACCCACACGCTAAACAAGCTCCCATCCTCTTCCAACACTCGCCTCTATGGCTTCTCCCACAATCAGCACAAGGTGGCACCCCTAGATTAACAGCAGGGGCCCCTACTCTAACTGGCCTATCAACTCTGGCCCTAGCTCTAGGCCTTTGATCGACACCAGGAGTCTTAGCCTCCCTCTTATTCTTACCCCTTTCTTTCTCCCGATTTAGGCGCTCAGTACATTTTACCTCCTCCACTATCTTTGCTTTCTCCATCAATTTTGAGAAAACTTGTTCCCTTTATGGAGCTATCAGTACCCTAAGGCTATCTCTAAGTCCATCCTCAAACCTAACACAACGCTCATACTCCGTTGCCACCATTACTCTTGCACACCTACTAAGGCATAGAAACTCCGCCTCATACTCCGCCACCGACTTATTTCCTTGGGTCAAGTTCAAGAACTCCTTCCTTCTAGCATCCATATACTTGCACCCACATACTTCCCTTGGAATGCAGCTTTGAAAAGCTCCCAAGTGACCCGCTCCGATTGGGTGCCCTCTTTCACTGTCAACCACCACTGGTAGGCTTCTTCCCTAAGCAGTGACACTGCTCCTTTCAACTTTTGTTCCGGTGAGCAGTCCAAATCCTCCATTATTCTTTCAGTGGTGTCCAACCAATATTCTGCCACATTAGGAGCCACACCAGCCATGCCCTTAAAGATCTTATCCCCATTCGATCGAAGTCACTCCAGAATGGACCCCCGATTTCTAGTGTCATTATTGGGTGCAACGACCCTTTCCAAAATCCTCAGCATTGCCTGCGACAATGCATCTTCTCCCGTGGCCCGATCATACGATCCATTCCCAGCCATAGGTGAGGCCGGAGCCTCTTCTACTCCAACATTGGGAATATGGCCAGATGCCGACGATTTAGCCCTAACACTTCAGCAGCCTCGGCCACGGCCCCTTGCACCTTTTCTAGCACTTATCGTCGATTCGCGTATTATCTGGATTAAAATTTTATGAAGTTTTAGTTAGTTTAATAATTTCACCGATGTTTTATGAAAATATTTAAGAGAATATTGTTTTAAAAAATCCTCTACAATTTCCAGATCCTACGGGCTTTAGTTCCACTCTAACAATCATCTAAAGCAGCCCTCTAATTATCTATTGTATAACAATTTAAACAAACTTAAAAATAAAAATACTTACTTGGTTCGACGTAAGAGACTCGGTGTGTCGCTCAGCAAGTTTTCCCTTTTTCCAAAGCATCGTGATCTAAAATATTTTTTTAAAATCCAAAAAGAAACCAAATAATAATAAGGCCCACTTCACAGCCCGAGTTTTGTAACTTGGCTCTGATACTACTAAATGTAATACCCCAAACCCGGCCCAGATGCTATGGCCGAATCTGGTGTGTCACATTGAAGTGTTTTAGTGAAAATCGTGTTTTCATTGAAAACCCTTCTTAAAAGAAGCCTTAATTAACTTAAAAAAATACACACCTTTCAGTTGTGGAAGCTTTGCTTAAAACATTTGATTAAAAAAAACTTATCATTTTAAAATTTAGTTGCGGAAGCGTAGAAAAACATACTATAGTTTAAGAAACCCATGTTCAACTTCTTGTAATTACAGTGAAAATAATAATAATAATAATAATAATAATTCACGTAATAATAACATAATGAAAAGCTTATTACAATCTAGTCTGAAACATACTTAATAAAATAAAACTTATATGCTTAAAAATAACAAGTCCAAATTATCTTGCTAGCCGACCACCTAGAGTCCCTCCAAACATCAAACCTTCTACTGAGCATCACCTGAAAATAAAATAAATGAGGGGGTGAATTTTCGTAAACTCAGTGTGTACAACCCTCACGAAAAAACAAGCAATCACAAATCATCATACATCAACATGCAATGCAATCCCATCTAAATTATCCATCCACTACACACCATCTCCGTCCCCCGTCACACCATGTGGGGATATAAATATTGACCCACCCAACCAACATATCAATGGTAGCCCGGTTGTGAAACTGCCTTCATATACATATTGGGCTTTAAAATCCGTCGGTGGATCCACGATTGTCAAGCAACCATGCGATCCTCATATACTTCCTCTGTTCCATAATTCCCAACCCATATGAAATCTAAGCAGAATATCATATTTATGCATGTCACATCCATAAATCTTACATTCAACACCTAGGGGCATTTTGGTCATTTTTTATATTGAGCAAAGAAAACTGATTGTAGAACACTTACACTAGATTCAGTCAAAGAGTATTCGGCCCTTGGGAGATTCAGCTTTTCGGCTTTCAAACTTAGTATGGTGAATAAGGTTTATTTAGTATAGATTAAAGAAAAAGAGTAGAAGAATAAATCGGCTAAGTGAAACAGAGAAGAATAGAAATCGGTAGAAAGAAAAGAAAGAAAGACAAAAGGGTTTTCGACTTTTTGGATCTTGAAAAGAAAAGGGTTTTCGGTAGCAAGGTGAAGAAGAATTTCGGCAGTAGTCTGGCAACCTTGTATTCGACCCCTATTTATAGCCCCGATAGTCGAATTTTTCATGCCCAATTCCCAATTCTGCTCTATCACTTCTCCCTTCTCATCTCCTCGTTTTCCTCCCTGATAACCCCTTGATCTTTTCCTTAATTTTCTCTTCTAACCACTCCCCTTGGAGTCCATCTTCACGCCACTTCCAACTTTCTAGAAGGCCAAAATTAAACTTCTAAAAATACTAAGCTAGGATTCGAACCTTGGACCTCCTTGCTAGCTAATAACACCACCTCCCTACTCCCAAAGTGGCGTCACTTAGCCACTCCTCCACAAGGCTTTTGGATGCCATTTTTTCCCTATTTTATTTAAAAGCCCAACTACTTGCCAACCCTGATTCTTTTAATAATTAAACTATAATTTCTTCTACCCCTTGATTCGAACTCAAACCTTGACCAAGACCTACCATCACATAATTAACACTTAACTGAAATTGCTAACCGTAAAAGAAAAATTCGAGATTTCAGGATTTTTGGGTTTCGAGATTTTTGGGTTTCGAGATTTTTGAGGCATTATAGACTCAATGGTGGCCACACAACCGCATAGTATTCCTTCTTAGATTCTAAATTATAAGCAATTAATTTGGGTTTTTGCTGTAATGTGGCCTCTCTAAATTTTATTCCTTAATTTTGACTTTTATTATTTTCAATTTATAACTTCTAGTATTAGGAAAACATGAGTTTTCAAAAGAAACAATGTTTTTACAAAGTAAACGCTAGACTGTAATTGTTTTAAAAAGGCTTATGCTATTATCGAGATTTTGAAATTAATAATGTTTTAAAATAAATACTTTTGATGATGATACAAGTCTTAAAATAACCCTTTTAGATCACACAAAGAGGCTAGATAAAGATTGGGCTTTTTAAACAATATCACACTTTACAAAAAACACTTCAATGTAACATCGCAGATTCGGCCATAACGTCTAGGCTGGGTTTGGGGTGTTATAGTTATGGCCGAATTCTGAAGGCTACATTAGCCACCAAAATTGCCAAGTAAATATGTTCCATTTTCAAAATGTTTATTTTTTTGATTTTTAGAAAAAAATTGAGTAGTTGTAACACCAAAAAATATGACCTAGGAGTTTTAGGGGTATTTTAGAGATTTTAGCTTTAGAGTGTTTGGAATTCTGTGACATGGTACACCGTAGATATTTTCGACTATGGTTTTTAGAAAATTAAATCAATTTCTAAAAATGAATTTTAAATACCTTTAATTTTGAAAATAGTATTGATTTGTAAAAGAGTCAAAACTTAGAATTTTTAAGAGACAATTAGACCAGATTTTAAAATCCAACCTAAAAACCCTCATTTATAGTTTTATTCTCATGTTAGTTATTCTTCATAACTTGTTCTTGCCGTCCCATTATTCTCCAAACTCTTCCATTCAATTTTCTTTTTCAAACCTAAATTCCTTTGATTCCTATCGCTTTCCAAATCATTATGCCCCCATAAAATCCAAGAAAAACACCCAAAAACACCAAAGATTCCTCCATTGTCAAGCTTGTGGGTTTTTCGGGTTTTTGATCAAACTCTATTTCTTGTCAAATAAGGTAATGATTCAATTCCTAATTATTTTTAAATGATATGTGGTCTTCTAAATGAAATTTTTAGCCACTAAATCGCATGCTTTTAATAAAAGCCGAAAATTGGGTCATTAATGGTGGATTTCAGGATTTTGGGTAAGACCGCGGTTTCAAAGTGTTTTTGAACATGTTTTAACATTATTAGAAGGTGTCTAAACTTATTTTAAAGTTCTGTTAAGTATTTCTAAGGATTTAATGAATTTTCGTGAAAATTACCATAAACATTTTTAAAATTTTGATACCATGAATAGGGTAGTTTTAAGTAGTTTAAAGGTTGAGAATCAGTCGTAGGTGAATAAATAGATGAACATAATCAGTTTTAGGCAAAAAAAAATATTAAGTATAGACTGAGATAATTGAAATTCAAATTTGCTATGTTGAAAGTTGCGATTACAAGACAACCTAGCTTAGGTTTGTGTTTTTGAATTATTTGATGTGAGTTGTTGGCTGAAATTTGATTGTATTGTTGTGTGATTTACTTTTTTCGAAACATTGGAATCGATAAGACCTTCTACGAGTAGAGATAAAATTGAGGAGAAGCTAGTTTGAGCTTTAGGCTTTTCGACAAAAGCATAATATGTGAGTGTTTGGAATAATTTCTTGTGGATATGATTCAATGTGTTATTTGGGAATTTAGTTGTAGCCTAAACCCCTACTCTAAATTTAGAGTGTAAGCTTCCTTGTACTTATGTTTATCTTGTGAAATATGTATTTGTGTTATTATGAAATTGTGAACTAAAATCAGATGCTATATATATGTTTTATGTACATGATTATTGTTATATGTAAGCATGTCATTCATGCTAAGTGACAATGATATTGTTGTGCAAACGATGCAAATGTATTGCAATAGTAAACAGAAATCGGTAAGTAATATATGTGTTTAAATACTAATGTTTTGGCCTTGTGATACTTGATACCATTGGATATAGTTGACATGTCATAGGATTGTGAGTACTCACCTATTTTTATATGTGATTTGGGCATTAAGTGTAACACCCCTTACCCGTGTCCGACGCCGGGACAGGGAACGAGGCATTACCAGACTTGTTCTCAGACATTCATGCAAAACTGGACTATAAATTTTTTCTTCAAATCAATTTCATTCATACATACGCAATTCGTCCCTTACATGGGCCTACGAAGCCTAAAACATACATCGGGGGTGGTTCGAGACTAAATCGAGAACTTTCAAAAATTTTGGGCAACTTAACAATTTTCTTGTTTTGGAGAGTCATACGCCCGTGGGGGTAGGCCGTGTGGTCACACACGCCCATGTGGCTTGGGACACACCTGTGTAACTCTCTAACTATGACATCATCATCAAAATAGGGTCACACGACCATATCACACGCCCGTGTGTCCAGACCGTGTGGTACATTAAAAACGGACTAGGGAACACTTACTATTGAGCTTGAAAAGATGAACAAAACCCTACCTATGGCTCCTTGAAATTTTTGGCAATGGGGCAGGAAGATGGACACAAATTTTGACTTATTTTCCTTTTTTATTCTTTTATTTACCAAATGACCAAAATACCCTTAAGGCCTTTCTTTCAAATTTTTCCTATACACGTCCATTTTTGTCCAAACTTTTAGAAATTTGTCAAATTGCTAATTAGGACCTTCTAATTTATAATCAAAAGAAATTTCATGCTAAAAGCTTCTAGAACTTAAGTTTTGCATCTTATTCGATTTGGTCCCTAAAGTTTAATTAGACATTTTATGCATAAAACTTTTTCATGAAACTTCTACACAAGCATGCATACATATCATGGACCTCATAATAATCATAAAATCATTATTTCTATCTCAGGTTTGTGGTCTCAAAACCACTATTCCGACTAGGCCCTGATTCGGGATGCTACGACTCTCCCTCCTTTATGGATTTTCGTCCCTGAAAATCTTACCGATAAAAAGGTTTGGGTATTGTTTCCTTATAGCCTCCTCTGGCTCCCATGTAGCTTCTTCAACCCCATGTTTTTGCCATAAGAGCTTCACAAGAGCAATACTTTTGTTTCTCAGTTGCTTGACTTCTCAAGCCAATATCTTAACCGGCTCCTCACCATAAGTCATATCCGGTCGAATTTCAACCTCTGTCGAAGCAATCACATGTGAGGGATTAGATCTATATCAACGTAACATGGACACATGAAATACATCGTGAATCTTTTCTAACTTAAATGGCAAAGCCAGTCGATATGCCAACGGACCTATCCTTTCGGTAATCTTATACGGTCCTATAAAACGAGGACTCAACTTTCCCTTTTTGCCAAATCTCAAAACCGTTTTCCATGGAGATACTTTCAAGAATACTTTATCATCGACTTGATACTTAATTTCCTTTCTTTTCAAATCTACATAAGACTTTTGTCTATCCGATGCCGCTTTCAAACAATCACGAATTACCTTCACCTTTTATTTGGTTTCTTTAACCAAATCAACTCCATGAATCTTATTCTCCTTAAGTTCAGTCCAGTACAAAGGTGTACGACATTTATGTCCATACAATGCCTCATAAGTGGCCATTTTCAAGCTCGACTGATAACTATTGTTGTAGGCAAATTCAACCAGCGGTAAGTACTTTTCTCAACTACCTTGGAATTCCAATACATAGCATCGGAGCATGTCTTCTAAGATCTAAATTACTCACTCAAATTGTCCGTTAGTTTGTGGGTGAAAGTAGTATTAAAGTTGTAACGCCCCAAAAATCCCAAAATCTCGATTTTTTTTGTGCTTAGTAATTTAAGTTAAGTGTTAATTACGCGATGGTAGGTATGGGTCAAGGGTTGAGTTCGAATCTAGGGGTAGACGAAATTATAGTATAATTATTAAAGGAACCCTGATGGCAAGAAGTTGGGCTTTTAAATAAATATAAGGAAAAAAGGGCATCAAAAAGCCAAATGGAAGAGTGGCTAAGTGACGCCTCTTAGAGTGTAGGGAGGTGGCGTTAATGGCTAACAAGGAGATACAAGGTTCGAATCCTAGCTTAGTATTTTAAGAAGTTTAATTTTGGCCTTCTAAAATATTGGAACTGGCGTGAAGATGGACTCCAAGGGGAGTGTTCAGAAGAGAAAAGTTAGAAAATAGATTGGGGAGTTATCAGGGAGAAAAACGAGGAGACGAGAAGGGGGAAGTGATGGAGCCGAATGGGAAATTTAGCCATGAGGAATTCAGATATAAGGGCTATAAATAGGTGTCGAATGCAAGGTTTCCACGCTAATGCCGAAAACTTTTTCACCTTGTTACTAGAAACCCTTTTCTCTTTAAGATCCAAAAAGCTGAAAAGCCTTACTTTTTTCTTTCTTTTCTTGTGCCGATTTCCATTCTTCCTCTACTTCATTGCTGACTTTTCTTTCTTTTTCCTTGGAGCCGAATAACTCTCTTTTGCCATACAAAATCGCAAAGGGCAGAAACTTTCATGGCGGAATACTCTTTGACTGAATCTAGTAAATAGGTATCGAATCTCAGTTTTGGATCCCTGCCGATTTGCTCTTCAGATCTAGGAGTTGATCGTGGTTAATGATTTAAGAATGGGCTGTTATACTTATCGTACAAGGTTGGTGACTAAGGGAATCGTAGCACGCTTGCTTACCAGGTGTGTACATACACTGCACACACAAAATGAATTGGTAAAAGACGAAATGCCAAAAAACTAAAATGCCGAAATGCCGAAAAGCTAAAAGTTGGGCTACGGTAGTCTTGCGAGTGCGCAAACACTCGTGAGGAGGAAATCGATAGGTTGTCTAAGGCCCATGGGCGATTCCAAGGAATTGGGCTGTGAATTGGCCAACCGGGCCAGAATAGGCTTAATGGGCCTGATGGGCTGTTAGGCCCATAATAGGCAAAAATTGATAATTGATGCTTTGTGATAGAAATTCATATCTGAGCATGTGGATAATGTGATTTGGGCCTAATGGGCCATATAAATGTTATTTGGGCCTAATGGGCCATATACAAGTGATTTAGGCCTAATGGGCCATATACAGGTGATTTGGGCCTAATAGGCCATATGCAGGTATGTGGATTTGACTGGGCTTTATAAGGGTTTTGGGCCTAGTATATGATGACTACATAAAACTTAATTAATTAATTGCGGCCGTGGACAAGCCAAAGGGTTAAGGTGTGGCAACGGGTATATGCATGTCTAGGATTGGATCTAGGGAGAGCTTGGTACTTAAGAGGTCTTAATGACTCACCTCCTCTTCTTTGGAATCCTACCTGGTGCATAGTATTCGTTCATCTTAGCTCACGGGATTTGTTAATGGGCCAAGGTAAGTGAAAATCGTAAAGAAAGGGAAAATTTATGACATGCTCCTAAAGGCAAAAATGACCAAAATACCCTAGGTGTTGAATGTAAGTTTTACGGACGTGACATGCATACATATGATATTCTACTTAGGTTACATAGGGGTTGGGAATCATGGAACGGAGGAAGTATATGAGGATCGCATGGTTACTCGACAATCGTGGATCCACCGACAGCTTTTAAGCCTAATGTGTAAATACAGGTAGTTCTAAAACCAGGCTACCATAGATGTGACGGATGGGTGGGTCAATATTTATATCCCCACATGGTGTGACGGGGGACGGAGCTGGTGTGTAGCGAATGGATTATTGGGATGGGATTGCATTACATGTGATGTATGGTGTTTATTGAATGCTTGTTGCTCGTCGAGAGTTGTACACACTGAGTTTGCGAAAACTCACCCCCTCTTTTATTTTATTTTCAGGTGATGTTGAGTAGAAGGTTCGATGTTTGGAGGGACTCTGGGTGGCCAGCTAGCAAGGCAACATAGACGTGTTTTTTTCTTAAAAGTATACAGGTGTCTATTTTATTAAGTACTTTTCCGGCCAGATTGTAATAAGGCTTCTATTTTGTTATTATTTGGGTTTTTATTTTCATGCATTGTAATTACGAAATTTTGAACATGGGTTTGCTAAATCATAGTATGTTTTTCTACGCTTTCGCAACAGAATTTTAAAATGACAGGTTTTCATAAAATCATATGTTTTAAACAGGTTTTCGTGATTGAAAAATAAAAAGAGTTTTTATTAGTTAATTAAGGTTTCTTTTATTTTAAGAAGGGTTTTCAATGAAAATATGGTTTCACTAAAACACTTCAATGTGATGCGCCAGATTCGGCCATAACGTCCGGGCCAGGTTTGGGGTGTTACATTTAGTGGTATCAGAGCCCAGGTTACAAAACTCGGGCTGTGAAGTGGGCCTTATTATTATTTGGTTTTTTTTTCTACTTATTATTTGGATCATAATGTTTTGGAAAAAGGGAAATCTTGCTGTGCGGCACACCGAGCCTCATATGTCGAACCAAGTAAGTACTTTTATTCTTAAGTGTGTTTAAATTGCGATACAATAGATAGTTAGAGGACTATTTTAGATGATTTTGTTAGAGTGGAACTGAAGCCCATAGGAACTTGAAACTGTAGAGGATTTTTGAAAACAATCTTCTCTTCAAATATTTTCATAAAAAATCGGTGTAATTATTAAACTACCTAAAACTTCATAAAATTTCTAATCCAGATAATACGCGAATCAATGATGAGTGCTAGAAGAGGTGAAAGAGGCCGTGGTCGAGGCCGCGGAAGTGTTAGGGCTGAATCGTCGGTATCAGGCCATATGCCCGATGTTGGAGTAGAAGAGGCTCTGGCCTCACTTGTGGCTGGAAATGGACTGTATGATCGGGCCACGGGAGAAGAGTCATTGTCGCATGCAATGCTGAGAATTTTGGAAAGGGTCGCTGGGCCCAATAATGGCACTAGAAATCGGGGTCCATTCCGAAGTGACTTCAATCGAATAGGGCTGAGATCTTTAAGGGCGTGGCTAGTGTGGCTCCTAACGTGGTGGAATACTGGTTGGAGGCCATTAAAAGGATAATGGAGGACTTGGACTGTTCACCGAAACAAAAGCTGAAAGGAAGCCTACCAGTGGTGGTTGACAGTGAAAGAGGGCACCCAGCCGGAGCGGGTCACTTGGGAGTTTTTCAAAGCTGCATTCCAAGGGAAGTATGTGGGTGCAAGCTATGTGGATGCTAGAAGGAAGGAGTTCCTGAACTTGACCCAAGGAAACAAATCGGTGGCAGAGTATGAAGTGGAGTTTCTACGCCTTAGTAGGTATGCAAGGGTCATGGTGGCAACTGACTATGAGCGTTGCGTTAGGTTTGAGGATGGACTAAGAGATAGCCTTAGGGTATTGATAGCTCCACAAAGGGAGGGAGTTTTCTCAATATTGGTGGAAAAAATGAAGATAGCAGAGGAGGTAAAGCGCACTGAGCACTTAAATCGGGAAAAAGAAAAGGGTAGGAATAAGAGGGAGGCTGAGGCTCCCGGTGTTGGACAGCGGCCTAGAGCTAAGGCCAAAAATAATGGCCAGTTAGAGTAGGGCCCCCTACTGCTAATCCAGGGGTGCCACCTTGTACTGATTGTGGGAGAAGCCATAGAGGTGAGTGTTGGAAGAAAATGGGAGCTTGCTTCGCTTGTGGGTCTATGGAGCATAGGATCAAGGATTGCCCCCAAATGCTAGGTCGAATGCCAATAGTGGGCCAAGTTGGTGCTCAGCCACCAAGGGAAGATCAGCTACCACCAAGGGGTTATGGGTAAGCTACGGTGGTAACGACAATTGGCATGGATGTGGAGCACCAGGCTAAAATATAGGCCCTGCTGAGGCGAGACAGCCAACTTTGGTTTATGTTGCTCGTCGCTGAGAAGACGGGGATGCCCCAGATGTGATAACGGGTATATTCCTTATATATGAGTTACCTTTCATAGCATTGATTGATATTGGATCAGCGCATTCATATGTTGCATGCAATATGACTGAATCTTTAGGTGATATGTTTGAAGTTACTGCGAATGAGATGACTGTGATTAGTCTATTAGGGCAGTCAGTAAGAGTGAATAAGTTGTTCAGGGAGGTACCCTTAGTAGTCCAAGGGGTTACCTTTTTAGCGAATTTGATGGAGCTACCATTTAGCGAATTTAACTTAATCTTAGGTATGGATTGGTTGGTGAAGCACCGAGCCACCTTGGATTGCGCTGCAAAGCGAATGGTGTTAAGAACGGTGGAAGATAAGGAAGTAGTGGTGATTGTTGAACGCCAGAACTATCTATCGAACGTGATATCGGTATTAAGGGCTGAGAAGTTAGTACGAAAGGGATGCGAAGCCTTTCTGGCTTATATTAGTAATACAGAGGCTGAGATCCTTACTGTTAAGGAGTTGAGAACCGTTAGGGATTTTTTGGATATCTTTCCCGAGAAGCTGCCTGGGTAGCCACCCAGCAGAGAAGTGGAATTTGGAATCGAGTTGTTACCTAGGACAGCTCCTGTGTCCATCGCTCCTTATAGGATGGCACCAAAGGAGTTGGTGGAACTTAAGGCACAAATTTAGGAATTTTTTGATCGAGTATTCATACAACCAAGTATGCCTCCATGGGGAGCACCGATGTTATTCGTGAAGAAGAAGGATGGAACCTTGCAAATGTGCATCGACTATCGACAGTTAAACAAGTTAACTGTTAAAAACAAGCACCCTCTACAGAGAATCGATGATCTTTTTGATCAGTTTAGGGGAGCTTCTGTTTTCTCAAAGATTGACCTGTGTTCGGGATATCACCAATTGAGGGTTAAGGAGGCAGATGTTCATAAGACAGCTTTCAGAACTCATTATGGGCACTACGAGTTCTTGGTGATGCCATTTAGGCTGACGAACGCACCTGTCGCTTTCATGGATCTCATGAATCGGGTTTTCCAACTCTACTTGGATCTATTCGTGGTAGTCCTTATAGACGACATTTTGGTGTACTCAAAAAATGAGGATGAGCATGATGCACACTTAAGGATTGTGTTGCAGACTTTGAGGGAGAAGCAGCTGTATGCCAAATTCAGTAAGTGTGAATTTTGGCTAAGGGAGGTTACTTTTCTTGGACATGTGGTGTCAGTTGAGGGGATTAAGGTAGATCCCCGAAAAATTGAAGCAGTGTTAGACTGGAAAACACCCAAGTCAGTGTCAGAAATTCAAAGTTTTTTGGGCTTGGCAGGATACTATAGGCGGTTTGTTAAGGGCTTTTCAGTAATTGCTGCACCCTTAACTAAGTTGTTGAGGAAGGGGTGCCGTTTGTTTGGACAGACAAGCAGCAAGAGAGTTTTGGAAAACTTAAGAAAGTTTTAACTGAGGCCCCTGTGTTGATTCAGCCAGTGCCTGGGAAGGAGTTTATGGTTTATAGTGACGCGTCGCATGTGGGCTTGGGATATGTATTGATGCAAGAAGGAAAAGTGGTTACATATACGTCACAGTAACTTAAGACTCACGAAGTGAACTACCCAACCCATGATTTGGAGTTAGCTGTAGTGGTTTTCGCACTTAAAATATGGAGGCATTACTTATACGGGGAGAAGTGTGTAATTTATTCGGACCATAAGAGTTTGAAGTACCTCCTTACCCAAAAGGAGCTAAACCTTAGGCAATGTAGGTGGGTGGAATTATTGAAGGATTATGATTGTACGATTGAATACCATCCTGGCAAACCGAATGTGGTAGCCAACGCGTTGAGTAGTAGGGCTAAGTCAGACTTGAGGGTTATGCTCGCCCGTTTAAGCTTGTTGGATGATGGTAGCTTGTTAGCTGAGCTTCAGGTAAAGCCAGTGTGGGTTGAGTAGATAACGAGTAAGCAGCTAGTGGATGAGACCTTAGGTGCTCATTTTAGACAAGTAGAGAGTGGAGAGACATCGGACTTTGGGATAAATAATGAAGGAGTATTGTGTTTCCGTGGGAAGATGTGTATACCAAAGAACGATGATCTAAGGCAGTCCATTCTTGCGGGAAGCACATAGCGGTCTCTATGTAATCTTGGCGGAAACAAGATGTATCAGAATTTGCGAGAGCTTTATTGGTGGCCAGGACTCAAGCACGAGGTTATGGAGTTCGTAAGCAAATGTTTGGTTTGTCAAAAGGTGAAGGCAAAACATCAGTTGCCTTCGGGATTGCTTCAGCCAGTAAAGATTCCACTCTGGAAGTGGGAAAGGATCACTATCGACTTTGTTAGTAGGCTACCCTTGACGCCTACTAAGAAAGACTCGATATGGGTTATAGTGGATCGGTTAACCAAGTCTGCCTATTTTGTACCGGTTCGCATTGATTACTCATTACAAAAGCTGGCTAGGCTATATGTAGCGGAGATTCTAAGATTGCATGGAGTGCCAGTATCCATAATATCTGATAGGGACCCACGTTTCACTTCGTGATTCTGGAACAAGCTGCATGAGGCGTTGGGTATTAGGTTGAATTTCAGTATAGCATTCCACCCTCAAACTGATGGACAATAGAAAAGGGTGATTCAAGAAGATATGTTGAGGGGATGCATGATTGAGTTTCGAGATAGCTAGGAGGACTATTTACCATTAGCCGAATTCGCGTACAATAATAGTTATCAAGCAAGAATTGGGATGGCTCTATACGAAGCACTGTATGGGCGAAGGTGTCGAACCCTAACATGTTGGACGGAGTTGGGCGAATGAAGAGTTTTGGGCCCTGAGTTAGTAGCCGATACTGAGGATAAGGTAAAATTGATTCGGGATCGATTGAAGGAGGCCTCGGATAGGGAATAGTCGTATACTGACCTTACGCATCGAGATATAGAGTATGCAGTGGGAGACATGGTTTTTCTGAAGGTCTTCCCGTGGAAGAAAGTGTTAAGGTTTGGACGAAAGGGTAAGCTAAGCCCAATGTTCATTGAGCCATATCGGGTTGTAAGGCGGATTGGGACAGTTGCTTACCAGTTGGAGTTACCTCCTGAACTAAGCCAAATCCATGACGTGTTTCATGTTTCCATGCTAAGGCTGCATCGCTCGGATCCTACACATGTTGTGGCGATTGAAGAAGTCGAGGTCAGGCCAGACCTAACTTTCGAGGAAGAGCTCATACAAATAATTGGTCAAGATGTCAAAGAACTGAGAAGGAAGTTCGTTCCATTATTCAAAGTGCTTTGGCAAAATTACAAGGCCAAGGACGCTACTTAGGAACCTAAGGAAGCGATGCGACATCAATATCTTCAACTGTTTGAATCATGTAAAATTTTGAGTACAAAATTTCTTTTAGGGGTAGAGTTGTAATGCCCCAAAAATCCCGAAATCTCGAATTTTTCTTTTTGTGCTTAGCAATTTAGGTTAAGTGTTAATTACGCGATGGTAGGTCTGGGTTAAGGGTTGAGTTTGAATCTAGGGGTAAAAGGAATTATAGTATAATTATTAAAGGAACCCTGATGGCAAGCAGTCGGGCTTTTAAATAAATATAAGGGAAAAAGGGCATCAAAAAGCCAAATGGAGGAGTGGCTAAGTGACGCCACTTAAAGTGTAGGGAGGTGGCGTTAGTGGCTAGCAACGAGATCCAAGGCTCGAATCCTAGCTTAGTATTTTTAGAAGTTTAATTTTGGCCTTCTAGAAGATTGGAAGTGGCGTGAAGATTGACTCTAAGGGGAGTGTTCTGAAGAGAAAAGTTAGGAAATAGATTGGGGAGTTATCAGGGAGAAAAACGAGGAGATGAGAAGGGGGAAGTGATGGAGCCGAACGAGGAATTTAGCCATGAGAAATTTGACTATAAGGGCTATAAATAGGTGTCGAATGCAAGGTTGCCAGGCTAATATCGAAATCTTTTTCACCTTGTTACAGGAAACCCTTTTCTCTTCAAGATCCAAAAAGCCGAAAAGCCTTACTTCTTTCTTTCTTTTCTTGTACCGATTTCCATTCTTCCTCTACTTCATTGCCAACCTTTCTTTCTTTTTCCTTGGATCCGAATAACTCTCTTTTGCCATACAAAATCGCAAAGGGCAGAAACTTTCTTGGCGGAATTCTCTTTGACCGAATCTAGTGAATAGGTATCGAATCTCAGTTTTGGATCCCTACTTATTTGCTCTTCAGATCTAGGAGTTGATCATGGTTAGTGATTTAAGAAAGGGATGTTATACTTATCGTGCAAGGTTGGTGACTAAGGGAATCGTAGCATGCTTGCTTACTAGGTGTGTACATACACTGCACACACATAATGAATCAACAAAAGCCGAAACGCCAAAAAATTGAAAAGTCAAAATGTCAAAAAGTCGAAAGTTGGGCTACGGTAGTCTTGCGAGTGCACCAACACTCATGAGGAGGAAACTGATACGTTTTCTGAGGCCCATGGGCAATTCCATGAAATTGGGCTATGAATTGACCAACCAGGCCAGAATAGGCTTAATGGGCCTGATGGGCTGTTGGGCCCATAATAGGCAAAAATTGATAATTGATGCTATGTGATAGAAATTTGTATGTGAGCATGTGTATAATGTGGTTTGGGCCTAATGGGCCATATAAATGTTATTTGGGCCTAATGGGCCATATACAGGTGATTTGGGCCTAATGGGCCATATGAATGTGATTGGACCTAGTGGACCATATGTAGGTATGTGAATTTGACTGGGCTTTGTAAAGGGGTTTTGGGCCTAGTATATGATGACTACATAAAACTTAATTAATTAATTGCGATCGTGGACAAGTCAAAGGGTTAAGGTGTGGCAACGGGTATATGCATGTCTAGGATTGGATCTAGGGAGAGCTTGGTACTTAAGCGGTCTTAATTACTCACCTCCTCTTCTCTGGAATCCTACTTGGTGCATAGTATTCATTCATCTTAGCTCACGGGATTTGTTAATGGGCCAAGGTAAGTGAAAATCGTAAAGAAAGGGAAAATTACCGAAATGCCCTTAAGGGAAAAAATGACCAAAATACCCCTAGGTGTTGAATGTAAGTTTTGTGGATGTGACATGCATACATATGATACTCTACTTTGGTTACATAGGGGTTGGGAATCATGGAACGGAGGAAGTATATGAGGATCGCATGGTTGCTTGACAATCGTGGATCCACCGACGGCCTTTAAGCCCAATGTGTAAATGCAGGTAGTTCCGCAACCGGGCTACCATAGATGTGATGGATGGGTGGGTCAATATTTATATCCCCACATAGTGTGACGAGGGACGGAGCTGGTGTGTAGCGAATGGATTATTGGGATGGGATTGCATTGCATGTGATGTATGGTGTTCATTGAATGCTTGTTGCTCGTCGAGGGTTGTACACACTGAGTTTGCAAAAACTCACCCCCTCATTTATTTTATTTTCAGGTGATGCTGAGTAGAAGGTTCGATGTTTGGAGGGACTCTGGGTGGCCAGCTAGCAAGGCAACATGGACATGTTTTTTTCTTAAAAGTATACAAGTGTCTATTTTATTAAGTACTTTTCCGACCAGATTGTAATAAGGCTTCCATTTTGTTATTATTTTGGTTTTTATTTTCATGCGTTGTAATTACGAAATATTGAACATGGGTTTGCTAAATCATAGTATATTTTTCTACGCTTCCGCAACAGAATTTTAAAATGACAGGTTTTCATAAAATCATATATTTTAAACAGGTTTTCGTGATTGAAAAATAAAAAGAGTTTTTATAAGTTAAATAAGGTTTCTTTTATTTTAAGAAGGGTTTTCAATGAAAACACAGTTTTCTCTAAAACACTTCAATGTGATGCGCCAGATTCGACCATAACGTCCGGGCCGGGTTTGGGGTGTTACAAAAGTTTAGTTTCTTGCCCAAAGCCTCTTGCAACTTTTTTCAAAATCGTGATGTAAACCTCGAATCTCTATCCGTAATAATTGACGACGGTACTCTGTGAAGTTTTAGAATTTCAGAAACATACAATTCAGCGAACTTATCATGTGAATAATCAATGCTTACCAGTTAAAATGAGCCGATTCAGTCAACTTGTCAACTACCTCCCAAATGGCATCTTTCTTTCTTGGTGTCAATGGTAAACCTGTCACAAAATCCATGGTAATTCAGTCCAATTTCCATTCAAGAACCAAAAAAGGTTGAAGCAAACTTGAATGTACCTGGTGTTCAGCCTTTACTTGATGACAAATCAAGCACCTCGATACAAACTCAGATATGTCTTTTTTCATTACCGTTTCACCAATACATTTTCTTTAAACCATTGTACATTTTCGTGTTACCTGGTGAAGTGACATACATCTGTTTTGAGCCTCATATAAAATATTCTGAATCAACTCAGTATTCTTCAGAACATAAATTCTACCACGGAACCTCAAACAACCATCGGAGTCTTTCTAAAAATTTAGTTCACTATTCGACTCACACTGAGCTTTCTTTGTTTGTAACTCTTTATCAGTTTTCTGAACATCACAAATCTGTTGTAGAAAAGTCAGTCTAGCCCTCAACTCTACTAGAATTACACCGTCATTAAACAAGGTCAGCCGCGTGTTCATAGCTCTCAAGGCAAATAAAGACTTCCTACTCAGGGTATCGGGGACCACATTTGCCTTATCAGGGTGATAATCGATCACAAGCTCATAGTCTTTTAACAATTCAAGCCATCTTCGTTGCCTCAAATTCAAGTCCTTTTGGGTCATCAGATACTTAAGAATTTTATGGTCTGTATAGACATGACATTTCTCCCCAAACAGATAATGTCGCCAAATCTTCAAAGCAAATACAATGGCAGCATATTATAGATCATGCGTCGGATAGTTCTTCTCATGGTGATTCAGTTGTCGCGAATCATAAGCTACTACCTTGCCTTCTTGCATAAGTACACAACCTAGTCTAGTTAAGGATGCATCACTGTAAATTACAAATTCTTTCCTCAATTTCGGTTGTACTAACGTTGGTGCCTCAGTCAATAACATTTTCAATTTCTCAAAGCTCTGCTAACATTTTTTCGACCACTCAAACTTGACATCTTTTTGAAGTAATCTCGTCATAGGAGTGGCTATCATAGATAATCCTTTCACAAAACGTCTGTAGTAACTGGCTAAACCCAAAAATCTCCTAACTTCAGTTACATTCTATGGTGGCTTCCATTCAACAATAGCAGAAATCTTACTAGGATCAACTCGGATACCATCACCTGAAACAATGTGGCCTAAGAATCCAACCTCTCGAAGCCAAAACTCACTTTTACTAAACTTAGCATACAACTATTTATCCCTCAAAGTCTGCAAAACAGTTCTCAAGTGTTCAGCACGCTCTACCTCATCTCTAGAATAAATCAGGATATCATCGATGAATACCACAACAAACTTGTCCAAATATGGCCGAAAGGTTCGGTTCATTAAATCCATAAACACCGCAGGAGAATTTGTTAATCCAAATGGCATAAATAGGAACTCGAAGTGGCCATACCTTATTCTAAAGGCAGTCTTAGGCACATCTGACTCTTTAACTCGTAATTGATAGTAGTCGGATCTCAAATCTATCTTAGAGAACCATGTCGCTCCTTTTAACTAGTCGAACAGGTCATCAATCCTTGGGAGAGGATACTTATTTTAATTGTCACCTTACTGAGCTGTCGGTAGTCGACTCATAATCTCATGGAACTGTAACACCCCAAACCTGGCCCAAAAGTTAGGCCCGAATCTAGCGTGTCACATTCAAGTGTTTTTTCAAAAATTTATCTTTTCAGTAAAAAAATCCGTTACTATGTTTAAAACCTTTTTATTATTATTTAACAAAAGTTCCCGTCAAAACATTTGCCTTATTAACCATCAGTGTTATATTAAATTGATTGATAAACGCGGAAGCTTTTTAAGTCAATGAAGTCTAAAACGCGTGTTTTAGAAAACAGTAGTTGTTTTAGAGCTCGTCTTTACCTAAACTAGCAGTTTAAAAATATAGTTCAAAGCCCAAATAAAAATTAAACCCACAAATGGCCTTATTACATAATCGAAAACCCAATATGAAATTTAAAATAAATAAAGTCAAGTTGCAGATCAACTACAATCGTGTGGCCACCTCCGAGTCTCTCGCGGCTCCAAATCACTTAAGGCTGGGGATTACCTGCACATTTAAAAACAGGGTGAGTTTACGAAAACTCAGTTTGTAATCCCCTGGCATCGAAACAGCCAGTCAAAAATAGGATTTAGAACCTATCTGGGCTTGAGCCCTATTCAGTAACCAAACAGTCCAATTCAGAATATATGTGGGCCAAAGCCCGATTCATTAACCTTTGGGTCTCAACCCATCACAGTATCAATTGGGCCTAGCCCATCTCAGAATCACTATCAGTTGGGCCTAGCCCATATCAGAATCAATATCAGTTGGGCCTAGCCCATATCAAAATCTATATCAGTTGGGCCTAGCCCATATCAGAATCAAACCCATATGAATAATGCATGATAACTCATCCAACCCTGCACTTGCCTCCGTCCAACCCTGCACTACCTCTGGGGAATAAATCACCCAGGCCATCCTTACACTTATAGTGTTAGCACTGGTTGCGGCACTAACTAGAGTCGCAGCAAAGCTGCTAATATCAGAATGTGTGGCATAGCCACCAATACGGTTTCTTCCTCCATAACAATATCCCAATCCCAAGCAGTATGTCATGTATGTAGAATCTCATGCCCAAAATCAGTCATTCAAATCACAGACAAATCAATCATTTACCCTCGAGGGGTAAAACAATCATTTTACCCTTTAAGGGTATTTTGGTCATTTTACTAATTTTAGGGTCCTAGTAAAGATTACGACCTCATAGATGGTTGTCATCGCCTCGAGCGACTTAGATAACCCGGATGGTCAAAACGGTGTAAATGAGCCCAAGGCCCCTAAGTGGGCCCACACGCTCGTGTGGCCCATTTAGCCCAATTTTAGTCACGGCTATGCGGACACCATAGCCTAGTTCATTGGGCCCATTAGGCCCACACGGCCCATTCTAACCCATCAAGGCCCAAAACAACCCCAGTACACGAGAACGCTTATGGTGGCCTCTACAGTCAATCGCCCCTGATCTGTGGGCTCGGTTTACCACATTAGCGATTGCACGCTCGTGAGGCCTCAAATGCTGAAGTTTTGGCTTTTCGAATTTTGCCGACTTCCAACAAAGAAGGGCATGAATACACACCTTTTGCGATTTGGAGTAAATCCGCTCCGACCACTCCTATCCCTGAAGAGTAATCAATAATCGATAGATCAGTATTCAACCCATGATCCAAAAAGAACCAATGGAGTTCTAAAACAATCTCTACCTTCTTACCAAAAGTCTTCCCCCACAAACGCACCCTTGATTCCTAGGAGATGTGTCGATCAACTTGATCACTACCTACATAAAGGACATCACTATCCAGAATTAAACTCGTACTTGTAGTCACATGAATACCCTCATAAACGTATCACTTACCAACATGACGATGCAGATTGCGACCAAAGATCTGATGCACGCCAAACAAGGAATAGAGGTTAATCTGGAAGAAGCAAAGAACAATCGGCCAAAAGAGATACTGTAAGAGGAGATTTCAATAAGATGTCGAAAATAAAGGGAAGAAGAAACAATCAAAACTTACCTAGCAATACACAACCAACACCAAAACGCTAGAGTGAGAGGAGAGAACCATGTGCTCGCCCCAAACGATCACCACACCCTTGTTAACCAATGACAAAATAGAAAAGGTGACCAAGAATATTCGGCCAAAATTCCCAAAAAGAAAGAGAAAGGAGTAAAGAAGAAAGAAGTCGGCTCACCACCAAAACAGGGTATTCGACCAAAGAATATTGATTATGAGAGAAGAGAGACTAAGAGAGAAACAGTACCGGGTAATCAACGAAGAGAAGAGCAAAGAAAGAAATACCAAAACGAGAAACTAAAAAGAAAAGGCACGAATGGTTACTATGTAATTTCGACACTAGAGAGAAAAGGAGCCAAAAATGTCAAAAGAGCAAAAACCTGAAATAAAAGAGGAAGAATTCGGCACCTACTCCTACACCAATTGCTGAAATGCACATCCCAAACCCCCTTGGCCAAATTTTGCACCCACAAGATACCCAATTCGGCCACAACTCTTCCCAATTTAAAATTTCCTTAATTTTATCCACAAATCCCTCCTTAATTTACTCTAAAATCTTCTCCCAACAACTCAAGACCAATTCAAACTTTCTCTTCAGCAGTCTTTCACTTGAATTCCACCACCTCACAGCAAAAGAGTAAAATAAATACTCTTTTGCACAAAGGGTAACTCAAACCTCAGTCCTCAAATACCACCCTTGGCGCCACCTTGCCACTAGACTACAGGGTCCTCTTATTCCACACTTAATCCTTAATTAACTATAAGACATATGTGCTAGCGTCTAGATTCACTTAAGAGAAAAAACTAAAATAAATTGCAAGAGCCAAGACTTGAACCCAGGCTCCCTTGCAACCCTAATGATGCCACAACCACTAGACCACATGCTTCCTTGTGTCATTTATTTAACACAATAAGTTAAAAGGCCTTCATCCAAGCATCCAGGGTTTTATTCACTTAAAACCAAAATTTCTGCTAAAGCCTAGGTTTGAACCCAGGACTTTTCAAACATCCCCAAAAACACCCAATTCACTTAACCACCACACCAAACATGCAATTTGTGTCACTTTCTTGCTCAAATAAAATATTTATAAGTCGTCTACTAACAGTTCCCACGCTCAAGGCCCAATACTTCTAGGCCCAAATTCGGGGCGTATTAAATGTACAAGAAGGTTTCAAGGATACCTTTATACCATATTAAATGTACAAGGGGCATATTAGAGTGTAGGGATGCTTCAGGGTGACCAAAGGCTTGGAATATAGCCTCCAAAAAGGTCCAGACGGGTAGACACACGGGTATGTGTCTAGGCCGTGTGTGACACACGGTCATGCCTACGGGTGTGTTTTACGGCTGTGTATCCTCTGCACCCTAAGTCTTCAAGTCAGTATGCATGGTAGTAAACACACAGGCAGAGACACGACCATGTGTCTCGACCGTGTGGAGGATACGGCCTAGTACACGGGTGTGTGCCTTGGTCGTGTTCCTTTAGATGAATGATGACGTCATAAACAGAATGTCTAGGTTTTTGGACACGGGCGCTGACACGGGCGTGTCGAGGCTGTGTAAGGGACACAGGCTAGGGACACGGACGTGTGCTTGGCTGTGTTAAAACCCCTGTAGGTTTGAAATGAAAAATAAATTCCAATAATTCCACACGGGTAAGGGACACGGGCGTGTCCCAAGCACACGGGCGTGTGCATTGCCTCCACATGGGCGTGTGAGGCTTAATATAGAAAATTTTCCAAACTTTTCTTAAGTTCTTGGTTTAGTTCCGGACCGCTTTTAACGTATGTTTTGGACCTCGAAGGTCCATACTAGGGATAATATCGTTAAGTTTTGGTTGGTTTTAAATTAGAACTAAATTTTATATCCCGATTTCCTGAAATGACCTTATTTGTACTCGGTAACGCCTCATACCTTGTCCTGGTCTCGGGTACATTAAAAAGGGGTTGTAACACCCCTTACCCGTATCTGATGCCGGGACAAGGTTCGAGGCGTTACCGAACTTAAACGTACACCATTTTATAAAACCGGGCCACAAAATTTCATTTAAATTAAAAACATTCCATCACATGCATAATGTCTCTTACGCGAGCTAGCGAGGCTCAAAACATGCATTAAAGGCGGTTTGGGACTAAATCGAGAACTTTGGAAAGTTTTGGGAAAACTTAAAAAAATTTTCATGAAACATGGTCACACATTCGTGTGGACACAAGGACACGCCCGTGTCCTCAGGCCGTGTAACTCTCTGTTTATGATGTCAGCAAAACAAATTGAACCACACGGCCATGCCACACGCCCATGTGCTAGGCTGTGTCTCTGCCCATGTGGCTAACACTTAGGCTATTTACCAAGCCCTTTTATGTTACCATTAATCTTTCACATCTATATACACACCAATGACACATATCATGACATCATTTCAATGATTTAGCTCTCATATTAAGACATATTTGATTCATGGCCATGACTGTTTAGGTTGGTCATAAAACATTCATCATGCGCATAATTCATAATACCAACCATATATAGCCAACAAGCATAATCACATCACAAGCATTAGAACATGGCATAGATAGATAGGATTACAAATCATAATCACTATGAGCCACACCTCATGGCCATATATAAGTAACTCAATGTAAGCCAATACCTTTGGCTAATCATAATAATGGATAACATAAAAAATAAGTCCCTATACATGCCACTCACACGAAAACGTTTAACAAATATGGGTCACTACTTCAAAGGCGATGGCTTGATAGTGTGATGCTGCCTTCGACGATCTCCAACCCTGAGCTAACCTGTCAACATTAAAGAAAAAGGAAAGGAAGGGAGTAAGCTTTATAGCTTAGTAAGATCGTATGAAAATAATAGGCAATTTATCAACTTGCTTCTTAAGGTAATACAACCATATTTACACTTTTATTTATGTTCAGGTCAAGCTATTTTCTCGAGTCACATTCATTAAATTATTTATATCTGGAGCTATAGAACTCCAAATTAACTTTGTCTAATTTTACTTGAAACTAAACTCACATATCTTATTACCATAAAATTTCCAATATTTTTGGTTTGGTCAATTAGTACAGTTTATTCCTTAAAGTTACCCCTTTTTCACTGTCTAATAGTTCCGACCCCTCTTCACTAAAAATTAATTATCTCATAATACAGGACTCAAATGATGTTTCTATCTATTTCTCTTGAAAATAGATTCATTAATAACTCTAAGCATATAAATTACACCCGTTAATTATTTTTTTACAATTTATAATGATTTTCCCAAATTGGGACATAGGATTTCAAAATCATTCTGACTTAGTCTCACAACAATTTAAATATTTCATAATATGAGACTCCTATGCTTACACTGTTTCTTCTATGTGAAACCATACTTATTAAGATTTAATTTCATATTTTATTCAGCCTCTAACTCAATTTTCACAATTTTTGGAGGATTTTCAAAGTCAGACTATGGTTGCTATTCAAAATTGTTTTCGTGTGAATTTATGATACTAAGTTTATCACACTATATTAATTCATTTTCACCACATTGGTAAAGATACATATTCATACATCATAAGTATAGATCTATAATCACAAGGTCATCACAAAATCATTCTCATAGGCATGAATTACCTATTTACATCTTCACCAAATATGCATCATAAATCAAAATCATTTCTCATGAGCTTGGCATACATACCTATGTTACTCAACATGTTCATATTCATTCCTTACTAATCATACAACATGAATTGAATTCACATCTTATAAATTTCATGTAAGTACCTATACCACTCACCACATGTTCATAAGTTCTCTCATTTTGATATAAACCATAAATCTCCCATTGAACCATTTGGAATACTACAGGATATTCAATAGCCCCAAACATGGGATAAGATGCCGACGCCATGTCTCAGACATGGTCTTACACTGGCTAGCACGTCAAAGTCGATGCCATGTCCCAAACAAGTTTTACACTGACTTTCATATATCGAGGCCGATGCCGTGTCCCAGACAAGTCTTACACTGGCTCTCCTCTATTGGTGTCGATGCCATGTCCTGGACAGGTCTTACACTGACACACAATAAGCACACGCCATGTCCCAAACAGGTCTTACACTAGCGTGTATATCTCGAGGCTGATGCATGTCTCAGACATGTCTTACACTAGCTCTCGTCTCAAAGCTGATGCATGTCTCAGACATGTCTTACACTAGCTCTCGTCTCAAAGCTGATGCATGTCTCAGACATGTCTTACACTAGCACACATATCATCCAATGTCATGGCATGAATATCCAAATCTATTCCAAATGTCCAACCGGGAGTTTATCACGTTAAGTATCATCATGCATACTCATATTCAAAATTAAACAATTTATGTTATATCAATTTAATCACACATAATAACCATGTAGTTGCATTATTTACACCCAACTTACTCGTTTCAATGGAATATCATATTCCATCAAATTTCCAAGCATTCAATCATCACATAAATGTTTTTAACATTTGGCATCACTTTCTCATATACAATATCATCAACATAAAATTCAATACCATCATAGTAAGATAGATTTCAAGTATATTAAGAATAACATGAATAACATGTTTATTTATTCACACGGACTTATCTCAAATACAATTTTGGCTAATTATTCTTTTTTTGTCCTTAACCACGTACTTTCTCGATTTAAGCCCGAATCTCAATTTTTCTTAATCTAACATGATTAAATTCACTCATTTAATAAATTTGGACAATCAAAATTCACATTTTTGGCAAAATGACCATTTTGCCCCTAGACTTTCACAAAATGACCATTTTACCCCTAGGCCCGGAAATCAATTTTTATTGAATTTCCTTATTAGCCAAGCCTAACCGACCATTTATTACTCTTATGACAACCTCAAATTTCCACTATTTCATACAATTACAACCTATTTTATAACTTTTACAAAATGGCCTTTTTAGGTGTTTTCCATGAAAATCACTTTATAAAAGTTGTTTATTTCACAACCATAACTCATATTCTTCCATAAAATTTCAGTTGACAATAAATATGCTTTCATGGCGAAACCTTAGGCTCTCAACCATTTTGCAAAATAGTCCCTTCAATAACTAGATTAAGCTTTAGGGGTCCCAAAAATGTAAAAATCATCAAGAAAAGTCATCAAAATCACTTACTTGCAAGAGAACTAAGTGGCTGAAAGTTTAGGCTCTTAAAACCCCCTTGTTTTTTGTCATTTTCGGTGGGGAAGAAGAAAGATGAAAAGATGATACCTTTTGTTTTATTTCATACTATTTCTAGTCAAAATTAAGTTACCAACCACACCTAATTTTGACTTTTCTACTTTCTTTCTCTCTATGGCCGGCCAAGCCTTTCTTAAGGGTCCATTTGCTCTTTAAAGACCCCAAATTTTGGTTCTCTAGATATTTAACATATTTATCTAGCAAAACAAAACTTTTGCCCTTTATGCGATTTAGTCCTTTTTCTTAATTAAGCTAGCAATTGCTAAAATTATTTCACCAAAATTTTTATGCACTCATATAATCATGTTATAACACATAAAATAACATTAAAAATAATTTCTCTGACCCTGAAATAGTGGTTTCGAAACCACTATTCTGATTAGGCCCAAAATTGGGATATTATAGGGGTGTTACACCTTGGGTGTACAGGATAATTCATCAAATACCCGTATTGAATTCTCTAACCAAAAATCTACTTTCTCAGGATCGTCATTGGCATTTTCCCTAAATTCCTCTGCACCTTGCTTTCGAATTTTATCAACTGGTGTTCTAAAGAATCTCATAAAGTCTATACCTTGAGGCATCATGGGTGCGGGTTGAGGATTTGGAGGAGGTGGGGGAGGTTGAGCGTTCGGGTTCATTCAAACGAACTCCATGTACTAGGCATTCATCATGTGACTCCTCTACTAACAGTCTCAAGTCTACTATCAGATGGCACTGCTCCTTCAACGGAATCAGGTCCGTTACTTTCTACATCATCTGTTACTGCTCTGTCGGGGTCTATTTGCTATATGAAAACACATTTTAAAATCGTCAGGATTCGTCACACTATCATAATATATGGCATGTATAGCTAGACTCGAACACATGCTACGTAGTCCGAGAACTGACTAAATCCTAGCTCTGATACCACTAAATGTAACACCCATTACCCGTGTCCGACGCTGGGACAGGGAACGAGGCATTACCAGACTTGTACTCATCCATTCATGCAAAACCGGACTATAAAATTTTTCTTCAAATCAATTTCATTCATACATACACAATTTGTCCCTTACATGGGCCTACGAGGGCCAAAACATACATCGGGGGTGGGTCGAAACTAAACCGAGAACTTTTGAAAATTTTGGGCAACTTAACAATTTTCTTGTTTTGAAGAGTCACACACCCGTGGGGTAGGCCGTGTGGTCACACACGCCCGTGTGGCTTGGGACACGCCCGTGTCCTCAACCCGTGTAACTCTCTGACTATGACATCATCATCAAAATAGGGTCACACGGCCGTATCACGCGCTAGTGTGTCCAGATCGTGTGGTACATTAAAAACGGGCTAGGGAACACTTACTTTGAGCTTGAAAAGATGAAAAAACCCAGCTATGGCTCCTTGAAATTTTTGAAAATGAGGGAGGAAGATGGACACAAATTTTGACTTATTTTCCCTTTTTATTCTTTTATTTACCAAATGACCAAAATGTTCTTAAGGCCTTTTCTTTCAAATTTTTCCTGTACATGCCCATTTTTGTCAATAATTTTAAAAATTGGTCAAATTACTAATTAGGACCTTCTAATTTATAATCTAAAGCAATTTCATACTAAAAGCTTTTAGAGCACAAGTTTTGCATCTTATTCAATTTGGTCCCTAAAGTTCAATTAGACATTTTATGCATAAAATTTCTTCACAAAACTTCCACACAAGCATGCATACATATCATGGACCTCCTAATAATCATAAAATCATTACTTCTATATCAGATTTGTTGTCTTGAAACTACTGTTTCGACTAGGCCCTGATTCGAGATGTTACATTAAGGCCCTAAGACATGTTGGAGAGATAAGGGAATGTGAGCTAAGCTCCATTCAACGGGACATGTTTGGTGTGTTGGAGAGTGTTAGCTTAATGCTTCACTTTTGGGACATGTTTGACTCAATAATTCTATGTGGTGTGTTAGAGACCTGTGTATCCGATTAGTAGTGATAGTACCCACTTTTATGTTTCATAGCTCAAGTTCCAAATTATCTCAAACTATCAATGAATATGAATATGTGTGTGTGTTGTGATCTGTGTTTATATGATATGTGACTATTATGGAAATTGTCTATAACTATGTTTGTATGTATTGTGATGTATATATGAAAGTGTATGCAATAACTTAGTAAATAAATGGTTAAACGTGTGCGTGTAAGTGGAATATGTCGAAAAAGTTGTGATTGTTCTAATTATGCCATGTGTATGTTCTACTAATGCTTGATGACATGTTTGCACGGTAGTTGTTCTAGGTATTCACTAAGCTTGTTGAACTCACCCGCTCCTTTCAAACCCTTGTAGAGTAGTTAAGTGCCAGTGTGAACGGTGTGGTTTCGAGGGGTGATCCAAGAAAGTCCATTTTCGTGACCCCATATATGTTATTCTTATTTGTTTATGTTTTTGGAATAAGGTAATTTGGTAGACTTTGTGCTAGTTATTGTCATGACGTTTGGGACGCTCCATAGCTCAATTGCTCTTAGGATTTTGAGACTTAAATAATGTTATGTTGATTACTGTTTGGACTAAATTTTGATGTTTGAAACTGTTATTATGGATGTTTTGAGATTTATTTGATATCATAGAAGATGCATGTTGATTAGACTTGAATTGGAATGGTTTGCATGCTTTGAACTGTTGTAATTTTCTGGTCTAGAGCAGAGGTATCAATATTCTTGTTCCAAAAATGATACCTCTGTGATTTGAAATGTGTAGGAAGTCAATATCGTATATTGGTATCGATACCCTATCACGAGTATTGATACTCATGGTAATTTTATTGATACTTTTTGAAAGGTATCGATAATTTCTAGATTTTTATTTTTGGGCAAGAAACAAAAATTTATTTTGGTGTTGATTTTCCAAGTGGTATCGATACCACCTAAAGGAAATATCGATACTCATATGCCAGTACAGATACCTATTTACTTGATTGGAGAATTTTTGCTAAGTGGCCCTTATGCATGTACAAATATTATTATATGATGCTTAAGGTATGTTTATCAATACTTAATGATAGTTAAAGAGTATGATAGACTTAGAACCTATATAGTTGTTAAAAAGAAATTCGTTTTCTTAATATAAGTTTATTTGTTCCGTGTGAGACATTAGATGGTGGTATGGCATCTTGATATTTGGGCTCAACGACCGAGTCGGGTATAGGGTGTTATAGTAGTTATCTTAGGATTGCCAAAATGTCAAATTATTAAGTTGAATATACTTAGATTTTAGTTATTACAAATCATGTCTTTTAGAGAAAAAACTTATTTGTTTACGTCATTTTGTCTTAAAAACTCCATTTCGATATCACACAATGGAAAAAGTTATGTAACACCCCTAACCTGAATTCATTGGAAAAATAGGGTTATGGAATATTATCAGAGTTTACAAATCAAACAGACAAAAAATACAAACATTTCATATCATATAGCATTCATGTCAAAAACTAATCAATTTCATACATATTGTCCCTTATACGGGCCTTCTAGGCCCAAAATACGCATTAGAAACAATTCGGGACTAAATAAAAAACTCAAAAAATATTTTGGAAACATTTGAAATAGGTCCATGTGGGCATTCGAAATAGGGACACATAGCTATGTTCTAGCCCGTGTCCTTACCCGTGTAACTCACTGACTTGGGTCACACGGTCAAGCCATACACCCGTGTGCCGAACCGTGTATCCTTTGAAGTAATCTCACACGCCCATGTGTCAGGCCGTGTGCTAGGTTGTGTAACAGCTTGACTTGCAACCCTTTGAAAATTACATGGGACACACGATAGTGTCACCTAGCCGTGTGTCACACATGGCTGAGACACACACCCGAGTCTCTGTCCGTGTGGATGAAAATAGGCTATTTTATAAGCCACATTTCTCACCCAATTTAGCACCAACCTAAACTCAACATTTTGCATATACACAAGTCATAAATAGGCATCCAAAACAAGAAAAAATCAAGCCTTAAACATGTAATATCTTCACATACAACCAATATGCCTTTAGGCACCTCAAATGACAACTTATAACATGTAAATCTAAACATTCAATATATCCACTTGTTTAACTAACTTCTATGCATATTTGTACCAAAACTTACCATATAGATCATTAATCAAAACATACCATTTAGTACCATTCATGTACTTGATCTCTAGCATCAAATGGTAATATAAGTCACTTGTAACATGTGCACTAAAAACACCAATACAAACCATTCAAAAACTAACATCATTATACATATGTGTTTTCCACAACAAGCACTAAATCACTCCAAATTATAATACATATTCATATTCATATTCAACTACCATTTAATTTTCATCCATCAAACATAAATCAATTCACATATTAATCATGCCAAACCACACACCAAACATGATAAGGCTATTTATATATACATAGCAAAATACACCAAAACACAAGCCAATTCAAATGGCTAAAAACATAACAAAATAAATAGGCTACCATTAGCCAAAATAACCTATACATGTCATTATAACCAAAATTAGATAACAAAATGTACCAAAAGAGCCGATGGATAGTGTGATATAACTCCGACAAGCTTCCAACCTGAACGAGCTTTCGAACCACTATAAAACATGAAAAATAACACAAGAGTAAGCATTTAAGCTTAGTAAGTTTATAAAATAAAGAATTTAACTTACCATTTAACCACAATTTAGGTAAGCAAACATAGCATATTCCAACCAATTTGGCCAAAATCCTAAACACATGTTCACCAACATATTAGCCATATAAATCACATATAAAATCCACTACACATGGATGAATTCAACAAGTAGTCACATTTCATATACATGTAATATTCATTTCAATATATTAATGTTTCATATAACATCCCTTTCATGTATTTCATGTAAATACCTGCAATAGTTCATATAGAACTCATATAATCTCATAATAGAACTGTGCTTATTGAACCATTTAGAATATCGCTGGATACGCGGGTAGCACACACGAGGTGTACTGAACTATAATCCTTCAATTCCTATACATGTATGCTCATACGAGCTCAGAATCGGTATGCTCTTATGAGCTATAATCGATAAGCTCCTCCAAGCTGAATAGCGATAGGCTCCTCTGAGCTTAAATTGGTAACCTTAATGACATGTCATTTGTATCCTACGAATTCCTAAAGTTCAAACGGGGGTTGGTAAATATCAAACATTGTCAGATATACGATCGGTATTCATATATGACAATAATGCAAATCACATACATATAATTCAATTAAAGCATATAATTACATAATTTAATTACACAAACTTACCTCAACGAGTGGATATAGATACGTAGGCGACTAATTCGAAACTTTCTCTTTACCCCAATCTAAATTTGTACAAGGTCTAACTGGATCTATACAAATGAATTCAAATCAATTCAATATAATTCACATTCAATTTAGTCCAACACACATTTTTGGCAAAATTACCATTTTGCCCATATACTTTTAATTCTTTGCAATTTAGTCCCTAGGCTCGGAAAATGAAATTCATTTAATTTTATCCCTACCCAAGCCTAACTGAATTATATACATACTAATAGAAGCCCATATTTTTCATAAATTCACAAGTTTACCACATAATATTTTCTATTTTTCATATTAGTCCCTATTTGACAATTTCACTAAAAATTCCTTTACAAAAGTTGTTTATCTAACAACAGCCATTCATTATCTATCATCAAACTTCAAAACTCAAACATATTCGTCAATGGAAAAATCCTAATAGTTTAACAGTTTTGCAAATTAGTCCCCGGTCTAGCTAGATTAAGTTATAACGATCTCGGAAACATAGAAATTAGTAAAAATGAGACCAAAAATCGTACCTAATTGAAGGCTTAAAGATGGCTGAATAACCTAGATTCCATGGCTTTCATTTCTTCCATATTCATTTGAAGAACATAAGAAATATGAAAGCTTTTTAATTTGTTTTTAACTTATTATATCATTAATAACTAAATTACAAAATTAACCTTTATAAATATTATTTATTTCACTAAATGCCAAGCCATTATCATCCAATAACATATTAATGGTCTAATTACCATCTAAGGACCTCCACTTTAAAGTTCTATAGCTATTTAATACCTTTAGCTATTAGAACCCAACTTTTGTACTTTACGCAATTTAGTCATTTTTATCAAATTGAGCAAGTAAACAGTGAAATTTCTTAACAAAATTTTTATACGGTATTTCTATCATATTGTAGACCATAAAATAAAAATAAAATAAATTTTTTGACCTCAGATTTGTGGTCCCAAAACCATTGTTCCGATTTCACTAAAAGCGGGCTGTTACAAGTTACACCTTTAATTTTTGTACGAAAAACTTTTTTAAGTCACATTAAGCCAGTTATTAAATTTTCTCAATTTTTATCCTAAATTCCATGCATGTAAAAGCCAAATATAAACAATCTATGCCATAGGCCATATTAACAAAATTACAGTCCCAAAATAAAAACACAATAAAAATAAAGTAAAATTTAATAGTGCGTTATTAAATAATTGATACGAACTCACCTCAGTGATGATTCGAGTCGTTTATTGCCCAATCGTTATAATGGAGAAGTATTGTTATTGAACAGAGTAATGGTTGAATTAGGCTAAGTAAGGTTATAAACAAAGGGTATGTGATAGTTTAAGATAATTAAGGAATATGGTACGAATGGCTTTAAGGTCAAGAAAGAACTAGTACTAAAATAGAATACTAACCCAAATCTTATAGGAAACTTAAAGGTGGATAAAAAGATAGCTAAACCATGACCCACATCTATATGGAGATAGGAACCAATAGGTATAAAGGTGAACACCACACTCGATTTAGGAGTGATAAGTTCAGAAAGAAATAGGATGATGCCACTAGCAAACTAGATAATTCATGCTGAATCTAAAACGAAATAGGAGAGTTGAAAACTCACAAAATGTTATAAACATTAATCAAAGGATTAAAAAATTTCCTTATAATGAGCTGATTACAAATATTTATAGGGCTAAATAAAGGCTAGCCGAATAGTCACAAGTATCAGCTTAAATGAGTTGTTAATGGCTGAAATAAAGCTTAATCAATAAGCACAACTCTTGGCAACTCAATAGACACAACTCTTGAACTCCCCTAAGCCTAAGCAACTCCAACCATCAATATGAGTTATTGCTCCAATTTAGCTGATTAAATGAATTTGAATACTTAGGTTTCATTCTTGAGCAGCCGAATAGACACCAGCAACTTGTTGATATATTTGAGCACTTGAAGAAGAGGAAAAGGCAGCTGAATTTAAAGGATATATTATGCTCTCCTTTAAATGATGTAATAGCTCCTTTAAGTGATGAATAATGCTCTTCTTTAAGTAATGTAACAGCCACATTAACACTTTATAACAGCTCCCTTAGACTTAACTTATTACAGCTGAAAAGTCACCTACAAGCATTAACAAACACATTAAAAACACATTTAAACACACTATACTTAATAAACATAGTTAATAAATTGAAATAAACACTTTTAACTCTTAACTTGATTTAATAAACTGTAAATAAACATATTTATCAATAAGTTATTCTAGCAATTAAATAAACTAAGATAAACATTTATTCTAGCAATTAATTAAATAAAAGGAGTGTAATAAAAATAAAGTCCAGCAAATCAATAATTAACTAAAATAAGTTTAATAAAGTCCAGCAACTCAATTATTAAACTAAAATTATAAGCTTCATTTTGCACTTGGGCCCCTCGAGTTTGGCCCAATCTCGATGTTGTGGAGTTGGATCGTAACATGATGCTACCAGGTTCGTATCATACCCTCCCTCTTGAAGACAATTTGTCCTCAAATCGGGCCCTTTGCTCGAAAAAAAATTCCATCATCCAAACCTAAAAAATACAAAATACTCGAAAAGGAAACAGATTAGTTGCTTGCCTTCCCTCATGAAAATGAAAAAAGTTAATGTCACCATGGATGATGAACTCGAAGGAACATGCTGAAATGTTATTCACAAATTGAACATATGAATCGATGCCAGGATCAAAAATAGAAATCGGTTTTACCTTTTTCTTCGCTAGAAACAAACCGGATTCACAAAGTATTCGAAGGTTATAGTCTCGAAAATCAAAAATTTAATTTTGCCTTGGAAAGCCAACAAAATTTACTTTTTTTCTTTTCAAACTTAGAGACAAAGCATCAAGTAAGCAAAAATTGTTCTCATATTTAGTCACACAAAATTACGGATGCTTGCTTTCTCTCAAAGACATTTCAAAATAGCAAACTCCAAGTTTGAACACACGATTTTGGTCTCTCATTTCAGCTTGCAATAAGAATTTCTTTGTCTCCAATGATCCACACATGTTAATCAAAGATGGTGTGAACTTGCAAACATTCAAACAATTATATATATTAAGTCTCATTCGAACAGACTTACTCAAACATGTGGGATTTACACAACAAAGTAAAAAGTTCAAATCATCGTTACACACAAGCAGATTAGGCATTTCACATATAAACTTTTTATCACAATAGACCAAATTTTGTGCGGGCTTATCTAGTCTTACTTTATTAACAATTTCGCCAAGGTCATATTCATTAGCAAAAAAAAAAACACTTCATCTCAATATGTAAAACGAAATCATCAATTGGATTATGAATGTCAACCAAATCAAGACGAAGAGCTCTTTCACCAACTAGGTTTTCGGCTTTCTCATCATTCAAATGAAATTGTTGAGACTCAAATAATATGAGACCCTTACCTTGCTTACCTTTAGACGCTTGTGGACTAATGTCATCTATGTTCTTACCTTTTTAGAGCAATCGAAATCGCCTCTCATCGGATAGGTAATGAAGCTAATATTTATCAATGGGATTTCGAGAAACTTGAAAAGAATAAACATTACAAGGAGAACTCACGGGATGGTTAGTAAAAACACTCTTCGCTTTTTCTTGTTCACTTTCTTCTTTTTCTTTCATTTCTTTTTCATCAACACTCGTTTCTTGCATACTCTTTTTTTTCTTTTCAATATCAATCTCTTTGTTAACTTTCTTTTCTTTCTCACATTGTTTTTCGCTCTCAATCTCTTTTTGCTCTCGTTCATTCTCTTTTTTCTTTTTCACATGATTTTTCAATTTCATTACAAAAAGAAGAAAACAAGAAAGAATCAAAATGAGAAACTTGTCGTTGAACATAAGAGGAGGGGTCTTCATACAAAAGATGATCATCTCTTCGAGATTGATTCTTCATGGATGAATATCTTGGAGTATACATAGAATTGCTTGAACCTTCTCGTTTGCCACCATAATAGGCTTCACACTCAAAGCTTGAGTTATTTTGGCTTGAATTCCTTATTGAGTAGGAATCTTGATAGGAGTCTTTTCTCACATAGTCGTTGGACGTGGAACTCTTTGATGATCTCATTTTCGTCCTTTAGCTTGAAGAATTTCACTCCCGATGGTAGGAAGATGGAAGGAAACGCTTGCGTATCACATCTTTCATTTCGAACTAGGTTGATATTGGAAACTCTCTATTTCGTCTTCGACTCGTGGTAAATTGATTCCTCCAAGTCATGGCATTATCAGAGAAACCGTTCGCTGCAAGCCTTACTTTCTTACTTTTCGAATAATCGTGGTACTTAAAAACCAATTCTACCTTCTTTTCCCATTCAAGGTATGCCTCTGGGTCGGATCGACCTTGAAACGGTGGAATGGTTAGCTTGTTACTCTTCAAATCACCATCAACACGTTCATGCTCTCTAAAGCCTTGATTTTTATGATCGCGTCGCCTTTCACTTTGATTGGATGCTTGGTATGATGGATTGAACCAACCACCAACAACAGCAACTCTTCTTTCGAAACTTAGAGACATTTTTATTGAACCTCACTTCAAACCTCATTATTCACTCACAAAGAAAAATAATATGGCACTCCACTCGTGTTTGCACTCTTTTACGGCTTTTTTCTACACTCGAATGCTCTCACTAACTCTCGTGCCTCTTACGACTTGTTTTACCTCTCGATGTTCGTAAAAGACATGATTAGACTTATAAGCAAGCCTAGGGGTCGGCTTCAAAAAAAGGTTCTGCAAAGGTAATGATAAAATGGGTGTGGGTAGGCTAAAAAGAAAGATATTAGGTTATTAAGTGTGGCGTGAAAAAGGTTAGATGATAGTAGAAGGGAATTTGCTAATCGGGAATACAAAATGCAACTTTTCAACACTTTTTTTTATATCGCTTCGAAATTCCTTCTTTTATTTTTCAATTACAAATGATAAATACAAATGGAATACTTTGATTTATGAATTTTTTTGAGTTTTTTTTATTTTTTTCTTTTTTTTCAAACACTTACTCCAAAACTTCATGAACGTACGTACTCTCGAATTTAGCTAGCTTGATACAAATGATACGAACTCGCCACGGTAATGATTCAAGTCATTTATTGCCCAATCGTTAAAATGGAGAAGTATCGTTCTTGAACAGAGTAATGGTTGAATTAGGCTAAGTAAGGCTATAAACAAAGGGTATGTGATAGTTTAAGATAATTAAGGAATATGGTACGAATGGCTTTAAGGTCAAGAAAGAACTAGTACTAAAATAGAATCCTAACCCAAATCTTATAGGACACTTAAAGGTGGATAAAAGGATAGCTAAACCGTGACACACTATCTATATCGAGATAGGAACCAATCGGTACAAGGGTGAATGCCACACTCAGTTTAGGAGTGATAAGTTCAGAAAGAAATAGGATGACGCCACTAGCAAACTAGATAAGTCATGATGAATCTAAAACGAAATAGGAGAGTTGAAAACTCACAAAATGTTATAAACATTAGTCAAAGGATCAAAAAATTTCCTTACAATGAGCTGATTACAAATATTTATAGGGCTAGATAAAGGCTAGCCGAGTAGTCACAAGTATTAGCTTAAATGATCTGTTAATGGCTTAAATAAAGCTTAATCAATAAGCACAACTCTTGGTAACTCAATAGACACAACTCTTGAACTCCCCTAAGCCTAAGCAACTCCAACCATCAATATGAGTTATTTCTCCAATTTAGCTAATTAATTGAATTTGAATACTTAGGTTTCATTCTTGAGTAGCCGAATAGACACCAGCAACTTGTTGATATATTTGAGCACTTGAAGAAGAAGAAAAGGCAGTTGGATTTAAAGGATATATGATGCTCTCCTTTAAATGATGTAACAGCTCCTTTAAGTGATGAATAATGCTCTTCTTTAAGTAATGTAGCAGCCACATTAACACTTTATAATAGCTTCCTTGGACTTTACTTATTCCAGCTGAAAAGTCACCTACAAGCATTAACAAACACATTAAAAACACATTTAAACACAATATATTTAATAAACTTAGTTAATAAACTGAAATAAACACTTTTAACTCTTAACTTGATTTAATAAACTGTAAATAAACATATTTATCAATAAGTTATTCTAGCAATTAAATAAACTAAGATAAACATTTATTCCAGCAAAAAATAAAGTCTAGAAAATCAATAATTAACTAAAAGGAGTTTAATAAAGTCCAGCAACTCAATTATTAAACTAAAATTATAAGCTTCATTTTGCACTTGGGACCCTCGAGTCTGGGCCAATCTCGATGTTGTGGAATTGGGTCGTAACATGATGCAACCAGGTTCGTATCAATAATTTGAGACGATACCTCCAAATGCCGAGTCCAATTCTAACCTTAAGGGTTATCTATAAGAAGTAAACTAAAGGGTGAGCTTGAAAAGCTCAGCGTGAGTCTAAACATATACATAACATTATATTGGCATATCATCAATCATTGAAACATACAACCATTATAACAAAACATACGGTAAATCATGGCATTATGACTATCAATAATACAATATTTTATACATGGCATGCTTATATGAAACAGTACAAAAGCCCTACCCATCCATCCACTACACACCACGAGTTCCCCAGAACTCATCATCCGAACACCAAAAATAATATAAGCCAAAGCTCGATGTGGATAAACCACCAATAACAATATGTAATAAAACTGCCAATAATTTGTAGACAAGCTACTAGTAAGTTGCGGATAAACTGCTAGTACCCCAACAATATTCTGAGATTGAAGATTAATTGCCAGTATAATATTGTGAATAAGCCGCCAATACTCTACGAAACTCTTCCGTCACCCATCAATCCCAATCCCCATGCAATGCAATAAGTCATACAATTAATATAGCATATCATGTTATTCATTAACAATACCAATAACAGTGGCATGCTTAACATGCTTTCAGTTTACCAATTTCAGTTGCATGCTTTTCTTGCAATCGATATACACAGTAAGATTCAGTGACATGCCTTTACATGCAATAAATAACAGTAACACAATCTTATGTCACAATAGCATATAATCAGAAATTACATTCGACACTTACACATTCAATTAATCACAAATAAAGGCCCTTAATATTCGGCCATCACCTTTTAGCTGATGTAATCATGACCAAGGCTACTGCTGTCGAACCTTTTGAGCTTCCCATGGGGCCGATCACTCGTGCTCAAGCCAAGAAATTCAAAGAAGCTATCTCATGCCATATTGACCAAATTTGGGGAGAAGCAGTTGCAGGCCTCATTGATCAGTCATGGACTAGTTCTTCATGCGTTCCATGCAACTTGCTCAAAGCTGAATTTTAATTTGTACTTCGCTACGTTCGATTGCTGAAATAAAGACATTGATTTATTTTTATCAATTGTGTCTTATTTAATACAATATTTTAATGTGTCTTAAGTTTATTAATTGTGTCTTATTTAATACAGCATTTTAATGTGTCTTAAGTTTATTAATTGTGTCTTATTTAGTTCAATATTTTAATGTGTCTTTGTTCAGACATCATAATTGTGTCTAAATTTTAGACAAATTAAATGATGTCTAAATTGTGTCTTATTATTTAATTTAAGCCAAATTTTAATGTGTTTGTAGGATGTTCACACTAGCTGGTCAGCAAGCAAGTTCAATGGACAATAATTAATGGAGAAGCATGCATTTTGACTTACATTCAAGGAAGAGGCTACTGATTGCTTTTCTCCAAGCACCTTTTCGTGGAGAGCAATGGTCTTAAGCATTTTCACACTTGACCATTCAGCTAGAAGCCAATTTCATACCAAGGAGTCCAACCGAATTCCCATGATCACCCAAAGGAGGTTGTTTTTTAGCCACAACAACATTAAAATGGCAGTTACACATTCGGCTTCCCAAGATGGAATCCAACCATGTTCACACCTCTTTGGCTAATCATCTACTTGCATATTCAGCTCATCATTAAAAGTCCACATGGTTGACTAATTGGGAATGGTAATATGCAAGGCTGTTGGCGTCACCTAGGCCTAGGAATTTCCAAAAGACTTGTTGAATTCTTCAACAGCCCTTTTTATCTCAATTAAGTGTAATTAAGCTGATCACAACTTGTCCATTCGGCTGGACCTGTACAACCTATAAATACTAGGCTTAAATCATGTATTTGGGACTTTTGAACCTTTGATGAATTTTAATTTATTTGTGAGTTGTTCAACTCTCATTGTTCTTTTGTGACTCAAATTGACTTATCTAGGTAGTTTAATGGAGTCAATCTGATTTCTTTGTGAACTTATCACTTTAACGAGTGTGCTGTACAATTTATATTATTTGGTTCCTATCTCATATAGATTGTGGGTCACGGTTCAATCTATCAACCTCATTTCAACCTAAGAGCTATTATAAGAATTGGGTCAATATTCTCTTAATATTGGTTTGTTCTTCAGCTTTTAAGCCCTTCATTAACTTGTCCATTTTCCATATCAATTAAACAACCCCTTATTAAACCTATCTTTGTCTGAATTTAGCCTTTTGACTAACTAGTCCAAATACTACTTAATTTTATGACCGGGAACACAAGCGGCTTGATTCATCCAACGAGTACGAGATCGCATCATTTGGTATCAGAGCTATCTAAAATTAAGTAAGTATCGACATTTTATTACTCCTAGGTTTGTAAAAAAAATTCGTAATAAAAATTTTTTTAGCATCAGTGCATTATTCAAGTCTGTAAGTATTCAAAGGAAGGTTCTAAATTTGTCATAAAAAAAAAGAAGCTAGCGTGGAAGTATTCTTTCTACTCAATTTCATTCCATCCTTATCACCATGACCAAAATTTGGCCACACTTCAAGAAAATTCTTTTTGTTTCTAGCCTACCCTTTTTTGTCCCAACATTACTCCCACCCTTATGTTATTTTTGAAGTCAACCGACAAAGATTACTGTTAAGTCTAAGTAACTAAAGAATTTAGAGAAGCGAACAAGAGTGGAAAAAAGCAAGAGAGCGTGAGGCCATTAGAGTGTTAAAAGCTAAAAATTGAGAGAAACACGAGTGGAGTGTATACTTTCTTTTTGAGTGAATTCGTGAGGTTTGCTGTGAGGAAACACTATGTCTCGTAGTCTTAAAAGAAATCTTATGGAAGATGGCAGTGTACGCCCCGTAAGGAATGTTGCTGATTTAAGTGGTGTACCCGATTTAACATATCAAGCACTCATCTGCAAGATGGATTGAATGCTTCAACGATGACTAGAGCTCGTCTAAGAACAATTGGAACAGTTGGAAGAGCGAGTCCAATGTGAAAGGACTCCACAAAATCAAAGGAGGGAGCGGGGCCATCCTAGGCTAAATATACGAGCCTAGTGATATGCAAAGTGATCAAGATTCAGATCATAGCAAGAGGCGATGAGGTCAAAGGAATTGAGAACCAAGGGAAAGAAACCGAGTAGACGATGATCTCAAAAACATCAAAATGGCGATTCCCCCATTCCAAGGGAAAACTGATCCCGAAGCATATTTGGAGTGGGAGAATAAGATTAAACTTGTCTTCGAGTGCCATAATTACTCAGAGAGCAAGAAAGTTAAACTTGTTGCCGTAGAATTCTCTGATTACGCTATCATTTGGTAAGACCAGCTTACTATGAGCTGGAGGAGGAGCGGAGAACGACCCATGTCTACATGGGCTGAATTGAAAGAAATAATGAGGAAGCACTTTATTCCTACCTACTACCACCGTGAAGTGTACCAAAAATTGCAAAATCTCACTCAAGGTAACTGTAGTGTAGAAGATTACTACAAAGAGATAGAGGTGGGCATGATTTGAGCGGATGTTGAGGAGGATAGAGAGGCTAGCATGGTGAAGTTCCTTGTTGGATTAAACTGAGAAACTGCCAACGTGGTGGAATTGCAGCACTATGTCGAAATTATTGACATGGTCCATATGGCGATCAAAGTGGAGAAGCAATTGAAGCGAAAGGGAGTGAACTGAACCTTTCCTAGCTCCACTTCAACAACAAAGTGGGGACAAAGAGTCAGCAAAAAGGACGTTCCCATTCGATCCATGGACTTTATTGGAACTTCAAAGCCTAACAAGCCAAGTGGCGAAACAAGAAAAGGTAAAAATGAAATCGTATCTAACCACTTGTGGGATATAAAATGTTTTAAATGCATTGGGAGGGGCCACATTGCTAGTCAATGCCCCAATCGGAGTGTAGTGGTGGTTAGGTCCAATGGCAAAATTGAATCCGAGGAAGAAAAAGAAGAAGAGCCCGAAGCACATACTGACAAGGAGGAAGATTTAAAATTTTCCGTGAAGGGAGAAATTCTCGTTACCAAGAGGAGTTTCAGTCTTCAAAGTGTTGAAAATGAATAACAACGAGAGAACATTTTTCACACTAAATGCCATTCCAAGGCAAGGTGTGTAGCATGACAATTGATGGGGGAAGCTACACAAATGTTGCTAGCAGCATGTTGGTGGACAAACTTGGCTTAGCAACGACCAAGCATCCTCACCCTTACAAGTTGTAATGGCTCAACAATGGCGGAGAGCTCAAAGTCACAAGCAAGCCATTGTGGCATTTTCCATTGGCAAGTATAGTGACAAAGTCGTTTGTGATGTGGTGTCGATGCACACTGGCCATTTGCTATTGGGGAGACTGTGGTAATTCGACCGGTGCATGATCCATGATGGATATACTAATAGATACACGTTCAAAAACCTAGGGAAAAATGTAACCTTAGCACCTCTCACCCCAAAATAAGTGTATGAAGACTAGCTCAAATTGAAAAATTCTATGGAAAAATCGAGAGCAAAAGATCAAGAGGGAAAAGGTGAGAAGGAAAAAGAAGAGAGAATAGAAAAAAAAGGAAAAATTAAGGTAAAAATGAGAGGAAAAGGTTAAAAGAGCGAGTTAAAAATTCGAGCGGAAAAAGAAAGAAAAGAAGCAAGTGAAATTGGAAAGTTGAGTGTCTATGCAAAAGCAAGGGAAGTTCAAAAATTATTGTTGCTGAAACAACCCGTTCTTGTACTCATGTACAAGGAAGGATTATTTGAAACTAATAAACTTGATGACACTCTACCCTCTTCGATTGTGACTTTGTTGCAGGAATTTAAAGATGAATTTCCATAGGACATTCCAAGTAAACTACCGTCTATTAAGGGCATAGAACACCAAATCAATTTCATGCCCAAAGCCACGATTCCAAACCGCCTAGCTTATCGAAGTAACCCCGATGAAACTAAAGAATTGTAAAGATAAGTGAATGAATTGATAGAAAAGGGGTACATTCGAGAGAATTTAAGTCCATGCGCCGTACCCGTACTCTTGGTGCCAAAAAAAGATAGTTCCTTGCACATGTGTGTTGATTGTCGAGCAATCAACAAAATTACCATCAAATATAGACATCTGATTTCACGCCTAGACGACATGCTGGACAAGCTAAGTGGAGCTCCACTCTTCTCCAAAATAGACCTCAAAAGTGGCTATCATCATATTCGAATGAGAGAAGGAGACGAGTGGAAAGTTACGTTTAAAACTAAGTATGGTTTGTATGAGTGGTTGGTTATGCCTTTCGGCTTAACTAACGCACCAAGTACATTCATGTGTCTAATGAATTATCTACTTCATGCCTTCATTGGTAAGTTTTGTGTGGTTTACTTTGATGACATACTAATCTATAGTAAGTCATTGGAAGACCATATTCAACATTTGAGAACGATGTTGGAAGTATTGTGTAAGGAAACTCTTTTTGCTAATCTTAAAAAGTGTTCTTTCTGTACTAATAAACTCATTTTCTTAGGATTCATAGTGAGTGCGGAAGGACTTGAAGTCGATCAAGAAAAGGTCAAGGCAATTCAAGAATGGCCGCACCCTACAAGTAGTAGCCAAGTAAGGAGTTTCCATGGCCTAGCAATCTTCTATAGAAGGTTCATACCTAAATTTAGTACTTTGGCTGCTCCTTTGACGATGATCATAAAGAAAAACTAATTTTCATTAGACTGAGGAGCAAGAGAATTCCTTCAAGAAAATTAAAGATTTTTTTACTAACGCACATTTACTTTCATTGCCCGACTTTAACAAAACATTCGAGATTGAGTGTGATGCTTCAGGAGTAGGAATCGGAGTTGTGTTAACTCAAGATAGGCGTCCCATAGCCTATTTCAATTAAAAACTTAATGGAGCCACTCTCAACTATCTGACGTATGACAAAGAAATGTACACATTGATTCAGGCATTGGAAACATGGCAATATTACCTTTGGCCTAAGGATTTTGTCATCCATACTGATCACGAGGCTTTAAAGCACTTTAAGCGACAAAACAAGTTGAACAAACAACATGCCAAGTGGGTCAAATTTCTTGAGTTGTTCCCCTATGTGATCAAGTATAAGAAACATAAAGAGAATATCGTAGCAGATGCATTGTCAATAAGGTACGCACGTCTTAGTCATTTAGACTCTAAATTGCTTAGTTTTACTCATTTAAAAGATCTTTATAAAAATGATGTTGACTCTAGTAAAGTGTATAAGGCCTATGCGCAAGGGGCTTTTGAAAGGTTTTATAGACATGAAGGCTACCTATTTCGAGAAGGTAAGCTGTGCATACCTCAAGGGTCTTTTCAGGAAGTGCTTGTAAATGATCCACATAGTCGAGGCCTCATGGGCCATTTTGGAATAGCTAAGACCTTGGCTATACTCCACGAACATTTCTATTGGCAAAAGATGAAGCGCGATGTGGCAAGAGTGTGTGAATGTTGTGTTGCTTGCAAGAAGGACAAATCACGAATAAAGCCTCGTAAACTTTACACACCATTGCCAATACCCGAAGAACCTTTGGTTAACATATCTATGGATTTGGTTTTAGGACTTCTTAGAACTAAAAGTGGGATGGACTCCATTTTTATAGTTGTAGATCGATTTTATAAGATGGCTTATTCTATTACGTGTCATAAAACTAACAATGCCTTAAATATAGCAAATTTGTTTTTCAGGGAGGTAATTCGATTGCATGGAGTTTCAAGGACTATTGTGTCTGATCGGGATGCAAAGTTCCTTAGTCATTTTTGGAGGAATTTGTGGGGCAAACTCGGCACTAAACTATTTTTTTCTACAACATGTCACCCACAAATGGATGGCCAAACGGAGGTGGTGAATCGAGTCCTATCTACTCTACTAAGAGCGATCACTAGGAAGAACTTGAAAACTTGGGAGGAATGCTTGCCACACATCGAATTTGTCTATAATCATTCAGTCCATTCAGCCACCAAGAATTCCCTATTCAAAGTTTTCTATGGGTTCAATCCTCTAACTCCTTTAGATTTAATTCCTTTACCTACTAATCAACTTGTGAATATAGATGGCAAATGGAAGGCTGAGTACATGAAGCAACTACATTAAAGAGTAAGGGAAAATATAGAGAAGAGAATTGAGCAATACGTGCATAAAGCAAATAAGGGACGTAAGCAAGTAATACTCAAACCTGGAGATTCGGTCTGGATACATATGTGAAAAGGAGAGGTTTCCCGCACAACGAAGGTCCAAGTTGTTGCCACTGGGCGATGGTCCTTTCCAAGTATTAGAAAGGATCAACGATAACTCATACAATCTAGACCTTCTAGGTGAGTATAGTGTTGTGCTAGCTTTAATGTGTCTAATCTTTCCCCTGATGATGTAGGCAACGATTTGGGGAAAAATCACTTCGAAGAGGGACGGGATGATGCGATCATGACCAAGGCTGTTTCTGCTGAACCTATTGAGCTTTCCATGGGGATGATCACTCATGCTCGAGCCAAGAAATTCAAAGAAGTTATCTCATGCCACATTGACCGAATTTAGGGAGAAGTAGTTGTGGGCCTCATCGATCAGTCGTAGACTAGTTCTTCATGTGTTCCATGCAGCTTGCTCAAAGCTAAATTTTAATTTTTACTTTTCTGTATTTGGTTGCTGAAATAAGGACATTGATTTAGTTTTATTAATTGTGTCTTGTTTAATACATCATTTTAATGTGTCTTAAGTTTATTAATTGTGTCTTATTTAGTGCAGCATTTTAATATGTCTTTGTTCAAATATCATAATTGTGTCTAAAGTTTAGACAAATTAAATGATGTCTAATTTGTGTCTTATTATTGAGTTTAAGCTAAATTTTAATGTGTTTGTAGGATGTTCACACTAGCTAGTAAGCAAGCAAGATCAATGGATGGTAATTAATGGAGAAGCATGTATTTTGACTTGCATTCAAGGAAGAGGCTACGGATTGCTTTTCTCCAAGCCTTCTTTCTTGGAGAGCAATGGTCTTAAGCATCTTCACACTTGACCATTTAGCTAGAAGGCAAGTTCATACCAACGAGTCCAACCAAATTCCCATGATCACACAAAGGAGGTTGTTCGTTAACCACAACAGCATTAAAATGGCAGTTGCACATTCGGCTCCCCAAGATGGAATCCAACCATGTTCACACCTCTTTGGCTGATCATCTACTTGCATATTCAGCTCATTATTAAAAGTCCATATGGTTGACTGATTGGGAATGGTAATAGGCAAGGCTGTAGGCGTCACCTAGGCCTAGGAATTTCCAAAAGACGTGTTGAATTTTTCAACAACCATTTTATCTCAATTAAGCTTAATTAAGCTGATCACAACTTGTCCATTCAGCTGGACCTGGTACAGCCTATAAATACTAGGCTTAAATCATGTATTTGGGACTTTTGAACCTTTGATGAATTTTAATCTATTTGTGAGTTGCTCAACTCTCCTTGTTCTTTTGTGATTCAAATTAACTTATCTGGCTAGTCTAATGGCGTCAATCTGATTTCTTTATGAACATATCACTTTAACGAGTGTGGCGTTCAATCTATACCATTTGGCTCCTATCTCATATAAATAGAGGGTCATAGTTCAATCTATCAACCTCATTTCAACCTAAGAGTTATTATAAGAATTGAGTCGATATTCTCTTGATATTGGTTCGTTCTTTAGCTTTTAAGCCCATCCTTAACTTGTCAATTTTCCATATCAATCAAACAACCCCTTGTTAAACCTATCTTTCTCCGATTTCAACCTTTTAACTAATTAGTCCAAATTCTACTTAATTTTATGATCGGGAACACAAACGGCTCGATTCATCCAACGAGTACGAGATCGCATCATTAGCACTTACCATAATCAGCAATCCCTTCTCCATTACAGGTCCATTCGACCATGCACAAAATCAGTATGTACAATTAACCAACATGAATATCACATAATTTCAATAATCACCAAAGCACTCAAAGGTAAGACCCACACTTGATTAACGTGAAACCAAAGCACTATCACTATTCTGTAGCTTTTACTTTTAGACATAGACAAATCCCGATCAGATCTATACATAACACACACAAAACATGATTAAAACCAACCGTCAACACCCAGACTTGGTTTGGCCAAAACAGAAAACAAATTGAAATTTCATATCTGTGTTTTCATGATCACTTACTCTCCTACTGATAAAATGAAAGATGCAAACAGCTTAAACTTCATTGGAGATCTAAGGAGTTCAAATTTGGACCTTTTAAAAAAAATTCATAAAATTAGCACTCGAAAAATTTGGCCATAGACCCTGCAGTATTCGGCCATCATAAGAAAAAGAATGAAATTAGATCAAATCTAGACAACTTACACTTCCCATCTTAGAAACAAAGAGAGAAAAAGAAAAGAAACAAAGGGGGGTCACGGCAACAATGGTGTCTGGACACTAGCTCGATAGCAATGAAGAAGAAAAAGGCAACAGAAGTGTGGAATAACAATGGTGTAAGAAAAGAGAATGGGCGGCACAAGTTACAAAATAATTAGGGTTAACAACACGGTGAGCAAGAAATGAGAGAAAATTTGAGGAAGAAGAGAGAAAATGAGGTGGGACGATAAGGAGGCAAAAGAAATTAGCAAAAGGTTGAACAAAAGAGAAAAAAACATGTGTTTCTATGGGCATGGCTGGCACAGAACTAGGGTTTTGGGCAAAAATACTGAAAATAAAAATTATGCAGGAGAGGGGAATCAAACTCAGGTCTCCAGGATAATTTCTTTATCTCTTAACCATCTAGCCAATAACTCAACCTCGTTACAATCATGCAAAGTTAACAATAAAAATTTGGGATGTGACAAGGTAAGGTAATATTTTCATAGGCTTTTATTTTATATGTATTTTTTCATCCAATTATGTTAACATTTTTATTTCATTATTTACACAGGGTCTAAAAATTGCAATTGATGAAGTTTTGCCGAGAGTAAAGCATAGAAATTGTGCACGTCATGTTTTTGCCAACTTATTTGAAAGGAAGAAAGCAAAGTCTTATGAATTTGATTTTTTGGAAATTGTAAAGGCCACAACAGAAAGAGAGTGGGAAGATAAAGTTGCAAGTCTCAAGAAAAAAGACGAAAAAATTGCGAAGGAGTTGATGTCCAAGTCTCCTAAACATTAGACGAAGGCCTTTTTTGGATGTCAATGTAAGTCTGACATGGTTGACAATAAATTTATGAAGCTTTCAAATCTAGCATCGTAGAGGCAATGTAAAAGTATAATAACAATGCTAAAAGAAATCAGGGGTAGGCTAATGACTAAAATTGTCGAGAAGCAAAAGTTCTCTAAATCATGGAAGCAAAACTACAGCCCTTCAGTGAAGAAGAAACTTGATCAAAATAAGAGAGATGGTGTTGAATGGAATATGGTATGGAATGGTGATAACGGTTGTGAGGTGAAAAAGTGAAGAAAGCAATACACAATGAACATTGAAGAACTTGCGTTTGTAGGAGTTGGTAATTAACTAGCTTGCCTTATCCACATGGTTGTGCTGCCATATGGCATAAAGGTGGTGAACCAAATGACTACTTGGATCAATTCTACCATAAAGAAACCTACAAGAAAGCTTATGCATATTCGCTGTAGCCTATCAATAGAACACATGAATGGGCCAAGTCTGGAATGGAGCCTATTCTCCCACCTATTGACAAAATGATTCCTGAAAGATTAAAAAAAAATAGGAGGAAGCCAAAAGATGAGTCGAAGAAAAAAGGCCTGGACAACTTAATAGGTTGAGTTGATAATGGCATGAAGTATTTGTGGAGTTGAGGGTCATAACAAACAAAGATGCCTATAAAAGGTAACTGTAGTTTTAGTAATGCCAAAGAGCTCCCTCTTGCAACCAAGCCTCCTTCTTGCTAACACCGGTGTAATGCCTTCAAAAGCTTTAGTAAGACTTTCTCCTCGAAGGAAAGAAATGGAAGTGAAAGCCTTGATTGGATAGAGGTGCGTAGCGAGACTATCAGATAAATTTCGGATTATAGTCCGAGTGGCGCAATGGCTTTTTCTTTTGTTGTTGTAGCTGCTGCTTCTCATTTATAACTTTTCATGTTCCAAGAGATTGAGAGATAATCCGATTTGAATCATTATATACAGTAAGCCTTTTGTTTGGCACCAACTTGAAGAGAGCTGCTTCTAGACCGAGGATACATGCTTCATACTCAGTGATGTTGGTTCATATTATTGATTTTATGTGTTATTTAATAAATAGGAAAATTTGTTGATTAAATATGTTATTTTTTGTTTCTTGTAGACTTATCAACCACAAAATGTAAAGCCTCAAGAAGCAAATAATTCAATAAATACTAAACTTATAAATATGATTTTATTTTATGCTTGAAATATTTCACATTAGCTAATTAATTTTTTTATATTTTTATTTGTTGCATACTCATCAGTCGCAAAATGAAGAGCTCAAGTCGTAAATAATTTTGTAACAGCCCATTTTTAGTCAAATCGAAACAGTGGTTTCGGAACCACAAATTTGAGGTCAAAATATTTATTTTATTATTTTAACATTTACAGCATGATAATGTGATTGTGTGAAAATTTCATGAATAAATTTTATCGTTTAATTGGTTATTTTGAGAAAAATGACTAAATCGCGTAAAGCGTAAAACTTAAGTTCTAATAGTTAAAGGTTTCTAATAGCTATAGAACCTTAAAGTTAAGGTTCTTCAATGGTAATTAGACCATTTTAATTATGAGTGGACAAAGATGGACATGCATAAATGAATTTTAATGGTTTATATTAAAGGTTAATATTGTAATTTGGTTATTTAAGTATAATAATAAAACAAAAACATAATTTTAAGGCTTCCATCTTCATCTAGCTGAATTTAAAGAAGAAAAAGACACCATTTTTGTGTTTTCAAGGTTTGGTCATGGTACTTTGAGCATTTAAGTGATTTTTAACTCCGTTTTTAATGATTTCTATGTTTCTGAGATCGTTGCTTCGTATTCTAGCTAACCCATACCTTAAGTTTTGAAACTGTTAAAGATTTTTCATGTTGTCATTATTGAATTCTTGAGTAATTTGATGGTTTATAATAGATTTGGAAGGTTTAATATTAGATTAATAGTTTTTGTAAAGTGATTTTTGACAAAAATGTTAAAAATGGATTAAATTGAGAAAATGTGAAATGTGGTGGTTAAAAGTGTGAATAAATTGAAAGTATGTGTTGCTAGTAACATGTATTAAATTCGGCTAAGCATGGGTTTATACTAAATTGCATGAATTTGCAATTTTATGTGATAAGGACTAAATTGTAAAAAATGTAAAAGTTTAGGGGGAAAAGTATAAATGTGCCTTAAAGATTGTTTTGGACTAAATTGAATGAATAGATGATAAAATAAGTTAATTTTGAATATATTTAGATCAAGAAAAGCGAAATACGAACATAGATTGGGGAAAAGATAAAGTTATCGACTAATCGACTCGATTCGCTGTTTTCACATCCAAGGTAAGTTCGTATGTGATAAGCACTGTTACAATTATGCTTTAAATGTTTTGGTATTGCATAAAGTGTGTTTATGAACTTATATTCATGTTTGACGATGATTCGAATAATATATGGTACTTAGTGTCAGATTCAAGATAGCTTCGGCTATATGTGGCACTTAGTGCACGATTCGGAATAGCTTCAGCTATATATGGCACTTAGTGTGTGAGACCAAGATAGCTTCGGCTACATAAGGCACTTAGTGTACGAAATTATAATAGCTTCGGCTATGTATTGGCACTTAGTGTGAGAGATATCGAGTATTCGACAGTGTTCTGAAAAGGTATGAGTTAGTTACGAAATTGTACAGGTATGTATATGTAAAGTATGAGATTCAAGTAGAAGAAGTTATGAATTTGCATATAAGCATATGATTAAGCATATGGAAGGTTTGTTGTTTTCATGAATTATTTGTTATATAGTTCAAATTGATGATTCAAATTGATGATTTGTGTATTATGATTTGTTGAGTATATTTCACACGAACTTACTAAGCTTTGTTGTTTACTTTTTTTTATTTTTCTATGTTATATAGTCTTTCGAAGCTAGCTCGAATTCGGGGATTGTCAGAGACTTCATCGCACTAACGAACATCTATTTTGGTACTTTTGAAGTTATGTATATATGGTATATGGCATGTATAGGCTTGAGTCATTTTGAGTATGTTTGATGAACATGTATTTATAGGCCATTTGAGTTGGCTTGTGATAATGAATTTTTTAATGTATTAAGTTGTGCAAATGGCTTCATTTTGAGTTAGGTAATTAACCTATATTAAGTGAATGAAATTGAATTGATAATGCATGTTGGAATGGTTTAACCATATGAATTATATATGTGAATTATGTCTAGTAAAACAAGTTGAGCTGATAGGTATTTGAATAGGTAAATGACATTGAATTGAGTATTGAAATGAATATAGTATGATTGTGTATTGGTTGATGACTTTTGGCTGCATATATGTGTCTTAAAATGGTACCAATTGGGCTTGTATAGGTATATGCAAAATGGGTGGCAAAATGGCTTGGTAAATGGCCTATTTTTATCCACACGGGCTTCGGCCTCAGCCATGTGTGACACACGGTCATGTTGCATGGCCGTATGTCCCCTAGTGTTGAAATTAAAATGAAGTCAGTATACTCCACACGGTCTCACACACGGGCCTGTAACCGACTGTGTGGTACAAGTTAGTATACCCCCTAATTTGCCAACGGCCTAGCACATGGGCGTGTCACTTGGCTGTGTTGCATAAGTCAGTATACCCTACAGGCTTGGCACGGCCTAGCATACAGCCTGGCACATGGGCGTGGGTGGCCACTTCGAAGGGCACAAGGGCTAGAGACACAAGCGTGTGGTTGGCCGTGTGACCCAAGTCAGTATGTACCCCCTGTTTTCACACGACTTGTGACACGGGCGTGTCTAATGGCCGTGTGAGACACACGGTCTGGCAACACGGGCGTGTGTCCCCTGTTTTGAGAAAAAACTTACTAAGTGTTGAAAATTTTCCCAAGTATCCGGTTTAATCCCAAACCACTTTCAATACATGATTAAGGCCTCGTAGGCTCATTTAAGGGATAAATTGATTGAGTTTGAATGATGATTGTATAAAATGATATTATGTATGTGAAAAGTTTGTAAAATTGTGTTGTAAGTCTGGTAATACTCTGTAACCCTATTCTGGCGTTGAATACGGGTGAGGGGTGTTACAAATTTAGTAAATATTAAACTTATATTTTTATTTTATTTAATATTTGGTTGATTAAATTAGTTTTTCTTTTGTTTGTTGCAGAGATCAATCAGCTAGAAACTGTCGATATTGAAGTTGCAACACCTTCAGTAAAGATAATATTATAAATCTAATTTTATGTCATTAAATAAATATGAAATTGGTTGCTTAAAATTTTATTTTTTGTAATATTTTTTTTGTTCTTCTAATTGTTATCTGTTGTGATATTATAGAATTCTTGTGTCAATTTGGCTGTTAATTTGTTTTCATTTGTTTTCTATAAAGGAAGAGTAACTCACAAACTGTTAGGACAGCTTCAACACCTCACAAACCTAATGCTAAGTCAAGAAGTGCACACAAAGTGAATCAAAAGCTAGTCATAGTGGACAACAAACATGTAAAGACTAGACGAATACCTATCACAAGGTACGGACTTTACATAGATATGGAAAGTGGGGAGGAAGCCTTTTATGTAAGCTCGACTACCAAAATTTTTAGCCCTTTTCAATAACTAATTGCAGTGCTACATTCTTTAGTTTAGTTTGAGATTAAGGACAGTTGAATTCACTAGGACATCTACTATGGGCTCTTTGGTGAAAACTAACTCCCTGAACAAAAAATGCAAACAAATTAAAGACCATGTTAGCACCCAAGAATCAATTACATAGAATCAATTGAAGAAATGACACTTTTATTAAATGGAATGTCATATTTCATACTCTTTTTTTTTCATGGGAACCTTTTGCTAAAATGACAATAATTGACTTTATATTTTTTTTTGTACCACATTGGTTGACAATATGATCTATTGTATAGGAACTTCTTGCTATTGTGACAATGGTTGACAATAAGATACAAGCGCATTACTTAACTATCTCTTTGGTATAATTTGTAGCAATGCTATTACCCCTTTTTAAGTCAATGCAATTACAGCTTCAAGGAATGCAATTTGAAAGCATGAACCCACCTTTTGATATTCAAACAGACCATTAAAATGCCAAACAAATTCAAGTATTCTTTTCTAATTCATATTATGTAGATTATTATATATTTTATTTACATTAAATGTGAATTTAAAACCTTTACAACAAGTCTAGCTTAAGTCATCAAACAAGTGTTGGAATGAGAAATCAATTGTAGTGATAGTAAAACTATTCATACCAAGAAAATGATAATCTAAATAAAGTTCATCCCAGAAATAAAGAATAAATTTACAAGCAATCAAAAACAAATCAGGAAGTTTGTAACATTGGAAAACAGTATTCTCATAGCATAATTATTTGTAATTAAATATGTCGATTACATGAATCATAAGCATAAGTTTGGAAATTTACATTTGTAAATAATGTTTGGCTAATTGCAAACTGCCAATCATATATAATAAGTATAATTTTTTACAAAAAGATAAATATCAAAATATTTACATCAACAATAGTCAATAGGGAACTTTTCATCTTGCAATTGTTGTTGCCATTACATATGCCAACCTACTAGCAAAAAAACAAAGCAAAATAGATGGGTAAACATATCTATGATAATGTGAAGTATAAAGAATGGTAATGACATGGTCAAATCAGAAAATAAAATACAAACAAAAACTTTACACCTATACGTGCAGACAAATAACCCATTTTCGATACATTTGACTAACCTATATTTCACTCCATTACAATTATTTTCTCTTTTGAACTAAAACAACCCAAATACTAAATTCAATTTTGAAATTCTAAATTTAGTGCTTCAAAACCCTAAATCTAATTCAATAGATATTGTTATAAAAATAAGCCTAAACCCAAAATATTAAAATACTCAATCAATTAATAATGGAATACTAACCTTTGCTTCGCCTCAGTCTCTCAATTCCAGGTTTCAAAATAATTCAAAGCTTCAATTTTTCTTTTTTCTTTCAAAATGTTTCAATATTTCTTACGTTTGTTTACTGAGAAGTTTTTCTACTAAGTTCAATTTTTTTTAGATAATTAGGTTTATTTTCTTTAATTTAAGAGATATTTTTAAAAATATATATATTATTTATTTTATTATTATTTTCCACATGTAATTATCTTATTGGGTTATCTAAATAATAAATTACCTCTAATTAAAAATATTCCACATATGAAATTTCACATTATCCCTATTAATTTTTTTAACGTGCTTTTTTAAAATATGTTAGAAAAAATAATTAAAAATTTGACGACAAAAAAAAGTTTGAAAATACAAATAGAATCATTTTAACAAAACATACAAACATTAATGGCCAAATTTGCCATTAAAAAAAAAAACTCAACCATAAAACTAAAAAGAATCAATCCGAACCATGAACGATTTTTAAGATACAAATTAAAAAATCACAATTAGCCAAACCAAATATTATTTTTATTTGATCATAATTAATTTTAATTTTTATTATGTAAAAATAAATATTCTATATTTAAAAAAATAGAAATAACTTTAAAATATGATATAAAGTATTATTTTTCATAAATTCCATCATAAGAGTAATTAATTATTTTTATTTTATAAATAATTTTTTATAGAAATATTAATGAAAAATTATTATAATTTTACCAAATAAAGTTATATAATAAACCTATTATGTCAAAAAAGGTCCAAACACCCTAAACCAAAAATTGGTATAAATAACTGTGAACAAAACTTAATTGAATTATCACGAACAATCAAAAAATTAAAAAATCTTAATGTTACGAATAGAAATCAGAAAACCAAAAATGGCAGAGAAAGAAGGGAAGGAAGAGAGAAATTCCAAAGAGGGGAGGAAGAGTTTGAGAAGAAAGAAGAACAAAAAGAAAAAAGAAAGAGAATAATTCCTCAACAATTTTCATTAACCAAAAAATGACCTCAGCTAAAGATAGAATGACATTTATAAAAGAATATAACAGCAAAAAGAAAATAAAAAAGTAAAAGAAAATAGTTGGATGAAATGCCCTGTATCATTGAGTCATCTGCGCACTGTTTCACTAAAGAAAAACGAATTGTTTTGCTTGGTATTCACTTTGGCTTGTATCAAATACGTCCACCTCAAAATGATCCTTGTCCTCAAGGATCAAACTGAGGAAAAGTTCCTATATTTTCAATAGGATAACCATAAATACCCATTCTTCGATCAAGCATAGGGCATTCATCAGCATAAAGTTCTTGATAGTAACATCAAACTTGAATTCAATAGGACATAGATCATCAAAAAGTTCTAGCCCAACACTATCAATTGTGTCATTAGGATCAGTAACCTTATGCACTTTGGTAATCATGGTAGTAAATTTCACATCGTTATAAATCTATTTTTCACGTGCCTTGCCTACAACTGGATAATATAAAAGGAATTGTTTTGGTCTTAGAAAGTTATCCCATTTCATCAGTAAGAGAGACGGATTCATCATTTTTAAGCAAGCAAAAATCTAACATAGCCATTTCTACAATAACTCACATGACTTCATTGAACCTAAAGCCAAACTCCATGTCTAATGAAAATCCACATTTTCTTCGAATTAGGACATCCATTACGAAACTCATAAAGTGCAAGTAAAATGGGGAGAGGAAGAAAAGGACCCAAAAGCTTCATTTTATACGACCATTTAATGTTGTGGCATGAAGGCTCCCCTAATAGGAATGAAGGCAACTGAGGAAGGTCTGGAACAACTAAAAATTCCAGAGGCATGGTCATGTCATCGAAGGCCACATCAAGTAGCTCAAAATGGCTAGAGAAAGCTAATAGTAAAAGGTCCAAAGGAAAGGTTTCCCACATTTGCCTAGAAGCAGCTTCACATATACTTATTGGCAAGCTAATGTTATTGAAGGCAAAAGAAAGTGCAAGAGAGGACCTAAACTGACCAAATCTGCATACCATCAACTTCTCACACAAAATTTCATGAAAGTCTAAATTAAAATGTTCCTTCTACTAAAAATCCTTATGAGACTTCTGCATCTTGGAACCTAGGCCTTCCGCAAGATTGTCATTCAAATAACCATGAAAATATTCAAGGTTCACATAATTAAACCTTTTATAAATTTCATATTCATCATCACTCAAGAAGTATAGTAAGCTATCCTTAAAATTGAACAATAGTTCTCTATGAGCTACATCAAAATTTATCACCAAATCCCATGAGGCACAATATCATTGAGATTCAATCTTCCCTAAAGACATTAGCCTAATCAAAATAAAGCCACCAAATTCATCTAGCTCGCACACGAACTTTGTAACAGCACGTTTTTATTCAAATCAAAATAGTGATTTTGAAACCACAAATTTGAGGTTGAAAAATTATTTTAATATTATTTTAAGTGTTTACAGCATGATAATATGTATGTGTAAAAGTTTTGTGAAGATATTTTATCTTTTGAATAGTTAATTTGATAAAAAGAACTAAATCGCATAAAATGCAAAAGTGTTGTTCTATTATCTAAAGGTGTCAGATAGCTATAGAACCTTAAAGTTAAGGTCCTTACATTGTAATTAAACCATTTTAAAGGTGAGTGGACAATTTTGGACAACCATTAAATGATTTTTAAGTCGTATAACTAAGGTTATTTTTGTAATTTGGTTAATATAGGTTAATTAAATAAAAATAAAATGATTTTTATTGTCCATCTTCATCTTTTAGCCAAATTTTGCAAGAAGAAAAACCAAAATATTAGGTTTCATTCAGCCATTGATTCATAAGCTCAATCAGGTATGCTTTTTATCCCATTTTTAATGATTCTTATGTTTTTCTAATCGTTGAATCTAGTACTAGCTAGGCCAGGGACTATTTTGCAAAATTGTAAAAGATCTTGAATGATGCCATTGATGAATATGTATGAGTTTTGAAGTTTGATGATAGATTTTGAATAGTTGTTGATAGTTAAACAAGTTTTATAATGTGATTTTTAGTGAAAATGCAAAATAGGGATTAAATTGAGAAACGCGCAAAGTTAGTGGGTAAAATGTGAAATAAATGAAAATTATGGGCTGCTAGAGGCATATGGTAATTAGGCTAGCATGGTTATAATTGGAATTTCATTAATTTTTTATTTTATGAAATAAGGACTAAATTGTAAAAAAATGTGAAAGTTTAGGGCAAATGTGTAAAATAGCCCTAATGTGTATTTTAGACTAAATTGAATGAATAGATGATTAAATAAGTTATTTTTTATTATATTTAGATCAAGATAGGGGAAATGCGGACTTGGATCGGGGAAAAGATAAAGTTATCGACAAATCGACTCGATTCATCATTTTAACATTCGAGGTAAGTTCGTATGAGATAAGCATTTCTACAATTATGCTTTAAATGTTTTGATATTGTATAAATTGTGTATATGAGATTATAGTCATGTTTGACGACGATTTGGATATATATATATTGCACTTAGTGTGCGATTTGAGATAGCTTTGGCCATATACGGCACTTAGTGTGCGATTCGAAATAGCTTCGGCTATATATGGCACTTAGTGTGCGAGACAGAGATAGCTTTAGCTATGTAAGGCACTTAGTGTGTGAGATTATAATAGCTTCGGCTATGTATTGCCACTTAGTGTGCAAGATATTGAGTATTCGACAGTATTCCGAAAAGGTATGAGTACCTTACGAAATTGTACAAGTATGTACATGTAAAGTATGAGATTCAAATAGAAAAAGTTAAGAATTTGCATATAAGCATATGATTAAGTATATGGAAGGTTTATTTTTTTCATGAATTATATGTTATACAGTTCAAATTGATGATTTGTTGAGTATATTTCATACGAGCTTACTAAGCTTTATAGCTTACTTTGTTTATTTTTCTCGTGTTTTATAGTGACTTCAAAGCTAGCTCAGATTCAGGGGTCGTTAGAGACTACGTCACACTATCCAACTATCACTTTGGTACTTTTGATCTCATGGTTTAGTCATATAGCATGTATAGGATTATGGTTGTGTTTGAATTTTTTTGTAGTGAGTTTTGACATTTGAAATGGCTTGTGAATGGTCATGATTTGGTTTGTATATATAGCCATGAGACCTAGCTTAATTTGGTGTATTTGGTTATGTGCATATATGTTTGATAGTTGAGTTCATGAATGGATATGTGAATGACTTGTATTATGAGGTTTGTGGAATTGGTATCATGCTTGTGAACTGGTTCAAAATGATGCATGTTAAGTAAAGGTTTAACTAGTTGATTTGTATATGTATTTTGGTATGTTTTGATAGAGTAATATTTGAAGTTATAAGCATGTTGGAATATTGGTATTAGATATGGTATGAATTAGTCTTGATTGTAACTAAATTGGATGTTTATTTAGGCTTTGAATTGCTGCCATTTTGGTTGTGTAGGTATATGCAAATTTAGGTCACAAATTGGCTTTGTAAATAGCCTATTTTTATCCACACGGGAAGAGACACGGACGTATGTCTCAGCCATGTATGACACACGGTCATGTTGCACGGCCGTGTGTCCCTTGGTGTTGAAATTAAAATGAAGTTAGTATGCTCCACACGGCCTCACACACGGGCGTGTGACTTGGCTGTGTGGCATAAGCTAGTATACCCTACAGGTTTGGCATGGCCTAGCACATGGCCTGGCATACGAGCGGGTGTGGCCATTTTTAAGGCACATGGGTGTGTGTGTTGGCCGTGTGACCCAAGTTAGAGAGTTACACAGGGTAGGACACGGGCTGGGACACGGCCATGTGCTCCCATTTCGAATGTCCACATGGCCTGTGACACAGACATGTCTAGTGGCCGTGTGAGACACATGGCCTGGCCACACGAGCATTTGTCCCCTGTTTTGAGAATAATTTTCCAAGTTTGCGAAAGTTTCTTAAGTTTTCGGTTTAGTCCTGAACCACTCCTAAAGTATGTTTAGGGCCTTGTAGGCTCGTATTGGGGACAATTTGATTGAGTTATGATGAATGTATGAAAGGATGTTATGTATGTTAAATGTTGTTTAATTGTTTCGTAAGTCTGGTAATGCTCCGTAGCCCTATTCCAGTGTTGAATACGGATGAGGGGTGTTATGTTTATTGGTATCAGAGCTACAATTTAGTCGATTCTAGGACTAACGTAGTGAGTGTGAGAGTCTAGCTATACATGCCATATACAAATTATGATAGATTAATGCGTTTTGTTAAGTGATTTTTAGAGAAAATACGAATTAGGGAGTAATTTGTGAAAAGATGAAAATGTGGGGTTAAAAGTGTGAATAAATGAAAGATATGGGATACTAAGGGCATAAGGGTAATTCGACTAAGCATGGGTCTTATTGAATTTTGTGTATTTATGAAATAGGGACTAAATTGAATAAATGTGGAACTTTAGGGGCTAAAGTGTAAAAATACCCAAATATGTGTTTGTGGATTAAATTGAATGAATCAATAAAAATGTGTTAATTTTAAATGTATAGATCAAGAACGAAAGAAATCAGATTTAGATCGGGGGAAATAAAAAGTTGTCGAGTAGTCGATCTGATCTGTTCAATGTATATACGAGGTAAGTTCATATGCAAATAAATGTCTTTAAATTGAATTATACATGTTTGATTTTCATTGAATTGATATGAATGTTGAACAAGCATATACGAGCAAGAATCGACAGAGTTACGACATTCGGAAGTCCCGTACAAACCTTAGGAAGAGGATAGGATACAAATGTTATGACATTAGGTTACCGAGATGTGATTACATGTAAGACCATGTCTGGGACATTGGCATTGTATTGTGATTACGTGTAAGACGATGTTTGGGTCATTGGCATCGTTATTCGATTTTGTGTAAGACTCTGTCTGGGACAGTGGCATCGATATGTGATAACATGTAAGACCATATCTGGGATATGGCATTGTATGAGCTTTATGTGATTTCGAGTATCATTAACGATTTCGAATGGTTCAATAGGCAAAGTCAAGTCGAGAAAGAATGTGTGAATGAGTTAAATGGCTCAGGTACGTACAAGATTCATACGAGTAATGAAGGGAAGTATTTGATGAATTCAATTATGATATTGAATATGTGTATTATGAGAAAGGTTTGTGATCTTATAAATGTTTACTCATAGTTGCCTATTGATGGAAATGATTTTGATTCATGTGATAATTTATTTGTATATGGCTTACTAAGCTTTTAAAGCTTACTTTGTATGTTCTTTCATTATTTTATAGATAAATCGAAGCTATCTCGGACTGGGGGATCATCAGGAATATCGTCACATTATCAATCATCTTGTTGGTACTTTTGAAACTTTGTATATATAGTATATGGTATGTATAGGCTAGTGTCATTTTGGTATGCTTTGAACTTTGAATTTAGCCATGTGAGTTGGCTTGTAAATGGTGTCGTTGATGAAGTTGAATTTGACTTATGTTATGAGTTAATCTGTGATATGGGATGTATTTATGATGCCTTATGTTTTGGTAGACATGATATGGTTATTTTTATGAGTTGATGAATAAGTATTTAGTAAATTGTTAATGATGTGTGATGGTTTGAGAAATGATAAGTTTTTATATAATTTAAGATGATGTTTGGATGCCATTTTGGTTTAGTAAATGCTTGATGATTTGTGTTATGTCTAAATGTGAATATTAGTTAAAGTATCAATTTGATTTGGCATATTTTTGGTTGCGGAATTCAGTAGTGAAAAGGATGATGTATAAATGGCATGAAATGTGTATGAAATAGCATGTTTTGGTTGCCTATGAATGTACTAAAATGGTACCATTTTGGTTGCTAGGTGTGCATGAGAAAGTGGTGGCAAATTGGCTTTCCAAATAGCCTATTTTTGTCCAGACGGGCGTGTGTCTCAGCCGTGTACAACACACTGTCATGCTACACAGCCATGTGTCCCTGGGGTAGCCCTTCGATATTAAGTCAGTATACCTTACAGGTTTGACACAGTCTAGACACACGGGTGTGTCTATTGGTCATGTGTGAGACACGGGCTGGCACATGGGCGGTCGTGTGACCTGTCATTAACCCCTCCATATTTTCCACGGCCATGGCACACGGGCGTGTTTTCGTCCATGTGGTGCAAGTCAATATGTATGCCCTATTTTCACACGGTCTGTGACACAAGCGTGTATGGTGGCCGTGTAAGGCACACGGCCTGTTCATACGGGCATGTGACCCTTGAATGCCTTAAAATTTTATAAGTTCCTTAGAGTTTGCAAATGTTATTAGTTTAGTCCCGAACCTCGTTTAAGCATGTTTTAAGGTCTCGTAGAACCTTATAAGGGACAATGAGATTATGTTTGATGGATGTTTATGTGTTAATGGATTTTCATGTGAGAAATGTAAGATGTATGTTGTAATTGATCGGTAATGTCTCGTAACCCTATTTTGGCAACAGATACGAGTTAGGGGTGTTACATTTTATTGGTATCGGAGCTACAGTTTAGTCGATTCTAGGACTAACATAGCTTGTAAGAGTTTAGCTATACATGCCATATATATGAACTACGATAGTGTGATAAATCCTAACAGTCTAAAGTGTGTTTATATATAGCGATTAGATCCTGATCGAGCTCTAGCTGACGATGTAGAGAGTAACGCGCCCGCTCTTGTTCAAAGGGCAGCGCAATCTGACTCCAGGCCTGTATCTAGTAGCCACGATGGAGAGGCTAAGCAAGCCTTCTTCCAGATGATGAGTGAGTGGTTTACGGAGTTCGTTCGAATGAATCCGGCTACTCAACAACCTCCACCCCGCCTATTCCTCAACAAATCCCAGTTGTGCCACAAGTGATAGATTCGATTCGATTGTGTAAGCCGCCAATAGATAAGATACGTAAACATGGGGCTGAGGAGTTCAGGGCTACCGTTGATGATGATGCTGAGAGAGCTGAGTTTTGGCTCGAGAATACTATTCGAGTATTTGATGAATTGTCCTGTACTCCTGATGAGTATATCAAGTGTGTGGTATCTTTACTTAGAGATAATGCGTACTATTACTGGAAAATGTTGATATCAGTGGTTCTAAATGAACGAGTTACTTGGTAGTTCTTCGAATCCGAGTTTCAAAAGAAGTTTATAATTCAGTGATTCCTTGATCAGAAGCATAAAGAGTTTCTAGAATTGAAACAAGGGCGGATGACTGTCACTGAGTATGAAAGAGAATTCGTATGTTTAAGCAAGTATGCTCAGGAATATGTTTCTACTGAGGAGATCATGTGTAAAAGGTTCATTGATGGATTGAATGAGGATATAAAATTGTTAGTCAGGATTCTTGAATTGAAAGAATTCGTCGTTTTGGTTGAAAGGGCTTGTAAAGCCGAGGATCTTAGCAAAGAAAAGAGAAAAGTAGACTTTGAAGCTAGAGACTCGAGAAAGAGATCAATGAGTAAGCCGTATCAATCTTTATCGAAGAAATTCTGAGACTTATTTAATCGTTCTAATGCATCAATGGGACATTCAATCAGGGATCGTGAAAAGTAACCTGTGAGTTCTAAAGCTCAAACTACATCTATTACTAGTGTTGGCAGTGTGAGGCAAAATTGACCCGAGTGTAGACATTGTGTAAAACAGCAAATCGGTGATTGTAGATTGAATGATCGAGCCTGTTTTAAATGTGGATCATTGGATCATTTCATTCGTAATTTTCCTAAGTTGGTTGAGAAAGATACAGTACAAAACACAAGGCCAAGTAATATTGCAGCTAGAGGTAAACCACCTAGAAATGTTGTTAATGTGAGTGGTAGTCAAATAACGATCGAAGACTCTGCTATGAGGTCTAAAGCTAGAGACTTGCACGAGCCTACGCTATTCGTACTCTTGAAAAAGCGTCATCTCCATATGTTATCATCGGTACTTTTACTCTCTATGATACTAAAGTTATTGCATTGATAGATCAAGGATCAACTTATTCGTATATATGTGTGAATTTAGTATCCAGTAAGACTTTTCCTGTAGAGTCTACTGAATTTGTAACTAGAGTATTGAACCCCTTAGGCAAGTGTGTGTTGGTTGATAAAGTGTGCAAGAAATGTCCATTGATGATTCGAGATTTCTGTTTTCTGGCTGATTTGATGCTGTTACCATTTGATAAATTTGATATAATTCTGGGTATGGATTGGCTAACGTTGCATGATGCTATTGTGATTTGCAAACAAAAAATGATTGATTTGAGATGTCAGAATAATGAGATTATCCGGATTGAGTCAGATGATTTGAATGGCTTGCCAACAGTGATTTCTTCAATGTTAGCTCAGAAATATGTGAGAAAGCGTTGCGAAGCTTATTTTACTTATGTGCTTGATACAAAAGTGACTAAAAAGAAAATAGAATCAGTGCCAGTTGTGTGTGAATATTTGAATGTGTTTCTTGAAGAGTTACTGGGTTTACCACAGATCCGAGATGTTGAGTTTGGTATTGAGTTAGTGCTGGGCACAACATCGATATCGATAGCTCCGTATAGAATGGCTCTGATAGAGTTAAAAGAATTGAAAGCTCAGTTGCAAGAGTTAACAGATAGAGGTTTTGCTAGACCGAGTTTCTCGCCCTGGGGTGCACCCATGTTGTTTGTGAAAAAGAAAGATGGCACGGTGAGAATGTGTATAGACTACCGACAGCTTAACAAAGTGACGATCAAGAATAAATATCCTCTGCCCAGAATAGATGATTTGTTCGATCAGTTAAAAGGAGCTACAGTGTTTTCAAAGATAGATTTGAGATCGAGTTATTATCAGTTGCGAGTTAGAGACTCTGATGTGCCAAAGACAGCTGTCGAAACCTCGCTTTAAATGCGAAGGGTATTTTGAAAACGAGAATCGCCACCAACCTTTTAAAGTGTGATTGGATCACCTTATAAACATTTTGGCCTACGAAATTATGAGAAAACAGGCTCGGGAGTCGGTTACGTTCGAGGAAGGATTAGCACCCTCGCAACGCCCAAAATTGGTACCAAATTGAATAGTTTTGTCTTAATGTCAAAAGCTTGAAAGAATTTAGCAATAAGATCTCTTTTAAAACCATAATAATTTGAGTTGAAAATCGAAATTCTTTCGTCCCAAAAGAATGCGAATATCACATCCAGCGTGATTGGACACGATATTCTTAAACTTTCGTAACTAAAAATCATCTCGTAATTTGTAAAATATATTAAAAAGGATATTTTAGATATTTAGACAAACGGGAAATCGCAACCCAGCATGTTAGGACACTATTTCCCGAATTCCTAAATACAAAAGACATTGCCTTGTTTTTTAGATTTCTTTGGATTACATGAAATATAAAGTTTTTTTAAAAAACGATGATGCATTTAACATATTACAAAAGATCAATATTGGATTAATTAAACTACGTACTTTAACATTTCATGCAAATATAATAAAAAATGATGAATAATGGCATAAATGACACAATATACGTTATCATTTTATGCATATATGATAAAAAATGATGAATAATGGCATAAATGACACAATATACATTATCATTTTATGCATATATGATCATAAATATACACGCATTATCGTTACATGCAAAATACAACATAGAGCATAATGAATACAACAATATAAATTGCAATATATATACAACAATATTTCATGCAATTGTAGCTTAAATCAACATAAACAATTAATTTTCATGCAAACGTGATAAACAACAAATCATGTAAACAACAAATAGCTAGTGAGATAGCATTAGCATGTTAAAACAATAAATACAAAAAAAAATATAAAGTGAATAATCAAATCATGAACATAAAAACAAAAAGAAACGAATAAAAATAAAAAAAAAAGTAAAAAATATATTAGAACAATGTATAAATGATAAAGGAGAGTTTTTAGAAATAATTAATATATGTAATACATTACATAATATAATAATTCAAGGTCAAATCATCATATTGAATAAGAACAAAATTTTATACTTTTTTTTTAAAATATTATATATTGACCTCTTAAATAATGATATATATAAATGTAATTTTTAGTAATAATTTAAAATTTTAATTATACATAATAAATAGTTAATAATAAAATGATATAAAATAAAATAATAAGTAATTAAAAATGATATAATATAATAATTTCCATATATAAATATAGTAAGATAAATAATATATAAAGTAAAATGTATATATAATATAAAAACGTATATAATATAAAAATAATATACATTATTTATATATATAACTAATGTTAAAAAAAATAATACATATAAAAATTTATAAGAAACGTATATAATAATATAATATGAAAGTAATATACATTATTTATATATAACTAATATTTATAAAAAATAATAATACATATAATATTTGGAAACAAATTAAATATATATAAAAAAGGGACTAAGATCGAAAAAAATTTAAAAACTAGGGCTAATTACAAATAAATAAAAATTTGGGGTTTAATTGAAATGCGCATTAGAAATGAGGGACTCACTGGGAAATTATCCCTAATCCCCAAAATGACATCGCTCTCGGCATAGGTCTTACAATGGCTATTAGGACCAAATTACAAAAGATGTAAAAGTTTAGGGCCAGATTGAAATAAAAGTAAAATGAATTTTAGAAAACATAAAAATGCGGAAGGATCAATTGGGCAATTAGCCCTTTAAACAAAAATGCGCGGATCCTACCCGGATCTCGGGTCAACACGCGGATCCTCACTTTGGAATGACGCCGTTTTCGTTATTAAAAGGCCATTCTAAAACGACGTCATATGGGCTATCAATAAATACAAAAAAACGTTTGAAAATTCATTTGGCTCCATGTATTAAAAAAAAAAGAAAATTCTCTGAAAATGAGAATAGGAGTCTTTCTAGGTTTCTCCGATCTCTGTCAGACCAGACTCCGGTCCCCGGGTTCATGTGTCCACGCGCTACACGTGCCACCGTACATGACGGTTTGGAAGGTTCAAAACCTTCACTTTCCTTGGCGAATCGCAGGTAACCCCTTTTCCCATTTTAAAATACCAATTTTTCACCAAAATAACTCGCATACATGTTGAACCATAGATAACAGAATATGAAACTTAAGTCACCTTTTAAAGAAACTGCTTGAATTTCTCTGAATATCCGTATGTATCAAAAAAAGGCCCCTCTTTTTACAGTGAAATCATTCGGCTTTCATAGCCTCTATTTACAAGTTTGTATATTCTCTACTCGATTCTTGCCATATTTGCATTCGTCTTTGCTGTTCCTCTTTCCTTTTTTGCAGGTACCATCGAGGATCTCACGGCGAGGAGTGGGCTGGCGTTGATCCGTGCGCCGATCACGGCGCGACACGGAGCCTGGAATCACGGCACTGATGGAAGTGACGATGAAGGTCACTGGAACGGCGCAAAAAGGGTGTGACGATTGGCGTTCCTGCGGCGCAAATTTTGGAACCTTCCTCTAGCGTTTGCGGCGCCTAGGGTTTCAGAAACCCTATGTCTTCCATCCTCTGTTTGTAATTTGGGCCTCCTTGAGCCGTGCCTATTTGTGGGTTAGGTGTAACTGGGCATAGGGTTCTTAGGCTACATGGGTCTTGAGTCATCAGGCCTTTAGGCCGATTTGTAAACTGGACATTACAACATGGACATTTATTTATTTAATTTACAAATTTTGTTTATTTCATTGCATGGGCCAGGGCAAATTTGGGCTGTTACAGCTGCCCCTCTTTGCTTATTACTGTGTAACAGGAATAGAGCAAAGATTATAAAAGGACCAAATTTGCTCGGCTTGGCCAATGTCTCGAAATCTTGATCCTCATCTTCCTCAAAGGTATTCTGATAGCTTCATACTTGCTTCACTGTAACTCAGGAATGTCAAATCTGCTATCTTCACTCTGCTTCCTGTCAATATAGAAACGCCAAGCCGAAATGTTCAATCTGCTCTCTGACAATACAGAGACGTCGAATATGCAATCTTCAATCTGCTCTCTGTCAATATAAAGACGCTACATCTACTATCTCCGATCTGCTCTTTGACAATATAGAGACGCCAAATCTGCTATCTTCGATCTGCTCTCTGATAATACAGAGACACCAAATCTGCTATCTTCGATCTGTTCTCTGACAATACAGAGATGCCAAATCTGCTATCTTCGATCTGCTCTCTGACAATACAGAGACGCCAAATCTGCTATCTTTGATCTGCTCTCTGACAATACAGAGACGCCAAATTTGCTTTCTTCGATCTGCTCTCTAACAATACAGAAATGCCAAATCTGCTATCTTCGATCTGCTCTCTAACAATACAGAGACGTCAAATCTGCTATCTTCGATCTGCTCTCTGACAATACAGAGACGCCGAATCTGCTATCTTCGATCTACTCTCTGACAATACAGAGATGCCAAATCTGCTATCTTCGATCTGCTCTCTGACAGTACAAAGATGCCAAATCTACTATCTTCGATCTACATTGTCCTTTAAAGGACATAACCTGTAAAGTGCATATGTACTCATGCCTGATGATTAAGATGCCATGCTCAAAATGAATCAAATGCTTCTAATTATGCAAAATGTTATGAAAATGATTCCTATTTCGGGCGTCTTTACTTGTTCATCCATCAAAGTTCCGTACTCTGCTCATGTGTTTTGAATCAAATTGGTCCTATTATACCATTCTCCAAACATTACGACTTGTTGAAGGCGATCCTCTCCTACGATTGAATCGTTTGAGTTGTCCAATCATCCTTTGGACTGAAAAAGAAATTTCCTTGAGTACCTCCGGCCTTTACTCATGGGAATTCTTCAAACAATTGTTCTGTTTTAGTTTCTTGTATTCTCTAGAGATTTCCAGAGTAATATGCAAAACTTCGTTTGTAAAAATATTTAATTCATCAATTATTATTTCAATGCAACACTCTTTATGAGTAATGGAAGACAAAAAATTTAATCTTAAGAATAGTTAGATAAATTATCATAATACAATAGGAAATTAATCTGAAAACATATCTTTGAGAAGAAAAAGAATCCAAAGATGATAAACAGAACAAAAATTCGATGTCCAACATATCACAGCTTGGGCTTCTATGTACAAATTCCATGAAGACTATTTTGAGTTTTTAACATGTGTTTAGAAGATGCAAAGTACTTTGTTGATTCCCCAGTATGTAACACACTTTATTTCTCATCAAATCTGGTATAGCAAAGTCACTGCATATTTCTCAAATATTTGAGCAGCCCTTTCGGGTTTTCAACTCAAAACCCCTTTGGTCTCAAGGCGCCCTTTGCGGGTTTTTATCTTGGCCTCTTCATTTTTTAAATTTTTTTTAGAAGTCTCAAAGTGCCCTTTGTGGGTTTTCACCTTGTCTTCCCTTCTCTTTAGACATAGTACTTCTTGACTGAGTCTGAATTCACTGGATTGGGTAAACTTTTCCCATCCATTTCTGTCAAAATCAAAGCACCGCTAGAGAAAGTCTTCTTTACAACATACGGCCCTTCCCAATTCGGCATCCATTTTCCTCTAAAGTCCTTTTGTATAGGAAGAATCTTTTTCAATACCAGGTCCCCTTCATGGAATTCTCTTGGATGAACTTTCTTGTCATAAGCTTGCATCATTCGCTTCTGATACATCTGACCATGACGAATGGCCCTTAGCCTCTTTTTTTCAATCAAGTTCAACTGGTCATACCGAGATTAAATCCATTCTGCTTCATCTAGCTTTATCTCCGACAAAATTCAAAGAGAAGGTATTTCAACTTCAATGGGTAATACTGCCTCCGTCCCATAAACTAACGAGAAAGGAGTTGCCCCAGTGGAGGTTCTGATGGACGTTCGGTAGGCTAAGAATGCAAATGGTAATTTCTCATGCCAATCTCTGTAGGTTTCAGTCATTTTCCCCACTATCTTCTTGATATTTTTGTTAGCAGCTTCTACTGCCCCATTCATTTTTGGACGATATGGAGATGAATTATGATGTCTGATCTTGAATTGGCTACAAACTTCTGCAATCATGTTGTTATTCAAGTTCAATGCATTGTCCGATATAATCCTCTCAGGCATTCTATACCGACAAATAATCTCTTTTTTCAAGAATCGACTTACTGCCGTCTTGGTAACACTAGCATATGAAGCTGCCTCTACCCATTTCGTGAAGTAGTCGATGACCACAAAAATGAAACGATGCCCATTCGAAGCTTTTGGTGATATTGGCCTAATGATATCCATGCCCCACATGGAAAAAGGCCATGGAGAAGTCATAATATGTAAGGGTGAAGGTGGTACATGGATCTTGTCTCCATATATCTGGCATTTATGACATCTCTTAGCATAACTGATACAATCTCCTTCCATAGTAGACCAATAGTATCCAAACCTGATTTGTCTTGCCATCATAAAGCCATTAGCATGTGTACCACAAACTCCTTCATGTACTTCTTCCAGGATTTGTCTAGCTTCTACAGCGTCGACGCATCTCAAAAGTACCTGATCTTTCCTTCTTTTATAAAGGATATCCCCATCTAGTACATATTCACAGGCTAACCTTCTCAAAGTTCTTTTGTCGTTTTCAGTTGCCTGCTCAGGATATTCACGATTTCTCACATATCGTAATATATCTTGATACCAAGGATGGTCATCCTTTTCCTCCTCTTCAATGTTACAACAATGAGCTGGAACCTCAGAAATACTCATCTGAATTGGTCTAACATCCTCTTGTTTATTTGCTTTAATCATGGAAGCCAGTGTTGCTAAAGCATCTGCCATCTGATTTTCATCTCGTGAGAGATAATTGAAGGTGATATTATCAAATTCCTCAAGTAACTCCAATACTATCTTTCGATAATGAATCAATTTGGGGTCTCTTGCCTCCCATTCACCCCTAAGCTGATAAATGACCAATACAGAGTCTCCATACACTTCCAGGGTTCTAATTTTACGCTCTCTAGCTGCTCGAATCCCCATGATACATGCTTCATACTCGGCCATATTGTTCGTGCAGTCAAAATCCAATTTACATGTAAATGGATAATGATCACCATTTAGGGATATCAAGACTGCCCCAATTCCATTTCCTACCGCGTTGGATGCGCCGTCAAAGTTCAGCTTCCATGGATGTTCTTCAATAGTTGCCACATACATCAACTCCTCATTAGGGAAATCAAAGCTCAATGGCTCATAATCTTCTAGAGCTCTGCTAGCCAGAAATTCTGCTATCACGCTCCCTTTTATATCCTTTTGACTCACATAGACTATATCAAACTCTGAAAGCAGTATTTGCCACCTTGCCATTCTTCCATTTAGGGCTGTTGACTCTATCATGTACTTTAATGGATCAAGTTTTGAAATTAGCCAAGTCGTATGATATAACATTTATTGCCTCAACCTTCAAGTCGTCCAGATTAAAGCACAACCCAATTTCTCAATTGGCGAATATCTCATCTCACACTCTGTGAATTTCTTGCTGAGGAATATATCGCCTTCTCTTTCCTTCCCGATTCATCATGTTGGCCAAGAACACATCCCATAGAATTACTAAATACTGATAAGTACAGAATTAATGGTCTATCTGGACTAGGCGGAGATAACACTAGAGCGTTTAACAAGTATTGCTTAACCTTATCAAAAGCATTCTGGCATTCCTCATCCCAAGTGCCTTGGTTGTGTTTTCTAAGGAGGTGAAATATAGGACCACATTTCTCGGTTAATTGTGAAATAAACTGAGCAATATAATTCAATCTTCCAAGAAAACCTCAAACTTCGTTCTGAGTACATGGTGGAGGCAATTCTCGTATGGCTCTAACCTTGTCTGAATCAACTTCTATTCCCTTTTCACTGACCACAAAGCCCAATAACTTCCCCGACCTAGCTCCGAAGATACACTTTGCCGAATTAAGCTTCGACTGAAACTTCCTCAATCTCAGGAACAACTTCCTCAAGACTTCAATATGCTCCGTCTCTGTTTGAGATTTAGCAATCATGTCATCAACATACACCTCAACTCCTTGTGTATCATATCGTGAAATAAGGTCACCATAGCCCTTTGGTTTGTTTCCCCTGTATTCTTTAGCCCGAAGGGCATTACCTTGTAACAAAAGGTGCCCCATAACGTTATAAAGGTAGTTTTATCCATGTTCTCAGGATGCATTTTTATCTAATTGTACCCTGAGAAGCCATCCATAAAGGAGAACAACGAATATCCCGCTGTATTGTCCACCAAAGTGTCAATGTGCGGTAAAAGAAGGTTGTCCTTTGGGCTAGCTTTATTTAGATCTCTATAATCAACACACATTCGTACCTTCCCATCTTTCTTAGGGACAGGCACAATATTGGCCACCCATTCTAAATACTTAACCTCTTGTAGGAATCCAGCATCAAACTACTTTTTGACTTCATCTTTTATTTTCAGCACAATATCAAGCCTCATCCTTCGCAATTTTTGTTGGACTGGCTTGCAATCTTGTCTTATGGGGAGACGATGTACCACGATATCAGTATTCAAACCTGGCATATCCTCATATGACCATGCAAAGATGTCTTTGAATTCCCGTAGTAGCTCAACAAGGCCTTGTCTCGTTTCCTTAGCAATATGTGTACCAATTTTCATCTCATTCCCTTCCCCCAAGGCTACATTCTCTATTGCCTCTTTCTTACGGGGTAGGATTTGTTTCTCCTCTTGTTTCGCCATTCTTAATAAATCTGGAGACATATCGCAATCCTTGTCGTCTTCAAAATCCTGAAGTTCTTTTAAACACATGTCTTGCTCAAAAGAGAATCTAGGATTTATAATATCTGTGCTCATGTCATTGATATCTAGGGACCTGCGGGGTACGAAAGAATGTACAAAGAATGAATTTTTGGAACGTTTTTTTTTATGTCATGAATGAAACGAAAGAATGTAAAGGTTAAAAGAATATTGAATGGTATAGAATATTCACTTGAATTGATAACAAAAATTACGTTTTATTGAAATGTAAATATCTAAACATGAGCCTATTTTACAAATGAAATCTTACTACTCTTAGGCTTTAGAGCAATAAGAGTGTTCTAGAAATTACTCTGAAGAATCCTTAAAAACTACGGGAAGTTCCTCTGCAACCCAATTATTCAAAGAGCTTCCCGGTTCGTAAGGGCGAATGCCCTCAAGGTTTCCCCGTTCAGACTCTTCATTATACACAGCATTGATGTAACAACTTCCATCTTCAAACAACCCTCCTTTAGGGTGAATTATCCCTCCTGATACAAAGGTTTGGGATATATGGGGGAACATCATCGATTCCCACCCTACTTCTTTTCCATTTAAACGCGCCCTTCTCCTTTCTTGACGCTTCTCCATTTCCCTCCTCCTTTGCTTTTGATCTGGCCTGAAACCCAAACCAAAACGGTCTCTCTTCTCCTTTAACTCTGAAATTTGAATCCCTCCTTAGAGATATCTTCCCAATCCTTTTCCTGGCAAGGCTCCTCTTCCCATTATCATTTGCAAACCCATCCTTGTAGTTCTGGATATCTTGGGCACCGGCACCTCATTCCCCTCTGAAATGAATGTTACGTTGACGAATTCTAACGAACGGAAAGAGCATTCAATTGCCTCTTTGTTTGCTTCTACATAGGATGCACTACTGGTAACTATCGCTATAATGTCCTCCTCCGCATTTATAGTGACCAACCGTCCATCAGCTACTAACTTCAATTTTAGGTGCAGAGATGATGGCACCGCTCCTACCGAATGTATCCAAGGCCTCCCCAATAGGCAATTGTAAGAGGGCTTGATGTCCATCACTAAAAAGTCCACCTCATATGTGTTTGGTCCAATTATCAAAGGAATATCAATTCTTCCCATGACCTTTCTCTCCGTACCATCAAATGCTCTCACTACATTATGGCATGTTTTCATGTGAGAACTGTCAATGGGTAATCTGTTCAGTGTGGACAACGGCATGACATTTAAGGCTAACCTATTATCAATAAGCACACTCGGCAATGTATATCCTTTGCAGCGAGTGGTAATGTGCAAAGCCTTAGCTGATCCCATACCTCCAGGTGGGATTTCATCATCGTTGAAATAAATGAAATTGTCAGCACTTATGTTACTAACCAATCGATCCAACTTGTTGACGGATTTATCATTAGTAACATAAGTCTCGTTGAGCACCTTCATTAACGCCTCACGATGTACCTTTGAACTCATAAGCAAAGCCAATACCGATATACGAGCTGGTTGTTTACGCAATTGCTCCACCACACTGTACTCACTATGTTTCAGGAATTTTAGAAACTCTCTGGCTTCTTCTTCCTTCACTGGCTCATTAACAAGTACTTCAACCCCCTTTCCTTTATCAAAGGCTTTTACTTTCATAGGTTCAACTCTGACGCCTTCTACATCATAACGCTTCCCACTACGTGTATAAGAACCCTCATCTTAAGCCTCCTTAGAAGCACTAGCTATATCCTCTTTCTCTGGCATTGTCACATTGCAGTCATAATTCCAGGGTACCCCCTTGTTATCCTTATAAGGAAAGGAAACGGGTTTGTGAATAATGACTTTCGATGCTGTTGGCATTTTAACTTCATTATTTCTTAGTAAACAAATAATGATCCTTGGCCGGTTTTGATTCTTCGGTCCAGCTTCTAATGCGCATATACGTCCCTCATCTGAGCCAGCTTCATAAAATTCCAGCTCCTTATTATCCATAAGGCTTTGTACCAAGGCCTTAAACTCGTCACATTTCTGGATTTCATGTCCCTCTTCTGCATGGAACTCGCAGTAGTCCCTCACTCCTCTACTTCCTTCTTTAGAGATTATCATCTACCATTTCTTCCCAAATCATTTTCATCAGCGTTCTCACTTCGGCCACGCCCTCTATAATCCTTCTCATACCAATATCTCCAACTGCATTTACCCCTTGATCACCATGATTTGGCAACGGGTTTTCTGTACTAGGGGTGTCGTTAAATTTTACGACCCCCATCTTGATTAGTCTTTCCACTGCCTTCTTAAAACCAGTGCAATTTTTAATTGAATGCCCCGATATCCCTGCATGGTACTCATATTTGGCGTTTGCATCATACCATTTGGGATATAGGGGTTGTAACGATTTCAAATGAAAAGGAGCTATTGCATGTGCATTGAATAAACTTTGATAAAGCTCCCGATACGTCACTGGGATAGGCGTAAATGAGACCTTTTCAGAATTCTGTCTCAAACCAGATCCCTGCTTTTGAGAATCTTGTTGCCCAACCGTAGTTGCTCTGGGCTGACTAACCGTAACCGCTTTTGAATTATAACTACTCGTATTATTCACCTCATTATCTTTCCTTCTTGAGGCTGATCTTTTAGTAGTTTCCCCCTTTTGTCACCTCTTATGGCGTTCTCAATCATTTCTCCCGCCATAACTACATCAGTAAAACTCTTGGTGGTACTTCTAATCATGTGGGTAATGAATGGGGCCTTTAAAGTGTTGATGAACAGCATGGTGGTTTCTTTCTCCAAGAGCGGTGGTTGAACTTGCATGGCAACCTCCTTCCACCTCTGTGCATATTGCCTAAAGCTCTCATGAGGCTTCTTTTCCATATTTTGCAAAGTGATCCTATCATGAGTCATGTTAGTCACATGATTATATTGTTGCATAAAGGCTTGCGCTAAGTCTCTCCAAGAACTGATCCTTGCGCGACTCAGTTGATTATACCACCTAGCCGCTGCCCCAACCAAACTATCCTAAAAACAATAGATCAATAATTGATCATTGTTTACATAATCAGTCATCCGTCTGCAGAACATGGTGATATGGGCTTCCGGGCAAGTAGTCCCATTGTACTTCTCGAATTTCGGCATTTTGAACTTATGGGGAAGCACCAAATCTGGGACCAAACTCAAGTCCTCAGCATCAATTCACTGGCGATTATCAGCATTTTCTAGTGCCTTAAATTTCTCCTCTAACCATCTGTAACGTTCCTCTAATTGCAGGGTTGTCTCATCTCTTCCCTCTCAACTATATCTAGATCAGGGATAATTGGATTGGCAGGGTTGTCTCCAGGGTTGAATCCCGAACCAGTTTGAAAGTTCATGGGTATTCCAGCATTGACTTGTCCCTGTTGAGGCCTTATTGTGACAGACAGCCCTCAGGGATATGCCTCAGGTTGAGTCTGCATATGAGGTGGAGTAAAACCAGGAGGATGACCCTCGTTATCCTCTTCAGTGGTGGTCATAGGGGCCTTTCCTTTATCTGTTGTCCCCCTTAACAGCAGAGCCATCTCAGCCATCATATTCCTTTGATCCTCCAGCATTTGATCCTTCATCTCTTGTTGGATTTTTGCCAATTGTTCCTGCAACTGCTCTTGCATTTCTTTCTGAATCTGCTCAAGTCTTTGATCCGTATTCTTTGACTTAGCGCGTGTATCGTAAGGATGTGTTGTTTCTAGATTTTCTTTTTCTTACTCTCTCTTTTCCCCTTAATAATTTTAACTAATTAGGGTCTTTCTATAAATTTGAATGCATATGATGCAATAAGATGCAAATGCATGAATGTAAAAGATATCAATTCTGATTCAGTTTCCTTTAGAAAACGTTATTTAAGAAATAAAAATCCTTACACAAAACGGATTACAAATACGCCTTTGCCCTCAGGCCCAAAGTTTTAACCCTATCCAATAACAAAGCTAACTCTAGACCTCTATCTGACACTAACTCATACTTTGTACTCAATACATTAGCTTGCGTTGCCAAGTCTTGCAAATAATCAGCAACCTCTCGAATCTGTATTATAGCTTCTCCCATGAGATAGTCCCTTCTCTGACTTGATCCTGAAAATGATGAAGCTCTCCCTTCCAATGTTCTTCTCTTTCCTCGAGCTGCTCAATTCGTAGCTCACAGTCTTGTAGTGCTGCTTCCAACCCTCCAATATTGTGCCTCATTTCCTCGATCTTATCCAGGCTTGCCTTCAACTCGACCGCAGAGTTACGACTTCGGTGATGATGAAGAGATCGTCCAAGCTCAGTCACCTTAGTTTTTAATCCTTGATTCTGCTTCTCTAGAGCCTGATTATGCACCTGCATCTCTTGGAACTTCTTCTCCCAATACTCGGCTTTGGCTCTTTCTTCTTGAACCTCTTGTTGCCACTGCTCTGAAGACTTCCCCAATCCAGCTCTCTTCATTGATAATTGTATCCTCTTATAGTGCGTCTTCAAGTCATCTCAGTCCTCCTCAATCTTCCACTTTTCTTTCCTCTCTTGTTCGACCTCAATTCTATGAATGTCGATGTCTAAGATTTGGTACATCTTCTCCTCCTCAAGCCTCTCTATCTTTCTCCCGAGCTTTAAATTCTTACTTTCAAATTCTTGCTTTATGACTTCTAATTCTGTTGGAATCACTCGTAAACTCTCCTCCATCGATCGAGCAACCTCTAAACTCGGTCTAGGGATGTTATCATTGACCCTCTTATCAAACCACTCTTTGTATTCAAGAGTTGTCGTCGGACCTTTAGTCAGAATCTTCACACAGCAAACCTTTTTCCAAGCCTCTGAAATTTCTCGCATCTTCTTCTTATAATGATCTCCTTTATATTAAAAATCACTCTGAGCTAACCCTTGTGTTGCTGGTATAAACTACTCTGCCTTATATTGCCTTAGGACGAGTAATGGTGCATAACTAACAACTCCCCAAATTCCAGAAAGAGGTACCCAATCAAAGTTCCCGCAACGATAAAGGATTTCGCTAGGAGTCATCCAAGGGGCTTTCCACATAACATCTTCTTATCGGAGTTTCTGAAGTATTTCTATCCACCTTTCCTCTGTAGTGTCATCCCTCCTTGGTGTAGCTGCTGCTTCCTTTAGTGGAGAATAGTCTTTAAAGAACACTCGGCAAGAAACCTTATCAACCTTCCAAAAGTGACTGTGGAACCAAACTAACAACAATTGTGCGCATCCAATGAATCTACCTTCACCAGCTCTCCGACATGTACTCATGGATCTAAACGTCTCAGCTAGGATTGCAGGCACAGGTGTGTTCTGTTTACGAATTTGATCGAATAAATCTGCAACTGCCTCATCTATGTGCCCCATAGCTTTTGGGAAAATCATCAATCCATACATACTTAAGGCCAAGACATCAACCTTCTTCTTCACATTTGGGTGTGCCAATATCAAATCCCTCAAACTTGCCCATGAAATGTATTTGCTATCACCCTTTTATTGGATTCGAGCTACGGCCCACTGTTCACTCACCCCTGTAATTATCATTAATTTCTTCACGAAAGTTGGGGGATTAGCAGCCCTAACATAAGCTTTGCTACCTTGAATTTTTGGACAGCGAAGCAAGGTCGTACATTCCTCCAAAGTAGGGACTAAGTCAACCTCTCCAAATGTAAAACAACTATAAGCAGGGTTCCAAAATTATACCACAGCTCGAAACAAATGCTTATCCACCTTGATGTCTAGCAAATAGGGAAGATCTCCATAATTCTGGTAGAACAGCTGCTTAGCCACGTCATCCCATTGGGCCCAAATGTCCTTCAACTCGTAAAACTCATTCTGTGTTGAGTAGATACGAGTGAATTCCCACAACTCTGATGTATACCCCTCAGTGACACTATATTCCTTCTCTAACTGAGTTTTCTCTGACCACGCATAGACAGAAGTGTTGTCCTCCACTTTATCAAGATATTCGTTCATCATTACAAAACTTTCTAATCCAGAAATTGAACCGTGAATCGATACCTTTAAAATGTTGAATGACATGCAATGATAACAAAATAAAATAAGTCAGTATCATATATAAAAGTATAATAAACAAGCACTTATAAGGGTAGCTTACTAAAGGCTATCACTATACTCCCTAAGGTAAGCACTTAAAGTTCACTATATGAGTTTCAGTTCTAAAGCGAGGGTACCTGAACTAGAGGATTCCTCAGTCCTCACCCATTATAGGCTCATACGGACCAAGTTCGGTTCAGGGGGACACATTTCCCTATGGCCATACGGAGATGAAAATCTCACGAAGACATAGGTACGGATGTATCCCAAAAGCAATCCACTAGCTCATACGGAGGTAAAAACCTCACGAAAGCGTAACTTCTCACTCCCACCTAAAGGTGCGACCACAGCGGTCATGCAGATGCAATGTGTGCGAAAACAAAATAATAAACATATGCAACAAACACATGTAAAAAGATCAATATTAAAAAAAAATTTCAACTTTCGACATTAAGACAGAAAATAATCAATTTCTTGGCTTGACCCTCTTATTGTCCCCAGTGGAGTCGCCCAGCTGTCGAAACCTCGTTTTAAATGCGAAGGTTATTTTGAAAACGGGAGTCGCCACCAACCTTTTAAAGTGTGATTGGATCACCTTATAAACATTTTGGTCTACGAAATTATGAGAAAACGGGCTCGGGAGTCGGTTACGTAGGAGGAAGGGTTAGCACCCTCGCAACGCCCAAAATTGGTACCAAATTGAATAGTTTTGTCTTAATGTCAAAAGCTTGAAAGAATTTAGCAATAAGATCTCTTTTAAAACCATAATAATTTGAGTTGAAAATTGAAATTCTTTCGTCCCAAAAGAATGCAAACAACACATCCAGCGTGATTGGACACGATATTCTTAAACTTTCGTAACTAAAAATCATCTCGTAATTTGTAAAATCTATTAAAAAGGATATTTTAGATATTTAGACAAAAGGGAAATCGCAACCCAGCATGTTAGGACACTATTTCCTGAATTCCTAAATACAAAAGCCATTGCCTTGTTTTTTAGATTCCTTTGGATTAAATGAAATATAAAGTTTTTTAAAAAAGATGATGCATTTAACCTATTACAAAAGATCAATATTGGATTAATTAAACTACGTACTTTAACATTTCATGCAAATATAATAAAAATGATGAATAATGACATAAATGACACAATATACGTTATTATTTTATGCATATATGATAAAAAATGATGAATAATGGCATAAATGACACAATATACGTTATCATTTTATGCATATATAATCATAGATAACATAAATTTACACGCATTATCGTTACATGCAAAATACAACATAGAGCATAATGAATATAACAATATAAATTGCAATATATATACAACAATATTTCATGCAATTGTAGCTTAAATCAACATAAACAATTAATTTTCATGCAAACGTGATAAACAACAAATCATGTAAACAACAAATAGCTAGTGAGATAACATTAGCATGTTAAAACAATAGATACAAAAAAATATAAAGTGAAAAAACAAATCATGAACATAAAAACAAAAAGAAACTTATAAAAATAAAAAAGAAGTAAAAAATATATTAGAGCAATGTATAAATGATAAAGGAGAGTTTTTAGAAATAATTAATATATGTAATACATTACATAATATAATAATTCAAGGTCAAATCATCATATTGAATAAGAACAAAATTTTACCCTTTTTTAAAAAAATAATATATATCTTGACCTCTTAAATAATGATATATATAAATGTAATTTTTAGTAATAATTTAAAATTTTAATTATACATAATAAAATGATTAATAATAAAATGATATAAAATAAAATAATAAGTAAACAAAAATGATATAATATAATAATTTCCATATATAAATATAGTAAGATAAATAATATATAAAGTAAAGTGTATATATAATATAAAAACGTATATAATATAAAAATAATATACATAATTTATATATATAACTAATGTTAAAAAAATAATACATATAAAAATTTATAAGAAACGTATATAATAATATAATATGAAAGTAATATACATTATTTATATATAACTAATATTTATAAAAAAATAATACATATAGTATTTGGAAATAAATTAAATATATATAAAAAAGGGACTAAGATTGAAAAAAAATTAAAAAATAGGGCTAATTACAAATAAATAAAAATTTGGGGTTTAATTGAAATGCGCATTAGAAATGAGGGACTCACTGGGAAATTATCCCTAATCCCCAAAATGACATCATTCTCGGCATAGGTCTTACAATGGCTATTAGGACCAAATTACAAAAGATGTAAAAGTTTAGGGCCAGATTGAAATAAAAATAAAATGAATTTTAGAAAACATAAAAATGCAGAAGGATCAATTGGGCAATTAGCCCTTTAAACAAAAATGCGCGGATCCTACCCGGATCTCGGGTCAACGCGCGGATCCTCACTTTGGATCGACGCCGTTTTGGTTATTAAACGGCCATTCTAAAACGACGTCGTATGGGCTATCAATAAATACAAAAACCGTTTGAAAATTCATTCGGCTCCAAGTTTTAAAAAAAAAAAGAAAATTCTCTGAAAAGGAGAATAGGAGAGCCTTTCTAGGTTTCTCCGATCTCTGTCAGACCAGACTCCAGTCCCCAAGTTCATGCGTCCACGCGCTACACGCACCACCGTACACGACAGTTTGGAAGGTTCAAAACCTTCACTTTCCTTGGCGAATCACAAGTAACCCCTTTTCCCATTTTAAAGTACCAATTTTTCACCAAAATAACTCGCATACATGTTGAACCATAGATAACAGAATATGAAACATAAGTCACCTTTTAAAGAAACTGCTTGAATTTCTCTGAATATCTGTATATTTGTTCTCTTTTGTATATATTTTCCGTATGTATCAAAAAAAGCCCCCCTTTTTACAGTGAAATCATTCGACTTTTATAGGCTCTATTTACAGGTTTGTATATTCTCTACTCGATTCTTGCCATATTTGCATTCGTCTTTGTTGTTCCTCTTTCCTTTTTTGCAGGTACCATCGAGGATCTCACGGTGAGGAGTGGGCTGGCGTTGATCCGTGCGCCGATCACAGCGCGACATGGAGCCTAGAATCACGACACTGATAGAGGTAACGATGAAGGTCACTAGAACGGTGCAAAAAGGGTGTGACGATTGGCGTGCCTGCGGCGCAAATTCTGGAACCTTCCTCTAGTGTTTGCATCGCCTAGGGTTTCAGAAACCCTAGGTCTTCCATCCTTTGTTTGTAATTTGGGCCTCCTTGGGCCGTGCCCATTTATGGGTTGGGTGTAATCGGGTATAGGGTTCTTAGGCTACATAGGTCTTGAGTCATCAGGCCTTTAGGCCGATCTGTAAACTGGACATTACAACATGGACATTTATTTATTTAATTTACAAATTTTGTTTATTTCATTGCATGGGCCCGGGCAAATTTGGGCTGTTATAACAGCTTTTAGAACGAGGTATGGTCATTATGAATTTTTAGTTATGCCTTTCGAACTAACGAATGCACCTGCTGTCTTTATGGATTTAATGAATCGAATTTTCGGACCCTACCTAGATCGATTTGTAGTTGTGTTTATTGATGACATATTAATATATTCACGAAATGAATCAGAGCATGCTGAGCACCTGAAAATTGTATTACAGACTCTATGAGATAAGCAGTTATTTGCAAAGTTTAGCAATTCTGAATTTTGGTTGTGCGAGGTTATTTTTCTGGGGCATATTGTGTCAGCATCAGGTATTCAAGTCGATCCGAGCAAGATATTTGCAATTATAGATTGGAAGCCTCCGAGAAATGTTTCTGAGATCCGCAGTTTTCTAGGACTAGAGGGATATTATAAACGATTTGTGAAAGGCTTTTCAATGATTGCGACTTTGTTGACAAGATTGCTTCAGAAAGATGTAAAGTTTGAATGGTCTGAGAAATGTCAGAAAAGTTTTGATCAGTTGAAAGCTCTTTTGACTGAAGCTCTAGTGTTAGTACAGCCATAATCGGTTAAAGAATTTGTGATCTTTAATGATGCATCATTGAATGGTCTGGGCTATGTTTTGATGCAGGAAGGAAAAGTCATAGCTTATGCCTCGAGACAGTTGAAACTGCATGAAAGGAATTACACGACACATGATTTAGAGTTAGCAGCCATTGTGTTTGCTTTAAAGATTTGGCGCTATAATTTGTTCGGTGAGAAATGTCATGTTTATTCAGATCACAAGAGTTTGAAATATCTGATGACTCAGAAGGATTTGAATTTGCAACAGCGGAGATGGCTAGAATTGCTAAAAGATTACGAGCTAGTGATTGACTACCATTGTAACATCTCAAATTAGGGCCTAGTCGAAATAGTGGTCTCGAGACCATAAATTTGAGATAGAAATAATTATTTTATGATTCTTATGAGGTTTATGTTATGAATGCATGCTTGTGTGAAAGTTTCATGAAGAAATTTTATGCATAAAATGTCAAATTGCATTTTAGGGACCAAATTGAATAAAGTACAAAACTTGCATTCTAGAAGCTTTAAGCATGAAATTGCATTAGATTATGAATTAGAGGGTCCTAATTAGAAATTTTACCAATTTATAAAATTTTGGACAAAAATGGACATGCATAGGAAAAATTGGAAAGAGAAACCCTAAGGGCATTTTGGTCATTAGGTAATTAAAAGAATAAAAAGGGAAAATCAAACCAAAAATGTGTCCATCTTCCTCCTTGGCTACCGAAAATCACACAACACCATAGCTAGGGTTTTGTTCAACATTTTCAATCTTAATAGTAAGTGTTCCCTAGCCCCGTTTTTAATGTTCTTTGTATTTTTAAAGTCTCGGTAACATGGTCTACCCATTTCTGGCTATATTTTGAGCTAGGTTTCATGTATGAAAATTGACCCATGCATGACATGCTTGTATTTTGATGATTAATGGAGGAATATGAATGTTTGATGCATGATGAACATCTTTTATAGGTGATTTTTAGTGAAAACACCTAAACAAGGGACTTGTTTGTAAAAGTGTAAAAGTGAGTAGTAATAATGTGAAATGAAAGAAAATATTGGCTGATATGAGCATAGTAAAGATTCGACTAAGCTTGGGTAATCAAGAAAATGCATACACTTTATTTTACGAGCCTAGGGGCTAAATCAAAATATGTGAAAGATTAGGGGTCAAAATGTAAATTTGCAAAAGTATGATTTATGGGCCCATTTGAATAATTTGAATAATAAATAAGTTAAATTTGGCATTATAGATCAAGAAAAATGTGAATCGGGACTTGATTGAAGAAAGAATAAAGTAAACAACGACTAGGCTTGATTATCATCGTTTTGTACCGAGGTAAGTACATATGCAAATAATGTGGTGTTGTAGTATGTTTTAATGCTTTAATATATTGTGATAAATGTTTTATTTTAATTATGAGTTATATGCTTATTGATTATTATGAAAGCATTAATGTTATCATGGTAGTTAACCAGGACAATACAAGCAAGTATGATGGAGATAATATATGTAAGTGAAGAAAATCTCGTTTGAACCTTAGGAATGGTTAGGATACAAGTGACATGTCACCAGGAAATAAGAGATCCAAGCTTGTTGAGTTAGTCCGAGTTCGTGAAAAATCTGAACTTGTTGAGTTGGTCTAAGTTCGTAATATATGTGAAGCATCCGAGCTTGTTGAGTTGGTCCGAGTTCATTATGGATGCGATGCAGGTAACATCCGAGCTCATTGAGTTGGTCTGAGTTCACTATGGATGTCTACATGTTATGAGATAGCTTTGGCTACGTATGTACATGAGGCACTTATGTGTAAGTTTTCCGCGTATGCAATAGTATTCTGATCTGTACAACGGGTAATGTAATGATTGTAATGAAGTCCCGAAGAGGGCATATGAAAGAGGTATGGTTATCAATACTCTACTATGAGTACAGGTAAGTATGCTAAACCTATGAGTAATGTTTTGATATAGATCGATTTAAGACGAGAAAGTATGTATGTGCATAAGATAAGTAAGCAAAGAGGTTTGAATGAAGAATAATCTTTATGTATATGTTATCATGTTTTTGCATGTTAATTGTTTACCACTATAGCATATTATTTGCATGTGGACTTACTAAGCTTTAATGCTTACTCCCCTCTCTTTTCCATCCTTTGTAGTTTTGCCAAGCTAGCTCGGGGATCGGAAGCTGTCAGAGTGTTCGATCACACTATCAAAAGACTTTTGGGTAAGTGAAATTATTATTTTAAGTATGACATGTATAGGAACTTGTTCATTTTGTGATATGTGTCATGCTATTTGGCCAAATTGTGAAGGCCTATGATGATGATGATTCTTTTTGTAATGGCCATATGATATGGCTCATAATTGAACATTTGAGTTGTAATCTAATTACCCATGCATGCATGTGTTAGTGTTTTGATGGTAGGATATGTTATTGCTTGGTGAGTGCATGATAATGATGTGTTATGGTGTTGATTTATGAATGTATGGTAAAGTGTGGATTAAGTGCTAAAGGTTAAAGGATGACCTAATGACTTAATATGACTATGTGTATGAATACACAATTTGAAGTTATGGTAACAAGTTTAATAATGCATGAAATTGATGTGGAATGCCTCTAAATGTAATAAATGAGTGTGCAATAAGATGACATTATGAAGATGTGAGAGTGCTATGGTGTGGAGTATTTGAGTGCATAAATATATCATGTTGCATGTTATAAAGTGTGTTTGAATGTATAAGTGATTGAGGGTGACCATTGGCTTGGAAAATAGCCTTCAAAAAGGTCCACATGGGTAGATAGACGGGCATGTGTCTAGGCCATGTGTGACACACGGTCTGCCCCATGGGCGTGTTGAATGGTCGTGTATCCCCTGCACTGAAAATTTCAAAGTCATTATGCATGGTAGTAAACACACGGGCAAAGACACGGCTGTGTGTCTCAACCATGTGAAGGACACGGCCTAGCACACGAGCGTGTGCCTTGGTCGTGTGCCCCTAAATGAATGATGATGTTATAAATAGAATGTTCAGGTTTTTGGACACGGGCAATGACACGGGCGTGTCTAGGCCGTGTGAGGGACACGGGCCAAGGACACAGACGTATGCTCGACCGTGTGAAAACCCTTATAGGTTTCAAATGAAAAATAAATTCTAGAAATCCCACATGGGTATGGGACACGGGCGTGTCCCAAAGCACACGGGCGTGTGCATTGCCTTCACAAGCGTGTGAGGCTTAAACCTAGAAATTTTCTTAGAATTTTTTTATGCTCTCGATTTAGTCCCGAATTACTTTTAATGTATGTTTTGAGCCTCGTAGGTCTGTGATAAGGACAATATGAATTTGTTTGATTGGTTTTAATTTAGAGTGAAATTTTATGACCCGTATTTTTCGGAAATACCCTGTTTATGTACGGTAATACCTCGTACCTTGTCTGGTCTCGGGTACGGGTAAGGGGTGTTACAACCATCTAAGAAAAGCAAATGTTGTTGCTAATGCATTAAGCCGAAAATTTGTGTTCGCTCTACGTGCGATGAACACTCAAATAGCTTTGTGTAATAATGGTTCAATTGTGGCCGAGATGAAAGCGAGACCATTATTTTTACAACAGATTTGCGAACCTCAGAAAGTTGATAATGAGATGTTAGAAAAATGAGCTCAATGTGATTCGAACCTTGATTTAGAATTTCAAGTTGACACTGATGATTGTTTAAGAGTCAGAGGCTGAATATTTTTTTGAAAAATTCAGAGTTGATTCGGATGATTTTGAATGAAATACATAGCAGTCGTTTATCGGTTCATCCTGAAAGCATGAAAATGTATAACGATTTAAAACAACTTTATTGGTGGCCTTGTATGAAACGTGATATTTCGAAATTTGTTTCAAAATTTTTGATTTGTCAGCAAGTCAAAGCTGAGCATAAAGTACCCTCAAGTTTATTACAACCTATTATGATTCTGAAGTGGAAATGGGATAGAGTGACTATGGATTTTGTGTTGGGATTGTCCTTATCTTAAAGAAAAAATGATGCGATCTGGGTTATAGTTGACAGATTGACAAAATCGACTCATTTTATTTCGGTACGAACGGACTAGTCGTTTGAAAAGTTAGCTGAGTTGTATATCTCCAAGGTTGTAAGATTACACAGAGTAGCTGTTTCTATTATTTCAGAGAGAAATCTAAGGTTCACATTGAGGTTTTGGAAGAGGCTGCAAGATGCACTAGGTACAAAACTACATTTTAGTACTGCATTTCACCCACAGACGAATGGTCAATCTGAGCAAGTTATACAAATACTCGAGGATATGTTGAGATGTTGCATTCTTGAGTTCGAAGGTACGTGGGAAAAGTATTTGTCATTGATTGAATTCGTGTATAACAACAGTTTTCAATCGAGTATTAAAATGGCACCATACGAAGCTTTATACAGTCGGAAGTGTCGAACACCATTGTACTGGACTAAACTTAGTAAGAATAAGATTTTTGGGGTCGATTTGATTAAAGAGACCGAACAGAAAGTAAAAGTAATTTTTGATAGTCTGAAAGCAGTGTCAGATCGTCAGAAATCATACGCAGACTTGAAACGAAAAGATATTGAGTTTCAGATCTGGGATAAAGTGTTTTTGAAAGTATCTCTATGGAAGAAAATACTTCAATTCGATCGTAAAGGCAAATCGAGTCCGAGATTCATCGAGTCATATGAGATCATTTAAAGAATAGGTCCAGTGGAAAATCAGTTAGAGTTACCGAGCGAGTTAGAGAACATTCACAACTTTTTCATGTACCGATGCTTCGATGATATCGATCTGACCCTTCACATGTTATTTCTCCTTCATAGGTTGAAATTCAGTCAGATTTGTCGTACAGTGAAGAACCGATTTGAATTTTAGCTCATTAGGTCAAAGAGCTGAGAAATAAGAAAGTTGCATTAGTGAAAGTCTTATGGCATCAACACGGGGTTGAAGAAGCTACATGGGAACTCGAAGATGCTATGAGAGAATAATACCCAAACCTATTCACTGGTAAGATTTTCGGGGACAAAAATCCCTAAGGGGGCGAGTTGTCACAGCCCAGTGTTAGCTAAATCGGAACAGTGGTTTTGGAACCACAAATCTGAGGTCAAAAAATTATTTTAATATTATTTTTGGTGTTTATAGCATGTGATTATATATGTGTGAAAAATTCAAGAAATAATTTTAGCATTTAATGAAAGGACTAAATCGCATAAAATGCAAAAGTGGCATTCTATATGATAAAAGTGTTTAATTGCTATGATTTATTAAATGAAAGGTCCTTATGTTGATATTAGACCATTGATAGTGGAATTTGTCATAAATGGGCATGGATTTAATGTTTTAAATGTTTTTTAAACAAGGTTAGTTTAGTAATTTAGTAAACAATGTATATTAAATAAAACAAAAGATGAAAACATGTTCATCTTTGTTTTATTTCAACCGAAATTAGAAGAAAAAGAAACCATGGGAGAGCCTTTAGGGTTTGGCACATATTTGGCTTAATTAAGGTATGGTTCTAGCTCGGTTTTTGATAATTTCTATGTTTTTGAGATTGTTGCTTCGAGTATTAACTAGCCCGTGCCTTAATTTTTCAAATTTGTTGATGATTTTATGAAGCGCCATTTCTAAATCTTTGTGTTTTGTGATGGTTGATGATGAAAAATGGAAGATAAATGATAGAAGTGATTTTTAGAGAAAATACATATTAGGGATTAATTTGTGAAAAGATGAAAATGTGGGGTTAAAAGTGTGAATAAATGAAAGATATGGGCTACTGATGGCATAAGGGTAATTCGACCAAGCATGGGTCTTATTGAATTTTGTGTATTTATGAAATAGGGACTAAATTGAATAAATGTGCAACTTTAGGGGCTAAAGTGTAAAAATGCCCAAATATGTGTTTGTAGATTAAATTGAAAAAATCAATATATAAATGAGTTAATTTTGAATGTATATAGATCAAGAACGAAAGAAATCGGATTTAGATCGGGAGAAATTGAAAGTTGTTGAGTAGTCAATCTGATCCGTTCCATGTATATGCGAGGTAAGTTCATGTGCAAATGAATGTTTTTAAATTGAATTATACACGTTTAATTGACATTGAATTGATATGAATGTTTAACGAGCATATACGAGCAAGAATCAACAAAGTTACGACATTCGAAAGTCCTGTACGAACCTTAGGAATAGTATAAGATACAAATGTCATGACATTAGGTTACCGAGTTGTGATTACATGTAAGACCATGTCTGGGACATTGGCATTGTATTGTGATTACGTGTAAGACCATGTCTGGGACATTGGCAACGTTATTCGATTTAGTGTAAAACCCTGTCTGGGACAGTGGCATCGATATGCGATAACATGTAATACCATATCTGAGATATGGCATTGTATGAGCTTTATGTGATTCCGAGTATCCTTAACAATTTTGAATGGTTCAACGGGCAAAGTCAAGTCGAGAAAAAATGTGTGAATAAGTTAAATTGCTCAAGTACGTACGAGATTCATACGAGTAATAAAAGGGAAGTATTTGATGAATTCAATTATGATATTGAATATGTATATTATGGGAAAGGTTTGTGATCTTATAAATGTTTACTCATAGTTTCCTATTGATGGAAATGATTTTAATTCATGTAATAATTTATTTGTATATGGCTTACTAAGCTTTTAAAACTTACTTTGTGTGTTCCTTCTTTTATTTATAGATAAATCGAAGCTAGCTCAGACTCGGGGATCATCAGGAACATCGTCACACTATTGATCATCCTATTGGTAATTTTGAAGCTTTGTATATGTAGTATATGGCATGTATAGGCTAGTGTCATTTTGGTATGCTTTGAACTTTGAATTTAGCCATTTGAGTTGGCTTGTAAATGGTGTTGTTGAGGAAGTTGAATTTGACTTATGTTATGAGTTAATATGGGATATGGGATATATTAATGATGCCTTATGTTTTGGTAGACATGATATGGTTATTTTGATGGTTTGATGAATAAGTATTTAGTAAATTCTTAATGATGTGTGATGTTTTGAGAAATGGTAAGCTTTGATATAATTTAAAATGATGTGTCGATGCCATTTTGGTTTAGTAAATGCTTGATGATTTGGGTTATGTCTAAATGTGAATATTAGTTAAAGTCTCAATTTGATTTGGCATATTTTAGGTCGTGGAATTGAGTAGTGAAAAGGATGATGTATAAATGGCATGAAATGTGTATGAAATAGCATGTTTTGGTTGCCTATGAAAGTATTGAATTGGTACCATTTTGGTCGCTAGGTGTGCATGAGAAAAGGGTGGCAAATTGGCTTTGCAAATAGCCAATTTTTGTCCACACGGGTAGAGACACAGGCGTGTGTCTCAGCCGGGTGCGACACACGGTCATGCTACACGACCATGTGTCCCCTGGGGTAGCTCTTTGAAATTAAGTTAGTATACCCTATAGGTTTGACACGGTCTAGACACACGGGCGTGTCTATTGGCCGTGTGCGAGACACGAGCTGGCACATGCACGTGTGGTCGGCCGTGTGGTGCAAGTCAGTATGTATGCCATGTTTTCACACGGTCTGTGACACGGACGTGTCTTGTGGCCGTGCAGGCCTGTGACCCCTTCATGCTTTAAAGTTTTATAAGTTCCTTAAAGTTTGCAAATGTTATTGGTTTAGTCCCGAACCTCGTTTAGGCATGTTTTAAGGTCTCGTAGAACCTTATAAGGGACAATGAGATTATGTTTGATGGATGTTTATGCGTTAACGGATTTTCATGTGAGAAATGTAAGATGTATGTTGTAATTGATCGGTAATGTCTCGTAACCCTATTCCGGCAACGAATACGGGTTAAAGGTGTTACAAGCCTTCTTCCATATGATGAGCGAATGGTTCATGCAATATATTCGAACGAACCCGACTGCTCAACAACCTCCACCCCCTCTTAATCCCCAACCTGTACCTATAACTCCTCAAGTTGTGGAACATCAAAGACCGAGTAAGCCGTTGGTTGATAAAATTCGTAAGTATGAGGCTAAAGAGTTTAGAGCTACCATTGATGATGATCCATAGAAAGCTGAATTTTGGCTTGAAAACACTATTCGAGTATTTGATAAACTTTCGTGCACGCCAATTGAATGTTTAAAGTGTGTTGTTTCTTTTTTGAGAGACACAGCATATCAATGGTGGAATACCTTGGTGTCCGTAGTACCAAGAGAATAAGTGACCTGGGAATTCTTTCAGACGGAGTTCCGAAAGAAATATATAAGTCAGTTGTTCATTGATCAAAAGCATAAAGAGTTTCTAGAGTCGAAATAGGGCGGAATGACCATGACAGTGTATGAAAGAGAATTTGTACAGTTGAGCAAGTATGCTCGGGAATATGTTTCCACTGAAAAAATCATGTGAAAGCGATTTGTAGATGGGTTGAATGAAGACATTAAAATTCTTGTTGGAATTTTAAAACTGAAGGTATTTGTTGTTTTAGTAGACAGAGCTTGCAAAACCGAGGAACTTAGCAAAGAAAATAGAAAGGCTGATTTAGAGGCAAGAGATTCGAGGAAGAGATCGATGAGTAAACCTTACCATTCCGCGTTAAAGAAATCAAAAGATTATTTTAACCGATCGACCACTTCAGCGGGATATTCCAATAGAAATCGCTGAAAGTAATATACTAGCCCTAAAGCTCAAGCCACATCAGTATCAAGTGTTGGCAACGTAAAAGATATCAAGCCCGAGTGTCAACAGTGTTGAAGATGGCATTTGGAGATTACTGGGTGAAAAATAATAATAGAGCTTGTTACAGTTGTGGTTCACGAGATCATTTTATTAAAGATTGTCCCGAGCTAACTGAAAAAGATAAATCTCAGAATGCAAAATCGAGCAATATAGCTACTCGATGAAGGCCGCTAAGAAATGCGGGAAATGCCAGTGGTAATCATGGTACAACGAGAGATTCTATAGTGAGATATGAGGCCATAGTACCTACTAGAGCTTACGTTATTCGCGCTCGTGAAGATATGTCATCACCAGATGTCATTACCGATACATTCTCTTTTTACGACACTAATGTTATTACATTATTTGATCCTGGATTGACTCATTCGTATATATGTATGAATTTGGTGTCTAATAAGAGTTTGCCTATCGAGTCTATTGATTTTGTGATTAAATTATCAAACCCCTTAGGCAAGTATGTTCTAGTTGACAAAGTTTGCAAGAACTGTACTTTAATAACTCGGGGTTACTGTTTTCTGGCTGACTTGATGCTTTTTCCATTTGATGAGTTCGATGTAATTCTGGAAATGGATTGGTTGACTTTGTATGATGCGGTTGTGGACTGTAGACGAAAGATTATAGAATTGAAGTGTCAGAATAGTGAAATTCCTCAGATTGAATCGAATGAATTGCCTGTAGTGATTTCATCGATGTCGGCTCAAAGATATGTGAGAAAATGTTGTGACGCGTATCTAGCATATGTTTTAGATACAAAGGTGTCTGAAAAGAAGATTAAATCAGTGCCAGTTGTCTGTGAGTATTCGGATGTATGTCTTAAAGAATTATCGGAGTTGCCACCTATCAGAGAGGTTGAATTTTCTATTGAGTTAGTACTGGGAACTTCGCCAATATCTATAGCTCTTTACAGAATAGCTCTGACAGAGTTGAAAGCTCAGTTGCAAGAATTAACAGATAAAGGTTTTACACGACTGAGTTTTTCGCCCTGGGATGCGTCGGTATTGTTTGTTAAGAAGAAAAACGGGTCAATGAGAATGTGTATAGATTATCGAAAACTTAATAAGGTTACGATAAAGAATAGGTATTCGTTGCTGAGAATAGATGATTTGTTTGATCAGTTGAAAGGTGCAATGGTGTTTTCACAAATTGATTTGAGATCTGGTTATTATCAATTGCGAGTTAAAGACTCAGATGTGCCAAAAATAGCGCTCAAAACGAGGTACGGACATTATGAATTCCTTGTTATGCCTTTTGGTTTGACTAATGCTCCTGCCATTTTTATGGATTTGATGAATCAAATTTTTAGACCGTATTTAGATAGATTTGTTGTTGTGTTCATTGACGACATTCTAATTTATTCTTGAGATGAGTATGAGCATGCCGAGCATTTGAGGATTGTGTTACAAACCTTGAGAGATAAGCAATTTATACTAAATTCAGCAAAAGTAAGTTCTGGCTCTGAGAAGTTGGATTTTGGGGGCATATTGTTTCTGCGAAAGGTATAAGAGTTGATCCGAGCAAGATATCTGTAGTTATTGACTGGAAACCACCTAGAAATGTATCCGAGGTCAGAAGCTTTCCGGGATTGGTTGGTTACTATCGACGCTTCATTAAAGGATTCTCAATGATTGCTACACCGATGACCAGACTACTACAACAAGATGTAAAGTTTGAATGGTCTGAAAAATGTCAACAAAGCTTCGATCAATTGAAAGCATTGTTAACTAAAGCACTAGTATTGGTTCAACCTGAGTCTGGTAAAGAATTTGTGATTTATAGCGACATGTCATTGAACGGTTTGGGCTGTGTGTTGATGCAAGAGGGAAAACTTATAGCTTATGCTTCGAGACAGTTGAAGTCGCAGGAAAAGAACTATTCGACACATGATTTAGAGTTGGCCGCTATAGTTTTTGCACTGAAAATTTGGCGTCATCATTTGTACAGTGAAAAATGCCACATCTTTACTGATCATAAAATCTTAAAATATAATATGACTCAGAAATATTTGAATTTGTGACAACAGAGATGGCTCGAGTTATTGAAAGACTACGAGTTAGTGATCGATTATCATCCAGGGAAAGCAAATGTGGTTGCAGATGCTTTAAGTAGGAAATCATTGTTTGCTTTGAGAGCAATGAATACATAGTTGACATTATCTGATGATGGCTCGATATTGGCTGAATTAAAGGCTAAACTGGATTTTCTTTAGCAAATTTGTGAAGCTCAAAAGTGTGATACTAAGTTGCAAGATAAAAGAATGTAATGCGAGTCAACTAATGATTCAGAGCACCAAATCGGATCTGATGATTGTTTGATGTTCCGAGATAGAATCTGCGTACCGAAAAATCAAAAATTAATGTAGAAAATATTACACGAGGCACATAGTGGTTGCTTATCAGTTCATCTTGGGAGTACTAAAATGTACAACGATTTAAAACAACTGTATTGGTGGTCAGGTATGAAACGAGACATATCTAAATTTGTATCGAAATGTTTGATTTGTCAGCAAATGAAAGCCGAGCATCAAGTGACTTCAGGTTTGCTTCAGCCTGTGATGATACCGGAGTGGAAATGAGATAGAGTGACTATGGATTTCGTATCGGGACTACCCCTATCTCGGAAGAAGAAAGATGCAATTTGGGTTGTCATTGATCGACTGACGAAATCCGTACATTTCATTCCGGTACGTACTGACTTTTTGCTTGATAAGCTGGCTGAGTTGTACATTGCTGATATTGTCAGATTGGACGGGGTTCCACTTTCGATTATTTTGGATAGAGATCCGAGGTTTACATCGAGATTTTGGAAGAAATTACAAGAAGCTTTAGGTACGAAGCTAAATTTTAGTACAGCTTTTCATCCGCAAACTGACGGACAGTCTGAACGAGTAATTCAAATTCTTGAATATATGCTCTAATGTTGTGTTTTAGAGTTCGAAGGTAATTGGGAATAAAATTTTCCGCTGGTTGAATTTACGTATAATAACAGCTTTCAATCGAGCAAAAAGATCGCATTGTACGAAGCTTTGTATGGTCGCAAATGCACTCCATTGTACAGGACAAAGCTTAGCGAGAAACAAATTCACGGGGTTGATTTGGTTAAAAAAATTGAAGAGAAAGTGAAAGTAATTCGCAACTATTTGAAAGAAGCTTTAGATCGTCAGAAATCGTATGCAGATTTGAAATGAAAAGATATTGAATTTTAGATCGGTGACAAAGTATTTCTGAAAGTATCTCCGTGGAAGAAAATCATTCGATTTGGTCGTAAAGGTAAATTGTGTCCGCGTTTCATCGGGTCGTATGAGATTATTGAACGAATAGGGCCAGTGGCATATCGATGAGCATTACCAGTTGAACTAGAGAAGATCCATAATGTATTTCATGAATCGATGTTGCATCGATATAGGTCGGATCCGTCAAATGTGATTTCTTCATCAGAAATCAAAATTCAACCTAATATGACGTACAACGAAGAACCGATCAGAATCCTAGCTCGAGAGATCAAAGAACTGAGAAATAAACACATAGCTTTGGTAAAAGTACTTTGGCAATGACACGGTATCGAAGAGGCTACGTGGGAGCCCGAAAAATCTATGAGAAAATAGTACCCTAACTTATTCGCTGATAAGATTTTCGGGACGAAAATTCCTAAGGGGGAGAGTTGTAAAATCTCGAATTAGGGTCTAGTCGAAATAGTGGTTTTAAAACCTCAAATTTGAAATAAAAATAATTATTTTATGATTACGTGATGGTTCATGATATTATTGCATGTTTGTGTGAAATTTTCATGAAGAAATTCTATGCCTAAAGTGTCCAATTTGACCTTAGGGACTAAATTGAATAAGCTGTAAAACTTGTGTTCTAGAAGCTTCAAGCATGAAACTGCATTAGAATATTAATTAGAGGTCCTTAAATAGCAATTTGACCAAGTTTTAAAATTTTGGACGAAAATGGGCATGAATAGGAAAATTTTGAAAGAAAGGCCAGGCCTTAAAGGCATTTTGGTTATTTGGTTAATAAAAGAAAAAAAAAGGAAAATCAAGAAAAAATGTTGTCCATCTTCTTTAAGGGTTCTGAAATTTTAGGGAGACTCCATAGCTAGGGTTTTCAACATTTCAACCTTGATTGTAAGTGCTCCCAAGTCCCATTTTTAATGTTCTTTACATTTTTGAAGTTGTCATCAGCCAATCTAGCTATTTCTACCATTATTTTGAGCTAGGGTTCATGTATGAAAATTGACCCATGTGTGACATGGTTGTATTTTGATTTTTAATGGAGGAATATGAATGTTTGATGTGTGATAAATATCTTTTACTAAGTGATTTTTATTGAAAACACCTAAAAAGGACTTGTTTGTAAAAGGTATAAAAATGAGTAGTAGGAATATGAAATGAAGGAAAATGTGGGCTGATATGAGTTATAATATGAATCAATTAGGCTTGGGTAACTAAGAAACTGCATGCAATTCATTTTACGGGCCTAGGGACTAAAATGTAAATAAGTGAAAAGTTAGTGGTAAAAAGGTAATTTTACCAAAGTATGTGTTATGGGTCGATATGAACAATGTGAGTATTGAACAAGTTCAATTTGACATTATAGATTAAGAAAAACGTGATTCAGGTCTTGATTAGGGGAAAAATAAGGTTTACAAGGATTAGGCTCGTTTCTATCATTTTGTACCGAGGTAAGTTCATTTGCAAATAATGCAACATTTACCATACTTTAAATGCTTTAATATTGCATGTATGATAAGTACTTACATAATTAATGTGATGTTGTATCATGTGTTTATTGCCTAAATTTTATCATGAATTATACGTTGATTATCCCATGAATATGTGATTGGTGCTATGAGTATTGAAATCAACGTTACGAGCAAGTTCGACAAAAATGTGGTATGAAAGAATCCCGTTTGAACCTTAGGAATGTTTAGGATACAAGTGACATGTCACTAGGAACATTGTGATCTGAACACATTGAGTTATGATCTGAGTTCATGATATATGTAACCTCTAAGTTCATTGAGTTGTAGTCTGAGTTCATGATGTATGAGACACATGTTTTGGCATCCCGGTACTAGTCTCGTATATGCTATTAATGGCGAGGTAGTCCGGCATGTGTTGCGGATACCTGACAGCCTGTATGAGCAGACCCGTAAGTAGCTCGAAAGAGAGCAACATGTGATATGTGATATGAGGTAGCGTTGGCTACATATGAGGCACTTAGGTACGAGATTCTGATGTATCAGATAGTATTCCAAGTGTTCAACGAGTAGTTTTCAAGGAAGTTCAATGAGTAATCTTGGGGAATATGTTAAAGACAAGAAAGTATGTTATCATGTGCAAGTGGCATGGGTATGTACATTGAACTTATGAGAATGACATGAGATAAGATGAAATTGTGGTAAGAACATGTGTATTTGTATATGAAGAATAAGTTTAAGAGTTTTGATAATATGCAAGGTTATGTTCATTATGTTAAATGTATGATTAATGCTTGTTTAAGTTGCATTTTATTTGCATGTAAACTTACTAAGCTTTCATGCTTACCCCTTTTCCTTTCCTTTTCTTATAGTGTCGCCAAGCTAGCTCGGGGATCAGGAGACGTCGGAGACTCCATCACACTATCAATTGAACATTTGAGTATAGCTAGTCTTATCATTTTGAGTATGGCATGTATAGGGAGTTGGTCTTTTTGTTATGTGTCATATTGGTTAGCCAATTATGTTGGCTCATGATGGTATTATTATTATTTTGTATACGGCCATGAGAGGTAGCTCATATTGATTATTTGGGTTGTAACCCTAATTATTGGTGCATGCATGCAAATGTTTTTATGCTTTAATGTGGTTATGGTTACTTATGGATAATGAGTGTGATGGATGACATGTATATTTGGTGTATGAAATATGATTAATGTGTATGCCAACAAAGGTGATGCAAGTGGGTAACTTGAAAGTAGGTTAGTAAAGATGATTGATAAATATTAAATTGGTGTGGAATGCTATATGAAAACATGATGGTTTGAATAGGTGATATATTGACACTACCAAGTCATAATTTAACCATGAATGTGAATGTTTATGTAGTCAAATGTGCTATATTGCATGCTATGAAGTAGGATTGAGTATGTGAGTGTTTAAGAGTGGCAAATGGCTTGGAAAATAGCCTAAAAATTGTCCACACAATTAGACACACGGGCATGTGCCTTGGCCGTGTGTGACACACGGTCTGCCCCATGGGCGTGTGATCTGGCCGTGTATCCCTGCAACCCAATTATACAAAATAGATTGCCCAGTAGTAAACACACGGGCAGGGACACGGCCGTGTGTCTCAACCATGTGAAGGACACGGCCTTAGGACATGGGTGAGTGCCCAGGCCGTGTGAAGTCTGCACTTAATTTGTGGAATTTAATTCGCCACACAGCTTAAGCACACAGGCTTGTGCTTTGGCCGTATGACCCTAATTGTGTTGATGACATCATAGTCAGAGAGTTACACGAGCTGAGGACACGGCCGTGTCCCGAGTCACACGGGCGTGTGTGACCACACAGTCTACCAACACGAGCGTGTGACTCTCCAAAATAAGAAATTTTTTTAAGTTTTCTCAAAGTTCTGAAAGTTCCCGATTTAGTCCCGAACCACTTTCAATGTATGCTTTGGGCCTCGTAGGCCCTTATAAGGGACAATTTGCATGTGATTGAAAAGCTTTTATTTTTAATGAAATTTCATGGCCTGATTTTGTATGAATGTTCATGTTTAAGTCAGGTAATACCTCGAACCCTGTCCCGACGTAGGATACTGGTAAGGGGTGTTACATTTAGTGGTATCAGAGCTACAGTTTAGTCGGTTCTCAGACTATGTAGCATGTATACGAGTCTAGCTATACATGCCATACATAAATTGTAATCGTGTGACGACTCCTGACGATTTTAAATTGTATTTTTCATATAATAATGGATCCCGACAGAGCAGTGGCGGATGATGTTGAAAGTAACGCGCTTGCTGCCGCTGAAGGACCAGTGCCGTCTAATAGTAGAAGCACAACAGTTAGTAGAGTAGAGTGAGGCAGAGATGCCTTTCTCTATTTGATGGATGTCTGGTACATGGAGTTCGTTCGAACCAACCCGAACGCTCAACCTCCTCCACCCCCTCTAAATCTCTAACTCGTACCCCAAGTGACCCAAGTTATGGAATTTATGAGATTTCATAAAACCCCAGTTGATAAAATTCAAAAGCAATGAGCCGAGGAATTTAGGGCCAATGCTGATGATGACCCTAAGAAAGCGAAATTCTGGCTTGAAAATTCTATCTAAGTATTCGATGAGCTGTCGTGCAAACCTGAAAAATGTTTGAAGTGTGTTATTTCCTTGTTGAGAGACGCGGCGTACCATTGGTGAGTCTTTCAGTAATTCTAAAGGAAAAGGTCACATGGGAATTCTTTCAAGAGGAGTTCCGAAAGAAATACATTAGTGAGCGATTCATCAACCAAAAGCGTAAGTAATTTCTTAATTTGAGGCAAGGTCGCATGTCAGTTACTGAGTACGAAAGAGAGTTTGTTCGGCTCAGTAAGTATGCTCGATAGTGTGTATCCTCCGAGGCTAAAATGTGTAGAAGGTTTGATAACGAACTTAATGAGGAAATTAGAGTGTTAATGGGTATTCTTAAGTTGAAAGAATCTGTGGTGCTCGTTGATCAGGCTAGTAAAGCTGAGGAATTGACTAAGGAAAAGAGAAAAGCCAAGGCTGAGGGTAGAGATATGAAAAAAAGGCTGATGAGCAAGTCACTTCCATCCCAGTCTAAGAAATCCAGAGATATGTATTCCCGTTCTTTTGTTTCGACTGGGCATTATTATAGAAACCGTAAGAAGTAAAATTCAAGTTTTAAATCTCAGGCCACATCTGTGGCTAGTGTGGGTAATGATAGAACTTCTAGACCCGAGTGCCAACAATGTGGTAGAGGCCATTTCGGTAAGTGTAAGGTGAGCGATGGATCTTGTTTCCGATGTGGTGCGACCACTATATCAAGGACTGTCCTGAGATGGTCGAGAAAGAAAAATTTTAGAATACAAGGCCGGGTAGTACAGCTACAAAAGGTAGACCCTCGAGAAACGTTGGTAATGGGGCTAATAGTAAAAATGTAAGATCTGAAGCTAGAGCTCCGGGTAGGGCCTATGCTATACGTGCGTGCGAGGACACATATTCTCCCGACGTAATAACGGGTACTTTTTCTCTCTATGACACTTCTATTATTGCCTTGATCGACCCTGGTTCTACTCATTCATATGTGTGCATGAAATTGGTGTCTAATATGAATATGTCTATTAAGTTTACGGAATTTGTGATTAAAGTATTAAATCCATTAGGCAAGCATGTTTTAATTGATAAGGTATGTAAGAAATGTCCTTTGATGATTAGATATCATTGTTTTTCGGTTGACTTAATGTTATTGTCGTTCGATGAATTTGATGTTATATTGGGCATGGATTGGTTTACTTTTCATGATGCTATAGTAAATTGTAGACAAAAAGTTATTGAGTTGAAATATGAAAATGGTGAAATTCTCCGGGTTGAATCAGATGAGTCAGATAGGTTGCCAATTGTGATTTCTTCGATGTCTGCTCAAAAATGTATTAGAAAAGGATATGAAGCTTATTTGGCTTATGTGTTAAATACAAAAGTGTCTGAGTTGAAGATTGAATCAGTGTCTGTTGTATGTGAGTATCCGGATGTGTTCTCAGAAGAGCTGCCTGGATTACCTCCTATTAGGGAAGTCAAATTTGGTATTGAGTTAGTCCCTGGTACAGCACCTATCTCAATTGCTCCTTATAGAATGGCCCTAACTGAATTGAAAGAAATGAAGTCACAGTTGCAAGAATTGACCGACAAAGGTTTTGTGAGATCGAGCTTTTCGTCGTGGGGTGCTCTGGTGTTATTCATGAAAAAGAAAGATGGATCTATGAGGTTATGCATAGATTACCATAGCTCAATAAGGTAGCAATTAAGAATAAGTATCCTTTGCCAAGGATTGATGACTTTTTCGATCAGTTGAAAGAAGCGACATGGTTTTCTAAAATAGACTTGAGGTCCGGTTACTACAAGTTGAGAGTGAAAGGCTCAGATGTATCGAAAACTGCTTTATGGACGAGGTATGGTCAATATGAATTCCTTGTCATGCCTTTTGGGTTCACGAATGCTCCTTCCATATTTATGGACTTGATGAACCGTATTTTCCAACCGTACTTGGATAAATTCGTTGTTATTTTTATTGATGACATATTGATTTATTCGTGTGATGAATCCGAGCATGTTGAACATTTGAGAACTATTTTGCAAACCTTGAGAGACAAGCAGTTGTATGCTAAGTTTTGTAAGAGTGAGTTTTGGCTTTGAGAAGTTGGATTCTTGGGCCACATTATTTCGGGTGATGGTATTAGAGTTCACCCAAGTAAGATCTCAGCTATTGTTGAATGTAAACCGCTGAAGAATGTAACTGAGGTTAGAAGCTTTCTAGGCTTGGCCGGTTAATACAGATGATTTGTTAAAGGATTTTCCATGATTTCTACTCTAATGACGAAGTTGTTACAGAAAAATGTCAAGTTCAAATGGACAGAAAAATGCCAACAGAGTTTTGAGAAATTAAAGCCATTATTGACTAAGGCTCCGATTTTGGTACAACTCGAGTCAAGTAAAGAATTTGTGATTTATAGTGATGCTTCTTTAAATGGTTTGGGATGTGTACTTATGCAAGAGGGTAAAGTCGTAGCTTACTCTTCGAGACAGTTGAAGCCTCACGAGAAGAAATACCCGACACATGACTTAGAGTTGGCTGCCACAGTGTTTACTTTGGAGATTTGGTGAAAAATGCCATGTCTTTACCGATCACAAAAGCCTTAAGTATTTGATGACTCAAAAGGATTTGAACTTGCAACAACAAAGATGGTTGGAACTGTTAAAAGATTATGAACTTGTGACTGATTCCCATCCGGGTAAGGCGAATGTGGTCGCCGATACTTTGAGTAGGAAGTTGTTGGTTGCCTTGAGGGCTATGAATACATGGCTAACTTGGTCCGATGATGGTTCAATTCTAGCCGAGTTGAAAGCTAGACCGACTTTCCTTCAACAGATTTGTGATGCTCAAAAAGTTGATAAAGAGTTGTAAGCTAAGAGAATTCAGTGTGAGTCCAGCAGTGAATCGGATTTTCTGAGTGACTACGATGGTTGTTTGAGATTCTGTGGTAGGATTTGTGTTCCGAAGGACACTAAGTTGATTCAAAATATTTTATATGAGGCACATAATAGTTGTTTGTTAGTCCACTCGGGGAGTACAAAAATATATAATGACTTGAAGAAAATGTATTGGTGGAATGGTATGAAAAGAGATGTATCAGAGTTCGTATCGAAATGCTTAGTTTGTTAGCAAGTGAAGGCTTAACATCAAGTATCTTCAGGTTTACTTCAGCCCATCATGGTTCCCGAGTGGAAATGGGACAGGATTGCTATGGATTTTGTGACAGATTTGCCTTCAACTCCAAGAAAGAGAGTATTGTCGATAGACTGACTAAATTGGCTCATTTCATTCCAGTGCGTACCGATTACTCACTCGATAAGTTAGCTAAATTATACATTGGCAAAATTGTTAGACTTCATGGAGTACCTATATCGATTGTATCGAATAGAGATCCGAGATTCACTTTACGATTTTGGAAAAAGTTACAAGAAGCTTTAGGTACAAAGTTGGATTTTAGCACTGCTTTTCATCCACAGACTGATGGTCAGTTTGAGCGAGTAATTCTGTCTTGGAAGACATGCTCCAATGTTGTATATTAGAATTCGAAGCTAGTTGGGAAAAGTACTTACCGTTAGTGGAGTTTGCCTACAACAACAGTCATCAGTCGAGTTTGACAATGGCGCCTTATAAAGCATTGTACGGACGTAAGTGTCGAATGCCATTGTATTGGACCGAGCTCAGAGAAAATAAAATTCACGGAGTTGATCTGGTCAAGGAAACCAAAGAAAATGTGAAGGTAATTCGTGATTGTCTGAAAGTTGCTTCGGATAGACAAAAATCCTACGCGAATTTAAAACAGAAAGAAATTGAGTATCAAGTCGGTGATAAGGTATTTTTGAAAGTGTCTCTATGGAAAAAGGTTTTAAGATTTGGTAAGAAGGTCAAATTGAGTCCTCGTTTTATATGGTCGTATGAGAACACCGAGAGAATAGGGTCGGTTGCCTATCGGTTGGCTTTACCATCCGAGTTGGAAAAGATTCACGATGTGTTCCATGTGTCTATGTTGCACCATTGTAGATCAGATCCTTCACATGTGATTTTACCAACAAAAGTTGAGATTCAACCGGATATGACTTATGGTGAGGAACCGGTTAAGATTTTAGCTCGAGAAGTTAAACAGTTGTGAAACAAAAACATTGCCTTAGTGAAAGTGTTCTAGCAAAGACGTGGGGTTGAAGAGGCTACATAGGAGCCCGAGGAGGCCATGAGAAAACTATACCCAAACCTTTTTATCGGTAAGATTTTCGAGGATGAAAATCCCTAAAAGGAGAGAGTTGTAACATCTCGAATTAGGGTCAAGTCAAAACAGTGGTTTTGAGACCACAAATCCAAAGTAAAAATAATTATTTTATGATTACGTGATGGTTCATGATATGATTGCATGTTTGTGTGAAATTCTCATGAAGAAATTTTATGCCTAAAGTGTCCAATTTGTCCTTATGGACTAAATTGAATAAGTTGTAGAACTTGTGTTCTGGAAGCTTTGAGCATGAAATTGCATTATATTATTAATTATAGGTCCTTAAATAGCAATTTGACCAAGTTCTAAAATTTTGGACAAAAATAGGCATGAATAGGAAAATTTTGAAAGAAATGCCTTAAGGGCATTTTGGTCATTTGGTTAATAAAAAATTAAAAAGGGAAAAATCAAGAAAAAATGTTGTCCATCTTCTCTAAGGGTGCTGAAAATTTAGGGAGACTCCATAGCTAGGGTTTTCAACATTTCAAGCTTGATTGTAAGTGTTCCCATGTCCCGTTTTTAATTTTCTTCACATTTTTGAAGTTGTCATCAACCGATCTAGCTATTTCTACCATTATTTTGAGCAAGGGTTCATGTATGAAAGTTGACCCCTGTGTGACATGGTTGTATTTTGATGTTTAATGGAGGAATATGCATGTTTGATGTGTGATAAATATAACGGCCCAAAAATCCTGAACTTTTTTTTTCGATTTTGATAAGATGTGTGCTTAATATTCCTAGTCAAGTGTTATTTATGTGATAATAGGCCTTCGTTAAGTTTTGAGTTTGAACTCTGGGGTGAAGGAAATTATAGTTTAAAAATTAAAAGAACCTTGATGGCAAGGAGGTTGGTTTTTAAAAAAATGAAGGAGGAACTGGACACAAGGAGCCTTGTGTTGGAGAGGCAAGTAGCGTCACATGTAGGGCTTAGAAGTGGCGTCACATGTGGGGCTTAGAGGTGGCGTCACATGCATGGCAAGGAGGTTTGGGGTTCGAATCCCTCCTTGCTCAAAAGAAGAAATTGTTTTTGCTCAATGAATGGCGAGTGGTGGCGTTGGATGTGAACTCTGAAGGGAGTGATCAGAGGAGAAATTCAAGGAAGGGATTAAGGAGTTATCAGGGAGAAAAGTTTGGAGATGAGGGGTGTAGAGAAGTGGAGCCGAATTGGGAATTTGAGTTAGGAAAATTTGGCAATAGTGCATATATAGGTGTCGATTTTGGGGATTCTAGGGTAATGCCAAAATTACATCTCTTCCTTTAGCCGAATTCCTCATTTTTGTGTTGTTGGAACACTTTTCTCTCTAAGTGCTCAAAAGTCGAATTCCTAGTTCCTTGCTTGCCGATTTTCTATTCCTTCTCTTCTCAAATTCTCTTTTGATTCGTCTTTGGTTTTAAATGATTCCTTCTTCTCTTTTTCTTATTTGTGTCAAATAACCCCTTTCACCAAACAAATCTTAAAAGTCGAGTACCCCATTGGCTGAAGACCCTCTGTGACGCCACTACTCCCTCTACTTCGGTCGATTCTTGTGTAAGTGCTTTGCTCTTTCAGTCAGTTTTCTTAGTACCGATTTCTTCTCTCCCTTATTCTTTTCTAAATCGGTTTTGGTAGGGGATTAGTATCGAATCTCGGAGTTCAGATCTCTGTCGAATTGCTCCTTAGGCATTTTGGGGTTTTGGGTAAGTATTCCTCTTTTATTGGTTAAAGTTGGTCGAATGGTCATGAATGATTTAAGAGGTGACTTAAAATGATTGTAAGTCACTTGTTGTTTAGGTTTTAATGATTAAGATGGATGCAGATTTAAGAAATACTCGTGATTAGTGATCACGGAAGGGTTGTTAAGGCTTGTCGTTCAAGGTAAGGCAAAGGTGAGATTTTCAGTTTTTGGTGATCGTATTTGATAAGTGGGTGATTAATCGTTGAGTGACATCATTTGTAGGTTCGTGGCTAAGGAGATCGCAGCATGTTTTAGTACCAGGTGTGTACATACACTGCACACACACAGTAGACCGGCAAATCCCTAAATGTCGAAAAGTCAAAATGCCGAAAAGCCAAAAGTTTGGCTACGGTAGTCCTGCGAGTGCGCGAACACTCGTAAGGGGGGAAAATCGATAGGTTATCAGAGGCCCCATGAATGATTCCATGGACTTGGGCCGTGTATTGGCCAACTGGGCCAGAATGGGCTAAAGGAGCAGATGGGCTGTAGGGCCCATAATAGGCAAAATTTGTAATTTGATACAAAGTGATGAAAAATCATATGATTGCATGACTATGAATGTGATTGGCCTGATGGGCCATATAAATGTGATTGGGCCTGATGGGCCATATGAATGTGATTGGGGCCAATAGGCCATATGAATAAGATTAGGCCTAAAAGGGCCAAATGAATAAGTGTGGATCTGTTAGTGTTTAGTAAGGGGTTGTGGACCTAATTTTTGGTAACTACTCAATCAAGCATAAAACTTAAATAATTAATTAATTGCGACGATGGACGAGTCATAAGGTTAAGGTGTGGCAATGGGTATATGCATGTCTAAGATTAGATCTAGAGAGAGCTTGGTACTTAAGTGGTCTTAATGACTCACCTCCTCTTCTCTGGAATCCTACCTGGTGCATAGTATCTGTTCACTTTAGCCAACGAGGACTTGTTAACGGGCCAAGATAAGTAATAAACCCATAATAAAAAGAAATATCCGAAATGCCCTTAAGGGCAAAAAATGACTAAAATACCCCTATATGTTGAATGTAAGACTTATGGATGTTACATGTATACCTACTGCATTCATATGATATTCCGTTTAGGTTGCATATGGGTTGGGAATTATGGAACGAAGAAAGTATATGAGGATCGCATGGTTGCTTGACGATCGTGGATCCACTGATGGCTATTAAGCCTAGTATTTGATTAGCAGCTTGCTGCAATGAATGTAGTACCGCAACCGGGCTACCATTGATGTGTATCAGATGGGTGGGTCGATATTTATATCCCCACATGATATGTACCGAGGGACGGAGTCTGTGTATAGTGGTTGGATTATTGGGGTGGGTTACACAGCATTGCATGTATGATATTATGGTGATTGATGATTGCTTAATACTCTTTGCGGGTTGTACACACTGACCTTTCGTAAACTCACCCCCTCTTTTATTTTTCTCAAGTGATCCTCAGTAGGTGGTGCGACGATTGGAGGGACTCCAAGGTGGCCAACTAGCAAGACGACTTGGACCTGTTTTCTTAAGCCTATAATATCTAGTATTTAAAGTTATTTCAGTCTGAATTGTAATAAGGCCTATTCGCTAGATATTATTTCATTGTCATTACTATGCTTTGGAAACTAAATACAAACTGAATGTTACTTAATTTTATCTTGGAAGGGTTTTCAATGAAAACAAGATTTTCGATAAAACACTTCAGTGTGACACGTTGGATCTGGCCATAACGTCCGGGCCGGGTTTGGGGTGTTACATTTAGTGGTATCAGAGCCAAGTTTCAAAACTCGGGCTATGAAGTGGGCCTTATTATTTGGGGTTTTTTTTTAATTTAGATCACAATGTTTTGGAAAAAAAATCTTGCTGTGCGGCACACCGAGTCTCCGACGTCGAACTAAGTAAGTTATTTTATTATTAAGCTTGTTCAATTTGATATACTGTAGATAGTTAATAGGCTACTTTAGATGATTATACTGAGATTTTAGTTAGAGTAAAAATGAAGCCCGTAGGATCTTGAAACTATAGAGGATTTACGAAAATAACTTTCTTTTTAATACTTTCATAAAATATCAGCTTAATAAGTGGAACTAACTAAAACTTAATAAAATTTCTAGTCTAGATAATACGTGAATCAACGATGAGTGCTAGAAGAGGTGCAAGAGGCCGTGGCTGAGGCCGCGGAAGTGTTAGGGCTGAATTGCGGCATTGGGCCATATGCCCAATGTGGAGTAGGAGAGGCTCCGGCCTCACCCGTGGCTGAGAATGGGGCATATGCCCAATTACGGCATTGGGCCGTATGATCGAGCCGCAGAGGATGATGCATTGTCGCAGGCAATGCTGAAGATTTTGGAAAGGGTCGCAGGGCCCAATAATGGCACGAAAAATCGAGGGTCAATTCTGGAGCAACTTCGATCAAGTGGGGTTGAAATCTTTAAGGGCGTGGCTGGTGTGGCTCCTAACATGGCTGAATACTGGTTGGAGGCCACTGGAAGGATAATGGAGGACTTGGACTATTCACTGAACAACAAAAGTTGAAAAGGCGGTGGTTTGCTTTAGGAAGAAGCTTACCAGTGGTGGCTAACAGTGAAAGTGGTCACCCAATCTGAGCAGGTCACTTGGGAGTTCTTCAAAACTACGTTTCAAGGGAAGTATGTGGGTGCAAGTTATGTGGGTGCTAGAAGGAAGGAATTCCTGAACTTGACCCAGGGAAACAAATCTGTGGCGGAGTATGAAGCAAAATTTCTAAGCCTTAGTAGGTATGCAAGAGTTATGGTGGCAATGGACTATGAGCGTTGCGTTAGGTTTAAGGATGGTCTTAGGGATAGCCTTAGAGTATTGATAGCTCCACAAAGGGAGCGAGTTTTCTAAGAGTTGGTAGAGAAAGAAAAGATAGCAGAGGAGGTGAAGTGCACTGAACGCCTAACTTAGGAAAAAAAAAAGGGTAAGAATAAAAGAAAAGATGAGACTTCTAGTGCTGGACAGAGGCCTAGGGCTAGGCCAAAGTTAATGGGCCAGTTAGAGCAGGGGCCCCTACTGTTAATCCAGGGGTGCCACCTTGTGCAGAGTGTGGGAAAGGTCATGTAGGCGAGTGTTGGAAGAGGACAGTAGCTTGTCTAGCTTATGGATCTATGGAGCATAGGATCAAGAGTTGTCCTAGAATGCCAGGGCAGGTGCCAGTCGTGGGCCGAGGTGGTGCTCAACCACTAAGGGGTGGTCAGCTGCCGCCAATGTAATATCCCGAATTAGGGCCTAATCGGAATATTGATTTCGTGACCACAAATCCGAGATAGAAATAATTAATTTATAATTATTTTGAGATTTATGATATGATTGCATAATTGTGTGAAGATTTCGTGAAGAAATTTTTGGCATAACGAGTTTAATTTAAAGTTAGGGACTAAATTGAATAAGTTGCAAAACTTGCATTCTAGAAGTTTTTAATATGAAATTGCTTTGAAATATTAATTAGGAGGTCTTAAATAGCAATTTTACCAATTTTAAGTTCATGGGCAAAATTAGGACATGGAAAGAATTTTTGAAAGTTTAGTAAGGAGGGGCATTTTCGTCATTTGGATATTAAATGAAATAAAATGGGAAAAATAACACAAAATACTCATCTTCTCCATTGGGTTGCTGCCAAATTTTGCTCTCACCATAGCTAGGGTTTCTTCAACTTTCAAGCTTCATAATCAAGAAAGACGTGAAATCGACCCCAATCGAGGAAAAGAAAAGATTGTGGACTAAATTGCAAAATCTTTGTATTTTGGTACCAAGGTAAGTTCATGTGTAAATAATGTAGCATAATTGTTATTTTTAAGTTATTGATGTCAATTATATGATATGCTGATTTTTATCATGAAATATATGCTTTGTGGTTAATTTCGAACAAAATGTAAATTATGTGAGCTACTTGTTAAATACAAATTGTTACCGAGTATTGATTTCGGCATTCTACGGAAGACGGCAAGGATATGTGTTCAAGGAAAATCCCGTTTGAACCTTAGGAATAGATTAGGATACAAGTGACATGTCACTAGGATGGTTGAGCATCCGAACTCGTTGAGTTGAGTCCGAGTTCACTTATGATGCGAATGTCCGAACTCGTTGAGTTGAGTCCGAGTTCGTGAGATGTAACTAGGCATCCGAGCTCGTTGAGTTGAGTCCGGGTTCACTTATGAATGCGAACGCCCGAGCTCGTTGAGTTGAGTCCAAGTTCATTTAAGGGCGGGTTACATGATTGCTTGATTGTATATGTGGCACTTATGTGCAAATTATCCATGTATCCGAATTATACTCCGATGTGTTCAACGAGTAAAGTTCTACTCAAATGGTGGAATACTCGAGATGAAAAGAGACGTATTGGTAAGTGATGTGAAATGGATACTTTGAACAGCTATGTACTTAACCCTCGGGTTGAGTATTGATACAACAACGATAAGATAATAAGATGATGAAAAATGATTAGAAATGTGATATATGTTTTGGTGATACCATGCTAATGTTGGTTGGTATGATTGCTTTGTTATGTTACTTATTATTTGCATATGAACTTACTAAGCATTTATGCTTACTCCCTCCTTCTTATTCATTGTAGTTTTGGACAAGCCAGCTCAGGAGTCGGGATAGGTCGAAGGCTCGATCACACTATCTGAAGGACTTTTTGGTAAATGGCTTGTAAAATTTAAGTATGGCATGTATAGCAATATACCTATTTTGTGTAAATGATCTTATGATATGGTGATGGAATGGTTGAGAAAATGTTTGATGATGTTAAGTTATGGAAATGGTTAGTTTAGATTATGTTTGATGTCATGGAAGGTTAATAGGATACCTAGTTCATGAAAACTCATAAAAGGGATGAAATTTGCCATAAACAGAACATTGCAGCAACACTGACGTGAGTTTGAAAATTTACTAAAAATCATAAAAATTGAATTAGGTGATGGATTAAATATTAAATTAAATATTATTATGTCTAGTTTCACATAAAACAAACTAAATAGGTAAAGGAATTATATGTTAGAAGATATTTGAATTTTAGTGAAACAGGGCCAGAGCGATTTCTGGATCCCCTGTTCCAACTTTAGAAATTCACCATAAATTGTACAGATATAATTAGGTGTTGTATTTTATATTCTAAGAATACTTATTGAGTCTAGTTTCAGGATAAACAAATCTCATAGTCATATGAATTTTTTACAGAGAGAAATGTGGTTCGTAGTAAACAGAGGTCAGTCCAGTCATGTCCTGAAACAGGGGTAACTTTAACTAATAAACTGTACTAATTGGCCCAACCAAAAATTCTATAAAAAAATTAGTAAATAGATATATGAGTCTAGATTCAGGGAAAATTTACAGATCTTGATTTTGAGTTTCGTAACTCGAGATATGATTTTTCTTGTAACTGTGACGCAAGTAGTTAGAAAGCTGTGAATGTAGAAACAAATAATCCAAAGTTCTTAAAATGTTAAATTAAGTCTAGTAACTCCTCATACTCGACTCCGACGACAGTCTCGGATAAGAGGGCGTTACAGCCAAGGGGCTGTGGGCAGGCTAGGGGTGGTAACGGCAATGGACGTGTGGACGTGGAGCACCAAGCGAAAATACAGGCCATGCTGAAGCGAGGCAGCCAGCTTTGGTTTATGCTGCTCGTCACTAGGGGATGCCCCAAATGTGATAACCGGTATGTTCTTTATACATGAATTACCTTACACTGCATTGATTGATATTGGATCGACGCATTCATATGTTGCATGCAATATGACTGAACCTTTGGGTGATATGTTTGAAATTACTGCGAATGAGATTACTGTGATAAGTCTGTTAGGTCAGCCAGCGGGAGTGAATAAGTTGTTTAGAGAGGTACCCTTAGTAGTCCAAGGGGTTACCTTTTTAGAGGATTTGATGGAACTGCCGTTTAGGGAGTTTGATTTAATCTTGGGTATGGATTGGCTGGTGAAACATCGAGCAACCTTGGATTACGCTGCAAAGCAAATGGTGTTAAAAATGGTGGAGGATAAGGAGGTGGTGGTGATTGGTGAACGCCGAAATTATCTGTCGAATGTGATTTTGGCATTAAGGGCTGAGAAGTTGGTACGAAAGGGATGTGAAGCCCATTTAGCTTATATTAGCGATACGGAGACTAAAAGCCCTACTGTTAAGGAGTTGAGAACAGTTACGGAATTTCCTGATGTTTTTCCCAAGGAGCTGCCAGGGTTGCCGCCCAACAGAAAAGTAGAATTTGGAATCGAGTTGTTACCTGGTACGGCTCCGGTGTCCATCATCCCTTACCGGATGGCACCGAAGGAGTTGGTAAAACTTAAGGCACAGATTCAAGAATTTTTGGATCGAGGGTTCATCCGACCAAGTGTGTCTCTATAGGGAGTACCAGTGTTATTCGTAAAGAAGAAAAATGGGACGTTGCGAATGTGCATCAACTACCGGCAGTTGAACAAGTTAACTATTAAAAACAAGTACCCTTTACCGAGATCAATGATCTTTTTGATCAGTTTAGGGGAGCTTCCATTTTCTCGAAGATTGATCTGCGTTCGGGGCATCACCAATTAAGGGTTAAGGAGGCTGATGTTTATAAGACAGCTTTCAGAACACGTTATGAGCACTAAGAGTTCTTGGTGATGCCATTCGAGCTGACGAACGCACCTGTCGCTTTCATGGATCTCATGAATCGAGTCTTCCAACCCTACCTGGATCAGTTCGTGGTGGTTTTTATAGATGACATCTTAGTGTACTCAAGATATGAGGATGAGCATGATGCACACTTAAGGGTTGTGTTGTAGATTTTGAGGGAGAAGCAGTTGTATGCCAAATTCAGTAACTGCGAATTTTGACTAAGGGAGGTTACTTTTCTAGGACATGTGGTGTCAGCTGAAGGGATTAAGGTGGATCCCTGAAAAATTGAAATAGTGTTAAGACTGGAAAACACCTAAGTCAGCGTCAAAAATCCAAAGTTTTCTAGGCTTGGCAGGGTACTATAGGCGATTTATTGAGGGATTTTCATTAATTGCTGCACCTTTAACTAAGTTGTTGAGAAAGGGGGTACCGTTTGATTGGACGGACAAGCAGCAAGAGAGTTTTGGAAAGCTTAAGAAGGTTTTAACTGAGGCCCCTGTGTTAATACAGCCAGAGCCTGGAAAGGATTTACGATTTATAGTGACGCGTCGCATGCGGGCTTGGGCTGTGTATTGATGTAGGAAGGAAAGGTGGTTGCGTATGCGTCACGTCAACTTAAGACTCCCGAGGTGAATTACCCAACCCATGACTTAGACCTAGCTGCAGTGGTTTTCGTGCTAAAAATATGGAGGCATTACTTATACGGAGAGAAGTGCATAATTTATTCGGACCATAAGAGTTTGAAGTACCTCCTTACCCAAAAGGAGCTAAACCTTAGGCAGCGTAGGTGGGTGTAATTATTGAAGGATTATGATTGTATGATTGAATACCACCTTGGAAAACCAAATATGGTAGCCGACGCGTTGAGTCGTAGGGTTAAGTCAGACTTGAGGGCTATGCTCACTCGTTTAAGCTTGTTGGATGATGGTAGTTTTTTGGTTGAGCTTCAAGTAAAGCCGGTGTGGGTCGAGCAGATAAAGAGTAAGCAGTTACTGGATGAGACTCTGGGTGCTCATTTTAGACAAGTAAAAAATGGGGAGACGTCAGACTTTGGGATAAATAGTGAAGGAGTGTTCTGTTTTCGGGGGAGAATGTGTATACCAAAGGACGATGATCTAAGGCAGTCTATTCTACGGGAAGCGCATAGCAGTCTCTATGCTATGCATCCTGGCAGAAACAAGATGTATCGAAATTTGCATACAATAATAGTTATCAAGCAAGTATTGGGATGGCTCCGTATGAAGCACTGTATAGGCGAAGGTGTCGAACTCTAACATGTTAGACAGAATTGGGCGAATGGAGAGTTTTGGGCCTTGAGTTAGTAGCAGATACTGAGGATAAGGTAAAATTGATCCGGGATCAGTTGAAGGAGGCCTCGAATAGGCAAAAGGTGTATGCTAACCTTAAGCTTCGAGAGATAAAGTATGCAGTGGGGGACTTAGTTTTTCTTAAGTTCTCTTCGTGGAAGAAGGTATTAAGGTTTAGATGGAAGGGGAAGCTAAGCCCAAGGTTCATTGGGCCATATCAGGTTGTGAGGCGAATTGAACCAGTCACTTATCAACTGAAATTACCTTCTGAACTAAGCCAAATCCACGACGTATTTTATGTGCCCATGCCAAGACGGTATCGCTCGAATCCTTCACATGTCGTGTCAATTGAGGAGATCGAGGTTAGGCCAGACCTAACTTTCGAGTAAGATCCCATACAAATAATTGGTCGTGATGTTAAGGTACTGAGAAGGAAGTCTGTCCCATTAGTCAAAGTGCTTTGGCGTAATCACAAGGCTGAGAAGGCTACTTGGGAACCTGAGGAAATGATGCGACATCAATATAGTCAACTGTTTGGATAAGGTAAAATTTCGAGGATAAAATTTCTTTTAGAGGGTAGAGTTGTAACGCCCCAAAAACCCCAAACTTTTTTTTTCGATTTTGATAAGAGGTGTGCTTAATATTCCTAGTCAAGTGTTATTTATGTGATAATCGGCCTTGGTTAAGTTTTGAGTTCGAACTTTGAGGTGAAGGAAATTATAGTTTAATAATTAAAAGAACCTTGATGGCAAGGAGGTTGGTTTTTAAATAAATGAATGAGGAACTGGACACAATGAGCCTTGTGTTAGAGTGGTAAGTAGCGTCACATGTGGGGCTTAGAGGTGGCGTCACATGCATGGAAAGGAGGTTTGGGGTTTGAATCCCTCCTTGCTCAAAAAAAGGAATTATTTTTGCTCAATGAATGGCCAGTGGTGGCGTTGGATGTGAACTCTAAAGGGAGTGATCAGAAGAGAAATTTAAGGAAGGGATTAAAGAGTTATCAGGGAGAAAAGTTAGGAGATGAGGGGTGTAGAAAAGTGGAGCCAATTTGGGAATTTGGGTTAGGTAAATTCGGCAATAGTGTATATATAGGTGCCAATTTTGGGGATTCTAGGGTAATGCCGAAATTGCTTCTATTCCTTTACCCGAATTATTCATTTTTGTGTTGCTGAAACACTTTTCTCTCTAAGTGCTCAAAAGTCGAATTCCTAGTTCCTTGCTTGCCGATTTTCCATTCCTTCTCTTCTCAGATTCTCTTTTGATTCACCTTTGATTTTAAACGATTCTTTTTTCTCTTCTTCTTATTTGTGTCGAATAACCGCTTTCACCATACAAATCTCAAAAGCCGAGTACCCCATTGGCTAAATACACTCTATGCCGCCACTACTCCCTCTACTTCGGCCGATTTTTGTGTAAGTTCTTTGCTCTTTCAGTCGGTTTTCTTAGTACTGATTTCTTCTCTACCTCACTCTTTTCTAAATCAATTTTGGTAGGGGATTAGTATCGAATCTCGGAGTTCAGATCTCTGTCGAATCACTCCTTAGGCGTTTTAGGGTTTTGGGTAAGTATTCCTCTTTTATTGGTTAAAGTTGGCCGAATGGTCATGGATGATTTAAGAGTGACTTAAGATGATTGCAAGTCATTTGTTGTTTAGGTTTTAATGATTAAGATGGATGCAGATTTAAGAAATACTCGTGATTAGTGATCAAGGAATGGCTGTTAAGGCTTGTTATTCAAGGTAAGGCAATGGTGAGATTTTTTATTTTTGGTGATCTTATTTGATAAGTGGGTGATTAATTGTTGAGTGACATCGTTTGTAGGTTTGTGGCTAAGGAGGTCGCAACACGTTTAGTACCAGGTGTGTACATACACTGCACACACACAGTACACCAGCAAATCCCTAAATGTCGAAAAGTCAAAATGTCGAAAAGCCAAAAGTTTGGCTACGGTAGTCTTGTGAGTGCGCGAACACCCGTAAGGGGGGAAAACTGGTAGGTTATCAGAGGCCCCATGAGCGATTCCATGGACTTGGGCTGAGCTAGAATGGGCTAAAGGGACCGATGGGCTGTAGGGCCCATAATAGGCAAAATTTGCAATTTGATAATAAGTGATGAAAAATCATATGATTGCATGACTATGAATGTGATTGGGCCTAATGGGCCATATGAATGTGATTGGGCCTGATGGGCCATATGAATATGATTGGGCCTGATGGGCCATATGAATGAGATTAGGCCTAAAAGGGCCAAATGAATAAGTGTGGATCTGTTAGTGTTTAGTAAGGGGTTGTGGACCTAATTTTTTGTAACTACTCAGTCAGGCATAAAACTTAAATAATTAATTAATTACGACCGTGGACGAGTCATAAGGTTAAGGTGTGGCAATGGGTATATGCATGTCTAGGATTGGATCTAGGGAGAGCTTGGTACTCAAGCGATCTTAATGACTCACCTCCTCTTCTCTGGAATTCTACCTGGTGCATAGTATCTATTCACTTTAGCCAACGAGGACTTGTTAACTGGCCAAGGTAAGTAATAAACCCATAATAAAAAGAAATATCTAAAATGCCTCTAAGGGCAAAAATGACTAAAATACCCCTATGTGTTGAATGTAAGACTTATGGATGTTACATGTATACCTGCTGCATTCATATGATATTCTGTTTAGGTTGCATATGGGTTGGGAATTATGGAACGGAGGAAGTATATAAGGATCGCAAGGTTGCTTGACGATCGTGGATCCACCGATGGCTATTAAGCCCAGTATTTGATTAACAGCTTACTGCAATGAAGGTAGTACCGCAATCGGGCTACCATTAATGTGTATCGAATGGGTGGGTCAATATTTATATCCCCACATGATGTGTACCGAGGGACGAAGTCGACGTATAGCGGTTGGATTATTAGGGTGAGTTGCACAGTATTGCATGTATGATATTATGGTGATTGATGATTGCTTAATACTCTTTGAGGGTTGTACACACTAAGTTTTCGAAAACTCACCCCCTCTTTTATTTTTCTCAGGTGATCCTCAGTAGATGGTGCGACGGTTGGAGGGATTCCAAGGTGGCCAACTAGCAAGACGACTTGGACTTGTTTTCTTAAGCCTATAATATCTAGTATTTAAAGTTTTTTCAGTCCGGATTATAATAAGGCCTATTCGTTAGATATTATTTCATTGTCATTACTACGCTTTGGAGACTAAATACAAACTGAATGTTAATTTTATCTTTGAAGGGTTTTCAATGAAAATAATGTTTTCGATAAAACACTTCAGTGTGACACCTTGGATTTGGCCATAATGTCCGGGATGGATTTGGGGTGTTACAATAAACATCTTTTACTAAGTGATTTTTATTGAAAACACCTAAAAAGGACTTGTTTGTAAAAGGTGTAAAAATGAATAGTAGGAATGTGAAATGAAGGAAAATGTGGGCTGATATGAGTTAGAATATGAATCGGCAAGGCTTGGGTAACCAAGAAATTGCATGCATTTCATTTTACGGGCCTAAGGACTAAAATGTAAATAAGTGAAAAGTTAGTGGTAAAAAAGTAATTTTACCAAAGTATGTGTTATGGGTTGATATGAACAATGTGAGTATTGAACAAGTTGAATTTGACATTATAGATCAAGAAAAACGTGATTCGGATCTTGATTGGGGGAAAAATAAGGTTTACGAGGATTAGGCTCGTTTTTATCATTTTGTACCGAGGTAAGTTCATTTGCAAATAATGTAACATTTACCATACTTTAAATGCTTTAATATTGCATGTATGATAAGTACTTACATAATTAATGTGATGTTGTATCATGTGTTTATTGCCTAAATGTTATCATGAATTATACGTTGATTATCCCATGAATATGTGATTGGTGCTATGATTATTGAAATCGACGTTACGAGTAAGTTCGACAGAAATGTGGTATTGTAGAATCCCATTTGAACCCTAGGAATAGTCTAGGATACAAGTGACATGTCACTAGGAACTTTGTAATCTGAACTCATTGAGTTGTAGTATGAGTTCATGATATATGTAACATCTGAGCTCATTGAGTTGTGGTCTGAGTTCATTATGTATGAGACACATGTTTTGGTGTCCGAGTATTGGTCTCGTATATGCTATTAATGGCGAGATAGTACGGCATGTGTTGCGGATACCTGACAGCCTATATGAGCAGACTCGTGAGTAGCTCGGAAGTGAGCAACATGTGATACGTCATATGAGGTAGCGTTGGCTACATATGAGGTACTTAGGTGCGAGATTTCGATGTATTCGATAGTATTCTGAGTGTTCAACGGGTAGTTCTCAAAGAAGTTCAATGAGTAATCTTGGTGAATATGTCAAAGACGAGAAAGTATGTTATCATGTGCAAGTGGCACAGGTATGTACATTGAACTTATGAGAATGACATGAGATATGATGAACTAGTGGTAAGAACATGTGTATATGTATATGAAGAATAAGTTTAAGAGTTTTGATAATATGCAAGGTTATGTTCATTATGTTAAATGTATGATTAATGCTTGTTTAAGTTGCATTTTATTTGCAAGTGAACTTACTAAGCTTTAATACTTACCCCCTTTCCTTTTTTTTTCTTATAGTGTCGCCAAGCTAGCTCGTAAATTGGGAGACATCGAAAATTGAACATTTGGGTATATCTAGTCTTATCATTTTGAGTATGGGATGTATAGGGACTTGGTCTTTTTGTTATGTGCCATATTGGTCAGCCATATGTGTTGGCTCATGATAGTATTATGATTATTTTGTATATGGCCATGAGAGGTGGCTCATATTGATTATTTGGGTTGTAACCCTAATTATTGGTACATGCATGCAAATGTGCTTATACTTTAATGTGGTTATGGTTACTTATGGATAATGAGTGTGATGGATGACATGTATGTTTGGTGTATGAAATATGATTAATGTGTATGCCAACAAAGGTGATGCAAGTGGGTAACTTGAAAGTAGGTTAGTAAAGATGATAGATAAATATGAAATTGGTGTGGAATGCTATATGAAAAACAAGGTAGTTTGAATATTGACACTACCAAGTCATAATTTAACCATGAATGTGAATGCTTGTGTAGCCAAATGTGCCATGTTGCATGCTATGAAGTAAGATTGAGTATGTGAGTGTTTAAGGGTGACAAATGGCTTGGAAAATAGCCTAAAAATTGTCTACACTGTTAGACACGCGAGCATGTGTCTTGGCCGTGTGTGACACACAGTCTGCCCCATGGGCGTGTGATCTGGCTGTGTGTCCCCTGCACCCTAATTATGCAAAACAGATTGCCTAGTAGTAAACACACGGGCAGAGACATGGCCATGTGTCTCAGCCATGTAAAGGACACGGCCTTAGGACATGGGCGTGTGCCCAGGCCGTGTGAAGTCTGCACTTAATTTGTGGAATTTAATTCGCCACATGGGCTAAGCACATGGGCGTTTGCCTTGGCCGTGTGACCCTAATTGTGTTGATGAAGTCATAGTCAGAGAGTTACATGGGCTGAGGACACGGACTATCCCGAGCCACACGGGCGTGTGTGACCACACGACCTACCCACACGGGAGTGTGACTCTCCAAAACAAGAAAATTTTCTAAGTTTTCCCGAACTTCTAAAAGTTCTCAATTTAGTCTCGAACCACCTTCAGTGTATGCTTTGGGCCTCGTAGGCCCTTATAAGGGACAATTTACATGTGATTGAAAAGCTTTTATTTTGAATGAAATTTCATGGCTCGATATTTTATGAATGTTCATGTTTACGTCAAGTAATGCCTCAAACCCTGTCCCGGCGTCAAATATGGCTAAAGGGCGTTACAAGCCTGTTTTTAGTCAAATTCGAATAGTGATTTTGAAACCACAAATTCGGGGTTGAAAATTTATTTCAAATTCGAATAGTGATTTTGAAACCACAAATTCGGGGTTGAAAATTTATTTTAATATTATTGTAAGTGTATACAACATGATAGTATGTGTGTCTGAAAGTTTCGTGAAGAAATTTTATCGTTTGAATAGTTAATTTGATAAAAAGGACTAAATCGCGTAAATTGCAAAAGTGTTGTTCTATTATCTAAAGGTGTCAAATAGCTATAGAACCTTAAAGCTAAGGTCCTTATGTTGTAATTAAACCATTTGAAAGGTTATTTGACAGTTTTGGACAACCATTAAATGATTTTTAAGTTGTATAACTAAGGTTATTTTTGTAATTTGGTTAATATAGGTTAATTAAATAAAAACAAAATGAATTTTGTTGTCCATCTCCATCTTTTAGACGAATTTTGCAAGAAGAAAAGCCAAAATATTAGGTTTCATTCGGCCATTGATTCATAAGCTCAATTAGGTATGATTTTTGTCTTGTTTTTAATGATTTCTATGTTTTTGTGATCGTTGCATCTAGCACTAGCTAGCCCAGGGACTATTTTATAAAACTGTAAAAGATCTTGAATGATGCCATTGATGAATATGTATGAGTTTTGAAGTTTGATGATAGATTTTGAATAATTGTTGATAGTTAAACAAGTTTTATAAAGTAATTTTTAGTAAAAGTGCAAAATAGGGATTAAATTGAGAAATATGCAAAGTTAATGGGTAAAATGTGAAATAAATAAAAATTATGGGCTTCTAGGAGCATTATCGTAATTCGACTAGCATGGGTATAATTAAAATTTCATTAATTTATGATTTTATGAAATAAGGACTAAATTGTAAAAAATGTGAAAGTTTAGGGGCAAATGTGTAAAATAGCCCTAATGTGTATTTTGGACTAAATTGAATGAATAGATGATTAAATAATTTATTTTTTATTATATTTAGATCAAGAAAGGAAAAATACGAACTTGGATCAGGGAAAAGATAAAGTTATCAACTTATCGACTCGATTCGCCGTTTTAACATTCGAGGTTCGTATGTGATAAGCATTGTTACAATTATACTTTAAATGCTTTAATATTGCATAAATTGTGTATATGAGATTATAGTCATGTTTGACGACAATTCGGATATTTATATGGCACTTAGTGTGCGATTCGAAATAGTTTCGACTATATATGACACTTAGTGTGCGAGACCGAGATAGCTTCGGCTATATAAGGCACTTAGTGTGCAAGATTATAATAGCTCCGGCTATGTATTGACACTTAGTGTGCAAGATATCAAGTATTCGATAGTATTCCAAAAAGGTATGAGTACGTTACGAAATTGTACAAGTATGTACTTGTAAAGTATGAGATTCAAATAGAAGAAGTTATGAATTTGCATATAAGCATATGATTAAGCATATGGAAGGTTTGTTGTTATCATGAATTATATGTTATATAGTTCAAATTGATGATTTGTTGAGTATATTTTGTACGAGCTTACTAAGCTTTATAGGTTACTTTGTTTATTTTTCCCATGTTTTATAGTGATTTCAAAGCTAGCTCAGATTCGGGGATCGTTAGAGACTACGTCATACTACCCAACCATCACTTTGGTACTTTTGATCTCATGGTTTGGTCATATGGCATGTATAGGATTATGGTTATTTTTAATTTTAATTTTTTTTTGTAGTGAGTTTTGACATTTGAAATGGCTTGTGAATGGTCATGATTTGGCTTGTATATATAGCCATGAGACTGGCTTAATTTGGTGTATTTGGTTATGTACATATATGTACATATATGGTTGATAGTTGAGTTCATGAATAGATGTGCGAATGACTTGTATTATGAGGTTTGTGGAATTGGTATCATGCTTGTGAATCGGTGTAAAATGATGCATGTTAAGTAAAGGTTTAACTAGTTGATTTGTATATATATTTTGGTATGTTTTGATAGAGTAAGATTTAAAGTTATAAGCATGTTGGAATATTGGTATTGGATATGGTATGAATTAGTCTTGATTGTGACTAAATTGGATGTTTATTTAGGCTTTGAATTGGTGCCATTTTGGTTGTGTAGGTATATGCAAATTTAAGTGGCAAATTGACTTGGTAAATAGCCTATTTTTGTCCACATGGGCAGAGACACAGGCGTGTCTCAACCGTGTGTAACACACAGTCATGTTGCACAACCGTGTGTCCCTTGGTGTTGAAATTAAAATGAAGTCAGTATGCTCCACACGGCCTCACACACGGGCTTGTGACTTGGCCTTGTGGCATAAGTCAGTATACCCTACATGTTTGGCACGACCTAGCACACGGTATGGCACACGAGCGTGTGTGGCCATTTTTAGGGCACACGGGCGTGTGTGTTGACCGTGTGACCCAAGTCAGAGAGTTACATTGGGTAGGACACAAGCTAGGACATGGTTATGTGCTCCCATTTCGAATGTTCACACGGCCTGTTACACGGGCATGTCTTCTCACACGGCCTGGCCACACGGGTGTATGTCCCCTGTTTTGAGAAAAAATTTCCAAGTTCACAAAAGTTTTTTAAGTTTTCGGTTTAATCCCGAACCACTCCCAAAGTATGTTTAGGGCCTTATAGGCTCGTATTAGGGACAATTTGATTGAGTTTGAATGATGAGTGTATGAAAGGATGTTATGTATGTTAAATGTTGTTTAATTGTTTTGTAAGTCCGGTAATACTCCGTAGCCCTATTCCGGCATTAAATACGGGTGAAGGGTGTTACAAACTTTGAGAGATCCCTGCTCAAAAAAGGTTTGCAAAACTTTGAAATTTTTGTAGCAACATATCCTTCATTGGCTGAAAAAGGCCAATAACAGAACAACTTGAATTCACAATTCCAAAATGATCCAACGTTATGCAAAAATATGATTTAGTTGCCCACTGATATGTATCATCCCTAGCTTGTGACCTTAATTTTAATAACCTAATCACATTAATGAAGCATAGGTTATCTAAATCATGAGCCCAACACAACAATGGCACCATTGGCGTACGTACATCACAAAGAAGCAATAAACCTTTGGAAGCCAAAACACATTGAAACCCATCAGCTCCTGCTTTAGAAAACGCTAAGAATTAATCCTCGCCAACTACAACATATGAGCTCAACATCTCAATCTAACCTAAACAAATTACATTGCATTCATCATGCATAAAATCAAGTAACAAATTAGCATCTGATCAAGCAACAACTAAAATCCTAGGATGCAAATTGAACTCAATACCCAACCATTTACAATTCTCTGTACCACTCAAATCATCCCATAAAACTCTAAGTTCACTCCCTATAACATAGCCATTGAGTGACTATCACTTAACATAAGAAACTAAATCAAACAAGAACAGTGTACCATTTTCTAACAAAACCACACTTTCCTCAGGTATGCGTGGACTGCAACAAGCATAAACAATTGAGGAACTCTTAAATAACTCACTGCCTAAGTAATCCAAAGCACGGATTTTGCAAAAGTTATCAAATCTAACCGAATACCAATGAACAAAATACAGTGTGGAAGCCAAAATTCCCAACAGAATCACCTGAAATCTCGTCGAAATCATCAATTAGATCATTTGCTACTGGCACTCTATTGAAAGATTATTCATTTGGAGGAACCTTACCCATCACTGCACACTTATCATTTGTCCTAGTTATGGCTTACCTTACTCATGTCCCTGACATTTTTTGTGTAATTGAAACAATCAAAATACCATAATCAGGTTCACCCTGTTCCTGTATCGAAGGAACCTTGAACATCAAATCTGATTGAAGTGCTTGAATTTCGACTTGCACATACGTACCTCCTACCTTCACAACCGATGCATGAAAGAAAGCAACAGTCGTGCGAACTTTATGGAACTTGTTCTTAAAGATTGCTTTGTACTCATCCGTGTCACTCAATACCATTGGTGTTGAATAAGACGGCAGAGAATTACAATTATTAGGCCTTTTTACCTCCACCACACCACCATTCGCATCACCATTTTCAAATTTGGAAACCAGCATTTAAGGTACCATTACAATCACATTATCGCTTGCACATTACCCCTAGATCGTCGCACCGACATCATAAAACTATATATCACGCTAGCAACAATCATCATAAATATTACTAACCCTGTAAAAAAATTCTAGCTAACATTACATTCAAGCATCAAGGCTTGAAAGCAAATCAAAGTTTGAAATGTGACGATTTTCTTCACAAATCCATGAGGTGAGAAAACTTGGTGGAGCGCTTCCACAATAATAGGATAAAGCATATGATAAATTGTGATCAGGAGGGCTCGATTCGACTCATCACCAACCATGGAAGATCAACTAAAGCTCTGATGCCTTTGTTACGAATAGAAATCAAGAAGCCAAAAATAGCAAAGAAAGAAGTGAAGGAAGAAAGAAATTCTAGATAGGGGAGGAAGAGTTTGAGAAGGAAGAAGAATAAACAGAACAGAGAGAGAGAGAATAATCCCTCAACAATTTTCATTAACCAAACAATGACCTCAACCAAAACCAGAACAAGATATATAAGAGAAGATAACAGCAAAAAGAAAATAAAAAGTAAAAGAAAATAGTTGGATGAAACGCCCCGTATCACCAAGTATTCTGCGCACCACATCACTAAAGCAAAACGCGTTGTTTTGCTTGGTATTCATTTTGGCTCATATCACTTAACCGAACTGTATTGAGAGGTCAAAAGATGCAAGTATATAAGGTAGCTAAATGAGGTTCGGTAAAAATAAACCAACCTATGTGAAAGTTATGAGCGGAAAATACCCAGTTGGTACATAATTAAATTCACAGATAAAATTCCACATTCTCCAAAGAAAAACCAAAGAGGAACAAGCCAAAATAGATATATGAATGCATATGCCTTAATTATATAGTTTTATGAAAGTAAATTTTCAGAGTTAAAGGACCCCAAAAAAAGGATTATTGATAGCAGAGTTGAGCTCAGATCCAGCTGAGTTGAGAACTTGCATGTCAACCTTGTTTCTTGAGAGAAACAAGATCTCCTCTCCTTCAACTTTCTCAAACCCACACAGCTCCAAGAACTCCACTCCTCCTTTTACAGATCCAACTCTATCCTGTTATGATAGAAGCATAAAATCATGAGATGCGGGTAGATTTCTTGTCCTGTTCCTGTATTTTTATTGTGCCATGCTCGTGTTTATGCTATTTTTTTTCACATATATAAATTTAGATGCATTAATAATCCATATTACATAGACTTGATATATGCATGTATTCATGTCATGTTCATGTCATTTCAGCAAAGTATAATCATAAAAGGAAATGTTAGCCAGTGTCCACATGTCTTCATGGGTAAAGCTTTTTTATATGATCAATTACACAGAAGCAATACATGTAAAACTTGTCCAAGTCCAATCTAACTCAAAATATTAACCTAAAATTTTATCAGTCCGTCTATATTTGTAAATGCATAATCCAAACCTATTTATGTTTGCCTACAATATTTTTTCTAATTTTTTGACGTGTTATTTTTTTATATGATCTTTTGTATCTTACATTTTTTTTTTCTTTTTATTAAGTTAGTAAGCACAGATAATATATCTTTAAAGGTTTATGCTATAATAAATTACATAATATATATAATATATCATATATTATATAATTAGAAAACAAGCTGAGCCAAGCTTAGCCTTGTATATTGGTGCTAAAACCTGGCTCATTTGTTTAAACAGACATTTTTTTTCTCTTTTGGCTAATGCCCATTTTGGGTGATATTGGCAAAAGAAATCTCAGACAAAAAAAAAAACAAAATATATGTGAATAATCATCGATGTTGAAATCAGTAGCTGATGTGATATTAAGGGTTCAAATTGTTACCTGGAAAGTTTGATTATTGAGTCTAATTTTTCTGAATTTCTCCTCATCAGGATTCCTGGCCACATTTCCTATGTATGTAAGAAGAGTCTGGAATGCTCTCTTGACTTTCGCATCATCATCCTTATCCAAAAAAAACGGAACAGAATAAGAAATGTTAGGCCAAAACAATGATCTGCTGCTCAAATATGCTATAAGTGACATGATCTTGTGACATGAGCTAAATTTTTTGTTGTTACCAATGACCATGGAATAAAAATCGGACTGGACCGGAACCGGTGGTCTGTCCATTCTAATTTTCAAATATACTTTTTATTTTATATTAGGAAGCAACAATTTTACATTTTTTTTATTCTACATTATAATGTAAAAAGATATTTTTTTCATTATCATGTCCTGTCATATCCATGTCCTAATTTAGATATGTCCTAATTTTGAAAAGTGTCCCAATGTATGTATACATCTATGCTTCCTATGCAAGGTGAAAATAAGTAGTGCTCAAGATTAAGATTTTATTCACCTTGTGATTTTGCTTGAGGGATCGCAAACATTCGCGCATTTGTTCAGCCTTTGTGGCAGGCCTAACTGGCAATGCACTCTGCAATACAGAACAAAGAGTTGTATGAAAACTTGAATTACAACAATCAGCGCTATTCAGACAGAAAGGCTATTACCTTTTTCTCCTCCACAATGGGTGCAGAAGGTTTCGGTGCTGCTGAGGGCTCCTCTGGTGGCAGCCCAAGCTTCCGCCTTCTCTCTGCCTGCGAGACATATTTAAATTTTTTTTCCAGATCTCAACAGCGGAATCAAGTAACAAAAAGTTATGTTACTTCGATACTTCATTTTTCTTGAAGTCCAACATTTGTATCTGGAACATATCCGAACAAAGGTATAGGGATATAGTCCTCCAAGGACCCTCCAAATACAGGGAAATCTCAGAAAAAATTTGAGCACACTTATGTCTGAGACTCACAACCAAGTCCGAGTAACACAAGAAGCCTTTTTTTTTTTTATTGTAGAATTTATGACAAGTGAAAATTGCAACATAGACACTGTTTCTGTTAGCTGCTAAAAGAGATAAAGTTGTTACCACTGTTGGATAATCTATGTTACTCCGATTCTTCATTTTCCTTTTTAAGTATTCATGTCAAACACTGCATCTGGCACATACCCATACATAGAAATGGAGATATGACCCTCTAAGGATCTTCCAAATACATGAAAAGCATATAAAAAATCAAGCATACCATGCTGGACACATGCTCATATCAAACACTCATGCCAAGTCCGAGTAACATAGTGGATAATTGATTGGACATGGGAAGAAAGAGTTAGGACCTTATCTTCCTCCAACTTCTGACGAATCTTTTCCCGTGCTCGTTTCTCTTCCTCTTTTTCAGCTTTCCGCAGGGCCACCAAACTGTGAAAGCAAAAAAATGGAAAAAGAAAAAGATTAACAATTATCATGCAATCAAAGTTGGATTAAATCATTGCAAACAGAAGGGGGAAAAGGCACACAACATAAACTAGAAGACAAACCGTTTTCTTTCATTTTCTTCTTCAATACGTTTTGCTTCCAACAACTCCTTGCCCACTCGAATCCTCTCCTGAAACATTGAATACTATCAGACACAGAAAAAGTTTTATGATGCAAAAATCATGAAGCAACATGCTTCAGGAAGAAGTTGAGAAAGAGAAACAAATTCAACATGATTTATGGTCCTACAAATGCTCCATGAAGAAAATGTGGTTTGAAGGAGATTAACAATGCCAACAGAGTGAAAGAGAAGACCAAAGACATGAATGAAAACTACAAAAAAGGACCTTACATTTTACATGAGTTTAACGAGGAAATGGGTATTAGATAGAGCAGGAGAGTGCAATCGTCCATATAGCTAATCCTTCCTTTTTTGGAAATCCCATGAGGTGGGAAAAGCTTACTTTACAAGCATAGTGTGGTTGTTGTCCATGTTCTAGTTCAGAAGAATAAATGCTGCCTAAGTTAGCTGAGACAACATTTCTACCAACTGGATAATCACAACAAAACAATATTTGACCAATCCCAAACTATTCCAATACGCATTAATGTATTTCTCAATAAAAAATTGGTCAAAAGAAATATTTACATATTTCTATGGCTTTCCATTAGATTTTAACAGTATACCGAAAAGTCCTACGATTATGCAAAGGTACTAAATCAATTGTTCCCAATACAAAAACATCATATGTGCTACTGGTGTAGAAAACAGCTTTAAGGATATACATTATATATACTTATACATACATATTCATTACAAAAATTAGACTGCAGAGTGATAAAACAAAAGATGAAGGACCACCTTTTCCCTATCTCGTTCCATTCTCCTCTCCTCTTCTTCTTTCTTTTTCCGAGCCCTCTCCCTATTATTTATGAATAAGATGAATATGAAACAGGAGAACACTGTCCCACAGACATACAAGTCTTCAATAACATCTTGAAATATATCTGAAATGTATCATAGTCCTTCAAGGAAAGACAAGCTAGAAAACTTTCAAACTTTTCATATCATAAAAATGAAAGAGATTGGAATGAACTTTTAGCTACATAAGACAGGACAGACACCTGGAGCTTGGCAGTATGATCAAGGGTTATTATACTTAAAGTGGAAACTAAGTTTTTTCCTTAAATAGTAGTGTCCAAAGAATATCTATTATGGCTACAGTGGATATGACCAAGAATCCTCAAAATACTTGGAAAAACTTAGAAAATTTTTTTGAACAAACCCGTGTCAAACACTCACACCCGAGTCCAAGTAATATAGGTGAAAAAGCAATGACAAATGCTTCAATCACCAATGACTGAATTAGGCATTCTATTTTATAATACTGAAGAATGCAACTTTATCAGCCATACCGTAGCTCTTGTGCTTTGAGTTTCATCTCTTCCGGTGTAAGAGAAGGTTTAGATGCCTCAACATGTCTGTTGACAGGTACCTGAAAAGACAAATGCAAGTGAAAACCCAATAAATGCAAGGGAATGTCTTACACATATAAGGCTGACTATAGGGATGTTTAGGGGCAAAACCCAGCCCTCCCCTATCCTCATAAGGCCTTCTAACCAAAATTCTTATCAGATTTGGGATGGGTAAGGCTTTAGATGCAAATACAGCTCTACCGTATAGGGCACGAAGAACATACCATGGGCATCTGATCTATGTCCGGGTCAGCCTCATGTTCAACTACCCAGTTCACGGCAGCCTCAAGACTTGTATTACCTGCAGAAGAAACCCAATGTTTATACAACAGCAAGTATGCCATAGGCTTGCACCTATAGTCTGAAACCCACATTACTATTTCCTTTTATTTGTAGTATTGAAATCATGAATGCCAATAAAAGAAAATTAGTTGACCTTATTGGTATAAAAACTTATATTACACAAAGCAACCTGTTGGATTATGGAGTTAAAGCATTTCAAAATGGAGACGAACATTGAGCAAAAAAAATATTAGATGGAAAATTCACAACCTGATTTATATCCAACACGAGAAGTAATATGATTTACAACCTGGCAGGAAAGAGAAAAAAATGTAATCTATAGCAATTAAAGAAGAATGTTAAATGGCTTTACCAGAAAAATGGAGTGCACGGGTTGCTCGTGCTGTAGGGAAACCCATTGCTTCCAGTTCTTCAAGCAGTTTTTTGTCAACCTCTGGAACAACCATCTCTACCAAAACAAAGGAAAAGGAAACAATTAGAGACAATTAATTCACACATATAGAGCAATTATGCCCAGTCAAATTTGCATGGTTATTAGAAGGTAAAACTTTCATAAGGAAAATACAGAATCATATACAATTATGAAATTATTCCAGCTCCTATCACTCAGTAGCATTTGGCAGAAAGAGTAAAACTCCCCCACAGTACAATTTAGAATAACATCTTCATCAATTATTTCTGTCCCCACCCCACCAAAAAGAAAAGGTAAATGGAATTATGGCATTAAAACAGTGCTTCGCAAATAATGGTCTAGCTATCAAATTGTAATAACAAATCAACAGAACAAATGAAATGGACACGTCAAATTCTCATCCCAAAGGCCAGAAGCTGCAAAGCCATGTAATAAAAGAAGAATCTGTCAAACAATTAAATCCAGAAAATATTTTATACAAGAAGAGTATCTACTCAAAACAGCCAATCGCTACGCTCTACAATAAACTTAATAGTAAATGACCCTTCATATAATGAGAAACTGAAACAAAAAAATTTCACCTTGAAATTTCAAGTAAATACAAAATGCAAATGTACCTTCAGGCTCACTGGTGCTACCTGCAGCAATAGCCTCCTCTGACTCCTTAGCTACCTTTGGAACCTCCAAACTGATTGGTATTGCTGCCTCCAAAGTCTTATCAATAAACTCTGTATGCCCCGTTCTTTTTGTATGCAAATCACTTTCCTTTGAGACGAAACAGGAGTAAAGCCCCAGAAATCACAAAATGGAAAACATACTTTACAAAACAAAAGTATCACAGAGTTGTAAACCATTTGAGATTTTGTTTTAATAACATAAAAATTTCCTTAAAAATCAAAATGTAGATTTAACTTCAAATCCCGCAAAAATCCTGTTCATGTAAGCAAAAGCAACATGTATGCACAAATACTACAAAATGATGGAAACTTACCCACAACCATAGCCCCAAAAATTTACCAAAGCCTTTAATCTAAACATCCATATTGTAATAGCAAACCTTCCAACTTTCCCCTAGTCCAAGAATTACCAAGTCCTTAAAAGACCCAAATCAATGCAAAAGAAAAGTTCTCAAACAAAAACCAATTCAGCACAAAAGAAAAACTTCAAAATTCAAATTAAATGCTAACCAGTGCCTAATAGCATTGGCGAAAGTATATATTGAAAGACAAGTATACTAAAAGTAACAAATTCTTCAACAGGCAACTAAATAATTCTTAACCGAAGAGTATAAGTACCGGTTAAGCAAACACTTAAATTAAATCAAGACAGTAACAAAAGCACGACTTTCAAGTTAGATCCAATTCAATTTAAACCCTAAACTTTCAATTCCAACTCAATTCATGAGAAAATGCAAATTAAACCCAATACAAGATCGAAGTTTTAAAACCCAATTAAATCAAGAAAAGACTAGAACAATAAAAGACGTTGAAATAAAACCCTAACGAAATTAAAGTAAAAGTGGATGTTATACGATTTTGGATCGGCATGGTTTGCCACACGAAGAGCAAACAAGATTGAGAACAGCTTCAGTGGACTCTGAGAAGTTGGAATGGGAGGTGAGTTCGGCATGTTCTTGGGCTTCCTCCACCGATTTCAACAGAGCCCCACAGTCCCCACACTTCAAAGAAACCCCCGCCATTGATGGAATTTTGTTGATCAAAGCTCCCTCTTCAGATACTTGACTCTTCTCTGAATCTATAGATGAAAAAATGTATCATAAGGCTTTTGGGATTCACCCTTTTAAGTTGCCTTCTCGGTGAGGGATACGGGTGTTCATAAGTCAAATTAAAAAATATTTAAAATATTTCTATATTAAAAAAATGAAATTAAAATAAAAACAATTTTACCTTAAATAAAATCAATTCAAATTAAAATTCATCTGGTTCAAATTCGGATAAACATATGTGATCAGGTGAGTAGCTCGACCGGGATGGGTGACGAAATTTATTTGTATTTCGCAAGGAATTAAAATTTTCGATTAAAATCGAATTAATAGATTGATTCGGTTTAATTTGGTTAGTTAGTCGATGGTCGAACTTAATTCGATTAGATGTTAGTTAATAATTTTTTAAAATTTCTGTTATTAATTAATTCGGTTTAAAATAGGATAATTAATCGAATTAACAGAATTTAATAATTAATATTATGTGTTAATTTTAAGACTTATGTAGTGTTTCAAAATATAAACATATATTTCAGTTGATTTCAATGTATTTTTTTATATTTTATACTTGTTTTAATCAAAAGACAAAAATATATAAATTTCAATTAATCAACCGAATTAACCAAAATATTTCGATTCGATTTATTTTTTAAAAAAATTAATTGAATTAACTATTAAAGAATTATACGATTTAGCTAATTCGATTAATACTAATTCGATCCGAACCGAACGTTTTCACCCATCTTATAAAAGATACATCTTTTTTGGGGTTTTTTACCCAAATATATTAAAAAATTAAATACCTAAATAGATTGTCAGCTAAATTAATTACCGAAATGGTACGTTTTCTTTAATCACGCCTATCTGACAGGCGCGAATCAATTTTTTATATTAAAATATTTTATTTTTTTCGTTTAATAAAATATTATTAATTTTTTTCTCGGATCAGTATATGACCGGGGTATAGATACGAAATACAGGTATTTGTTGAGCCTATCTCAAAGGCGCGACTAGTTGAGCTTATCTAACAGACGCGACTAGTTATGCCTAACTCAGAGGCGCGAATGGTGAGGCCCACTGCTACTTAATTTTTTCCCTATATATACCCCCGAAAATCAAATGAGTACAGACACAAAATCTAGAAGAGGAATAGAGACAAAATTTAGCAGAACGGAAATAAGAAGATAGGGAGAAGAAAAAAAGAAAGGAAAACAAGAAGAAGGATAAGATATTTTGGTTTATTTCTTTTTAAATAGAATGTAGAGTCTTGTTAATAATTTTATTATTTGAAAGTTATTTTGTTAGGTTATTAATTTTGTTAGCTTCTGAATGAAAAATTTTGCATTAAAAATTTTATGTATTTTTTTTGCATTTCGAAACTGTTTTAAGAATTTTGAAATTTTTTTAACAGATCTAGTATTGAAGATGGAGAATTAGTTTTTTATATGCGTTTATTTCGATGGAGAAATTTTGACAACAATCGTGGGATGTATATTTGAATGTCGCAAACAAGTAGCAATGAGATTTAATAGAAATATATCGTTTGATGATATGAAGGAAAAAATTAGTGAAAAAAATTTATAGACGTTGTGGTAAAAGGATATCAAAACTTTTCTACAAGTTTTCAGTTTTGACGGATCCCAAAAAATTTACTGAAATGAAACTTGTAGACAATGAAGATGTGGAGACAATGGCCGCTCTTTATTGTGGGACTCGGAGTAACCAAAATGCATCGATTTAGTTATTTGTTGAGTTAGCTAGTGTGGAGGCAATTGAAGATCCCACTCCATTAGGTGAAGAAGATGAAACTCAAGAGCCGTGTATGGTGGTTCTGATATCGTACGTTGATAGTCAATCAATTATACACGGGATCAATATTGATCTTAATGCTGCACCTAAGACTGATGTGGTTGGTGGTGATGTATACTATAGTAGTGATCCTGCTGATCACGAAGTCGATAGTGAGAGTGATCCCGACGTGGACGAGGTCCCGGATGATATTGACAACGAAGGCATGAATGAGGATGAAAACGTTAACACGTCTTTATTCGGAAACCAGATTCGTCGTATTGTAATACCCAATAATCCTAGGGCACACATGTCTTGGATAAACCCCGATGCGGCACAGGTAGCCGGAGTACCCTGAAATACTACCTGCTCACCGGATGACCGTATATTCTAATCCTGAGGAGTTATTCGTGGGCCAAATATTCGAAAGTAAGGAAGAATGCGTATTTGCCATTAAGCGGTATAGCATAAATATATCAGTAGACTACAAAGTCGTCGTGTCTAAACTAACATTATATATTGGAGAGTGTTGGAGGTCAGCAGAAGGCTGTAATTGGCAGATAAGAACTGTATTTATCTAGAAGTCGCAGATGTGAGAGATACGAAAATTTGTTGGGCCTCACACATGCACTTCAACACATATGACAGAAGATCATTGAAAACTTGACTCCAAAACTATCTGTACGTGCATCATGCCAATGGTGAAAGACATGCCGACTATTAAAGTTTCGGTACTGATTGCCGAAATGTAGGCACGATTCCAGTATCGAATATCATATCGGAAGGCATGGATAATTAAACAGATGACAATGGAGCAATTGTACGAGGATTTTGATGCATCGTACAATGAGTTACAGGGATGAATAGCTGCTATGAGGGAACACGTGCTGGAGACTATCATTGAGTTGTAGACACGACCTTATTACGGGTCGGATGACCAACTATAATCGAGAAAAAGAATTTTCCATCGGATGTTCTGGACGTTTGATCCATGTGTGTGTGTATTTCCTCACTGCAAACCGTTTGTGCAAGTAGATGGAACCTGACTATATGGAAAATACACACAGATCTAACTTCTTGCGGTTGCTCAAGACGGCAACAGGAACGTGCTCCAGATAGCATTTTCCATCGTCGATATAGAGAACATGGAATCGTGGAAATTTTTCCTTAGCAACCTGCGGAGGTATGGTATTATCAACGATAATATTTGCATCATCTCCGATAGAAGGAAAGGATTAATTGCAGCCATTAGGCATTCTGATGTACCATGGCGATCCGTTTACTGCATCCGGCACATCGTAGCTAACTTCCAACGAGATTATAAGAATGTAGACTGGAAGAGACAAGTTGTGAGAATGGGTAAAGAATTACCTTATCTTTTCAATATAAGTTTTAATGTTTTAGAGCAATACTGTAACTTATATTTTCTTAATATATATGCATCGCACGAGCTAGAGCCACACATTTTCCGCTAAAGAATGACCTAACTTAAGAGTGACATGGAGGGTCAAACGAACACATCTTTCAGACAGTGGTTGGGTACTATGGAACCGTGGCAATAGGCTCAAAGTTTTGACGAGGGTTTTCATTATGGTCAAATAACCACAAACTTGGTAGAGGGGATCAATGCTGTGTTGTTAAAAACACGACATATTCCGATTTCATTTGTCTTCTCGACTACGTTCTACAGGTTGGCTACCTTGATGCCAAGAATGAGTCAACAACAAGTCAACCAGATAGAGGTGGGACACGTGTTTATCGAATATGTTAGGGATGCAATGGTTACAAACTGTCGGATGGTGAGGTCGATAACAATAGAAGTATATTCACAACGTAATAAAACGTTTTGAGTTACAGAGACCATCGGTCGTCGACTCAGTATACCACTTAGGTCCTATGGAGTTGATCTCCGAAATAGAAGGTGCAACTGCAGGAGGTTTCAAACATTTCATTATCCATGTGCACATATCGTGGCAGCTTGTGCTAAAGTCTCGCTCAATGTAGAACAATTTATCTATGAAGTGTACACCCTCAAACGCATGTTGCGTATATGAGAGAACGAGTTCCCCGTGCTTTTTGACCTATTTACTTGAGAGGTACCTCCGTCGACCTTCGAGCTTGTCCTAGACAAAAGGTTGCGTAGGAACCCGAAAGGTCGTCCGCAATCATCTAGAATCCATAACGAAATGGACATTAGGGAGAAATCCGACGAGAAACTGTATGGCGTATGTAGATTAGCCAGTCATAATCAGAGTAAATGCCCGCTCCGAAACTACCATGTTGGACAATCGTCTCAATCGGGTAGAAATTGAGATGTAGTTCATTACATGTTGAGAGGATTGAATCACAAATTTGTCTACAATTTGTTACAGTTAATCTAATTTGACTTAAATAGTTAGTATAAAGTTTATTTATTGAAATTGCAAAATAAAAAAAACCATAAAATTGATGAATAAGATGACAAAAAAGTCATTATATAAATACAAAGTTGCCTATTTAAATTGCAAAAAAAAAATTAAATTGATAAATAAAATGCCAAAAAAATTCATTACATAAATATGAAGTTATTTATATTACAAAAACCCTTAAAATTGATGGTTTGATGGTGTGGTTTTAGAGGTATATTTTTTTGAAGCTCGACGTTCACGTTGCAGGAGATTATGGTGATCAACGTTCTCGTCATCTGTATGTAGGGGTGTGCGAAACATAGATGAAAAATCATATGTCTCAAACGCCATCGATGAATTTGAGCCGAGATGAGTGGAGTACGACGGTGGAGTACGGCCTGGGAGGAGTGGAGTACGGCGGTGGATATAGACTGGGAAAAATAGAGTACGGCAATAGATACAGGCCGGAAGGAGCGAAGTACTGAGGTGGATATGAGCCACGATGACTGGAGTACTGAGGTGGTAGTGGGCTGAAGATATCAAAATATAAATGATATCCGTGGCTTGGCGAGCCCGGGAAATAGTCATCTCCCCCCAAATCTGGATGAGAAGAACTATCCCCATAATGTAGTTCTGTCTCTGCCTCCAGCTCCGGTACATGATACGGGTTTGGAAGGGGTTGCCCAATTCTTGTCGTATGCGGAGGGACTACCATCGACCACCCACCAAATAAAAATAGTTTCCTTATCTCACAGTACTACTGTATGTAATTTAACGAGGACTGCAGATCCAAAGCACAATCCATCTGAGGTACCCTCCCCAATCGGTTGTTCCACATCGTAATATATTTTTCATGCACTTCTCCCCAATCATTTCCATACCTCTCCCTCCTGCTCATTCCATGGATCTCCCCCAATCGTACTGGTAGTGTCGGGATATACTGTATGCAATTGAACTACCGGAGTACTCGATCGCCATGATACTACTCCACTACCTGAAAATTGTTAACGGTTGCGCTAATGCACCATAGGTTTGAGCGGACGTAGGACCTCTCGATACCCAGATTAGTACTTCATCTACGAAAACAAATTGTTAGAATAATATAATCCGAAAAAAAGTCAACTAATTCTTATAACGAATAAAAATTCATCACCTATTAACGAGTGAAAATATATATGATTGGTGACTAATGAATGCCAAGAATGACATCCGGTAAAGTGCCCACGACTGTAGTAGTATGAGGCATCTGCCTATGTCTATTGCAGAAGGATCTGTCGTCTGACAAAGTTCGCGATACAGCATAGCTAAAACTGCGGACCCCCAACTGTATGAACGGGTGTTATGCAAATTGGATAATAGGGGTAAGTACATCAAATGGACCGTACTGCCATTTGCATTCGGCATGAATACACCTCCTATAAGGTGCATAACGTAAGCTCGAACGACCTGCATCACCTCCCATTTATTGGCAGTACTCAGTAAATGCTCAAAATTGGCCTTTAGCCATGAAAATCTCAAACTGGTAAATTTCCCCTCACTTGGCGAGCGTCCAAGTAATTCATAGTAAAGGATAGCCAGCCTAGAGATCGAACTTACGCCTGTGACTGCATTCCGATCGATGGGAAGCCCGAGCTGTAGTAGAACATCCTCTAGAGTGATGATACACTCCCTGCACGGCAAATGAAATGTGTGGGTCTCCGGACGCCATTGCTTGACTAAAGCGGAAATGAAGTTGTATCGCAGATCAAAAGTCTAGATCAATGCCGCTGATCTGAACCTGGCTAACTCTAAGTATGGTATTCGGCGTTCATCTGGCAAAAACCCTACACTATTAACACGACCCCTTAATACGCGGTACGGACCCTGACATTATTAATTTAATTCAGCAAATAACATGAGTATCAAATAAAAATTTTATTACCATCTCATTAATAGTACTTGATATGTGATTATTATTATTAATCAAAGAACACATTTGCTGCAAATCTCTAATTAAAAAAATGAATTCATTTAATTTGTTTCAAAAAATACAATAAATTATTTCTTCAAAAACAAAACACGGTAAATATCTAATAATTTTTCATAATTTACCTACAATAAAAAAATTATGTTAGATTACAATAATAATATAATTAAAATTAATCTAAACATAAAAACATACGAATTAAAAAAATAAAAATAGAAATAGATACATACCCGAGTAGTTTATTTCAAATAACCTATAAAATTATATAACAACAAATTTAATCAACATTTTAATAAATCAATAAAAATATTTAAATAAATAAAAAATTAAATAAAATTACATTATATAAAAATTACATTAAAAAAATCACAAAACACTAAACTAAACACTAACAATTTATATAACCTAATCATAAATTACTAACAAAATAACTATAAAATTATTTTTTTTAAAAATACATTACTAAAAAATCACAAAACACATAACTAATATAGATTGAAAAAATGTTTACACAATCTGTCAAGGTTGATAACAGATTTTTCTCCCTTAAATTACTTATGCCAACAATATGTTCATGTAAAAAATAAATTCATGTACATGCATTTAACTTTGAACATTGATATTTGTGGGTGTTAAATTTTTAATTAAAATTTTAAATAATTTTAATAAAAGCATTTGTTAATATCTTAATTCATACTTATAGTCAACCCTTAAAGTGCATTAAATGGAATTCGAATATTCATATCCTACTTGTTATTGTAGATAAAAATATCTATATCTCATATTTTTTCACACAGCAAAAACTCTACTCCCATTGTTCAAAATAAGAATCTTAATTATGAGTTTTGGGAAATGCTTTTAATTGATACTATTAATGTATTATTATCATTTTTTTAATTTTTTAAAGTTACTGTTAAGTATTGATATGTTAATAATTGATTTATATTCTTCAATATTTCTACAATCATTTTTTTATAAAAATAATTTTAAAGTATATAAATTTATGAAAAGAGTCAGTTATGATTAAACTTGGACAAATTGATATCCAAGTTGATATAAGAAAAATTAAATGAGTTAACAATAACTATTAACATACCAATACTTAACAGTAACTTAAAAAAATTAAATGAGCTTAAACATCATTTGTCCAAATTCATTTTCAAAATGAAATGATTTTTAATTTTTTTTATAAACTTATATGTTAAACTCACCAAATACTAAACTAAACACAACAATTTATAACTTAATCCTAAATTACTAATAAATTAATTTTAAAATAATTACAAACACAAAAATTTATAACATAATCCTAAATTACTAATAAATTAATTTTAAAATAAATATAAAAAAAATTACATTCATACAAAATATTAATCCAAAACTATAAACACTAAACATAAATAATTTATAATTAATAATTAATAACAAAAAAAATCACAATATCTTAATTAAACTCTTTAAATTATAAACAAAATTATTTACTAAAATAATACATTACCTTTTTTCTTTCTTTCTTCTTCTTCTTTTTTTCTTCTCCTTCCTCTCTTTTCTTTCTCTCTTTAGGTGGATGGGGTTTGGGGGACCATACTTATAAGATCCTCCATTTGCAACTTTTTCCCATTGAAGGGACTAGACATAGCAGCAGCATGATACAACAACAGCTGTTAGCAGATGGAGCGGGGGAGGGGGGCATGCATGCAACAACAGATGCTGCAGAAGGGGTACTGTGCGGGCAGAGGGGGTAGCGAGGTGGGGGGCATGCAGCAGCAGATGCTACAAGAGGGGGGACTGTGCGGGCAGACCATTCGCGCCTACCTGTCGGGCTCAATTAGTGGCGCCTATTTGACAGGCGCGACCCGTTTTTACCCGTATTTTGACCTGTTGACCGCATTTTTACCTCTATATATATTTAAATATTTTTAATAAAAATAAAAAATTAATAATTTATTTAAACAAAAAATATTTTTTAATATAAAAAAATGATTCACGCCTGTTATATAAACGCGATTAAAGAAAACGTATCATTTCGATAATTAATCTAACTGACAATATATTTAGATATTTAAAATTTTTTAATATATTTAAGTAAAAAACCCTCTTTTTCTGTACAAATAAAGGAGATCTTAGGGTTGGTCGGTAAATTTTGGAGTTTCTTTTTTTCTTGGAGAAAGGAACATTTATGCATCAAAAAGAAAAGTCAAACAGTGCATGCAAAAACATTCCCCTAGCATCCTTAGCAATAAGAGGAGCTAAATCTGTAGGAGAATTGCAGATACAAAAGAACTCATCAACAAAAAAAACCAAAAGATGGCGAAACACTTAAGGTGATCTCTTCCCAAGCGAGAGCGAGCACATCCGCACAACAATTCCCGTCTCTAAACACATTCATTATCCTGCTAGAAGTACTCAAAGGTGGGAGGAGCATCCTTGGCTTTGAGATTTGCAAATGGTTAAAGATTAATTGTTTGGAGGGCTAATCCATAGTTCGAGATGATGATGATGTGGGATCATGCATCCTTCAAGTAAGTAGCAGCGTATATGAAACAAATAATGGGAAGCAAAAAGGGTAAAAATGTAAAGAGGCACGAGATCACAACAGAGGGGAGAACCCGGGCAACCCCCATGCGAACTCCCCTTGAAAAACACCCATAGAATAGATTTTTGTTCCACCATTGCCAACTCACCATACCCGAACCACCATCACCCTTCACAGTATCCATCATCACCGTTCAACCTCAGTACCCAAGGCCTTTGCTCATGCCCTTCTCAGATCTTACCACCACCCAACAGTATCCATCTTCCACCTACCTCAGCACTACCATCATTCACTGAAACCAATGACCATTAACCAACACTCACCATAATTACCACCCTAAGCCACCATCTTCCACCTACCTCAGCACTACCATCATTCACTGAAACCAATGACCATTAACCAACACTCACCATAATTACCACCCTAAGCAACCATCTACCACCTCCCTCCCATTCACCAACAACTTATACCCGGAACCTCTATTCGCGCCAAAACCCAAATTCCAAGAACCAATTAGTCAAATCAAACTCAAACTCAAAAAGAAAACTCAAATTTCAGATAGCAAAAAAAAAAAAGAAACTAAAGAACAAAAAAGTTTTAAGAGATTCCATACGAACCAACATTATCATTTTTGGTAGATTAGTAAACAAGATGGAGTTAACACACAACCTCAATTACTTTGCAAATAATCTACTATTCTACGTGTCAAAATAACATTAGAGGGGCAAGTAAAGGGGCAGAGGAAATTTGTTCTCTTGGATAAAAAAAATATGTAATAAATATATATTAAAAAATATAGAAAATGAAAATGAAAATGAAGTTTTGATTAAATTACAAAATTTAAAATTATTCAACTCTTAAACAAGTCAACATTGTAGGGAGTTTCATTGTTCAATTAATGAGAATTTTGAGTCTTGGTTCATACGGTTCTAATGAGCTAATGTTAAATTTTAAAATATTAATTAATTAATTATATCTCGTCACACATAAAATAATATTCTATATTGAATTTCTTATTACTTTTGTTTTTAACTTGTTGATTATACCTTTACATACATAGTTATTGAATACCCACAAGGAGACCCATTATAATACTTGTATGCTTTTAGCCATTCTTGTTTTTATTTTTTCTCTTTTTAGTATAACAATATTATTGAAGCCCTATTCGTCAAGGCTGTTCACCCCATACTCATGTCCTAGAATTGAATAATAAAAATTGCCTACTAGCGATATGTGTGTGTCCAACTGTGATTTGCTCTTACAAGGGGTGTGTAAATTGAAGATTTATTTAGGTATAAATAAAAAATTAAGATATTTATTTGGATGTAATAAAAATATAGAGCTTTTTATTATATTAGTTTTTTTTTCTTTCAATTTTTAAGGTTAACTCATAATTTAAAATTTTCTACTAGGTTATTGTACATTGGCATGGGTGATTTTTTTTATATAAAAATATATTTATTAAAAATGTAAACCCCAAAAATCACTATAACATATAAGTGATGTTATATCAGGAATACACGTAGTGGATTTTTCGGGTAAATGAAATATGATATATCAGTGATATTAGGGAAGGATGTTGGATATTGAAGAAAGTTGAAACAAGTGTTATGTTGTGAGATATTAATTCATGATATAGACTAAATTGTAAATATGTGAAAAGTAATGGGGTCAAATTATAAATATTCAAAAGTTGAATGTTAAATTGAAAATAGGAAAAAAGTTGAAGGACCAAAAATTGCAATTTTACTAAAAAGTGAGAATGGCACAATTGTAAATGTTTAAAATTGTCAAGGGCAAAATGATCATTTTGTAAGTGAGATATTTTGATTACAATTACCAAAATACCCTCGAACATGTGTATTAAATTTGAGTCATTAGATTTACTTAGTGATGAAGGATTTGATAAGATCTATGTTGGATCTGATGCCCTAATTGTAGTATATTCATTTGTATACTTGTATTTTTTCAAACAGATTGGTTTAATAAAATTATTTATGAGTTGCATTAATATTCTTTATATATTGTCCTCAATTGTTTTTGCATGCAAAGAAAAATGGAAGCAAATATTAGCTCATTGGTTATCTAATGTTTACTAAGTGGTATTACGTGGTTGGATCATAATACGAAATGACAGCTGACCTGACTTAATTTGTTGTGACAGATTAGACTCTTTTTGACACTTAGCGAGCTTATTTTTAGGTCATTTTATGTTATTTTAATGCATTTCAATTTTAGTAACTTAGATTTAATTTATAGCAAAATAAACATTTTTACGTATAATTTAGCTTTAGTTGTGTTGAATCTAGTGCCCTAAGTGTAGTATATTTGTTTGTAAACTTGTAATTTTTTTAACAGATTGGTTAATAAAAAAATTCATTGATTACCTTAATATACTTTGTATAATTGTCATCATATGGTTTTTGCACGCAAAGCAAAATGGAAGCAAATATTGCTCATTGGTGTCTAAATGTTTAACTAATACAAAGCGATATTATGTGGTCAGATCATAGTACGGAAAGACAGCTTGTATTAGTAGACGAATCTACACATGTCCTTAGTCTAATTGGAAATGAGCAAACTGATTAAAAGTCTAATATCTCGTCTGTCAAGTCCAATTAAGGAGATGCCTTATCTTAAGCATCAGAGCGGATGACTCCCAAAAGATAGAGACATAGATGTGGTTTACTAGACTAACAATACATCAGACATGACCGAAACAGAATAGATCCTGAATCCGTACAAAGGCTTTCTTTTATATTACGCCATAAAGGCTTTATTTCATATTACGTCACAAAGACTTTCTTTCATATTATGCCATAAATGCTTTCTTTCCAAACGTGTTTACAGTATGGATTTGCCTAGATTCACGTTATGTGAGGTTTGCCCATCATCGTCTTGGGACACACAGATAACTCAATTGGGAAATCATCGTCCTTTAGTTCCTTTAGAAAAATACCATGGCCATGGACTTTTCCTTTCAGAGATCGTGTTTAAAGTTCCAACAGACCCCTTTAGGCTCCACCAGTGAACAAACCCAGACTCACTTGACCAACTCTTCATACATTGACACCATTTAAGACTTCACACTTTGATCTATTAACACCACCCAACTAACTCACATCTTATCACAATCATTCCATTTGTGCTCATACAATCATATTTTAGCATTAGAATATTTATCACATACTTTACTTGTCAGATTCCATGCGGACTACACATGCAAGACCCAAAAAACATTCATATTATAATTTTTTGATGCTGGTTTCATAGTTCATTCGATTTCCACAGAAATATCTTGCATAAATGGAATACATGCAAAAGTCAGTTTAGGGACTCACTTGACAACCATTTATATAAGCTAGGACTCCAGATTCATCATCCAACCAGAAACAACAACATCCACTGCTTATAAAACATATGAACACCATTAAAACTCATTCATATAACTTTTACCATCATATGAAACCCAGATAACCACCATTCAAAGACTTAGTTCTTCATCTTACTATTTGTGCACATAAAAATAGAATTATTCTTTTAGAAGTCAACATGCAAGACCATAATACTTACCCAGGATGTTAAACATCCCTCTGCATGCACTCAGATCCTTTGTTTTAACTCAATTAAGAAAGATATATGCTCAGTTCCAAGGCAATCGACAATGGTGTTTTAAATGGAATAATAAGAGCAATTAACTCTAGGTTGATTAATTGAAATTTCTTTCTAATTAAAACCCCTATTATCGCATTAACTTGATTTATGGATTCCCCTATTAGATTTGAATTTAACCTGATAGATTTATGTCGTCCTATTTTTAAGATTGTATGTAACTCCACTCAATTACGCTAGATCTACTCTTAAACAAGGTTTATTCCTCCTCTAATTTAAGCACATCAAACATGGATCAATAGTCTAGAAATATTAAACCAAGAATTAAGCACACATAATTGAGAACACGATCTAAGTCTTTATTGCATAAAATAAAAATCAAAAGACAGAATTCATCATAGGGTTCATATCTCTAGGTATTTAAAAAATTAGTTCATGCTAACAAATAAAATCATCCAAAATACAATATAACCACAAGAAACAAAGAAACTCATAATAATCTCCAAAGAAATCAAAAGGGAATCTTCAATCATGATGGAAATCTGCTTAAAATCGGCTTCACTGGTGTTTTTTGAGTTGTTTCTTTGAATATTCTATGATGACTCTCTCCTATCTTCTTTTTTTTGTCATATATAGGTCTCAGAATGCCCGAAAAACCTTGAAAATTGTGCTTTTTTTTGCTATTTGGAGTGCAATTCATGAAATCGACACGATTTGACACATGGCCATGTGGCAACCTATGTGGCTCACATGGCGGTGTGTCCAAGCCGTGTGGAATGATCCAGCCCATGTGGCTCCTGTAACTCGTTCTGATTTTTTGATTTTCATTGTTTTTGCTCTTAAATTCTCTCCTAAATATAAAAATGTGAATTTAAAGGATTAGGAGCATAAAATTCACCATTAGCATCGAATAATCACCAAAAAATGCATTAAGAATGAGATTAAAACATGTTACTTTTAGCACTTATCAATAACTCCCTTTTTTTTCTCAAGCACTTATCAATATATATAAATTTCAAGGCTACCTTAATCAATGGTTTATAGCTTTAGAGAAACGTATACAAGAATCTAATATTTATATATATAATTCATCATTCGTTCATTTTTGACCATCTCATTTGAACTAGCTAGCACAGTAACTAAACAAATTTGGCATACTATACTTTTAGCGATACCCATTTTACCCAAAAACCCTCAATACTCACACCAATCTCTTCTTCTTTACATCTACACATATTCAGAGAACAATCCTTACCTAATACTCTAATATCAACTATGCGCCCGATGTACACGCCAAGAGCATCAATTGGGCGGATAGAACTGTGCCACTCAAACTACTTTTGGGTTACGTACCAAACTCAAGACCTGTCAAAATTGGGAGTTACAACTCTCCCCCACTTAGGAAATTTTGTCTCTAAAATTAATATAATCTTGGCGAATTCATTTACTCAAGTAATAAGTGGCCCCCCTTTTGGCGTATCACCAAAAGCCCATACTTGCTTAGAATACCAATAGGTTAGCCTATTCACCAAAACTTGGCGGTCATGCAAAAGTTTTAATTTTCCATAACTTTCTTCTTGACAGATGACATAATCATATTGGAGATGTAGCCCCCTAAACAGACCTAGACGTTATGATTGAATCTCAAAAATCACATTGACCATATTGATGGTATAAAAAATCATTTAGCTATTTTCTCTTAAAAATCGACATTGCTAAAAATGTCCTTGTTGAGAAAACCAAATTTTATTTGAAATTGTTTATCTTTAGAAAACTCAAGTTTTGAGATTTTTTTCAAAATGTGTCGTGCTTCAATTAAAACATCGCAGCGGATAATATGTATATCTAAAACTTGTTGGTCATTTTCAAAATGTAGATTTAATATATATTACATAAAATATCATTTTTGTGAGCAGATAGTGTTGCGTTTTGGAAACAAAGTATTTAATTTTGAAAACACCATTGTTAGGCCTTGTTTAACTTAGCTATGAAAAAACCATCATAAATTGTCAATTTCACAATCTTTTAAATGATAATTTTAAAACCTAAATCATGCAGAAAAATCCAATATCAAAATAATCCAAAGTCCAAAAGAAAATCCCAAGCAAAAGTCCACAGTAATAAAAACACATCCCCAAAATATCAAGTACCAAAATAATATACTTTTCTGAAAAAGACCAAAAGCACATCCATAAGCCGAGCCCATTCTGACCTCAATTATTATCTAAAAGTCAGAATTAAAAAGGGGTGAGCTTTAAAAATCCTATGTGAGATCAATACAAATATAACCATATACACATCAAAATATCAAACTCATTATACAAATTATCAAAATAATCACAAGTTCTAATACTGATATTTATGCATGAACATGTCGATGCATACTTTAAAAATGATGCACATTTTATAAAATTTCCTACCCATCTCCGCTACACACCATATATCGAGGTCCCTAAAACTCGTCCATCCAAAACATTATTTGTGGACAAGCCACCACTGATTTGTAGATAAACTGCCAGTAATTTGCAGATAAATTGCCATTGATAACACTGATGTGGACAAGCCACCACTGAATTGCAGATACAATGCCACTACTTCCAGCTTTCACAAAATCCCACCCCATGCATGTGATATGGCGATTTTCACTTATAGCACATATAGATCACTTATACACTTATGCATGTTAACATGCCCTCATAATCACTTTTAACATGTTTAACATGTTTTTCACAATAGATCATAGATATTGATTTATCATACATATATACACATAAATCACATATTTTTAAATCATCACATATAACCCATGAGCCATACATCACATGTCATGAGCATAAGATCTACACAAATATCATAACCACAATCATAAGTATATCACTTGTCATTTAAATCATAGATCCACTTGGTTCAAAAACTTACTTGGTATCCATCTCAATAAGTTATACAACTCTTCATAAATATTTAGTATATTAATATCTTTTTGTAACGCCCCGAATTTGGGCCTAGAAGGAATAAGCCTTGAGCATGGGAACAGCTAAGAGACTGCAAGTAAGTATTTAGTTGTGCAAAAAAATGGCACAAATGCATGTCTGCTTCAGTGGTTAAGTGTCCTGTGAAGTGTTGGAGAAGTCTTGGGTTCAAACGTGGGCTTTAGTAAAAATTTTAATTTTAAGTGAATAGGGCCCTTGGTTCTAAATAGTAGGCTTCTTTAATTAAATTAGGTAATATATGATACAAAGAGAGTTGTGGTGTAGTGGTAGTGGCGTGTTGTGCTTCTAGGAAGTTTGGGAGTTCGAGTCACTCTATGCACAAATGAGTATTTATTTTACTTCTTTGTTGCATAAGAAGTGGAGTCTGACTAGAACTCTGCAGGTTGGAATTTGAATGGGTCATGGAGAGAAAATTAAGGAGTTGGAGTGGGAAAGGAAGTGTGTGCCGAATTTGGTCTCTAGCTTTGAGGAAATTTGACTTTGGGGAAACTATAAGGGCTATGCACATTTTAGGGTTCAGGGTTTTTCTATTCTTCTCTTCTTTTTTGATTTTGTTAACACCTATGGTTGTCTTCTGCTAATATATCGATTACTGCTTGGGACTTTGGTTTTCGGCTTCTGCTTTGCTTTATTTTTATCTCTTTTGGCTAAATATACTCTTTTATTTCGGTATCATCTATTCCTTCATTTCTTTTTTCTCTTCTTAGTGAGGTAAGCCGATTGTTCTTTCCCCATTCTTTTCTCCCTATTTTATTCTTTTTTGATTTGGAATACCGATTGTACTCGGCCTTCTTTTCTCTCCCTATTCTTGATCGATTGCTTCCATACGTTGCTGTTGGTTTATTAATTCTTCTTTGGCAAGAGTTCCTGACTAGAACGGTAAGTGTTTATATTGGCTCTTCTCATTCAATCTGTTCTTTCTCATCCTTTTTCTTTAAACCGAATGCATCCTTTCTATTCTTGATTGCTGAATGAGGATCTTTTCCCCATGGTATGTGGCTCGTTGGGTTGTTAGGTCCCTCGAGGAATAGAGTAGTGCAGTGGCCTTGAAGTAACTTATCCCTTTCTCTTATTAATCGAATAAGGTAAGAACGCTACCTTACTGTTGGGTTAGGCCGAATATTCCTATAGATTGTAAGTTGATGTTGTGGATCTAAGCCACATCTGTGATTAATCCTATCTAATAGGATCTGTTGTTATGCAGCTAATCAGCAATGAGCGTTTGTTTGGTTCTAGCTAGCGATCTTAGGGTAATAGGCTGTGTTACTATCAATCAAGGTTAATAGTAATTGAAAGTCTGGGGATTTAATATTGTGAACCGTAACGATTGGAAGGCTAACAATATGTTTTATTGGAATATAGGCTTTGGGCTCATGAGCGGTTCACTCGATTTCACAAACAGGTGTGTATTCACACACTAAATAGACTATAGAACGGCAAAAGCTAAAAAGCTGAAAGAATGGCCTTTTGGCCACATGGGTGTACGAATGCACATTTGGTAAACTGAGCCCACGAATCGTGAGTATAAGACTGTAGAGGCCACCATGGGAGTTATCATGGGTTTAGGCTATTTTGGGCCTCGATGGGCCAAAATGGGTTTATGGGCCCAATGGGCTCGTGGGCTCTACACGGATAAAGTCAACAGTACGTGGTTAATACTGGACTGGGCTGTGTAGTTCGCATGGTCCTGGTAACTTTTGGGTGATGGGCCACACGGGCGTGTGGGCCTACTTGGGCCGCATAATGGGCCTTGGTTCTATTAAACTGTTAGGATCGTTAAGGTTACAAGAGTCGCTCGAGCGACTGTAGACCTTCTGATGGGTCGAGAAGAGTACTTAGACCTCAAGGCAGGTAAAATGACCAAAATACCCCTATAGGGTAAAATGACTATTTTACCCCTCGAGGGTAAATGAGTGATTTGTGCTATGTTTATCTGTACTGAGCATGGCATTCTGCATACTTGTATGATTTTTGACTTAACATTCTGCATGGGGTTGGGATACTGTTATGGAGGAAGTGTACTGTACTGGTGGCCTTGCCACATATATTGTTACTGGTGGCTTTGCCACATATACCGATACTGGCAGCTTTACTGCGTTACTGTTACGGCAGCTTTGCTACAATATTATTACTGGCAGCTTTGCTACGATATTATTACTGGCAGCTTTGCTGCGATATTAATGTGTTGGCTGGGTGGGTCAACTTTGTCCCCATATGGTGTGTTGGTGGTACGGAGTGGTGTGTTGGCTAGATTGGGATGGGTTGCATTATTGTACTGTATTGTTACTGTATTGGGCTAAGGCCCACTCTGTACTATTTCTGAGTAGAGCTCAGGCCCAGGCTATTACTGTATGCTCTACACCGATCGACTAATAATGGATTACACACTGAGTTTTAGTAAACTCACCCTTTCTTTTTGACTGTGCAAATAATTCCCAGCTTTAGGTGATTTGGTGCTACGAGGGACTCGGAGATGGCCACACTACTACTCTTGTTTTCTTTTATTTGGTGTTTATTTGCTATTAGACTTCATTTTGGGTTTTAAATTATGTAATAAGGCCTCTCTAATTTTCTAGATTTTAATTTGGGATTTTTGTTTATTATGATTTATATCTGTTAAGAGTAGAACGCGGTTTTTCCAAAACAATAACTGTTTTTAGAACACTACGTTTTCGCAACACTTCTGAAATGCTTCCTTAACAAACAGAGTTTTAAAAGTAATGACAACTTAAAATGAGTAATGAATAGCTAGAATGATTTAAGTTCTAACAAAGAGGCTTAAAATTTGCAAACACGTTTTCATCAGCAAGAGCAAGTTTTTGAAAAGCACTCCAATGTGACACCGCCAGATTCAGCCATAATGTCTAGAACCAATTTGGGGTGTTACACTTTTAATATAATTAATTTATTAATAATAAAATACTGATGTCAAACAAAAAAATAGTAACGATCCATACCTTATATTGTAGATCTAATTTGCCACAATCCTTAATAATAATCTCACTTTGATCTAGCTCAAAAGATGAATACCACGATTTTGGACTTTCGAAAAGATGATTCCCATTGTGAAACTAAGGGTCTCCTTTATGATTATCTTTTGGTCCTTCGAGATGGTAAAGAGTAGTATTAGTATGATAATAAATAAATGATAATAAAATGTAACATTGTCCCTATGGCCACTATACCATTAGGACATGATATAAAACCACTAAAAGAAGGATTTTGTGAACCAAATAACCACACTTACAACTTGATTCAATACGGAATGGTCGATGAATCAAGAAAGGAACGAATTTGATGAATCAAGTGATCGATAAAAGGAATGGAATATGTAAGTTTAATTAATTAAAGAATCGAGAAGTGAAAGAGGAATAGAAAGGAAGAACTTTCGGTCATTGGCGACAACGATGACAGTGATCTGATGGCGGTGTTCTGGTGATGATGGAGTTTTAAGGTTCAACTAAAAACAAGGAAGAAATAAGTAGGAGAAAAAAATAAAATAAAAAATGGTGGACTTGTGGTGGCACATAACAACGACCACGACGGTGCTCAAGGCAACGATGGGAGGAGGGAGATGAAAGGAGTGAAGCAGTGGTGAAAAAGGGGTGGATGGCAAGCACTTAAATCACATGGAAAAAAATTGTAAAAAAAATTAAATAGAAGAGTGTGAACATTAGGACTTGAACCTTAGATATGATAACTAAGGAGTTAATAAACCACTAGACTACTCACTTCCTTGGTCTTAAACTTGTGCAAATAAAAATAAAAATATGGGATGACATGTGCTAAGGGTTTTAAACAAATTTGCACCAAATCAAAATTAACGAGAGCGAAGGGATTCAGACTCAGATAATCAAGGACAACTCCACCACTACTCAATCACTATAATTGATATTTATTTATTATCAAAAGAGCAAAAGGTTATCTAAATAAAAATTTGGTCGTGACCACTCTAGGTTCATTAACCTAATTTCTACTAACCTGATTTTTTGGATACAGGAAAACTTAAACAGTTATCTTTAACTTGATTTCTCCCACAAGATTAACTCTATTTATATATGTCGTTTTAGCACCCCCTTTTCTTTTTCTCTTTGATACAATATTTGAATCCCTAGTTTCTTGTCTGCTCTATTCATTCTCAACTTTCTTCGTCTTTATTTACTCAAAGGTACTAATCATTCTTTCTTTCTTTTCTTTTACTTACATTTATCACCAAAATAGTTCGAACCATAACCCACGGAAGGGGCCGAAGCCATACTAGTTGAAATGTCACTTCGACTAGTCCTATTCCATTTGGGCCTCAAGATCTTGAGAATACCCTTCTGAGTGTAAAAACTCAGTGGATCACTTGTCGCACCACTGAGGACGAGATGGACCAATATTTAGTGGTTCGGGGTATACTAAACCCAAACTTCGCTTAAATTTTTTCTTGCCCAAGCGATGTCGTTTAAGCGATACCACTGTATGTTTCATTTTACCACTGATTCTATCGAAGGCTGGTTTCCATTTACCATTGGATCCCTTCTTCTGTGTTGTTTTGAATGAGTACGAAATTACACTGAGACAACTATCGGCTCTATCTTGGTGCACTTTGGTGGCTTATTACATTGAATGTTGCATGCATAATGAACCACCTTTACTGGGGTTTTTCAGAAGTTCTATAAGTTGAAAGTGATCAGACAAGGCATATCTACTTCCAACGCCCATTTCAGTGCATGTACAGGATGTAAGCCCATTATACAGAACAACATTCATAACCTTCATCAATTGAAAGACAAATACATACAAGTCATTTGTAAACTAGAGTCTGGTTTTGGTTTTCCAACAAGATGGTCCTTTCCAAGAAGAGTATTGGCACTCAATGTCAGCCAGTGGATTCTAAGCTTACTGATATACAGTACAAACGATTGAGTAAGAGGCACATTCTTAACTTGGTAGAACTCGTTTAAGTTAGAAACATATTTCAATATTATTTTTAGGAATTTAGCCTTAATGGTTATTGAGCAAATAATTCCATCAAGTGGCTGAATGATATTAAGGTGCCTTCTACTTTTGAAGCCTGGCCATATAATTTAGATGGTGACTTGGCAAACATTTTACTAGGGCACAAAAGAAAGCTGCCCTTCTACTTTTACAACATTTGTGGCCTTTTTCCATGAAACTGGAATATTATTACTAACCTTGTTACTACTACCTCTAGCTCAACTTGGGCTAATTCTTCTATTGATGGTGCAGGGTTTTCATCCCATTCCGAGGACATGGAAATTTCATCTATCCTTAAGGGAGCTCGTACTTAGGGGAAAGCTACTGTTGCATCATCAAGCAAGATAGCGACAAGGAAAATAAAGAAAAGGATTAGAGCATAAGAGAGTACTCAATAGCCTGAAGGTAGTGAGTGACCTTCACTTATAAGGCATAGACCAAACAGGGAACATGTCCCTACAATTACCCCTACCCTATTAGTTATTGCTCTTCTTGATAATCCATCATTACATGAAGATTTTTCCCTTATCTAGGTTTTCCTATACAATCTTCTGATCCTCCACTGTTAGAGAGCCCTTTAGAGAAAATTCATGTGGTTCAATTAATGGTTCCTCCTCTTCAAGCACTAGATGTTACCCTTGCTGGAACAGGAAGTGTCATTCCTTGGCGAGCTCTTTTGGAGTCTGTGCCATCATCTACATCTCACAGATCTATCTCACAACAACAACAACAGAGCTTACTACCTCTTCAATTAAGAGAGACTTTCTCCTCTTACATCACATCCTCTTCTATTGGGTGCCCTCTAACTCTTATGCCCAAAGTTTCAGAAATCATGTCTATCAAGCATAGTCTTTGGAGTGGGGCACTTAGAGATGTTATTTAGGATTAAAGAAATAAAATATTTGATTTAGAGAAGACTGCAAAACCTGGTGAAGACTCTTTGGCCGAACTACACCATAAATTTCAAGAGTCCGCCCATTTAATTGGAAAACTAGATACACGACTTATAAATTTAATGAGTAAACACAGAGATGCTTAGACCAAAAATGAACAAATAAAAGAGGAAGTCAATTCATTGAAGGATGAGAAACTGGCCTTAGAAGAGAAACTCAAAGCCTTGGAAAAGAGCTACAAGGCAGAATTAGAGAACCAACGTTGTTCCCATGACGAGATCTTTAGGAAGTATCAATAGGACACTCAAAAGAATCTAATTGAGGCCTTGCCTAAATTGAAGTCAAATTTGATTTTGCACATTAAGGTGGCTGCAGGTCCATTTGATCTCAGAAAAGTAGACTTTGACTATCTCAAAGATATTTCCACTAGTTCACTTAACTTTGATGTTTACCATCTAGAAGGTGAAGAGTGGGAAACTTTTCAAAGGAAGTGGAAGTAAACAGAAGGATTTATCCTTCCATCCACGCCTATTTTTGAAGACAAAAAGGAAGGTTCAACATTAGAAGATCAAGTTCTGAAGGACACCTTTCCTACTAAAGAGGTCTTTACTGAGCCTACTAATCAGCCTGATGAAGGGGAGAACTAATATCTAATTTCTTTAGCCATACACTTCGCCTCATTTTTATTTTTCTTTTAGTTAGTCTTTTGAACTGTGTAATGCTTTCTTATTAATGCATCATTCATTTACCTTCTCTGTTGTCTTACTGATTGTTTCATTACTTCATCATTTATTTTACACATAAACATAGTTGTATTCACATACCTAAGAGACTAAGCCAGGCTCGGCGTATTATGCATACATGCTTCTTCATCTTCATAATCTAAGAATCGACTGAACCAGACTCTAATACCAAAACATGTAATCCCCTCAACCCGACCCGATTTACCAAGTCTAGATATTGAGTATTTTAGTAGGCAATTCAAAACATTTAGCAAAACAATTTATTATTTCTTCTTTAAGCCTGTTATTTAAAATCCAAAAAAAAAAAATCTCAACATCTTTAAAAATTTGAAATGAAGTACATGTTAAACATCTTATTACAACTCATTTGATTCAAATCTCTATAAGTTAGAAAATTATCTAAAATAACTTAAAAGAAAAATTTCAAAGTTGTGCCAACAGTCCTCTGTATGCATAATAGCCCAATCCGCCACAAGCTTGGCATACTCCTAGTGTTGTCCCTCCAGGAGAAAGCTGCTTTTCAATAAACCTGAAAGAAAATAATAACCTTGTATGTGCAGAAGTACTTAGTGAGCTCATTGGCAGTACCTTGACGGAGTCTTTTAATACTTTAAGACTTTCCATGGATCAACTTCCACTCTGCGCCATTTGCTACGGCTAATATCGTACAGTTCTACTTGTCTCGTACATGTCAAATATCAAATCCCTATTGTACATTATCTTCCATATTTTGTTACTGAGGAAATCCTTCTAATCAATTCATGAATCTCTTAATTTAAAATAATTGCTCCCTAACATTATCTTGGGCGGATACATATGTATGGCGAATACTTAAGCAACATTTCATATCTGTGGTTTAATCTGAAACCTACCCTGATCTAATTCCATGCACATATTCATACTAATAGTTCACCGGGTATAACATCTATATAAACTCCATATCATGCTACATAATCTCATAATTCAAAACAACATTGAATCAAATTCAAAATAAATTTGGAAGAAGATGTGATACCCGTTACTTTTCATATTTACGTATCATTGTGACACCCCAAACCCAAACGAGATGGACCGGTCTGAATTCGAAGCGTTACATTAGCCACCGAAGCGACTCTCCAGCTAACAACCACCTGATGCATACCCCAACCTTATAACACCTCATTTATGACAAATTAGCTATCATTTATTAATGTGGAAGCAATTTTTGAACCATTTTTAAACTTTTTCTACATATTTAAACCTAAGGGTATTTTGGTCATTTTACCAACTAAGGTTAAACTATCCCAATTTTATTTCTAAATAGTTACCAACCTTCTTTTAGTCAAATTATACAAGCCCTAAAATTTTTAGCTTAATTCGAGTTCATTTACTATGTCTAATTCAAGTTTTATTATTAGGGACTAAATCATAATTTTTACAAACTTTTAGTGCATTTTCAAAATTAAAAATTAAGAGTGTTTCTACTAAATATTAATAGTTACAAGTCTAATACTAAAATCTTACCAAGTTTCCCTATCATTAAAGGCTTCAATTAATCTAATCAAGTTTTAGGACTAAATTATAAATTAAGAAAATTAGAACACTAGATTACAAAAACTAAAAATTTAACTCCAAAAACCCACACACCCGTGTGAAAAGACACACACCCATATGCAAACCATTGCACCTATTTTGTCAACAATTCGTTTTAATTACCTGATTTTACATATTTTACTTATCCATTAAACTTGAAATAGCTACAATTAATTACCATAAACATCCACATACATCTCCAGTTTAATTTATTTACAACACATATGCAATAATTAATCAAAATTTAACACCCAATTACACGCTTAACAAACACCAATTAATTCACACAAGCTACATACCTTAGTCACAAGCAATATATTCCATGGTAAGCTTCAATTAAGCATTGTTAGTATAAAATACATGCTTCATACACCGTGTTATCAACCACACGAACACTCATCAACATACCATAAATCAAACATCAATTAGACATCAAATCATTTATTAAACCAATTATAAAATCACCAAAATTAAATTCTAAAATTTAATGTCCAATGTCCATTACAAGTAAAATAACACTAGTCCCAAAAGCATCACAATGCCCCTATATAGTCTCTAAAGTAAATTTCTTAAGCCACTACCGAGCCTTATTCTTGGATTGCCCCTTACATTCGCTTCTCGACTCTTTACATCCGAAAATTCTCCGCACGAAATGAGAAGGTGTTAGCTTAAAATGATCAGTGAATGATAGTAAAAACATCAAGCAATTTGCATTTAATCATGCATAAATCAAAATAATTAAACATTAAATTTCCAATCATAACATGTTAACATTTCACCATAACACCACATGCTATTTCAAGAATTAAGAATCAATTTTTCCTTGGAATGTAAATTCATCTTTTAACACAAAAACAGTCAATTATATCGGCACAATCAATCAATTATATTGGTATAATACATCTATGGAAATAAGTAAACGTGTGATCATAAATTTGATAAACGGATCTCTGAACTCCCACAAATCAATTAAAGTACACCGAATTGAGCGGGCCGAAGCCACACGCTCTCTTATAGCGTCTCAAATCAACAGATGAGTGGAGACTCAAGCTCAAAACTCCCTTATCTACTCTAAACAAATCAGTCCACCAAGAGCCATATGCTCACAATATCACAAATAATGGTGAGTACTCACAAATCCTATGGCATGCCAACTATATCCAATGGATCCACCATGCAATGTTTCCAATAAAATCATACATACAAGGTGTAGAATCTGTTGTTTAATCACTTAATTTAGGATGTTAAAATGCAAGTAAAAGCATGTTGTTAAGCAATTTTTAACATCAATAAAATTAAGTATAGAAAATATGATTTTCCCAATATTCATATACCAATTAGAACACTTTTATCAAATGTTCAACAAATCAGTAATTCATGCTCCAAATATCAATTTATTCCATACAATTTAATTATGCTAAAAGCATAATACACAATTTACCAAACCAAATGCGATTTTGCTCTTTTATAAAATAAAAAACTATTTTTGCAAATCCAACCATCCAATATGCAATTAAGTCATTAATAACACTAATTAAACCTTCAATTTAACACATAATCAAGCCAATTTACCAAATTACCCTTAATATCACTCACTTCCACACTTAGCTCTTTAAGCAAAAAAAATGTGTTCAAATAAGCAAGTTTGAGCTTCAATTCTAATTTACATGTTCCTCCTCTTGATGTGGAGCTTTAAAAAAGACAAAGTATGCATTGCAAACTAACAATAGCAACAAGAAACATGAAATTTGATAAAGTATACGAATCTAAATCATTGTTCTAAACTACCTTACCAATGTTGCACAACTAAGCTGAAATATGGCATTCCTAAACTAAACTCCCTTTTCAGCACCTCAAACCACTTCTAATCTTCATTCCTAGTCCAATAACATGTATTCTAAGTGATAATTTCATCATTTAATCCATTTCATAATTTTCCAGAAAAATCATCCATGTTCTTGATCAAATTTGAATTTCTCAAAATTGATCCATAAAACGTGTTTGATCTTTTGGTTTAAGATTAAACCTTATTTTGAGCTTATACATCCATTAATATTTGGATTCCAACTCAAAATTAAAGATCCACCAATGTTGATCCTCAAGTTCAAGAAAGAAGAAATTAAAGTTAAAAATCCATTATAATCATTTTAATTAACAAATAATAATTGAAATTAACTTAAAAACAAGTTTAGTGATGAGAATTTGGAAGCCTGAATCAAAATACTTGAAGAAATTCGGATGACTATTTTCCCAACTTTGAAAATTATTTCGAGAGATTTTAGAGAGAATTTTTGGAGAGAAATAGGTTTACATATATTCTTTGATATTTGGTTTATGAAATCAAGCAAAAAAAAAAGAGAAAAATATAGAGAAAAAGCTCTCAATTTGGGTGAAAAATGAGTGAAAAGTGAGGTAGTTGTAGAGTTTTTAAAACTGAAAACCCCTACCTGATTTTCAAAATTTAGGGAATTTGCCATCAGGCCACTCCCCATTTTCCGTTGTTTTTCAATTTGCTCCTTTCCCTCCAAAATTATGAAAATATGGTTTATGTGTTATAAAACCTCTTACATTTCCCTTATTTTTCAAATTAGTCTCATTTAATTAATATTTTAGATCACCCAATTAAACCCTAATTTTAAATTATTTTTAAATTCTAATTTAACCCAAAATATTTATTTTTATGCAAAAATTATTTAAAACCATAAAATTAATTTTTCTAAATATATTTTTATTTTTGAAATATTATTTACTAATTTTTAGATGAAATTAAGCTAACTAATTAAGAACATAAATCGCTAATTAACCCGATTAAATCTCAATTTTCACTTGGAACTTGATAAACTTACCCGAAAGTACTAGACCTGTTTTCGAGGCCTTACAGTCATTATAAGGGACACCCTTCTTGACATATAGATACACATATCTTTTTCATGAAAACCCCTTAAGACTTCATTCAATTCTTAGCATGTCAATACCTTACCATGGTTATACATATTACAGATCCACTAAAACTTACTCATATCTTACCATAGAGACATACATTTAGATTCATAACTTACCAGATATTCCTAACAGTTTACGCCACTTTGACTTGGCAAAATACACATCACCATTAATCAGATAGTACATGCCACTAAGGTGGTCCATTCAGACTTCGTCATGAGTGCGGCTCTTAAGAGTTCGCCACGAAGGCGTTCCTTACGGAGTTTGCTACAAAGGCATTTCTTTCATATTTCGCCACAAAGGCTTTTTTCCATATTACACACAAAGCCTTTCTTTCATATTACTTCACAAAGGCTTTCTTTCATATTATGCCGCAAAAGCTTTCTTTCATATTACGCCATAAAGACTTTCTTTCCTAACGTGTTTATGGTATGGATTTGCCTAAACTCATGTTACGTGAGGTTTGCCCATCATCATCCTAGAACATGCAAAGAACCCAATATGGAAATCATCGTCCATTATTTCTTTTTGGAAAATGCCATGGCCATGGAATTTTCCTTTTAAAGATTGTGTTTAAAGTCCCGGTGAACCTCTTTAGACTCCATCGCTATGAATAAACCCAGAGTCACTTGACTTACTTTTCATGCATTGACGCCATTTAATACTTCACACTTTGATCTATTAACAAAAACCGACTAACTCACATCTCATCACATATATTTCATTTGTGGTCATACAATCATACTTCATCATCAGAATACTTATCACATACTTTACTTGTCAGATTCTATGCGAACTACCTATGCAAGATCCCTGATAAACATTCATACAATAGTATAATCTTCATATTATACTTTTATGATGTTAGACTTATAGTTCATTCAATTTTCCTTAAAAAAATCTAGCATAAATGGTAGACATGCAAGATTCAGTTTAGGGACTCATCTGACAACCATTAATATCAACGAGGACTCCAAATTCATCATCTAACCAGAAACCGCAGCAACCATTGCTTCTAAAACATATGAACACCATTAAAACTCATTCCTATAACTTTTACCATCATTTGAAACCTAGATAACCACTATGAAAAGCCTTAGTTCTTCATCTTATTGTTCATACACATAAAAATAGACTTACTCTTTTAGAATCAACAAGCAAGACCATAATACTTACCTAGGATTTTAAACAACCCTTTACATGCACTCAAATCTTTTGTTTCAGCTCAATTAAGAAAGATCTATGTTCAGCTCCAAGGCAATCAACAATGGTGTTTTAAATGGAAGAAAGCAGATAACTCCCTTTTTTTTCTCAAACCCTTATCCATATATATATAAATAAAAACTCATGTTCTCTTAGTGGAACTTGACATGTGTCATAAACTTTCAAGGCTGCCTTAATTAATGGTTTATAGCTGTAGAGAAACGTATATGAGAATCTAATATATATATAATTCATCATTTGTTTATTCCTGACCATCTCATTTGAACTTAACTAGCACAGTAACTAAACGAGCCTCGTGTACTATACCTTTAGGGATACCAATTTTACCCCCAAATCCTCAATACTCATACCAATCTCTTCTTTTTTACATCTCCACAAATTCAGAGAACAATCCTTACCTAATACTTTAACATCAACTATGCGCCCGATGTATATGCTAAGAGCATCAATTAGGCAAATAGAAATGCGCCACTCAGACTACTTTCGGGTTACGTGCCAAACTTAGGACCCACCAAAACTTGGTGTTACAATTTCATTGAGGAGATTTCCTGAAAGTAAGAAGATATCTCTTTTGATCAAATGATAATTGGACTGGCCATTGTGGTAGGCATTATCATGCAATAGGTCAAGAAATTCTATCTTCAAAAGAGGCCAACTAGTCAAAGCATACTAGTTGATGAGATTGTCCCACAACGGCTCATTTGTTGTGTATTATGCGATAGGTGTTGAGTTGATGGTTATATACACTTAAGATCTTCTAGTTAAGTAACTCTCCACAGAGCTTTACTTAAGCTAGAATGATGGCCAAATGTTACACGATCATTAGTATGTGTGAATGCTTAAAGAATTAGGTTCATGTACTAATTGGATAGAAATCCATGTTCTTCCTAATTGATCATTATCACCCTAGTGTGGCTTAATTCAATGGGTGTGAGAATTATTGTTGTAATGGCTTACAAATATTTTCAAGGTTTAATATAAGATGCATGCATAATCTTAATACATATCGTAATGTTGCAAAACATTTTCAAACATTTACTTAATACAAAGATATTAATATATGAATGTTTTTATTTTTAGTTTGAAAATGACACCAACTCCCTTATTGAACATAATCACTGAAAACAAACCGAACAAAAACAACTATAAGGAATGGAAAAGGAACCTAATAATTGTTCTGAGCTATAAGAAACTTAAAAAAGTTCTTAATACTAAATGCCCTCCGACCATTCAAACTGAGGCTAGAAAACATTGGAAAGAGTTTGATGAGATAGCTCGTTGCTATACACTGACAAGCATGGCCAGCAATCTGTATAAACAACTAAAGAGCTGTAAGACTATTAAAATGTTTCTAGATATGCTAAAAGGCAAGTTTAGAGGCCAAGCTACCTTAGCTTAACAAAAGCCTGAAATTCTAGTCAAAGACCATATGATCACTCTTATAATCTACTTTGCCGAGGTCGTGGACAATGAGGCCAATTTGGACCAAAACACCCAAATAGAGATGGTGTTCAAGATCTTGCCCAAGGATTTTGCTGGTTTTCAGTAGTATTTAACCTTGGTAATAAAAACCTAACACTTACACAACTCATGAAGGAGTTACAATCCTATGACTTGATGTTGAATGGCGGTCAGTCAGTCCGAGGAGTAGAATTAAATATAGTCGTTGCTTTTTCCTAAAAAGGGAAGGGAAAACACACTAAGAAAGGTAAGGCTAAGGTCTTTAGGCCACCACAAGTGGAAAGGAAGAGAACCAAAAAGCTAAAAGACTTATCTAAGTCAAAATGCTTCTTCTGTAGCAGGAAAGGGCACTTTAAGGCATACTGTAAAGAGTGGAAAGAATATCTAGCTACCAAAGGCAAATGTATGAAACTATAACACCCCTTACACCGGAACAGGGTACGAGGTATTACCGGACTTAATCACTAATCATCGTATAAAAACCGATTCATAATTTCACTCTAATTTAAAACTTTTTCAAACACATTCAAGCTGTCCTTTAAAAAGAGCTTACAAGGACCATATCATGATTTAATTCAACCACACACATAGGCAAGCATGCACATTCATAAATTGCATCATTTAATTAATAACATAATCAAGACTATCTACATTAAATGACTTTATATAATAGAGACCTTCAAATAACATAGGTCAGTATTTTAGGCCAATTCCTAGCAACTTAGTAACAATTAAACGAGTCTCCATACATGCCAAAGACTTAAAAATACTTTAAAACCTTTATATATTGATCAATAGTTTGATAGTGTGATTTAACCTCCGGCGACCTCCAACTCGAGCTAACATCTAAGACACTATAGGAAAAAGGAAAGGAAGGCAGTAAGCATTATAGCTTAGTAAGTAAGTATGTAAATATTAATAAACAATACATTATCATACTTTAAATGAAGTCACAATATGTTCCTGGAAATTACCATCACAAACACACACATACTTTCACTATTACAATCATAAACAAGTTCAAAATAAGCTATCTAGCAGAGTACCAGTAGCTAAATTATTTATTTCTGGAGCTACAGAACTCCAAATTACAAACCATTAATTTTTTTTGAAACTAGATTCACGTATATTCTTACCATAAAATTTTCAGAATTTTTGGTCTATCCAATTAGTACATTTTATTCATTGAAGTTACCCTATTTCACTGCTCAACTATTCTGACCACTCTTCACTACGAATCAATTTTCTCCTCATACAAAATTCAAAGGATGTTCTCGTTTATTTTATTTGAAACTAGACTCCTTAAGGATTTCAAGCATATAAATTATATCCCATAATTATTTTTGTAAAATTTTTAATTAATTTTTCAAGTCAGAACAGGGGATCACGTAGTCATTCTGAACCAGTCTCTCAAAAACTTAGATGTCTCATAATATAGAATTCCTTTGCTTGCTCTGTTTCTGTTATATGAAAATAGACTCATTAAGATTTAATTTGATATCTCATTCAGTATCTGATTCAATTTCTACTATTTTTGGTAGATTTTTAGATTCACATCACTGTAACTATCCATAACAGTTTTATTGTCAATTTTGATCTTTCACACTTCAATTGTATTCATCACTTACCCATAACAATCTTTCGAATTTCCAATCACATATCGAGCATATTGATCATAAGTTACACATGTATATACTTACACTTATCATCACAAAGTCATACACAATTTCATTTAATCAATTTCCCAGTTGAACGCTTTTCGGAATAATAACAGATACGCGATGGTATTGCACACAGCCCACCTTTAAAATCGAAGCTCTCTTGTACACATAGTGGCCTTCACTTAGCACCACTCATGTGACCTAGCTCGATTGTACACATAATTTTGGCTCTCTTGTACACATGGTGAACACTAAGTACCACCCATGTGACCTAGCCAGTTTATCTCGTAGCTCTCTTGTCTACATGGTGTCCTTCACCTAGAACCACGCATGCGACCTAAATACATATATCCCGTAGCTCTCTTGTCTACATGGTCTACACATAGTATCACCCATGCGACCTAGCTACATCATAATGTCTCGTAACTCTCTTGTACACATGATGTGCACTCAGCACCATACATGTGACCTAGCTACATACCATCTGTATCATCCAATCTTTTCGAAGGTTCAACCGAGATTTCTCTCTCTTTCTAATACTTGATTCCATACTTCCAATAGTCAATTATGATTAAAAAATCAGCTACAATACATAAAATATGCTGAAATATAAAAACATAATAAAGATAATGTATTATTTACATACAAACTTACATATAAACTTACATACTTTCTCATTTCCATGTCGAATTACTATTGAACATTTAAATCATCATAATTATACTTACTTTCAACACCTCGGAAATCGTAGTAAATATATCAATTTTACATTGAAACATGCATAAATTAATGCTTATTATACATATGAACTTACCTCGATACTAAAACGGCCATTTTACTAACTTTCTCGATTTTTAATTTTTCTCCCATTCTAGGTTCAAATCTCGTTTTCCAGGATCTAAAACATTATATTTTACTTATTTAATTAATGTACTATTCAAAACAGTCCTTAACTCAAACTTTGGCAAAATTACAATTTTGCCCTTAAACTTTTGCATATTTACACTTTTGCCCCTAGGCTCGGGAATTAAACTTCATCCCTTATTCTTATGTTTTATGACATGCTGATAATTTTTCCCTTCTATGGAAACTTCAAAATCTCACTCTAGCACATAGTTATGAACAATAACAACTTTTACCGATTAAGTCGTTTTACTCATTTTTGCTTAAAACCGCTTAGCAAAAGTTGTTTAACATAATTTCAGCCTTCATATTCTACCATAAAACATCAAAATAAACACATTTCACCTATGGGTATTTTTCCAAATATGAACCCTAGCTTAAATTATTGCTAGAATAAGCTTAATCAAGTTACAAGGATTCCAAAAACGTAAAGAACTTGAAAAACGGGGCTAGAACGGACTTACTATTGAGCTTGGAAAGCTTGAAAACCCTAGCCATGGCTTCCCCCATGATAATTTCAGCCTCCATGAAAAAGATGAGTCAATTTTGGCTTTATTTTCCCTTTTTATTTCTTTTAATTACCAAATGACTAAAATGCCCTTAAGGCCTTTCTTTAAAATTTTGTCCTATTCATGCCCATTTTTGTCCAAACAAAATATAATGATCTAATTACCATTTAAGGACCTCCTCTTTAAAACCCCATTTCAATCAAGTACTTATGAATTAGAACACATATTTTGCAACTTTTGCAATTTAGTCCTAAAAGTCCAATTAAGCACTTTATCAGTAAAATTACTTAACGATATTTTTACACAATATTTTAATCAATAAATAAACCTTAAAACTTAATCGGAATAAATTTTTTGACTTCAAATTCGTGGTTCTAAAACCATCATTCCGTTTAGGCCCTAAATCGGGTCATTCTGAAAGAACACGCAAATAAGCCCTAATAGGAAAATTAAACATGCAATCTATAAAATTTCTTATCAATACTCTAACACATGCATCTAATCACTCGGTAAATCATAAAAATTAATTGAAATAAACTTTTCTATCTCAAATTTGTGGTTTCGCAACCGCTATTCCATTTAGGCCCTATTTCGAGATGTTACAGAAACACTTGATGATAGAAGCTTGTTTAGTGGAAGACTCAATAGACCATTAGGTCATTGATTTGGGAGCCACTAATCTTGTAAGTGTTTCTCTATAGTGGTTTGAGGAGACGGAAGATCTTAGAGATAAGAGCTTATCATTGTCGACCGAGAACGAGACAAGTGTGGTAGTTGAAAGAGTGAGAGATGTACACCTTTATTTTGATAATTTTAGGAAGATTAATTTAAAAGATGTTTTCTATGTACCGAGTGTTAAAAGAAACTTAATTTCCATTGCATGTTTATATAAAGATAACTTGACCGTGACTTTTAGTAATAGAATTGCAATATGTAGAAATCGCAGTCTTATCTGTAATGGATGGATGTCAAATAATCTCTATTTTATCAAACCAAAGATGTACACACTGCTTGAAAATGAAATATCGAATGAAAGACTTAAAACTTCTCACTCTAATGAGACTTACCTTTAGCATTTGAGACTTGGTCATATTAACCAATAAAGAATCACTAGACTTGTGAAAGACGACATCTTAAGTTCACTTAAGGAAGTTGATCTTCCACAATGTGAATATTGCGTGGAAGGTAAGATGACTAAGTGATCTTTTAACGCAAAAGGAACAAGGGCTGAAAAATCCCTAGAACTTGTGCACAATGATGTATGTGGCCCCATGAGCATTGGTGCAAGAGGTGGTTATGAGTATTATGTAACCTTTATTGATGACTATTCCAAATATGGGTGTCTATATATGATGCCCCGCAAAAGTGAAACCTTTGATAAATTCAAAGAGTTTTCTGTTAAAGTAGAGAAACAACTACGTTTACCAATAAAGGCACTTTAGTCTGATTGAGGTGGGGAATATATATCTGATAAGTTCTTAGGGTACCTCATAGAGAATGAGATACTATCCCAATTAACCATGCGAGACACTCCACAACAAAATAGCGTGGTAGAGAGAAGATATAAAATGTTGTTAAACATGGTACGTTAGATGTTAAATTATTCAAATATCTTATTCTCTTTTTGGGGATACACTGTACAAACGACTTACTATATTTTGAATGATGTGCCAACTAAGGCAACATCGAAAACCCCATAAAATTATGGCATGGTAGAAAGCTAAATCTTAATCATTTTAGGCTTTGGGGATTCCCGACCCATATATTGGATAAAGATGCAAGGAAGTTAGACTCACAGACAGAATTGTGCATGTTTGAAGTATATCCAAAGGGAAAAATGTGGTTTGTTTTGTAACACGAAAGAGAAAACTATTCTAGTCTCAACTTATGCTACTTTTCTTGAAGAAATTTACATGAATGACTTCAAACCTTGGAGTAGAGGTACTTAAGGAGCTTTCAGGAAATATACAAAACCTTATGGAAACGGTTCCAAAACTAACTCCTAATAGTAGACCTACAAAAAATCAACAACATAGGGAGTCTTGTCGTAATAGGAGGGTCACTCGTAGGTTTAAGTTCTTCTAATCTGGCAAAAGTGTTTTTAACACTAACTCAAAAGTGTTTTTAACACTAACTCTGTCAAAAAAGAAGATAATAACCCACTTAGATATTATGAAGTGATACAGAGTGTTGATTCCAAGTTTTGGGAAATAGCTATGAAAGTTGAGATGGACTCTATGTATTCCAAATCAGTATGGAAACTTGTAGACTTACTGGAACGGATAAAACCCATAGCGTGTAAGTGTATCTGTAAGAGGAAAATAAATAAAGATTGAAAAGTGGAAACTTATAAGGCCAGACTTGTAGCAAAAGGTTATACTATCCATGCCAGATGAAGAAACCTTCTCTTTGGTTGCCATGCTCAAGTCAATCTACATATTATTATCCATTATGGTGGCTCTTGATTACGAGATTTGTCAAATAGATGTCAAGACAGGTTTTTTTAACGACTATCTTGAAGAAAATATCTATATGATGTAAACCACCAGATATATAGCTAAAAGAAATGATCAGAAAGTTTGCAAACTACTTAGATCCATATAAAGAGTTAAGCAAGTGTCCTATTTATGGAATAAAAGATTCAATGAAACGATCAAAACTTTTAGATTTAAGCAAAACGTAGATGCACCTTGTGTTTATAAATGTTTAGGGATGGAAAAATGGTCTTTTTCATTCTATATGTTGATGATATTGTACTCACTTGGAATGATATAGGGACATTGTCATCGATTAAACTATGATTAACCCAATAGTTTAGCATGAAGAACTTGGGAGAATCTAATTTTGTTCTAGGTATTCGAATCCTAAGGGATTGAAAGAATAAAGTGATAGCACTATCTCTGGCTTCATACATAGACAAGATATTGTAGCGTTATGCAATGATCGATTTGAAGAAGGGAAAACAACCTTCCATATTAAGATTTCATCTCTCTTTAGAGGACTATCCTAAGACAACAAAAGAAAGACAGAACATGGGAAAGGTTCCTTATGCTTTGGCAATAGGAAATTTCATGTATGTTATGCTATGCACACGCCCAAATATCTATTTTGCAGTGGGATTGGTAAGTTGATATCAGGGGAATCTAGGACCAATGCACTAGGAAGTAGTTAAGCAAATACTCAAGTTTTTGTGGAGAATGGGGGATTATATGCTTATATATTCCAGAGGAGATGTCACTCCTATCAGATATACTGATTCTGACTTCTAAAGTTGTTGGGATTCGAGGAAATTGACATTTGGTTGTGTTTTTGTCTTAGGTAGTGGGTCCATTGTGTGAAGAAGTGTAAAGTAGACTTGTACTTCTAACTCAACTATGGAGGTCGGATATGTGGTTGCTTTTGAGGCTACCAAAGAAACAATATGGCTTTGAAAATCTTAAAGTTGATCCTGGTATGGAAAAAGCTATTACACTATATTGTGACAATAGTGCGACCATAACAAATACTAGGGAGACGAGAAACCACAAGAGGATGAAACATATCAATTGAAAGTATCATATCATAATAGAGGTAGGTGCAGACAGGATCATGGATGTAGTCAAGTTCGTATCTGTGGACAACCATGCGGACCCATTTACTAAGACTCTACTAGCTAGGAGTTTTGAGAAACACATGGAGAGTATTGAAATGCGTAATTTGGCTCATCTACTTCACTAGGGCAACTGAGAGACTGTTGGATCTAGTGGCCTAAGTGTAATGTATTCGTTTGTAAAATTGTACTTTTTTTTTAATAGGTTGGTTAATAAAAAAATTCGTTGGTTACATTAATATACTTTATATAATTACCGTCACATGGTTTTTATATACAAAGCAAAATGGAACCAAATGTTGCTATTTGGTTGTCTAAATGTTTAACTAATACTAAGCGGTATTACATGGTCGTATTGTAGTATGGAAAGACAACTTGTATTGGTAGACAAACCTAAACATGTCTTTAGTCTAATCAGAAAGGATCAAACCAATTAAAAGACTAATATGTCATCTATTAAGTCTAATTGGAGAGATGCCTTGTCTTGGGCATCAAAGTGGATGACTCCCAGAAGAGAGAGACATAGATGTGACTGAAAAGACTGGCAATACATCAGACATGACCCAAATAGAATAGATCTTGAATCTGTTTATGGATTTTTTCACTTGTGATGTTTATAGTGTGGCATACCTTAATCTTGAGTGGATGGCAGACGATGTATGCGCGACTCATAGACTTTGATGTAAGTAAAAGCCTGAGTTCAAATAGGTAAGAAATCAAAACCTGGTATGTTGGGTTTACGACTTTTTTAGTATGTAACATCATTCACAATAGTGGAATTAATAGCCCAAAACATGGGTAAATGATATCCACTCAATGGCATTACATGGTTGCTGAAAAGTAAACGTGGCCACGGGTCATTTGTTTTTATGATAGATGACTTGATCACTATTTCATAGTGATTGACTTTCATAAAGTAATATGTAATGGTTACCATGAGATGAAATAGAATCATATTGGAAGAACAAATATTATCTCAATAAGATTAATGATATTCTATGAGGGTAACACACTTATGACAAGGTCAATGGACGAGCACTGAGTAGTTGCTTTCGTAATAGTATGTCGTTGGGTAGAGCTCAGTTGCGATATTATAGTGGAATGACTTCGTGACTAAATGATTTTATAAGTAGTAGGCAAAAAGTTGGAACTTAATTATAAATCATTTTAGCCAAAATTACGTATGTCCAATCGGTCCCTCTACTAGCTCATTGAAACCAAAAATGAATTGCGTGTTTGAATAGAAATGAATGAAATGACTAGGAAAAGAGAAATGAGAAACATTCAGGAATGATTATGGTTTTCTCTGAAATAGAGAAATGGAATCATTTGGAAATGAATGTAGGTTTCCAAAAATAGAAATGGAAATGGAAATGATCCATTTGCAATCCTATATGGATTACTTAAAAAATGATCGGAAGAATGAGTTTATATTTTTGGACTGTTTTGAAGCCTAAAAATTAAAATAAACCATTCAGTTATTGTGAACATGTTGAGTTGTGAAATATTGAACTTATTTTCTCAAAATTTTTCCTAGGGCAAAATTGTCAAAATTTTACCAAGGGTCAAATTGTCAAAATTTTGTTGGAGGAAAATAAGGATGTGAAAATTGTTTTATATATGAATATTAAAGTTTATTTTGGAAAAAATAAAAAAATGAATCGAGTTGGATCACGTTACAGAGTACTAGGTCAAAAAGGCCCAAGTACTTGTAATTGGACTAAATGTGAAAGAGGCCCAAAAACCCCTCATGGACATGAAGGGGGCCACAACCCTAGTAGGAATACAAGGGTGTGCTGTCCACCCTAGTCCTATTCTAAGCAGGATGTTGTTTTTCCATTTGACATAAGCCACTACAACTCAAAAAGGGTTCTACCTTATCTTCCTATAAATAGATGACACCGTTAGAGCTATTAACACAACTTTGAGAGATTTTTATTCTACCGAAAAATAGAGAGAATTTATTCTCAACTATTACATATATTTTTCTAGAATAACATTTCTGCCGGTTTCTATTAAGAATAGAGAATTTTCTTTTTCACCTCAAAAGGGGAGAAAACTTTTTCAAGTTCTGTGTTTCAGTTCAATTGGTTTGAGTCCACACTCGGAGTAGTTCGTGGTATGAGAATAGCAGAGAAGATCATTTGGTTGAAAGCCGAGAACAATAAATGTCTGCTATGCTGAAAACACAAGTACGAATATGATGAAGGTTTATTGCTATAAATATAAAAAACCGAGTTGGTTTTCAAATTTTTAATTTTTCGTTGTGTAAGAAAACCATTTTCAAATTGGGATTTTTCTAACAAGTTGACCTAGTGGACCGATATGAGCCTAAGGTAGTTTTAACAAGCTTAATCGAGTTCATAGGACACCTATTTTTAGGCTTAGGAGCATCAAGAACGACCATCGGGTCACAGTACAAGTTTATGAGGTCACAACAAAGCAAAATGAACTCTAGAGTTTAGGTTTTAAGTTGTGTGTCGCAAGACAGCTGTGACGAGGGCTAGAAATTGAGTGAGGGTGTTTTCTTCTACACAATTAATATTTATCAGGATTAAGGCCTATGATTGACCTAATTAGAGCTACTAATCTTGCCTATAAATAGCAAGGCTTAGGCTAAGCTATGTGAGACTTTTTTTTTGAGAAGTTAGGAAGCTATTAGTTAGGTTTAGAAATTATATTTAGTTTTTAATTAGGTATTTATTTTAGTTTTAAAATAGTTTATTTTCTTGTTTCAAACTTCGATTCGATTTGATTCCAAGCCTTTGTTATTTTATTATTCATTATTTTTCTTTTACTTTTCCCTTGCAATTGTCCATATCTTGCTAGTTATTAAAGGAATTTTTACAATCGGGCACATCCAGCATCTCAAATGGATTAATTTCTATTCTCCTCTTGTTTTAGTTTAATTTGTGTGTTTTTCATGATTAAATTATTTCTACAATAAATGGTATTTAGATTCATGAGTAGCTAATTCCTTTATGGAGATTAATGAGTGGATATGGGAGCAAATGAACGAGAGAACGAGGGTTTATCTCAAAATTAGTTGGCTTAAATTGTGCGTGCTTAAACCCTTGGATCGACGACCCTGGAAAGTAATTTAGGCAGATAGGTAAAAAAGATAAATCTACCGAGCACCTCATAATTTATCCTGGTTTAAACTACGAGGTCGAGAGATAAGTGGTTTTTATCGATTAATTAGTTAGTTAGAGCTTGATAGGTAATAAATGGTTAGTTATAAGATTATCCATTAAAACCCAAGTTTTGAAGTTAATTACAAATACTGAAGTGAGTTAATCTTCTGCCTGTTATTCGAGATTTCGATAATTGTTAATTTCTTTTCAGTAATTTTAGTTTATTTCATGATCTTAATTTTTATTGTTATTTCTTGTAATATAATATTCAGTTATTACTATTTAGACCTATTACTATAGAAAATAATATCAAGTTTAATCCATCCTCCATTGGGTACAATCCTTAGAGTACTTCTTGTACCTCGTTGTACAATGCTATATTACAATTTTACCCGTATACTTAGGGACACCGCTGCTTTAATTTCATAACTTTCTATTGTAGTATTTCTAGTCCATATGTTTGCACATTTGACGATGGTCAACAACTTGCATTAGTTGATGAACCTAAGCATGTCCTTAGTCTAATAAAAAATGAGCAAACCAATTGAAAGACTAATATGACATCTATCAAGTCTGATTTGGGAGATGCTTTGTCTTGGGCATCAAAGCGGATGACTCCCAAAAGATAGAGACACAAATATAACTAACTGGACTAGCAATGCATCATATAGGACCCAAGTAGAATAGATCTTGAATCTTTTTATGGATTTATTCACTTGTGACGTTCATAGTGTAACATACCTTAATCCCGAGAGGATGATGGACTATGTATGTGTGACTTGTAAGCTTTGATGTAAGTAAAAATCTAAGTTCAAATAAATAAGGACCGAAAGCTGGTGCATTGGATATATGACTTCTATAGTATGTAGCATCATTCATAATTGTAACACCACTCACCCATCTCCATTATCGGATTAAGGTTACGACATGCTACAACAATTAACAGAACAATATCAGGCTATTTCAACTCAGTCTTCCTTAAAAAATGATCAATTATCAATTAATTTGTTAAAATATGTTATTCATGTGAGACTGAGATTAAATTAACTTACAAAATCTATAAAAACAATTCAAAATTAAGAAGGGACTAATTTGAAACTTTTTAGAATATGTAGAAAAAAAACAAAACGTGGGTCACACGGCTGTGGCCAAGTCATGTGACAGAGTGAGGTCTTTTGGACCTAAACCACATAGTCGTGTACTCTAACTATGTAAAAGGTTGATATCATGTCATACTGTCACATCCCACATTCTTACTTTAGTAGCAAAAATAAAAACAAGAAAGTGAAGTGGTCTAGTGGTTTAATGCTCCCTAGCTATCCCAAATGTTCTAAGTTAAAGTCCCTTATTCACACCTATTTATTGAATTTTTAAAAACTATTTCTCATGTGCTTAATGAGCTTGCCGTCCACCCCATAGCTACCCTATTTAGGAAGTTTCCTTTCCATCTTTACGAGTCAAACTTACCATAAGTTGAGGTAATGTGATCGCCTTTTCACTCTATGCCTCCCTCTAATGCCATTTCTTCTCCCCATTGCCATAGAATTGGTTCATTGAACCTAGACTACGTTGACCACCCATTCCCCTTATTCGCTACCTCTCTTTGTCATCCCCTCCTCCCTCTCCTCTATTTTCTCCCTTTTGCTAGCCACCGCCTTTTTCTTTTTCATTTTTGCTTCCTTCTTCCATCGTGGCTGACCCTATCACCACCAAGTAATGCACCTCTTACCCATCGTAGCTCCTCCTCCTCATCATTCTCTTCCCCGTTGCAGCCCATCGTCACTGTGACCACCACCAAGTGCCACCGCAGGTCTCCTTTTTCCATCACTTCTTGCATCAAACCTTTATTATTATTATTTAATGTTCCTACACCCTTTGTCAAACCTTCGCTCCTCTGGTCACCAGACTACTGTCAGACTGCCGCTGTTGCCGCTGATGGTTGAGTTTTCATCTTCTTTTCTTTTAGATCTCTTCTGTCTCCTCTAGTGATCAAACCTACTCCACTCTCCTACTTGATTTCCTTACTTTGTATTTTATACTCACCGATCAAATGATTCTTGTAGATCACTAAACTTTTCCGTTCCTTCACCAAGTTAAATCTCTGATCTTATCGTGTTAATCGAGTAGAGTATTTTGGCATCCTTCCATTCTCTCTATTTTTCTCTTAAAATGAATGGTACTAAGTATATATATGTTAACACCCTTGTCCCTATGTTCTTTGAAGGACCAAATGACAACGACCTGGGAAATTACTAACGTTGGGAATGAAGGCGTTGGATTTGAGTGTTAGATCAAGGGTAGGTTTATTGGTGAGACTTAAATGATTGATTTCTGTTAGGTATAACACTCACATCAGATCCTAACCAATATATATTATTTTTGTGTTTAGATACATCTTTCAGGTTTAGTAGATCTAAGCAAAATCACTACTAAGAGATTGCGGCATATTGGATCTACGAAAAAGGAGTGGGTTCAATACTATTTGTTGTGTGATGTGATTGCTTTTGTTATATTAAAAAATTAATTTTAATTAATCATGAGTACTCTAAGTATTCAAAGAAGAGTTGAAAAACTCATTAAGGGGAACCCAAGTAAGTGACTCTAACCAAGTAATTCTATGAAATACATGATATATGATGTGGTTATAACTTTGACAAAGATGTATCTATAGATCTCATCCTCATGATATGTGATGCATGACTTATGTGATACGTTTGATGATTTAAATAAGCTATATCTATATATGTGTATCTTAATATTGACATCTGTGACCTAATGTGAAAAGCATATTAAAGCATGTGAAAGTGATTAAAAGTGATTATTAAGTGATATGTGACTATGTGAGCATGTTCACATGCTTAAGTGTAAAAGTGATTCATATGTATTAAAAAGAAAAATTTCCATATCACATGCATGGGGTGAGTTTTGTGAAAGGTGGAAGTATGTGGTAGTCTATTTGCAAATTAGTGGTGGCTTGTCCATAAAGTGTTTCAGTGGCAGTTTATCTGCAAATCAGTGGTGGCTTTCTACAAAGTGTTTTAGTGGTAGCTTATCTGCAAATCAGTGATGGCTTGCCCATGAAGTGTTATTATTGGTAGTTTATATATAAATCAATGGTGGCTTCTCCACAAATGGTGTTTTAGATAGATGATTTGTAACACCCCTAACCTGAATCTGTCACCGGAATAGGGTTACAGAGCATTACCGAAGTTTACAAATTAATTTTTAGAAATTTCATTTCATCTAGCATTCATATTAGAAACCAATTAAAATCATACATATTGTCTCTTAAACAAGCCCTTGAGGCCCAAACTATGCATTAGAAACAAATAGGGACTAATTCGAAAACTCAAAAAAATTTTCAGAAATATTTAAAATTTTCAACGTTGCAGGGGTCACATAGTTTAGAGATACGCCTGTGTCTCAGGCTATGTGGGCATTCGAAACAGGGACATACGGCCATGTCTCAGCCTGTGTCTGTGCCCGTGTGAGTATACTAACTTGGGTTACACGGCCAAGTCACATGCCCGTGTGCCAGACCCTGTGAACATTCTGTTTTGTACAAATTTAGGATGCAGGGGACATACGATCATGTCACCTAGCTGTGTGTCACACACAGTTGAGACACACACCCGTGTCTCTACCTGTGTGGACTAAAATAAGCCCTTTTACTAGCCATATTTCTCACCTAAATTTTATGTCAATCTACAATCAACATTACACATATCAACAAGTCAAAATAAGTAGCTAAACCCAACAAATTACATATAGACCATCATTAAACAAAATACTTATACATTCCATTAAAACCAAAATCAAAACATTCGAAAGTATCGATAGAACCGATGGATAGTATGATACAACTCTGACAAGCTTCCAACCCAATCGAGTTTTCGATAATCAAAAAAGTAAAGGAAAACAAATACGTAAGCAATGAATGCTTAGTAAGCTCGTATCAACTTTGATCATAATACTTATTTTCATATATGAAATTTATACATATCAAGAATAATTCAAAATTGATACCGTAATACTCATGAAGCTATATTCATCCACACACAAAGTGAATAAATCCACAACATCACTTATACATATTATCCCAAGCTTAGTAGGATTTAAATAACTTTAACTCTTCAAAATTTCTTTATTTTCATTTGCATTTCTTTACTTTCCACACTTATTCCATATGCATGACACACAAGTCATAAACATACCATTCAACCATGGTCACAAGCAAGTGCATTTAAACAAAGCCTTTTTCGAATTGATCACATAATAAGTCATTTCGTAAGAAATTGCACAATTTAAAATTTATCACTTTTTCATGAGCACTAGCATATTTTCTCTTGAGTACTTACCACTTCAATGCATCATATAAATAAACATTTTACCATTCAATCAATAGCTTGGCACTTGTCTAAGCATCAAACAACAACACTTGTTAGTTTACTTGCACATATTTCATATAAATTTAACATTGATATACTTATTTTCTCGACATGTCACACTTGAGTTTATTACTCATCTCAACTTACATAATTTCCTTGTATCAACATATCAAAGATAATCATATATGTACATGTCATGATACATATCATTCTCTTATCGTTTCTTCATAAACATATATCATTCATTCTATTATATCAATATTTCATATACCATCATTTCCATGTATTAAATGTACATTTAATCTGATAATAGTTTATATCGAACTCAAGATTAATCAAATTCCATGTACATATACTTTCACATCACATGTCCATATAACATGTACAAATCATTATATATATATTTCAATCATATACAGGTAATAATTCATTTTGAACTCATATTGTTTCATATCAGAATTTTTCCCGTTGAATCATTTAAAATATCAATGGATACACGGGTAGTACACACAAGTGTACACAACTGTAATTCATGAATTCATACTCGGGAATGCTTATTAGAGCATATAATCGGGAATCACTCTCTCGAGCCATATTGTAACAACCCATTTTTCAGTGAAATCAGAATAGTGGTTTCGAGACCACAAATTTGATCCAAAATACATTTTATTTTTATTTTACCATATGTCCTGTAATATGATAGAATGACGTGCGAAAATTTTGATATTAAAACTTTATCGATTTGGTGCCTAATTACGAGAAGGACTAAATTGCATAAAATGAAAAACTTGAATTCTAGTAGCTATGAGGATCAAATAGCTATGGAATTCAAAACTTAAGGTCCTTATATGGAAATTAGACCATTAATAAAAGTATGTAGATTTTTATGGTGACTCATGGGATTATAGAAAAAGACAAGGGATTAAAATAGAAATACCAAAATACATGATTAATTAAAAAGATGAATATAATTATATCATGTTAAACCTTAAAAACACATGGAAACTCTAGGAGAGAGAAAAGAAGCTTTCAAGGCCTAATTGGGTAAGTTCCCTTGTTCCGTTTTTAGTAATTTTGGTATTTTTGGAACCAGGATTGCTTAATCTCTTTATTTGAGAGATTAATTTGAAAAGTTATCAAGGAATAAAAATGGGTCATGGATGTATTATGCTGGAAATTAGAAATTTATGGTAGAAAATAAAAGATTGTTGATAGACAAACAACTTTTGCAAGGTGATTTTTGATGAAAACTTGATGTAGGGACTAAAATGTAAACTTGTAAAATTTGATGAAAAATTCTAAAATTTTATGTAAACATGTGCTGCAAAATTTTTCATGAGGCTTTGGTTAGGCTTGGAATAGGGAGCAATTTGTACAAGTTTCATTTTCCGGGCCTAGGGATAAAATCAAAATTTTTGGAAAAGTTAGGGGCAAAATGGTAATTTTTCCTAGGACGTAAATTGAGTCCGTATAAGTATGAAAGGTATGAAATTAATGATTAAATTAATTTATATAGATTTGAAAAACACAAACTCGAGGTTAGATCGAGGAAAGGAAAAGATTTCGGATTAGTAGATTTTTACGTGAAGAAGTGTCGAGGTAAGTTCGTGTAACTTAATTGGATATGTAATTATGTAAATTGAATGTTGTATTGTATGTGATGTGATTTATGTTAATGTGCCTTACTTGTATGTTATGATGGAAAATTATACATGCTTGAAATGGTGATAAAGGGTTAAGTCTCGATTGAATATTAAATTCTGATGAATGTATATGCTTTCCCGAAACTAATAAGGTCCTGCATTTGTTGCGAATGGGATTTAGCTCAGACGAGTAATCCCAATGACCTTGTTATATAAAGGATTTAGCCCAGATGATTAATCCCAATACAATACCTCTCGAGTATACGTTAAGATTAGGGTTTAGCCTGGGCTGGTAATCCTAATCAAGCTTTTTGAGCATAAGCTATATAAAGGATTTAGCCTAGACTGGTAATCCTGTCCTACGACATGTGGTTCAAGAGTGTGTTCCTTGGTTAAGTACCCTAAGGGGTACCCTCAATAAGAATTGACGGATTAATGAATCGTACACCTCGAGTGTACCACTAGAAGCCTTCATCGGGATTTCAATAATTCAATGGACATATCACTCTTGACTTAGCATGAAAATCTTGAGATAAATTAATAATGACTTGAAAGAACATTGCTTGATGAGCTCATCTATGTAACTTGCTTGATATGAAGATTTTGGTGACTAACATGTTTGATTGATAGTATGTGTTTAGGCAATTTAGCCAAATGGATGGAAGACATGATATGTATGCTTAGATTTATTAAACAAGATTGGTAAGATTAGTTTCTATTATACGAACTTACTAAGCATGTAATGCTTACTCCTTTTATTTTTCCCCTGTTTTATAGTGCTCAGTAGCTCGTGAAGGCTGGAAGATTGTTGGAGCATCGTCACACTATCAACCTAGCATTTTGGGTATATTTAGAGAAATCATTTTGGTGTAATGGCATGTATAGGGAAACTTGGCCTATAGTGGCTTGAAGTGTCATTTTGTAATCTGGCCATTGTAATGGCTAGTGATGGTTCATTTTGGGAAATGATTTAGTAAATTATTATGATATATATATCCACATGTGTTATGCTATGTTCATGTGACCCAATGTTGTAAGTGTTTAATTTAAGGTAAGGTGAGTTGGTAACTATGTATGCATAAAATGGTATGCCTTGTTAAATGATGAAATTGCTTACTTTAAATAATTGAATTGGTTGGAATTGGTTAAATGTTTATTGTGCAGGTTTTTGGGTGATTTTGGGTGAGAAATGAAGCTAGGAAATGACTTCATTTTGTCCACACGGGCAAACACACAGGTGTGTGTCTAGACCGTGTGTGACACACGACCAGGTAACACGGGCAAACACACAGGTGTGTGTCTAGACTGTGTGTGACACACGGCCAGGTAACACGGGCAAACACACAGGTGTGTGTCTAGACAGAATGCTCAGAATTGGGCACATGGGCAAAGACACGGGTGTGTGTCTCAACCGTGTGTGCCACACAGCCTGGAACACGGGTGTGTGTCCTGGCCGTGTGAAACTTGCACCTAATTCGAATTAAATTAATTAACCACACGGTCTAGCACACGAGTGTGTGGCATGGTCGTGTGTGCATGTCAGAGAGTTACACGGGATCGAACACGGCCTCTAGCACGGGCGTGTCCCAGGGTCACACAAGCATGTGATGTAACACCCCTAACCCGTATCCGTCGCTGGATTAGGGTCTAGAGGTATTACTGAACAAAAACACAACTCTGAATATTCACACAAGTCATATTCATATGTATGTACGAATATCCAAATAAATAAATATTAATTGAAATTTTATCATTACATAATACACAGATACAAGTTAAATTCGGATATCTAATAAACATCAAACATTTTAAGATATATTTCGAAACATGTACAAATTCAATCAATAAAAATCTAACACATGACAATTTATTCATCAGCATATACGACATTCATATCTTCACAAATAATCTAATATGTTTCATTAAACATATAAACCTTATATACATTTCAACCATATTAAACATGAACTATAATTGAACATTAATAACGAAACTTATCAAGCTTAATTCACAAACTAAAATTATACTCAATCATTTATTTATAGTTAACCATTTTATAACACAAGTAACGATTTGAAATGCACTCATTTCAAATGCAAAAAAATGCGGATACACAATTAACCTATTTATCATCAATTTGGTCATCTAAACTTTGCCTAAGACGCAAATAATCTTACATATTACCTACTTATTACGTAGTATACCTTTAGATGAGATACATATCAAGTCTATTCATCATATGCATAAATATTTATATAAGCAAATGCCGAATCACAAGTTAGTCATAACCATCTCATATACCTTTATCTTATATCCGAATTCACAATACATTATTGTATAATTTTCAAACCAACTCATATTACAATTTATACCTCTCAAGAGTAAGCCATTAACTATAAATAGATATATTTATATATACAAAACATGAATCTTCCATACCATGTAATGAACATATCAAGACAAACTTATATCATGCTTGGACATAGCCAAACAACCTTTAATGCCAAATCACATATAACACTTTGACCAAATACAACAAGCAAAAATTTAAATAGTCTCTTATCTATGCATACTATAACCCAATCAATTCAATGCACACATCCAAATTTACCAAGCAACTTCAACACTCAAATAGATATCACAAGTATCATTCATCCTTGACACATTGCATAATAACCAAAATGGACTCAAACCATCATTATACCAAAACTAAATTCAAGCATTTAAATAAGCCATTTTCGCATGGCTTTTATAAAAAACCAAGGTTCATCATGTCAAAACACCATTCAGCCTATACATGCCCTAAGTTTGAATTTAAAACCTTCAAAAGTATCGAGAATAAACGATAGTGCGATTGACTTTACTGACGATCTCCGAACATATAACGATCTCCAAAATCTATAAAACAAAGACAAATATATAGACACAGTGTAAGCTAACTTAGCTTAGTAAGCCTTAAGCAAATTAAACAATTAATGCATAATAACATTTCAATTACTAATCATTTCAATTAAATAAATCAACTTATGCATTTTTAATCACCTTTATTTTCAAACTTTTAATTCCACACATATATAACATATACTTTCATAAGGCAATTTCTCTTTGGCCGAATATACAAGTATATATCATCAATATGTTCTCAAATTTCAAAACCACATTGACTTATATAATCGAATATACATATATATTTTAAGACATATATTCATCACTCAAAGTTTAACATTACATTCATGTACAATTATAAGATCAAATATATTTCTCATATTAGCACATGTACTACATCAAATTCATGTATTCTTTTTCATCACATATCAAGAAATCAATTCATCCTGTTTTCAAATAGGTAGTCCAACTATCACGTACCTGATCATTTTAGCTCATTCAACGTATTCATTTATCACATCAACATAAAGTCTTTTAGGCATAGACTTATAATATTTCACCGGCATAAAACCTGCTAGGCCTAAGCCTGTATCACACACCTGCACAAGGCCTGCTAGACTCAAAGTCTGATTGTATACACCGGCAATAAGCCTGCTAGGCATCAAGCTTGATTAAATTCAGCAGCAGAAGGCTTGCTAGGCTCAAAGCCTAAATATCATTATTAAAAAGCTGTCTCATAAAAAAAATTCATATATCAAACATTTCAGATATTCCATGTAGTTCATACGGACTTTCAAATGTTATAACTCAATCGAGTTAAACTCAAATATGTTATTTCTATGCTTTATCACATTCGACTAACTCTACTATAAATCCATGAATTCCAAATTGGCATATTAAACTAAGTTACATTCAAAATTAATGATGTTTAATTGCTTAAAGACTTACCTCGGATATCGACGAACAATGTAAATCGACTATTCGACTATTTTTGTTTTTCCCTGATCCAAGTTCGTTTTCTTTTGTTCTTGATCTATACAATTTCAAATTAATCGTTCTTGATCTATACAATTTCAAATTAATCTCATTCAATCACAATTTCATTCGATTAAATCCAACAACACATAAATGGTGAATTAACATTTTACCCCTGATATTTCATACTTTTACAAATTAGTCTTAATTGCATAAAACACAAAATACACAAAATCTCCATGTAACATACTTAGGCCGAATGTTCCTCTAGTACATACAAATACACACATTTCATTTAGTTCACATTTTAGTCCCTCAAATTATTATTTTCACAATTTAGTCCTAATTACTCAAAATCATCAAAAACTCCAATACAAAACATGTTAATCTAAAACATATCTTTAATATTTCATCATCAAACATCACAAAATACAAATATTCATCAATGGCATAACTCAAAACATTCATAAAAATCAGAAATTCTAGCATGGGTCAGATAGTACTCGAAGCAATGATCTCAAAAACGTAAAAATTATCAAAAACTGAAACAAAAACATACCTTGATTTAGCTTCCAAATTTCCGAATGTTCAAAGCTTTCTAAACCTTTATTTTCTTTAAGTTTCGGTCATGCAAAGAAAAGTATGAGCACTTTATTTTATTTTATGTTTTATTAATACATATTTAATTACATGTTTACTAAATTAACCTTTATAATAATATATAAAACCTTTATAATTCATGGTCATTACCGTCCATGCTATAACCATTAGGTCAATTTGCAACATAAATACCTCATATAAGAAAGACAACAACAATTGGGCCCTTTTACAATTAACCACCAAATTTTTATTTTACGCGATTAAGTCCTATTATTTAATCGAACACTCAAACTACAAAATTAAATCACAAAAATTTCATACATACAAATTCACACATAATAAACACAGATAAATAATTTTTAAATATTTTTCTAACTCAGATTCGTGGTCCCGAAACCACCGTTCCGATTAGGGTCTAAATCAGGCTGTTACATGTAAGCCCTGCACCTTGAATTTTTTTTTTGTAATTTCACAAAAAAAAAAATCTTAGAGGTTCCGATTAAGTCTCGACTCGATTCTAATGCTCGTATTGGACCTCGAGGGTCCAATTAAGGGGCATTATGAATAATCTCGATTAATGAATAGTGATTTGCATTAATAAATTGAAAAATATTCTGGATGTTTTGGTAATGCTCTAAAACCCTGTTTCAGCGATGGGTACATGTTAGGGGTGTTACATTTAGTGATATCAGAGCTGCAGTTTAACCGATTCTCAGATTTGACATAGCAAACACGAGTTTAGCTATACATGTCATTATATAAATTGTGATAGTGTGATGACTCCTGATCATTTTTAAATGTGTTTTTCATATAGTAATGTCATCCAACCGAGCTAGAGCTGAATCTGAGGAAGCTGAAAGAAATGCTTCAGCTTCAGTTCAAAGAGTTGCCTCAGCATCTGGTAGTGAAAGGCTCATGTCTGAGGGCCGAAGCGAGAAGCCAAAACAAGCCTTCTTTCAAATGATGAACGAATGATTTACCCAGTACTTGAGAACAAACCTCGTTGTACAACGACCTCTCCCTTGCTCCTCAACCGGTTCTAGAGGTACCACAGGGTGTTGAACCTGTTAGGATTGGTAAGCCTCCGATAGATAAAATTCGCAAACATGGGGTGGAAAAATTTAGGGCTACTGCAGACGATGATCCGAAAAGGGCCGAGTTATGGCTTGAAAACACTATTTGGGTCGATTAAGTCCTGACTCGATTCTAATGCTCGTATTGGACCTTGAGGGTCTAATTAAGGGATGTTATGAATAATCTCGATTAATGAATAGTGATTTGCATGAGTGAATTAAAAAATGTTTCGGATGTTCTGGTAATGCTCTGAAACCTTATTCCGGCGATGGGTACGGGTTAGGGTTGTTACACATATAACGGAAAGCCCATGTGAGCCATGTAACGGGAAGCTCATAAGAGCCATAATCAGGAAGCTCATGTGAGCCAATAACGGGTAGCTCCATAAAGCCATTAACGAGAAGCTCCAGATAGTCATATATCGGGAAGTTCAAGCGAGCCAATATCGAGAAGCTCCGGAGAGCCATTAATTAGGAAGCTTACAAAGAGACAATCATTGGGCATCTCACAAAGAGATAATCAATGGGAAGCTTACGAAGAGCCATATATCGGGATGCTCATAAGAGCTGCAGTGTGTCAACAACACATGTAGGATCACAACCGATCAGGATGCTCCGAATAGCTATTAACGGGAAGCTTGCAAGAACCATATAATCGGAAGCTCGAGAAGGCTAATAATGGGATGTTCTTTTGAGCTATGGTGTGTTCGCAACATATGCAAGACCACAACCAACACGGGAACCCTGTATCCATCGAATTTTATTTATTCAATCGGGACTTATTATTTATTAGATATTATTGGATATGTGGTAAATTTCATGTATATGATATTTATACAATTCACAAATACAACATTCAATTCAAACATATAAATATACATAATTTAGTTACACGAACTTACCTGAATTGAATTGTAATAATTATAGGAGTTCAGGGACTATTCCGTTATTTTTCTTTTTTCACGAGTATCTATGGAATCTTGATCTAAAATATAAAAGTATTCATTCATATATTTGAGTTCCAATTTATTTCACAATTTATACCCTTCAATTTTTCAAATTTACAGAATTATCCTAGTTTTTTCAACTTCTACAATTTAGTCCCTTAACTAATTAATTTATCAAATCAACTAATATTTCTCAATTACTGATTTATCCAAATATTCTAGGCTATCATACAGCCCTTAATAAAATAGAAATTTAAGACCAAACCCTAATATTTTAACTATTTTCACCATTTGATACTAACATTAATATTTAACAAAGTCACTTTGTAATTTTATCATACAACAAAATTAAAGCTCTAAACTCACTTGATATTAATAATATATTTCAATATATTAATTTAGACAATAAAACAATTCATTTCATGCACTTTAGTCATTTTTGACATTTTTACAAAATTACCCTTAAAATTTTACTTTTATTCAATTTAGTCCTTGAGCCTAAAACTTGAAAATTAACCATTTTTAATGTAAACCCATACTAGAATAATATTCATATATATATATATATATATATATATATATATATTTTCCTCCTCCTCTCCATTTCACATCCTTAATGTATATATAATTCCACTATTTACTTATATGTTCATATCAAAGCTGTCCACTTGAGTCATAGTCACTAAATTATTTATATCTTGAGCTACAAAATTCTAAATTAAGATCAGCTTGATGTCTCTAAAACTAGGCTCAAATATATTTCTACCATAAAAATTTCAAAATTTATAATTTAACCAATAGGTATAGTAAAATCTTCAAATTTATCCTTGTTCTGCTGTTTGACAGCTTTGACCTTTCTTTACTAAAAATTAATTATCTCTTAGTACGGGGTTTGGATGATGTTTCTATTTGTTTATCTTGAAAATAAACTCATTGGAGAATTTAAAAATATAAATTTAAACCCCTAATTATGTTTTTACAATTTTTTATGATTTTCCAAAGTCAGAACAGGGGAACCCAAAATCAATCTGACCTTGTCTCACCAAAATTCATATATCTCATAATATGAAATTCTTTTGCTTACAAAATTTCTTGTATGTAAAACTATACTCAATAGAATTTAATTTAATATTTTAATTAACCTATAATTCAATTTCTACAATTTTTGGTGAATTTTCAAAGTCAGACCACTACTGCTGTCCAAAATTTTTAGTGCAAAATATTGATAACCAAGTTTATAACGCCCTTCTTTCCTTTCTCTACAATATTTCCCATCACTTCCTCTTATTTCCCTTCACCAACATATCAATAACTTAGAACCTTATATAAGAAATACAACACCCCTAACCCATATCCATCGTCGGAGTAGGGTTACGAGGTATTACTGATCAGTTCATAACATATGGCATACATTTATCAACCAAAAAGAATTCATTCTCATAAATCATTCAACACAATCATATTGTTCCTTATAAGGGCCTACGAAGCCTTAAACATGCTTTAGAAGTGGTTCAGGACTAAACCGATATCACACAAAAATTTTGGAAACTTAAAAAATTTTCAACCTTACAATGGTCACACGCCCGTGTGAACAGGCTGTGTGCCTCACATGGCTCCAGACACGCCTGTGTCTTAGGCCGTGTGGAAACAGGGCATACATACTGACTTGTATCACACAGCCGAAGACATGTCCGTGTGCCAGACCATGTGAAAACTGGATGGTATACTGACTTATGTAACAAGGCCAAGTCACACGCCTATGTGCTAGGCCGTGTGCCAATTAGGAAGTATATTGACTTGTACCACACGACCAGTCACACGCCCGCGTGTGAGACCGTGTGGAGCATACTGACTTCATTTTAAAATTAACACCAGGGGACACACGGCCATGTAACATGACCGTGTGTCACACACAGCTAAGACACATGCTCGTGTGTCTCTACCCGTGTGGACAAAAATAGGCCATTTGCAAGGCCAATTTTCCACCCCAACTCATGCTCACCTAAACAACCAAAATGGTACCATTTCATCATTCAATTAGGCAGCCAAAATCATCAACCAAAAGCACAATTCATACAATATCCATTTCAATCAAATACTTATCAACCCAACTTCTAAAATCATACTTCATCAAAGCATTTCTCAAGCATTTAAACTCCACAATTCAATTAACCATACACATATCAAACATGCCAAAATAAGCCATCACTCATGGCTATATATATAAACCAAAACATATATAATTACAAGCCATTTCTATTAGCCAAACACACATCAACATTAACATCATTTACAAGCCAACTCTCATGGCTATAATCACAACCAAAATACTTCATCTAGCCTATACATGCCATATACCATATACACACAACTCAAAAGTACCAAATAGATGTCTGATAGTGCGATGATGTTCCTGATGACTTCTGGATTCGAGCTAGCCTTGATTCACTATAAAACATAGAAAATAACACGAAGTAAGCTTCATAGCTTAGTAAGCTCGTATGTGAATAACTTAATTCATCCAATAAATATAAATCAACCAATTTCACATTAACTACAAACCTTTCTCATGTTTTGAAACATGATCAAATACCATCTCCTTGAACTTTCTCTATTTAATACTCGAATAGGTTTTGTACATACCTGTATCGCCTCGTACTAACCTCTTTCTCAACCACATCATTCGTTTACCCGTTGAACCATTTAGAATAGAAATTGGATACTTAATAGTCTTATATGATAAGTACCTATACTATAGCCCATAGCCAAATCAAAGCAACTTATCCGAAGAACAATTATCATAGCCTGAAGCCAAATCGGTATAACTCACACCTGAAGTGCTAATATAATGGACCAAATCCAACTCAACTTATCATCTAATAACATGACACTAGTATCCAAATCTATTCCTAAAGTTCAACCGGGATTTCACACTTTTCGTTTCTATCATCGAATGCATTCGTAGAGTCGTTTTCACAATTCAAATATTACCCATAATCTCATAAACATAGTTTATGTAATATCAAATATTTTAACATACTTTTATAATGAAATTACCACGTATGAACTTACCTCATATTCGAAATTGACAGATCGGATCAAGTACTCTATAACCTTACTTTCCCCCCGATCTAATTCCGGATTCCTCTTTTCTTGATCTACATATATTCAAAGTTAACTTATTTAATCAACCATTCATTCAATTTAGTCCAAGACATACATTTAGGCCTATTTGCACATTAGCCCCTAAACTTTTACATTTAATCAATTTAGTCCCTAATTCACTAATACACAAAATTCACATAATTTTAATAAACCCAAGTTTGGCCAAATTATTATAGGTCCCTAAAAGCCTAAAACTTTCATTTATTTCACATTTTAACCACTCAATTTGCACATTTCACAATTTAATCCCTATTATGCATTTTCATCAAAAATCACTTTACAAAACATAAAAATCTATCATCAAAAATTCATATTTCAACATTAAACCTCAAAGAAAACATAGGTTCAACGATGGAAACTCTCAAAATCTTTAACAGTTTTGAAATCTAAGGTACGGGCTAACTAGATTGAGCTGCAACGATTACAAAAATATAGAAATCATCAAAAAATGAGCAAAAAATTACTCACCAATTAGACCATGCAATAGCCGAACCATAGAAAGCTTCAATAGCTTCTCCAAACATGAATTTTCAGTGGTGGAAGATGACAATATGAACATAATTTCATTTCGTTTTATTAACTTAACTTTTAATTATCAAATACCAAAATTAACCTTAATTATAAATATATAAAAACATATAATGAATGACCATAATTTTCCACTTACACTAATCATGGACTAATAAAATTATAAGGACCTTTGATTTATTAAATCATAGCAATTAAACACCTTTATCAAGTAGAATGCCACTTTTGCATTTTAGGCGGTTTAGTCCTTTTCACCAAATTGACTATTCAAACAATAAAATTAACTCACAAAATTTTCACACATTCAAATAACATGATGTAAATATCGAAAATAATATTAAAATAATTTTACAACATCAGATTTGTGGTTCCGAAACCACTATTCTGATTTAGCTAAAACCGGGCTGTTACAAGAAAACTCTACTTTAACATAATTTTCATGCTTTTGCAATAATATCAAACTTAAAAATATATTGAAATCTTGATGTTCTTACCTTGTCCTATTGATTTCAATCTTTAACTTGATTTTCTCTCTCTTGGTAGCTATGAAAATTCTTTTGATTTCTAAGTGAAAATGGTAAATTTTTGGTAAAAAGACTAAATTGTAAAGAAAAGAAAATTTCTTTTTTTTTTCTCTTCTCACGTTGGTTGCATGGAAAGATGAAGACAATTCTTCATCTTTCTTCCCTTATATACTAAATAAAATAATAATAAAATATAATTAAAAATCAAATCAAAATATTAACAAACTAATATTTATTTATTTATTTTAAAATATCACCAACATCATCATTACTCTTAAAAATTATTTTCCTTGCTAAATGATCATTTTGCCCTTATGATTCTTCAAAATTCTTCCATTGACTCATCACTTATTTTGGTAAAATTGTGATTTAACCCCTCATACTTTTTTCACTTATTCAATTTGGTCCTAATTCATCCATTTCCCTTAGTTTCTAAATCATTTCACCCTTAAAATATGTACACTATTGGTCCTTCAAATTTTTCATATTTACACTTTATTCCTTCAAATTTTGAGTATTTACTCTTGGGCCACAAAACTTTTTTCACCTTTGCAATTTAGCCTTTTCTTGAATTAATATATCATAATATACTTTCCAAATAGATTTTGGTGATATAACTTCCCCTTTTTGTCACTTTATTTCCTTATTTTATTATATGGAGGACAATATTTCACTTTCTTACTGTAATAAATTTTGAGGTATTACATTTCGCTCCCCTTTAAATAAATTTCGTCCTCGAAATTTTGTTATTTTTTATTATCATGAACTTCATTATTTCTATAATTCAATAGTTCCTTTCTGCATATATTTACTTAGCTTATCATTTGTATCCATTCTCTATGCTTTCATTTAACAATTTTTTTTAATTTAATATTTCAAACATGAATCAGAGATAATCCTTTACCTTGTAATGAAAATTGTTATCCTTTACCTTGTAATGAAAATTGTTTTCCTTTTTAGCAGAGGCCCAATAGACTAAACAGAACACTTAGGATATACAGAACTGATACAGAGGTGCATTATTATGCACTATTAAACAAAGAGCACTAAACTGCTATACAGAGAGCACAAATGAGCTAATAATCGGAGAGCATGCTAGAGTCCCTTCATGCATGCCACTAATATTTTAGTAGTTCTAATCTCGTTTACTTGGGAAAATTATATCATGCACACATATCACTTTTACACTTTTCACATAATGCTTTTACATGCTTTACAATTTAATCATTGTACCAATAATCCATATACTTATATCTTCACTATCTTTAATACATGTAATATATTTCCAAATTCACTATTCATCCGTAATTCACTAATAATTATTATCATGTACTTCACATATCACTTTTATATATTTTGTAATTTAGTCATCAGCACAATATTTCGTGTAGAAATATATTTTACTTTTAATAACACATATAACGTAACATTCATCATCGACATGTATTATAAAACATTTATTCATACCTTTACGAGTTCTGATTCATCATTATCAATTTTTTTTTACTCATATACTTGAGTATCGCTTTCAGCATTATCGAAATTAACTCGGTTGGAAAGCATCTCTGTCTATAAGTAAAACAAATCTAATCAGAGTTGGGACATATAACACTCTCATAGGTTATATAATGACATGTATTTTTAAAGTTCACATATGCTACGTTCAGTCCGAGAACCGACTAAATCGTAGCTCTGATACCACTAAATGTAACACCCTTAACCCGAATCTATCGCCGAAACAGGGTTACGGAGCATTACCGAAGTTTACAAATCAATTTTCAAACATTTCATTTCATCTAGCATTCATATTAGAAACCAATTAAAATCATACATATTGTCCCTTAAACGAGCACTCATGGCCAAAATTACGCATTAGAAACAAATAGCGACTAAGTCGAAAACTCAGAAAATTTTTCAAAAATATTTAAAATTTTCAACATTGTAGGGGTCACACGGCCGTGTGGTCAAGTCGTGTGACTCACACAGTTTGGAGACACACTCATGCCTCAGGCCATGTGGGCATTTGAAATAGGGACATACGGTCGTGTCTCAGCCCGTGTCCATGCCCATGTGAGTATATTGACTTGGGTCACACAGCAAAGTCACACGCTTGTGTGCTAGACCGTGTGAGCATTCTATTTTGTACAAATTTAAGATGTAGGGGACACACGGCTGTGTCACCTAGCCATGTGTCACACACGGTTGAGACACACACCCTGTGTCGCTACCCGTATAACGCCCCGTACCTGAGACCATTGCCGGATTCGAATACGAGGTGTTAACAGACTTAATTCATTGCTTAAACAGCTCAAACAATTTAATTTTAAAATTTCCAGTCAAGCTAGCAATCTGTGTCACAGTCGCTTAAAAATTCATATCTCGAGTTCCAAAGCTCAAAATCAAATTCTGTAAATTTTCCCTGAAACTAGACTCATATATCTATTTACTAATTTTTTTCTATAATTTTTTCCTGGTCCAATTAGTACAGTTTATTAGTTAAAGTCTTCCCTATTTCAGGGTTCGACTGCTCTGATCTTTGTGTATTATGAATCAGATATCTCTCTGTACAGAATTTCAATGACTATGACGTTTGTTTCTATTAAAACTAGACTCAATAAGAAATCTGTACATATGAATCATGACTTCTAATTATTTTTATACAATTTATGGTGAATTTCCAAAGTTATAATAGGGGATCCAGAAATCACTCTGACCCTGTTTCACAAAAATTCAAATGTCTCATAAACTATAATTTATATACCTATTTTGTTCAATCCATATGAAAATAGACTCATTAGGATTCAATTTCATAACTTACTCATCATTTAATTCCATTTCTACTATTTTTAGTGATTTTTCAAATTCACGTCATTGCTGCAGCAATATTCTGTTTTATAGCAAATTTTATTTTACTATAAATTTTCATGGACTAAATATCATTTTAAACATACATAACATCAAATATGACTTAGATTGGCCATTCCAATGGCTAATCATTTACAAACCCTTTTCTTGCCAAACCATAGCCATATTATAAGATCAATTACACAAAGTGAGTATTTTGCCATACATGTCACATTCAAAATATACAAGCCATTTTACCGATTTAAGCCTTCGGATAGTGTGAACGAGTCTTCGACCTATCCCGATTCTCAAGCCGGCTTGTCAAAATTACAATGAAAGAAAAGGAGGGAGTAAGCATAAATGCTTAGTAAGTTCACATGCAAATAGCAAGTAACATAATCACACAATCCCACATAAAACATCATTTACATTTAATATCTTTCTACGATTTCATCTTACCAAGTTTTCAACCCGAGGGTTTAAGCATATACCTGTCAAATTTTCTCATTTACCACACTTACCAACATGTCACCTTCGTTTTAGGCATTCTCCTTATTCTCTTAAGATTCACTCGTTGAACACATCGAAATATAATTTGAATACACGGAAAGTTTGTACCCGCCCATAAGCGAACTCGGACTCAACTCAACGAGCTCGGGCGTTCGCATCCATAAGTGAACTCGGACTCAACTCAACGAGCTCAGATGCCTAGTTACATCTCACGAACTCGGACTCAACTCAACGAGTTCGGACATTTGCATCCATAAGTGAACTCGGACTCAACTCAACGAGTTCGGATTCCCAACCATCCTAGTGATATGTCACTTGTATTCTAATCTATTCCCAGGGTTCAAACGGGCTTTTTCCTCGATTACACATCTTTGCCGTCTTCCACGGAACATCGAAACCGATACTCGGTAGCAAATCATAATTTACATATTATTCAATAATAACCATAAAGCATAATATTTCATGATATTAATCATCATATCACATAAATAACATTAAATTACTTAAAATTACAATTATGTTACTACATTTACACATGAACTTACCTCGGTATAAAATATTAGCAATCGAGCCTATTCCTCGTAAACTTTGTTTTTCCCTCGATCACGACTTGAATCTCGTTTCTCTTGATTATGGAGCTTGGAAGCTTGAAACAAACCCTAGCTATGGAGAACCCCTTTAATTTTCGTCCTAATGAAGAAGATGGACATATTTTGCCATCTTTTTCTTTTTTTAATATTTTAATTATCAAATGACCAAAATACCCTTAATACCTTTCTTTGAAAATTTTCATGTACAAGCCCATTTTTGTCCAAAATTTTAGAAATTGGTCAAATTGCTATTTAAGACCTCCTCATTAATATTCCAAAGTAATTTCATACTAAAAACTTCTAGAATGCAAGTTTTGCAACTTATTCGATTTAGTCCCTAATTTCAACTTAAGCACTTTATGCATAGAATTTCGTCACGAAATTTTCACACAATCATGCAATCATATCATAAACATCAAAATAATTATAAAATAATTATTTCTATCTCGAATTTGTGGTCACGAAACTACTATTTCGATTAGGCCCTAATTCGGGATATTACAACCCGTGTGGATGAAAATAGGCTCTTTTACAAGCCATATTTCTCACCTAAATTTTATGTCAATCTACAATCAACATTACACATATCAACAAGCCAAAATAAGTGGCTAAACCCAACAAATTACATATAGACCATCATTAAACAAAATACTTATATGTGGCACTAAAACCAAAATCAAAACATTCGAAAGTACCGATAGAACCGATGGATAGTGTGATACAACTCCAACAAGCTTCCAACCCAATCGAATTTTTGATAATCTAAAAAGTAAAGGAAAACAAATACATGAGCAACGGATGCTTAGTAAGCTTGTATAAACTTTAATCATAATACTTCTTTTCAAATATGAAATTTATACATATCAAGAATAATTCAAAATTGATACCGCAATACTCATGAAGCTATATTCATCCAGACACAAGGTGAATAAATCCACAACATCACTTATACATATTATCCCAAGCTTAGTAGGATTTAAATAACTTTAACTCTTCAAAATTTCTTTATTTTTATTTGCATTTCTTTACTTTCCACACTTATTCCATATGCATGACACACAAGTCATAAATATACCATTCAATCATGGTCACAAGCAAGTGCATTTAAACAAAGCCTTTTTCGAATTGATCACATGATAAGTCATTTTGTAAGAAATTGCACAATTTAAAATTTACCACTTTTTCATGAGCACTAGCATATTTTCTTTGGAGTACTTACCACTTCAATGCATCATATAAATAAACATTTTACCATTCAATCAATAGCTTGGCACTTATCTAAGATCAAACAATAACACTTGTTAGTGTACTTGCATATATTTCATATAAATTCAACATTGATATACTTATTTTCTCGACATGTCACACTTGAGTTTATTACTCGTCTCAACTTACATAATTTCCTTGTATCAACATATCAAAAATCATATATGTACATGTCATGATGCATATCATTCTCTTGTCATTTCTTCATAAACATATATCATTCATTTCATTATATCAATATTTTATATACCATCATTTCCATGTATTTCATGTACATTTATTCTGGTAATAGTTTATATCAAACTCAACATTAATCAAATTTCATGTACATATACTTTCCACATCACTTTCCATATAACATGTACAAATTATTATATATATTTCAATCATATACGGGAAATAATTCATTTCGTACTCATATTGTTTCATATCAAAATTTTACCCGTTGAATCATTTAAAATATCGATGGAGACACGAGTAGTACACACAAATGTACACAACTGTAATCCGTCAATTCATATTCAAGAATGCTCATTAGAGTACATAATTGGGAAGCATTCTCTCGAGCCATATAACGGGAAGCTCATGTGAGCCATGTAAAGGGAAGCTTATCTGGGCTGTATAATGGGAAGCTCATAAGAGCCATAATGAGGAAGTTCATGTAAGCTAATAATGGGTAGCTCCAAAAAGCCATTAACAGGAAGCTCCGGATAGCCACATATCGAGAAGTTCAAGCGAGCCAATATCGGGAAGCTCCGAAGAGCCATTAATTGGAAGCTCACAAAGAGACAATCAATGGGAAGCTAATGAAGAGCCATATATCGGGATGCTCATAAGAGTTGCAGTGTGTCCACAACACATGCAGGATCACAACCAATTGTGTAACACCTCAAACCAAGCCTAGACGTTATGGCCGAATCTGGCGTGTCACATCGAAGTGTTTTTCGAAAATTGATCTTTTCGGTAAAAATCCCTTACTGAATTTAAATCCTTTTATTATTATTTAACAATAGTTCTCGTCAAAACGTTTACCAATTTATTTTCCTTTGGTATATTAATTCAACTTAAATCACAGAAGCATTTTGAAAACTTTATTGTTGAAAGCACGTATTCTTTAGAAAATCGTGACTATTTTAAAAACTCGTGTTTTCTTAGACTAACAGTTTAATATAAGAAATCAAAAGCCCAATTAAAACTTAAAACCCACAAATGACCTTATTATAAAATTAAAAACCCAAAAATGAAATTTAAATTAAGTAAAGTCAAGTGCAAGACACAACAGTCGTGTGGCCACCTCCAAGTCCCTTACAGCACCAAATCGTCTAAGGCTGGGGATTACCTGTATAGTTAAAAATAAAGGGTGAACTCAGTGTATAATCCCCTAACAGACAACAGAAATCAGAATATGCAAAACAGTCTAGGCTTTAGCCCTATACAGTATCAGTACAGTCTGGGCCTTAGCCCTATACAGTAATAGTGTGGCCTAAGCCCAATACAGTATTAGTACAGTGTAATGCAATTATGCATCCCACCCAAATCTAGCCAGCACACCACTCGTACCAACCAACATACCATGTGGGGATATAAATTGACACACCCAGCCAGCACACTAATATCGCAACAAAGCTACCAGTAATAATAATGCAACATAGCTGCTAGAAACAATAAATGTGGTAAAGCTACCAGTATCAGTAATTGTGGCATAGCCACAAGTAACAGTGAATGTGACATGGTCACCAGTACAGTACTTCCTCCATATCAAAATCCCAAACCCATGTAGTATGTCATGTCATAATTATTACGTGCACGCAAAGTCATACCCAAAACCAGTCATATAAATGTCATACACACATCAATTAACCTACCACTAGTGTCACGGGCCAAAGTTCAAAGCCCGTGACCATGGCACAAGATGTGCCCCATGGAGGTTGATCGATTAGATGGGGATCATTTAGACCACGAGAACTGGCCCGATTCTAAGAATTATTGGAGAAGCCTGTCAGATTGAAGCCTAGGTGGCCCGATAGCAAAGATATAACAACTTAGGCTATTTTGGGGAACTAATCTTAAAAGATAGAGGGAATCATATCTTGTAAAGATTAGATTAGATTTGATAAGGCATATCTTGTAAATCCCTTAAATCATGAGATATCATTAATCTCGTCCATCGATGTAAATGTATCTTGATCGTTGGTTCTTGGGGAGGTCAACTATAAATGGAGAGCCTTCCCCTCATTTGTAAACCATCCATTGTATGTTGAATTCTTAAGAGTAGTAGAATTCTTGGGCATTTACTCAAACACCTTGTGTGCATTCTTTCTTTAGATTTCTTTTACTTATTTGTAACTTCTTTTGGCACAATCGCTTTCGCTATACAAATTGGTGCCTTGGAGGAGTTCTTGAGGAATCCTCACTTTTGAGAGTAAAGGCTGACTTAGGCGAGTTTAGATGAGCGAATCGCCTAAGGCCGCACAGATTGCGAGATGAAAGGTCTAGCCTCGTGACAAGTGCTATCCGAGCCATTGGTTTGAAGGCACCGTTGGATGTCGAAAGAAGTTGTTGATTAGAATGAGCCAATGCAAACCCGTAGGAGGGTTAGAAAGGCAAGTCGCTCGAGGGACATGCTGACAGCTTTGAAAGATTGAGTTGTTAATCTCGAAGAGTCCGTAGAGAATATGAAGGAGACGCTTGAGTTGGTCGAAGGATGCACAGATGGGTTTGACTCAATAGAAGAGGAACTCAGAGATTTTGTGTTGGATTCTCTCGGTGCTAATACGAAAAAGCTGAACGAATTAGCCAATTCCACTACAGAAAAGTAGGTAGAGATGGATAAGAATCTCGAGGATATGGTGTTAGCCATGAAGAAAGAAATTGAAGAGCTTAAGGTAGAGCTCATGATTTACAAAGTTGCTTTGAGTAGTGGGATGTTGTCTTCAAAGCTGAAGCAACAAGCAATGGATGTTCTCAAACCGGAGAATTTCAAAGGTGCAAGGTCTGCAAGAGACATGGATAACTTCTTGTGGGAAATAGAGCAATACTTTCGAGCAATGGGCATCGAGGATGATGCAATTAAGGTAAACACTACTTCAATCTATTTTACTGATATGGCTCTCTTGTGGTGGCATCGTAGGTCCACGGATGAGAAACGTGGTGGGAATGCAATTGAGACTTGAGAGGAGTTCCAAAGAGAGTTGAAGAAGCATTTTTACCCACAGTATGCCGAGAAGGAGGCTCGGGCTAAGTTACGTCGTCTCACGCAACAGGGTACTATTCGGGAGTATGTTTAGGCATTTAGCAAGTTGATGGTTCAAATCTCTGACTTGAGCGAGAAAGAAGCATTCTATTGGTTTGAGAATGGGTTAAAGCCGTGGGTAAAGCATGAGTTACATAGACAAGGGATCACTGAACTTATTGTAGCAATGGCAGAAGCAGAGTCCTTTGTTGAACTTGGTCCAACGAAAGACAAGTTCAAATCGTCTCAGCCCAATGGAAAGGGTAACGGTGAGAGAAACCATGAGGAAGATGAAGAGGGACATAGCGATGACGGCCACAGTAATGATAGCACAAGTGGCAATAAGAAACCACGAGATGTGAAGCGAGGAACCGATAGCACAAGTGGCAATGTGAGACCACAAGATGCGAAGCGGAGATCCAATAACCCAAGGGACAAGGGGAAGAGGATAAAATGCTTCTTTTGTTAAGGACCACACATGCTGCGAAAATGTTTAAAGAGATCGATGATGTCGGCTATCCAGAAAGATGAGCAGAAAGAAGAGGCGAAGCCTATTGAGGGTAAGACATCGAGGGTCGGTTCGATGGTGCTTATTCCTAACAAAAGGAATACTTGATAGGGGTTGATGTTTGTGGACATCAACATTGCGGGTCAGATAGAGAGTGCTCTTATTGATACGGGAGCATCTGACTTGTTCATATTGGAAAAGGCTACCAAGAAGCTTGGTCTATCGATTAGGAAATCGAATAAGAAGATCAAGACAGTAAATTCTGAGGCCTCAACTGTGGGAGTAGCTCGTAATGTGGAGCTACAAATTGGTGAATGGGAAGGAAATGAAGACTTTGAGGTAATCCAATTAGATGATTATGATTATGTGCTGGGTTTAAACTTCCTTGACAGTATTTAAACAATTTTGTTTCCATGGGCCGATGAAATCTATAGTGTCACTGGTCTGTCATCTAAGATTGTTGTGCCAGTGCATCGAGATATCAACGTTGGGACCAAGGTGTTGTCGTCAATCCAAATAGTCGAATATGTTTCGTATAGGAGAAACATTAACTCGACAGAATGGAAGGCTACAAAAGCCCCTTCGGGAAAGTTAGTGGAGCGTGAGTCTGATATGGGACCTGTGGAGTTGACTGTGGAGATGCTACCTTTGGGGAAGGTGGATTGGGCATCGGACTTCGAGGCGAAAGAAGCGATGCAAAAACAGTCGAAACGAGTAAATGCCGCGAGTAAGGTATATTGCAAACACTCTGATAGTGTTTTGAATTCTGACTTGTTGGCTTGGCAAGGTCGTAGGGGCCCTTTCAAAGTTCATAAGTAAGAAGGCCGAGGGACTGTGGGTGGAACGAAGCCAAGATGTGAGAATCGAGGGAATTCCAATGGGAACAAGTCTGAATTGGGGCAAGTTAGAGCGGAAACTTCTTGCCAACGAGATACAGCAACAAGTGCAATGTTTCAAGTTAAAAGGTGACGAAAGTCGAGGCAAAGGTTCTGAAGAAAAGGACAAGCCGATTGCAAGGCAAGTCTAGAAGAGGCCAAGGCAACGAGAGAGTTTCAAGACAAATCAAGCCAGTGTCATTCAGAAGTCACAATGAGGGCTTGCGAGAATGGGTGGGGGAGAATGTCACGGGCCAAAGTTCAAAGCCCGTGACCATGGCACAAGATGCTCCCCATGGAGGTCGATCGATTAGATGGGGATAATTTAGACCACAAGAACTGGTCCGATTCCAAGAATTGTTGGAGAAGCCTGTCAGATTGAAGCCTGGGTGGCCCGATAGCGAAGATATAGCAACTTATGGGGAACTAATCTTAAATGATAGAGGGAATCATATCTTGTAAAGATTAGACTAGATTCGATAAGGCATATCTTGTAAATCTCTTAAATCATGGGATATCATTAATCTCGTCCATCGATGTAAATGTATCTTGATCGTCGATTCTTGGGGAGCTTAACTATAAATAGAGACCATCCCCTTCATTTGTAAACCATCCATTGTATGTTGAATTCTTAGGAGTAGTAGAATTCTTGGGCATTTACTCAAACACCTTGTGTGCATTCTTTCTTTGGCTTTATTTTGCTTATTTGTAACTTCTTTTGGCACAATCGCTTTCGCTATACAAATTGGTGCCTTGGAGGAGTTCTTGAGGAATCCTCACTTTTGAGAGTAAAGGCTGACTTAGGCGAGTTTAGATGAGCGAATCGCCTAAGGCCGCACAGATTGCGAGACGAAAGGTCTAGCCTCGTGACAAGTGCTATCCGAGCCATTAGTTTGAAGGCACCGTTGGATGTCGAAAGAAGTTGTTGATCAGAATGAGCCAATGCAAACCCGTAGGAGGGTTAGAAAAGTAAGTCGCTCGAGGGATATGCTGACAGTTTTGGAAGATCGAGTTGTTACCCGAGGAGTCCGTAGGGATTATGAAAGAGACGCTTGAGTTGCTCGGGGGAAGCAAAGATGAGTTTGACTCAATGGAAGAGCAACTCAGAGATTTTGTGTAGGATTCTCTCGGTGCCAATGCTAAAAAGCTGAACGAATTAGCCAATTCCACTACGAAAAAGCTGGCAGAGAGGGACAAGAGCTCGAGGAGATAGTGTTAGCCATGAAGAAAGAAATTGAAGAGCTTAAGGGGGAGCTCACAATTTACAAAGCTGCTTTAAGTAGTGGGATGTTGTCTTCAAAGCCGAAGCAACAAGCAATGGATGTTCCCAAACCGGAGAAGTTCAAAAGTGCAAGGTCCACAAGAGACGTGGATAACTTCTTATGGGAAATGGAGCAATACTTTCGAGCGATGGGTATCGAGGATGATGCAATTAAGGTAAACACTGCTTCAATCTATTTTACTGATGTGGCTCTCTTGTGGTGGCGTCGTAGGTCCATGGATGAGAAACGTGGTGGGAAAGCAATTGGGACTTGGGAGGAGTTCCAAAGAGAGTTGAAGAAGCAGTTTTACCCACAGTATGTTAAGAATGAGGCTCGAGCTAAGTTACGTCGTCTCACGCAACAGGGTACTATTCGAGAGTATGTTCGGGCATTTAGCGAGTTAATGGTTCAAATGTCTGACTTGAGCGAGAAAGAAATGTTCTATTGGCTCGAGGATGGGTTAAAGTCGTGGGCAAAGCATGAGTTACGTAGGCAAGGGATCACTAAACTTACTGTAGTAATGGAAGAAGTAGAGTCCTTTGTTGATCTTGGTCCAACGAAAGACAAGTTGAATTCGTCTCAGCCCAATGGAAAGGGTAATGGTGAGAGAAACCATGAGGAAGATGAAGAGGGACATAGCGATGATGGCCACATTACTGATAGCACAAGTGACAATAAGAAACCATGAGATGCGAAGTGGGGAACCGATAGCACAAGTGGCAATGAGAGACCACGAGATGTGAAGTGGAGATCCAATAACCCAAGAGACAAGGGGAAGAGGATAAAATGCTTCCTTTGTCAAGGACCACACATGCTGCGAAAATGTCTGAAGAGATCGATGATGTCGGCTATCCAAAAGAAAGATGAGCCGAAATAAGAAGTAAAGCCTATTGAGGGAAAGACATCGAGGGTCGGTTCAAAGGTGCTTATTCCTAACAAAAGGAATAGTAGAGAGGGGGTGATGTTTGTGGACATCAACATTACAGGTCAGAAGCGGAGTGCTCTTATTGATACGGGAGCGTCGGACTTGTTCATATCGGAAAAGGCTGCCAAGAAACTTGGTCTATCAATTAGGAAATTGAATAAGAAGATCAAGACAGTAAATTTCGAGGAGGCCCCAACTGTGGGAGTAGCTTGTAATGTATAGCTACAAATCAGTGAATGGAAAGGAATGGATGACTTTGAGGTAATCCAATTAGATGATTACGATTATGTGCTGGGTTTAAACTTCCTTGACAGGATTCAGATAGTTTTATTTCCATGGGTGATGAAATCCATATTGTCACTGGTCCGTCATCAAAGATTGTTGTGCCAGTGCATCAGGACATCAAGGTTGGGACCAAGGTGTTGTCGTCAATCCAACTAGTCGAAGATGTTTCGTATGGAAGAAACATTAACTCGACAGAACGGAAGTCTACAATTCCCCTTCGAGAAAGTTAGTAGAGCGTGAGTCTAATATGAGACCTGTGGCGTGACTGTGGAGATGCTACCTTTAGGGAAGGTGGATTGGGCATCGGACTTCGAGGGGAAAGAAGCGATGCAAAAACAGTCAAAATGAGTAAATACCGTGAGTAAGGTACATTGCAAACACTCTGATGGTGTTTTGAATTCTAACTTGTTGGCTTGGCAAGGTCGTAGGGGCCCTTTCAAAGTTCATAAGCAAGTAGGCCAAGGGACTGTGGGCGGAACGAAGTTAAGATGTGAGAATCGAGGGGATTCCAATAGAAACAAGTCTGAATTGGGGCAAGTTAGAGCGGAGAATTCTTGCCAACGAGATGTACCAACGAGTGCAACAGTTCAAGTTAAGAGGCGAAGAAAGCCGAGGCAAAGGTTACGAAGAAAGGGACAACTCGATTGCAAGGCAACTCAAGAAGAGGTCAAGGCAACGAGAGTGTTCCAAGACAAATCAAGCCAGTGTCATTCAGAAGTCGCAATGAGGGCGTTGTGAGAATGGGTGAGGGAGAATGTCACGGGACAAAGTTCAGAACCTGTGACCATGGCACAAGATACACCCCATAGAGGTCAATCGAGTAGATGGGGATTATTTAGCCCACGAGAACTGGCCCGATTCCAAGAATTGTTAGAGAAGCCTGTCAGATTGAAGCCTGGATGGCCCGATAGCGAAGATATAACAACTTAGGCTATTTTGGGTAACTAATCTCAAAAGATAGAGGGAATCATATCTTGTAAAGATTAGATTAGATTAGATTAGATTAGATAAGACATATCTTGTAAATCCCTTAAATCATGAGATATCGTTAATCTCGTCCATCGATGTAAATGTATCTTGATCGTCGGTTCTTGGGGAGCTCAACTATAAATAGAGAGCCTCCCCCTCATTTGTAAACCATCCATTGTATGTTTAATCCTTAAGAGTAATAGAATTCTTGGGCATTTACTCAAACACCTTGTATGCATTCTTTCATTGGCTTTCTTTTGCTTATTTGTAGCTTCTTTTGGCACAATCGCTTCCGCTATACAAATTGGTGCCTTGGAGGAGTTCTTAAGGAATCCTCATTTTTGAGAGTAAAGGCTGACTTAGGTGAGTTTAGACAAGCGAATCGCCTAAGGCCACATGGATCGTGAGACAAAAGGTCTAGCCTCGTGACACTAGGGGTATAATGGTCATTTCGTCGATTAGGGGTAAAATAGTAATTTTCCCCTCAAGGATATTTTGACCATTTAACTAATTTTAGGGTCTCGGTATAGATAACAACCCTTCAAAAGGTCTTCAGTCATCTCGAATGACTCAAATAACCCATATGGCCAAAACAATGTAAATGGACCCAAGTGGGCCCACACGCTCGTGTGGCCCGTTTAGCCCAAATTCAATCGCAACTATGCGATTACCATAGGCCACTCCATTATTTGCACTTACCGTAAATTTTTATTCGTGTGGGGCCACAAGCCCATTGGGCCCACACGGCCCATTTCGGCCCATCGATGCCGAAAACAACCTAAGTCATGTGCACGACATGACAAGTCTATCTACTTCTTGCTTAACAGCTAAATTTACCCACGCGGGCCCACGGGCCCATTGGGCCCATACAACCCTTTTAACCCAAAACTATTCACGGTTGTACGAACGACGTAGCCTAGACCAATACTTACCACATAACATACATTTTATCCGTGTGGGCCCACAAGCCCATTGGGCCCACACGGCCCAGTCTGGCCCAACGCAGCCCAGAACGGCTTATGCCATGTATGCGACATGACAAGCCCAACCATATTCCACCTAGCAGCTGATTTGACACAAGCGGCCCCACGGGCCCATTGGGCCTATTCGGCCCATTTCGTGTCCTAAGTGGCCTACTATGGCCTAAGCCCACGAATTCGCTCATGGTGGCCTTCCTCGTCGTACGCCCACGTTTCGTGAGCTCAATTCACAAAGATAGGTTTCGGTGTACAGTTACACATACATTTTCGGCTTTTCAGCCGATTAGCGAACATGGCATACGGTTACACACCTTTGTTAACAAAGAGAGTGGCTAATCCTTGAGCACTAAACCTACATCAATCCAATGCATAATCAATCATATGTCGATAGGAATACAACCAACCTTATCAACCCTTACTCAAATGAAAGACTTGAGCAAGATAAAGGGAATACTTACTGAACCACAAGGTTAATTAGGGAGAAGGGACAATCGTCCTAACCCACTAGAACAGAGGAGCAGAGCTAGCACCACTCATCCCTAGCCATTGAACGACAATAAAGAACATGATTAAACAAAGGATTACCTATAGGGAGGAGAAGATTTACAAAGAATCAATACTCACCACTTGATCACAGAATGTTCGCACAAGTCAAAAACCAAAGTAGAGAGGAAGAGTGCTGATATTCAGCCAAAGTAACACCACTTGAGAACACCACAGAAAAATAGCAACCGGTCTACAAAGAAGAAACTGATTGAAAGAATTGGGAGGAAAAGTATTCGGCCAAGAAAATTGAGAAGTAGTAGAGGAGAAAAGAGAATAGTGGTTCGGCCAACCAATCGAAAAGAGATTAAGGGGAAGAAGCAAAGTTCGATTTCAACACAAAAATTAAGTGTCTAGCCGGCCAAGGAAGTAGCGATTCGAGATAGGGAAGGAAAAACAAAGAAAACGAGTAGAAAGAGGAGGCAATAGAAGAATTCGGCACCAAAAATCATGAAAACCAAATGGCAAAAGAAAGACACACCAAACCGAAACTTGAGGAACAACACTCAGCCGAAATTCTGAGTAGCTCCTAAAAAAATTCGGCACAATACCACACCAACTCAAACTCCACTTTTTCCTCCTAGAAATCCTCCTTTATCTCCTTCGCAGAGTTTCAATCAAACTCCACCTCCCTCACCACAAAGAAATAAAATGAAATATCCCTTTACATTCCATTGGATTCGAACCCAAGCTCTCACAATAGCCATGTCACGCCACCACCACTAGGCCACAAGCTCATTTGTGTCACCTTCCTCTACAATTATTTATAAAGCCTACAAGTCAAAGTCTGAGTTCACTCAAATAAATAAAACAAAAATTCTGCCTACACCAAGACTTGAACCTCAGACCCCATGTACAGTCCACACGCCATTTACCAATAGACCACTAGGATTTTTGTGTCATGGTCTACCCAAATTTAACTATAAGCCTATTGGCCCCGAAGCTAGGGATTTACTAATAAAACAAAATTTTTGCTAAAGCTTAGGTTTGAACCCAAGATTTCTCCAACACTTCTCAGGGCCATTAACCACTAAAGTAGACATTTAATTGTGTCATTTCTTTGCACAATTAAATACTTATATACCACCTCCTTACAGACCCTTACTCAAGGCCCAATACTTCTAGGCCCAAATTCGGGACGTTACAGATCGGGATGCTCCGAAGAGCTATTAACGGGAAGCTCATAAGAACCATATAATGGGAAGCTCGAGAGGGCTAATAATGGGACACTCTTTCAATTTATAGTGTGTTCGTAACATATGCAAGACCACAACCAATACAAGAACCTTGTATCCATCAAATTTAATTTATTCAATCGGGACTTATTATTTATCAGAGATTGTCGAATATGTGGTAATTTCATGTATATGACATTTACACAATTCACAAATACAACATTCAATTAAAACATATGAATATACATAATTTAGTTACACAAACTTACCTGAATTGAATTATAATAATTACATGAGTTTACGGCCTATTCAAAGACAGAAAAGCAAACAAGATAAGCATTACAAATGCTTAGTAAGCTCGTATAAAATTCATTTAACCTACTTCGATAAGTTTACAATTAAATTATGAAATCCTAATGTAACAAGTATGAACATCATTTGGCATCTTGTTACATACACAAGTACATCACTTAACACTATCAGAGGTTAATATATTAGATTACACAGTCTAATAATATAACTAGTTATCTTTAATACGATCCAAAACAAATTTGACCAATTATAACTCAATTCATTTTTTGCTTATTTATCAATCACAACTTAAAGCAATATAACTCACCTCAGTTTGTATTTGATTAAATGAACTAACTACTATATAATTCCCTGTTATCACAATTTAATATCAATAGGTGAGATTATCACACATGAATCAAATAACATTTCCAACGATACCATTTAATCTATATAAAAAATGTTCAGCAAGTACAACATTTAAATTCCATTCTCATGTATCCATTTCAAATTTAATATTCACATTATTTAAACAATTTCATTTCATATCACGTTTATTTTCATCTCCCAGAGAAATATAGCAAATATACCTCAGATCCATAGGATAATAGTGCCCACATGAGCTGTGAATCGGACATTAACCATTACATAATGCTCCTCACACAAGCTGTGATGAATTTGTAACACATGCAAAATCTTAACCATCAGTAAGGTATCTAGAAAATTGGGACATTAACCATTACATGATGCTGCTCACACGAGCTGTGAAGAATCCGTAATATATGCAGGACCTTAGCCATCAGTAAGGTATCTAGTAAATCGAGAAATTAACTATTACACAATGTTGCTCACATGAGCTGTGAAGAATCCACAATATATGCATGATCTTAGCCATCGGAGTGGTATCCACTACCAGTACATAATACCTACTATAAAATACTCTAATGACATGTCATTTGTATCCTAACTATTCATTAAGTTCACATAGGCGATGTATCATGTATTCAATCTTTTCCTTTCCTTTGAACATTTTCGTACACATATCAAATAACCATACACTTATTTATTTTTTTCACATAAAAAATAACCATATACTTATAACTTAAACAAATTAATATTTCATAACCATTTCATATCATATAACTATTTGTATTAGCCACATATATCGTAATTTGCATTATAGTTCTTTCGATGCTAACAATTATTATGTTACAACAATTAAACTATCAAGTGCCTAAATAAGCAATCATTAAGAACTTAAGTCTCATACAAAACTTACTTAATCAAGATCGATAACGAATACGACACCAAGGACTTTTAAGCAAATTTTTCCTTTTTTGTGTTTACCTTCCAGTTGTCTCAAATCCCGATCAATTTTAAAGAATAAGCTTAGCCAAAAGCTTGGTATTTCATGCATGGAGATTCGGTGGAGATGGAAGGGAAAAGATGAAATAAAATGGTTTTTACATTTTTTTTATACTTTAATACATTTTAACTTATTTATAACATTACTTTAATATTAAAATAACATACATATATTGTTAATATAATGGCATTAACCATCCATTACAACTTAAATAATGGTTAATTTCTGCTTAGACAATTGAAAAACTATTTTATGATTTAGTCATTTTTTACTTAATAAATTATCAATTTGCCAAAATTTATGGACCAAATTTTAATTTACCCATACAAAAACTATATAAATATTTAATAATAATATTTACGTGCTCAATTTATGAAAAGGAGGTCCCGATACATTATTTTCAAACCCACTTAATTTTAGCTAACTATCTAATTTTCAAAACTTACTAGATCAAAATTTGATAAAATATTATAATCAACTTGTAGAAATTAATAAATAATATTTACGGACTCACTTGTTAGAATTGTGGCCTCAAAATCGTTTCTTCCGACACCTCTAAAAAATGGGTTGTTACATTATCAATGACGCTATTCATCTTCGATTGTTCCCCTTTTCATTGTGTGATAAAGCGTATGATTGGCTTGAATCAAAAGCTCCATGTTTTATCACTACATGGGATGAACTCATCAGAAGCTTCTTACACAAATTCTTCCCCAGAAGTAAAACCATCCAATTGAGACACGATATCACCAACATCAAGTAGATTGAGGGAGAAAACTTATACGAGGCGTGGAAACGCTTTAAATTGTTGTTGGAAATGCCTCCATCATAAGATGAAACAATGGCTTCAGATGTAACTTTTTTAGAATGGTTTGGATGGGAATCTAAAGTACAGGTTAGATGACGCATCTGGAGGAGTGTTCATGAACAACATATATGAGCAAGTTTGTTAGCTAATTGATGACACGGCTATGAACTCGTATATGTGGTCGAATGAAAGATTTTCATACAACCCAAAACCCTCAACAACTAAGTGGTCCTAGAGGAAGATAAATATCAAAAAATATTGGAAAAGTTGCACCTCTTAAAAACCACCAGCAAACAACCCATGAATGACTGACCCGAAGTTATGGGAAATATTATATAAGCCACCCAAAAGAGGTAAATTATTTAGGTAATACGAGTGGAAACCCCTATTCAAATACCTACAATCCCGGTTGGAAGGACCATTCCAGTCTAAAGTGGGGAGATAATCAAGAAAGTGGTAATCTAGTGCAGAATCAGTTGAATCAGTCGTATCAACCCGCTAATAACATAGAGAAAGAACCTGCAAGCTTGAGTAAGGTGGGCTTCTGAATGTTAGAAGAAGGGAAGGAAGGATAAGTAAACTCCTTTAATTCTTGAGACAGCTTCCTGTCCTATTTTTGTTAAACATTAAAAGGATAGAAGGGATACTAGCCTGCGTCGATATGTTTTCGCCATGAGAAGAAGGTTTGGACCTCTCCTAAATAGGGAGTGTAATAGAGGGCACCAATTGAGGAAGTATGGGGAGCCTGGCAGTGAGTACTGGAGTCTAGGGGAAGAGGATTTGAGGTGGTATTAGGAGGGCCCGTAACATTGGAGGACTCAACAGAATGATCAAGAATGACCGAATAAAGGAACAGAGGACGAGTTGAAAGTCAGATCTCAGGAATGTTGTCATGGGCACTTGAGAGGAATAGGGGATTCACCCTCTCGAAAGATAGGTTGATTTTTAGGTCTGTAGCGGGAAAACCTATTGTCGCTTCTCTTCCCAGCACTAGAGAACCCCCTTTCAAGTCTTAACCTCTTGTAGCTGCTATTACCAACTCGTACTTTCAAATCAATCGCATCCATGGCTTCTTGTGCACACTCAAATAGAACCTCTACATCTACAACTCCAAGCTGGGATAGAGGTGTTAAGGGTAAGAGATAAGTAGGACCTGCAGGAGGAATAATGGGGTTAGCAACATTTTCAACTAAGCCTCTACCCGATGACTCACTCATGAATCTCAGAGTTGAGGAAAGCCAGCAGTAGGGAGAAATATTGTAGGCGGTGTTGAAGAAATCAGTGGGCTCCCTCCATTTTCCAATAAGAGCCCAAGCTAACTCACTATCAACCCCAAATGATAGATCCTATTCGGTGGACTAAACCATTCTAGGATTACGCCAAGATAACGATCTGAGGCTCAGCAACCATTTGGGCTCCTTCCCTCCAAGTAGTAACGAAAGATATTTCTAACAGTAAGAAGCCTTTTTAACTCCAAACTCCGCCTTGGATTCAATTATTCAACTTGTGCTACTGTGATTTCTGTGTCCAAAGGTTGGGATTGGCAGCAAGTGGAATTTTTAGGAATTGATCACTTTGTGGGAAAATCGAAATCGCTTGAAAGTTTGCTTTTCACCAAAATAAATTTATTGCGGTCCAAACATAGGTTTGGGCCCCAATCCTTGAGAATGGGTTCGTAGCCCTAATAAACACTAAAGTAAACCATTTCAACTGAAGACACCTTAGTTAGAACCCTTTAATTGGTAGAAGCGTTGGAAGATGCCAAACAAGGATGGATCATTTCGGCTATTACAGTGTAAGAAGTATGCTACCAAAGTCCACCAGGATAAACTAGTTAATTGCCTTGGTGCAATTTCGTACTCCTGGAGTACCGTGTAGAAGAAAGGATGTAAGGGGAAATGGAAGCTAGCTTCCAACAAGTAGAAGGGTAGAATGAGGCCTTCGCAAGAATCACTTAGACGTCTCTATCCCATGACGATCTCAAAGTGATATGCGAAGTTGGGCAACTGGATACCTTAGGCTGCCAGGTAATGTACCATCTCCTCCAAAGTGGATAGGAAACTATAAAATGGCATTCTCATTAAAGTACTAGTCCCCTAGGACTGTAGAACATTTTCATTTTTGACGGTAATGCTCCTCTGGTAACCCCTTGGCTCTGGGGACTAGAGTCTTAGACCCTTCCTCCAGATGCTGATGCAACCCCAGACATAATGATATAATCTGTAATGAAAGAAAATAAAACTAAAAGATTACCTGGAAAACTAAGAAGTGATCACTGGGACAAGTAACTCCAATGAAGGAAACAAAAAAAAGAAAGGAATGATAAAAATAAGTGAAGAAAGAAGATTTAGGGTTTAGAAAGAAACTCAATTGACAAAAATTTTGGGGTGAAAAGTTGATTTTAGATTAAAGGATTTCTTCTCTCTTTGTGCATTGATTTAAACAACCAAGAGTCGAAGAGAAGATTGAATCCAAAAAGGTAACCAACTGTTCAAGTCCCCGAACATGCTTTTGACACTTGTCAATCAAAGGAAGGGTTTTTCCTAAACCCCTCGATAACCAAATAGCAAGAAGATTGTCCAGAGTGAGTCGTCCGTCAAGTATCTGCCAAAATTAGTGTACGCTCAGATAGACTCAATTAAGTAACTTTTTTCTCTAGGGACGTTTAACATCAAGAGTAAGCCAGAGGCTCCGCCAAGAAGATATTAATTTTATCCTTAAATTCGTTACCTACTATAAACGGAGTATAGGTGGACCCACTACCTAAGTGGGATGGGTTTAAGGAAAAAGCTAAGTTAGTGGTTAGTGTTAAGGTATCAGGGAAGTATAGTGGTGATCTCCCTTGAGTAGTGAAAGGAATATATGCCTAGAGTCCACTTTTAGAGTTAGTCATAAGAGGAAATTTCATGGATAAAATTTTCTTTAAAGTTTGGGTAGTTGTTACACTCGGTATCTTTTTGGTCTCGAAAATTAAGCATAACAGTACAGAACCACAATTTTCAGAATACAAGTATATGTTCATGTATGACTATGCAATTTTGAGTTATAGAGAAAGATCCTACCCAACACCACTACACACCACAATAAGAGTTCCCCAAAACTTATCCATCCCTACACATCGCGTTGTGGACAAGTCACCAGTATTTGCAGATAAACTCCTAGAAATATGTGGACAAGTCACCAATAGTGCAGATAAACTACTAGAACTTCCCCATTTCCTAATTGACCCAACCCCAATGCAATGCAATATGGCATATAATGACAATAGTAGAATCAATATAGTATAACATGCAATCAGATTTTAAAAAAAATAGTGGCATGATTTATCATGCATTCAGTATAACAATAGCAGTGAGCATGCTTAATCATGTTTTCAGTGAACTGCAAAACTGCAGATCTGATTGATAACACTTACCCTAATCACCAAACTACAAATCTGAAACAACGAAACTTCAACAAATCAGATCTAGTCTGACACATCTAGATCTATACCTAGACAATGAATCACACACTTGTTAAGATTGATATTGTTAAATCTAGGAAGAAGTAGTGAAATCTAATCTTAGTAAAAACTTATGCTTATACGAATAATAGTTTCAACAGTAAATGGAGATTCAAACCAACCAGATACTTCACTGAATTTTAGATTGAAGTAGAAAAGATAGACTCAATAAAGATTTGCATAAAGAGATGGTGACTCTGTGAGGACTCAATAGTGTTAAAGAGAAGAGAAAGATAATATGAGAGATAGACGTCACCAAAAGAGAGTGACTAAGAAGAAAATAATGAGAAAAAGTGAGCGGAAGATTGACCAAAGAAAAATAAAAGAGAGAATAAATAGTAGAAAGGGAAAGAGAAACAAAGAAAAATGGTGGTGGCAGTGCAGCGGCGACACGGTGATGGTGCGACGATGGTGCGATGGCAATGGTGCAAAAAGAAAATAATTGAAAGGCGGTGGCAAAATGGTGCACGGTGAAGGGAACGACAGCACAAGCAAAAATGATTAAATGAGTAGCAAAAAAAGGGGTGGCACAAGGTGGAGGAGAATGAAAAAGATGGAGAGAAAAGAAAAGTCAAAAGTAAAAGAGTGTTTGTGGAAGTGGGGAAGGCAACAAGGTAAGAAACAAAGAAAAAGAGAGGGCAAAAGGAAAAGAAAATGGGATGGAGATATCTTTCCTTAAGGGTTTTGAATAAAGGAGGAGTGGGAACACAAAGGGGGCAAAAGATACAAAAAATTAGGGTTTCCAAAATCCTAGGAGAGGCAAAAGGGAGGAAGTGCCAAATTTAAAAAAAAAAAATGGGTGTGAAGCCTTTAACTCGGGTCAGAATAGCAATTTTACTACAACTTAACCACTAGGTTAGAATGCTAATAACATTAAAATATAAATAGGGGCATGATAGGGTTTTAATGTAATTAATGAATATTTTATTAAATCAATTTGTTCTAAAAATAAAAGTATACAAAATGAATTTACTACACATAGGACACTAGATCCAGTAAAAACATCAAATGAGGGACCAAATACAAAATTTTGGAGCAAGGTGTTAATACTTGGGCCAATGTATTAATACAAGGTCTCATCCCTTGAGATTTATAAGTTATGTCTCAAGAATTGCACCTAAAAATGCAAGTTCAACCAATTTGTTTGTGTTGTCTCGAGATATGTTCATCCTACCTCAAGAAACAAGCCTAGAAATGTAGAAAAATAACGCAAAAAGTCATGAATCATTCCTCTAATTGTTACAAAACATGTTAAACATTATACCAGAACCATATTAACAAGTTTAATATAAAAAAAGTTTAAAACATATAAGTTCATGATCAAAATCACATTAAACCAAAATTTGACCCCTTAAGTAATTTAAAGACACAAAACTAATATGTAGTTCCGTTAAAATTCTCATCACATAAATGAAACAATTGCATCATAGGTAGTGCTAATGACATGTGCCACAATGTCAACATAACCAAAAACATGTACCCCAAATCAAACATCCTTATTGGCTACTAATGACCAAGGTACATGCCAAAAGATAAAAAGTCTTTACAAAAAGTAAATAATCAACTAAAACCTCAAGAAATTATGCTACTCAACTTCAAGAATCACTCTCGAACCTCATGTAACTTACACATGGAATCCAAATCCACGAACTGAGTTTTCCTTAAAGCTTAGTGGTGCCCAATGAATTTTCAATAATAATATAAATATATACAATTTCTAAATTAGAAACATTCTAATAAACATTCATATGCAAAATTCAACAAAACTTAAAACAATGGCAATACCTAATAGATCAAATGTAACACCCCTAACCCGTATCCATCACCGAAATAGGGTTATACGGTGTTACCTATCATATCATAGTTTAGACAAATATGCATTACATTTTACACTTCAAAATTACAACCACATCAGTACTCGTATCATTTTCAAATATCAAATCTTAAAATTTGATCATTTATAACATAGCATAAATAAAACATAATCCAAGATATGTCAAAACAATTTATAAATGTACAAAACATATAACACATCATTAATTTCATTATTCGAATATTAGACCTATTTTTATATAAGTCATGTGCGTACACAAGTTATACATCAAGTGAAATAAATTTCATTACTAACCCTTTTATTCATATATGCGGCATTAATGTGTTTGTTTATATGAAATTCACATGTTTGCATATTATCACAAATTAAAAACATGCATTCGGTTATAAGTAACCCATTTAATTTCTTTGTCTATTCGACTAACACAATTCATTTATACATTTTTTTTAACTTACAAATAACTAACTTATCTATATAGCCATGCATATATCTTGATTTCTACCTATCAAACACATGACCTACCTTAGCTCAATTAACATCCATATAAACATATGGCCAAAACACAAAGCATCTTCACAAGTATCATATACTTAAATACTCTTTTGATATAGGCTCAAACCAAGGCTAAACATATATATTTACCACAATTATTTCATTCCAACATTAAGTCGATTTAATAAACCATTCACAAGACAAGATTAAACTCATCATAATAAACCCTTACCATATTCGAACTCAACCATATAACATTTATTACCAATTCACATATTAACACCTATATCACCATAACAACCAATTTCATATATGTCTTACCTATACAAAACCATAGCCGAATTAATTAAACATGCTATGAAAATAAATATACACCATGATCATTACATCAACCACTTCCAAATTCACCAACCATTATCAAGCTATTTCCAGAACATATAACATCTATCACATAAACCATTCATGCACAACACATAGCATTATAACCAAAAGTGAGCTCAAACCAAAATAAAAAACATAATTGAAACCACCATGGAAATTAAGCCATTTTCGCATAGCTCAAATTATACAAAACCAAAATCCAACATTTCAAAACACATTCCAGGCTATACATGCCATAATTTGAGTTTAACTTATAAATGTACCAAAATAGTAGATAGTGTGATGAACTTTGCTAACAGCTCTCGAGCTCGTAGCTTAACTCCAGAATCTATAAAACAGAGTAAACATGAACATACAGAGTGAGCTATCATAGCTTACTAAGTCATAAGCAAATAAACAACCCAAAGATATAATCAACTCATTTAAGGTTAAACCGAATTACATTATCATTACCAAGCTTAATCTCAAACCTACAAATGAGACAAATAATACATTTCATACACAATTTCTACCTTGGCCGAAGGCTCACATAATCAAATTAACCAAATGTCATTCAACATTCAAAGCCAAAATTTGTCATTACATAATCAAACATACTTATACACATTTACATAAGCTCAAAAATCATATTATAACATCATGTGCATATACTACCTATTTAGCCGAATATACATGGTTACATATATGTGCATAGCCAAGAATCAATTTCATAATACTCATACCAGCCAAATACTCTTACCAAATTCATATATAGTCTTCCTTTGCATCACACATAATTTGTAACAACTATCAAGTTACATACTTACCTTATTACTAGTAGCCAACAAGCTAATTCATACCTGACTAACCATGTAGCTTGTTTTACACATCCGAACACAACTTATCTTTTCCCGATGAACCATTCAAAATTGGATAGGACACTCAGATAATCACACATATCGTACAATGCCAACGTCCCAGACGTGGTCTTACATGTAATCACATATCGATGCCAATGTCCCAGACAGGGTCTTACTCGCGCACATATATTGGAATCACATATTGATGCCATGGTCTTACTCGCACATCACATATCAAAATCTTATGTCGTGACATATGTATCCTAACTATTCCTAAGGTTCATACGGGGATTTCGGACGTCGTAACTCAGTCGAAACGAATACGTGAACATGGTAGCCAAGCTTATACACATTCGGCAATTGCATATATATATATATATATATATATTCTCACATTTCATTTCAGCATATATAATTTGCATTTAATTAAAATTAAGTACGTCTATTTGCTTATAAACTTACCTCGGACGATATAAAACGGAACGGGACAACTAGTCAACAACTTTCGTTTTCCCCCAATCCAAATCTGATTTCTTTGGTTCTTGATCTAAACATATTCAAATTAAGCTCATTCAAACATATTTTCATTCAATTTAGTCCAAAAACACATAAATGGGCACATTACCATTTTACCCCTGACATTTATACTTTTTAAAATTTAGTCCCTATTGCACAAAACACAAAATATGCAAAATTTCAACACACTCATGTTAGGCCGAATCTTACCCATATTCATACAAGTCCATATATTTTATTTGTTTCACATTTTAGTCCCTCAAATTATTATTTTAGCAATTTAGTCCTAATTACTCAAAATCATCAAAAATTCCAATACAAAATATGTTAGCCCAAAACATATCTTTCATATTTCATCTTCAAACAACAAAAATCACAAGCTCTCATCAATGGCATAACTTAAAATATTCATCAAAATCAAAAATTCAAGCTTGGGTCTTGAAGATAACTTAGCAATGATCTCAAAAACGTAAAAATTATCAAAAATCGAGTTAAACACATACCTTAATTGAGCTTAGAAGTGGCTGAACCCTAAGAACTCTTGTTTCTTTTTCTTTTCTTTAGTTTCGACAATAAGAAGAAATATGATGAACATGACTTTATTTTATATTTTATTAAAACATATATTAACATTTAACCTAATTACATATTTAACCTTTGTTATAATATTATACTATCACATGTTTTATGTCCATTTCCATCCACCTAATTCAATAGTGGCCCAATTACAACATAAAGGCATCATATTATAAAGACATTAACAATTTGGTCCTCACACATTAAACTATCAAGTTTTCACTTTACGCGATTAAGTCCTTTTATTTAATCGAACACCTAAACGACAAAATTAAATCACGAAAATTTCACACACACAAATTCACACATAATAAACACAAAAAATAATTTTTAAATATTTTTCTGACTCGGATTCGTGGTCTCAAAACCACCGTTCCGACTAGGGTCTAAATCAGGCTGTTACATCAAATCAATATGTTTTTATCACAAGCATATGACCATTAACCTTTCATACACAACGTAAACACATATTCCTTCATTTCATATACAACAAGTGCTCATACATTTAGCATAAATGATTTCATAAATCAATATACATAACAAAGACCATTTTAAATATTGCCACAAATTAACTGAACATGAAATCATAATTAGATACACGGATATCCATCCAAATCCTCGAAAAGTGATGCATAAAACACAACAATAAGGTACACAATAATGAATCTTTAGTGCGTGTAAGATACGACTTAACAAACTATTTCTTAAGAATGCACGAAACATTACAAAATGAATCTCCCAGATGCACTAGGCAAACTTGTACAAACAAAATATTTAAAGAGCTTTACATATCTTATTATATGCCAATTACACTTGAGAACTATCAAATACTGATACATAGGGCTGTCAAGATTGTTCGCATATATTAACAACATATTTCAACAATAACACATCATTTACCAAAAATAATAGCTAAAATTCACTTCACTAATCAAGGGCTATCGTTTAACAAGCAATTGAACTCACCACCACTTCATATGCTCAATCGACAAGCATACCATTATCACGAATCAACTATTAAACAATCTAAAAGGTTACTCTAACATACCAATCCTAATCAATTAATTTAGGCAAATATATGAAGTATATTGGAAATTAGAGAGCACAATTAAAACCAATTCACTCCACCAACACCTTAGCCTTTCCTTTGGCCATTGACCTTTAGGCCATCACCTTAGCTTCAATTCCACAATAAAAACAATAAAACAAGTTAGAAAAGAAAAAAAAATCCTAAATCAATTATAAACGATGCATTTGATGAAACGAAATCCAACTTTGCTTTTCCTAAAACTTGACTAAAACTTTTCAGAACTCTAATCTTCTCCTATCTAAACTAAAATCTAACGATATAGTGATAATCTGAAACTTAAAAACACACAATCTTTGACCTAAATTCAATAAGAACCTAAAAAATGAAAGCTCTTCTCCCAAGTTTTGACATGAGTGGGAAATAAATTGATTGAACCTTGATTTTAAAAAATTGAAATACAGTTAATTAATGAATAAATCAATTAGAAATCACACTTACCAAGCTTGGATTGAAGAATTTTAATGTAAAATTGAGAGAAAACCTCTCGAATTAACTTCCTAGAACAACTCAAATTCCTTATTTTCAACATTTACGAATTTTTTTACACCAAAAATTTTCGGACGTTACATGAAGAGTTGCTATTTGTGGGCTTAAAGTAGAGGGTTGGGTGTGGGGAGAACCTTTTGGTGAGGGAGGATCCTTGGCTAGCTAGAGATCATGATTTCTATGTAGACAACAGCTTGGGAAATATCTTTTCAGGACTATGGGTTTGGATCTTACGGAGTCGAATAAGGGTACATGGGATATACAATTTATTTGAGGTATTCTTATGGAGAGGGACGTTCAAACAATTTTGAAAATTCTTGTAAGCGTAAGAGGTTAATATGTTGGTAAAATTGGGTTAGCATGTTGGTAATCATTTATATGGTGACAAGTTTGATAATAAAGTATCCTTAAAATGGAATGTCTTATGACAGTTGCTCATCCCTCCAAAAGTGAAAGAATTTATGTAGTGGTCATTTAGGAACGTGTTGTCGTCGAAAGTGCAAATAAGGGAGAAGGGTATCGAGACTACTTGCAAGTATTGTTGAGCTGATGAATACATTAATCATGTGTTAATTTCTTGTCCTAAAACATGTCAATGGACTGTTGGAATGATATTAATAGTCTTAGCGTATCTCTTGTTGAATGCTTCAAAGTCCTTGCGAAACATCATCTTAGTGTCACGGGCCAAAGTTCAAAGCCTATGGCCATGACACAAGATGCGCCCCATAGAGGTCAATTGATTAGATGAGGATCATTTAACCCATGAAAACTGGCTCAATTCTAAGAATTGTTGGAGAAGCCTTCAGATTAAAGCCTAGGTGGCCCGATAATAAAGATATGGCAACTTAGGCTATTTTGGGTAACTAATCTTAGAAGATAGAGAGAATCATATCTTATAAAGATTAGATAAGATTTGATAAGGCATATCTTATAAAGATTAGATTAGATTTGATAAGGCATATCTTGTAAATCCCTTAAATCATGGGATATCGTTAATCTCGTCCGTCGATGTAAATGTATCTTGACCGTCGATTTTGGGGGAGCTAACTATAAATAGAGAGCCTCTCCCTTATTTGTTACTCATCCATTATATATTGAATTCTCAATAGTAATAGAATTCTTGGGCATTTACTCAAACACCATGTGTGCATTCTTTCTTTTGCTTTATTTTGCTTATTTGTAGCTTCTTTTGGCACAATCGCTTCCACTATACAAATTGGTGCCTTGGAGGAATTCTTAAGGAATCCTCATTTTTGGGTGTAAAGGCTGACTTAGGCGAGTTTGGATGAACGGATCGGCAAAGACCACACGGATTGCGAGATGAAAGGTCTAGCCCCGTGACAAGTGGTATCCGAGCTATTGGTTCGAAGGCACTGTTGGGATGTTGAAAGAAGTTGTTGATCAGAATGAGACAATGCAGACACGTGAGAGGGTCAGAAAAGTAAGTCGCCCGAGGGATATGCTGATAGCTTTGGAGAATCGAGTGGTTAATCTCGAGGATTTCGTAGGGAACATGAAGGAGACACTTGAGTTGGTCGAAGGACGCACAGATGTCTTTGACTCAATAGAAGAGCAACTCAGAGATTTTGTGTTTGATTATCTCGGTGCCAATGCAAAAAAGATGAATGAATTAGTCAATTCCACTATGGAAAAGCTGGTAGAGAGGGATGATAATCTCGAGGAGATGATGTTAGCCATGAAGAAAGAAATTGAAGAGCTCAAGGGAGAGCTCACGATTTACAAAGCTGCTTTGAGTAATGGGACGTTGTCTTCAAGGCTAAAGCAACAAGCAATAGATGTTCCCAAACCAGAGAAGTTCAAGGGTGCTAGGTCAGCAAGAGATATGGACAACTTCTTGTGGGAAATAGAGCAATACTTTAGAGTGATAGGCATCGAGGATGATGCAATTAAGGTAAACACTGCTTAAATCTATTTTATTGATGTAGCTCTCTTATGCTGGCGTGTATGTCCATGAATGAGAAACTTGGTAGGAACTCAATTAGGACTTGGGAGGAGTTCCAAAGAGATTTGAAGAAACAATTTTTCCCACAGTATGCCGAGAAGGATGCTCGGGCTAAGTTGAGTTGTCTCACGCAATAGGGCACTGTTCGGGAGTATGTTCGGGCATTTAACGAGTTGATGCTTCCAATCTCTGATTTGAGCTAAAAAGAAGCATTCTACTATTTCGAGGATGGGTTAAAGTCGTGGGAAAAGCATGAGTTACGTAGGAAAGGGATCACCAAACTTACTGTAGCCATAGCTGAAGCAGAGTCCTCTGTTGAACTTGGTCCAACGAAAGACAAGTTTGAGTCAACTCAGCCCAATGGAAAGGGCAATAGTGAGAGAAACCATGAGGAGTGTAACAGTCTGATTTAGACCCTAATCGAAACGGTGGTTTTGGGACCACGAATACGAGTCAGAAAAATATTTAAATATTATTTTTCGTGTTTATTATATGTGAATTTGCATGTGTGAAAGTTTCGTATGAAAATTTGATTGCTTGTGTGCTTAATTAAATAAAAGGGCTTAATCGCGTAAAATGAAAATTTAATGATTAATTGTAAAAGGGCTAAAATGAATATGCCTTTGTAAGTGGAGGAATTTAAAATGTAATTTGACCTTATTTAAATGTCATGGACGGTTGTGACCATGCATTTAAAATGGTTTTATATTTTTATCATAAGGTTAAATATGTAAATTATGTAATAATAATGTAATAATAAACATAAAAAAATAAAACATGGTTTCATAATCTTTGTGTTGGCCGAATGTTAAAGAAAAATAAAGAAAACAAAGCCTAGGTTGTTCAGCTATTCTCAAGCTTGATTCAAGGTTAGTTTGGTTTCGGTTTTTGATAATTTTTACGTTTTTTAGATCGTTGCTTCGAGTACTATCCGACCCATGCTTGAATTTTTTATTCTGATGAATATTTTGAGTTATGCCATTGATGAGAGCTTGTGATTTTTGTTGTTTGATGATGAAATATGGAAGATATGTTTTAGATTAACATGTTTTGTATTGGAGTTTTTGATGGTTTTGAGTAATTAGGACTAAATTGCAAAAATAATAAATTGAGGGACTAATTTGCAAAATAAATGAAATGTGTGTATTTATATGTGCTAGATTAACATTCGACCTAAGCATGTTGAATAGAGATTTTGTGTATTTTGTGTTTTATGCAATTAGAACTAATTTGTAAAAATATGAAATATCAGAGGTAAAATAGTAATTTGCCCATTTATGTGTTGTTGGATTAAATTGAATGAAATTGTGTTTAAATGAGGTTAATTTGAAATTATATATATCAAGAACAAAAGAAATCAGACTTGGACCAGGGAAAAGTAAAAATAGTCGAATAGCTGATTTATAACGCTCGTCGATATCCAAGGTAAGTCTTTAAGCAATTAAACATCGTCTATTTTGAATATAAAATGGTTTAATATGATGATTCAAATTTTATAGATTTAGAGTAGAGTAGCTGAATGTGGTTAAACATGGAATTAATGTGGTTGAGTTTTATTCAACTGAGTTAAAACTTCTAAAATTTCGTATGAACTACATGGAATATCTGAACGATTCGATATATGAACTATTTATGAAATGATTTTATAATAGTGATATTCGTGCTTTGAGCCTAGCAAGCCTTGTGTTGGTGAATTTATTCGGGCTTGATGCCTAGCAGGCTTATTGCTGCTGTATAAATTCAGACTCTGAGTCTAGTAGGCCTTGTGCTAGTGTGTGATACAGGCTTTGGCCTAGCAGGCTTTATGCCGGTGAATTAACATAAATGTATGCTTAAAATACTTTACGCTGATGTCATTAAATAAGTTTAACAAGCTAAATGATCAGGTACGAATTAGCTTGATGTTTATTTGAGATAAGGTAAATAAGTAGCTTGATACTTATTGCTAATTATGTGTGATACAAATGAAGATTACATGTGAATTTAGTATGTGTATTCGGCCTTGTGAGTAAATGGTATGAATATTGAAGAATTGATTCTTGTATATGTGCATATTTGTGATCATGAATATTCGGCCATATAAATGGTATATGTTCATAATGTTATAAAATGGTTCTTGAGCATATATAAATGAGTATGTGCATGTTTACTTATATACAGCCATTTTGGCTTTGAAAGTTGAATATTATTAGGTCAAATTGAGCAAATAAGTATTCGGTCAAGTAGATTTTATGTATGAAAATGTGTTATTTATTTCATTTGTGGATTTGAGGTTAAGTTTGATAATAATAATGAAATTTGGATTAACTTTAATCGAGTTGATTATATCATTAAGGTGTAGATTGCTTATGACTTACTAAGCTATAATAGCTTGCTCTATATGTTCATGTTTACTTTATATTATAGATTTTGGATTCAAGTTACAAGCTCGGGGATCGTCAGCAAAGTCTATCACACTATCGGCCATTTTCGGTATTTGATATAATACATTATGGAACTATGGCATGTATAGGCTGGAACATAATTTAAAAATGTTGAATGTTGGTTTTGTATAAAAGCCATGCGAAAATGGCCTATTTCTATGCTTGAATTCAGTTCTAGTATGATAATGTTTCAAGTCCATTTTGATTAATATGTTATGTGCCATGAATGTATAATATATGTATTAAGCACTATGTGTTTGAAAATGGCTTGCTTATTATGTTTAAATTTGGCTTTGAAAGTTCTTAGTAAAAACGTTTAATGAACATGTTCATTGGTACTTGATGATGAAAGTTTTGGAAGATGTATGTGATTTTAGGTAGCAAGATTCGGCTATGAACGTAAAATATTATAATATGTTTTTGGTGTGTTAATTAGTTGTGATGGATATTATGGATTATTAAGTTATAAAAATGTGTATGTGATTTGGTGGCGATACATAATTATAATGGTGGTATTAGAAGTATGTTTGATCATATTGGTAATAGTTAATGCTGTGTATATAAATGCATTATATGCAGTAGGTAATATGTTGAATATGGTTATGACTTGTTAATATAAGATATAAATCAATGTATGTTCTGAATTGTGATATATATATTTGATTATAAATGAGTTTGACTTGAGTGGATAGTAAATGTTCGGACTTGTGCTTTTTATTCGGTAATGCCTCTTGACCCTAGTCTGGCGACGGATACGGGTTAGGGGTGTTACATTTTATTGGTATTAGAGCTACGGTTTAGTCAATTCTAGGACTAACGTAACGTGTGTGGGTCTAGCTATACATGCCATAAATATTATTGCGATAGTGTGATGACTTCTGACATTTGAAAATGTGCTTTCATATAGTAAATGGATCCCGACAGAGCTGTAGTTCATGATGTCAAGAGTGTAGCACCTGCTCCCACGCAAGGAACAGCGCTAGTTGAATCTCAACCTATCTCGAGTAGCCATGAGGGGGAGGCTAAGCAAGCCTTCTAGCAAATGATGAATGATTGGTTTACTCAGTATATCCGGACTAATCCGGCTGCACAACAACCTCCATCCCCAAATAATCCATCTCCGATACCTGTGGTACCTCCGATAATTGATCCAATGAGATTTAATAAGCCTCCTGTAGATAAAATCAGAAAACACGGGGCTGAAGAGTTTAAAGCTAATGATGATGATAATGCTGAGCGGGCTGAGTTATGGCTTGATAATATTATCCGTGTGTTCAACGAGCTATCTTGTACTCCGGATGAATGTTTAAACTGTGCCATATCTTTATTACGAGACACCGCATATCACTGGTGGAATACACTAGTACCGGTGGTCCCGAAAGAAAGAGTGACCTGGGAATTCTTTCAAACTGAGTTCCGTCAGAAATATATCAGCCAGAGATTTATTGACCAGAAATACAAAGAATTTTTGGAATTGAAACAGGGTCGTATGACCGTAACCGAGTACGAGCGAAAATTTGTAAAAGATGTGAAGACTGTTTGAACGAAGACATTAAATTGCTGGTTGGTATACTTGAAATCAAAGAGTTCGTGGTACTTGTTGAGCGAGCTTGCAAAGTTGAAGAGCTCGGGAAAGAGAAAAGAAAAGCTGATTTTGAAGCCAGGGATTTTCGTAAAATATCATCGAGTAAGACTTTTCACTTAGCAACGAAAAAGTTCAGATATGATTCTAGTCGATTTAAAGCTACTTCAGACTTTTCTAAACGAGACCAAGACTGACCTCATGTGAGTTCACGAGCCACTTCGATTGCTAGTGTTGGTAATCATCAGCGGAATAGACTCGAGTGTAAGCATTATGGTAAATGGCATTCTAGAAATTGTAGATTGCATGATCGGTCTTGTTTTAAATGTGGATCGATAGATCATTTTATTCGAGATTGCCCGATGTTAGCCGAGCAAAACACTGTTCAGAATGCAAGACCGAGTAACATGTCAATACGAGGTAGACCACCCAGGCATTCGGGTAATGTGAGTGGTAGTCAGAGAGGGACGAAAGATTCAGCAGTTCGATATGAGGCTCGTGCACCTGCTAGAGCAAATGCTATACGAGCTCGCAAAGAGGCTTCTTCCACAGATGTTACTACTGGTACTTTCACTCTTTATGATATTAATGTAATTGCATTGATTGATCCTGGTTCGACTCATTCATATGTGTGTGAGACATTAGTATCCAGTAAGACTTTGCCTGTTGAGTCTACTAAGTTTGTTATTCGAGTATCAAACCCCCTGGGTCGGTGTGTTCTGGTTGATAAAGTATTTAAAAATTACCCGTTGATGATTCGAGATTCATGCTTTCCTGCCGATTTGATGTTGTTACTTTTCGACGAGTTCGATATAATTTTGGGTATGGATTGGTTGACTATGCACGATGTCGTTGTTAATTGCAAAAGAAAGATCATTGATTTGAGATGTCAGAACAACAAGATTATTCAGATTGAATCTAATGATCTTAATGGTTTACCAGCAGCAATATCTTCTATGTTAGCTCGAAAGTATGTGAGAAAAGGTTATGAAGCTTACTTTGCTTATGTACTTGATAGTAAAGTGACTAAAAAGAAGATTGAATCTGTACCAGTTGTGTGCGAGTATCCAGACGTGTTTCTTGAAGAATTGTCAGGTTTGCCACCTATCCGAGAGGTAGAGTTTGGTATTGAGGTAACCAGGGACGACTCCGATTTCAATAGCTTCGTATCGAATGGCACCTACTGAATTAAAAGAATTGAAAGCACAGTTGCAAGAGTTAACAGATAGAGGTTTTGCACGATCGAGTTTCTCTCCCAGGGGTGCACCAGTTCTCTTTGTGAAAAAAAAAGACGGAACTATGAGAATGTGTATTGATTACCGCCAGCTAAATACCTGTTGCCACGGATTGATGACCGGTTCGATCAGTTGAAAGGGGCTTTAGTGTTTTCAAAAATAGATTTGAGATCGGGTTATTATCAGTTGCGAGTCAGAGATTCTGATGTTCCAAAAACTGCTTTTTGAACGAGGTACGGACATTATGAGTTTCTAGTTATGCCGTTCGGACTTACTAATGCACCTGCTATTTTTATGGATTTGATGAATCGGATCTTCAGGCAATATTTAGATAGGTTTTTGGTCGTGTTCATTGATGATATACTGATCTACTCCCATAATGAAACTGAACATGCTGAGCATTTGAGACTTGTGTTACAGACTTTGCGAGAAAAATAGTTGTATGCAAAGTTTAGTGAATGTGAGTTTTGGTTACACGAAGTTAGCTTTCTGGGACATGTTGTTTCAGGATCAGGCATTCGAGTTGATCCGAGTAAGATTTCAGCTACACTCGATTGGAAACCTCCGAGAAACATTTCTGAAGTCAGAAGTTTTCTGGGACTTGCTGGTTACTATAGACGGTTTGTGAAAGGTTTCTCTATGATTGCAACCCCAATGACGAAGTTGCTGCAGAAAGATGTTAAGTTTGAGTGGTCAGAAAAGTGCCAAAAAAGTTTTGATCAGTTGAAAGCCCTTTTGACCAAAGCTCTAATGTTAGTTCAGCCAGAATCGGGTAAAGAATTTGTTATCTATAATGATGCATCTTTAAATGGTTTGGGCTGTGTTTTGATGCAGGAAGGCAAAGTTATAGCTTATGCCTCGAGATAGTTAAAGCCACATGAAAAGAACTATCCGACACATGACCTAGAATTGGCAACTATTGTATTTGCGTTGAAAATATGGCGTCACTATTTATTTGGTGAAAAATGTCATGTTTATTCCGATCACAAAAGTCTGAATTATTTGATGACTTAGAAAGATTTGAATTTGAGACAGCGCCGATGGTTAGAATTACTAAAAGACTACGAACTTGTAATTGACTATCACCCGGGAAAGGCTAATGTTGTTGCTGATGCTTTAAGCCAAAAATCACTGTTTTCTTTGCGTGCAATGAATGCGCATATGGCTATGTCTGATGATGGTTCGATAATAGCTGAATTGAAAGTAAGACCGTTATTTGTTCAACAAATATGCGATGCCCAGAAGGTTGATAATAAGTTGTTAGCAAAATGAGCTCAAAGTGATTCAAATGTTGATTCATAGTTTTGAGTTGATGCTGATGACTGTTTGAGATTCAGAAACCAAATATGAGTTCTAAGAAATACAGAGTTGATTCAAATGATTTTGAACGAAGCTCATAATAGTCGATTATCTATTCACCCAGGTAGTACGAAGATGTATAATTATCTGAAACAGCTCTATTGGTGGCATGGTATGAAACGAGACATTTCTGACTTTGTTTCGAAATGTTTAGTCTGTCAGCAAGTAAAAGCTGAACATTAGGTACCTTCTAGATTCTTCAGCATATCATGATACCTGAATGGAGATGGGACAGAGTCACGATGGATTTTGTATCCAGTTTACCGTTGACACCGAGCAAGAAAGATGCAATCTGGGTTATTGTAGATAGATTGACTAAATCTGCTCACTTTGTTCCGGTTCGTACAGATTACTCGCTTGATAAGCTGGCTGAATTGTATTTTTCTCAGATTGAGAGGTTGCATGGTGTGTCTATATCTATTGTTTAGGATAGAGATCCGAGGTTTACATCGCGATTTTGGAAGAAACTACATTAGGTATGAAATTACATTTCAGCACTGCTTTCCATCCGCAAACAGATGGTCAGTCCCAGCGAATCATTCAGATACTTGAGGATATGTTGAGATGTTGCATTCTTGAGTTCGAAGGTACGTGGGAACGATACTTATCTCTGATTGAATTTGCGTACAATAACAGCTTTCAATCGAGTATCAAAATAGCACCTTATGAGGATTTGTACGGTCGTAAATGTCGTACACCATTGTACTAGACTGAGCTCAATGAAAATAAGATACACGGGGTCGATTTAATCAGAGAAACTGAACAGAAAGTGAAAGTGATTCGTGAAAGTCTGAAAGCAGCATCAGATCGTCAAAAATCATATGCAGACTTGAAACGAAAAGATATAGAGTTTCAAATCAGGATAAAGTATTTCTAAAAGTCTCACCATGGAAGAAAATAATTAGATTTGATCGTAAAGGAAAATTGAGTCTGAGGTTTATTGGGTCGTATGAGGTTATAGAGCGTATAGGCCAGTTGCTTATAGACTATTGTTGCCACCTGAACTAGAAAAGATTCACAATGTATTTCATGTTTCAATGCTTCGAAGATATAGATCCGACCCCTCACATGTGATTAGCCCATCAGAAATTGAGATTCAGTCAGATTTGACTTACGAGGAAGAACCGATTCGTATTCTGGCTTGTGAGATTAAAGAGTTACGAAATAATGAAATTCCGTTGGTTAAAGTATTGTGGCATAAACATGGAGTTGAGGAAGCAACATGGGAGCCAGAGGATATAATGAAAGAGCGTTATCCGAACTTATTCACCGGTAAGATTTTCGGGGACGAAAATCCCTAAAAGGGGAGAGTTGTAACAATCCGATTTAGACCCTAATTGGAATGGTGGTTTCAGAACCATGAATCCAAGTTAAAAAATATCTAAATATTATTTTCCGTGTTTATTATATGTGAATTTGCATGTGTGAAAGTTTCGTATGAAAATTTGATTGTTTGTGTGCTTAATTAAATAAAAGGGCTTAATCGCGTAAAATGAAAATTTGATGATTAATTGTAAATGGAATAAAATGATTATGTCTTTGTAAGTGGAGGTATTTAAAATGTAATTTGACCTTAGTTAAATGTCATGGACGGTTGTAACCATGCATTTAAAATGGTTTTATATTTTTATCATAAGGTTAAATATGTAAATTATGTAATAATAATGTAATAATAAAACAAAAAAATAAAAAATAAAACATGGTTTCATAATCTTTTCTTTTGCCGAATGTTAAAGAAAAAGAAAGAAAACAAAGCCTAGGTTGTTCGGCTATTCTCAAGATTGATTCAAGGTTAGTTTGGTTTCGATTTTTTATAATTTTTACGTTTTTGAGATCATTGCTTCGAGTACTATCCGACCCATGCTTGAATTTTTTATTTTAATGAATATTTTGAGTTATGCCATTGATGAGAGCTTGTGATTTTTGTTGTTTGATGATGAAATATGGAAGATATGTTTTAGATTAACATGTTTTGTATTGGAGTTTTTGATGATTTTTAGTAATTAGGACTAAATTGCAAAAATAATAAATTGAGGGGCTAAAATGCAAAATAAATGAAATGTGTGTATTTATATGTGCTAGATGAACATTCGGCCTAAGCATGTTGAATGGAGATTTTGTGTATTTTGTGTTTTATGCAATTAGGACTAATTTGTAAAAGTATGAAATATCAGGGGTAAAATGGTAATTTTCCTATTTATGTGTTGTTGGATTAAATTGAATGAAATTATGTTTAAATGAGGTTAATTTGAAATTATATATATCAAGAACAAAAGAAATCAGACTTGGACCGGGGAAAAGCAAAAATAGTCGAATAGCCAATTTATAACGTTCGTCGATATCTGAGGTAAATCTTTAAGCAATTAAATATCGTCTATTTTGAATATAAAATGGTTTAATATGATTATTCGAATTTTATAGATTTATAGTAGAGTAGCCGAATGTGGCTAAACATGGAATTAATGTGGTTGAGTTTTATTCAACTGAGTTAAAACCTCTGAAAGTTCGTATGAACTACATGGAATATCTGGACGATTCGATATATGAACTGTTTATGAAATGACTTTATAATAGTGATATTCGGGCTTTGAGCCTAGCAAGCCTTGTGCTGGTGAATTTATTCGGGCTTGATGCCTAGCAGGCTTGTTGTTAGTGTATAAAATCAGACTCTGAGTCTAGCAGGCCTTGTGCTGGTGTGTGATACAGGCTTCGGCCTAGCAGGCTTTATGCCAGTGAATTAACATAAATGTATGCTTAAAAGACTTTATGCTGATGTGGTTATTAAATACGTTTAACGAGCGAAATGATTAGGTACGAATTAGCTTGATGTTTATTTGAGATAAGGTAAATAAGTAGTTTGATACTTATTGCTAATTATGTGTGATACAAATGAAGATTACATGTGAATTTAGTATGTGTATTCGGCCTTGTGAGTAAATAGTATGAATATTGAAGAATTGATTCTTGTATATGTAAATATTTGTGATCATGAATATTCGACCATATAAATGGTATATGTTCATAATGTTATAAAATGGTTCTTGAGCATATATAAATGAGTATGTCTATGTTTACTTATATACAGCCATTTTGGCTTTGAAAGTTGAATATTATTAGGTCAAATTGAGCAAATAAGTATTCGGTCAAGTAGATTTTATGTATGAAAATTTGTTATTTATTTCATTTGTGGATTTGAGGTTAAGTTTGATAATAATAATGAAATTTAGATTAGCTTTAATCGAGTTGATTATATCATTAAGATGTAGATTGCTTATGACTTACTAAGCTATAATAGCTTGCTCTATGTGTTCATGTTTACTTTATTTTATAGATTTTGGATTCAAGTTACAAACTCGGGGATCGTCAGCAAAGTCTATCACACTATCGGCCGTTTTCGGTATTTGATATAATACATTATGGAACTATGGCATGTATAGGCTGGAACATAATTTAAAAATGTTGAATGTTAGTTTTGTATAAAAGCTATGCGAAAATGACTTATTTCTATGCTTGAATTCGGTTCTAGTATGATAATATTTCAAGTCCATTTTGATTAATATGTTATGTGCCATGAATGTATAATATATGTATTAAGCACTATGTGTTTGAAAATGACTTGCTTATTATGTTTAAATTTGGCTTTGAAAGTTCTTAGTAAAAACGTTTAATGAACATGTTCATTGGTACTTGATGATGAAAGTTTTGGAATATGTATGTGATTTTAGGTAGCAAGATTCAACTATGAACGTAAAATATTATAATATGTTTTTGGTGTGTTAATTAGTTGTGATGGATATTATGGATTATTGAGTTATAAAAATGTGTATGTAATTTGGTGGCGATACATAATTATAATGGTGGTATTAGAAGTATGTTTGATCATATTGGTAATAGTTAATGTTGTGTATATAAATGCATTATATGCAGTAGGTAATATGTTGAATATGGTTGTGACTTGTTAATGTAAGATATAAATCAATGTATGTTCTGAATTGTGATATATATATATATATATATATATATTTAATTATAAATGAGTTTGACTTGAGTAAATATTAAATGTTTGGACTTGTGCTTTTTATTCGGTAATGCCTCTTGACCCTAATCCGGCGACGGATACGGGTTAGGGGTGTTACAAGGAAGATGAAGAGGGACATAGCGATGATGGCCACAGTACTGATAGCACAAGTGGCAATGAGAAACCACGAGATGCAAAGCAGGGAACCGATAGCACAAGTGGCAATGAGAAACCATGAGATGCAAAGCGGGGATCCAACAACCCAAAGGATAAAGTGAAGAGGATAAAATGCTTCCTTTGTCAAGGACCACACATGCTGCGAAAATGTCTAAAGAGATCGATGATGTTGGCTATCCAAAAGAAAGATAAGCTGGAGGAAGAGGTGGAGCCTATTGAGGGAAAGATATTGAAGGTCGGTTCAATGGTGCTTATTCCTAACAAAAGGAATAGTAGAGAAAGGTTGATGTTTGCAAACATCAACATTGCGGGTCAGAAGCGGAGTGCTCTTATTGATACAGGAGCATCGGACTTGTTCATATTGGAAAACGCTACCAAGAAGCTTGGCCTGTCAATTAGGAAATCGAGTAAAAAGACCAAGACAGTAAATTCCGAGTAGGCCTCAACTGTGGGAGTAGCTCGTAATGTGGAGCTACAAATCGGTGAATGGAAAGGCAAGAAAGACTTTGAGGTAATCTAATTAGATGATTACGATTATGTACTTGGTTTAAACTTCCTTGATAGGATTTAGACAGTTCTATTTCCATGGGCCGATGAAATCCATATTGTCACTGGTCCTTTATCGAAGATTGTTGTGCCAGTGCATCGGGATATGAAGGTTGGGACCAAGGTGTTGTCGTCAATCCAACTATTGAAGATATTTCGTATGGGAAAAACATTAACTCGATAGAACAGAATGCTACGAAAGCCCCTCCGGAAAAGTTAGTGGAGCGTGAGTTTGATATGAAACCTGTGAAATCGACTGTGGAGACGCCACCTTTGGGGAAGGTGGATTGTGCATCGGACTTTAAGGGGAAAGAAGTGATGCAAAAGTAGTCGAAATGAGTAAATGCTGTGAGTAAGGTACATTGCAAACACTCTGATAGTGTTTTGAATTCTGACTTGTTGGCTTGGCAAGGTCGTAGGGGCCTTTTAAAGTTCGTAAGCAAGAAGGCCAAGGGACTGTGGGTGGAACGAAGCCAAGATGTAAGAATCGAGGGGATTCCAATGGGAACAAGTCAAAATTGGGGCAAGTTAGAGCGGAGACTTCTTACCAACGAAATGTACCAACGAGTGCAACGGTTCAAGTTAAGAGGCGACAAAAACTGAGGCAAATGTTCCAAAGAAAGGGACTACCCGATTGCATGGCAAGTCGGGAAGAGGCCAATGCAACGAGAGAGTTCCAAGACGAATCAAGCCAGTGTCATTCAAAAGTCGCAACAAGGGCGTTGCGAGAATGGGTGGGGGAGAATGTCACGGGCCAAAGTTCAAAGGCCGTGACCATGACACAATATGCGCCCCATGGAGGTCGATCGATTAGATGTGGATCATTTAGCCCATGAAAATTGGCCCGATTCCAAGAATTGTTGGAGAAGCCTGTCAGATTGAAGCCTGGGTGGCTCGATAATGAAGATATGACAACTTCAAATATTTTGAGTAACTAATCTTAGAAGATAGAGAGAATCATATCTTGTAAAGATTAGATTAGATTTGATAATGCATATCTTGTAAATCCCTTAAATCATGGGATATCATTAATCTCGTCCGTCGATGTAAATGTATCTTGACTGTCGGTTTTGGGGGAGCTCAACATAAATAGAAAGCCTCCCCCTCATTTGTAACTCATCCATCGTATGTTGAATTCTTAAGAGTAATAGAATTCTTAGGCATTTACTCAAACACCTTGTGTGCATTCTTTCTTTGGCTTTCTTTTGCTTATTTGTAGCTTCTTTTGGCACAATCGCTTCCGCTATACAAATTGGTGCCTTAGATGAATTCTTAAGGAATCCTCATTTTTGAATGCAAAGGATGACTTAGGCGAGTTTGGATGAGCGGGTCGCCTAAGGCCTCACGGATTGCGAGACGAAAGGTCTAGCCCTGTGACACTAGAGCTATCTTGAAGGATTTTAGTATGTTTTGTTGATGGGCGAGGAACAAGATAGTTTGGAAAATTCTGATATACATGGTTCAATCATCGTAAACTTTACCACAAGGCATTTAAGGGAGTAGCAGGATGCACAAGCTGTTAGCTCCCTATATGGTGGCACAAATAGCTGCAAACGAGATCATGACTATGACTCACCTATGGGATGAGGATGGTGCTATTGGATGGATGCAACACTATTTGAAAGGGAGAAAAAATTGGGAACAGGAATGACTGTCTGAAACAATGAGGGTGCTTCTGCGAGGGCCCTTGTTTCATCATCCTTGCATTTCTATTCACCATGAGTTGTGGATGGTGGGCGATCCAAAACTTTGAAAGCGAAGAGATGATCAATACTAATGCTCCAGAAGTTCCATTTGCAATCCGCTCAATGGAGGAAGATCGGTCCAAAATTGGTTGCATGATTTTCGAATGCAAGAATCTCCTACGTAAACGTGAGGGCATCAAAATCCAATAAAATCCATCGATCATAAGTTTGCTGAATGTCTCTTGATCATGTTAAGAATTTGATGTCAAACCACATGGTCTTTAATATATTCATTACCAAATTCTGTTTTTTCACTATACTACTGTAAATAGTAAATTCAAGTTCGGAATCCAAATCCAACAATTTAGTTTAATACGAATAATATACGAACTTTGATTTTAAAGTAATTATGCGAATTCAAAAAATCAAACATCCTAAGTAAAAATATCAATGTCGAAAACAATCAATATAATAACTTTGACATGTAAAATCCTTAAAAGGTAACCTCAATCGTCCAGAAACGAAGTTTTCCAGCCAATAAGAACAATCAATTAAGAAAAAGAATACTGAAATATTTTCTCAAAATATAATTTCATGGTATACATCATAGAACTCGTTACATGTCAAAAATGGATATCAATATATGGTAAATTGTTGTTTTACACTCACCTCTTTCCTTTATGTATTTTCTGTCTCCGTTCACCAGGGTGCCGTGCGGACTTTAACCCTCCCACCCCACCCTCCCAGGTGTCACTAAGAATCAGAACATGTATCAGAACGAAATCCATTGCTCAAACTTTTTCGTAGAATAAAATGTATGCCTCGCAGTGAAGAACTTCATCGATTGATGCTTGGCGAACATGTTGATCACTCACATAATACCATTGAGATCCAACATGGTCGATATCGATCGTCCCTTTCCTTTTCTCACCTCCTCTCACATACGCAATGTAGTGACCACCTCTCATTGTTCCCGAATGCTCCACAACCCCCACCAGACTGTAATTGCAATTATCTGCATCTTCACACCTGCAAATTTTAAACATGCTTGTAAATCACATAAATCAATGTTTTTCTTTCGTTTGTTCTTTCTAACATTTGTGTCCGCATAGCCTCATAGTTTAACAATCTGTTCACATCATTTCACAATATGCTATCAGAATTGACAAATTACAGCCAAAAGAATCAATTTAAGGATCATTATCAAGAGTTCAACGATATCATGGTGTGCGAAAGACAGCCACATGTCTTATCAAAGAGTAAACCATTTCTTTCCCTCAAATGGCTTTGCTAGCAACTCTTTTTCCCTAAAATATCCATTGCTCGGGACTCATGTTCAATACATATTTGGACATGGATACAGAGGTACAACCCTCCAAATACCTGGAAATACTTTGAACAAAATTAAGAGTATCATGTTTGACACAGCCGTATTTGACACTGGCCCCTCGAGTCCAAGCGACATAGAATTACAGACCTGTATGTATATGCAATCAAGTGCAATGTACAAGCTACATCAAGTAAAATCTCCAATAAAACTTGTTATATCATGAGCATTAAAAACGACCCCTGATTTGATAAAGATATTATGGCTTCTATATATTGTTTGAGCTACTGCTCTAAAAACAAGCTAATTTCAAAAGGATGCTTTCACAATCACCCGAATAAGCCTATGCATATCTTCAAAGTTGGACTTGAATGTACAATTAGCTTAAAAAGATAGGATTGTGAACGGCGGTTTTCAAAAGCAAAACATATTAAGTAAAAATAGAGAGGTTGCTTGAAATTTTCCAACTCTTTGCATAGAAAGCAAAACAGTGATAAGCTATCATGTAGTAATTTAGCATTTGACAATGCTACATGGACTCAAGGCTGAGTGTCTAATACAGGCATATATCAGATATAGATACGCTCAATCTGATAAAAGTTTTATTACATATTTGGAGAATCGTATCCACGCATCTATGTCCAAATATGTGTAGAATATGGGTATCAAGACATAGGTATTTTAAGAAAAAAGAAGAGTCTGTGCAACTTAAGCATCTGAAGCATGTAGCAAGTACTTCAACATCTGAATGCAAGTTTATTTGTCTAGAAACATGTAACAGCATACACCCATGATAGACTCTTTGGAAAAAAGAGACGGATTGAAACAACAAAAATAGGTGACTAAGAGAGGCATACCCGGAAATAGCCATCAAAAGAAGGGGGGGGGGGGTTGTAATATTATCTATATAGAAGATCATGTTATGAACAGATAGAAGACCAAACAAACATTTTTCACATGTTTCAGAATTTAAAATCAGCACATTTTGGAAATATCACCCTACTAGGATAGGTCTCCTGATTTCTTCTTTGGAACTTCATCTAAGAAAAAAACCTATGGCCAGTTTCAATATCTCTATGCGTTTAATAAGAGTTTAGATATCTCAGGCACTCGCATAATTAGCAGCTAAACCATTACTACTCGCATTTACAATACAGGTGAATGTGCGATTATTGCAGATAATGTTCAATGGTAAAGAGTTAGAGCATTAAAAAGGAAAATACTAGAATTTAAAGCTTGCATATTGAAAGCATAGATATTTTTGTCCATCTCAATTACAAAAGTCAACTTTCCATTTAGAACATTATAATAATCATACTAAGAAACCTTTTGTATAACTTTGGGGAAAGCTTGAAAGCTAGATACTGGCACATGCATGTTCGTTAGGTCTTACATTCCCAGCTAGGTAAAGAAATTTTTATTTTTTTTTGGAGGGTCCTTAGAGAGTTATACCCATGTCTGAATACATACTGAACACAAAGGTCAAATACAGGTACTTGAACAAAAAAAAGAGTCAAAACAGCATAGATGATAATAGTATGTGCTTGTGTTGGCATTCTTACAACATTAACTGACATAACTAATTAAAGTGATAAATAGCCAACCTTTCACTTTCAAAAGCTGATAAGCAAATTAAGTTACAGCGGCCATTCAATAAAAATCTTAAGAGATGTGAGAGGAACAGAAATAATCTTTTTCTAACAAAAATTCACATTACTTTAATGACATAAATCATCCCATTCAGGTAACAATGTCAAAATAGGGCAATGTTTATCCTTTTCTTGGTCAAACTATCCTACTCTATCATCTGAACTCGCTCTTTTAACCTACTTCTGGTTTAATTCCTAAGATGTTATTAAAATTGTGTTCTGTAGAGATCTTACATTGTATTTTAAATTCTGTAGAAGTGTCTCAGCATCTTAAACGTCAGAAACAGTTCATCATTCCTATACGGGGCAGCTTCATGTAATTTCCAGAAAATCATGTATCACAAACAGGAAACATATTGATCAAGTGAACAAGAGCATGGTGATTTAATGTGAATACTACCAACTATCCACGTATCTCTATGGAATGTGGTGAGCTAATAAAAGACATCGCTAGAATATTAGAATAAGCAAAAGCTCGACATATGGTGAAAGGTACCTGGGATCCAGATATGGTCTAAGATCAATTGTCTCTCTGAAATTGACATGACCATTCAATTTACTCAAACGACCACGGGCATCTTGACAAAACCTCTTCAAATGAATAGTCAGAACAGGCGGTGCCTTGTTTATGAGGACCCTCTTTGTAGCATTTCTCTTAACCTTCACATTTTCGGAGTCTAACTCTTCATCATCACTTACGCCTGATTGACAGTTTTCAGTCATATGTGAATTACTCTGATGAAAGGTCTCATTACCACTATGATTTTCAAAATTGCAAGAATCAATAGTTAGGGTACCCCCACATTTTTCTTGAGCATAACATTTAGAGGAAACTGAAGAATTTGATTTCAACGGACTTGCATCTTCTAATTCAACAGAATCTAGCTCACTTGTTTGACCATTTTCAACTTTTACACCATTTTGATTCTTGTTATGAAGAACCGAGCTATCACCGGAACTACTGATATCGCCATTACTAATGGTTCTAACTCCATTAGGGCATTGGTGTTCCATATCTAAACTTCGGGTCTCACTTCCATTGAGTAAATCCTTTCCCATTTTAGTCTGCTTCTTCTTTGCTTTCAACTTCTGATGTCGCAAAATTTTCGAACAATTCTCACAATTCCAAGCATTATCATCTGAAAGAAGCTCCGGCTTTATGAAGTGAAACAAACAACTTTCCACGGATACTGGAGAATTACTGTCATCAACCTCATCAGGTTCAGAATCACTAATACTCCCAGCCATAAAACCAGTTTCAGCAACTTCATTTGCCAAAGATGGTCCAATGATGGGCCCTTCAGCAATTTCAGGCTCATTAAACATGTCACCAAAGCCATCAAACTCCACTTCCTCTTGTCCAAGACCCGCATTTGATGAAGAGGCCTCATTTTCTCTCACACTCTCAGTACCTGGAATATCCTCTTTATATGGAAGCAAAAGAACCACAGAATCTTGAACCAGCAATGGAAGCTCCTCTTCTTGAAGGTTCCCGGAAGAATCTTCTGTTTTTTTATTGGTTTCCCCCTCGAGTACAGAAACCTCACAACTTTCTGCTAAAGCTTCATTTGGAACTAGTTCCTTTTCCTCCGAATCTTGAAGGGAAGTATTGTTATTTTGAGAAATCAAGTCACTCTCATCAGCTACTATTTCCTGTTTCAGATAATCCATCCAAGAAAAATCATCTGCACCAGCGTCATTTTCTGGGAGTGTATTCTCTGTTGTGAGGTAATCCAACCAAGCAAAATCATCTGTCCCAGCTGAATTTTCCTTCACTGTACTCTCCACAACTTGTTCTTTCTGAGACTCCACAACATCAAAGAGATTCCTTGAAGCAGAACTGCTTTCATCTGCCTTGGTGCTTGGGCCAGCAGCATGTGAGAGTGAAGAATCACCAGAAGATGCCACCTTGGGTTCCGTTTGGGGCACAGCTATATGTCTTGGGCCTGAAGATTCACTGTTAGGTACAGGAGCCGTAACAACTTGAGCTGGCGCATGATCTACATCTTTGTTAACTTTTCCTCTATTCCTGCCAACTTTTTTCGGTGGCAGCTTTGTTTTCTTTGCTCGAGAGACTGGTTGAGCCTTTTTAGAAGGGGTTTTCTTAGTTGGTACTGAAAGTGAGAGATCTAGAAATGGTTCATACACTGTTGATGAGTGCCCACACTCCTCACAACAGAGAGTACTCGAAATTTGACCCCCAAATACAGCATCCACAAAAGTAAGATCCTGACTTGCCGTAACTGCATCACTTTTAGAAGCATTAATGTGTTTTTTTAGAGCCAATTCCTCTGTATAAAGCCCATCAAGTAAGCAACGAAGCAATTCATGACTGTCATGTTGCTGATAGCCTCTAAACTGGGGAGCCTTAGAACAAAGGGATGCAAAAAATGGCTTTGGATTGATAGCATTTCTCAAGCCCATCTCAGGTCTTATTTCAGCAAAAAGCTTTTTCATAGAAATTGTTAACTGCCCCATGGACACATCCAGATTTGAGAAGTAGTCCCTTAGCCTATTCAAAGCCAGAAGATTCTGCATTACTGAATTAAAGAAGCACGTATTACCGAGATTAACCAAACCTCGAACCACATAACCATTTTTTCCATCCAAAGAATTCGATATAGTTTCTTCTGATTTGATATCACAAGTAACACTGCCGCTTCCTGACAAAACATCCTCAACAGCATTTGTGGATGATTCAGATGATCGATCCTTAATCAATTTTACAACCTCATATAAAACATCTTTGCTTTCACTGTTCTCTTCCATTTTCTCAACTGGAATGAATATGCTGCAAGAGAAGCACCACCTCAATTGAGGATTATCCCATTGAACCACCAAGTGGTGACGGGTTTGTCTAAGATGTCGAACAGCATGTGAGGTAGAAGCTGTTGGCAAACCAACTCCAGAGCATACATAATGTCCACACTCCAAACAAACCCAAATGGCTTTCGATTCACGTTTCGACTCAACCGAAGCACTTCCCTTCTTCTTCCCATGTTTACTCTTTCCCTTACCTCCTCTCCTATCATTTCTGCCTTCCCTACAATCTTCACACCTTATGGGGTCTGATGACCTAAGTTTAGTCAACAACTTATCTATGTTGATGCCTTTATCAAAATGCAGGCACTTTTTCCTCTCTTTTACGGCTTTAACTTCATCGTCAACATCATCAATACCGGCAGTTTTCTCCTGAGGTATAGCTTTTGGAGATTGAGCTGCCACAACGTTTTTCTCCTTCGGAGGTACTCGACGATTCTTTTTAACTCTTTTCCCCATTATTAGTTCCTAAAAACAACAAATCCAAAAACCCATTAATACCTTAAACCCAGAATCATAGAAGCAATAAAATAATAAAAAATGGAAAAAAATTCCAAACGTCTTAACTCTTTTCTCCATCATTAGTTCCAAAAAAACAACTCTAAATAACCATTAACCTCCTAAACCCTAATCACAAAAGCAATCAAATAAGGAAAAAATTGAAGGAAAACGATCCAAATATATACTTTCTTAAACATATACGATGAGGATTAGAATCTACGAAACATACCCAAAATAACTATCAAGTAAGCACAAGCAGAGATTGAAACAAGAAAAGAAACAATAACGAATGTGTATTTAGAAGATGACCAGATTATGATTCGGATTGATGAATGCAAAATCAAGCTTCCAAACTAGTGTTAAGAAAAAAGCAGGTGAACCAAAGAAAGCCGATAAAAAAATGTGCTTAAACTTAGAAAAATCAAGGAATGAAAAACAAAAGAAACAGAGAAAAATAAAAGAAAAAGTAAATTTTACCTTGAAATCCGGTGGAAGAGGACCGCTTTAGAGAATTCAGGAAAGCAGGGGTTTGATTACATGGAAAAGGATTAGGGTTTTCTTTGGAGATTTAGAATCTAAAGCAACGAAAGAACAAGTGAGGGTTTTGGTGGCACAGCTTCGGCTCCAAGTTTACTCTTTTCTAGTTTCTCATTTATCTCAAATCGTAAGATTAGAGAAAGAGACAATGAAAAGTGAAAAACAAATTAACTGCAGTTACTTTATAAGAAAATTTAATAACAAAAAATATTGTTTATAAAGGTAGTGTTTTATCTATAACCCTTGATAATACCTCGGGCCGGGTTTGTACCAAATCGGTACAAAATTTCAAACTCATTTTTTAGGTTTGGTTCAAAAATTGGATTTAAAATTCCGTCCAAGACCAACCTAAATTGAAAATGCTAAATTCGAGCTCGATCTACCTGTATTAAAATTTAAAAATTATAATGCATCAAATACACTAAAAATATTAAAATAAATACATCTAAAATAATAGCAAAATTAATAATAAAACAAGAGTTATATAATATTTAAATAATAACAACAAAATAGTAACAATATAATAGCGAAATGGTAGCAAAACAACATTAAAAAAAAAAGTTTAGGCTGATTCATATCGGGTTGGGCCCCAGGCCAAAAAAATCCTATCCAAGGTCGTGCCCATTTCCAAACTCATTTTTCGAGCCTATATTTTTTCTCAAACCCTTCATTTTTCAAGCAGGCCTAGGTTGCCTGACTCATGATCAAGTTTAATATATACCTATATTTATAATATATATCTATAATCTTTTAGCTAATTTTTGTATATATGCTGGAAAAAAAACTTATTTCAGAAATTGTGTTTTTTTTTAAATTTACCGATCTATATTGTTTTTAGAGAGAGAAAGGAAAAAGTATCTTACAGGGTGCGTTTTCACTGCCATATCAGTAAAAATGTACCCTGTAGGACGCATTTTCCTCTTAACGATACTATTCTAATGGTAACTTTTCCAACGGCAGCAAGAGGTCCAACAGCCATAATTTTTTCCTATATAAACCCCTCCAAACTTTATTCTTTTCAACTCAATACTCAATCATCAATCCTTAACTCTCAATTCTGAAATTTATCTCGATTCTCGATTCTCAATTATTTTTTTAAAATATTTATCTGAATCTTATTTATTTTCTTTTATTTTATTCTTTATAATTTCTAAAATGGCAAATCAGTTTATTCGTTTGGATGACAAGCATATATCCGACATTCAATTACAAATGGTAAGAAAATATTATTATTTTATTTTATTTTAAATAGTTAAGTATTATACTATCGACATTATTAATTTTTTATGTTTATATACTTAAGGCAAAGATCGGATTTTGGAGACGTACATAAACAATTTAAGCAAAGGTGCTTCGGATGTCATTTATGGACACTTGCAAATTGAAGGATTTCTATACACAGCTCGCATGCTTGGGGGGACTAAATTGGACCCCCCATTTATTAATGTTTTGGTCAAAAGATGGAGATCGGAGACACACATTTTATTTTCTTATGGTAAATGTACAATTACACTCAAGGACATTAGTTTACAACTCGGTCTACCAGTCGATGGGGAAGTCATTATAGGGCCAATGGCGAGTGTAGGTTGGAGTGCAACATGCGAGCAACTAATAGGGAAGGTGCCGAACAAGTTTAAGGGTATCCGGATCGAGATGGGATGGTTGGAGGACAACTTCTAAAATATCGAGGCTTCCATGAGTGTCATTGAAAAAGAACAATTCATGAATGCATTCATCTTGAGGTTGATCAGAGGTCTACTTATGCCAGATAAATCTTGAAATCTGGTGCATTTAATGTGGCTACTACTATTAGCCGACTTGAAAGAAGCGAGAAAACTTAGTTAGGGATCAGCGATGCTGGCGACATTGTACCGAGAAACGTATCGAGTGACGAAAGCAGAAATAGCTAAAAGTGGCAGTTGCATGCTCCTTTTTCAATCGTGGGCATGATATCGACTACCATTTTTACGCCCCCGAGTGGATCGCCCTTATGAATTTCCACATGTAATATGTTAAAATTTATTTGATAATATCATTATCGTTATAATTTTTCATTGTTGTTATTTTGAAATAACATATTATTTGATTAGGTGAAACAATGCGGTGCGACATATAGGTATACTAACTAAACTTAAGGATATCCGGCTAGCTTTAGACATATAGGTATATTAGGCAAGTGCTAAAATTTATAAATTCGTACTGCAGTTTATAAGGATACCATATGCGGATCCAAGAATTCAAGAATGTGTCTCTGCCTAATTTTTGGTCAATTGCAACATCTGGCAAATCAAAGCGCCATTGATCGTTTTTGCAACAGTCGAGATACAAGAATCCAACCAAGTGATGTGACAGTTCGAGTATACGCAACGTATTCTACCACCACCCTAGGAGCTCGATGACCAACACAAGATCAACTTGCAAGGGAGACTCAAGGAACATTAACCAACATTTACAAGAAGTATATCGAGATGTGGCAGTGTAGGTACGATTACTTGCCAATGCGTGAACCATTTTTCATACCGAATTTGGCCACATCTTCGAATTACATGGATTGGTTCAAGCATAACGGCAAGTCGTATCTACTGTCGACTGCGAAAATAAGTAGGAAACGTCACCATAATAGGCCTAGACGAGGGCTCATTAATCTTAAGTCAGGAGAACATGCTAACGGGGGATTAATATCTGCTCTAGGTCCACACGAGGACCCGATTGTCGTGCAACCTACTGGTCAGTATGGTTCATATATTTTTTCTTTTAACCCACTTTATTATACACAAGTACCACATCATGCACCATTAGTCACTGCATAAACACCTTCTCAAAGTATATATTTTGCACGACCGTCACTCATAGCACAATATTACACGTAGATGCTGATCTGTCACAATTTGTTGTAGTAGATTAAACTATTTTTTGTGCTTAATGAGCTTGTAGGAAATAGATTTAGTAATATTTTGTTTAGTTTTTTATTTTAGTATATAGATAATAAAAGGAGCAATTTCAATAATTTATATAAGCTTGGGGGCCAAAGCACGACTAAAGGTAAACTAACATATTCAATGAATGTGTAAGACACCATTCGGGGACACAAAGACAATGGATTGTCCGTGATGTTGCAACAAGGAGCTTCAATGTCGCAACATTGTGAAAAAAGTACCCAAAAAGAGCAGTCTACGTTCGATGTTGTGACATAAACAGAGAGTGTCGCGACACCAACGTGACGCGGGGAATTAATGAGTCAAGGGTGTTTTCATCTGCACAATGAACTTTAATGTGAAATCGTCAGCCGAATTAGGTTAAGGATCAGCTGCCAACCTTAGGCCTATAAATAACATTGCTCAAAACACTTCATGGACAACTTTTTACTTAGTTTTAATTTTACTTTTCGTTGTATTTAGATTTTCTCTTAGTTTTCTATTTCGTTCTTCATGGGGATTAATTTGTAGATTGACATTACTCTACAACAAATTATTGTTCGCGTATTTATAATTATATGAATATTTTTCTTATCTCTGTTTTTGATTTATTTATAATGTTTATCTTTTCTATCGATTACTTTGCATGTGTTAAATCCATGGGGAACTAATCCAGTAAGGGAGATTAATGAGTGGATGTGGGATTAATTAACCTTTCTGTAGGGTTTCTTAGTGAATCAGCTGGTTGGGATAGGAATAACTTAAAACCCTAGGCTTGATGACCCTAGGAAGTCATATAGGTGAGAATGAACCCGAAATCGGTATTGCATATCCGTGAAAACCTTACCCCAATCTGACCTGGACTATAACATCGAGAGATAAGTAGTTCTTACCAACTCATTAGGTTAGTGGAAGGCCGAGAGGCCCTGCTAGGTTAATGACTAGTTGATTGAATAGAACCCAAAATAGGAGTTAATTATGAACACTGAAGCGAGTTAGTCTTCTATCGTTAAATCTAATAAAATTTGCAATCTGTCTCCACAATAGCTTTTTATTATTTTTATAAAAATATATTTTATCATCACTTTAGGATTTATTATAATTTAATTTAATTAAATTACTAGCTAGACCCATTAACGTTGGAATTAATCTTAGTTTAGTCTTGCCTCCTTTGGGTACGATCCTCAAAGTACTTGCATACTTCGTTGTAAAACTCTATTGCAACCTGACTCGTATACTTGTGAACATTACTTTCATTCATATCCTTAGTAGTAGTATTCTCATTTCTGACATTGATACGTCGGGAGGTGGTCAAGTTGGTGATGCCATTTCCAAGGAGGCAACGCCACTGAATTGATTTTAATTTTTGTGCTTAATAGTATAGTTAGGAAAATTTAAAGTTATAGATACAATTTGTATTTTCTTTTTCTTTATATTCATTTAATTTACTAACTTTTTCTTTTACTTTGTAGATTTCAATGTATGACTCAGAGTACAGGCACACCTATAAAGCCAGCCACTGATCTAGAAAGACTAATACGCAAAAAATCATCAACAATAGTAACAATAGCAGATACAAAATAACCTGTCTACTGCAGTTGACCCACCACGAGATAACCTACTCTTTGACAATCCTAACTTACCAGATCTACCACTACCATTACCAATAAGCCACCAATGGCTCTAGAGGTACGCACTCAAAGAGATTATGCACTACTGAAACTTAACGCAGTACAAGGTACTATCATGAGGCCAACTATCACAACCAATAATTTTGAGATAAATTCGACCATGATCCGGATAATTCAAAACAACCTGCAGTACAAAGGAACTATGACGAAGGACCCGAACCAGCATTTAAAATAATTTCTCCAACTTTGTGATACTTTTCAATTTAATAAGGTCACCAATGACACTATTTGTCTTCAGCTGCTCCCATTCTCCTTAATAGATAATACTTTATCTTGGTTAGATTCACAAGCACCAAGATCTATCACGATATGGAACAAACTTGCAAAAAAATTCTTGTACAAGTTCTTTCCTATCAGCAAGACAATCCAACTGAGAAGAGAGATTGTAACTTTTAAACAGATTGAAGGAGAAAGTTTTCACAAAGCTTGGGAGTGATTTAAATTGCTGGTGCAAAGATGCCCTCACCATGGTTTACCTAAATGGATGTGGTTGCAAATGTTCTACAATGGGCTGGATGCACATTTTAGGTTAGGACTCGATGGAGCTACAGTAGGAGTCTTGATGAATCATACATATGAAGATGCCTACTAATTGATAGAGAACATGATCATGAATTCCTACCAATAGACTAATGACAGATTCACCTATGGTCTGAAACCATCCACGGCTAAAACTGTCCAAGAGGAGGACAAATACCAACAAATATTAGACAAGCTTAACCGATTTAAGTCGACATCCAATAAGCCCATGGTGCATGAAACATCTAGAACAATCGACAAGTATCTTGAGAATTCAGTCAATAACATAAATTATATTGGAAATAGGGATGAAAATCCCTATTCAAACACTTATAATCCCTGTTAGAGAGATTACCCAAATCTTAAATGCGGCAGCAATCAAGGAGGAGGTAAAAATTTCAATCAGAATAGACAAAATATTATTTATCAACCTTATTATTTGTAAGAAACTTAGGAAATAGCCAACCCCAATGACCATGCTATATGTGGTCAAAGGTTGGATAGGATTGAGGAAGAGATGTAGTTAATTTGGACAGAGGTAAGACAGGTGCAGTCTAAATGCACTTAAACACAAACTACATTGACTAAGCTTAAAGGTCCAAATGATCCAATTGATGAGCATGATGAGAGACATCAAAAGGCAAATTGGCACAAGCATCCCTAGCAATACTGAAAATAACCTTCGGAAAGAAAGAAAGGAGTAAGTGAAGACAATAGTGCTCCATTTTGGTAAAGTATTAAGTAACTTAAATAACCCTATTCAAGAGGAAGATGAAGAAGATGTCGATGATCCTCAGGAAGCAACCTTTCAAAAAGATAATACTGAAACAGAGCCAGAGACGATAGTCGAGCCTACAGTTGTGCCGATAGATAAGCATAACCTAGAACCTGTCCTCACAAAGATACCATTACCTTCACGGTTAGATGATAAAATGCAAAAGGGATGAAATGGAGTTTGTAAGCTTTTTAAACTTATTTAAATCACTTAATGTTAATTTTCCTCTCATCGAATTAATAGAAAAAATTCCTAAATATGAAAAGTACCTAAAGGAAATAATAGCTAGGCGTAGAAAAATTAAATAGGGAGATCAAATTAACCTAGACGCATCCTGTAGTGCAATCATCACTAAATAGATACCCCAAAATTAAAATACTTGGGGAGTTTCACAATACCAATAGAGATAGGGAACATACACTATAGTAAGGCCCTACGCAACCTAGGAGCCAATATCAACCTAATGCCCTTATCAATATAAAAGAAACTTGGGTTATGAAAGCACAAAAATACCCATATTACACTACATTTAGCTTATAGATCTTCGATACAACTGAAAGATGTGCTTAAAGATGTGGTTGGTTAATGTGCACAATTTTATCATCCCGGTAGATTTTGTAATTTTAGATTTTGAAAAATACTATAATATCCATATTCTATTAAAGAGACCCTTCTTAACTATATCTATGTCCACCATAGACATAGAAAATAATGAGTTAATCATGAAAATCAATGGTGAGACTGAAACTTTTAAATGTAGTCACCTACAAAATGAGGACCATAAGGAGAATTTAGGGAAAGCATGTTATGAGATATCTATAAATTTCCCTAATGACCTTGATCCGGAAAGAGTGTATTATGTGATTGATATAGGTCAAAAAAGTAAGGTTAAAGAGTGGGACAAGAAGAACAAGGTGAAGTCGCATGACAGATGCTAAACTAATACAGACAAACAACCGATAGATGAATCATCCATGTATAGACTGACTAGGCTGACGGATGAATTTAGCAGCCATATGTAATAATAGACATTAAAGTAATTTTGTTGTAATTTATTGTAAATTTAATTTTTGATAAACTCAAATAGGATTAGGATTATATAGGTAGCTTAGGATTTAGTTTATGTTATTTAGATAAAAGGTAAAAATGTACCCAAACTACTTAAAATCAAGAAACTAGGATAAAAATAGGGTTGGTGTCATAACACCGACCACAAACTCAATAAATCGAGTAATTTGACTCGATGTCGCGACAATAAACCTCTTTGTCACGACACCATAGACAGTAACCTCAGAATTCAAAAAATTCAATGTGTGTCACAACATCCGACCTCGACGTCACAACATTGGGACACTAATAGGGGTGTCGTGACACGAAACCTTTGTGTCGCAACATTGCTGTAAAAAATTACAGGGTTGACCTGACCCGCTATACAACCCACTAATCTGCCACAATTATTGTGGCATATCAAGGACTTTCTGGAACTTAATGAGCTTGTTTTCTAGTGTTTTTATATGTTTTTATTTTATTTTCAGTTTTTATTTGCATAGGTTAATTTATGTAAAATAAGCGTTTTTACACAATTTTTAGTGTTTTGAGGACTCGTAAGGCCAACTCGGGCCTTGGGTATGACTAATGGGTTATTTGAGTGTGTAATACATCAATTTAGGATTAAGAATGCAAGGAAAAATGGTCGTGTTGTGACATCAACATCCAGCGTCGCGACACTGAACTTCGAAGCATCAAAGGCTGAAAATAGGGTTGACGTTGTGACGTGGGGATCTTGCCGTCACGACATCACCGTGACAAATTATTGACGTCAGTGGCTGCATGAACAAAATTCTAAAAGCTATAAATTGTTTATTAAATTAATGGTATTTATAACACCCCATACTCGGCCTGGATGTCAAATCGAAATCGAGATGCCACACCACTGTCTTACATTATTTTCGTTATTATTGTCATGTTTGATATACATGCATTTTTTTATTGTTACAGTAACATACATATGAATAATAAGTCAAACAGGGTCAAATTAATATTTAGCCATACTAACATACAACAAACAACCATAAAGTAGGCATAAATCAAGTATTAGGACCATTTATCAAAATTTCTCGAAAATGTTACATAGGTATCGATACCGCCTCTTTGGTATCAATATTTCGGTTAAATGGTATCGATACTACCTAGATAATCGATATTAAACTAGCATTATATTTCTTGCCAAATTTCAAAACATTGAAAATTATCAGTACCTTTCGCAAGGTATCAATAATTACACCCCAAATATCAATACTCGGGCCAAGATATCGATACCAAAATGGTATTCTGACTCACTGTACTTTCGAAAATACAGAGGTATCATTTTAAAAGCCTTAATATTGATACCTCTACTTTAGGTTACAAAAAATAAGTATATAAGAGCATTTAAAAAATTCAAACTTAGTCCCTAAACATCATGCTTCATTCACCTAGTCATGTAAGGACCAAAATGTCTAAATAATAAACCAAACACCATGTCCAAGTTCACAAGATTCCAAACTTACACAATATGCAAATAATTCCAAATACATCTTAACAAAACCGATAAAAATGTCTACCATATTGCCTTTTTATTCCCTAGAACTAGAATAAACAAAACACCTGCTATAATGAGTAAAGAATGGCTTGGATCAATCCCTCAACGGTCACATTGCTCACACTAGGAACATAACTACTCTGCAAAAGATAAAATGGAGTGAGTGAGCTTAACAAGCTCAGTGACTGCCTAGAGTAACCACTACACAAATAAGTCAGCATGCATCAACTAAACAACATACAACATATTTCTAAAACATCATTAACTAAATGTCATAATTCACATATCTAGTCATATTCCAGGCATTTTTCTACACATTATTTATACGTGCATTTAGGCATATATATATTCCGACATGTATTAATCACATATAAACACATATAATCACAATGTATGATAATTTGGCTCTTAAGATTATGAAACATAAAGTGGACTCTATTGCCACTCATTAGATACATAAATCTCCAACACACCATACATAAACTCGTAGAGTAAAACTTATCCTATAATCGATGCATATATAGCTAACGCTCTCCAACACACCACACATATGTATCCTAATGAATAGAGCTTAACTTACATTCTCTTATCTCTCCAAAATTTTCCCTGGGCCTAAACTCCCCATATATCCCAACACATATAAGTGAGTATTCATAATCCTATGGCATGTCAACTATATCCAATGGTTTAATTAAATTACCAGGCCAAAATATCCATAATGTCATCAAATACCACTTACTGATCATCCACACACATTCACCGCATAATTATATCATTAGCACATTATACACACTGTCATATGGCATGAACGACATAACCACATATTTACCGTGTAACTCCCTGAATTTGAGCCTAGTAGGATTGGGCCTTGAGCATGAGATTGGTTAGAAGGTGGCTTATAAATATTTAGTTATGCATGGGAATACCACAAATTGGTTGTTTACTTTAATGGTTAAGTGAATTGGGAGTGTTTGGGAGTGCCTAAGAAGTCTTGAGTTCAAGCCCTAGCTTTTGCAAAATTGTTGATTTTGCTCTTAAGTGAATCTAGGCCTTTGCATGAAGGCTTTATAAATATTTGGGGTGGAAATGTGACGCAAGATGAGCTTGTGGTCCAGTGGTTGTAGCGTCATTAAGGTGGCAAGGGATCTTAAGTTTGAGTCACTCCCTCCTCAAAGGAGTATTTATTTTACTCCTTTACGGAGTAAGTAGTGGAGTTTGAATCAAACACTGATGAGGAGAGTTTGAATTGGTATTGGAGAAATTTGAGGAAGGATTTGGGGGAGATAATCTTGGAGGTTAGGAGAAAATCAAAGAAGGATTTGAATAATGAGGTATTCTAGCCGAATGAGGACTTGGTTACTCAAGAATTTCGGCTAGGGAGAGTTGGGTTCATTTTTTTCGGTTTTGGAGTGTTGATGTTGGTAGTTGCCGAATATTTTCTTGCCATTTTGGCTTTAGGCACTTTTGGGGAACCGATTTTTGCTAAAGGGATTTAGGAGTCTCTTGTTGTAGTTTCTTTTCTACCTTTTTTCTTAGTTAATCGATTGGACATTTGTTTTCTTAATTTCTTTGCTGTACCAAAACCGAACGATACTTCTTTTCTCTGCTATTTCTCAAACAATTACTGTTTGTGCTAATTCTCCCTTTCTTCTCCTCTTCTCGATCCTTTGCTTCTCTTCTTGTTTCTATTCTCAAACTCTAGCCGTATACATCTCTTTCCCCTTTCTATTCTCAATTTGACTGAACCAATCTCTTTCTCTCTCTCCCTATTTTCTTTTCGCTTCAATGTTGATTTTAGTTTTGCTTTGGCCTGATTCGACTTGTGCGAATATTCTGGGTCAAGTGGTGAGTATTGATTCTTTGTAAATCTTCTCTTCCCTGTTGGTAATCCTATGCTTAACCTTGTTTTTTATTACCGTTCAATGGCTAGGGACGAGTGGTGCTAAGCCGATTGTCCCTTCTCCCTAGTTAACCTCGCGGTTCAGTAAGTATTCTCGTTATCTTGCTCAAGTTATTCTTTTAGGTAAGGAATGATACGGTTGGTTGATACAGGATCTCTGAGGTCGAGTGATTAGTTTTTGGACAACGGTGTAGGTGGGTGATTTTCTGTCAATCGATCAAGGTAAGTGGCAATTTTTCTGTGGATATGTATTATTAGGAAGGGGTTGTTTTAACTCTTTAGATAATTGTTAATGGTATGTTATGATGGATTATAGATTTGGATACTCAAGAGTTTTCGCGAAAGCTTGCAATCAGGTGTGTTTCCGTACCTTGTAAAGGGTAATATGCGTAAAAGCCGTAGAAATGTGTGTAGTAGTATCGTATTTGATAATCAATCAAAAGTCGAAAGAGTGTGTGAACCCACACACATTGATTTGACCATAAGGCGGTAAATGTCGAAAGCCAGAAATATGGCGTATGATGCCACACGAGCGTACAATCGCGCGTGTGGTGAACCGAGCTCACGAAACTTGGGCGTACGACGAGGAAGGCCGCCATGAACGAATCCATGGGCTTAGGCCATAATGGGCCGAATGAGCCCGATAAGCCTGTGGGCCCACTTGTGTAAATCTGAATGTTAGGTGGAAAATAGTGGGGCTTGTCATGTCGCGCACATGGCATAGGCCATTCTGGGCCTTGATGGTCTAAAGTGGGTCGTGTGGGCCCAATGGGCTCGTAGGCCTCGCACGGTAAAAATCTTCGATAAGTTACAAATTTTGGACTGGGCTGTATAGTATGTATAGCCGTGGCTAATCCTAGGTTAATTGGGCCGCACAAGCGTGTAGGCCCATTTGGGCCGAATAATGGGCCTTGGGCCTATTTTCACCGATAGGACCGTTAGGATTGTAAAGTTACTCGGGGCAAATGTAAACCTTCGGATGGACCGATAAGCATGTTTAAGCCAAACTGATTAAAATTACCGAAATACCTCTGGTTTGTAAAATTACCGAAATACCCCTGATTTGTAAAATTATCGAAATACCCTTGTAGTGTAAAATTACAAAAATACCCTTGTAGGGTAAAATGACTGTTTTGCCATTGTGGGTAAATGACCGACTTAGTCTATGAATTTGACTGATTTAACTGTGATTGTATGGCTGTGTTTTAACTGACTTAACTGTGGTTGTAAAACTGGTATGCGTTTAATATATGTTTAAATGGCTGTTAGTGAGCGTGGCCATTATGCATACATGTGTGATGATTGAGCATGACATACACGACATATTGCATGGGGTTGGGACATTGATGTGGAGGAAGTATTGTTTTGATAAGGTCGCACGGGTCGCACAAGACGACTGTGGACCTACTGAAGGCTTTGGGCCGTTACTGATTATGGCTCTGTGCCAACCTAAATATGGCTTTGTGCCATCTTGATTATGGCTTTGTGCTAATCGTATTTACCTGTGGCTATGTGCCTATCATATTTATTGATGACTCTGTGCCAGACATATTTACCCATGGCTGTGTACCAAATATATTACCGTCGCTGATCGCTATGTGCAAAATGACCATGCTCACTAACAGTTATTTAAACATATATTAAACGCATATCAGTTTTACAACCACAGTCAAGTTAGTTAAAACACAGCCATACAATCACAGTCAAATCAGTCAAATACATAAACTAAGTCGGTCATTTACCCACAAGTACAGGGGTATTTCGGTAATTTTACACTACAAGGGTATTTCGGTAATTTTACCAATTAGGGGTATTTCGGTAATTTTGCAAATCAAGGGTATTTCGGTAATTGTAATCAGTCTGGCCTAAACATGCTTATCAGCCCATCCGAATGTTTACAAACGCCCCGAGTGACTTTACAACCCTAACGGTCCTATTGGTGAAAATGGGCCTAAGGCCCATTATTCGACCCAAATGGGCCTACACGCTCGTGCGGCCCAATTAGCCCAGAATTAGCCACGGCTATGCATACTGCACAGCCTAGTCCAAAGTTTGTCACTTATCGAGAATTTTATCCATGCGGAGCCCACGAGCCCATTGGGCCCAACGGCCCACTTCAGCCCATCAAGGCCCAGAATAGCCTATGCCATGTGCACGACATGACAAGCCCCACTATTTTTCATCTAACAATTAAATTTACACAAGTGGGCCCACGGGCCCACCAATTCCATTTGTCCCATTATGGCCTAAGCCTATTAATTCGTTCATGGTGGCCCTCCTCGTCGTACGCCCACGTTCTGTGAGCTCGGTTCACCACACGCGCAATCGCACACTCGTGTGGCATCATACGCCATATTTCTTGCTTTTCGGCATTTGCCGCCCTATGGTCAAATCAATGTGTGTGGGTTCACACACTTTTTCGACTTTTGACTGATTATCAAATACAGTACTACTACACACATTTCTACGGCTTTTACACCTATTACCCTTTACAAGGTATGGAAACACACGTGATTGCAAGCTTTCGCGAAAACTCTTGAGCATCCAAACCTATAATCCATCATAACATACCATTAACAATTATCTAAAGAATTAAAACAACCCCTTCCTAATAAGACATATCCACAGAAAAATTGTCACTTACCTTGATCGTTGACAGAAAATCACCCACCTACACCGTTGTCCAAAAACTAATCACTCGACCTCAGAGATCCTGTATCAACCAACCGTATCATTCCTTAACCAAAAGAATAACTTGAGAAACATAACAAGAACACTTACCAAACTGCGAGGTTAACTAGGGAGAAGAGGCAATCGGCTTAGCACCACTCGTCCCTAGCCATTGAACGGTAATAAAAAACAAGGTTAAGCACAGGATTACCAATAGGGAGGAGAAGATTTACAAAGAATCAATACTCACCACTTGACCACAGAATATTCACACAAGTCAAAAACCGGAGTAGAAAGGGAGGGTGCTAATGTTCGGCCAAAGCAAAACTAAAATCAACACTAAGGTGAAAAGAAAATAGGGAGAGAGAGATATTGGTTCGGTCAAATTGAGAATAGAAAGGGGGAGGAGATGTATACGGCTAAAGTTTGAGAATAGAAACAAGAAGAGAAGAAAAGGATCGAGAAGTGGAGAAGAAAGGGAGAATCAGCACAAGCAGCAATTGTTTGAGAAATAGCAGAGAAGAGAGGTATCGTTCGGTTTTGGTACAGCAATGAAATTAAGATAACAAATGCCCAATCGATTAACTGAGAAAAAAGGCAGAAAAAAACTAAAACAAGAGACTCCTAAATCCCTTTAGAAAAAATCGGCTCCCCAAAAGTGCCTAAAACCAAAATGGCAAGAAAAGATTTGGTAACTACCAACATCAACACTCCAAAATCAAAAAAAAATGAACCCAACTCTCCCTAGCTGAAATTCTTGAGTAACCAAGTCTTCATTCGGCTAGAATACCTCATTATTCAAATCCTTCCTTGATTTTCTCCTAACCTCCAATATTATCTCCCCCTAATCCCTCCTCAAATTTCTCCAAGACCAATTCAAACTCTCCTCATCAGTGTTTGATTCAAACACCACTACTTGCTCAGCAAAGGAGTAAAATAAATACTCCTTTGAGCAGGGAGTGACTCGAACTCAGGATCCCTTGCCACCTTAATGACACCACTACCACTGGACCATAAGCTCATCTTACGTCACATTTCCACCCCAAATATTTATAAAGCCTTCATGCAAAGGCCTAGATTCACTTAAGAGCAAAATCAACAACTTTGCAAAAGCCAAGGCTTGAACCAAGGACTTCTCAAGCACTCCCAAACACTCCCAATTCACTTAACCATTAAAGCAAACAACCAATCTGTGCTATTCTCATGCACAACTAAATATTTATAAGTTGCCTTCTAACCGATCCCATGCTCAAGGCCCAATCCTACTAGGCCTAAATTCAGGGCGGTACAACTCAACCCCCTTAAAAAAATTTCGTCCCCGAAATTTTCCAACTAATAGGGTAGTCGTGTAACAACTACCCCACTACGCTACCGCTACGCACTCTAATCCGCACAACACTAATACGCTTTTAACCTAATCTTGAAACCTTACACACAAACATCTAACTATAGAAGCAAACAAATATTTATCACACATGCATACAATTTGTATATTCAAACATCATATCCAAACAAAACACACCTGACTTAAAAACGACTGTGCAATCCCGAACCCGATGCTCTTTAGACTTGCATCTGAGACACGCTCCTGACTTCCTTCAGCATTCACCTGAATGGCTCCTTTAGAATGAGGCTCCTGCTTCAAAGGACTGTGATCCCTCTTTCTGCTGCACTCCAAGCACCTAGCCTGAAGTGTTTCACCATATGCCTTAACTCTTGCCTCGAACACTTTTCCAGCACTTCCCTTACCAACAGGGTCATTGCCTCCGTACCAAGCTCCGGGTTATTGTTACCTAAAGTTGGCAGACTTACCTCGACTATTGTTTCCTAAACCTTCTCATGTTTCGGGTAGACGGGTAACTCCTCGCGGCCCTGTTTGCCTTCGAAATCCATCACAATACTGTTGCTAACTTAAAAAAAAAATCAGATTTCTATAACATATACTGAATAAATACAAAATCTAACTTTAAGTATAGTCTAACAAAAAACTTACGGATTCGGCGCCGGAGACTCGGTAACCTCACTTTTAGGAAAATATTCAGAAAAACATTTCAAATACTTCAAATCTTTTCAAACCTTTTTGAAAAAATTCTTTCGAAAATCTAATTTTAAAACCCATTCCATAGCCGAGTTTTGTAACCTGGCTCTGATATCACTAAATGTAACACCCCAAACTCAGCCTAGATGTTAGGCCCGAATCTGGCGTGTCACATTGAAGTGTTTTTCGAAAACCATGTTTTCATTGAAAAACCCTTCTTAATATTTAAAAAAAAACAACTTTTGGCCATTAAAACTTGTATAAATCCTCAGTTTACGTTAGTTTAATTTCAAAGCATGGTTCATTGAAAAATACATAATTTTATTCCCAAAGTCTCTTTTAGTTGCCGAAGCTAATTTTAAAATACTTAGTAAAACTTGATGTTAAAAAGTTAAGTTGCGAAAGCGTTTTGAAAATGTTGCGGAAACGTAGTGTTTGAAAATAATTATTGTTTGGAAAATCGTGCCCTACTTCTAATAGATATTAAGCATACTAAATAAATTTCCCAAATAAAAAGTTAAGAAAATAAAGAGGCCTTATTACAACCCAAATCAAAAACCAAAGTGCTTAACTAAATAAACGAAATAGAAAAACATGTGCAGTTGTGTGGTCGTCTCCGAGTCCCTCTGCGACACCAATCCACCTAACGCTGGGGATTACCTGCACAGTTAATAAATGGGGTGAGTTTACAAAAACTCAGTGTGTAATTCCCTTACTAGAGTAACAGATTAGCATCTGAAAGCGAAACAAAAAGCGATGCAGGCTAGAGCCCTTTAACGCAATAATGATGCGGTCAATTCGAGAGCATACGTGGGCCAAAGTCCATTACAATATCATTTGGGTCACAGCCTATAATAGAATCAATTGGGCCTAGCCCATCTCAGTAACAAAACAAAATGTGTGAATGCATGGATGCATGCTATCCCATCCAACCCTGCACTTGCCTCCGTCCAACCCTGCACTACCTGTGGGGAATAACTCACCCACGCCATCCTTACACTTACAATGTTAGCACCGGTTGCAGCACTAATCGAAATCGTAGCAAAGCTACTAGTACATATATGGCTTTAAGCCTTCAGTAGCGATATTATAATTGGCACAAAACCATCGGTAACTGTAATAAGTTCGGTACATAGCCATCAATAATGGTAATATATTCGGCACACAGCCATGGGTAAATATGTCCGACAGAGAGTTATCAATAAATATGATAGGCACATAGCCACCGGTAAATACGATTAGCACCAAGCCATGATCAAGATGGCACAAAGCCATATTTAGGTTGGCACAGAGCCATAATCAGTAACGGCCCAAAGCCTTCAGTAGGTCCACAGTCGTCTTGTGCGACCCGTGTGACCTTATCAAAATAGCACTTCCTCCACATCAATGTCCCAACCCCATGCAATATGTCGTGTATGTCATGCTCAATCATCACACGTGTATGCAAAATGGCCATGCTCACTAACAGTCATTTAAACATATATTAAACGCATACCAGTTTTACAACCATAGTCAAGTCAGTTAAAACATAGCCATACAATCACAGTCAAATCAGTCAAATTCATAGACTAAGTCGGTCATTTACCCACAAGGGCAAAACAATCATTTTACCCTACAGGGGTATTTCGGTAATTTTACACTACAAGGTTATTTCAGTAATTTTACAAATCGGGGGTATTTCGGTAATTTTACAAATTGAGGGTATTTCGGTAATTTTAATAAGTTTGGCTTAGACATGCTTATCAGCCTATCCGAAAGTTTATAGTCTCCCCGAGTGACTTTATAACCCTAACGGTCCTATTGGTAAAAATGGGCCCAAGGCCCATTATTCAACCTAAATGGGCCCACACGCTCATATGGCCCAATTAGCCCAGAATTAGGCACGGCTATGCATACTACACAGCCCAGTCCAAAGTTTAGAAAAAATGGGGCTTGAACCCAGGACTTCTCAGGCACTCTCCCAAACACTCCCAATTCACTTAACCATTAAAGCAAACAACCAATTTGTGCTATTCTCATGCACAACTAAATATTTATAAGCTGCCTTCTAACCGATCCCATGCTCAAGGCACAATCCTACTAGGCCCAAATTCAGGGCGTTACATACCGTCACAACAGTCATCACAACATGTTCATATTTCATTGCATCATAATTCTCTTTATTACAATTCCCAAATATATCCATCACATATTTAGCATAAGTAAAAGAACACTTACACTCCAAATTTAGAGAAGGGTTTAGGTCACCTCTAAATTCCCAAATACACAACGAATCACTTATGAGCAACTATTCCAAAACATTCACCGAAATATTCACTTTTGTTGAAAAACTGAAAGCTAGACAAGCTTCTATTTGCCTTTACTCTACTCGTTGAAAGTTGTATCGACTCTGACACTTCAACAAAACAACCACACATATATTCAATCAACAATCAGTCAATAACTCACCTCAAACAGCCACACACAAGTCTAAGCTACACTCTTTTCTAACCAAAACCTTCAACACAACAAACTTAAAATTTGAATAATTCAGCCAACACTTAGTCTTTTCACATGAAACGAATTCCATTCATCTACATATTCATCTACGGCTAATTCCCAACCTTTAAACTACACAAAACTACGTGTTTTAAGGCATCAAAATTTTTCGATAAGTTTTGGCCCTTTCAACGAAAATTCATTAAAACCCGAGAAATCCTTGACGAAACTTCAAAGTTACTTTGGAAAGCTTCTATTAGGTTAAAAATAATTGAAAGACACTTTAAAACCAAGTTTTTATCCACAAACTCAAAATCTACCATTAAAGACTCGATTTTTGGCTTTCAATCAAAACATGTGACTTAACGACTAAAAATTTAATGTAAAGATCTAAATAACATTTAAAACTAATTGGAAAATGATTGGTTACTTTCAATGGAAGAAAAACAAAGATTTGACGTGAATTCGAGAAAACCCACACTTGAGGAAGATGATGAATTTGGTGAGATTTTTTGGTGATTTCTTGAAATATTTTTAAGATTGATTACTTGAAAAATGATAGAAATCAAAAGGGAGAATATTTAGCAACCAAAATCAATGAAGAGGACTTGAGAGAGAAAAAACGGCACAAGCAATAAGAGAGCAAAGTTTTTTCGTGAAACAAGCTAGGAATGGGGGGGTTTAGGTTGGTTTTAAAATTCTAGGCAATTTGCTTAATAAGAACTCTCAATTTTGACCCTGTTACAATTCAATCTTTTTTCCAAAATTAAGGATATTTAAAACTCGTATCCAAAAATTAACTTAACTTTATGAAAACCATTGTCGCAAACTTTATCGAGTACTAACCTTATGAAATTCTGAACTCAATAGACCAAAATTCCTAAAATACCCCTAAAACTCCTAGGCCCTATTTTGAGCTGTGACAATATTTTAGGAATAAATTACCTTATTGTTGTCGTAGGTTTTGCCTATATATATACACTCTTATAACCTCATTAGAGGGTGTTGTTGGTTGGTTGCTGATATCTAGACAATTAAATAGTTTTATTTTATTTTTCTTTGTAATTTATTTATGTTCGCTTAGTCAAAATTCTTCCTGTTCCAATGCGAAGACGATTGCGAGTGGGGATTGCTTCGGTACCGGGCTTCAATTAATTATCAATGAAAAATTTTATTATTTTATTTATATTTCGTTTCTTTGGCCAAGTTACGTTTGTATGAATATCGTAATAAAACTTGTGTTTATTTTATAACTAACATGCTTTGGTTATGGATCTAATTTATTAATTAAGTAATTATTTATCTAAATTTGAGTGTTTATTCAAGAGTACTTAGTATATTAGGGAGTGACGCCCCTAATAGAATATTTAGACAGGTGAGATCGAGAGGGTATCTTGTCGAGTATATTTGTGCCAAGTGGTGAGATAGGGAGGTTATCCGTATGCTTAGGAAGAGAACAAGAGGGTGAATTTGGTCGCAATCATTAGTGAAGATGAGACTGAGAGGTTATTCTTAGCTAAGGGTGGTAAATAACTCAATCAAGGGTAATTAGCGACTTAATTGATAATTAGTGATTTAATCGAAAATAGACCGGGAACTCACATTGTTGACACTAGTAATAGGAAATTCCATTAGTTATCTTAGACTAATTAATTTCATTAGGTTATTTTAGATTAATTGATTTAATTAAGTTAATTTTAAATTAAGTAAATTAATTAGTATAACTAATATTTTAATTTGGTTTACACTACTAATTCGAGACTCAGTTAGATTAGTAAATCTTTTCAGTAATTAATTTAATAATAAATTTCTCCAATCTGCAATTCTTAGGGTATGATCCTCGGGATACTTACCGGTGTTCTGTTGTAACACAAATCTATATTAAAAATTGACTTGTTCGCTTGCAGATGCCGCACTTAATTTATATATATTTATTTGCACGATTTTAACTTTAAATGTTCGCACGTTTAGAGGTGGTAAATTTCTCGGTGCCGTTGTCGGGGATGGCGACGGTGAAAATTGTTATTGAGTTAATTTCTTTGTAAAATAATATTAATCAAAAGACGAATGAGTTAGATAGTGTACTAATTTTTATTTCTCATTATTTCTAGTTATTTTTGTTTTAGTTTTAGCCACCTTGATCAAGTTAATTATTAGTTTGATGATAATAGCAATTGGGATGAGGAACGCGAAATGTCTACATTGTACGATGATAAAGTATACGAGGAGATCAAGGAGAACCAAAGATTGCTCATGATGGATCTGCAACAAATTCCATTAGAGGAGGTCGTGCATGATGTTCCCAACTTGCATTGCAAAGACCCCTATGTTGTTGTCAACCATTTGGAACTAAACAGTACAAAACCATTGGATGGAACTAATAACGAAGCATCAAGTTGGATGAACGAAGCCTCGACAAATGAATGAAGTTATGCTGAAAAATACAACATGCTTGAATATTCAATTCAATAGGAACTGGATTTAATTATGGATAACGATATATATAGGCAGTTGCATGAGCAACATAGGAGTAATTAAAGATTAAAACAATTGATGGAAGCCTCAACGAGCCAATGGAATTGTGATATTGGATGTGGAGAAAACGAGTACTCATCTCTTTATGAGTCGTATGACCAAAAGGAAGATATGCTCAATTATTCAAATGAGATCTCATGCAATTCATATGAAACATCTTCCTGCGAAGTGATTAAGTAGCCCATATTCGAGCAGCTAGAGATAATGTCAAATAAACTATTACTAATGATAGAGTTACTCTAACAAAGGTACGAATCAATGATCCCATTGGATAATGTTGTACATGATGCCCCCAGTTACGATTATGAAGCTTACTATGGAACCATAGACCATCCAAAATTAGGGTACAAAAGTCGACAAGAGGTGAAATCGAAAATGAGAAAGAATTGAATATTGCTGAAGAAGTTTCCAATCTAATTAACTAAGTTGTAGACGTAACAATAAAAGTAGAAATAGATGTAACATTAACTACTAACATTGAGCTTAACCAAATTTTGAATGAAAGTGTATACGAGTCGATACACTTTTTGGCCAAAACTGAGGATATGCCAACCAAAGAAACTGACGATTCTGTTTAGTTCTCATTCGATGATGTAAATAAAACTCGGGCAAACATAGCTTCTCGCGACATAGAAAGGAAGAAGTTCGAGAAAATAATACCTCAAAAAACCATTTGGGGTTGGCTCGTATTCAACACCAAGTGGCTCGCAATTTGGATGTTACATTGATCGAAGGTAAGACTATATCATGGGAATCGACCGAGGGTGCTGGTTTGGATTTATCGATAGTGGAACAAACAACATATCAAAGTAACATGGATCAGCTGGAAGTTCTTCCTTCGGGAGATACGGATCGTCCTGATTCTGAAAAAGAGCTTCCTGTTTAAATTTGTTTTTATTTTAAATTTTTAACTATTATTTTCATATATGTAATTATTTTATAAAATTCTATAGTTATAATATGCTAAGTGTATTTGCAAGGGTGGATGAGTTTGTGAAAAGGGGCAATGAACGAGTTGAAAAGTAGAAACCTCGTGTGTGAGGTGATCGAAAAAATACTTGACATAGTAACAAGGAAGTAGCGTCATCGTGATGAGCTTCCCACGTCCTGACGAGACTTCGGTGAGCCCTAACAGTGTTGCCCCAAACAAGTTTTTCTTCATTGCCTTCCCTATTCTCCACCGCTGTCGCTTCTAACCCCTATTTCTTTTTTTTTTTTAACTTATCTTTCACATTTCTTTAATATTGAGTAGTAATCTTCTCTTTTTTTTTTAATCAAAACTCTCCCAATTTTTGGATTAAATTGATTCTTCATCAATCGTAACAACTCTCTCCGACGAACGATGGTGATCGACAGGGGAAGGACGGTGACATCAACATTCAGATAACCTTAAAGCTCGATGATATTCAACCTTGTTTCTAATCTTTGATTATCCGTATTAATTTAAGTAAATATATTAGCAAATCGAGAAATTTGGTTACTTTAATGCTATCATGCATATTGACTGTTGAATTTGTAACTGATTCATATGCCTCCTCACAAACGACCCGTGTCTCAGTGAATCGAGGAACGCGATGTTCCCCATGAACCAATGAGATGAATTGTCTCCACCAATGCTGTTACCCGAGCTAGCAATTTCATGGATAAACCACTAAATCCTGAACGTGGCTTCGATTTTTCCATGCAAAATTTTCACAATCCTATTATTACAAAGATTGATCGCTTACGATGGAACAAATTTTTTCGGCATCCCCATAAATTAGCCGTTATATCGATTGTTCAAGAATTCTATGCAAATTTCCTAGAAGCACGAGACAGTAAAATCTTTGTTAGAGACGTGTATGTAGACGCCTCTCTTGTCGCAGTCGAGGATTTCATAAGACACATCACTAGTCCAACTTTTTATGAAAATTTACAAGATAGTGAGGTGGACTACAATGAAATTATAAATTTTCTAATAGAAGGTAGAGGTACTTAGGTTTAGAAGACCGTGACTAACGAACCTTTACAATTTCAGCAGTCGATTATGACTTCGGAAGCAAAAATGTAGATGTATTTCATTATTGCAAAATTTTTCCCTATTCAGCATGCACAGAAGTTACCCGTGATTGTGCTTTTCAATTGTATTCTATTTTCTAGGGACTAAAGATAAACGTGGGGGGCCCAAATTTTCACAACATACGACAATATGCTGAAGGGCATACACACGAGGGCTCCCATACTCGCACTTGATTATAGAAATGTATGGGCAAGCTGGAGCAACGATTGATCCCGATGAATCAACTTGCCCAAAAAAGGGCATTTTAAATAATGTCATCTATGCGTGGTTCCATAATCAACACGTTGATCGAGTACAACAAAGAAATGAGGAGGTGGTTGTACACCGAGAGTACTCAATGGACCATAGGCTCCCAAAACCAATAGAGGAACCCTAACCCATACCACCACGGGTACACCAATCTTAAAGGGTTCTAGAAGATTCGAAGAGCGAGGAATGATTAAGACATATAGCGGCCCATGTCAAGTGCCAGACTCGGTGGATGGCTTAACGTGATGAGGAAATAGGCCGACCCGATTTTGGATGGCCCCAATTTTGGGTTACCATGATAGGCGCAACACCACCCGTTCCACCCATCGACGCATTTCAACCTACACCAGCCTGCCCATCCACATCGAGAGGGGATGCGACAAGAGTTGTCTTGAATGAGCATGATGATGGCACAGATAAGTTAGATGACAACATCTTCACTGATTTATGAGGGAATTTACTTTAATTTTTTTCTGTTTTTGTTATTTTAATTTTTCTTAAAATATTTAAAAAAAATTATATTTTGTGTGTTTTTTTTTCTATGTAGGAACCCCACAAGTTATGAGGCACTACATATTTGAGTCGAAACAACAAGGAATAGTCAGTCCCACCATTTGTGATAGACCTTTAAAGCTAATTGGGTAACCTCTTTCCTTTATATTTTTATTGCACATTAGGGACAATGTGTCGAATAAAGTGTGGGGGTGACATAGGAAAATTTTTAAATTTTTAACTTTTATTTTATTTTAATTTGTTCAGAGTCGTTTTAAAATTTTTATTTTGTGTGTTATGTGTGTGCTTGAACTTGTAGAAATACAAGTGATTGGTTAGGAGCATATACATAGGTTGTTTGTTTAGATTGTAAATTTAACTTAAAATTAAATAATTTAGGTTGTTTATATTTAGACTAATTAGTTCAGTTTATTAAACTATAAATAGGAAAAAATATTAAATATATTAACTGATAAAGTTTAATACGAATAGGTAATTATATTTATAGAAATATAAGATGTTCAAACTAAAAAGAAAATACTTGGTAAAATTTATGGTTATTGAAACGATACAGTGTGACTAGTATAACTCTTATAAAAAGTGGTCGATATAATTCTCCATCATATTGACACAAATAAAAAAAGAAAAGAAAAAAATCTGAAGGGATTATTGGGGGAAATATTACTGCATTAGGGTTCAAAGCATGGATAAAAAATAAACCGAGTAGGAAAAAATATTCGAAATAAATATACGTGTAAAAATAAATACTATATTCATATATACATTTTGATGGAGACATACATTTAATTTTCTTTAACTTGTTTACTTTGTAATATATTGAACTAATTTGTTTAGGTGTAAATAACTTTGAATTGTTTAAATTTCTAAATAAAGTTATATATTTAAGCAAATCTTCCTAGTGTTGATGCTCCAATCTAATCTCGTGTATCAAGCCAGCTCAAGTACGCCGTTTAGCTATAGATTTTCATTATTTTCTTTTGCTTGCTTGAGGATAAGTAACAAATTAAGTGTGAAGGAGTTTGACCTACCACAATTCATTGTGGAAAGTTAAGGTCTTTCCAGCACTTAATGTGTAACACCCCATACCCGTATCCTACGCCGAGACGGAGTACGAGGCGTTACCTAACTTTAATCTCATGCTTTCATACATTTTCGAGTCACCAAAACATGGTACAATTTAAAACCTTCTCAAACTTATCTTCATATCCTTAATGTGGGCCTACGGGGTCCAAAATTTATATTGAAAAACATTCGGGGCCAACTCAGGTCCTTCAAAGGATTCTAAGAAATAACACTTGACATAGGGGCACACGCCCTTGTGACCAGTTCGACATGGTCGTGCTATTGACCTGTGTGGCTCACACAGCCTAAGCAATATAGGGACACGCTTGTGTCCTTTACCCATGTGGAATTAATACTAAATTCACACCTACAGGGGTTTTCACACAGCCTGGCACACGCCCGTGTCCCTAGCCCGTGTCCTTCATACGGCCATGACACGCCAGTGTCCTAGCCCGTGTGCAAAAACCTGGACATTTTTTTTCTGACGTCAGCAACCCTAAAATGTCACACGGCTGAGACACACGGTCGTGTCTCTGCCCGTGTGTTTACTACCATGCATACTGACTTGAAATTTTTATGTGCAAGGGACACACGACTTGACAACACGCCCATGAGGCTGGTCGTGTGTCACACACGGCCTAGACACACGCCTGTGTGTCTACCCATGTGGACGAAAATAAGGCTATTTACCAAGCCTCTTTGTCACCCTTACTTATACAACCTACACAATAGCAACCACACCCAATACAAGACTATTTCATGCAATAGAATCAGCCACAATAGACAACATTTCATTAGTGCATTCTACTCATCCATGAACATAACATCATTTGCATATATCAAAATGAATATTAGCCATCATTTGAGGCTCGAATACAAAATGAAGGGGAATCACCCATGCCAACACGTTTGGCTAATTTTTCAAAGACTCAAAACATCATAGTCTAGCCCTATATATGTTATTCTAAAAAACAAATAGTCTAACTATACCGAGTGCTTCAGTTGATAGTTTGATCGATGTCTCTGACTTCAGTTGATCATCGAGCTAGATAGGCGGCACTATAAGAAAAAGGAAAGGAGAGGAAGTAAGCATAAAGCTTAGTAAGTTGCATTTAAATAAATATACAACAATAATTTTACCATTCATCAACATGCTCATAACATAAAAGTGGGCATAAGCATAACTTACTCATCACTATCCATATAAATCACATAGCATATATCGAGCTCATATCTCATACATTTTCTCATTAACTTAGAGTTATAATACTCACTGTTGAACCATTTAGAACACTACCAGATATTCATTAAGCCTCAAACAAGGGTAAGATGTCGATGCCATGTCCCAGACACAGTCTTACACTGGCTCATATCTCAAGTCGAAGCCATGTCCCAGACGTGGTCTTACACTGACTATCATCTCGTAGCCGATGCATGTCCCAGACATGTCTTACACTGGCTTACGTCTTGAGGTCGATGCATGTCCCAGACATGTCTTACTCTAGCACTCATCTTGATGCCGATGCCATGTCCCAGACATGGTCTTACACTGGCTCTCATAATGTGGCCGATGCATGTCCCAGACATGTCTTACACTAGACCACAATAACCCATATGTCATGGCATGAATATCCGATTTATTTCTTAGGTTCAAACGGGAACTCTACTATTTCTATTATCATCATACTTTCTCAATTCCACAATCAAGCAATTCATACTATATTAATTCAAATACAATTCAACATATACATTAGCAATGTAGTTGTATTGTTTACACACAACTTACCTCGGGTTACAAAATGTAGTGACTAGACGGTTTAGTCGATTTGCTTGGCTTTCCCCCGATCTAAGTTCGGATTCGGTAATTCTTGATCTATAATAGCTTATTTAGACACTAAATAAAATTAAGCAATCGAAAATTCACATCTTTGGTAAAATGACCATTTTGCCCTTAGACTTTGACAAAATGACCATTTTACCCCTAGGCCCGAAAATCAATTTTTATCAAATTTCTTTGTATCTTAAGTCTAGACACACCCCTTTTCCTCTTATAGTAACCCCAAATTCTCACTATTTCACACATTTGTCATTTGTTCTACAACTTATGCAAAAATGGTCTTTTTAGGTGTTTTCATGCTAACACCTTTCACAAAAGTTGTTTATAACACACCCAAGACTTATTTTTTTCATAAAAACTCAGAAAATAAATATTTTCATGGCAAAACCCTAAAATCTTCATCATTTTGCAAAATATTACCCTCATTTGAAAGCTTATGCTTCAAGGGTCTCAAAAGTACAAAAATATTCAAGAAAAGCCATTAAAGTCACTTACTTGTGAGTCAACTAAATAGCTGAAATTTTTAAGCTTTCAAAACCCTTTCAATAGCTGAAAAATCAGTGAAGAAGAAATAGGGAAATAAGATGATATCATCTTTCTTTTATTTTATTTCTTTTTTGTCAAAATAAGCCACCAACTTCACCTAATATTTGACTTTCTTGATTTCCTTGTCTCATGGCCGGCCATCACCTATTTAATAGCCTAATTTCACTTAAAAAACCCCCCAATTTATGAACATGGAAATTTGGCACCCTTAGCTATCAATTTAAGACCTTTGTACTTTATGCGATTTAGTCTTTTTTTGCAATTGGGCTCAAAAACGTTAAAATTACTTCACCAAATTTTTCAAGCACTCATAAAAACATGTTATAACATCTACATAATAATAAAATAATTTATTTGACTCCAGAATTTTGGTCCGGAGACCACTATTCCAACTAGACCTTAAATCGGGTTGTTACATAACGACCTTGTTTTCTAGTACTTTTATATGTTTTTATTTCATTTTCACTTTCAAATTTTATTTTCTTGGGTTTAATTTCAGTAAAATATTTTTTTTACACAATTTTTAGTGTTTTGATGACCCGTAAGGCCAACTTGAGTCTCGAGTATGACTAATGGGTTATTTGAGTGTGTAGGGCATCAATTTGGGCTTAAGTATGCAAGGAATGACGATCGTGTCACGACACTGAACTTCGAAGCATCAAAGGTTGAAAACAGGGTTGACGTCGCGACGTGGGGGTCTTGGCATAGCGACGTCACCGTGACAAATTACTGATGTCAGCGACTACATGAAAAAAATTTTAAAAGCTGCAAATTGTTTATTAAATTAGGGGTATTTTAAGAATAAATTACCTTAATGTTGTCGTAGGTTTTGCCTATATATATACACCATTATAACCTCATTAGAGAGTATTGTTGGTTGGTTGTTGATAGCTAGACAATTAAATAGTTTTATTTTATTTTTCTTTGTAATTTATTTATGTTCGCTTAGTCAAAATTCTTCTTGTTCCGATGTGAAGGCAATTGCGAGTGGGGATTGCTCCGGTACTGGACCTCAATTAATTATCAATGAAAAATTTTATCATTTTATTTTTATTTCATTTCTTTGGCCAATTAACATTTGTATGAACATCTTAATAAATCTTGTGTTTATTTTATATCTGAAATGTTTCGGATATAGATTTAATTTATTAATTAAGTAATTATTTGTCTAAATTTGAGTGTTTATTCAAGAGTACTTAGTATATTAGGGAGTGACGCCCCTAATAGAATATTTATGATGTGAGCACACCCGGGGCATCCTCAAATGCACACCAAGAATTAATTGAGCTTCCAAAAGGCCCCATGACTCGATATCGAACCAAGCAACTTCAAATGCTATATCAGCCTTTGTGTTGCGCATTTGGGATGATAACAAGGTCCATGATGTTGGAGGAGCTAAGGACAACTCCTTAAAGACTCCATGCACCGTTTTGCAATCTGATCTCAGCTCCTCTCCAGCTCCCCATGCGCCATTCAGCTCACATCAGCTCATTTGAGCTCGTTTTAGCTCGTTTGAGCTCGAATTTTACTCGTTTCAGCTTATTCCTTTTTCATTTCAATAAACTAAGTTTTAATCTAGCTTATAACTAAGTTTGCTACAGCTCATGACGAATTCCCTAGCTCAACTTAGCTCACTAAGTGTTTTTGACTATTTGAGCTAGCCGAATTTAATATGATAAGTTGACTTATAATTATTATGTCCAAATTTAGTTAGTGTCATTAAGTTATTTAGTTATTATTTTAAATCATACTTATATGAATAGTTGTGTGTTATTTAATCATGTTATTTAATTATGTAGGTTAGCCGAATTTGGAAGATACATTCATGGCATTTAATGCAAGGTGCATGAACGGGAATGTTCATTGAACGAGAAGATTCATGCATGGATCGATTCAATGTTTGGAGGACATACATTCATGTACATAGAAGGTTAATGTATATTGAAAGGTGCATTTCCCTTGGACGGCACACATTCATGAATGGAGGATAATTAATGCAAGTGCTTGTATGGCTAGGTTCAAGCCTCCTTCCAAGTTCCATGTAAAACCGATGCATGTGGAAGGACCCTTGGAGTTTTCTAAGCACCTATTCGGCCAAGAGACACCTCTTGGGAGTTTCATGCATCCCATGGCCGAACCTAGACAATCCCATTGCTTCCAAAGCTTTACATTCATCCAAGTGTTTATGCTCATACATGAAGCTACCCAAAACACTTCCATCAGTCGAATCTAGCCATGCATGTATGAAGATCATTTATCCAAGTACATCAATGCATATTCATGAAGCTATCCACTCACCTCCCATTCGGCCGAACATGGACAAGGACACCATTGGACATTTTTCTAGAAAGTTTCATGTCTTAATTAGGTACATTACTTAATTGTTAAGTTCATGAATGGACTATTCGGCTAGCATAAAATATTAGTATAAATAGTTTGTTGATTTCATTGTAAAAGGACTTTTTTTGCCAGATTTATTAATGAACATTGTTCTTGTGAGGTTGCTTCCTCTCATATCTCGTACAAGTTTCGAACGACTTATCTAGCTTGTGCAGTGGCGTCAATCATTCTTGTTTGAACTTATCACCAATCTTGGTGTGGCGTTTACCTATCCATCTATCCATATTTTTCACCTTAACAATATAGGAATCGGGGTGACACTTCTTAGTGTTGAATCATTCCTGACGTTGAGTTCGTCTTTCCATTCCCATCTTTTAAATTTCTTTCTTGTTAACCCAAACCGAACCTTCTATCCTTCATCCATCTTTGCTACCCTTAACCGAACCTATACTAAACTTACCCTTCTTGAAAACTTCCGCTATCCTATTCTAATTCTTTTACTACTATTACAAAAATCTGAGGCACGAACAACTCTCTCGAACTATGATCGAGAAACTACGTGAATTCGACTCATCTACCCGGGCCGAATCACATCATTTGGTATCAGAGCTTGTAAATCGAGAGGCGCTAACGTTCGTATCAAGATCGAACTAGGTTCGTGGTGAAAAAAAATTCGAAAAAAATTTAAGTTGTATTTTTTTTTATCATTGTAAAAGTGCTATATTAAAAGTTTAAAAAAAAGGTACGAAATTATTAAAAAAAAAGGAAAAAAAAAAGAAGAAGTGAAGTGAGCAAGTTTTTTCTACTGTTTACATTTTCTTCCGATCGTCTTATATTCTTTTCATCAATTTTAACCCCCCCAAAACGCCACACTACACCAAAGAAAATTTTTTTTTTAGCTTACCCATAACCTATACATCTTATCCCTTGTAACCGATTTTGAAGCCGACCCCAAAGCACCAAGACAAGTCAAGAGAAACAAAATACGAGGTTACGAGAGTAAGCTTGAGTGGTAAAAGGCTAGAGTGTGTGAGAACATTCGAGAGTTTGAAAAAGCCTAAAAAAAACGAGTGCAAACACGAGTGGAGTGTTCATCAATATTTCTTTGCGAGTGAACTAGTGAGGTTTGTGGTGAGGATTTAATCATTTGGTTCTATTTTAATCATTTTTTTCTTTCTCTTTCTCTAAATATGTTGCAAGAAGAATTTTCAGAATTTGAATTTCAGTATTTGTTGAAAGAGATGGAGTGCATGCTCGACCGAAGAATTGAGCCGATCCAAGAAAAACTAGATCATCGAGCCAGAACCCAACGAGATCAAATTAGTCCAAGTGAAAGGGCAAAAATGAGAGTGCCAAGGAGACGATCATCTAATGAATGTTCGAGAAGAGATTCTTATCGTGAATCCTATTCCTCGAGGAATCCAAGATAAAAAGTAGCAATCTTTGAGTCTGAGATCTTTCAAGATGACGAACGAGAAAGTATAAGTTATTCAACATATGCCTCAAAGAAATCATCCGCAAAGGAGTCCTTACGAAGGAGTGAACATGAATCCTATTTAAATCATTCCATTCATACCCAACAAAACTCATCTCATTTTGATTCTTTTGTTTTATCTTCATTTTGTAGAGAAAGGAAGCGAGAAAAAGAAATAAAAAGAAGAGAGAGGCAATAAAATATTAGAAAAGAAAATGAGAGGAAAAAGAAAAATGAAATTGAAAAATAAAGTGAAAAAGAAAAAGAGATCGAGAGTGAAAAAGAATGTGAGAAGAAAAAGAAAATTGAAAAAAAAATTGAGTCTGAAGAGAGAAAAGATATTGAGCAAGAAACGAGTGTTGTCGATGAAAAAGAAATGAGAAAAAGAGATGCAAGAGAGCAAGAAAAAGTGAGGAGTGTTCCTACTAACCTACATGTGAGATTTCCTCGTGCTGTTCCTTTTTAGGTTTCTGAAGATCTGAGCAAAGAATTTCGACTTCAATACTTGTCCGAGGAGAAAAGGTTTACGTTGATTGAAAGAGGTAACATTTTTAACGATCCTCATTCGCCTTTGCCAAAAGGTAAGCAAGGTATGAGTTTTGAAGTTTTTAAAACACATCAGCCTCATTCGATTGTTGACGGAAACTTTACTAATGTTTTGGGTTTTGAAAAGCACTTGTACCATGACATGGTTGATTATTCTTTCTTGATTAGTAATGATTTGATTGTTTCAAGTGTTGATAACAAAAACGTTGCTCATAAAGTATGTGTTGTTGACGAGTATGTTGGTGAAGTAATCATTAATCGGCAATCGCAAGGTTTGGTTATGCAAGATAATGAGCTATATAAACCTTTGTGTTTGCTTGATTGTGGAGAAAATGTGTGGACGAGATTTGAAACATATGAATGTTTAAAAACTTGCATGTCTAATTTTCCTTTGATTCGTTTGTGTGATAAAACGTTGACTTGTAAAATGCCTAGTTCATTTGATTTTGATGATGGTTGTTTAATGCTATGGTCTAAGGGATTCGAACATCATTTGCATGCTCATAACTTTAGTTTGTTTCATGTTCCTACCATGTTGACAGCCAATAAATATTCAAGTCAATGTGAAATGGTAAGCAAAAATTTCGTTTTTGATCCCGGTGATTTTTATTCTTTATTGATGATTAACGGACTTGATTCAAGGATTTTTTATTTTCGAGATTCTAACTGTCGAAAGTTTTGTTACTCTGGATCAATATTACTAGAAATCAAGCCTTTTGAATTTCGTGTGAATGGATGTGTAAACCATTTGTGCTTATTTGATGTTTTCTCTTTAAATCTAAACATAAAGTTGTGGATTTGTGAAAAGTTGCAAATGTTAAATCAAAGTTTTGGTTTTATATCATTGTTCATAGAATTTGAGTCATGGACTTATGTTGTTCAAAATTTTGAGTCACGAATGCTTCATGGATCTAGTTTGTTTTCAACAAAGAACAAGGTAAGATCCACTTTTACTTTTGATCCCGGCATTGGTTTATTTGCCCAAGTTTGGCTTATGAAGCTGGAGCGAGATTGTATGTTCTTAATTTGGTGTTTCCCTAAACTTTTTCTTTATTTTGTTGTTGAAACTTTGAAATGGCTTATCCAAAGAGAAGAAGGACATGTGACTAATATTTTGTCTTTTCGAGTCTTGTGTGAGTTTCAGGTTATTGTGAGCCATTTTACCCCATTCGACAACCAAGGGCCTAGTGACGACGAACGCTTTTTCGCAAGCAAATGGCCCGACTTGAGGACAAGTCACTTTAAAGATGGGGGGAATAATGTGAGCACACCCGGGGCATCCTCGAATGCACACCAAGAATCAATCGAGCTTCCAAAAGGCCCCATGACTCGAGCTCGAACCAAGCAACTTCAAGATGCTATATCAGCCTTTGTGTTGCGCATTTGGGATGATAACAAGGTCCATGACGTTGGAGGAGCTAAGGACAACTCCTTGAAGACTCCATGTACCGTTTTGCAATCTGATCTCAGCTCCTCTCCAGCTCCCCATGCGCCATTCAGCTCACATCAGCTCACTTGAGCTCGTTTTAGCTCGTTTGAGCTCGAATTTAGCTCGTTTCAGCTCATTCCTTTTTCATTTCAATGAACTAATTTTTAATCTAGCTTATAACTAAGTTTGCTACAGCTCATACCGAATTCCCTAGCTCAACTTAGCTCACTAAGTGTTTTTGACTATTTGAGCTAGCCGAATTTAATATGATAAGTTGACTTATAATTATTATGTCCAAATTTAGTTAGTGTCATTAAGTTATTTAGTTATTATTTTAAATCATACTTATATGAATAGTTGTGTGTTATTTAATCATGTTATTTAATTATGTAGGTTAGCCGAATTTGGAAGATACATTCATGGCATTTAATGCAAGGTGCATGAACGGGAATGTTCATTTAACGGGAAGATTCATGCATGGATCGGTTCAATGTTTGGAGGACATACATTCATGTACATGGAAGGTTAATGCATATTGAAAGGTGCATCTCCCTTTCATGAATGGAGGATAATTAATGCAAGTGCTTGTACGGCTAGGTTCAAGCCTCCTTCCAAGTTCCATGTACAACCGATGCATGTGGGAGGACCCTTGGAGTTTTCTAAGCACCTATTCAGCCAAGAGACACCTCTTGGGAGTTTCATGCATCCCATGGCCGAACCTAGACAATCCCATTGGCTTCCAAAGCTTCACATTCATCCAAGTGTTTATACTCATACATGAAGCTGCCCAAAACACTTCCATCAGCCGAATCTAGCCATGCATGTATGAAGATCATTTATCCAAGTACATCAATGCATATTCATGAAGCTATCCATTCACCTCCCATTCGGCCGAACATGGACAAGGACACCATTGGACATTTTTCTAGAAAGTTTCATGTATTAATTAGGTACATTACTTAATTGTTAAGTTCATGAATGGACTATTCGGCTAGCATAAGATATTAGTATAAATAGTTTTTTGATTTCATTGTAAAAGGACTTTTTTTGCCAGATTTGTTAATGAACATTGTTCTTGTGAGGTTGCTTCCTCTCATATCTCGTACAAGTTTTGAACGACTTATCTGGCTTGTGCTAGTGGCATCAATCGTTCTTGTTTGAACTTATCACCAATCTTGGTGTGGCGTTCACCTATCCATCTATCCATATTTTTCACCTTAACAATATAGGAATCGGGGTGACACTTCTTAGTGTTGAATCATTCCTGACATTGAGTTCGTCTTTCCATTCCCATCTTTTAAATTTCTTTCTTGTTAACCCAAACCGAACCTTCTATCCTTCATCCATCTTTGCTACCCTTAACCGAACCTATACTAAACTTACCCTTCTTGAAAACTTCCGCTATCCTATTCTAATTCTTTTACTACTATTACAAAAATCCGAGGCACGAACGACTCTCTTGAACTATGATCGGGCAACTACGTGAATTCGACTCATCTACCCGAGCCGGATCACATCATTTTAGACAGGTGAGACTGAGAGGGTATATATATTTGTGCCAAGTGGTGAGATGGAGAAGGTACGCATATATGCTTAGGAAGAGACCGAGAGGGTGACTTAGGTGGTAATCCTTAATGAAGATGAGACCGAAAGGGTATTCTTAGCTAAGGGTGGTAAATAACTCAATCGAGGGTAATTCCCGACTTAATTAATAATTAGTGATTTAATCGAAAATAGATCGAGAACTCACATCATCGACACTAGTAATAGGAAATTCTATTAGTTACCTTAAACTAATTAATTTCATTAGGTTATTTTAGATTAATTAATTCAATTAGGTTAATTTTAGTTTAAGTAATTTAATTAGTTTAACTAATATTTTAATTTGGTTCATACTACTAATTTGGGATTTGATTAGATTAGTAATTCTTTTCTGTAATTAATTTAATAATAAAATTTTTAAATCTGCAATTCCTTGGGTATAATCCTTGGAACACTTACCAATATTCTGTTATAACACAAATTTATATTACAAATTAACCTGTTCGATTGCAGATACTGCATTTAATTTATATATATATATTTATTTGCATGATTTTAACCCTAAACATCCACACATTTGGAGCTGGTCACCCACCAGCCAACCCGCTATTTTGCCCATTTTTTAACCTAAAATAACACTTTTATTTAAATTAAAACACTTCTAAAACTAATCCTAAACCCTCTCAAATTCCAAATCCTCTCTTAGAAACCTTTTAACCATAAAACCCTTATTCACGCCTCATATTTCTTTACTTTTGCTGTAATTTTTTCCTTTCTTTTTCTTTTGCTCTTCTCTTGTGTAGGTGTAAGGCGCGCCACATAAACGAGGAATTTGCAACAAACGAATAGGAACAACGAGCATTCAACAAGGTTAAGGGTTCCTTTTTTATTTCCATTGCATTGCTTGTTTTTGAAATATATTGCTTGATAATTAGTTACTCTAGTTGAACGCATTAGAAAAATACCTCCTAGAAAAGCTAAAAGAACTAATGAACAAGAAGCACCGGTGGACATAAATCCCTCTAATTTATTGATCCCGAACGTCGAATTTTTTTTTCTAGCACTACAAGGGAAAACACTCGTACAAAAGAAGGGTTTCAAATCATTGATGATCTTGTGTAAAGAGAATTGGGCATTGGTCCGGTATCATAGATGAGAGCACTTTGGCGTAACCCCAAAAGAACCCGTTGTTGTTCTTGTAGTACGAGAATTTTATGCATCATTTAGGGACCAGGAATCTAAGAGACCCTATGATGCTATTTGGGAAACTATAACAGTTAGGGGTAAAGAGGTGCGCGTCACCTCTAGAGAAATTTGTGAATTTTACAATGCACCATACTTTTGAGTATATTTTATTGATAATACTGATTTGACATACATAGATATAGATAACATTGTAAATTATTTAACTGAAGGTGGGGGTGAATGGAAGCACCAACCAGGCACCGATATTCCCCAACTTCTTTTTATCAAACTATTATGTTTCCAATAGTAAAAATGTGGATGCAATTTTTATCTACTCAGGTTACGCCTGCTCTATGTTCGATACAAGAACATTGACAAAAATAAAACATCCCATTAAACCTAAGAAAATAAAATCTTCTATCGCGAGTAAGACTAAACTTTTATATATTAAAAGAAAGGCCAAGTTACTCAAACTCGAGCGTCAACTTCGGATACAAGCACATATCTTACATGGATATGTGTAAATTTTTCCCAAGGTATTCTGTATTTTTGGGAGGACCTTGAAGGGCCATATTCCCGAACCCATATCAAAATATGTGTTGAACATGGATAATGCGTACATGTATTGCAAGAAAAGTAATGAGCCGGAATAACATAGACGAAGAAAAAAAAAACTAAAAAAAAAAAAAGAATTACCATCTCTAAATGCATCTATTGCTTCATTTGCCACAATATTCAACTTAATCCCAAGCAGATTTTAGTGTTCTTCACATGGCATTGGTTCTTTTCTTCATCTTCAAATACTGAACTTCTCAACCTGACTATTATGTCCAACATTATCATCCACCTTTGATAACTCGGCAGCTTCCTCGACTGAAATATCTGCATCAACATCACCCACTACACCAGCAAATTGAGATTCTTCGATATCTAAATCCTTATCTGCAGTTTTATCATCTTCAAAATCACTTCCATCAGAGCTGCTATCATTCTCCGGGGTTTGAGGGGACTCACCACCTTCAGTTTCATCAAGCTTCATATCTGCTTCAGCCATTCCAACATCCATCTCGGGAAGTTGTTGCGGTAGGGGGAGTGCATTGCCTAAAACTTGACCGGTCCTTAATTTTTCCCTATAATCCTCCATCTCAACTCGATATCGTTCTTTATCTTCGAGAGCTTTTTCCTGATAAACCTGAATGTAGGATAAAAGACCATAAAAACAATACGAGTTAAGAAACAGATTGTAAAAGAGAGAACAGAGTGGTATTATGGAATATAACATAGCTCTTACAGATTTTTCAGATTCGGTTAACTTGTTCCATTGTTCACCAATCATTCTACTGATTTCTCGGTCTTGTCCAGGGTGAAGTGGTTTCAATCTAGCATGTTGCTCAGCAAAAAAGAAATTATATCCACTCCTGTTTGGTTTTGGATGAGCGGGATCCCTCCGTTTTATCTCGGATTTTTTCCGGCGTCTTCTGCGTTGGACACCTGATGTAGCATGTGGAGTCACACTCTGGCTGGAAAATGCACCATAGCAGTGTGGCGCTTCGGGTGCTGCATCATCTGAAGCCTGATAAAGGACACCTTTTAGCTTCTCTGAGCCAATAGTGACTGTGACAAGATAGCCACTCTCAAATTTACCGTCAATGACACCAATCACCGGAGAGCCTGCAGTTGTTGATTGCCTTGCTGCTGTAATAAGCTAAAACACATTATCATAATGGACAAAATCATGACACTGTACAAGGATAGAGAATTACAATGGCATTATGTGAAAAATAAACAAATAACTGCAAATATTATGAGTTGGAAGTATGAATCTTATATAATTGCTGAAAAACATATTTGTTACTGAATCTATGTTGCTCCAACTCATTACTTTTTCTTAAAATACCTGTGCCTAGCACTCATACAGACATGGGTATGGGGATATCATCCTCCAAGGTCCCACCAAATACATGAAAAAATGGAAAATGAAAAATAGAACATAACCGTATCAATCACATACCCTATCTAACACACACCTAGATTCAAGAACAGAAACTTGAATAACACCAAATACATGAGAAGAAACTTTGAACATAACTGTGTCAAACACATACCTTATCCGACACTCACTCATCCAAATAATAATATAAACTCATATAAGTTTTAAAATAGCCAAAATCTACGAACAGAACACCAAATTATCTACAATATATTCACTATATAGCTGCTGCAAAGTAACCAATGACAACCTTTCCAGTCGATGGACTAAAAAAACATTGAACAATTTAATAAAATTCATTTCTGATATATTTGATCAATGAAAGAACAGTTGAGAATGCTTGCACAGATCGTTTATGGAACAGAAGGGAAGAGAGAGCGAGGAAAGGGAAACGATCACCAGCATTACGGAGAGAAAATAATATGGTATCATTCAAAATGGAAAACTTTAAAGGCACCTGCAGGTGAATCAGCAATATTTACTCTTGGTTGCTGGACGGCGGCTGCATGAACATCAATGGCTGGCCGTATGGCTCCTTGAGTATGAATCTGTGTAATGGATTGGCTCCTGAAGGGATCTGCATAAAGCAGATCATCATATAATATTAAGAGCAGTACACTGACATCTATTTGAGAAGAGTTGAGTTCTCAATTTGCATACCAGAAGAAACAGGAACCCATCCACGGGCTTTAAAGAAGTAGATTTGCTCATAGTGATGAAGCAGGGAAAGATAGTATTTCCGAAGCACAAAAGATGCATTTGTAGCAGTTGACGGGAAGTTGAAAATCGCAGTCACTTCCTTCCATCTTCGCTCTTTTATAATCTGCAAGCTCAGGATTTGACACATGATTAATGGCATTACATTTTATAGATCTTGGAGTCGAGTTAGCAAATGATTTCAAAATATAACTGCGACCAATATTTTTCATAGAAGATGGCACCAGTCAGACTAGTCAAAAGCAGTGTTGTCAAAGCGTGCACCTAGTTGTGCCTGTGCCTTAGTGTTATACAATAAGAGTGCTTCAGACCCATTCAAGTGAGGCTCATTAGATCAGGCGCATGGCTGATGTGCCTAGACTCAGTTTTTCCAAAGGCAATAGGCATAAAAAAAGCCCTACTGATTGAAGTTCTCATTAACTTTTTTTTCACCTTTTTTCATTTTATATGCCTTTACTAGTATGAAAGGGATAATAACAAACTCTATACTTCTCAATATTTGAGCATTCAACAACAAACATTAACCATAGGTATTTCATGCATATTGATTATTGACCAATGAAAGAAATGCAGGTTTTGTAGATAAACTAGACCAGACTTTAGAGTTTACTATATATCTTAAGCTTTATATGCATATATACACACAAAAAACTCTTACACATACATATATTGCGTTTTACTTCACTCAGGCAAGCACATTTTTTCGTCTCAAGCCTGAGGCAATGTGAGGGTTCTAGCATTTAAAGTGCACCTTGCACCCTTGACACGCTGGTCAAAAGAGTCTCTCGTGTATGAACTGGATTTGGCATAACGTAAGTGGCAACATTGAACACATATGGAATTTGTTAACCGTTTGAGATTCTCAACAACACTAGACGAGGAGGAAAGAAACTCAGAACAATTAGGTGTATATCACCTTACCTTCTCGATGCCACCACGAGATGTTACCTCGACAAAAAGTTTGTGCAAATCCAACTCCTTTCCTCCAATGATGGGTATCCTATATTGGATTAGAGTAAGAAGAAATTATTAAAATTTAGATTGAGAAGTATGATTAAGAACATACTGTCAAAAATATATAATTCTACAGACAATGTATCAACAAAACAAGCATAAGGGGAACTATGCTCATGCCAGCATCAAATCACAAAGACAGAGACACCTAGCTTAAAACTACCAATATCTAAAAATAAAGGCTGTTTTCGAGAAGAGCCAAAAGGTATTTCAGTTTCCATTTCCACAACTGTTAAAAAGAAAAAAATCATTCTAGCTTAAAACTACCAATAAGCATACTCAACTTGGTATGCATTCAGTCAGAAAATAAAGAGCTATACATGTGCAGATGGAGGTCTTTTTCTCTCCACTTCTATAATCAATTCCAATGAACACTTTGGAAAACCTGAAAAGAAAACCGAACCCGAGTCTGAAGAGGGAGAAAAATAAGTGTCCAGCAATAATTTTCCCTTATATTAACAAGAATAGTAGAAACTTAAATTGTAATTCAAAGAATGTGCGCTGTTCTCTACGGCCAAAACAAAAAAATGTGTCACTAGACCTTTCCATAGTTTTTGAACGATCAGATAAGAGCAAAATACAACTAAAATCATGGTTCTATCATAAGTTAAGGTTCTAAAGAAACTGCCAAGAACGGACGACTTGATATCAAATCCCAGATATTAATGTACTAAAAATGTAATTACTGCTCAAGTGACTATTCCTCAGCAATAACACAAGACCTTAGCAAGCATCATCAGTTAAGGAACATGTCACCTATGTTGCTCCAACTCTTCATTATTTTAAAGTACTCATATCTGGCACTTGTGTCTAACACATTTTCAGACATAGGCATGGGAACATGGCCTTCCAAATACATGGAAAAACTTAGAAAAATTAAGCATACCCATATCTCACACTAACACCCAAGTCCAAGTTACATAGCATGCCACATTTTCTTCCAATGTAGGCTAGACAATCTCTAACCAGAAGCATAGAACACAGTTTTTAATTACAAAAGAGAGTAAATAAGTTATCCTGCAATTATAAACCAAAGACGTAATGCTGTAAAACATTTGCTGGTCTATAATCCTACACCAACATAGTAACCTATTCAATGATAAAGAAGGATCATAAAGTGTGTGTGTGTATATATAATTGTGTACATAACAGAAATAAATGTATCTGGAAATCTAGATAGTAGAATCGGATGTAAGCATTAGATATGCAAGTAGACATAAATGGAAATTTAAATGCTATTGCATACTATATGCAGACTTAGGAAACAAAAAGCATCAAGAGACAGGATGTAACACTTTTCCGGTCATGTTGCATTTTCCACAGTTACAAACATAATGAATGCTATAATGGTTACTTGGGGTGAATATAGACAGATTAATACCGTAAAAATTTTGCTGGTGTCTAATCTTACACCACCAACATAGTAACTTATTCATGAACAATAAAATAAACAAGATCAAAGTGTATATGTATACATATAATGATGTACATAACAGGAAATAAATTATATGTAACCTGGATAGAGCATTGGATATCTGATATACTTGTTGACATATAAGGGCATATAAATGCTATTTCATTCTTTCAAGTAGACTTAGGAAGCAAAGCCATCAAGAGACAGAATTTTATCACATTTTCGGTCACATTGCATTTATCAGTAAAAAAACCTGACAGGGGAAAGAATCGAAACCACAAAATAGCAGCCTAACATTGCTGCTATTGAAATGAAGAAACTTACATGAACTTAGTTCCCATAGTAGCATGGAGCTTCTCCAAAGTAGAGAGAAAAAGCTTTGGACAAGCTGCAACATCTTCATATCTTGCAAGAGGTGGAGGATATGGATTGTAATTAGATGATGGTTCTTTCATAGGCACTACAGTCTGCTTTGCAAAAGAAGTTGATGCCATTGCTAATTCTTTCTCAATATTCCAACCTTGACCAGTCGTTCACTGCTCACCCACCAAGAAATCAACCATTAACTGTCTCTTTTACTTTTAATGAAAGTGAAAAAGAGTAGCAAACAAAATAAAAAGAGCTGAAAACATACAGAAACACTGTACATTTCAATTAAAAAGCATGCTTATAAGCAAGAAATGAATTCAAAGAAGCCCCGCCAAGCCAAAAAATAAATAAAAGACAATCCAAAAAGAGAAAATATAGAAATTAAGGCATACCAATGTCAAGAAAAAAAAAAACTCATTAAATAGAATATAAAAAATGAATATTTGTTTTAAAGAAATGAGACCATAACCTGCAGGTAACAGCAGATGAGAATATGAACAACCTCAGTTGATATAATATAATAACTCCCCAGTAACAAAGGAGAGGTACAAAATTCAACAAAATCAAGCTGTACAGAATATCTATAACAGCCATAAATTAGGATTTGAATGAAACAGCACAGCAAAAGAATCACCAAAAGTTCCAAACTTTTCTTTTATATACTCTTATGTCTAAACTCTACAGTCTAGAAAAAGGGGACACCCTTTTAGACTACCACATCAATAAATACCCAAAAAGGAAAAAAATAATTCTCATTTCTTATCAGAACGCAGAGTTTTCATGCCTCCTGACATTCTAAAGGTACATTGATATCGATTGGGTACTTTGCAAATGGAGATATATATATGTCATAGACATATATATATATATATATATTATATGCATTCAAATATTCATCTAACAATGTCAACTTTTTTTGCCTGTCTCTTTCATCTGACACTGTTTCAGATCAAACTTTTACAAGATAAATGGATTATGGATTCTTATAAAACTGTAGTGCCCTTCAATGGCATCCATCTTAGAACAAAATTAATCAGAAAGAATGAGGTATAACTCCAAAAGAGACAAAATCTTACCAGTGCTTAAACAACCCATTAAAGCATTAACCTTGAATTTCCAAGAAATCAAAGAAAAAAATTACTTTTTTTCCCAACTATTAAAAATGCAAAGCACTGTTTCATAACTATATTTTGTTTATTTTATTTTTCTTTTTTAATGATGTTTGTTTATGTATTTATATTCATTATTTTATAAATAGTTAATGTTTCCAAATAAAATTAATTAAATAAAGCATAAAGAATAGAGAAATCCCAGATGAAGAAATAAAACGATAAGCAAAATAATTAAAAAAAAAAAAAAAACTTACCTTAGAAATGAGAGAGAAAGAATGGGAAAAATGAAATGAAATTAAAGAAGAAGTTTAAAAACTATAACCCTTAATTATAACCCAAAAATAAGGGTAATTATATGTTCAAAAAAATAAGGTAATTAATAGTATTTATTGTTTCCTTTTTTTTTAAAGGTTAATACGTAAATTTTGAAATCATAAATATTTTTATTATAATTTTCTTTCATTGTTGATTCGTGGTGATAATCGTGAGAGAAAATTAAATTAACCCACATGTCAAAAGACAAAATACACCCTTATTTTGCCCCCACTTGAGCTATACTCTGAGGGTAGTTTTGGTATTTAGCTTACGGAGAAAACTAAATAGTGCATATTGTTAACATTGAATAAGAATTCCTTCCTTCAAAAAATTAAAAGTAGCGTATAAATCTTATCATTCGTGAGCTAAGGGCAAGGAACCAAGCTCCTTGCTTCAATACTATAATTGTATTTTTAGTGTTTGTTTAATATAAATAATTTAATCTAATCGCGTTTGCTCTCTTTTAAATAGAAAAATTATAAATTTTAGGCACCATTCAAAAGTTAAAATTTTAATTTAAGCTTTTTAATATAACATATGTGTTAACAATTCTATTCTCTCATCATTTTTATTTTATTTTATTTTTAAATTAATAGAAGATAATTTAAAATTATAATCTACCATTAAACAGATTATGGCTCCCTTTGTTTCACTAAAAATGATTTATTTTTCTAGAATTTGGATGAATCTGTATAAAATATTTTCTATTATTTGGCAGATTTCCTGAAAATATTTTATAAAAGTTATTTTCAATTAAACAAACATACATTTGAGATTTATGATAAGTAGTGAGTTGATATCAAAGTGATATTTAAGGTAAATTTATAATAAATAATGAATTTCATAATGTTAAGGATTAAATTGTAAACTTTATGAAATTTATAATTGAAACTAGATAAATGATATGCATGAAAATTTGTTATGTGAAATAAGATATTATAATGAATTATTTGATTAAAGTGCTTATATGGTGAAAAATAAATTACATGACAATAGGGACTAAATTGAAAAATGTACAAAAGTTTAAGTATGAAACAATTTAATATGTGAATAAAAAATTATGATAAAAGTTTAATGAATGTGTTATAAGATGATGAAATATGTATAAAGTATTGAAAAGTAAAATTGTGGAAAAATATGGAATTTTTATGATGACAATGATTAAATTGTTAAACTTGAAAAAATATATGGATGGAATAATAGAAGTGAAATACATAGGAATTTGATCTTTGAAACAAGATTTTTAGATAAATTATGTGATTAAAGTGCAACAAAAAAACTTGATTTAATATGATTAATTAGTGAATATTGATCTTTTTACGATAAAAAAGACTAAATTGATAAATTATGAAAGCTTATAAAAAAATATTTGATAAGTGAAGAATGTATTAGAGAACATAACATCTTGGTGCTTTGACTTGATGTCCAGGTCAAGTATTGGGGTGTTACTGTGAACAGAGCTTTATCAATTTAAAAAATGTCTTACGGAAAAAAATTTGATAAGACATTTTATGACTAGAAACTTTTTCATGTTGACTATCTATTTTACATGAAACAAACATTGAAAAAAGTTAAAAGTATTTTCCATAAAAACTTTTACGTTGAAACAAAGGAACCTGTATATAGATATGTTTTCAAATTTTAAACTGAAGATTGACGAGTTTATAAATTTTAAATAGAAAAAAAATAGAGGTGATCATGGGCCGGGCCGATTCAGGTCAGGCTCAACTAAAAGTTTAGTCTCATTTACTAGGCCTGAGCCCGACCCTACCCGAAAAATAGGCCTAAAATTTTGTCCAAGCCCAATCCTACCCGCCTGTATTAATTTTTTATATTATTTTTATATATTTTTTAAATATATATAATATATAAAAAATACTAAAAATATCAAAATAAATATTTCTCAACAAATTGAAAATAAATTTTAAAAAATATATAGACTTAAATAATACTAAGATAAATACAACTTAACAAGCAAATGCTTCTAAAATAATAACAAAATTAACAAATTCCTTTAAAATAATAACAAAATTAAAATAAAAAAGTTTTATAAAATATCCAAACAATAATAATAAAATAGTAACAATATAATAGTAAAATTGTAACAAAATAAGGAGAAAACAATAAGAAAATAACATTTAAAAACAAAGAAAAAAAACAGTTTATTTTTTCTTTTAGTGAAATTGGCCAGGCCTAAAAATACATTTCTCGAGGCCCGACCTGTTTTTTAAATGAGTCTTATTTTTTTGTCTAAACTCATTTTTTACATCTATATTTTTACTCAAACCCTCACATTTTAGGCGGGTCGAGTGGCCTGACTATGATAAGTCTAAGAAAAAATAAGAGTCGTAGATTTATGAAAATATGAAAGAAATAGGAATGATTTATGAGAAGCACAGTGAAACCCAAAAGAATTCCAAGTAAAATATTCTCGTCAACAAGCACAACAAGAAAGAAAATGCGATGGTCGAGTTTGTGAGATTGTGAAAGCAAGTGGTGGTTGGGACGCTTCACCATTTGACGGTAGAAACTATCGACGTCGGCAAAAAGAAACTTTATGAGGCCAAAGTGGGTTAAACCTTATGAACTTTAAAGAATTGAAGGAGTTTAAACATGCTGGTTGCTCTTCTTTCATTGCAAACGAATTATAATACTTAAATCATGATGAACAATTTAGCTGTTTTCCGAATTCAGGTGTTTGGAGTAGAGAAGAAGTACCTATTTATCCTGGCTTATTTTGAAGACGATTTAAGATGAATGCCGACCCTTCACAGTTTCGAATACTCAACACGACGCGATTAGGAGCCGCTCCAGCAACATTAACTAGGGAACAAAACAAGCTCTCATAGAAAAACTGTGTTGCATCTCGTATACATATCTATATCCTTGTGATTTCATCGGTTTTTTAATCTTAATCAGAGGTGCCTTGTTTGATAAGAAGGCTTGAGACCCACCGATTAAAGGTCAACATTTTCATTGATTTTCCTTCTTGTCAATCTCTATATGTGATATTCTCTTTTGAGCTTTGTATTGTTTATATCTTTGTTTTGCAATGATTGAAACTTTCAGAAAACATTTCTTTCCTGTACTAGACATTAGACAACCAAGTTAGTTCCTTGTATTTTGTGTTTATATGATGAATGTGAAAAAAGGAATGAAAAAGGAGAGTTTATTTTGCACTCTCACGTTACTATAAATTTTAAATTTTATTTCTTTAACCTATTAAATGAAATTATGTTAATTTCCAAATAATTTATATGATCTACTTAATATAAGATGTATCAGGTCCCTAAAATTTCAACATTACAAAAACGTTTATATTTAAAAAATCAATCTTAATTACATTTAAAATAATTCCACTTATAAATTTAATAAATAATAACAAAAAATTGTTGTAATATAATACATTCAATACAAATTATTATATAATACCTCACAAACCCAAATCAAATCCGCCCGGGTGATCCGAAATCCGACCCGATCAAGGAAGGGATGTGTAACATCCCGGTTTAGACCCTAGTTGGAATAGTGGTTTCGGGACCACAAATTCGAGTCAAAAAATATTTTAATATTATTTTTCGTGCTTATAATATGTGAATTGATATCTGTGAAAGTTTCGTGTGAAAATTTGATTGTTTGTGTGCTTAATTTAGAAAAAAGTACCTAATCGCATAAAATATAAAAGTGGCTAGCTATTTGTTAAAAATACTTAAGTGCTATGTCTTATTAAAGGAGAGGTCCTTATGTTGTAATTAGTCCATTGATAGTGGGAATGGATATAAATAGGCATTAAAATGATGGTTTTTAAATGGTTTATTAAAGGAGTAAAATGGTAAAATGTGCATTAATGTTAATTAAATTAAACCAAAAGCAAAATTCATCCATTATCATTCATTCTTTGCCAAAAATACAAGGAAAAAGAAAAGAAAAAGAGTCCTAGGGTTCGTCTAAGGAAATTGATGATTTAGGTATATGTTTTGATCCGTTTTCGATAATTTTTACGTTTTTGTGATCGTTGTTTTGTGTTCTATTAAGATCATGCCTCAATTTCTGAATTTGATTATGATTTTAAGATGTGTCATTGTTGATAATGTGAGTTTTATGAAGTTTGATGATAGAAAATGAAAGATATGTGTTAGATTACTATGTTTTGTATTGAGATTTTTGATGAATTTGAGTATTTTGGACTAAATTGTGAAAATGAGAAATTGATGGGATAAAATGTGAAATAAATGAAATATGTGGGCTTATATGAGCTAAAAGAAAATTCGGTTAGGCATGTGTGAAAAGAAATTATGTGTACTTTGTGATTTTATGAATTAGGGACTAAAGTGTGAAAATGTGAGGGCTAATTTATAAAATGCCCTAAATATGTTTTTATAGATTGATTTGGATAAATGTGAGATTGAATTAGTTAAATTTGAATGTGTTTAGATCAAGAACCAAAGAAAACAGAATTAGATCGAAGTCGTTCGTTTCTGTTCATTTCCGTACGAGGAAAGTCTATATACAAATAAATGTGTTTGAATTGATTTATTCATGTTTATATGATATTGAATTGTGATGAATGGTTATAGAAGTTGAATATGTGAAATTGAGAAAGTTTCGATAATGTGACGATGTCCGAAAGTCCCGTAGGAACCATATGAATAGTTAGGATACATATGTCATGACATAGGATTTTCGATATTTGATTTCGTGTAAGATCACGTCTGGGACGTTGGCATCAATTTGAGATTTACGTGTAAGACCATGTCTAGAACATCGGCATTGTATTTGATTTCATGTAAGACCCTGTCTGGGACAGTGGCATTGATATTTGATTACATGTAAGACCACATCTGGGACGTTGGCATTGTACGAGCTTTTCGAGCTATCTGCGGTCCTATTTAATTCCGTACGGTTCAACGGGCATTCTGAGAAATATACGATTGAATGAATAAATAACCGATTCAGGTACGTAGAGATGTGCTCAACATTTGTTAATGAGAAGTAAGTATATGTGCAAGTGATGATATGTGATATAAGTATGAGGAATTATGCTACATGTGCAATGAATTGGGAATATGTGAGATGTATATAAACTATGTGGTTTGTGATAGTATTTGGCTATGGAGTATATGTATTTTATGATGCTTATATGCTTAAAATGATAAGTTTATTTGTATATGGCTTACTAAGCTTTTGAAAGCTTACTTTGTGTGTGTTTGCATTGTGTTATAGATATTGAAGCTACTGGCAGCTCGAGGATCGTCGAGGATCATCACCACACTATCAAATATTATTTTGGTACCTTTTGAAAATGTATATATCATCGTATGGCATGTATAGGCTAGAATTGATATGGTATGTTTTGAGATGGGTATATCACGCCATGAGATATGGCTTGATTATGGTTGAACTTATGGTTTAATTTTGGTATATGATATGTGATGCAAAAATGGTAAATTTGGTGTATATATATGGCCTAGTGAAATGGTCTTTTTGGTAAGTTAGTTTTATGGTTGAAATGGTTATAAATGTGATATGAATCAAGTGTTCAAGGTATGAATTTGTTATATGGAATTAGTATGTTTGAGTTGGAATTATTTATGGAAATGATTAATGAGATTGAAGTATGAGTGATGTATGTTTTGGGATTGAAATTGGTTGAAATTATGGTATATTTGATGTTTTTTTTGTGCTTGTAGTGAGGACCTTAAATGGGTGACATATTGGCCTTGTAAATGGCCTATTTTTGCCCATACGGGTAGGGACACGGGCGTGTGTCTCTGCTGTGTTGCTCAAGGGCCATTTCAAAATGAGCCTAGGTAGACCACACAGTCGTACACACATACATGTGCCAAGCCATGTGGCTAAGTTAGTTTCGAGCACGGGCTAGATACATGGGCGTGTGACTGGCAGTGTAACCCAAGTCAGTAGCCTCCCTAATTTTCACACGGTCTGACACACGAGTGTGTCTTGTGCCCGTGTGGACAAGTCAGTATGTATGCTCTGTTTCGCCACGGCCTAGACACATGGGCGTGTGACCTTTGTAACTTAGAAAAATTGTTAGTTTTCAGAAAAATTTTGTATGTATTTGGTTTAGTCCCGACCTCTTCCTAATACATGTTTAAGGTCTTATTGACCTAAGAAAGGGTCCTTATGTTGATATTTTACTTTGATATGATAATGTATGATTTTTGAATGTGAAATTATTGTGAAATGTTCCGATATGTCCAGTAATGGCTCTTAACCCTAGTCCGATGACGAATACGGGTTAGGGGTGTTATAGGGTGTCATCCAGCTCGCCAATAAGTCACTCCCCAGCTCGCCACCTCCTTATTTGTACACCCGCAATGATACTTCTTCGAGGAACCCCTCAGAGGTTACATGTCAAGTCTGGGGGGATAACGTGTTCTCATGCATGACACCTAGTTATCTCCTAGCACATCCCATCAAAGAACCATGCCTTGTAGATACAAGGAGTAATCCTATGAGAGGGGGAGAAGGAACTATCAACAATTGGTGCAGTGAGTGTTGATAGACTTCCGGCTTTCAGATTGAAGGTAGATCAATATGGCTCACCCAAATAAGAGGTCCCCCAACACATCCTTTTCAAACCAGAATGTAGAGGAGAAGCGAGTAATTGTTCCAATGAACTTGACCTCTTTGTAGATTGGTTCATGAATCAACTCGAAAACTTGAGCAACTCAGATCAGTAGGAAACACACCGTAATTTCAACCTCAGTTTTTCATCAAATCGAGAGATTTCCAACCCATCTAACTAGGAGACTCCATAACAGCAGATTGTAAGCCTACAAGAGTAGGTACATGTTTTAAAAGAGTAGATGGTACAATAGAATATCATATATGAACAACAAGTTTATCATCAAGAGCAGCTCAGACAGAATAAGGAGATGATGCGAAAGATACGATAAGACCATTCTAGTCATCATGGTAACAACATGCCCTTGTAGGAGGAGGGCTATGGAGTATATGCAGGGCCATGGCAACAAAAAATGGATGCCTTGCACTGAGACATCTAGATGCTACATCCTAACGTTAAGGACATGGATTGGGTCTTTTGTTCTAACAATCCTTTAGCCCCCAAAATTGCATCGGTGGGCTTACCTTTGGAGTTTAAAGTGCCAAAATATGTTTTCGAGGGAAGAAGGGACCCACAAACATATCTGATGCAGTATAATGACTACATGAATGTTTTGGGAGCTTCGGATGCTACGAAGTGCAAGCTTTCTCCATGAATTTAAAGGGAAGCGTTAATGATTGATATTTTTCTTTGCCATAGGGCTTTATTAGGAGCTTCACTCAGCTAGGTCAGTTATTTCTGGGAAGATTTCACGCCAAAATAATCATGAGTACTCTAATGGGCTTAATATTGGTCAAGCAGAAGGAAGAAGAGTCTTTGCAGGAGTATATAAAGCTTTTTCATGTAGTGACCTTGAATACAAAAAACTTGGAAGATCAATGGGCCATTAATTATTTCATCATAGGGGTGTTGAGTGAGCATGTTCAGTATTCGTTCACAAGTAACAAACAGCAAAGCCTAATAGACCTTTATGAAAGAGCTTCCAAGTTCATAGAAGCATAGGAAATTAAAAGGTCAACTCATTCTTTTCACTGAGAAGATAGGCAAGCTAGGGAGTGGTCAAATATTCGTAGGCAACTAGGGTACACCCCGTAGAGTTTGTGGATACAAAGTGAGGGACAACATAGGAACTATTCATAGGGTGTTTCTCTGTCAAGCTTTCAAAGACCCCAGCATGAGTCCGTGAGAAGGTACATCTCCGTAACTTGATTTAATATATTAGGCTTGTTTCTTTTGATTATTATAATTTCAAGTTTTTAGTAGACAATAACCTCGTATGTTATGGGCTAGAATGCGAAGTGGTGAATTGTGAAATGATAAGTTAGCGAGAAGTGTTAGTAAGTAGCGAGGAGAGTTAGCAAAATCGTTTTGGGGTTTCTCTCTCCTTAATTTTGGCAGGTTTGTTAGTAGAACAGTTAAGAATGAAATCGGCACAATTTTCTCTTTCCCTTATTTCGCTCCACGATTTTTTTCCTTCAATTCGTTGCTTACAAGATTTTTCGAGTCTTACGGCTCACTAATTTAAGATCCCAACCTTATACTTATAGGATTTTCTCGATCTAACGATTTTCTGATTTAAGATCGCAACCTTATACTTACAAAATTTTTTGAATCTTGCGGCTGGTCGATTTAAGATCGTTGCCTTATACTTACAAGATTTTCTGAATCTTGCAATTTTTTGATTTAAGATCGCAACCTTATACTTACAAGATTTATCGAATCTTGTGGCTCACTGATTTAAGATCGAAACCTTATACTTACAAGATTTTCTGGATCTTACTGGCTGCCGATTCAAGATCTCAACCTTATACTTACAAGATTTTCCAAACCTTGTTGCTCATCGATTTAAGATCGCAGCTTGCCTTATACTTACAAGATTTTATGAATCTTGTGGCTCGCCATTTAAGATCCCAGCCTTATACTTACAAGATTTCTAGAATCTTGCAGTTGTCAATTTAAGACCGCAACTTTCTCATACAGTTGATTACAAATTTAAAGTTGCGAAACCTTTAGAAAACTGATGTAGTTTTTTAGTACAATTCGCAATATTTTTGCAACACTGTTCGCATTATTTTTACAATACAATTTACAATATTTTCACAATAAAGCTAGCAATATTTTGCAGTACCAATTGTACTATTTTTAAATCACATCTCGCTGAATTTTTGTTGTATAGCTCGCCAAATTTTTGTTATATAGCTCGTCTAATTTTTCAATATACAGTTCGCCATATTTTCACTATACTGCAGGTATTTTTTCCATACAGTTCGTCATATTTTTTCTATGTTACTCACCGTACACACTGATGTTATCCCCAATGTTACATGCTAAATTAAGTGGCAGTTTTAACATTATGAAAAAAAAATCAAAACCCAAATCAACACCACTAACTCCACTCAAAGAATCAAAGTTTACACGCCACTATCACGCAACAAAGTTTACTTAGTAAGTTTCAATTAAAACTTACGTAAGAAGTCATCAATTACACGGGTAAGGAGTGTAAACCTATCTCAAAAGAGTCACTTTAGAACTTTTCTTCGACAAAGTGGGGGATAAATTGTTATATAATACCTCACAAACCATAAGTCTGGTTCGCCCAAATGATCTAGAATCTGACCCAATCAATGAAGGGATGTCATCCTGCTCACCAAATTCGCTAGCTTGCCACTCCCTAACTCACCACCTCCCTATTCGTACACCTACAAGGATACCTCTCTGAGGAACCCTTTAGAGGTTATGTGTTAGGTCAAGGGGGTAATGTGTCATCATGCATGGCTCCTGGTTATCCCTAGAATGTCCCATAAAAAAAACCATGACTTATAAATACGAGGAGTAATCCCATAAAAAGGGGGAATGGAACCATCAACATAACTAAAAATAAAATAAATAAAATAAAGTACCAAATAATTGTTATAATATTTTAATATAATATGTACCATATTCTTCTACCCTATAATCTCAAAAAAATTATTTAAATATTTTTATACATAAAAATGGTAAACAAAAAATGGGCTAACCCCTACCATATTAATTATAACTCTTTTTAAATAAATTATAACGTTAATTGTCCTAATTATTTTAATTAAAATCTAAAATATTATCTAACCTATTAATTTAGATTTCTAATTATCTTAACTAAATTAAATTTTTAATTTTCATAATATAATTTAAATTTCTAATTATCTTAATTTACACAAAATCTAATCTAAACTATTAAAAATAAACACATTATTTTCTTTTATTCATTTTTGTTATAAAAATCTTATTAAGTAGATATCCATCAAGATCAAGATAATTTTTGATTGACTTTAAATTCTAATAGTTATTAAAATTATATCTCTACTTCATTTATACTTCTTATGCCTATAAGTAGAGACTTTGAAAAAACATTATAATCATCCCATTTGATCAATAAAATACATTTTCTATTGCTTTACATATTTCATTTGTTTTTTACTCTCTTTATCTCTCTTTATTTTATAACACGTTATCAGCATGATTCTTAATTTTTTTTAAACACACCTCATTCTTATTTTTCATTTGATACCCCCAATTTTTTTTTGAAACCCATACCTCAATTGCTTTCTATCTTTTTCTAATCCTCATTGAATTAATTTCATTATTTTTCTAACCTAGCATTCAAATTGGTTGCTTGGCTACCCCAAAATTGACCAAAAAAGAGGGTTCTAAACTTGTGCAACGATTTGCTTAAAGTTCTCGAGAGGAATCAAATTTAATCGACTTAAGTTTTTTTTAATTATTATAATGTCAAATATTGTCAAACTTGAATTTGCCGCTCTTGACATCTCTGGCAAGAATTATTTGATATGGGTGTTAGATGCTGAAATTCACGTAGATGCTAAAGGTCTAGGGAATCTATAGTAGGAAATAAAGAAGCATCTAACCAGGACAAGGCAAAAACAATGATTTTCATCCGTCATCATCTACATGAAGGATTAAAAGTGGATTATCTCACTGTGAAAGACCTTCTTGAGTTATGGAAAAATTTGAAAGAACAATTTAACCATTAGAAAACGGTGATCCTTCCTAAAGCTCGTTATGATTAGATTCACTTATGATTGCAAAATTTTAAGACTATAAGTGAATACAATTCAAAACTTTTCAAAATTAGTTCTCAACTGAAATTATGTGGAGAGAACATAGTTGATACGGACTTGTTAGAGAAAACCTTTTTAACCTTTCATGCTACTACTGTGCTCTTGCAGTAGTAATAATGTGAAAAAGGTTTTAAAAAATATTCTAAATTGATTTCATGCCTTTTAGTGACTGAACAAAAAAATGAGTTGTTGATGAAAAATCATGGAATTCATCCCACTGGTACTGTAGCACTCCCTGAAGTGAATGTTACAGTACACAATAAATATGGAAATGAAAAATATAGAGGTTGCAATCATGGTCATGGTCATGGTCGTGGTCGTGGATGTAAAGGAGGACTCGGTCGAGGATGTACTAGTAACAGTTATTATGGTGTTCATAATAGTGGTATTTCTAAACATCATAAAAAGAATTTCAACGAAGGACAAGAAAGAAGTGGTCAAAATAATCCTTCAAAGGTTATTGAGAATTTATGTTACCAATATGGTATGAGAGGCATTGGGCACATACCTTTCGTACGCCTGAAAATTTAATGAAACTTTATCAAGAATCTATTAAAGGGAAGAAAAATAATTTTGAGACAAATTTTATATCCTAAAATGATGACTTGGAGGCAAAAGAGGAGGGTGATGTAATTCATGGCCTAAATGATATAAATCACCTTGATGTGACAGATTTCTTTGAGAATCATTAGGAAGGTGTAATTTTAGCATTTTATGTTGTTTTTAAGTATGTTTTGTTTTCTTGCATAAAAATAAGTTGGTGTTATTTTGACATTTTTATGCTATTTTAAGTATGTTTTTTCTTGATTAAAAAAAGTATGTTTATTTTCTTGTAAGTTATACATATTCAATAAATATTTGCAACAATTCTTATGTTATATTTTATTTATTTTTATGAAGAATATGAATGATTAATAAAATTTTATTGGATCCAAAATCAATGGAGACATGTGTCTTGTTGATACTGCTACAACACATACGATACTCAAAGATAAAAAATATTTTTCTCATTTAACAATAAGTGATGCTCATATTAATACAATATTGAGTAGTTCAAAACTAATTGAAGGCTCCGGAAGAGCTATTATATTATTTCCTAAAGATACAAAATTTGCCATTGATGATGCTTTATTTTCCATCAAGTCTCAAAGAAATTTATTGAGTTTTAAAGATATTAGTATTAATGGATATCATATTGAGATTATGAATGAAAAAAACATTGAATATCTATATATTTTACAAATATTGAATGTGGAAATAAATATTTTTGGAAAGACTACCTGCTTTTTCATCAAGTTTATATTATACACATATTAGTGCAATTGAGGCACATGTTACTACAAACCAGAAGTTTTTAGAACCACATACTTTTACTATTTGGCATGACCGGTTAGGCCATCCTGGATCTATTATGATGCGAAAAATAATTGAGAATTCAATTGGGTACCCATTAAAGAACCAAAAGATTCTTGAATTCAAAGATTTCTCTTGTGATACTTGTTCTCAAGGTAACTGATTATTAGACCATCACCAGCTAAAGTTGGGATTGAATCTCCTGCATTTCTAGAACGTATTCATGGTGATATGTAACAGCCCATTTTTGGTCAAATCGGAATAGTAGTTTTGGGACCACAAATATGATGTCAAAATAATTATTTTATTATTATTTTAATGTCTACAGTATGATAATATGTTTGTGTGAAAGTTTCGTTAAAGAATTTTATCGTTTGAATGGTTAATTTGATAAAAATGACTAAATTACGTAAAGTATAAAAGTGGAGTTCTATTATTTAAAGGTATCTAATAGCTATGGATTATTATTATTAAAGTAGAGATCCTCATGTTGTAATTAGACCATTAATGAGATAGTGGATGATAGTGGCATGGTAATGTTGTAAATTGAATTATTTTTAAAGGTTAATTATGGTATTTGGAAATTAAAGTTAAAATAAGTAAAATAAAACAAAAATTTCATCCATATCATCTTCATTAACCGAAATTGAAGAAGAAAAAGAAGACACTATGGTTCTTCATTCGACCAAGTTAAATCCTTGCAATTAGGTATGATTTTTGTTCTGTTTTTAATGATTTCTACGTTTTTAAGATTGTTGCAGCTAGGTCTAGCTAGCCTAGAGACTATTTTGCAAAACTGTTAAAGATTTAGGATGTTTCTGTTGATGAATAGGCATGTATTTTGATGTTTAATGGTAGATTATGAACGCTTGATGTTAGTTATACAAGTTTTTTTAAGTTATTTTTAGTGAAAATGTAAATTAGGGATTAAATTATGAAATGTGGAAATTTTGTGCTTAAAATGTGAAATAAATGAAAAATATGGGCTGCTAGGGACCTAATGGAAATTCGTCTAGCATGGGTTTGGGTGAAATTGCATGAATTTGTAATTTTATGAAATAAGGACTAAATTGCAAAAGTTGTGAAATACTTGGGACAAAAGTGTAAAAGTGCTTTATTGAGTGTTTTGGATTAAATTGAATAGAAAGATTATTAAATAAGCTAAATTTGATATTATATAGATTAAGAAAAACGAAGTTCAGATCTAGATCAAGGGAAAAACAAAGTACTCGACTAATCGACCTATTTCACCGTTTTTATGAATCTAAGTAAGTTCTTATGTAAGAAGTTTCATTGTAAATGTATTTTTAAATGATTTGATATTGCAAAAACTATGAATACAAGACTACGGACATATTCGATGATGATTCGACAAACATGAAAATCTCGGTTGAACCTTAGGAATAGATTAGGATATGAATGACATGTCATTAAGGGTTATTGTGATATTGTGATCCGAGTGCTGGTCTTGTACATCCTACCCGTGGCTGAGTATACCGCAATGTGTTGTGGTTACTTGACAGCTTATGTGAGCAGCACCGTGTAGCTATGTCTTGACCTACAGCTTGTGTAAGCAAGCCCGTTGATAGCTCGAGAGTGAGCATATATGTGATATGAGATTCAGATAGCATTGGCTATGTATGTGGCACTTTGGTGCAAGTTTCCTATGTATATGTAACACCCCTCATCCATATCCGACACCGGGATAGGGTTCAAGGTGTTACCTTTCTTGACTCAACCAACTATATAAAATCAGGCCATAAAAAAATTTCAAACAATTTAAAAACTTCTCTTTTCACTTGCAACCTATCTCATATATGGACTTGCGAGGCCCAAATCATACATTTGGGGTGGTTCAGAACCCAACCGAGAACTCATAAAAACTTAGAAAAGTTGCATGCATCAAGATTCCACACGCCCGTGTGGATATAGAACACACGGCCGTGTGCTAGGGACACGCCCGTATCCTGAACCCATGTCTAAAACCTGGGCATTCTGCCAAAACCACACGGCCCAAGCACACACCTGTGCCCTATAACCGTGTCCTTCACACGGTCGAGACACACAGCCGTGTCTCTTACTGGTGTACTACTAGTATGCATACTGACTTTATGGCACGGTCTGGGCACATGCCCGTGTGGCTTGCCCGTGTATTAAAATGACTTTAAAGTTTTAAGTGCAGGGGGTGCACGGCCACAACACACACCCATGGGCGTGAGCCGTATGTCACACATGACCTAGACACATGCCTGTGTGTCTTACCTGTGTAGACAAACTAGGCTATCTTCCAAGCCATTTTGTCACCCATTTTGCACAACCTACACAAGATCATTTCAATATACAAATTTCATCATAATGGACACCAATTCATCCATAGAAAGAACATTATATACATTCATCAAAGTGATTAATAGCCATTATTCTAGGCTTGATACAAAATGAAGGGCTTTTGACTTGAGACAAAATACATAAATAATTCTCTTAATCCAACATCCTTGTCTAGCCCTATACATGCCACCTTCAAAAATATAAATCAAGCTATATCGAGTATTGCGGCTGATAGTGTGATTGATATCTCTAACTTTAAGGGATCCTTAAGCTAGCTTGGTGACACTGAAAGAAAAAGGAAAGGAAAGGGAGTACGCATAAAGCTTAGCGAGTTACATATAAATAACTATACAACAATCTCACCATTTACCATCATGCTTATAGCTCAAAGGTAAACATAACTTAACTTACTCATTATCATCTACTCGAGTTTCATTTTCTAAATTTAAGCTCGTTACTCATGCTTATCATATAGGTACCTATAACACTCAAAACATGATCATCCTTTCTTTATCAAAATTGAACTATAACTTTCACCATTGAACCGTTGGAATACTACTGGATATTCCATGAACCTTCAACATGGGATATATTGTCGATTCCATGTCCCAAACATGGTCTTACACTGGCTCTCATATATGCGTGCTGATACATGTCCTAGACATGTCTTACACTAGAACAACCCCTAGCCGATGCGTGTCCCAGACACATCTTACACTGGCTATCTCTGTCAAGGCCGATGTATGTCCCAGACATGTCTTACTCTAGCGCTCAACTCTGTGCCGATGCCATGTTCCAGACATGTCTTACACTGGCGCACAAATCACCCAATGTCATGGCACAAATATCCAGTTCATATCCTGAGGTTTCAACGGAATATTTCTACTATCTCAATATTACAAGGCATTCTCAATATATAACTTAACAACTTGTACAATATCAATTTAATTATACAATATCAATTCAATGAAAATATCAATACATGTATTAATAATGTAGTCGCATTATTTACATACAACTTACCTCGGTTTACAAAAAGTACTTGACTAGTCAGCTTATTCGGATTGCTTGGCTTTTCCCTAATCTAGGCTCGATTTTGGAAAATCTTGATCTATAATAATATACATCCATTTAGTCACTAAACACAATTAGGCATTCATAAATTCACAACTTTGGTAAAATGACCATTTTGCCCCTAGGCCTTGGCAAAATGACCATTTTACCCATATGCCCGAAAATCAAATTTTATTTAATTTCCTCATATTTCAAGCCTAGATAAACTCTTTTTACTACTATGGCAATCCCAAGTTCTCACTATTTCACACACTAACCACCTATTTTGCAACTTATGCAAAATAGTCCTTTTAGGTGTTTTCATGCTAACACCTTTCACAAAAGTTGTTTATAACACAACTCAGACTCATATTCTTCCATAAAAACTCAGCATATATAAAAAATAAATCCATGGCAAAATCCTAAACTCTTGACCATTTTGTAAGATATCACCCTCATTTGAAAGCTTATGCTTCAAGGGTTTCAAAAATATAAAAATCTTGAAGAAAACTCATTAAAATCACTTACTTATGAGTGCTTTAAGTTGCTATAGATTTTTGAGCTTTCAAACCTCTATTTTGGCTGATATTTTCGGTGATAGAGAAGAAAATGAGAAGGTGATATCATCTTTTTCTTATTTTATTGCAATTTTAGTCAAATTAGCCACCAAACCCAACCAAACTTGGACTTTTTGACCAATTTGTCTCCCATGGTTGGCCAAGCACTCTAAAAAGGGTCTAATTGCCCTTTAAATACTCAAAATTTTACTTCTCTAGCTATTTATCACATTTTGGTACTAAAATGCAACTTTTGCCTTTTATGCGATTTAGTCTTTTATCGCAATTGGGCTTGAAAACATTAAAATTAACTCACCAAATTTTTCATGCACTAATATAATAGTACCATAACCTCATAATAATAATTTTTCTATCTTCGAATTTATGGTCTCGAGACCACTGTTTTGACTAGGCCTTAAATCGGGTTATTACAGTATCCGATAGTATTCTGAATGGTTCAACGGGTAAATGATAGATGTGATTGAGTATGAGATTGATACGAGATAGTACAGGTATGTACATGAACCGTATAAGCTTTAAATTGAAGGAATTTGTGAAAGATACGTATAATCTTATGATTGATTATATGAAAGGTTTGTTAGTTAATATGAGTTACTTGTCGACATATTCAATTTGTTGAATTTTATATTTATAATCAAATTGCATTTATTCCATACGAGCTTACCAAGTTATAAAGCTTAATTTGTTTATTTTACCGTGTTTTATAGTGATCTTGAAGCTAGCTCAGATTCGGGGATCGTCGGAGACTTCGTCACACTATCCTACTATCACTTTGGTATTTTTGAGATTATGTTTTGATTATATGACATGTATAGGATTTATGATTATTTTGGTTATAAGTTGATAATGATTTTGGTTTGTTTATAGCCATGAAAGTTGGCTTAACATGGTTGGTTTGATTGTGTATATATTTGTGCATATGGCTCTTATTATGTGTTTGAATATGAAGATGTGATGATAGATGGTATTTGGTATTTATAAGTACTAAATGATTGAGTAATGAACTTGACATGTTTATGAAATTAGGTAAAATAATGCATGTTTAGAAAATGACCATATTGATGATTTGAAAAGTGAAATATAACATGAAATTGAATGGAACATTGTGGTATTTGTGTTTTGTATTGGTTGGTAATGAAATGGTATGGATATTGTTTGGTTGGAGTTGATTTAATTGCTCATTTATGCTATGTTTTGGTACCATTGAGTTTGGTGTAGGTGTGTACAAGTTTGGGTGGCAAATTGGCTTGGTAAATAGCCTATTTTTGTCCAAACGGGTAGAGACACGGGCGTGTGTCTCAGCGTGTGTGATGCACGATCATGTACATGGCCATGTGTCCCCTGGTGTTGAAATTAAAATTAAGTCAGTATGCTCTACATGGCTTCACACATGGGCATGTGACTTGGCCATGTGACATAAGTCAGTATACCCTACAGGTTTGGCACGGCTTAGCACACGGGCATGTGTGGCCATTTTTAGGGCACACGGGCTAGCCATACGAGTATGTGTGTTGGTCGTGACACAGATGTGTCTTTGGCCGTGTGAGAGACACGGCCAGGCCACACGAGCATGTGTCCCCTATTTTTGAGAAAATTTTCTAAGTGTTCTAAAAGTTTCTAAAGTTATTAGTTTAGTCCCAAACCACCCCGAATGCATGTTTTGGGCCTCGTAGGCTCGTATTAGGGACAATATGATTGGTTTTGAATGGAATGTATTTAAATTGACTAATTGTATGAGAAAGTATGTTTAAATGTGTGATAAGTTTGATAATGCTCCATAACCCTATTTCGGCACTGAATACGGGTGAGGGGTGTTACATGATATATGTGGGCCTATTCATCCACCATGTGGAACATTTAGATATCTTATTGTATTAATAGATGCATCTAGTAGATGGTCACATGTATGTTTATTATCGACTCGCAACCTGACGTTTGCGAGATTACTTGCTCAAATAATTTGATTAAGAGCACAATTTCTAGATCATGCAATAAAAACTATCCATCTTGATAATGCTGATGAGTTTACATCTCAAGCTTTAAATGATTATTGCATGTCAATTGGGATAAAAAGTTGAACATCCTGTAGCTTATGCTCACACACAAAATGGTTTAGCTGAATTATTTATCAAACACCTCCAACTAATAGTTAGGCCATTGCTTATAAGAACAAAACTCCTTATTGTAGCTTGGGGATATGCTATTTTGCATGCAACATCACTTATGCACATCAGGCCAATAAGTTATAAAAAATACTCCCTATTGCAATTAACTTATGGTCAGGAGCCAAATATTTTCCATCTTAGCATTTTTCGATGTGCAGTATATGTTCCAATTGCTCCACCATAACAAAAAAAAGATAGATCCTAAAAGGAGGTTGAGAATATATGTTGGTTATGAATCTCCTTCTATAATTAAGTATCTTAAACCATTAACTAGAGATTTATTTATTGCACAATTTGTTAATTGCCACTTTAATGAAACAATATTCTCAACATTAAGAGGGGAGAAATTCAGATGGTAAAAGAAATTACATGTAGTAGGTCATTATTATCTCAATTAGATCCTCATACAAGTCAATGTGAATAAGACGTTCAAAGAATCATACATTTGCAAAACATCACAATCAACTGCTAGATTCATTTACTAACCTAAAGAGAATTACAAAATCTCACATACCAGCTAAAAATGCTCCAATACGAATTGATATCCCAATAGGGCACACTGTTAGTGCAAAAGAAAGTATTCCATGCCTCCGATTGGTTCCAAAGATAAAAATTCTCATAAAAGGAAAGGAGCAAATACTCAATGTGATTATATTATGGAGACAAGTTCCCAAGAAGAGGCCAAAGGTATAACTAATCATAATCATAAAACCCCAGAAGGGATTCAAGTACCTGAAGATGATGATAACGAAGAGATCTTGATAAGTTATGTTACTCCGGGTAAAAGATGGAACCAGAAAAATATAGTTGTCGACAACAATTTTGCATATAATGTTGCTATTGAAGTAGAAAAAGAAAATGATATAAAGTTTCTCAAGAAAATTGCTCGATCAAATTAAAGAAAAGTTTATATGGATTAAAACAATTTGGACGTATGTGGTACAATCATTTTAGCGAATACTTGTTGAAAGAAGGTTACAAAAATGATCCAATTTTTCAATATGTCTTTATATAAAGGTTTGGATTAGATTTTGTAATAATTTTTGTTTATGTTGATGATCTAAATATTATTGGAACTCCTGAAGAGCTCTAAAATACAATAAATTATTTAAAGAAAGAATTTGAGATGAAAGATCTTGGAAAAATAAAATTTTATCTTGGCTTACAGATCGAACATTTAAAATATGGAATTCATGTTCATCAATCAACTTATACAGGAAAGATATTAAAGAAATTTACATGGATAAAGCACACCCATTAAGTGCTCCTATGGTTGTATGATAGTTAGATGTGAATAAAGATAAATTTCGTCCTTGCGAGAATGATGAAGAGTTTATTGGTCCTAAAGTACCATATTTAAGTGCCATAGGGGCATTGATGTGTAACAGTCCGGTTTTAGCTAAATCAGAACAGTGGTTTTGGAACCATAAATCTGAAGCTGTAAAATTATTTTAATATTACTCTATGTGATTATAACATGTGAATATGTATGTGAATGAGGTGTGTTATCCAGTAATGCCTCGTAACCCTATTTCGGCGACAGATACGGGTCAGGGGTGTTACATTATGTATCTTGCAAATAACACTAGAACTGATATAGCTTTCGTTGCAAACTTGTTAGTAAGATTTATTCATTCTCCAACACATAGACATTGGAATGAAATTAAACATATATTTAGATATCTCAAAGGGATCATTGATATGGGGTTATTTTATTTAAATGATTCAAAATTCCTATTAGTCGGCTATGTTAATGTTGGATACTTATCAGATCCACATAAAAGTGATATTTATTTACATGTGGGGGTATTACCATATCATGGCATTCAAAAAATCAAACATTACTTGCTGATTCTTCAATTCATGCAGAAATAATTGCAATGCATGAGACAAGTCGAGAGTGTGTTTGGCTAAGGTTATTGACCCAACATATCCAGAAGGTATGTAATTTGCCTTTATAGGAAAATATGTCAACTATCTTATACGAAGATAATACAACATGTATGGCTCAATTGAAGTGTGGTTACATCAAAGGTGACGTAACAAAACATATTTCATAAAAATTATTTTGAAGGGTGGTTACATCAAAGGTGACGTAGCAAAACATATTTCGCAAAAATTATTCTTCACCCATGATCTTGAGAAAAAAGGTGATATAAATATTCAATAAATTTGTTCTAGTGATAATTTAGCATAACTTTTTACTATAACATTGCCAACTTCAACATTTGAAAGACTACTACACAAGATTGGAATGCATTGACTTAAATATGTAATGTAATGTTGCCATTAGGGGGAGTCTAAAACAAGTTGTACTTTTTTCCTTTAACCAAGGTTTTGTCACATTGGGTTTTCCTGGTAAAGGTTTTTAGGAATGTAGCTTGTAATAGAAGATTGTGTACTCTTTTTCCTTCATTAGGTTTTTTTATGGGTTTTTCCTAATGAGGTTTTAACGAGGCACATTATCTACAAATGGACATCCAAGGGGAGTGTTATGAATATCTTATTAAGTGGATGTCTATCAAAATCAAGATAAGTTTTGATGTACTTTAAATTCTAATAGTTATTAGAATTAGATCTCTACTTCTTTTATACTTCTTATGCCTATAAATAGAGACTTTGAAGAAGCATTGTAATCGTCCCATTTGATCAATAAAATACATGATGCGAGCGTGTCCAACGGTTCAGCTAGTTCGAGTAAAGATCATCTGACGCTACCACAAGGCCCTATCACCGAGCTCGAGCTAAGGCTTTCAAAGATTCTATTTCAGCTCTTGTAGCTCGAATTTAGGATGAAACTCATTGCCGCATGTGAGGAAGCTTATATTAACTCTTCCAGTTCACCTCGCAACTTGCTACTAGTTCAGATTCAGCTCATGTCCAGCTCCCCAGCTCGAGTCTAACTTACGAGTATGAACCTAGCTCGGATTTAGCTCACGAGCTTACCCCCAGCTCATCACTAGCTCATGCACCTATATCAAGCTCAATAAGTCTATTCGTCCCTAGCTATTAAATAAGATTGATGCATTAAATAAATTTGAACATATTTATTTAAATAATTAATTTGTTTAATTCTGGACATTTTAAATAGGTGTGCGAATTTAATTAGGTTATTACATGTTATTAATATGTCTTGGTTGAACTAGGATTTAATGTGTCCAAATTACTACAATTATTTATTATATTAGCTTGAATTTATGAGTGTGTTTAATATGTTCATATTTGCTGCCACCTTAATGTGTTCACATTGGTGATTAATGCTTGATTTTAATGTTGCGGTACATCACTCCTTGACGGCAAGATGCATGGATGAATTAAGTTGGTATGATGATTTTGGATTCTCCAAAGTAACCATTCGACCAAGAGTCACTTTATCCTTCAATTCTCTAAAGTGGCCGAATCTCTCCCCATGGTAACATCAAAGCATTCACACTAGGAGTTCACACATGCAACCATTCGACTACTTGTGTTCACACCTCAAAGGCTATTCATGCTCCTATGTTCACACCTATTTTTGTCTCTTCATGAAGCCCATTTAAGACATCACCTTTGGATGAAACCACATGAATTTAATGCTTCAATTAAAGTATTGGCCTAACCTACCCAAGCATGCATGAAGACTATTTATCCAAGTGCATCAATGCTTAGCCATGAAGTCTTCCATCCACGTCCCATTCGGCCGAACATGGACATGCACATTGAAGGATCATTTTTAGAACTTTCATAGCCATTATTAGTTACATTGCTCAGTTTTTAAGCCTATGAACATGACTATTCGGCTAGCATAGGCTACTAGTATAAATAGTTGTTCACTTTCATTGTAAAAAAAAACTTTTGACTCTTTGTTAATGTTATGCTGCCAAAATTGTGAGGCAACTTTTTCTCTATTTCGTTCAAAGATTCGATTGGCTTTCCTAGTGTTCTAGTTGTGTCAACCGTTTTCTTTGCCGAAACCGAACTTATCACTATTCGTAGTATGGCATTCACCATACCGAGGTTCCTATCTTGATAGATAGCGGGTCGAGGTCAATTTCACCAAACCTAAACCGAACTCAAAGGGGCTATAAACAACAGGTCGATACCATATCGGTATTGGTTCTTGTTTGCACTTTTTGTTCAATCCATATTTCTTCCGAAACCAGTTTGTACCAAATCAACAAAATCGTCCATTTCTTACCATACCGACCTTTTTTTTACTCAATCCATCTTACCTAATTGAACCTTTCTTAACCTTTCTTCCTTAGCTTTTCTTCAACTATCCAACTCCTTCAACTAAACTTTACGTAACTTCTTGTCGACGATCGGGCAATCACTAATACGACTCGACTCACCCGAGGCGGATCGTATCATCTGGTATCAGAGCTAGTAAAACGAGAAGTTCGTGCGACGAAATCATCCCTGGGATAGTCCAAGTGTACTCGAGTAAGTAAAAAAAAAAAGAGAAAAAAATTTGCTTCGAGAAATTCAAGTATTATATTGTATTTACCATTTTAGTAGTTTATAAACAAATATATATATATATAAAATTACTTTGTGAAATTCAAGTATTACATTGTAATTATCAATTTAGTAGTTAAAAAAAAGTATATAAAAAAATTTTTCGAAAAAAATATAATTCGAAAAAAAAAAAGAAAAAAAGAAGAAGAGAGAGATGTTATGCAATTCGATTGTTATTTGAACGTCAAGCTTTGAGTTGATATAGTTCCCAATCCATCTTCTATTCTACTCTCTCTAATACGCCACATTTTTAACCTAATTCCCTACTCTTTCAGCCTACCCAAAAACCGAATACATCAATCTCTTGTTACCCCTTTTGGAACCGACCACCTAGACCAAGGACTAAGCCTTAACGAATCTTTTTATGAAATCACGAGAAAAGGTTAAGAGAGGTAAAAGGCACGAGAGCTGTGAGTGTAATAGAGTGGAGGTAAAAGCCTAATCTCGAGTGTAAACATGAGTGTGAGAGAATCATCTTCTTTTCCTTTTCGAGAGATTGTGAGGTTTTGTGGTGAGGTTTACTTTAACAAAGTTTTAATGTCACAAGAGTCAGATCACAACATGGAAGATCGTCCAGCAAGACAACCCGTTCGCTACATCCCCGACTTAAACATGCAAGCCTTATTACGAGAAATGGAGCAACTCCTAGATCGAAGGCTCAATCCCATCGAAGACTATTTGTTCCAAGTTGAAACGAATGGCCAACGTGAAAGAACACCCGAGGGGGTTAGACCAAGACGGGAGAGGCCAAATCAAAATCGGGGAAGACGAAGGGTCCAAGACGATGAAGCAAATAACCTTAGTGATCTTGAGAGTGAACAAGAATCCACTGCTAGTTTTCGTCGAAGGGAACCACGGCAACGAGATTGAAGGCGTGAAGATGACGATCTCAAGAACATCAAGCTGTCAATTCTACCGTTTCAAGGTAGATCAGATCCGGAGGCCTATCTTAAGTGGGAAAAAAAGATAGAGTTGGTGTTCGATTGCCATAATTACTCCGAAAATAAAAAGGTGAAACTAGCAGCAATAGAATTTTCAGACTACGCCATGATTTGGTGGGAACAACTAACCACTAGTCGGAGGTGTAACGGTGAATGTCCTATCTCTACATGGACCGAAATGAAGGTCATGATGAGGCGACGATTTATCCCTGCGTACTACCACCGGGAGTTGCACCAAAAACTCCAAAATCTCACGCAAGGGTCCAAAAGCGTCGAGGACTACTACAAAGAGATGAAATCGTGATGATTCGAGTGGATGTTCAAGAAGATCCCGAAGCAACGATGGCGCGATTCCTGGCCGGTCTAAATCGAGATATAGCAAACGTAGTGGAATTACAACACTACATTGAAGTGGTTGATATGGTCCATATGGCCATCAAGGTGGAAAGACAACTCAAGAGAAAAGGCCTAAGTCGAGGGTTTCCCACTTCCAACCCTTCAAAGTGGAGCCAAAGTTCGAGTAAAGGCCTTCCAGCCTTTCGAGGAAAAGAATCCACTGCCCCTCCGAAAACCAACAAACCGAATACCGAAATTAACAAAGGCAAAGCACCGGAAACATCACTCAATCGAAATCGGGACATCAAATGTTTCAAGTGTCTCGGAAGAGGACACATAGCCAGTCAGTGTCCAAATCGAAGAACCATGGTGTTGCGAGCTGATGGTGAAGTTGAAACGGATGGCGAAGAAGAGAAAGAATTCGAATCAACTTCTGAAGTCGAGGAGGATTTAGAACAACCCATGGAAGGTGAATTACTTGTTGTGAAGTGAAGTCTAAGTCTCCAAGGCACGAAAAATGATCTCCAACGAGAAAATATATTTCATACTCGTTGTCAAATTGGAGGCAAAGTCTGTAGCGTCATTATCGACGGAGGCAGCTGTACCAATGTAGCAAGTACCATGATGGTCGAAAAAATTGGTTTGCCTACTACCAAGCATCCGAGCCCCTACAAACTTCAATGGCTCAATGACGGCGGAGAACTTAAGGTAACAAAGCAAGTACTTGTCTCATTCACCATTGGTAAGTATACGAACGAAGTACTTTGCGACGTTGTACCGATGTATGCGGGGCATTTACTCCTTGGTCGCCCATGGCAATTTGACCGGCGGGTGCTACATGACGGGTACACTAATCGATATACCTTCAAGTTCATGGGAAAGAACGTAACTTTTGCACCATTATCTCCCAAACAAGTGTACGAAAACCAAATGTAATTAAAAGTTTCTGTCGAACAAATGAGAGAGAAAGAAAAGGAAGATTGTAAAAAAACAAAAGAAGAAAAAAATAAGAAAAAGAAAACAAAAGAGAGTGAAAAGAAAAACAACAAAAAAAAAAGAAGAAAAAGAAAAGAAAATCGAGAAAATGAGTGTTTTTGCAAAAGCTAGTGACGTGAGAAAAGCTTTGATGATGAGACAACCTGTTCTTGTACTTCTGTACAAGGAAACTTTGATTACTACTAACGATTTGCCCGACACCCTTCCCTCTCCTGTTCTTTCTTTGTTGCAGGATTTCAAAGATGTTTTCCCGGAAGAAGTCCCAAGTGGTCTCCCACCACTTCGTGGGATCGAACATCAAATAGATTTTATGCCGGGAGCTGTAATCCCAAACCGACTTGCCTACCAAGCTAATCTGGAGGAAATTAAAGAATTGCAACGGCAAATCCAAGAGTTGATAGAAAAAAAAAAGGCACACGCGAGAGCCTTAGCCCCCGCTATTTGCATTCTGCTCGTTGGTGCCGAAGAAAGACTGGACATGGAGGATGTGCGTTGATTGCCGAGCCGTCAATAAAATTACAATCAAATATCATCATCCCATTCTTCGCTTAGGTGACATGTTAGAAGAACTTAGTGGAGCCACGGTTTTCTCAAAAATCGACTTGAAAAGTGGCTACCACCAAATCTGAATGCTGAGGGCGATGAATGGAAAACGGCGTTCAAGACCAAATACGGGTTATACGAGTGGTTGGTTATGCCTTTTGGTCTTACCAATGCGCCTAGCACGTTTATGAGGTTAATGAATTACGTATTAAGGTCCTTTATCGGTAAGTTTTGTGTTGTATATTTTGACGATATATTGATCTATAGCAAATCAGTTGACGAGCATGTAAGACATCTGAAATCTGTTTTAGAAGTTTTGCGAAAAGAGACATTATATGCTAACCTAAAAAAATGTTCATTTTGTTCTGATAAATTTGTCTTTCTAGGTTTTGTGGTTAGCGCGAATGGTCTCGAGGTAGATCAAGAGAAGATTAAGGCCATTCAAGATTGGCCAAGACCTACAAGTGTCACTCAAGTTAGGAGTTTTCATGAACTTGCGAGTTTTTACCGACGCTTCGTACCAAACTTTAGCACTATCGCTGCTCCTCTTACGAGCGTTATCAAAAAGAATTCCTCTTTCCGTTGGAGTGATGAACAAGAAACTTTATTTAATAAAATTAAAGTTTGCTTAACTAACGCTCCTTTACTTGTTCTTCCAGATTTTGCGAAGACTTTCGAGATCGAGTGTGATGCCTTAGGTGTTGGAATCGGCGTTGTTTTGACACAAGAGGGTCGACCTGTGGCTTACTTTAGCGAGAAACTCAGCGGAGCCGTACTCAACTATCCGGTGTAGGACAAAGAGATGTACGCACTCTTACGGGCACTTGAGACGTGGCAACATTATTTGTAGCCAAAGGAGTTCGTCATACACTCCGATCATGAATCCTTGAAGCATATCAAAGGCCAACATAAATTGAACCGCCGCCACGCAAAGTGGGTTGAATATCTTGAGTCGTTCCCATATGTCATCAAGCAAAAGAAAGGTAAAGATAATATAGTGGCTGATGCGCTCTCAAGGAGGTATACCTTATTATCGTATTTGGATTCTAAAATTCTTGGTTTTGCATTATTAAAAGAGGCTTATGTTAACGATTCTGATTTTGGTGAGATATTTGTTGCTTGCAAGAAAGGTTCTTTTGAAAATTTTTATAGGTACGAGGGCTATCTATTTCGAGAAGGCAAACTTTGCATTCCCTGTGGATCTGTTCGAGACCTCTTAGTGCACGAAGCACATAGCGGTGGTCTCATGGGACACTTCGGGGTCAACAAGACGCTAGCCACTCTCCACGAACATTTTTATTGGCCGCGGATGCGAAAGGATGTGGAGCGAGTTTGTGAAAGGTGTATAGCTTGTAAAAAGGATAAGTCGAAGGTTCAACCCCATGGCTTATACACACCATTGCCAGTTCCGGAAGCACCATGGGTTGACATTTCCATGGACTTTGTCCTTGGCCTTCCGCGCACAAAAATGAGGAAGGACTCTATCTTTGTCGTTGTTGATAGATTCTCAAAAATGTCTCATTTTATTGCTTGTACTAAGACTGATGATGCTGTTCATGTTGCAAATTTGTTTTTTAGGGACATCATCAGACTCCATGGCATTCCCTGTACGATCGTGTAGGACCGAGATGCTAAATTTCTAAGTCACTTTTAGAGGTATTTGTGGGGAAAACTAGGGACCAAACTTCTATTTTCGACCACCTGCCACCCCCAAACCAATGGCCAAACAGAAGTTGTCAATAGAGTCCTATCTACCTTGCTCCGGACCATCATTCAGAAAAATTTGAAGTCGTGGGAGGACTGTCTACCACATATTGAATTTGCGTACAACCATTCAGTTCATTCTGCGATGAAATTTTCACCTTTTGAAGTTGTCTACGGTTTTAATCCCTTGACACCTTTAGATTTGTTGCCTTTGCCTACTGATCAGTTTGTCCATGCAGATGCTAAGCAAAAGGCGGACTTTGTCAAGGACTTACATAAGAAGGTGCGGGCGAATATTAAGGCTAGGACCGAGTCCTATGCTCGAAATGCGAACAAAGGTCGAAAACGGATGGTCTTTGAACCCGGAGATTGGGTTTGGGCTCACTTGCGCAAGGAACGCTTTCTGGTCCAACATAAATCTAAGCTACTACCTCGCGGAGACGGACCTTTTCAAATTCTTGAACGAATAAACGAAAATTCTTATAAAGTTGATTTGCCAAGTGACTATAATGTTAGCGCTACTTTCAATGTTTCAGATTTATCCCCTTTTGATGCTGATTCTGACTTGAGGACAAGCCGTTTTGAAGAGGAAGGAATGATGCGAGTGCGCCCAACGGTTCAGCTAGTTCGAGTAAAGATCATCTGACGCTACCATAAGGCCTTATCACCCGAGCTCGAGCTAAGGCTTTCAAAGATTCTATTTCAGCTCTTGCAGCTCGAATTTGGGATGAAACTCAGCCCAGCCGCAGTGCGGAAGCTTATATTAACTCTTCCAGTTCACCTCGCAACTTGCTACTAGTTTAGATTCAGCTCATGTCCAGCTCCCCAGCTCGAGCCCAGCTTACGAGTCTGAACCTAGCTCGAATTTAGCTCACGAGCTTACCCCTAGCTCATCAGTAGCTCATGCACCTATATCAAGCTCAATAAGTCTATTCGTCCCTAGCTATTAAATAAGATTGATGCATTAAATAAATTTGAACATATTTATTCAAATAATTAATTTGTTTAATTCTAGACATTTTAAATAAGTGTGCCGAATTTAATTAGGTTATTACATGTTATTAATATGTCTTGGTTGAACTAGGATTTAATGTGTCCAAATTACTACAATTATTTATTGTGTTAGCCGAATTTATGAGTGTGTTTAATATGTTCATATTTGCTGCCACCTTAATGTGTTCACATTGGTGATTAATGCTTGATTTTAATGTTGTACATACATCACTCCTTGGACGGCAAGATGCATGGATGAATTAAGTTGGTATGATGATTTTTGGATTCTCCAAAGTAACCATTCGGCCAAGAGTCACTTTATCCTTCAATTCTCTAAAGTGGCCGAATCTCTTCCCCATGGTAACATCAAAGTATTCACACTAGGAGTTCACACATGCAACCATTCGACTACTTGTGTTCACACCTCAAAGGCTATTCATGCTCCTATGTTCACACCTATTTTTGTCTCTTCATGAAGCCTATTTAAGACATCACCTTTGGATGAAACCACATGAATTTAATGCTTCAATTAAAGTATTGGCCGAACCTACCCAAGCATGCATGAAGACTATTTATCCAAGTGCATCAATGCTTAGCCATGAAGTCTTCCATCCACCTCCCATTCAGTCGAACATGGACATGCACATTGAAGGATCATTTTTAGAATTTTCATAGCCATTATTAGTTACATTGCTTAGTTGTTAAGCCTATGAACTTGACTATTCGGCTAGCATAGGCTACTAGTATAAATAGTTGTTCACTTTCATTGTAAAAAAACTTTTGACTCTTTGTTAATGTTATGCTGCCAAAATTGTGAGGCAACTTTTTCTCCATTTCGTTCAAAGATTCGATTGGCTTTCCTAGTGTTCTAGTTGTGTCAACCGTTTTCTTTGCCGAAACCAAACTTATCACTATTCGTAGTGTGGCGTTCACCATACCGAGGTTCCTATCTTGATAGATAGCGAGTCGAGGTCAATTTCACCAAACCTAAACCGAACTCAAAGGGGCTATAAACAACGGGTCGATACCATATCGGTATTGGTTCTTGTTTGCACTTTTTGTTCAATCCATATTTCTTCCGAAACTAGTTCGTACCAAATCGACAAAATCGTCCATTTCTTACCATACCGACCTTTTTTTTACTCAATCCATCTTACCTAATTGAACCTTTCTTAACCTTTCTTCCTTAGCTTTTCTTCAACTATCCAACTCCTTCAACTAAACTTTATGTAACTTCTTGTCGACGATCGGGCAATCACTAATACGACTCGACTCGCCCGATGCGGATCGTATCAATACATTCTCTATTGATTTCCATATTTTCTTTGTTCTTTACTCACTTTATTTCTCTTTATTTTATGACAATTTAAAATTTTTTAGTTTTAGTTTTTTTTACTCTTTTACTTTTACGTCAAATTTATCTATTTTCTCTCTAAAGTATTAAAAATTTTAATTGCTAATTTAGGCCTTAATTGAACATTGAACATTCAATTTAATCTGTAACAGCCCAATTTAGGGTTTAGTCAGAATAGTGGTTTCGAGACCACAAATTTGAAGTCAGGTGAATTATTTTATTTTTAATATAGAGTCATAGCATGTTTATATTAGTGAATGAAAAATTTGGTGAGTTGATTTTGACGTTTGTGAGCCCAATTGCGAAAAAAGACTAAATTGCATAAAGTGCAAAAGTCTTGAATTGATAGCTAGGGGTGCCAAATTGCCATGTATCATAAATTGGGGGGTTTTTTTAAGTGAAATTGGGCCATTAATTAGGTGATGGCCGGCCATAGTAGATAGAAATGTTGAAAAGTGAACATTAGGTGAAATTGATGACATAAGGTGTAAGATAATAATACCTAAGCCTAGCTATCACCTTTTTCTTTCATTCTCTCTTCACTCCACCGATTTTTTAGCCATTTTTAAGGGTTTTGAGCTTCAAAAATTTTCAACAACTTGAAGCACTCATAAGTAAGTGATTTCCATGTCCTTTGTTGATGATTTTTGTATTTTTGAGACCCTAGAAGCATGAGCTTTCAAATGAGGGGACTATCTTGCAAAATGGTTGAAATTTTAGGGTTTTTCCATGAGAGTATTTAGGGTGTTTTCTGAAATTTTATGGAATAATATAAGTCCTAGCTATGTTATAAACAACTTTTGTGAATGAGTTTTCATGGAAAACACCTAAAGGGACTATTTTGCATAAGTCGTAAAATAGTTGATAAATATGGGAAATAGTGAGAATTTGAAGTTGCTATAAGAGTAAAAAGGGTTCGTCGAGGCTTGAGATAAGAAGAAATTCGATAAAAAAAAATTGATTTTCGAGCATAGCGGCAAAATGGTCATTTTGCCAAGGTCTAGGGGCAAAATGGTTATTTTATCTAAGATGTGAATTTTAGATTGTCTAATTGTGTTTAGTGACTAAATGAGTGCATTTTGCTATTATAGATTAAGATTTACCGAATCCGAACCTAGACCGGAGGAAGGCCAAACAAATCGACTAGACCGACTAATCGTGTACGTTTTGTAATCCGAGGTAAGTTGTATGTAAATATTACAACTACATTGCTAATGTATATGTTGAAATGTATTTAAATTTAACATAGCATAATTTTCTTGATTGTGGAATTGAGAGAGAGTATGAATATATTAAAGAAAGTAGAGTTCCCATTGAACATAGGAAAATAAATCGGATATTCATGCCGTGACATTAGGGTCACTTATGTGAGCTAGTGTAAGACATGTTTGGGACATGCATCGGCAACATTATGAGAGCCAGTGTGAGACCATGTCTGGGACATGGCATTGGCATTGAGATGAGGGCTAGTGTAAGACATGTTTGGGACATGCATCAACCATGAGACGTAAGCCAGTGTAAGACATGTTTGGGACATGCATCGACTACGAGATGATAGTCAGTGTAAGACCAGGTCTGGGACATGGCATCTGCACCTTACCCATGTTTGAGGCTTAATGAATATTCGGTGATATTCCGAATGGTTTAACGGTGATTGTTATGTTCTTGAGCTAATGAGGAAAGTATAACCGTGTTGTGAATGGCACAGGTACCTAATTGGTATGTATGTGATATGAGCTCAATATATATATAGTATGTGACTTGTATGGATGGTAATGAGTAAGTTATACCTATGCCTACTTTGGTGTTATGAGCATGTTGATTGTATATAAATGTTGTAATATATATGTTTATATACAACTTACTAAGCTTTACGCTTACTCCCTTTCCTTTTCATTTCTTTTTAGTGTCACCTAACTAGCTCAAGGATCACCGGAAGTCAGAGATATCAATCACACTATCAGCCGAAACATTGGGTATAGTTGGATTTATATTTTTGAGTATGGCATGTGTAGGGCTAGACCTTATTATTTTGTATCTTTGTGAATTGGCCAAATTTGTTGGCTTGGGATAGATCCCACACTTTGCATTAAGCCATGAATGATGGCTAACATTCATTTTGAGTTTATAAAAGATACATCTTCATGGTTGAATGAATGTCTATTACGGCTGATTTGATTGTGGAAATTTTGGTTGTTTTGGTATTGGTTGGTATTTGTATGAAAACATGTAGGCAAGGGTGGCAATAAGGCTTGGTAAATAGCCTTATATTATCCACACGGGTAGACACACGGGTGTGTGTCTAGGCCATGTGTGAGACACAGTCAGCCCCATGGGTGTGTGGTCTAGCCTTGTGTCCCCTACACGTAAAAATTTTAAGTTAGTATGCATGGTAATAAACACATGGGCAGAGACGCGGCCGTGTGTCTCAGCCTGTGGAGGACACGACCTAGTACACGGGCTTGTACTATGGCCGTGTGACATTCTGGTGATGCTGACGTCAGAAACAGAATACCCAGGTTTTTGCACATGGGCTAAGACATGTGCGTGTCGTTGTCGTGTGAGGGACACGGGCCATTGCCACGGGCATGTGTCTGGCCGTGTGAAAACCCCTGTAGGTGTGAATTAGAATTTAATTCCACACGGGTGTGGGACACGGGCATGTTACCCTTCCACACGGGCGTGTTACCCTTCCACACGGGCGTATGCCCTGTTTAAAGGCAAAATTTTCATAATTGGCTTAAGGACCCGGAATGGTCCGGATTAGTTTCCAATGGTCAATTTGGGGCTCGTAGACCCGTAGAAGAAGTTTAAAGTAGAAATTGAAAAGTTTTAATTTGGGCTGAGTCTTGGTGAGTTGAGATTGTTTGTATGCATGAAATCAAGTTAGGTAATGCCTTATATTCCGCCTCGGCGTGGGATACGAGTATGGGGTGTTACATAATCCCATAACTAAACCAAAATTCAATTTGTTCTGAAGATTATACTCATATTTACTAAAAGATTAAATTGTTTACTTTTATTTTAAAACATCGTCTATTAATTAAATTTATTAAAGAACACAATTTGTAAATTAAATGCAAAAATATCTTATTTAATTAGACTTTCCTTACATATTTTAATTTTTTTACACATATATGATATCTTTCTATCTTGAATATTTATTTAAACACTAATATTATAGATGTTGTGTCTTTTAATGTGTTAAAGCCAATGATGGAATATATAAAAATTAATTCCATAAATTTTGAAAAAGATTATGCTTCTTTTGAAGTTTTGAAATATTTTATTCTTATAAATATAATCATAACTAATCTGAATATACCAATAGATGGTAATTACTTAATTTCTTTTACATGTCCAGTACAATAAATGTTGTATTTATATATTTTAATATATACAAAATTTAAAATTTCAATCAAGCATATAAGACCATAGTTGGTGGGTTATGGCATCATATGAAAAACTAAAGTGTTGTATCGTGTAAGATCATAGCTGGTGGATTATGGCATCATATGGGAAAATTTAAGGAAGGTTATTACCAAATGTGTCATTTTATGTGTATTCTAGAACGATGAGGGGCAAACCTCACTAAGCGTGAGTCTAGGCAAATCTCTGTTGCCTAAATCACTAGGAAAGGTAAGCCTTTGTGGCAAACCTCTTTAAGGACGGCATCTATTGCAAAACTCTAGAAAGGTAAGCCTTTATGGTGAATCTCTTAAAAGGAATGTCTTTATGGCAAATTTCTGAAATGAAAGCTTATGTGGTGAGTACTGAATAAAAATGACACACTTTTGTGAAGATCATTGTTAAAGGACATGTTTTCATAGCTATCTTTGAAAAGGAATGCCTTTGTGGTGTAATCTATGAACAAGATGCCTTAGTCGCAACCCTGTAAAGGAAGGCCCTTATCGCGAATGCAAAGGAAGCCTTTGTGGCTATTTAAGTGAAAGGATGCCTTCATGATAAATTCTGAATGAATGGCATATAAGAAACTCTAAAAGAATGGCATAAATAGTTCTTTAAAGGTATAGTAAAGATAGGACTCTGAAGATAGGGTAAGTGTCAGGAACTCTTAATAAATAATGTATGGATCAAGCAGAAGGAATAATGTATCTAGTGAACTCTGAAAGAAAGGCTTCGTATGTAAATGAAATGGCGAACCTTGTATAATAATGAGAAATGAACAATGAAGCTAAAGCGCGTCGAAAAATGTGGCGAATTTGGGATAAGTGCCAAAGGTATGTGTAGATGGTACTCTGAAGTAATGAAGGTATTGATGAACTTTGTTTTAAGTGATGGGCATAGTCTACCTCGTCCAAAGGTATGAAATAAGATTTGTAAGCCTGTTAATAAGGAAAACGAAGTGACTAAGGTCTATGTATAAATAAGATTCAAAAGGAAATAGAAAGTCATGGGTTTGTAAGTATAGTACGCTCAAAAGAAAGAAATGGTCACCTGAGTTTGAACCCCACATCTGAAGCCTGGTAAGGTGAAGGCTTAATGAATATGAAAGGAAGGTAAGTCCTTAAAAACATTGAGAGTGTAACGCCCCTTACTCGTATCCCATGCCAAGACAGCATACGAGGCATTACAAGACTTAAACACATGCATACAAATATTTTCGGGTCATAAAATTTCACTCAAATTTTAAAACTTTCAAACTCCCTTTTTACGTCCCTAATATGGACCTATGAGGCCCAAAACACACTTTGGAAATGGTTCAGGAATAAACTAAACACTTTAGAAAACTTTGAATAATTTCAATACAAATAGGGGCACACGCCCGTGTGGAAGGGCGACATGCCCGTGTGTCCTCTTAACATGGCCTAGTTGAAGGCCCGTGTGGCTCACATGGCCTAAACATATCGAGACCCGCCCATGTCCCTAGCCTGTACAGATTTATTTCTCAATTCAAACCTATAGGGGTTTTCATATGGCCTGGCACACGCTCGTGTCCATGGGCCGTGCCCCTTACACGGTCATGACACGCCAGTGTCTCAGCCCGTGTACAAAAACTTTGACATTCTGTTTCTTACGTCATCAACCATTTAGGGGCACACGGCTAAGGTACACGCCCGTGTGCTAGGCTGTGTCCTCCATACAATTGAGGCACACGGCCGTGTCTCTGTCTATGTGGTTACTACTGGGCATTTTGTTTTGCCAATTTTAGGTGCAGGGGACACACGACCTGACTACACGTCCATGGGGCTGTCCGTGTGTCACACACGGTCTAGACACATGCCCGTGTGTCTACTTGTGTGGATAAAAACAAGGCTATTTACCAAGCCTTTTTGTCACCCTTACTTACACCCACCTACAAAAACATTAAACAATACCAATACCACATAAACACATGACCATATCAGCCAATACCTAGGCATCCATACATCATTTCCAAGCTATTTCCTATCACATACAACATCTCCTACTTATCAACACAAACCATGCAACAAACACATCCATGAGAATTTTGATCAAATGCATTTAATAATAATCAATATTAGCCAACATCAATAGCCTATACAAAATGAATATCACATCCATATGAGCCAACACTTGTGGCTAAACCAACGTGACACTAAACAAAAAGACCAAGTCCGTATACATGCCACGCTCAAAACATTTAAACTAATTATACCAAAAAATTTAAGTGATAGTGTGATCAATGCCTCCGATGTCCCTTAATTCCCGAGCTAGCTTGGCGGCACTATAAGAAAATGGAAAAGAGAGGAAGTAAGCATAAAGCTTAGTAAGTCACAAGTAAATAATTAACATCATTTTACCAAGTAATATCATACTCATAACGTATCATACACTTGCACAAGATTCTCGAATGACTATAGACATAATTTACTTATTTTCTTCCTTACTATTCATATACATAACTCGAGCTCATTATTATGAGTTTCTTGTAGGTACATGTACCACTTGCAACATAATCGTAACTTTTCTCAATTGTGATATAATCTTGAAATTTCCTGTTGAACCAGTTGGAATAATAAATGGATACCCGATAAGCCTCATACAAAAAGGTAAGATGCCAATGTCATGTTCCAAACATGGTCTTACGCTAACTCACATGTCGAAGCGGATGCCATGTCCCAGACATGGTCTTACACTAGCTCTCATATATAAATGTCGATGCCATGTTCCAAACATGGTCTTACACTGGCTCACATATCGAGGTTGATGCCATGTCCCAGACATGGTCTTACACTAGCTCTCATATCAATGCCGATGCCATGTTCCAAACATGGTCTTACACTAACTCACATAACCTTAGTATCATGGCATGGATATCCAATCTATTCCTACGGTTCAACCAGGAGTTTTACCACATCAAATCTCGTCATGCATATTCATAACAAAATCAGACATTTCATGCAATATCAATTATTTAATGCATAATAACAATAGAATTGTGATATTTACGTGCAACTTACTTGCAAGGGATAGAAGTTACTGAAATTTCAAGCTTCCAAAACCCTTATTTTTGCTGATATTTTTGGTGGAGAGGAGGAAGATGAAAAGGTGATATTTTTCTTTATTTTATTTCATTTCTAGTCAAATTTGTCACCAAAACCTCACCTAACCTTTGACAATCTCATTTTCTTGTCTCTATGGCCAGCCATCACTCTCTTAAAGGCTTATTTGCAAATTAAGGACCTTTAATTTAAGGTTCTGTAGCTATATAACACTTCTAATTAGTAGAATACAAATTTCGCCTTTTATACGATTTAGTCCTTTTTCAAAATTAAGCAAGCAGTATCTAAAATTAGTCAACCAAAATTTTCATGCACTCATATAATCATGCTTTAACACATAAAATAATATTAAAAATAATTTTTCCAGATCCAGATTAGTGGTTCCGAAACCACTGTTCCGACTAGCCCCAAAATTGGGCTGTTACAAAGAGGAAGGCAAAGGTTTAAAATAGGAAAGAATAATTGCAGTCTGTTAAAGGAAAATTTTAAGTGAAGTACTCACCAGAGGGAATAAGGAAAGGTCAAAGGGCACATGAAAAAAAATGAAAAGCATCTATTGTAATGAGATGAATTGAAACATGTATTTTAAGGATTTTGTCACTAAGTTCTTATGAACTTACGAAAGTTATTTCATGTTTCAGGTTGTAAAGAAGTATGCACCGAGGGACGACGCTAGGGCTATGCTAGAGAGGAGGCACGATGGGCTATTATGCATACAAAGAAAGTTAAGTGGCGTATTCAAGCTTGAGTATAAGTTTACTAAGTAGCATCTCAATGTGTTCACAGTAGGCTGAGAGAAAATAAAGATGTACTCAAATTTTATTATCATGAATTGTATATGTAACCATACATTGTACGCCCATAAGAAATTCAGTCATAGTCATATATAAAACTTTTACATTGTTAAATAAGAATGAAAGATTAAGTTGCATTTGTAATAGGGTATAACAACCGAGATATGGGTTTGGTGAATCGGGTCAAGTTTAGGGCATTACATGAAGGTTCTCGTGATAAGGGCAAAGGTCATGTTGTTTAACCTTGCTGCTTTTTTTTTTGTGAGTTCCTTCTTACTTCCATGTGTTTAATGCTTTTGTTTATGTTTTGTTTTAAGGTAAGTACTCATATTCTAAAAGATTATATGTGTGCTCATAAGTGATGGATGTACTTTGCTATGAGTAGTAGTTGGTTTGTTTGTGTAAAGGGAGTAAGGACCTCTCTTCGTGTTTAAACCATCGCTTTCTCTTCTATAATGAATGATATGAATTGATATATGAAAATGAATTCATGGCGATACCTTTAATGAAATGAGTATTGAACTGACAGATCGCGATACATGAAAATAGTCATGTTGCCTATGGTAGGGCAAGAATGTTGCAAACTAGATTGACAAATCATGAAAAAGGAAAATGAATGAAATGCATGATATGGGTTGATTATGAGCTTGGGGTGGCTAACACGAAGAAGACTATTTGCATGGGTGCATGGGCGTAGTGTATTTTCCAAAGAAAAATTGTCAGGCATATAGTCTGTTTGTGTTTGGTATTCACCAACTAGCGAATTATTTATTCGTGCTGAGTTGGAAAGGTTAGGTTTGAATCGTGTGTAACTGATGAACTGTTACTTATAGAACTCATTAAGTTATTTTAACTTACTTAGTTGCCTTTCCTTCTTAGGCTCATTGACTAAGTAAGGGAACCTCTGATGACTACGCCAGAAGACAATCACTACTGTAAGACTTCTAAAATTTTTTGTATTATATATGGCATAAGGGTGGTGTCAAGATGTGTATATTTTGAAGAACAACATTTCATTTGTATTTAAACTTGTGTCTATAAAACGATAATTTCTATAAATTTTATAATGAAGTTTTTATGGTTTTAAAGTATGTCAGTTTATTTAACCTTGAAAGTTTAATGGTTTATGTTATACATACATTTAATTTTAGTCAAATTTGGTTTACGCCAAACGTGGCTTTCAAAGATAAGAATTTATAAGTATATGACACGCCACACTTGTGTCTTTCTCAAGGGTCGGGTTTGAGGCGTTAAAGATTCATTGTCAGTCGATGTTGCAATGAGGAAGATTGCTTATCGAGACGAGGGCCCTATTTTTGGTAAAATTAAGCCACTTGGTACCTATTTCAAAGCTCCCATCAAACCTAAACATCAAGCTCAACATTCACCATTCTTACTTATATCAAACCATACCAAGACATGTCAAAACAAACCATTGAATCATCAATAAACCAATTCAATATAGCTTCATTTTAGCACAAAACATACCATTTTATATTATTCAATTATATATCATTCATACCATTATTTAGCTATTCAAGCATCAACTTCTCATCAATACTAATCTTTGTGCAAACATACTATTATAAGTTCCATACATAATTCATTAGCACTTCCAAAATCATGTAATATAAAGCTTTCAAGCTAAAACTAACATTTCAAGTTAACATATACAAAACACCTATGTATATGCCACAAAACTGGACTTAAAATGTTTGAAAAGCTATCGATTCAAAAATGGGATAGTGTGAGCTTCCGGAAAATTCGCTTGACATGTTCCACAAAGTGACAATCTACAAGGAAATGGAGGCAACAGGGTAAGCATATTGAATGCTAAGTAAGTTCATAGACATTAAACATAAACTTACCTCATCTTTCATTTAAACACAACAAACCACTTAACTTTACAAAGTTTGCCTAAACATAGCAAATCACATATCAATCAGGAGAGTTCGATATATATAACCATATCATATAGTAATTCAAACGTTTAATATTTCAATTCAATACCATTCTCATAATCAAATCAAACTTTAATCAATTGGATATCTAACTCATACCATTCCATTGCCATTTTCGCTTTTCGTTAACCTTTTTAGTCGATGAACTCTAGTGAACAAATTCGGATACACAGGTAACTACACTATACTAGGGCATTGAAGTGCAAAGCCCATAAGCAATCATTCATATAATCGTACAAGAATACTTCTCTCCACGACACTAGGGTCTCCGTAGAGACATACAATATTTGATGGTCCGCAATAAATGTTGGATCCCAGTATAATCTGTAATGATATCCGTACAATCAATTATCTCATATAATCACATATCACGCACAAGTGCACATATAACCCTATTGGCATGCTAACCGTATCCTATCATTTACTAAGTTCACTTTGGAATCTTTAACATATATAACCATTTATTTATAATTTAGTCCATATCTTACCTTTTGTACCAAACCGCGAACAATTCGAATTACAACCAATCATAAACATATTCATAATTCAAATACATAGCAATTTAAATATAATCATATCATATGAACTTAGCTGGCAAAACAATAAAAATTTGTATCTTTAAGGACTATTCCACAATTTTGCCTTTGCCTTGATTATCTTTGATTTGGTTCAATTCTCAATCTATTCAATTATTCAATTCAATTTATCAATACCAAATATTTTTATAGAATCTCATAATATTGATGAAACCAATTTAATTTTATTTTTTTACATCCCTTAAAATCTTACATTTTATTCAATTTAGTCTTGAAAATCGAAATAATAATATTTTTCAAATTTGAGCTTCAATTTCAAAATCAATCTCAATTATATCCTTCTAAGACCCTCTATTATTACATTAATTTTGACATCAATTTCACAATTTATACACTTAATTCCTTATGTTCAAAAACTAACAATTAAAAGCTACCAATTTAACATCAATTTCTTCAAAAAATCATCAATGAAAACTTTTCGAAACTTTAACAGTTTTACAATTGGTACATGAGCTAGCTAAATTAAGCTTCCATGACCTCAAAAACATAAAAATTACAAGAAAAGGACTTGAAATCTTACCAATTTGAGGGACCAAAAGTGTTCAAAACTTAAAATGGCTTTCTTTAAGTTTGATGAACATTCGGTGAAGAAGAAAGAAAATAAAGATGTTACCCTTTTTGTTTTCCTTTATATTTATATTAGCTTAATTAATCAACATTTATTTAATTAAATTTTATTTAGTTAAAACTTAATGATGATTAACAAGTCCAGTGGATTCTTGACACCATCTACCACCATTTGACCATTTAAAAATGGTCTAACTGCTCAATTGGTCCTTTAGTAATTTAAAAATATATAGCTGTAAAGTTTTACAATTTAGTCATTGTACCTTAATTAACTAGCAATTTGACAAAATTGTTGGACCAAGCTTTAATAAACTTTTATACTAGCCTCATAAATATTAAATATTGATATTTACGGACTTAGGCTATAGAAATGGGGTTCTGAAATAGCCATTTTTGACTCCATTAAAAAGGGCTATTAAATCGCAGGAGTAGGGAAATCAAACTGTGTGAACAAATCCTTGGTGCTCTTTGTTTTTGTTTGCACAGTTTTCAGTAGTGTCAACTTCTAGTGATCACTGTAATTAAGCACTTCCATAAACTGTTTTAAGTTTTGGTAAACAACAAATGTAGGTAGCGGTAAAAGTTTTTATGAATGATTTATAATTTTATGTGATAAGTGTTATCTAATAGTGGTGAATTCGATTCATCCCCACATCTAATAATTGTGACAAATCTGCTTCTATCATTTGTTTGTGGCGAACCTAGATATGATTCTGCGACATTCTTTAGTTTCTAAATTGGTTACAAGTGTTGTAAGTTTTATTTTTATTATCATTGAGGGGATCGTCTCCTTCGACAGAAGTCTCCCAAGTGTCGTTCGTCAGACAATAGACTAGGCCTTCAACAACTGAAAGTATCGCCCCGGGACTCGAGTTTTGTATCCCAACACTGCGGAGAGCATCAAGGGTTCATGTAGTGGGAGCACCTAGGTTGGTGGAGAGAGTACGTACCTGAGGGACGCGTGGATAATTAATTGGTGAAGTTACGTGCAATGTGGATTGAACCATCAACCAATGCATAACTAGCTTTTTCTACTCTCTCCACTAATCAAGACGCCCCCACTTTGTGAACCCTCGGGGCTCTCCGCGGAGCCGAGAGACAAAACCTGGGTCCTGGGACAATACTTTCGATTGTTGAGGGCCTAGTCGACTGCCTGACGGACGACACTTTGGAGACTTCTCTTAAAGGAGTCGACTCCTCTCAACAATAACAAGGCGACTAGCCATGTGATACTATGTCTCCTTGAAAAGGCTAGTTATGCCTTACTTGGTGGTTCGATCTACATCGCGTGTGACTTCACTGATTAATTATCTACACGTATTTCAGGTACATACTCTCTCCACCTACTGAGGCACACCCACTTCATGAAATAATTACGATTTTTAACGTCTTAATCGATTGCCTGAGAGACAACACTTTGAAAATTTATCCTTAAAGAGTTGACCCTCAACAATTATTATGCAAATTTATTCCATTAGCATCCCAATGAACACTATGGACACAAAATTTGGTGAAAATGGTGTTAATGAAATTAAATATTTAATTTCTTTAATAAATGTATCTGAATTTAACTGATTTAGATTATATTTCAATTACACCATTGTTATTCTGTTCAAAAATACTGATCCAATACAACACATTCTGGCTAACAAAACCATAAAAAGTCGAGCTTAAAAAATTAGTAATTTGTATTTATTTATTGAGCTAATTTAAACGCTGTCTAATTATCTAAGTTGAGCCTTTTATTTTATTTTTGGAAATAGAGAAACAAAAGCTATAGCAAAAAGAAAGCAAGCTGGATAGATAAACCCACAAACCCAAAGACATCATTCAGGAGCAATGACCAGCTCCCAGTAATCGAGTACTCATAAAGCCTAAATGTTGCCTTACATCCAATTCCCAATGCCTTTTCATAATAGATCAAAAGAAAACCAATGTTACGACCTAACTACTACTAATGAGAAAATAACTAAAATATTTAATTTTAAAAAGTTAAATAATTAAATCGAACAATATTAATAGTTGAATGATCAAAATAGAACCAAATATATAATTTCACCAAAATTTTAAAACTTTTTCTTGTATTTGGATAATTCTTAAAGAGCAATATCAAAATTCGAGTCGAAAGATGTAGAGTTGGAGCGAGGCAAACAGAGAAAATTAATGCTTGTTTTACGAGTTCCGTCCAATTTTCAATTGTAAACTACTTAAACAAAAGATGCAGCAGATTGCAATTAAGTAAAAGAGAAAAAAAAATAGTTAAAAGTTTAGAACTGAAATCAACAGATTTTAAGGAAAGTTTTAGTAGAAAAGAAACTTTATGTCATTAGAATTTACATACCAAGTAATCAAAATTGGATACTTAAAACAATAGGCAGAAACTAATATATTGCTTCTACGTTGCTCTAACACTTCTATATTTTTTTAAGGGACGTGGTCCAAATACATGAAAAATTTTAGAAAAGATTGAACATAACCATGTCAGACTTATTATCCTCTCTAGCACCTACACTCGGTCTGAATAACATTTAAGTCCGAATCTGTAACAGGTAAAAATTTTTAAGACAGGTTACTACCGCAATTGAAGGAACGTTACCTTCAAAAGGTATCAGATTAGGTTGCTCATCTGATTTAAACACTTCTCAACACGCCTCCAAGAACACCCCTCTGATTTTTCTTCTTTGACATAACCTGAAATCATATAGTCCAGAAATCAACCAAGTTGTTAAAGGCTCGGGTTAATTTTTTAGGTTTATGAGCTAGCATCCGAATAGAAACCGAACTTATGCAGTCGAATAAACTATGTTACTCGGATTTATGTTCATGTTGGATACAGATATAGATTTGATCATATATAAAGGAATGTACAATAAACAAACGGAACTTACGCAGTTGACTAAACTTATGCATCCAAAGAGAAAAGGAACTTATGAAGTCAAATAACTCATGTTACTCGGGCTTGATTGTGTGCTGGATAGGGATGTAAATTTGATCGTGTAAAAGAAAGTACAATATGAAAAGGAACTAATGCAGTCGAACAAATTATTTTACTCAGACTGAAGTGTCTGCCAGATACTGATATAAATCTGATCATGTAAAAGAATGTACTATACGAAAAGGAACTTAAGCAGTTGAATAAATATATACATCCACATATAAGAGGAACTTATGCAGTTGAATAAACTATAGTATTCGGACTTAGGTGAGTGTTAGATACAGATATAGATTTACTCAAGCCGAGAGTGAAATAATACCTTCGAGAATGGGTGGGGCAAAGATGCCCGTCGCAAAGCCTTCCTGGGTTCTGTCAATTGTTGAATCTCTCGAAGTTGACTAGCAAGGTTTTCCAATATTTGTAACTGAAAGTGTTCCCCTTTCTTGCGCCCTGCCGGGAAGTTGAGCTTCTCTCTTCCTTTCTGTACAATCTTTAGCCTTTCTCTAAGCCAATCAACTTCATTATCGATTTTCAACCTCTCATAATCGAAAGCAGACATGGAATTTCTGCGCGAAATGGGAGGTAAAGATTTGACTCGTGAAGGACCACATGGTGGTAATCTGCCAGGTCGATCTAAACTGCTGCTTCTCCTGTAAGGCTCAGTTTCTAACCCACCAATGGTTCGGTTATTGCATGTCCGACACAGGTCAGATTCATCATTAATGGCATGAACATCAAGAATATGATAATTGATTCCAGAATCTACCTGATGCAAATCTTCTCCATGCTTCTCCATTTTTTCATTATTATATGGGAAAATTATTTTAGCCTCAGTTGCCTTTGGTGTCAAACATTGATGTGGACTGGTTTCTCTGTTTTGTTCCTCTTCTGTTATAGTGTTAATGGCTCTCTCAAGCAGACCAGATCTCGAATGAGTAGTTGACACATTGGACTGAACATAACTTCCTTGATGATCGGGATTCTCGTTCTCACATGTCATTCCCCTCGCCTCAAATTTTTGACTAATCTCATAATCATTTCTACCTGGATTTGAGTGATTTTTTTCGATACTATAATTTAAAGAAGCAGTATCTTCATTAAGTTCCGAAACTGGTAATTCATTCCCAAAATCGACAGCATGATCAAGTGATCCGACGGATCCCATCCCATACTCTGAAAAATCAATGTTATGCACTGTCTTTTCCTTCTCCCCAACAGATTCAGCGATCTTCTTTGACATTACCAGTTGCTCCATATTCAAAGTCTTTTGGTCATATATGGCTGCCATATCATACATATCCATATCTGATACCTCTTTTTCGCAAAACATTTGCTTGTAAGCTTCAACTTCTTTCTCCAAGAAATGCTTTTCTCTTTCTCTCCTTAATAAGATCTCTTTGAGAATGTTCATTTCTTCAGCATCATATGCAAATTTTTCCTCAATCATCCTCTGGTACTGCCTCGCTTCCATCTCGATTGTTGCCTTCTCCTCTTGCAGGCGCAATATCATTGCCATAGCCTCATCTGCAGCAGTTGCAGCAGCGATTCTCTCTTTCTCAAGCTCAAGGTACAGAGCAGCACGAGCGTCATTCTCTTCGCCTAGAGCTTGTTCTACTATTGCATTTTTGTCACTGCCATCAAAGTTCCAATCTGGCGTCAAGCACTTGAACTCAGCCACTGCTGGTTCCTTCTCAATTTTATTCTCTGTACAAGAGTCATCATCTATTTCAAAGCCCTGCAAACCTTGCTTTGGCAATTGAATCTCTTGTGACGTTTCCCGGCCATCTAAAATTATAGAACCATGCATGTAGATGTGGTATTAGCAAGCACAAAAAATTATCATGTACATGCCAGTCAATGTTCAAAGCACAGTTGAGAGTTCGGAAAACTTCTCCCAAAAGAAAAATGTACCATGTACTTAGACTGCAAAGTAGGACTCAATAGCATTTAAAACATATTCCATCTTCATTCCTTCTCCTATAAGAACAAGTCATTCAATATCTATTCAATACAGGATTGGAAAATTTTAAATAAGATACACCTTTTAGAGATAGGAGTGGAACCAGACGAGGGTATGGCCTATTGCTTACAATCTTTCTTCTCTTTCCGGTTAAATAAAAGATTTAGGTTCAAAAGAGGGAACTGGAAGATCCATTAATGCTACAATTCTTCTGTGGTTCAACTCCCAAATCCTTTCTGTGCTGAAGTTTCAATGGAGTGAAAAATGAAGAAGATAACATATTGAGGATTACATTTATATTTCAAGGACTTTTGAGAGTCTAATTACCAGGTCAGAATTCTGATAGTTTATTTGATGATCATGGCTATGCACAGCTACGTTTTATACAACTGCAACTTAAAATTTACTGCATACACAAATAGTTTTGCCATTTACACACACATGGACACTGCGATACAGGTATAACTACGTATGAAGTTAATTCTAGAAACTTTGTTAGTCCATGTTGCTCCAAACTACCTGTACCGGACACTTATAGGTTAGGCATAGCTATGGATGGCCGACCTCCTAAAAATATAAAAGAAATTAGAGAAAAAAATGACCCCAAGTTCGGGTAACATGGTAGTAAATCAATTATCATGAATTCGATATAAAAGAAATAATAATGAGTGAGTTCTTCAATGATTCCCCACTTATTTAGTAAGGTAATTAATTATCCTCACCCCATTATTGACATGCTCATACCATCCATGCTATCTTTGAATGTAATTCCAACTTAATCAAAAACAAAATAATTATAAAAAAATATAGCATAGAATTAAATTGCGGTAGTGAGCATGTTTTCATCATGTTTATCCTTGATGCAAAACTAATAAATGCTACCACGATAAATTACAGTAAATATCATAAGAGCTGAAACCGATGATTATAGAAAAGAACATCACCTTCAGAATCATTTGGGGTTGTAATGGAAGGATTCAAACCAGTTAGGGTAGTATTAATGGAAGCCAAAGGATCATTCGGAAAACTCAAAAACTTTCCGCCATAGCCATTAGCAACTCTTTTACGCCGCCTAAGTCCAACTATTGGCCTCTGATTCCCAAACCTTCCTATATTTGCTCTAATGGTGTTCTTCTTTGAATTACATGAACTAAACATTGCTTCCCCTCCCATTGCAACATCCCCATTTTGCCAGTTGTCAAAATTTGAATGCCAGTCATCTTTATCTTCGTCAAAAAAGTTGTTCCAGATTGAATCAAAAGGAATCTTTTTCTTAACAGAAGATTGAACAGAGGAGATTTTAAGATGTGGGTTATTAACTAACATGGATTGAAAACAATTATTCTTATGTGGGTGGCCGAACGATCCATTACAAGGACAAGGCAAGGACTTTCCAAATAAACCCAGAAATTTCGAAGCTAAATAAGCAAGAGTTGATCCACAAAGCAATAAATAAGCTATGGATAGATCCAGAAAAGCACCAACTAGAGCAGTGAATGTCCATGAATTGATCGCATTGCATGCCATTGGAGGAAAAGAAGAAGAGAGTTTCAATCTGGCTAACTCACCCCGAGTTGGTTTTAGTTGACTCAGTGACTGGGGGACTGATAAAGCTTTACCAACGAGGTTTGGTTGACTCAAGTCGTCGATGAAGGCTTGAGGAAGAATCGGGTAGGGTCTTTTTTTCTTATTCTTTTTTTATTTGATTTGATATGATTGATATTTTAGACCGTTCAAGGTTTTCAAAGCTTCAGTTACATTTCCGAGATGGATACCAGAGGACGCCGTTTGAAGACCTTAGTAGGTGACAACGACAATTAAAAGGGCCAAAATACATTTGAATTTTAATGTAATTGGATTGAAAATGATTTGAGGCCGAAGATTTGAATTTTGAAGGCTACATGCTTAACTTCGGTTGCTCACTTAAAAGCTATAATTTTTTAAAATTTATTTGGATGAATCTAAAAAATATACATAAATTTTGATTTAATGTGTAATTATATATATAAATTTTAATTTGGTACAATTATACATGTGAAACTTTAATTGTGGTTTAAATATATACTTAAAATTTTAATTTTAATTTAATCATACACATTTAAAAAAATAAATATATTAATTTATTATTATATTAGATAAATATAATTATTTATGCATGTAATATATAAGCATAGAATGATATCACATCAATAATTATGTTAATAATTTACAAGAATTGAATCAAATGAAAGTTTCATATATAAAATTATACAAAATTAAAATTTATTATACACAATTACACGTTAAACCATAGTCCATGTATAATTTTAAAATTTATTCTAATTTTTTACACTAAAACTTATAATTCACTTAGATTTAGCCTAGAAGCACTTTAAAAATTAGAAGATAAAAAAATTACTTTAAAATAAAAAATAAAAAACCAAAAACAACAATCCCTTTTATTTAAAAAAACTTAAAATCAACCCTATTACTCAAGTAAAAAGAATAATTTTTTCTCATCAACTCCCTCTTTATGAACAGAACAAACCCTAACACAAATTAGTCAAAATTGAAAGAAAATTTCAGCAAAAAGACTATCAAAGGAGAGTGAATCAAAGCTTTGATATTAGCATGTACATATTTCGAGAAGGTGTTTGGGATTGGTTGTGATTTTGCTTTAGAGTATATTTCTTTAAACAGCAGATTCAAAGTTACATAATTTATTTCTAAAGTTATTTGATTTAAAGATGGGTATTTGAATATTTTATTTTATTTTAGTGCATTTGGGTATTTGTAAATATTGATGCTTTTAAATGGTAATTACAATTTTTATCTTTTATTGATAAAGGATGGAAAGGGTTGAAAAACATTTTCAGCTCTACCTCCTCCCACAAGCTTTGAGGGCTTTTTACAACTTGAAGATGGAGATGAACAGTCCAAACTTGAAGATCTTTGAGACATTGATGCAATGGTTTCTCTTGGATTACAATATAAGTTATAATTTTAAATTTTTTTTTTCTTCTATTCAAATATTTTTTGAAAAATTTAGGGTCTTGATCAATTTTTGAGTTTTAAGGTTTTCCCAAAGTCAGGGAATTTTGGTTCTAATAAATAGAGGGGAAACATATATGTGCTTCCTTTTCTTATTTAAAAAATGATTTTTTTTTATTTTCATAAATTTGGACATAATTAATCATAAAATATTATATATAAAAATTATTAAATAAATCATGATTGTGTTTTCTCAAAGATATAAAGATCTCTCGCATGTGTATGATAATTGTGCCCTGATTTGAACAAATTCGAAAATATTAAACCCCCCTTTGAACATTTTAAAAATAATCAACCCCTAAAAGGTTAGGTTATTATTTAAGCATTTAGTCAATTTTAAAATAGATTTCAATGTATATAATAAATTTATTGAATGTGTTTGGAATTTTAAATAGGGTAAATACATTTTTGGTATTTATATTTTGCTTTAAGGTATATTTTGATACTTATATTATTTTTTTTCAAATTTGTATTCATGTTTCATTTCAAGATACACAAAATCGTATATGGAACTAATGCTGTTAACTGTTTTACATTATGTAATGAATATTTGAGATAGGACAATTAAAGATTTGGCATATAATAATGATAACACCATTATATGAACCATCATCTGAAAGTTTGTTCAAAAATAGATGATACGGAATGAGGCGGATGAAAGTGAAAGCGGATCGTAAAGTTTGTTCAAGTTGTGGATTTATCCTAAATCTCTAGACGAACGTAAACGGAAAAGAGAAACAACGAAAACAGATTAGTTGTCACAAAGGAGAATCAAATGAAATTAAAACAAAAGAAAGATGAACCGGTTGGTAAAGAGTCCAATAGAGAACGAATTAGAGTTTCTTGGATTGAAAGAAACTGTCATCGGTCCTCAAGAAAACACTCCAACCAGATCTAGAAAACAAAACACAGAACAAAATTGTTAGAAGTGATTTTAAAGACGAAAGCAAAATATTTTGTGCAAGAATATTTGAAACAACAAGAAAAGATTGAAACTCCTAATTTTGGTGTGTTTCTTGATGGAACAAGATAGAAGAACGTCTCTCTTGAAGCGATTTCATCCTATAACGAAAATAAATAAAATCAACAAACCAAAACAATAAGAACTAAATTAAAATAAACAAGAAATAATTAGTTAAGGATAGAAAAGAGAAGATGACATCATAAGAAGCCTTGGAAACATTAAAAATCCACAACTCCTTTCAATGGCTCTGATTCCCCCTCCAAGAAAGAGATCTTGGCAAGAAAAAGCTTGAAGATGATTGTCATAACCTAAAAGATTGTTAAAACAACTTCTAAAAGAAACTCAAGAGCAATTCTTAAAGAAAAACTCAAAGAGAATTATTATTAACTTAAAACAAAAATAAATTGTTCTTCTATAAGGGTGGACGTCCATACTACTTATATGCCCCCAAGATAAGTTTTCCTAACCCTAATGGAATAACTAACATGACAACTCATCAAATAAAAAATTTCCAAGTGTGGACTTTTAATGAGAATTCTGCCAAAGGAATTAAATGGGCTCCTTAGACTGAATTCTTACATGATGATCCACCTATAAAATAAAATTGGACCTATAGTTTAAATATTTTACAAATTGGGCCACTTTGATAATGTAACACCCCTAACCCATATCCCTCATCAGAATAGGGTTACAGAACATTACAGTAAAATCGTAACATCAAAACATTCATTTCTAAACATTTCATTAAGCATAGCAAAGTCCATTCATACACATGCATGTCATCCTTTTTTTGACTATTCGAGGCCTAAAAAAAACCACTTTAGAAACGATTCAGGACTAAATCGAGAACATATGGAAACTTAAGGAAAAAGTTTGAAAAATTTACACTGCAGGGGTCACACGACCGTGTGACTCACACGGTTGAGACACATGCCCGTGTCTTAGGCCATGTGGATATTCGAAGTAGGGACACACGACCGTGTCCCAGCTTGTGCCCATGCCCGTGTAACTTTCTGACTTGGGTCACACGGTCAAGCCACACGACCGTGTGTCAGGCTATGTAACTCTTGAATGGCCTTACACGCCCGTGTATCTGGCCATGTGCTAGGCCGTGTAACTATCTGACTTGCAACCCTTTTAAACCTACAGGGGACATACGGGCGTGTCACATGGTCGTGTGTCACGCACAGCTGAGACACACGCCCGTGTCTTAGGCCGTGTGGACAACAAATAGGCCATTTTCAAGCCATTTCTTTCACCCAAACCGTGCTCACACCTACAAGCCATTTGCACATAATTTCAAGCCTCAAAATATACTTAAAACATGCATAATAAAGCTAGTTCAACATGGTATTTATCCATACAACTAATATGCTAAAAGGCACCTCAATCATATAGCATCAAATCTACCTAAACATAAACATAATTTAGCCATTCATCAACTAAAAATTTGTAACCTAATTCTATACCAAATCTTACCAAAATGGCCTCATACCAAAATCACATTCAAGCATACCAAAAGAGACATTTAAATCATAACTTTACTTGACCAATTCAACACCAACCATCAAAGCATTAAAAATGCCAAAAGTTCATCAACCAAAACACCACATTTACAAGCCAAACATAATGACCATTTCATTAAACACAATTCAACTATACATGCCATTATAACCATGACTTAAAACATTAAAATCTACCGATATAGTCGTTGGATAGTGTGATAGGTCTCCGTTGAGCTTCCAAACCGATCAAGCTTCCGTTATTCTATAAACATAGAAAAGAACGACAATGTAAGCATATAATGCTTAGTAAGTTTGTAAATCATGAACAAAGCTTACCAATTCAATGCATAATCATAAAAATGCACATGAATCAATCCAACACAAACTTGGCAAAAGCCTAAACATCACCAACAACACAAGTAAGTGCTTAATCACATATCTTAGAAAAATCACCACATGGTAATATAGCTTTCATGAATATAGCATATAAGCATTCATATTTTTCATAAACATTTGATCATCAACAATTCATACATTTCCATAAATTCATGACATTGCCAATCGAAACACTTACTGTTCCTTCCCTTTACATGCCCATTGAACCACTTAGAATGATATGAGATACATGGAATCTCACACAATGTGTGCTAACATATGGTCAAAACCATTCCTTTCCTTTTCCTTTACATAGATACTATCTTGAGCCATAAATGGGTCTGCTCACACAAGCTGTCGGTCGGAACGTAGCTACACAGTGCTACTCACACAAGCTATCGAGTACCCGCAACAAATGTTGGAACTCAGCCACATGTAGGACATTCAGTACCAGCACCCGAAATATGGTAACCCTAATGACATGTCATTTGTATCCTATATATTCCTAAGGTTCAAATGGGGCTTGATAGTCGTCGAAACGTCATTGGATTTCGTGACATGGTATGATAAATAACATAATAGCATTTAAATAAAAAATTAAAATGATATTTAAACATACGAACTTACCTTAATCACAGAACGATGAAATAGGATCGACTAGTCCGACAGTTTATCTTTCCCTCGATCTAAATCCGTACGAGGCTTAACCTGATCTAAATAATCAAATTCAATCTATTCAATAATCATTCTGTTTAATTTAATAAAAAAATCATATTTTTGAAAAATTACACTTTTGCCCCTATTGTTTTGATTTTACTACAATTTAATCCTCAAGCTCGTAATTTAAATTCATGCAATTTCATCCCTACCCAAGCTAGCAAATTTCATATAGGTCCATATCAACTCATACAATTCATTATTTCACAATTTTCACCATGTATTTTACACATTTTATAAATAAATCCCTAATTGACAATTTCAAAAAAAATTACTTTACAAAAGTTGTTTATTTATCAATAAGGATTTATCTTCTTCTATCAAACATCAAAAAACACATGAATACATTCATGGAAAAACCCTAAATTTTAAATATTTTTTCAAATTAGTCCCTAGGCTAGCTAGCTTAATCTACAACGACTCTAAAAACATAGAAATCATTAAAAACAAGACGAAATCACACTTACATGCACAAAAGAGACTTGGCTGAACCTTGAAAACTCTTCAATGGAGTTTTTAAGTTTTATTTTCATTGGATGAAAGCTTGTTTGGAAGACGTCATTTTGTTATTCTTTATTTCACTTATCTTATTTATTAATTTACTTATTTAACCTTTGATTTTTAACTTAAAAATTATCTAATTCATGCCCATTAATGTCCATTCACATTTCAAATGGTCTAATTACCATTTCAAGTACTCTTAATTTAAGGTTATATAGCTATTTAATACCTTTAGCTACTAGAACTCTACTTTTGCACCTTTTACGATTTAGTACTTTTTACTTAATTAAGCATGCAAACGTTAAAATTTCTTAATGAAATTTTTATACGACACTACTATTATACCGTAGAAATTAAAATAATAATAAAATAGATATTTTCACATTGAATTTGTGGTCTCGAAAGTACTACTCCAATTTCACTAAAAAACGGGCTGTTACAAATAATTTGACCTGATATTCAATTAAATTACTTTCCAAACTTCAGGATGGCCTTTAGACATCTTAATGGATCATTTTTTCAAGAACTCGTTCTTATGATTCTTTTGCTCTTGAAATTGGCTTGTTCAAGCTCATACATGAAATATAAGGCACCTTGGCTATAAGATTCGATTTCTTGGACCAAGATTTCCAAGATTTGAAATCTTGATTTTCTTGATTCTTGAAATTTTCTAAAATAACAAAATTGGACCAAGATTTGATTTCTTGAATTTCTTGAAAATAAGAAAGTGAATCTTGATTTTCCTTTCTGGCTGTGTGTGCATCTTGGGCCTTGGTAACGAAGTCTTAGATGGTCCCATTCAATCTTGCTCAGATTTGCTTGGCCTTCGACCTCGTTATTGGGCCTTGAGGAAATTTGAGCCTATCACGTTCATGAGCCTGATTTTGGGCCTTGAGACTCGCATCAATAGATTTATTATAAACTAAGAAAAATATAAAAAGAATAAGAGAGAATGGTAAAATAATTAAAAGATAATTCAACTTTTGCTTGGGATATTAGAAAACTTATGCGTGCCCTCTATTTATAGGGTATCAATTACCATAAGTTAAAAAAATAAAAATAAGAGGGTTGAGATACCCTATAATTTCTTTAGAGGTTACAAGCGAATAAATTCTTGGGGGTTTAAAGAGTTATATGGATACCCATTTACCAATGGATTTACAACACTCCTCCATTAGATGTCCATCAACAAAAAAGTGTCTCATTAAAACCTAATAAAGGAAAAAGAGTACACCCTATTACAAGTAGCCTTGTTAAAAACCTTTACTAGAAAAATCCAATGAAACAAAACCTTAATTAAAGGAAAAAAGTATAGTCTGTTTTAGACTCCCCCTAATGGCAACATCATAATACACCTTTGAGTTGATGCACTCCAATATTGTATATTAGTGTTTTAAACATTATGGTTGGCAATGCCTTGGTAAAAAGATTAGCTAAATTATCACTATAATGAGTTTGTTGAAATTCTATATCACCTTTCTTCTCAAGATCATGAGTGAAGAATAATTTTGGTTAAATATGATTCGTTCTATCACTTTTGATGCTAGCACCCTTCAATTGAGCTCTACATGTACATTATCTTCGTATAAGATAGTTGACATCTTATTTTGTAGAGGAAAATCACATATCTTCTGGATAAGTTGGATCAACAACCTTAACACACTATCAACTTGCCTCATGCATTACAATTATTTTTACATGATTTGAAAATGCGACAACTAATGTCTATTTTGTTGAACATAGTACATCTATATATGTAAATAAATATCTCATTTGAAGCCGACCATTATGTGGATCCGATAAATATCTAACATCGACATAACTAACTAATAGAGATATTGAATCACTTGAATAAAATATCCCCATACCAACAATTCCTATGAGATACCTAAGTACATATTTAATCCCATTCCAATATCCATGTGTTGGAGAAGAACTAAATATTTTTGACAAGCTTACCACGAATATTATATGAAGTCGTGTGTTGTTTGCAAGATACATCAATGCCCTTATGACACTTAGATATGGTACATCAGGACCAAAAAACTCTTGATCTATTTTGCAGGGATGAAATTAGTCTTTATTCAAATCTAATGATCTTACAACCATCAGGACACTCAATGAATGTGCTTTATCCATGTAAATTTTATTTAGGATCTTTTTTGTATAAGTTAACTAATGGACATGAATTCCATCTTTTAAATGCTCGACCTACAAGCCGAGACAAACTTTGTTTTTTCGAAAATATTTCATTCTCTTTGGGAGTTCCAAAAATATTTAAATCGTCAACATAAACAACAATTATCACAAAATTTGACTTTTTTTTTATAAAAATGATGGAAAAATCGGATCATTTTTATAACCGCCTTTCAACAAATATTCACTAAGACGATTGTGTCACATATGTCCAAATTATTTTAATCCATATAAGGATTTCTTTAATATAATCGAGCAATTTTCTCGAGAAACTCTATATCTTTCTGGAATTTTAAATCCTTTATGGATTTTCATATAATTTCACTACCAAATGAGCCATACAAATAAGTTGTAATAACATCCATTAGATACATGTCAAATTTTTCACGTACTACCAAACTAATAAGATATCTAAACGTAATTGCATCCTCTATAAAAGAGTATGTCTTTTCATAGTTAATGTCAGACCTTTGTGGAAATCCTTGTGCTACAAGTCATGTTTTATATCTTATGAGTTCATTTTTTCTAATATTGTTTTTAGACAAATACTCGTTTATATCCTATTGAATTTACATATTTAGGTGTTTGGACTACAAGTCCAAAAACCTTGCGTTTAGTGAGTGACTTCAATTCTACTTGAATTGCATCTTTTCAATTTGGCCAATTTTTTCTATTTCTACATTTGTCAACAAATTTAGGCTTAGGATCCTTATTTTCTATTTCTATTTCAATAATAACATTACAAGCAAAAATGTTGTCAATAACTATATTTTTTCGATTCCATCTTTTTCCTGAAGTTACATAATTTATCGAGATCTCTTTATTACCAATATTTTTAGGTATTTGAGCCTCTTTTGGGGGCTTCTTGATTAGTTATTTCCGTGGCCTCTTCTTGGGCACTTTGCCTCCATAATATGATCATCTTGAATGTTTTCTCCTATATTTTTACGATGATTTTTCTCATCTTAAGGCATGGATTACATTCTTTGGCATTAATAGTTTGTCTTATAGGAACATTAATCCTTCTTAGAGCATTTTCAGTTGATATGTGAGATTTTATAACTTTCTTTAGGTTAGTGAATGCATTTGACAGTTGATTGACAATATTTTGCAAATGTATTGTCCTTTGTACTTCATGTTCACATTGACTTGTACAAGGACGTAATTGAGATAACAATAACTCATTATATGCAATTTCTTTTACCAATTATTGTTTTCTCTCTGTTAATGTTGGGAATGTTGTTTCTATTGGATCTAGTGCCCTTAGTATAGTATTTCTGCCTATGCATAATCATATTATTTGACAAATTGGTTTAATAATATTCATTAATTACATTAATATCCTTATATATTTTCCTCAATGATTTTTGCATGCAAAGGAAATATTAACTTGCTAATTATCTAACGTTTAAATAATACTAAGCGGTATTACATGGTCAGATCGAAATATGAAAAGATAAGTTATATTAGTAGATAATCTAAAATAAATTTTAGCACTACTTTTCACTCGCAGACGAATGGACGGTAATATGCTTTGAGCCTACGTAATTGATTTTGAAGCAAGCTGGGAACGTTAGTCACTATTGACTAAATTTATGTATAATAACATTTTCTAGTCAAGCATTCAAATGGCTCCATTTGAAGCATTATGCGGTTGAAGGTGTAGAACAACTATTTGTCGATCGGATTTGTGTGAAAGAAAGGTTATTGGGTCAAAATTCATTCAAGAAACAGAAGATACAGTAAAATGATCAGAGATAGATTGAAAGAAACTTTTAATAGAAAAAATTGTACATGGATCTGAAACATCGAGATAGTGAGTTTTCTGTGGGCTATAAAGAGTTTCTAAAAGTTTATCCATGGAAGAAAGTTTTACGATTCGACCAAAAGGGAAAGTTGAGTCTTCGATTTATCAACCATATAAAATCACCGAAAGGGTACTAGTTACATATCAGTTAGCATTACAAGTTGAATTATAGAAAATACACGATGTATTTTATGTGTCGATGCTTAAGCGATATCATTCGGATCTGTCTCATGTTAGTTCGATGGAGGAAATCAAAATTCAGCTTGATTTTTCTTACAAGGAAGAACTGATTGAAATTCTAGCTCGTGAGGTGAAAGAATTATGAAATAAGCATGTCCCACTCATGAAACTCTTGTGGCATAGTCATAATGAGGAAGAAGTGACCTGGGAACTGAAGGAGATAATAAAATCCCACTATCTCTACCTCTTTTCAGGTAAATTTCAAGGAAGAAATTTCTTTAGGGAACAATTGTAACGACTCAAAAGTTAATGGTGACGGAAAGTGTGGTTCAGAACCCTTTTTTTGTAAACTAGATTAGTAAATATTTTTATTAAATATTTACGGAGTTATATTAGAATTGAATTGAATTTCGATAAGGTAATTTTGTTGAATTAGTGCTTAAATAGGGTTCAAGAACTAAATATAAAAGTGTCAAAAGTTCAATTCTTAAGGAATCTTTAATTAGAATTCAAGTAAAAGGCTTATATAGTAATTATACCCTTAGATTATTTATAGTGGTTGGTTGAGGAATTAAAACATATATGTTTTTATGTTATAAAACATTAATTAAAAAAAGATGATAAAAATAAAATGGAAAGAAAATATGATTAAACAAAGTGGATGGAGAAAGAAACATTTTATTCCAACTTCCTTCATGCAACTGAACTAAGGGAGGAAAAAGAAGAACTAAATGCATGGCCTTAGGGTTTTCCATTTTCAAATCTTTAATTGGTTAGCTAAATTTAGTCATTTTCTTATAATTTTTATGTTTTCGGAATTTCGGGAGCTCAAGCTAGCTGACCCATATAGTATTTTTTGGAACTATTAAAGATTAGGGATGTTACCATTGATTATTAGTTGAAGATTTAGGTGTTAATTTGATAAATTTTAATTTTAGAGTTGAAAAAAAGGTTAAATTGTAATGTTAATTGATGGTTTTGTTCAATAGGGACTAAAATGCACAAAGTTCAAAATTTATTGTAAAGCTGGGTTTAGAATTAAAAGTTATGTTAGTTCCTATTTTAGAGACTAAATTGAATAAAATGGTGAAGTTGCTTACATTAGTAATTGAATGTGAAAATGTTTGTATATTGATAAATTTGTATGTTTCTCTTAATCCATAGCCAAAGTCATCGATGAATAGTTTGAAGTTTATGATTTGTGTTTCTATAATTTGAACTACTTGTAATTGCTACATATTGAATTGTTTGTGCATGGTAAGAACATAAGGTGAGACACTTTATTATAACGAGTTGTATTGGATTGATTTGAATTGAATATTGTTCATGAGGACTAAATTAAAAATACTAAAAAATGTGTAAGTTTATATAAATGTGACATTGAAAAAATATTAAGATGATTTATGCTGTTGTATGTATGGATAAGTGATTTCATGATGAAAAGTCATCTGAATTGAAATATTGGTTGATAATGAAATGAGTAAGGAACAACCTGTTAACTGTTCGGGTAGATTTGGATATAGTTGGCTGCAAACTCTAAATTATATAGGGTTTTTATAGTTCTTTATGGCACCTTTTTGCTTAAAAAATTATGTTAATCCCGAATTTTTGATAATTAATTGGGTGAATTTTGTTTATATTGAAATAATGGACATGATTTAATAAAGTATGCATTTTTATGCTTTTATGTATTAATTTTGTGTATAATTTAATTAATTAATTTACATATTAATTTCCTCTATTTAATTATTATAGTGGGACCATAGAGTTACTAATTTGTGAAGCTTATTTTAACCTTGCATGGACATGAGCTTTATTCTACCTTAGTTGGACAACAAAGGCATGCAAATTGGGTCAAGAGGAACTCACTTTGATCCAGTTAAAGATGATTTAATCGAAGGACAAGTGTCAAAACCATTTTTTTTGAAAAACGAGGTCGACTTTGTTTAAAAACGAAAAAACGAAAATGGAGTCGCCACCAATCCCTTTTTATAAGGTGTGATCGGATCACCTCGTAATTTGATCGTTTTAATAAAGCGGTTTGATTTACTAAAACAAAGATTTTGGTCTACGAAATTTGAGAAAACGGGTTCGAAAGTCGGTTACGTACGAGGAAGGATTAGCACCCTCGTCACGCCCAAATTGGTACCTAATTGATTAATTATCATCTTAATATCGAATGTTAAAAGTTTAAAAGAATTAAAAATACAATCCCTTTTTATTAATGTTCATTTTGAAAAATGCTTGAATTAATATTGAAGCGAGCAACAAAGGCCCACTCATCCCGAGATAATAAAATGCCACATCCCGTAAGTTAGGACGCGATGTTTGAACCCTCAAAAATAAGTTTGCCTTTAATTTTTATCGAAACTTGGTGTATTTTGAAATCTAAAAGGATATTTGGCTATTTAGGTTTAACAAGAAAATCGAAACCCCATAAGTTAGGGTACAATTTCTCGAATTCCCGAAACGCGAAATATTGCCTTTTCTTGAAAATTTTATTTTTGAATAATAACAAGTATAGCATTTAATGATGCGTGTTCATTTTGTTTCGAGCAAAACGGTCCATATTTAGATAAATACATTTGAGCTTAATTCACGAAATATCGTAATGAGCATGGAACAATAATACATAAATACAATATTATACAAGTGAATAACAATGATATGAAAATACAAATGAACGAATTATAGTACATGCAATGACAATAATCACATAACATATGTCGCCTAAATACCAACATTAATAATTAAAGAGAAATGAAATGAATAATACGAACAATTAAAATAAGCAATAAGACAATTCTAAACGAATAACATGTAGGAAAAACAAGCTTGAAATAGATACTATGGAAAACAATTTAAAGTAAATGATATTAAACAATTTGAAATCATCAATATACAAGATAACAAAATAATATATATAGAATAACTTAAAATAATAATTCAAAAAATAATTTAAAATTGCATATAAAAGTTTAGAATAAATAATATTATAAAAAAAGGAAAAAAATAATTTGAAATAATTAACATATAGAAGATATATACAAAAGTTTAATATAAGTAACATATGAAATTTTAAAATTAATAGTAGTAGAAAGATTTATAATAAATAATAAAAAGAATTTAACACAATTAACATATAAAACAATATAACTAAATAACATATAAGAAGTTTAAAATAAATAATATATATATATACACATAATAGTTTAAAATACAAAGATGTATATAAAAATTTCAAAATAAATAATACGTATAATAGTTTAAAAGAAATAATATATGTAAAATATTTAAAATTGATAATAATTTAAAATACATAATATGTTCAAAAAAAAGTGATAATAAAATGACTTAAAAAAATAATATATAAAAAAAACTCAAAATGAATAATAATAGCAGTTAAAAAATGAATAAATAAATAAATAAATTAAACAGATTAAGGACCAAGCTGCAATTGAATTAAAATTTAAGGTATAAATTATAAATAACAAAAAAAGTAACTAAGGACCAAAATTAAGTGCGCTTAAACTATCGAGGCCTGATTCGGCAAATAACCCAAACTTCAACACGTGTCCCATTTTCTGCGCGTCAATAGGTCAGGGACCCGATTGAAAACTAAACAAACTTCTGTGGTCAAATTTTAAAACATAAAAAAATAAACAAAGGGACTAAATTAAAAAGAACAGAAAGCGAAGGACCAGGATTTTAAATAACCCATTTAACAAAAACACACGGATCCCCCTGGAGCGGGTCGAGTCGCGCGCGGGTCACCTTAAACGGCGCTGTTTTGGCCTGGTGACCTTTGTGCAAAACGACGCTATTTTGCTTAACCTATATAAGTAAAAAAATTTTAACTAAAATAATTTTAAAACCCCTTGTGAAAAAAAAACTAAAAAAAGCTTTGTTTTCTCTCTCAACTTACCCCTTACTCCGGCCATAGAGCCGTCGTGGACCTCCGGTCACCGGCGCCGGAGACCGCCTCCTCCGGTGGCCGAAAATCACCAAAATTTCTAAGGGGTCCCTTTTTCCGCGTAGAACTCTAATCTGGAGTCAGAATCACCGAAATCTCGCCGGAAGTCTCCGAAAGGGTAGAAAGCCCTTCGGCTTCTACCCCTCCGACGGCGGCGCAACGAGAAAACTAAAACCACTGTAGGTTTTTTATTTATTTTTCTTTTATCAAAAATAAAAAGGATAAAACAACCACCTTTTGAAACTCTTAGTCTTTTTGATTAATTTCTCTGTGTTTTTTTTTATTTCGAAAATCCCCCTGAATACATTGATTTTTCGTGCTTTTATAGCCGAAAGTGCTACAAATATAATATTTTCCTTTTCTTTGTTACTGTTTGTTATTTCTCTGCGTCTCTGTCTTGCTTTCTTTTTTTTGTTCCTGTTTTATAGGCTTAGACGGAAGCGATGGGACGGGGCAAATGCGGTCAATCCTCGGGCGTTGGACGTGCTGACACCACGTAAGGAGCGGTGCGACGCAAATGAGGAGCTAGGGTTTTTTGCCTAGCTGATAGTGTTTAAGTTTTGGGGCAATCAGGCCTTGTAATCTTGGGCTTGTATTTGGGTCAAGGTTTATTTGTAAATGGGCTTAGTTTTTGTAATTGGACTGTTGTTATTAAGGCCCGGTCAAATTTGGGCATTTACAACTACCCCTCTTTGCTCGTTGTCGTGTAATGAGAATGAAGCAAAGACTTTAAAAAGGGTCAAATTTGCCAGGTCTTGCAGAATCTTAACCTCTTCGGTACTTCTCTTCTTCAAGTAGCTTTCATATGTTCCACTGCAATTTCAGTGGAATGATATTCACTATCTTTAGTCTGCTCGCTGCAACTTCAGGGAGATAAGGCTGGTGGCTTCAATCTGCTTCGCTGCAACTTCAAGAAGATAAGATTTGCCAAATTTGATCTGCTGGACTGGAACTTTAAGGAGATAAGATCTTCAACTTCAATCTGCTCCACTGCTACTTTAGAGAGATGAGATTTGCTGTCTTCAGTCTACTCCACTACAAATTCAGAGAGATAAGGCTGGTGGCTTAAATCTGCTCCATTGATACCTCATGGAGATAAGATTTGTCGTCTTTGATCTGCTCCACTGCTGCTTAGGGAGATTAGATCTACAATCTTCAGCCTGCTCCACTGCTGCTTAGGGAGACAAGACTAGTGGCTTAAATCTACTTCCCTACTACCTCTAGAAGATAAGATTCACCGTCTTTGATCTGTTCCACTGCTATTCAGGGAGATAAGATCTACAATCTTCAGCCTACTCCACTGCTGCTTAGGGAGATAAGGCTAGTGGCTTAAATTTGCTTCTCTACTACCTCGGGAAGATAAGATTCGCAGTCTTTGATTTGCTTAACTACTGTTCAGGGAGGTAAGATCTACAATCTTCAACCTACTCCACTGCTGCTCAGGGAGATAAGACTAGTGGCTTAGATTTGCTTCCCTACTACCTCGGGAAGATAAGATTCGCAGTCTTTGATTTGCTCAACTACTGTTCAGGGAGGTAAGATCTACAATCTTCAACCTACTCCACTGCTGCTCAGGGAGATAAGACTAGTGGCTTAAATTTGCTTCCCTACTACCTCGGAAAGATAAGATTCGCCGTCTTTGATCTGCTCCATTGCTGTTCAGGGAGATAAGATTTACAATCTTCAACCTGCTCCACTGCTGCTAAGAGAGATAATGCTAGTGGCTTAAATCTACTTCCCTACCACCTCGGGAAGATAAGATTCATCGTCTTTGATCTGCTCCACTGCTGTTCAGGGAGATAAGATTTACAATCTTCAACCTGCTCCACTGCTGCTAAGAGAGATAATGCTAGTGGCTTAAATCTACTTCCCTACTACCTCGGGAAGATAAGATTTGCTGTCTTTGATCTGCTCCACTACTGTTCAGGGAGAGAAGATCTACAATCTTCAGCCTACTCCACTGCTGCTCAAGGAGATAAGACTAGTGACTTAAATCTGCTTCCCTACTGCTTAGGGAGACAAGATTTGCCCTCTTCGATTTGCTCCACTACTACTTAGGGAGACAAGATCTACAATCTTCAGCCTACTCCACTACTGCTTAGGGAGATAGGATTTGTAAAGTTACCGATGTTGCTACACCATCCTTTAGGGATATGATCTGTAGAATCGATTTCATGGGCCTATGTTTATGCCAAATAATTAGAATGCCATGATCAGAATGAGTCAAATGCTCCTAACTAGATGAATGATATGAATACATGAATACATGAATGTCATGAGAATGATTCCTTTTTAAGTTCTTAAGGCATTATCGCTCATAGTTCATCAAGGCTTTATTACTAACGTATTACGCCACCCTCTTGTTCGGGTGGTATTTTGATAGAGACCGAAGAATCAATTATATCTTGCACAACAGGTTTGCCCCACTGTAATTTTAGGGATTTTTTTTTCATCCAACCCACTGCAACTCAGGGTATGAGATTTGTAACTTCTTTAATCCATCCTATTATAGCTCAAGGGTATAGGATTTGTATTATCTTCAATCAATTTGATCAGTTACACCATTCCCTGGGTGTAATGACCAGATGTATATGCCTGATATTTGTATGAATGCAGAGTATCATTTTTCTTTTCCTGAGAATGATCCTCTTTTATACTTGGGTTGACATTGCTCGTTATTTGTCGAGGTGGTATCACCGACAAAATGTCTTATCTTTTTGTTCAACCAATAAAAAGTCCAAAAAGATAATCATTTTTCTCCAATATTTCTAACCCTTAGGCTTGGTGAGTTCTAAACAATAGTCATGTTTTAGGTTCTTGTATTATTAGAAGCTTCCAAAGTAATATGCGAAACTTCTTTTATGAAAGTATTATTAGTCTACTAATCGTTATTTCAATGTAAAATGCTTGAAAAAGATCACAAAAATAGACCGAAAGGAAATTAATTAAGAGCATAGCTCGAAACAAGTAAGTTAATCAAGGATAACAAATGCAATTAAGAAGGAAATTTATTGGGACGTATCTTAAAAAGAATAAGGTAATTAAAGATAGTAAATTCAAAATGGGTAAAATGGAAAACTAGGTGCCCCAGATATCGTAGTTTGAGCTTCTCTGTACCAACTTATTAAGGGCCATTTTGAGTTCAATCTGTGTTTAGGGGATCCAGAGTACTTTGTTGATGCCCCAAGACGTATCATACTTCTTCATTGTTAATTTAGGCATAGCAAGACTATTGTATGCCCCACTTTGATCCAAGTTTGAGCTGCCCTTTTTGGGTTTTTAACTCAAACCCCCTTTGGTCTTAAGGCGCCCTTTGCGGGTTTTCACCTTGGCCTCTCCCCCTTTTTTTTTGATTGATGACTGAGTTTGAATTTATGGAATTGGGCAGGTTTTTACCATCCATCTCGGTCAAAATCAATGCTTTTCCAGAGAAGACCTTCTTTATCATGTAAGGTCCTTCTTGATTCAGCATCCATTTTCCTCTGATGTCTTTTTGTATATGAATGATCCTTTTCAAAACTAAGTCATTCTCGTGGAATTCTCTAGGGCAAGCCTTCTTGCCATAAACTCGCATCATTCGTTTCTGATACACTTGACCATAATGGTTCAGGTCTACTTGATCATTTTGACTGGACTCATTCTACTTCATCCAATTCTTGACTCAATCAAAGCTTAGAGAGAAAGAATCTCAACTTCAATGGGCAACATCACTTCCATTTCATGTGCCAATAAGAAAGGTGTCCCCGGCGAAAGTCCTGGCAGGCATTTAATAAGCATAGAGGGTAAATGGTAACTTTTCCTACCAATCTTTACAAGTCTTAGTCATTTTCCCACGATCTCTTTCTTATCTTCTTCTTATTCTTCTTCTCCCTTTTTTTTAACCTGCTGACTTTCGATTTTGTGACATTGGCATATGAAGCTACCTTCACCCTCTTAGTGAAGTAACCGATGACCACAAGGATGAATCGATGTTGGCCAGAAGCTTTTGACAAGATCATCCCCATAACATCCATGTCTCACATAGAGAAAGTCTATGAAGAAATGAAGGAGGCACTTGAATCTTGTCTCGATAAATTTGGCATTTACGACATAACTGATGTGATCCCCTTCCATGGTAGACCAGCAATACCTGAACCTCATGATTTGTCTGGCCATTTTAAAACCATTAGCACGTATTCTTTAGACACCCTTATGGATCCCTTCTAAGATTTCCTTAGCTTCAACTGCATCCATACATCTTAGTAGCTTAGGTGTATATTGATACGACCGTGCAAAAACATCTTTGAATTCTTGGAATAACTCAATGACATCTCGCTTTGTCTCTGAGGTGATATAGGCTCCGATCTTCACCTCTTTTCTTCTCCTAGGCTCGCGCTGTCCATTGACCCTTTGTAAGGTAGGATCTGTTTTCATTTTGTTTTAGCATCATTAACAAATCAGGAGATATGTTACAATCTTTGTCATCTTCAAAGTCCTGAGATCCCTCTAGACACGTATCTCGCTCAAAAAGGAGATTTTGGGTCAGTAGCAGCGTCACTCATGTCGTTGATATCTGGGGTACCTGTTGTAGGTATGAAGGAAGATTTCAAAGAATAAATGAATCTGAGAATGATTATTTGTATGGTATGATCATGAATGAAGAATAAAAGAATATTTGAAAGAGAGTCCAAGGAACAAAAGAATCTATAAATAAAATAATATTTGCTCAAAAAAGATACATTTTATTGAAATAAAGATTTTGGACATAAGCCTATTTCACAAAAGGATTTTTATTACCTCTAGGATTAAAGCAACAAGCATGTTTTGAATATTACTTAGAATTAGATTTAAAAAATATAAGGATTTCTTCCACAATCCCATTGTTTAAAACTCTCCCAAGTATGCAAGGGCTTGGAAACTTTTATTCCTCAGTTCTCTTTTTGGATACGTCATTAAGGTCCAAATTCCCCGATATTTCCTTCGGGCTTTTTTTTCAAGGGATCACAACTCTCTTGCCAGCTCCTTCAGTTATCGCATTTATTGCCTCGTCAAAGCGATTAGGTTCTGATGAATCATCAAACTTCGTAATTCCCATATTAATGAACCTTTCGACTAACTTTTTAAATGTAGTGTAGTTTTCGATTGAGTGCCCCGTTATTCCCGTATGGTACTCGCATTGGGCATTCGTATCATACCATTTTGAGAACGGAGGTTGCACGAGTTCAGAGTAGAACGGAGACACCACATGCGCATCAAACAGATTTTGATACAGCTCCTTGTATGTCATCAGGATGGGTGTGAATTGGAGCCTTTCTGCTTGTCTCGGAGGGGCCTAATGGTTGATGGTTACTATCTTCGGCTGGTCTATAGTGACCGATTTGGAATACCCTTTGCTCATATTATTCACTTCATTTTTATTTCTCTTTAGGTTTGACCTCTTAGAGCTTTTTCCCGCGTCTATCTTCTCGCTTCTGATTGCATTTTCAATCATCTCGCTGGACATTACTATATCTGAGAAACTCATGCTGGCGCTTCCCAACATATGGGTAATGAACGGGGATTTCAGAGTGTTGATGAAAAGCATCGTGGTTTCTTTCTCCAGAAGAGGTGGCTGGACTTGTGTCGCTACCTCTCTCCATCTTTGGGCATATTACTTGAAGCTCTCACTTTGTTTCTTTTCCATAATCTGCAATGTAATTCTGTCGGGTGCCATGTCTGTCATGTGGCCATATTATCTCATGAAAGTCTATGCCAAGTCTTTCCATGAATGAATTTTGGCACGGCTCAGTTGGTTGTACCATTTGGCAGCTGGCCCAATCAGACTATCTTGGAAACAATGAATTAACAGTTGATCGTTATCAATGTATCCTGTCATTCTTCTGCAGAACATTGTGATATGAGCTTCAGGACAACTAGTCCCATTATACTTTTCAAATTCTGGAGTCTTGAATTTTGGCGGGAGTACTAAATCTGGAACCAAACTGAGATCTTTGGCGTCAACCCACAATGGTAATCAACATTCTCCATTGCTCTTCTAGTTGTTTTGGCAGTTCAACCCTTGCTTTTTTCTATTTCTGCCATTTCGTCTAGATCAAAAACTACATGATTGGTTGGACTGTTCCTCGAATTGGAACTTGAGCCCGTCGGGTAGTCATGGGTGCCAAGGTACCGGCCTGATGTTGTTGGGGACTAACAGTAACGTATACCCCTTGTACATGCGTGTTTGGTTTGGCCTGGGCGCTTATTGGGTTAAAACCTAGGGGATAGATGAGGTCTTCATTACCATTCTCACCATTGACTACTGGGTCTTTCCCTTTTTCAAGCCTTCCAGCTAATAATTGTGTCAATTGGCTCATCATACTTCTTTGGGATTCAAGCATTTGGTCCCTCATATCCTGTTGAATTTTGGCTAGCTGTTCTTGCATCTGTGCCTGTAGCTGGTCTTGCATATCTCTTTGCAATTATTCTAATCTTTCCATTCTTTGATCCATTGCTTTCCTCTTGTAACGGGTACTGTAGTGATACTTAGTTGGTGGGTTTTCGTTGGTTTCTAGTTTAACTGAAATAGTTTTTTAACTAATTAGAGCCCTTTTGTGAAAATCTAATGCATGTGATGAAATACAACGCAAATGCATGGGATGAGTACAAAAAGAAAGAGAGACGTTGATTCTGGATTCAATTCCATTAGAATAAATTTTCTAGAAAACAAATTTCTTTACATAAAACGGATTACATATGCGGCCTTGCTATCATATTCCAAGCAAAGACACCAATCATTTTCTTCATATCCGGATGTTATGGTCAAATATTGCAGATTTTCCAAAAGATGTCTCTATTATTTCCTTTTTGCTAGATCCGGACCGCAGCCAATTGCTCACTTATCCCCGCAATGCTCATCAACTTCTTTAAGACATGACGGCTCTCGAATAATCTTTGTTGGCTTGAATCCTCAGGCAATAAAGCAAATTCATGTATTCCTTCATGGACTATCAGCCTTTTCTTGTTTACTCAGACCATATTTGGACGGCCGTATTATATTCCACTTTATCAAGAAATCCATTCTCCATGACAAGCTTTTCTATTTAGCAATCGAATGTGACTGAACACCTCCTTTCTATGATGAAAATGCAATGCAATCAAAACAAAAGAAAACATGTTAGAAAATGAGAAATAAACAAAACAGAGTACCTATCTGGGTGACCACTAGGGGTTCGGAGTGGCTCTACCTAGGGTGGGCTCTTAAGGCTCACTTTATGGGGTTTGGTTCTAAAGAATGGGTACCTGAACCAGCAGATTCCTCAATCTTCACCTATTATAGGCTCATATGGATCGAGTTCAGTTCAGGGGAATACATTTCCATATGGCCATGCGGAGATGAAAATCTCACGAAGACATAGGTACGAATGTATCCCGGAAGTAGTTTACTAGCCCATGCGGAGATGAAAACCTCACGAAGGTATAACTTCTCACTCCCACTTAAAAGGGTAAGATCGACCGATCATGTAATGCAATAGGCAGAAAGATGCCTAAACTTAAACCAACACAACAATTATAATCCGCAATGATAAGGATCGTAACAAAGATGAATAAAAATGCAACGAAAGGATCTCTTACGATGAAAATGCAATGTGATCAAAGCAAAATCAAACGCATCAGCACAGAAGAAATAAACAAAATAGAGCACCTATCTGGGTGACCACTAGGATTTGGCGTGGTTCTACCTAGGGTGGGCTCTTAGGGCTTACTATATGCGGTTTAGTTCTAAAGTAAAGGTACCCGAACCGACAGATTCCTCGATCTTCACCCATTATAGGCTCACATAGATCGAGTTCAGTTCAGGGGAATACATTTTCTTATGGCTATACGGAGATAAGAATCTCACGAAGACATAGGTACAGATGTATCCTGAAAGTGATCCACTATCCTGTACGGAGGTAAAAACCTCACGAAGGAGTAGTTTCTCACTCCCACTTAAAAGGGTGTGACCAAACGGTCATGCAATGCAATATGCGACGATATATGTATAAAAAACTCGAAGCAATAAAGAAAATAGGAATAAAATAATGAAAACCATAACAAAAATGGATGAAATGCAATGAAGGGATTGTATATTAAAACCAAACTTTCTATTTTCGACAAAATGACAAAAGTTAATCAACTTGTGGCTTGACTCTCTTATTTTGTTCCCCAGTGGAGTCGCCAAGCTGTCGAAACCATTTTTTTTTAAAAACAAGGTCGACTTTGTTTAAAAACGAAAAAACGAAAATGGAGTCGCCAGTAATCCCTTTTTATGAGGTGTGATCGGATCACCTCGTAATTTGATTGTTTTAATAAAGCGGTTTGATTTACTAAAACAAAGATTTTGGTCTACGAAATTTGAGAAAACAGGTTCGGAAGTCGGTTACGTGCGAGGAAGGATTAGCACCCTCGTCTTGCTCAAAATTGGTACCTGATTGATTAATTATCGTCTTAATGTCGAATGTTGAAAGTTTAAAAGAATTAAAAATACAATCCCTTTTTATTAATGCTCATTTTGAAAAATGCTTGAATTAATATTGAAGTGAGCAACAAAGGCCCACTCATCCCGAGATAACAAAATCTCACATCCCGTAAGTTAGGACGCGACGTTTGAACCCTCAAAAATAAGTTTGCCTTTAATTTTTATCGAAACTTCGTGTATTTTGAAATCTAAAAGGATATTTGGCTATTTAGGTTTAATAAGAAAATCGAAACCTCATAAGTTAGGGTACGATTTCTCAAATTCCCGAAACGCGAAATATTGCCTTTTCTTGAAAATTTTATTTTTGAATAATAACAAGTATAGCATTTAACGATGCGTGTTCATTTTGTTTCGAGCAAAATGGTCCATATTTGGATAAATACATTTAAGCTTAATTCACGAAATATCGTAATGAGCATGGAACAATAACACATAAATACAATATTATACAAGTGAATAACAATGATATGAAAATACAAATGAACGAAATATAATACATGCAATGACAATAATCACATAACATATGTCACCTAAATACCAACATTAATAATTAAAGAGAAATGAAATGAATAATAAGAACAATTAAAATAAGCAATAAGACGATTCTAAACGAATAACATGTAGGAAAAACAAGCTTGAAATAGATACTATGGAAAACGATTTAAAGTAAAAGATATTAAACAATTTGAAATCATCAATATACAAGATAACAAAATAATATATATAGAATAACTTAAAATAATAATTCAAAAAATAATTCAAAATTGCATATAAAAGTTTAGAATAAATAATATTATAAAAAAAGGAAAAAAATAATTTGAAATAATTAACATATAGAAGATATATACAAAAGTTTAATATAAGTAACATATGAAATTTTAAAATTAATAGTAGTAGAAAGATTTATAATAAATAATAATAAAAATTTAACACAATTAACATATAAAACAATATTACTAAATAACATAAAAGAAATTTAAAATAAATAATATATAAATACATAATAGTTTAAAATACAAAGATGTATATAAAAATTTCAAAATAAATAATACGTATAATAGTTTAAAAGAAATAATATGTGTAAAATATTTAAAATTGATAATAATTTAAAATACATAATATGTTCAAAAAAATAATAGTAATAATAATAATAAGTGATAATAAAATGACTTAAAAAATAATATATAAAAAAAAACTCAAAATGAATAATAATAGCAGTTAAAAAATGAATAAATAAATAAATTAATTAAATAGACTAAGGACCAAGCTGCAATGAATTAAAATTTAAGATATAAATTATAAATAATAGAAAAAGTAACCAGGGACCAAAATTAAGTGCGCTTAAACTATCAAGGTCCGATTCGGAAAATAACCCAAATTTCAAACACGTGTCCCATTTTCTGCGCGTCAATAGGTCAGGGACCCGATTGAAAACTAAACAAAATTCTATGGTCAAATTTTAATACATAAAAAAATCAAAGGGACTAAATTAAAAAGAATAGAAATGTAGAGGGGCCAGGGTTGTAAATAACCCATTTAACGAAAACACGTGGATCACCCTGGAGCGGGTTGGGTAGCGTGCGGGTCACCTTAAACGGTGCCGTTTTAGCGCTGGTGACTTTGGTGCAAAACGACGCCGTTTTGCATAACCTATATAAGTAAATTTTTTTTAACTAAAATCCTTTTAAAACCCCTTGTGGAAAAAAAACTAAAACAAGCTTTGTTTTCTCTCTCTACTCACCCACTACTCCGGCCATAGAGCCGTCGTGGACCGCCGGTCACTGGCGCCGAAGACCGCCTCCTCCGGTGGCCGAAAATACAAAATTTCTAAGGGGGTCCCCTTTTTCTCGTAGAACTTCGATCTGGAGTTGGAATCACCGAAATCTCGTCGAAAGTCTCTGAAAATGAGGAAAACCCTTCGGCTTCTACCCCTCCGATGACGCCGCAACGACAAAACTAAAACCACTGTAGGTTTTTTTTATTTAATTTTCTTTTATCAAAAAATAAAAAGGATAAAACAACCACTTTTTGAAACTCTTGGTCTTTTTGATTAATTTCTCTATGTTTTTTTTTGTATTTCGAAAATCCCCCTGAATAGATTGATTTTTTGTGCTTTTATAGCCGAAAGTGCTACACATATAATATTTTGCTTTTCTTTGTTACTGTTTGCTGTTTCTCTGCATCTCTGTCTTGCTTTCTTTTTTTTTGTTCCTGTTTTGCAGGCCTAGACGAAAGCGATGGGACTGGGAAAATATGGTTAGTCCTCGGGCGTTGGACGTGTTGACACCACGTGAGGAGCGGCGCGACACAAATGAGGAGCTAGGGTTTTTTGCCTAGCTGATAGTGTTTAGGTTTTGGGCCAATCAGGCCTTGTAATCTTGGGCTTGTATTTAGGTCAGGGTTTATTTGTAAATGGGCTTAGTTTTTGTAATTGGACTATTGTTATTAAGGCCGGTCAAATTTGGGCATTTACAACAAGTATAACAACTAATTGGGTCACAAAATCGTCTAAGCAAGGAGCAAACAAAATCAGCTTTTGAGAGAATTATTCAGAGGTCCCTACACTTAGAAAACAATTAAAAATCACCACACAACTTTTACCCATGAAACTATCCACCTCCTTGCTTGATTTATGCATGAAATCAAGCATGAATCAAGCAACCAACAACCTCACCTTTCCACAATTCATGGCCGGTCACAAGTGAGAGACACCTAAGGGAATTTCAAACTATTTTTAGTAAACCTATTAGTCATCCTTCAAATATAAAGAGACCTCTCATTTACCTTTCACAACACATCTCATATCTAATCTCTCATTTCCTTTCATTATTCACTAACTTATCATTTTTCTTTCCACTTCCATTTCCCTCTCACACATAAATCCCCCATTTAACTAGCAATTCCTTGAGAAAATCCTTTCTTGGCTAGCCACATTGAGGAGCGTCTTGCAACGGAGCAATTACGAGGATCAGAAGAAGCCACCGCGATCAATTTCGGAGGACTACCGAAATTACTTCAGAGTTTTTTCTTCCTTAATTTTTATTATTGTTCAACATGTTTACAATTTGATTTGATTTTTTTGATTAACGGTGATAGCTTAATTTTGTTTAGCTAGAATGATTACATTAATTTGATGAAGTTTATTTAAATTATTTTCATGATGTTTTGTGCCTCAATCGTTCATATTTCCAATTAAAATCATTCATGTATTTCATTTATTAATATGTGATTTAATGCATTAAAATTATTCGATCAATCCTAACCAGATGGCGATTAATGGACGCAATAATTGGAAGGTGCATGCTTAATTTAGATCATAATCTGATTAAATTAAAGGCTCGTAATAACTTAGGGGAGCTCTATTACCTTGCATAACTTTTAGGGTATTGTGATTAAATTTTTTCAAACTTGATCCACCACTGTTACTTCACATAAACTCTAAGAAACCCTTAGTTAAATATGATCATGGTAGTATGCATTTTTTTCTAAGTAAAAGATTCCGAAAGGACTTAATATTGGCTTCAAAGCTCATGAAAGATCGAGTTGCCATGGAATATTTTTGGGAATATTATAAACATGATGAAAATAAACTAAGTTAAATGATGTAATTATTCTAGCCTATTCATGTCATTTTTGAAATATTTTGAATTCTGCTGCTAAATCCACCTAATACATTTTAATTATTCATTTCATTTGCATTTAGGTTAACTTGTATCTAGATAATTATTTTACTTAACATCAATCAATCAAAATTATTGTTTTTTTTTTCTCACCAAATTGTTAATATTAAGTTTGCAAAATATTGATTAACATATACAGTCCCTGTGGAGACGATAACTCTTATACTTACTTATTACTTGATAACAACTGTGTACACTTGCATAAACCCCATCGTTACAAGTTTTTGGCACCATTGTTGGGGACTATTGCCTTAATCATTGTTGTGAAATTATTCTTTGCAATTTGGTTTTTATTTTTTCTATTTTATTTCTAAATTTACTAAATAATTTTTTATTTGTTATTCTTTAATTTTTTTATGATTTGTTCTTAGGTGTTTATGAGCATAGATTGAATCATCGGTTTTTTACCTGTAGACCCTAAAATCGAGTGGACACTTAGACAAAGAAGACAAGAAAGATTTGCCCAAAGACAGTCTGCGAAAATGGACATTGGAAATCAAAATGATGTTCAAGTGAATAGAGTCACTAATGTTCATAATCCAATCCTTATTGCTAATGATAGGGATCAAGCTATAAGACAGTACGCTGTGCCTCTTTTTAATGAGTTAAATTCGGCAATTAGGAGACTAGAGATTGAGGCATCGCAGTTTGAACTGAAGCATGTGATGTTTCAGATGCTTTAAACAATGGGCCAATTTAGCGGAATGCCCACAGAAGATCCATACCTTCACCTTAGACTATTCATGGAGGTGAGCGATTCCTTTAAGATAGTCGGTGTAATTGAAGATGCATTTAGGTTGAAATTTTTTCTATACTCGTTACGAGATCGAGCACAAGCATGACTTAATTTGTTGCCACCACATTCAATTTCAACTTTGCAAGAATTAGTTGAGTGCTTTCTGGTAAAATATTTCCTACCTAGAAGAAATGTTAAGTTGCGAAATAAGATCACTATTTTCAGCAAATGGATGATGAGTCCTTATACAAGGCATGGGAAAGATTCCAGGAGTTACTTTATAGATTCCCTTACCACGGGATTCCACATTGCATCTAATTGGAGGCATTTTATAATGGTCTCAACTCACACACAGAGTTGGTGGTAGATGCTTCTACGAATGGTGATCTCTTATCAAAGTCTTATAATTAGGCTTACAAGATCATCGAGAGAATAGCCAGTAACAATTACCAGTGGTCGACAAATCAAGAAACTTCAAGAAGATGAGTAGCTAGAGTGCATAAAGTAGATACCCTCACTTCACTCTCAGCCCAGGTATCTTCTATCTCTTCAATGTTGAAATAGCTTACTAATGGTTTTAATCATGTTACAGCTTAGCCACTGAGTTAATTCGATTTTGTTTCCTACGTATATTGTGGGGATAGCCATTCTTTCAAGAAGTGTCCATCTAATCTTGAGTCTATTTACTAGGTAGAGAATCAACACCAAAATAGAAGTGGACAAGGACCACAGTCCAATTCTACAACTCTTCATGATGAAACCATCCAAACTTTTCTTGGAGTAACCAAGGAGGAAGACTGAACAACACCTATATGCAGCATAGACCAAATCAATCCCAAGGGTTTGATCAACAAGTTCCCAAACCAACACAATCTAAATCATCCAACAATTTGGAGAATTTGTTAAAGGCGTACATGACAAATAATGACGCCTTAATCCAAAGGCGAGCAACAACACTGAAAAATGTGGAGAACCAATTGGGTCAGTTAGCTACGGAGCTTCGTAATAGACCGTAAGGCGCCTTACCGAATGATATAGAAAATCCAAGAAATTTGGGTAAGGAACATTACAAGGTAGTTTCTTTACAAAGTGGTAAGACTTTGGAACTCAAGGAAGCAGTAGTTGAAGATGAACTTATTGAGAAGGAGGAAAGTCAACTAGCAGTTGAAGTTCATGTATCAGAGGAGCTAGAACTTACAAAGTCTAATGAGGTAAAATCTAAACTAGTGAATTTTGATAAGCTAACATCTTTTTTAGATACAAATTTATTTTCTTAGAAAAGTTGTCTAGTCCAAGCCAAAGTTCTATCACCTCCATATCCATAAAAATTTCAGCCACATAAGCAGAAACAAGAGGTACAATTCAAGAAGTTTTTGGATGTTCTAAAGTAACTTCACATCAATATGACATCGGCAGAGGCTTTACAAAAAATTCCCAACTATGTCAAGTTCATGAAGGACATTCTGCATAAGAAGAAGAAACTTAGTGAGTACAAGATTGTAGCACTAACGAAGGAGTGTAATGTGTTCATATAGAACAAGCTACCTCTAAAAATGAAGGACCCTGTAAGCTTTACTATACCCTGTAATATTAGAGAATCTTACCATGGTAAAGCTTTATGCGATCTAGGGACAATCATCAACTTGATGCCCAATTCTATTTTCAAGATGTTAGGGGTAGGTGAAGTAAGACCCACGATTATGACATTTCAACTGGCGGATCGATCTTTAGCATACCTAGAAGGAAAAATAGAGGATGTTTTGATATGTGTAGATAAGTTTATTTTTCTTGCTAATTTCATTGTCTTAGATTTTGAAGTAGATTATCCCAGAGGAGGGCAAAAGAGGTAGAATCAATGAGCAAAGGAGACACAATCCAATAATGAAAGAGGTAGTTTGAAAGGAAGTTATCAAGTGGTTAGATGAGGGAATTATCTACCCCATTTTAGATAGTTCATGGGTAAGTCTAGTATAGTGTGTACCAAAGAAAGGTGGAATCACGATTGTTGAGAATGAACATAACGAGTTAATCCTGACAAGGACGATCATAGGTTGGAGAATCTGTATTGACTACAAAAAATTGAACAAAGCCACGCGGAAGGACCATTTTCCACTACCTTTTATGGATCAGATGTTAGACCGACTGGTAGGTAATGAATATTACTATTTTTTAGATGGATATTCGGGACATAACCAAATAGTTGTAGCCCCAAAAGACCAAAGCAAAATGAGTTTTACTTGCACGTACAATACGTTTGCTTTTAGGTGAATGCCTTTCGGTTTATGTAATGCACCTACTACATTTTAACGATGCATGATGGTAATATTTACTAATATGGTAGAAAATTTTGTTGAGGTATTCATGGATGGTTTTTCTATTTTTGGTAATACTTATGATGTTTGTTTGAGTCATTTGGCTAAGGTACTGAAGAGATGCGAAGAGACAAATCTTGTCCTTAACTGAGAGAAATACTATTTTGCAGTTTAACGTTAAAAATACCAAAATTCGATAAATAGAACAAAAACCAAAACAAAGCCCAAAAACAAATTTACAGTCCAAAAATTCCAGAATAGCTAAAAACTTAAACTATCTTATTTAATTAACTAGGAACCCAATCTGAGCTCTCGCACACCTACCGATCTTATGATTTCTGAATACTTGAGAGGGTAAAACAAAAGGGTGAGCTAACAAGCTTAGTGTGTAACTAAAATCAAACAGAGAACACACATAACACAATAAACAAATCAAAGTATCGTAGAGAATTTTATAACGATCAATTGACTAGAACTGAGAATGCATGATTATGTCAATGCAGTACTTTTCAAAAAAACATAATGAAGATTTTTTAGAAAACTTCCTACCCACTCTGCTACACACCAAATCAGAGTTCCCCAAAACACGTCCATCCAAAACACACCAACAGATAAATATAGACAATGTCACCAGAGTTGCAATTAAACTGCCATATCAGATATATGTGGTCAAGCCACAATATTGCAGTCAAGCTGCCATAACAAATATGTCTAGTCGAGCCACTATAAAAACAGTCAAGCTACCAGAATAGAAATGTGGTTAAACTGCTAAAACTTCCTCTTTATCATATTATCCCAGCCCCATACAATGTGACATGACATGCAAACACAGAATCTAAATGAAAAGCATGTAAAACATGCAATAGTACAATAACAGAAATCAGAAGGCATGGAGTTCCACGCTTTGCAAAATAGTTGTATCATAAATCAACATAAGCAAATCAATTTCGCCATAATGTCACATGCATGGTTATATAGCAGATTCAGAGATATACAAATTAACATAATCAAACATCATATACTCATATACAAACACAGCAAAATAGAAACATGCCATCAAAATTATCAGTATACAATTCATGCATATATATTTCACATACCTTAACCACATTACTTATAGTATCTTGCTATCAGATATCATATTTTTAGGTACTATTTGTACAATATGGACCCTACGAAGTGGTTAAATATGCATCATAGATAAATACGACCCTAAGTGAAATTTCTAGAAAATGGGGCCACACGACCCAACTAGCCTAGCCCGTGTGGCCCACACTGCCCAAATAACCCAGTTCATGTAACACACAAAATCTGACACATAATCGTGTGGCTTACATAGTCTGCCACGCGGCCGTGTAACGTCGACAGTGTACTTTTTAGCATCGTATCATTCGTTATTTTTTGAGTTTTCCGATACACACTTGATCGTTTTTTGATACACGTTGCTACGACACACTTAGAGGCTTCTAAACGACAATGTCAAAAAAGATTAATTAGCATGATTTTACCAAACCTGATTCACTAATTCGGCACAATCAAAGACAATCGAAGCTAATTATAGAAAAAACTACTATATGCAGGACGACAATTAGTCATCTGTCAACATGCATTTTCTAATTAGCGGTTAGTATATGCTATATTTACAATTTAATTATATGCTTACTACCACATATGCTATAGATAATAAGAATATGAATATTCGAAATGGGATGGGATGGAAATTTTTTTAAAGAAACCATTGAATCAAGAATTAATGACGTGTTTGATCTTCAGGAACTAGATGAACCAGTAAAATAAAAGAATATTTTATTATTTATTAAATGATAATTAATTAATTATAAAAATAAAAATTTATAAAATATTTAATCAGAACAAAAGGGAAATAATAAAAGTAATTTTATTGTTAGCGTATTGGTCAGAGTAATCATCTTACAATTCAAAGTTGTAAGAATTATTTACTTATGATGTCAGTATTGATAACAATTTACTTTTATCTGTAATGTTTGAGTTGTAAAAAAGTGAGATGGAGATGGATATAAAAGACAAAGATGGAGACTTGGAGATAAAAGGTCATTGTCGAATTTTGAGATAAAAAGAGGGGTTTGCATTTTGCAATAATATTTAATTTGTAAAAAATTAGGTAAACCAAAAAGTGAGAGAATTCTTGATTAGTGATTTGTCATAATCTGACAAAGCGTATATTGTAACATGAGATGATAATAAATAAGAGACCACAATGGGCAAATTGCTACTTTGTAAATAATCCAATATTGGTACTTCTTTTACGTTATGCGTTTTTATAAAATAATAAATGTAATTATGATCAATTATAATTATAAATAATACAATTTGAATAACAATGAGAAAATAGAATCAAATTCGAAATCGAATAATTATAATTCATATATTTTGTAACATTTTAAAAATTGAAGACTAATAGAATCAAGTTTGTAAATCGAGAGAGAGTAGTTATGCCTTAAATTTTGAGATTATCTGTTCACTTTTAGGAAGTAAATAATGTATTAGTTTATTGGTTAAGTGTTAGTGAAATGTTTCTTGAAACTCAAGTTTAAATTCATTCTCTTGCATCATTTTCATTATTTTGCAAATTTTACATCAAACTTTAATATGTGGCACACTTTTTTTTTAAAATGATTATTGCAAAATTATTTAAATAATGAGGAAATAGCCTAGTGGTTAAAGGAAATATGAGAAAGCATGGAAATTATAATAAGGTCCTAAGTTCAAATCTTTTCCCTTGCAAAATAAATAAGTTTTGCAAAATCCCTTATTTTTTTAATGCGTTTGTTGTCCATACCCTTGAACCCTAGGTATAAATACAACTTTTTCTTGTATTTTTCAACATTTAAGTCAAATTTTCCCTACCCCAAATGTAACATCCTATACCCGACCCGGTCGTCCAGCTCGAATACTAGGACGCTACACCACCGTCTCGCATCATGTTCATATCAAATCATCATGTTATTATGCATGCATCTTTTGTTGTTGTTGTTGTTGTTGTTGTTGTTGTTGTTGTGTTTATTAACATAGCATTCACATGAATTGTATGTCAGACATTTACTTTTTATCGATAAAACATGTCAACCATTCATTAAATAAACATAAAGTAAGTACTAAACTTGCATTAGGACCACTTAGCAAAATTTCCCAAAACTATTACGTAGGTATCGATACCGAAAAGGAGTGGGTGAGCTTAACAAGCTCAGTGAATGCTCAGAATAACTACTACGTAAACAAGTCGTTATGCATCAACAAAGCTTACATGCAACATAATCATAACATCTTCTACTCTTATATCATATTTTACACGTTTAATCATCTTTCATGAATATTTACACACTAGTCACATGAATATTTTAACATATATTACAACACATATTAATCACATTTACTCACTTTCAGTCACATTTTATGATAGTTTGGCTCTTGAGATTATGAAACATAAAGTGGATTCTATCACCACACATCGGATACTTGGATCTCCAACACATCGAAATGACTCAAAGAGTTAAACATGTACCATAAGTGAAGCATATAGCTAACACTCTCCAACACACCAAACACATATCCCGATGAATGGAGCTTGGCTCACATTCCCTTATCTATCAGAAAACTGTCCATACGCCTTAACGCCCTAGATATTACAACACAAAGATGAGTAATCACAATCTTATGATATGTCAACTATATCCAACGGTCTCATAAGATCCTAAGGCCAAAATATCCACATTATTATCACATATTTACTTACCGAATTTGGGCACATATCAATTGCATATTCACATTAGTAGCACAATAGAATCACTGTCACATGGGATGAATAACATATCTACATATTTGCTTTCACATGGCATGAACAACACACCCTTATATTCACTTTCACATCAGTCATCATAAGTTTATAGCATATGTCATAGCATATCATATATGTTTATAACTTCACAATTTAACAAGCATACATATATCACATTTTATCATAGCTGTGAGAACACTTACTCTCAGAATTTAGAGTAGGGGTTTAGGCTACCTCTAAATTTCCAATTACACTATGAATCATCTACAAGCAACTATTCCAAAACACTCACCAGAAATATGCTTCCGCTAAAAAGTCCAAAGCTTAGACAAGCTTCCCTTTGCCTTTGTCTCTTCTCGTTGAAGGTCCTATTGACTTCGACACTTTAACAAGATAAACCAACAAACACACAATCAACAATCAGTCATCGACTCACCTTAAACAATAAAACACAATAGCCTAAGCTACGTCCACTATTAACCGAAACCTTCGACATAGAAAGCTTTAAATTCGAATATCTCGGCCTACACTTAATATTTTCACATGAAACTAATTATTTTCATCTACATATTCATCTATGACTAATTCCCAATCTTTAAAATACACAAAACTACACATTTTAAGGTATCAACATTTTTCGACAAGTTTTGGCCATTATGATGAAAATTCATTAAAACTCGAGAAATTCTTAACAAAACGTCAATGTAACTTTAGATACTTTCTAAAAATGTTAAAACAAGCTGAAAAACACTTTGAAACCACATTTTAATCTACAATCTCGAAATTCACCATTAACAACCAACTTTTCAGCTTTTATTTAAAACATGCGTTTTAATGGCTAATAATTCAGTTAAGAGACTAGATATCATTTAAAACCAATAGGAGGATGAATGTTTACCTTTAATGGAAGAAAAATGAGCTTTGACACAAATATAAGAAAACCCATTCTTGAAGAAGAATATGAAATTAGTGAGGTTTTTTTGGGTGTTTTTTGGAGATTTATAGTTCAAGGGATGTTGGAAATCAACAGAGATTAAGATTTGTAGATCAAAAGCAATTGGAGGAGCAAAAGAAAATGAAGGGACGACAAGAACACAAGAGGAAAGTTTTAATCATAAAAACAATTTGAGGAACGAGGGGTTTTTAGGTTGATTTTAAAATTCTAGGTAAATTACATCATAAGACTCTCAGTTTCTACTCCTTTACAAATCAGTCTTATTTTCAAAATTAAAGGTATTTAAAACTCATTTTCAGGAATTGGCTTAATTTCCTATTAGTCATTGTTGAAAATATTATCGATTACCAACCTTACGAAATTCCAATCACATATAAGCTAAATTTCCTAAATTACCCTCAAAACATCTAGGCCCAATTTTGAGGAGTTACAACTCTACCCCTTTAAAAATAATATCATCGTCAAAATTTACCTGAGCTAGACATGTAACAGTCCAATTTCAGTGAAATCAGAACATTGATCTTGGGACCACAAATTTGAGCTGAAAATAAATTTTATTTTTATTTTATTATATGATCTGTATTATATTAAAAAGGTCATGTGAAAATTTTGATAAGAAAATTTTACCGATTATGTGCTTAATTACGAGGACTAATTAGCATAAAATGCAAAAGTTGGATTCTAGTAGCTAGAAGGATCAAATAGCTATGGAATTCAAAACTTAAGGTCCTTATATGGTAATTAGACCATTAAAGAAAGTATGTAGATATTTTGGTATGACTCATCCATGGAAAAATAAAAAAAGGCTAAGGATTAAATTGGAAAAATGAAAAGTTATTAAATAAAAATTTAATTAAATGGAAAAGAAAAAAAATTCATATAATCTTCCCCAAATATTTCCATGGAAACCCTAGGAGAGAGGAAGAAGACTTATCAAGCTTATTTGGGTAAGTAATCAAACACCGTTTTTAGTAATTTTTATATTTTTGAAACTGGGATAGTCTAATCTATTTATTTGAGGGATCAATTTGAGAAGTTATCAAAGTATGGAATATGGTTCATGGATGTATATGCTGAAAATTAAAAATTTATGGTATAAAATGAAGGGCTGTTGATAGATAAACAACTTTTACAAAGTGATTTTTGATGAAAACGTGATTTCGGGTCTAAAATGTAAAGTTGTGAAATTTTATGAAAAATTCTGAATTTTTATGAATACATGTGTTGTAAATTTTGTAATGGGATTTTGGATAGGCTTGAAATAGGGAGTAATTTGCACAAGTTTTATTTTTCGAGTATAGGGACGAAATCAAAATTTATGGAAAAGTTAGGGGCAAAATGATAATTTTACCTAAGACAAAAATTGAGTCCATTTGAATATAAAATATGATAAATCAATGTTAAATTTACTCGTATAGATTCGGATAGACAAATTCGGAGCTAAAACGAGGAAAGATAAAAATGTCAGATTAGTAGATTTTACGTACACGAACATTGTCGAGGTAAGTTCGTGTAACTAAATTGTGTTTATTTACAAGCTTGCATTAATTGTGTTTATGTAAATTGTATAAATGCCATAAATGTGTGAAATGATTACATATCTAATCAAGCTCAATAAATAAAAGTGTTTAAATTAAATGATAGTGCCCGATAGATGATAAAGGATAAACGATGAGAATGTTACTAGTATGCTTGAAATGAATGTGTTTATTTGAATTATATGAATGTTGTGGATGTATGAAATAATCACATGCCGATAATGCTTGAGAAAAATGTTTAAATCCCGGTTGAATAAAATGGAAAATCGATGGATATGTGATTTCCCGAAATGAATGAGATCCTACATTTGTTGCTAACAGGGTTTAACTCAGACGAGTAATCCTATTGACCTCATTATAGAAAAGATTTAGCTCGGACGGGTAATCCTGATATAAGTCCTCTCAAGTACATGTTATGGATTGGATTTAGCCCGGACGGGTAATCCAGATCAAGCTCTCTAAAGCATATGACATAAAAAAAAAGATTTAGCCTGGACTGGTAATCCTATTGTATACATGTGTGGCTCGAGAGTGTACTCTCTGATATAGTACCTTATGGGTACCATTGTACATGAATGGACGAATCCTGATTTGTACACTTCGAATGTATTACCTACATATCAATTGATATTCCGAACAAATTCAACAGGCAATAATTCCAGACATAAGAAGATATGTATGATAAAATGAGTTATTACACGTATCTGTCTAAAATAGAAGAAAATGATGATACTTGATAAATGATATATGAAAAACATGAGATGATATATCTTCATTCTTGATTATGGACTTGTACACCTTGAGTGTACTAATCGTGACCTTAATATTCCAAGTAATATGAGTAAAGTTCTGATATGAAATTATCTAAACTTGAAATGAACTATTATGAAATTATACTTGAAATAATGAGATGAATTATACATGTTGAATGAATACATGTTGTGGAAAGCATATGTGCTTGAAACTTGATTGTTGTTGAGCCCATATATGTTTTGATGTTACTATGGAATTTATATGACTAACAAGGGCTATGAGGATATGTGTAGGGCTTGAGGTCAAATTGATTAAATATGCCTTACCTAATTATCTCAAAATAGGATGAATGATAAGTTAAGTACCATGTTATACAAACTTACTAGGCATTTTATGCTTACTTAGTTTTATTTCCCTATTTTATAGTAGATCGAAAGCTCATTGGATTGAAAGCTCGGTGGAGATCACTCACACTATCTATTGGCCCATATCGGTACAATATAGTAAAGTATTTATGGTTGTAATGGCATGTATAGGATATATTGGCGATATTGGCATGTAAATGTAAATGATGCTTGTAATCTAGCCATTAGAATTGCTAGTAATGGTTTGTTTAAATATACTTGTAATGTCAAACTATGGTAGCTACATATATGTTAAGTAGTTGATCAAATCATGTTTAATACTTGGATTGAACTAAGGTAAAATTGTGGACATGTATGCATGAAATGATATTCCACGATGAATAATGGAATTTTCTTGATTTGAATGCTTGAAATGGTTGGCATTTGGATGTGTGATTCAAGTGCAAGTCATGGGTGTGATTTTGGGTGAGAAATGAAGCTAGGAATGGCTTTATTTTGTCCACATGGGCAAACACACGGGCGTGTGTCTAAATCGTGTATGACAACGACCGGGTACATGGGAGTGTAGTTAGGCCATGTGTCCCCTGCACCTGAATTTTGAGAAATAGAATGCTCAGTGTTGAGGACACGGGCAGAGACACGGGCATGTGTCTCTGCCGTGTGTACCACGCAGCCTAGAACATGGGCGTATGTCTTGGCCGTGTGAAACCTACTCCTAATTTCAAATTGAATTAATTAACCACACGGGCAGCACACAGGCGTGTGGCATGGCCGTGTGCACAAGTCAGAGAGTTACACAGGGTTGAACACGGCCTCCAACATGGGTGTGTCCCAAGGTCACACAGGCGTGTGAGCCCTTTACCTTGAAAAAGATTTTGAGATGTCGCAAAAAATTGTTAAAGGTTTCGATTAAGTCCCGAATCGATTCTAATGCTTGTATTGGACCTCGAGGGTCCATTTAAAGGGACGTTATGAATGATTTCAGAATTTGAATAGTAACTTGCATGATTTACCTGTAAATGTTTCTGAAAATTTTGGTAATACTCTAAAACCCTGTTTTGATGACGGATATAGGTTAAGGGTGTTACATTTAGTAGTATCAGAGCTACGGTTTAGTTGGTTCTTGGGCTGAACGTAGTATATGTGGAGTCTAGAAATACATGCCATTATGTAACCTATGATAGTGTGATATCTCCCGACTCTGATTAAAATTTTCTTTCAAATAGACAGAGATGCTTTCCACCAGAACTAATTTCGATACTACTGAAAATGATACTTACATGCCTGAGTAAAAACATTACTCATGATGAAATATAATTCAAAAAAGTATGGATAAATGTTTTATAGTACATGAGAATGATGAATGTTATGTTATATGAGTATATACATGAAAACTAAATTGTGAGGCTTACGATCTCCACCCCTTACCTGTATAGTTTTATACGATAAAATTCATAAGATTTATATGGATTAAGCTCATAAGTGTGAAAGAAGAGTTCAAAGGCTGAATGATTAATAATGTAGTCAAAATTGAGAATGGGTAAGTAAGTAAAGATGGTATCAAAAGAGATAAGATTTTTCTGAGAATTTTTCTGAATATGTGATGTCATTGTTAAGGAAGAAGATTATTCATGAGTAATCAAATTATCTAGATATGATATTTACAGAACAGATTAGCTGATTTTTTTTTCAAATAGACTATTTGAGTGAACTGAATAATGTAAGATTATTGATGACTTTATTAGTCAGTGGAATAGTAATGAAATTACAAAGATATGTGAATACAGCTGTTATAATTGAGCATATTACAACAATCTCTTCTAGGTATTCTATATGTTCTGTAATCCTCATAGGCATATGAAATTGTGCATGTATAGATGCAATATTTATCATATTGAAAGGCTAGTAAATTATGATAAATGGAATTACTAAAAGTCTGGTTGACTTGTGAGCGGTATTGCTCTATCATACTCGGGTTTTCTAATTTATCATGACTGATATAAGATTTGATGATAAGGGTCATATGTTATCATTTTCTACTTCTGCTGATTGGAGCCTTGAATTGTGAATATGCAAGTGTAACACCCCAAACCTGGCCTAGACGTTATGGCCAAATCTGCAATGTCACATTGAAGTGTGTTTTGAAAAGCATCGTTCTGTATAATATAAAAACCTTTGTAGTAATCATTTACAAAACTTTCAAGTATCTTGTTCATTGATAAAGACCTAAGTAGGTTTAGTAATTGTTTACTTATTATTACGCTTTAAAACATTGTTTGCAGCAGAAGCTTTTGGACGTGATGATTTAAAAACATTTATTTTTTTTTTGAAAATTCTCGTCCTACCACTTGCAGTTATAAAACAAGCAATTGAAAATCCCAAATTAAAATAAAACTTTAAGAGGCCCTTATTACATAACCAATACCCAAATTATATAACTTAAAGAATAAAGTTGGAACAGTAGCCAAAAGCAGTCGTGTAGCCCCTATAAAGTCCCTCGCAACACTGACCTACCTAAGGGTTACCTACACAGGAAAGCAGAAGGGTGAGTTTATGAAAAACTTAGTGTGTAATCCTTTTGCAATAATCAGACAATCCATAGGCAAAACAGTTTGGGCTTAAGCCCGTTTCAGTAACAGTCCAATATTAGTGTGGGCCTTAGCCTATTACAGTAATAGTAAAAGAAATGCAAATAGAGGTCCTACCCATCCATCTTCTACACTCCATTATTCCGGCCCTACACTCTATGTGGGGATAAAATCGACCCACCCATCCCTACAAAATACTATAGCATCAGTTTCGGCACTAATCAGTATTTGCAGCAGAGTTGCCAGTAATTGCAGCAAAGCTGCCAGTATAGTACACTTCCTCCAAACATATCAAACCCACCCCCATGCAATGCATCATGTCATAATATAATCCGTATATACAAAATGTTATGCTCGAATATAATCAAACATATCGTAAGGGTATATCAGTCATTTTACCTCTTAGGGGTGTAACACTCATTTCATCAGTACGGGGTCTAAGTGTACTTACCGACCCAACAGTAGGTCCACAGTTGTCTTGGGCGACCCGTGTGACCTTAAAAACAAACAGTAAAAATGGGCCCAAACCCCATAACCCGGCCCATATGGGCCTACACGCTAGTGTGGCCCATTAAGCCCAAAATGACCTCAGCCGTGTGATCTATACAGCCTAGCCCAACAATCTCCACACGTCTGCGTAGTTTACCCGTATGGGGCCCACGAGCCGGTGGTGCCCACACGACCCATTTTCGCCCAACGTGGCCCACAGTAGCCTAAGCCCACGAAATCGCTCGTGGCGGCCTCTACAATCACATGTTCACGCTTATGCATTCAGATGACCACACGAGCGAACGCTTACCCGTGTGGCATCAATGGTAATAATTACCGACTTTTACCGGTTTACAACTTAAGCAGTGTGATTACACACCTGTTGCGAAACATGCGTCTAGCCCAAGAGTTTCCCAAACCTACACTCAGTCACGATAATCCGGTAGTTGATTAATATTAGGGTTAATCACCCTTCTTTGTTCCCAACTTAAAATAACATCTGATACTTGCCTTGATCGTAAGAGTGATTAGCCCTGTTTAAACCGTTGACGAAGACTAGTTTACTCTCCTAACTGAATAGTTGCATTGACAGTGAAACCCATTAACGATGACCATAAGAAACATGACGTGAGACTAAAATACAACTTATTGAAACATAACCCAAGGATAAGTGGAAATAGGCAATCGACCAAGATCTCCCTAAACAAGTTATGCACCAGTTGAACACCATAATCATAAACAGAATTACCTTGATCGGGTAAAGAGGGAAAGGTTTGACCGCTCAGTATTCACTAGCAACTCCTTCACTCTCCAAGAACTTTAGAAACCAAAAGAAACACTACACCTAGGAAAATGAGGGTAAGAATCGGCAAGAAGGGAGAAAAGTATTCGGCTTTTAGCAGTGCAAGAGTACAAACTGACTTGTTGAAGAACAACACCAAACCGCAACCCAAAAGGGGCAGAGTATTCGGTCTCAATAGCCAGATAGATAGGAATAACTTTGATGAACTTGAGAGTTGAAAGAGGGGAGATGGTATATTCGGTCAAGTGAGAAGAAGAGAGGAAAGGTGAAGGAAGAAAGTGTATTCGGTCAAGAGGGGTAACATTGGAGTAAGGGAAATGAAGAAAGGAGGATATTCGGTCAAAGAACTTGATACTAGAGAGAAGAGGAGCAAAGGAAATCAGTGACCAAAATGTTCATAGAAAACAATCCGAGAAAGACCGAAAATGACCAAAACGAAATGACCAAAACAAAAAGGTTGAAATTCGCACCAAGGAGAAAAAACCAAAAAAAAAAAGAACAAACCCTAAGCTTTTGCTCAAATGCCGAAAATGCCAAAAATGAGAGTCTAAAATCGGTACACCCACAACCAATCCACTCAAAACTCCTAATTTCTCTCCCCCTATTGCTCCTAAGATCACTTAACCATAACCCACTCATCCAAATCGCTACCAACCGAAAATCCCTCCAACCATTCCCTAAAATTTGGCCACATCTCCCCACACTCCTCCAACACTCGAATTTCAATCCCACTACAACATCTTCCCAACGTCAGGAGCAAAACAAAACCAAAATACTCTTTTGCATTGACAGGCCTCGAACCCTAGATCCCCCATAACACTCCACCCGCCCCTTGCCACTACACTAGCAAGCCCTTTATGTCATACAACACTCTCATCAATTTAAGAGTCTACTAGCTGGAGACAAGGGTTTACTCAATTAGGAGCAAAATTTTGCTCAGGTCAAGGCTTGAACCCATGACTTCCCAGACACTCCCAGAGCACTAAACCACTAAAGTAGACATACATCCACATCACAAACACACAAAATAATTTTTAACAGGGTTTTTGGGATGTAGGGTTTTTAGGGCGTTACAATTCTACCCTCCTTAAAGATAATTTCAGCCTCGAAATTTACCTGATCAAAATAGATAAGGGTATTTTTGTCGCATCCCCCCTCAAGTTCCCATGTGGCTTCCTCAGAACTATGATTACACTATAGTACCTTAACTAGTGGAACAGACTTCCTCCTCAGAATCTTCACATCACAGTCTAAAATCTGAACCGGTTCTTCCTCAAAGGTCAGTCTAGCCTAACCTCAATCTCCTCAATTGAGAGAATGTGTGCAGGATCAGATCGATATCACCTCTGCATAGAGACGTAGAACACATCATGAATCTGATCCAACTCTGGAGGTAACTCTAGTTGATAGGCAACCGGTACCACTCTCTTCAATATACGGTAAGGCCCAATGAACCTATGGCTCACCTTGCCCTTCCATCCAAATCTCAATACCTTCTTCCATGGTGAGACCTTGAGAAAAACCAAGTCTCCCACGAAATACTCGATCTCTTTACACTTCAGATCTGCATAGGAATTCTGTCTATCTGATGCTGCCTTCAGTTAATCCTGAATTAGTTTAACCTTTTCCTCAGTATCAGAAATCAATTCAGGGCCCAGAACACGCCGCTCACCCAACTCAGTCCAATAGGAAGGAGTACGACACCTACGACCATATAGTGCCTCGTAGGGTGCCATCTGTATGCTAGACTGGTAGCTATTGTTATATGTAAACTCTTTTAGCGGCAAGTAGTCCTCCCAACTACCTCGAAAATCTATTACACAACTTCTTAACATATCCTTCAATATCTGAATCACCCTCTCTGACTGGCCATCTGTTTGAGGGTGGAACGCAGTATTGAAGTCTAACCTTGTACCTAGTGCTTCATGCAGCTTCTTCCAAAATAAAAAAGTGAAGCGAGGATCTTTGTCAGATATTATAGAGATCGGTACCCCATGCAGTTTCACTATCTTGGATGCATACAACTTAGTCAATTTCTATAGGGAATAATCTATGCGAACCGGTATGAAATGGGCAGTTTTGGTCAACCGATCAACGATGACCCATACTAAATCTTTCTTAGAAGGTGTTAAGGGTAGCCAACTCACAAAGTCCATAGTTACTCTTTCTCACTTCCACAGTGGAATCTTAATTGGCTGAAGTAACCTAGAAGGCAACTGATGTTCTGCTTTAACCTGTTGGAAAGTGAGACATTTTCCCACAAACTCGGTCACCTGACGCTTAAGACCTGACCACCAATATATCCCACGAAGATCTCTGTACATCTTATTCCTACCTGGGTGCATAGCATCGGGGTTACTATGCGCCTCTCGCAGTATAGACTTCCTCAACTCGGTATCCTTAGGTACACAAATTCTGCCTCGAAAATAGAGTACCCCTTCACTGTTCAGCCCAAAATCCACAGTATTACCATTTTTGAACTGACGGAACCGAAGACCTAATGACTCATCTTCTAACTACTTATTCTTAATCTGCTCAGTCCATACTAGTTTAACTTGGAGCTCAACTAAGAAGCCACCACATCAAATAAGCTAAGACGAGCAAACATTGCTCTCAAATCAGTCATAGCCCTACGGCTTAGTGCGTTGGCCACCACATTGGCCTTACTAGGATGATATTCAATTGAACAATCATAATCCTTAAGCAGCTCAATCCATCTATGCTGCCTAAGGTTTAGCTCCTTCTGAGTGAGGAGATACTTGAGGCTCTTGTGATCTGTGTAAATGATACACTTCTCACCGTACAAGTAATGCCTCTAAAATTTCAGTGCAAATACCACTGCAGCCAATTCCAAGTCATATGTTGGATAGTTTGCCTTATGCGTCTTAAGCTGGCGAGACGCATATGCTACTACCTTACCCTCTTGCATCAACACACATCCTAAACTAACCTGTGATGCATCACTGTAGACAGTGAATTCTTTCCCAGACTCTGGCTGTATCAAGACAAGTGCCTCAGTCAGAACTTTCTTGAGCTTCTCAAAGCTCTCTTACTGTGCTTCAGTCTAGATAAATCACACGCCCTTACGTAGTAGCTTAGTTAAGGGCGCGGCAATTAGTGAGAACCCTTCTACAAATCTTCGATAATATCCAACCAGTCCCAGAAAACTATGAATTTTCAATACAGTTTTAGGCTGCTTCCAATCCAAAATAGCCTCAATTTTTTGAGGATCAACCATAATCCCCTCAGTAGATACCACATGACCTAGAAATGTCACCTCTCGTAACTAAAATTCACACTTACTGAACTTGGCGTACAATTGCTTCTCTATCAAAATCTGCAGAACCACTCAGAGATATTCATCGTGCTCAACCTCGATTTTTGAATACACTAGAATATCATCTATAAACACCACTACAAACCGATCTAGATAGGGCTGGAACATGGTTCATCAAATCCATGAAAGCCACTGGTGCATTCATCAGTCCAAACGACATCACTTAGAACTCATAATGGCCATAGCGAGTCCTAAACACCGTCTTATGCACATCCGTCTCTTTGACCCTCAATTGATGGTACCCAGATCGAAGGTCAATATTAGAGAAAACTGATGCTTTACAAAACTGGTCGAACATATCATCAATCCTCGGTAGAGGGTACTTATTCTTAACAGTCAGTTTATTCAGTTGCCAGTAGTCGATGCACATTTGCATGGATCCATCCTTCTTTTTCACAAACAAAATCGATGCTCCCCACAGAGACACACTAGGGCGAATGAACTCTCGATCCATTAACTCTTGAATTTGAGCTTTGAGTTTTACAAGCTCCTTCGGTGCCATTCTATAAGGGGCGATGGACACCGGAGCTGTACCAGGTAAGAGCTTAATCTCAAATTCAACTTCACGATTTAGAGGTAACCACGGTAGCTCATCGAGAAAGACATCCGAAAAATCTTTGACTGTTCTGATATCCTTAGCAGAAGAACTCTCGAATTCTAAAACACTGATATAGGCTAGATATGCCTCACAACCCTTATGAACCAATTTCTCAACCCGTAATGCAGAAATTACATTACTCGAGTAATTCTGTCGTTTCTCAATTACCACTACCTCCTCGTCCTCCTCAGTTCTCAGTACTACCTGTTTAGTGACACAGTCCAAATTCACTCGGTGTTTAACTAACCAATCCATGCCCAGTATCAAATCAAATTCTCCAAAAGGGAGTTCCATTAGATCTGCCGGAAAGGTAACCCCTTGTACCTCTAAAGGGATGTCTCTAAACAATTTATTAACTCTGATGGACTGCCCCAACAAACTCAATACAGTAATTCCACTCGAAGTATTGTCAACTGGAACCCTCAAGTTCTTAGTAATAGTACAGGCAACATAGGAATTGGTAGATCCTACATCTATTAATGTAGTATATGGTACATTGAAAAATTAAAAATGTACCCGTAATAACATTTGAGGCATCTCCGTCCTCTTGGCACTGAGCAACATAAACCAGGGCTAGCTGCCTCGCCTCAGTGTGACCAGCATTTTTGCCCGGTGTTCTATGGCCACAGCCCATACCATTTTCACCCTTGGCCTGAACATAGCCTCTCGGTAGCTACTAAACCCCTCTCGGTGGCTGAACAGTACCCATACCAGTAGCCTGCATCTGATTGGGCCTACATGGACAATCTCTGATGCGATGTTCCAAAGCCCCGCATCTCAAACACTCCCCTATCTGTACCCAACACTCACCCTGATATTGTCTCCCGCAAATAGTATAAGGCTACGACCCAAAAGTAGCAACATGGGTCCCAAATCTGACCGGCCCATTAAATCTGGCCTTTTTCTTAGGCCTCCCAACTAAACTTGAGGGCTTCCGAACCCTGATGTTCCTTCCCCTATCCAACTCACGACTCTGGCACTCAGCGCGCTTCACATTTTTGGCGATCTTCGCCTTTTCCACTAACACAGCAAAATCTCGCTTCCTCTATGGAGCTATCAAAACTTGTAAATTATCTCTGAGGCCGTCCTCAAAATGAACACAGCGCTCATATTCCGTTGCCACCATCCTACGCGCATAGCAACTCAATCGTAGAAATTCTGCCTCATATTCTGCCACAGACTTATCCCCTTGAGTTAAATAAAGGAACTCTCTCCTCCGGGCGTCCACATAACTAGCACCCACATATTTCCCTTGGAATGCAGTTCTGAAGAATTCCCAAGTCAGTCGGTCAGGCTGAATTTGCTCTTTAATAGTAAGTCACCATTGATAGGCTTCATCTCACAACAGAGTCACTGCGCCTTTCAGCTTCTGCTCAAGAATGTAGTCGAGGTCATCCATGATCCTCTCAGTGGCCTCAATCCAATATTCAGCCACATTAGGGGAAACTCCAGCGATACCCCTAAAAATCTCAGCCTTATTAGACCGGAGTCATTCCGTAACCGACCCACGGCCCACAGTACCAATATTGGGCCCAGTGACCCTTTCTAGAATTCTCAACATGGCTTAGGATAGCACATCGTTCCCCTTCGCTCGATCGTAAGACCCAGTCTCGATCTCAGGTGAAGTCGGTGCCTCTCTATTTTCAATGTTAGGCATGTGGCCCAATGCTAAAGACCCAGCCCAAGCACTTCCACGGCCTCTGTCGCGACCTCTTGTACCCCTTCCACGAGTACCTCTAGTGCTCATATCAATTCATATTTTATCTATATTAAAAAACTTATGCATCATTTTACAGTTTCAGTATTTATTAACAGATGTTTTTATGAAAAACAATATCAATAATACGGAGTTTTTATTTTTGCAGCTCGTAGTTTCACTATAGTTTTAGTTTACCCTAAAAAAAGTATTTCAGAAAGTTTATTGCCTACGGTAATCTCAGTCTTTCAACTTAATCAAGCAATAGTTGCAGAGAAATTTCATGTTCGACACTGGAGACTCGGTGTACCACACTTTTCGGTAAAACATTTCCAAGTATTTCAAATCATTTGGAACAGTTCTTTCTCAAATTTTTTTAGTTTTAAAGAAAAATCCAAATCCACAGCTGAGTTTTTTTGAAATTGACTCTGATACCACTAAATGTAACACCCCAAACCTGGCCTAGACATTATGGCCAAATCTGCAATCTCACGTTAAAGTGTGTTTTGAAAAGCATCATTTTGTACAATATAAAAACCTTTGTAGTAATCATTTACAAAACTTTCAAGTATCTTGTTCGTTGATAAAGACCCAAGCAGGTTTAGCAATTGTTTACTTATTATTACACTTTAAAACATTGTTTGCAGCGGAAGCTTTTGAAATAAATTGTACTGACATGGTGATTTAAAAACGTTTATATATTTTTAAAAAAATTCTCGTCCTACCACTAGCAGTTATAAAGCAAGCAATTGAAAACCCCAAATTAAAATAAAACTTTAAGATGCCCTTATTACATAACCAATACCCAAATTATTTAACTTAAAGAATAAAGTTGGAACAGTAACCAATAGCAGTCGTGTGGCCCCCATTGAGTCCCTCGTAGCACCGAACCGCCTAAGGGTTACCTACACAGGAAAGCAGAAGGGTGAGTTTATGAAAAACTCAGTGTGTAATCCTTTTGCAATAATCAGACAATCCGTAGGCAAAACAGTTTGGGCTTAAGCCCATTTCAATAACAGTCTAGTATCAGTGTGGCCTTAGCCCATTACAGTAACAGTAACAGAAATGCAAATAGAGGTCCTACCTATCCATCCTCTACACTCCACTCCGTCCAGCCCTACACTCCATGTGGGGATAAAATCGACCTACCCATCCCTGCACTCCAAATATAGCACCGGTTGCGGCACTAATCAGTATTTGCAGCATAGCTACCAGTAATTACAGTAAAGTTGCCAATATAGTACACTTCCTCAAAACATATCAAACCCACCCCTATGCAATGCATCATGTTATAATATAATCTGTGCATACAAAATGTTATGCTCGAATACAGTCAAACATATCGTAGGGGTATATCAGTCATTTTACCTCTTAGGGGTGTAACACTCATTTCATCAGTACGTGGTCTAAGTGTACTTACTGACCCAACAATAGGTCCACAGTCGTCATGGGTGAACGACCTTAACAAAGAAACAGTGAAAATGGGCCCAAAGCCCATAACTTGGCCCATGTAGGCCCACACGCCTGTGTGGCCCATTAAGCCCAAAATGACCTCGGTCATGTGAGCTACATAGCCTGGCCCAACAATCTCTACATGTCTGCATGGTTTACCCATGTGATGCCCACGAGCCTGTGGGGCCTACACGACCTATTTGGCCTAATGTGGCCAACAGCGGCCTAAGCCCACAAAATCGCTCGCAGCAGCCTCTATGATCACATGCTCAGGCTTATGCGTTCGGATGACCACACGAGCGAACGCTCACCCATGTTGCATCAATGGTAACAGTTACCGGTTTTTATCGGTTTACGACTTAAGCAGTGTGATTACACACCTATTGCGAATGTGCGTCTAGCCCAAGTGTTTCCCAAACCTACATTCAGTCACGATAATCTGGTAGTCAATTAATACTAGGGTTAATCACCATTTTTTATTCTCAACTTAAAATAACATCTGATACTTGCCTTGATTGTAAGAGTGATTAGCCCTGCTAGAACCGTTGACGAAGGCTGGTTTACTCTCCTTATCGAATAGCTGCATTGACAGCGAAACCCATTAACAATGACCACAAAAACACATGTTGTGAGACTAAAATACAACTTATTGAAACACAACCCAAGGATAAGAGGAAATAGGCAATCGACCAACATCTCTCTAAACAAGTCATGCACCAGTTGAACACCATAATCGTAAAAAGGGAAAGGTTTGACCGCTCAGTATTCACTAGCAACTCCTTCACTCTCTAAGAACTCTAGAAACCGAAAGAAACACAACACTTAGAAAAAGAAGGGTAAGAATAAACAAGAAGGGAAAAAAGTATTCAGCTTTTAGTGGTGCAAGAGTACAAACCGACTTGTTGAAGAACAACACCAAACCACAACCCAAAAGGGACAGAGTATCCAGTCTCAATAGCTAGATGGACAGGAATAACTTTGATGAACTCAAGAGTCGAAAGAGGGGAGATGGTACATTTGGTCAAGTGAGAAGAAGAGAGGAAAGGTGAAAGAAGAAAGTGTATTCGGTTAAGAGGGGTAACGTTGGAGTGAGGGAGGGGAAGAAAGAAGGATATTCGGCCAAAGAACTCGATACTAAAGATAAGAGGAGCAAAGGAAATCGGTGACCAAAACATTAATAGAGAACAATCCAAGGAAGACCAAAAATGACCAAAACAAAATGACCAAAACAAAAAGGTTGAAATTCGCATCAAGGAGAAAAAACCAAAAGAAACAATGACCAAACCCCCAGCTTTTGCTTAAAAGCCGAAAATGCCAAAAGTGAGAGTCCAAAATCGGCACACCAACTACCACTCCACTCAAAACTCCTAATTTCTCTCCCCCTATCGCTCCTAAGATCACTCAACCATAATCCACTCATCCAAATCCCTAACAACCGAAAATCCCTCCAACCACTCCCTAAAATTCAGCCACATCTCCTCACACTCCTCCAACACTCCAATTTCAATCCCACTACAACATCTTTCCAACTTCAGGAGCAAAACAAAACCAAAATACTCTTTTACGTTGATAGGCCTCGAACCCTAAATTTCTCATAACACTCCACACGCCCCTTGCCACTACACTAGCAAGCCCTTTGTGTCATGCAACACTCTCATCAATTTAAGAGTCTACTAGCTGGAGACAAAGGTTTACTCAATTAGGAGCAAAATTTTGCTCAAGTCAAGGCTTGAACCCATGACTTCCCAGACACTCCCAGAGCACTAAACCACTAAGGTAGACATATATCAACGTCACAAGCACAGAAAATAATTTTTAACAGGGTTTTCAGGATTTCGGGTTTTTGGGGCGTTATAGCAAGTTATATTGTCTTTATCACAATTTTTTCTATTGAGTATGCGTGATATTACTCTTTTGAATTTTTTTTTGAGATATCATTAATCTATTTATTATGTAAACATGGGTTATCTGCAAAAGATATTCTTTGATTAGAGGTAATTACATTTATTACCATTATAAATATTGACTCGATCATGAGGTAGGTGATAGAGATCACAAATTATAGAAACTGTGTTACTGCATTGGTTATTATTTGGGCCACTTTCGGTTTTCCCTCTTTTAAGGTGAAGTGCACTATTGATGTTGAAGTGTTGCCTTATCTATACAACTAAAATGTCAGTCATATTATTGCACAGTGGTTTTAAATCTATCTGATGGTTGTGGCTTTGGAAAAACTCAAAGATTCAATGTTAATAATTGAAATAGCTACATTGATGACATAGTTATTACAGAAAGATGTAAGATGTGAATGGACTGACAAATGTTAGTAAATTTTTGACTAGTTGGAAGCTCTATTGATCAAAGTATTAATTTTGTTTCAGCCTGAGTTGGGCAAGGAATTCATTATTACAGTACTGCACTATTGAATAGGGTTAGACTGTGTTTTGATGCAGTAAGGCAAGTAATAGCCTGTACTTTCAGACAGTTAAAGACCATATGGAAAGAATTGCTTGATACATGATCTAGAATTGACGATTATTATTTTTGTATTGAAGTCTGACAACATTACTTTTTTGGTAAAAAATATCATATATTCATCAATTATAAAAAGTTGAAGTATCTGATGTTGCAAAAAGATTTGACTTTGAGATAGTGTATATGACTTGAATTGTTGAAAGATTATGATTTGACAATTGTATATCACTTGGAAAGAACGAATGTGGTTATAATGTTCTGAGTAGAAAATCTCTGTATACTTTGCAAGCCATGGATACCAATTATGATTGTCTGATAATAACTCAATTTTAACTGAGTATGGAGCTTAACCGATGTTTCTACAATAGATTAGTAAAACTCAGAAAAGTAATAATGAATACAGTGTGAAATAATTCCTGATTCAAAATTTTAGAATAGATTTGATGAATGTCTATCATTCCGAGATAGAGCCTGTGTATTGAAGAATTTGTAACTTTTACAGAAAATTTTACATGAATGATCATAGTGGTATCTGCGGAATGATAAAATGTATAATGATTTGAAAAAGATGTATTAGTAGCTCAGAATGAAATGTGGTATTTCTGAATCTATATTTAAATGCTGGATGTATCAACAAGATAGAGATGATACTTTTGAGATGGCTATAGTCAGTGAAAATACCGAAATGGAAATGGGACAAAATTATTATGAACTTTATATTGGGATCATCCCTGTCTATGAAAAAGAAAGATACTATTTGGGTAATTTAATTGTTTGACGAAGCCTGTACATTTTATTTTGGCATGAATGGGTTTCTCACTTGATAGATTGCCCGAATTATCTATTTTTGAGATTGTCAGATTATATGAGGTGCTAAATTCTGTTATTTTCAATAGAGATCTACTGTTTAAATTTCGATTCTGAAACAAGTTACAAGAAACTCTGGGTATACGGTTATATATTAGTAATGTATTTCATTTTTAGACGAATGGTCAATCCGAATATATGATTCAGAATTTAGAAATTATGCTTCGATATTGCGTACTTGAATTTGAAGGTAACTGGGAAAAGTATTTGCCTCTGGATGAATTTGCTTATTACAATAGTTGATAGTAAAGTATAGAATTTTCACTATACGAGGCTTTATACGGTCACAAATATAAAACTCTGGTGTTTTGGATGGAGTTCAGTAAGAAAAAATACATGTAGTAGGTTTGATTCTTTGAAATCGAAGAAAAATGATGTGATTTGAGACAATTTAAAAGTAGTATTTGATCGTTAGAAATCTGAAGTGAATCTAAAATGAAAAGAAATAGAGTTTTAGATTGGTGACGAAATATTTTTGAAAGTTTCACCATGGAAGAAAGTTCTCCGATTTGGCAATAAAGGCAAATTAATTCTGTGGTTTAATGGGTCATATGAGATCATTGAAAAGAATTAGACTTGTTGTGTATTGATTGGTATTATTATTAGGGTTTTACAAAATTTACAATGTTTTATGTGTATATGTGTTATGACAGTATCGATCAGACCTGCCACCTGTTATTTCTCTAATAAAGACTGAAATTCAGCTTGGCATGACTTATAGTGAGTGACTGGTTGAAATTTTGACATGTGAAGTGAAAGAAATGAAAAATATAAAGGTAGCTTTAGTAAAAGTTCTTTGACAATGATACGATATAGAGAAAGCTACATAGTAACTAGAGGAAACTATGAGAAAATAATGTCCGAACCTCTTTACTGGTAAAATTTTCGAGGATGAAAATTTCTTAAGGGGGAGAGTTGTAATAGCCCAATTTCGATGAAATCGAAACAGTGGTCTCAAGACCACAAATTCGAGCCAAAAATAAATTTTTTTTTATTTTATTATATGATCCATATTATATTAGAAAGGTCATGTGAAAATTTTGAGAAGAAAATTTTACCGATTATGTGCTTAATTACAAGAAGGGCTAAATCGCATAAAATGCAAAAGCTGGATTCTAGTAGCTAGAAGGATCAAATAGCTATGAAATTCAAAAATGAAGGTCCTTATATGGTAATTCGACCATTAAAGAAAGTATGTAGATATTTTGGTATGAACCATCCATGGAAAGATAAAAAAAAGGCTAAGGACTAAATTGGAAAGATGAAAAATTATTAAATAATAATTTAATTTATTGAAAAAGAAAAAAATTTCATATCATCTTCCCCAAATATTTCCATGGAAGCCCTAGGAGAGAGGAAAAGGACTTATCAAGCTTATTTGGGTAAGTAATCAATCCCTATTTTTAGTAATTTTTATATTTTTGAAACCGAGATAGTCTAATCTATCTATTTAGGGGATCAATTTGAGAAGTTATCAAAGTCTAGAAAATGGGTCATGGATGTATATGCTTAAAATTAGAAATTTATGGTATAAAATGAAGGGTTGTTGATAGAAAAACAACTTTTACAAAGTGATTTTTGATGAAAACATGATTTAGGGACTAAAATGTAAAGTTGTGAAATTTGATGAAAAATTATGAAATTTTATGAATACATGTGCTGTAAATTTTGTAATGGAGTTTTGTTAGACTTGAAATAGGGTGTAATTTGCAAAATTTTTATTTTTCGAGCATAAGGACGAAATCAGAATTTATGGAAAAGTTAGGGGCAAAATGGTAATTTTGCATAGGATAAAAATTGAGTCCACTTGAATATAAAATATGAAAAATTGATGTTAAATTTACTCGTATAGATTCGGATAGACCAAATTCGGAGCTAGAACGAGGAAATAGGAAAATGTCAGTTTAGTATATTTTACGTACGTGAACATTGTCGAGGTATGTTCGTGTAACTAAATTGTGTTTATTTACATGCTTGCATTGATTGTGTTTATGTAAATTGTATAAATGTCATAAATGTATGAAATGATTACATATCCAATCAAGCTCGATAAATAAAAGTGTTTAAACTAAATGATAGTGCCTGATAGATGATAAAGGATAAACGATGAGAATCTTACTAGTATGCTTGAAATGAATGTGGAATATGTTTATTTGAATTACATGAATGTTGTGGATGTATGAAATAATCACATGCCGATAATGCTTGAGAAAAATGTTTAAATCCCATTTGAATAAAATGGAAAGTCGATGGATATGTGATTTCCTGAAATGAATGAGGTCCTACATATGTTGCTAACGGGATTTAACTCTGAGGAGTAATCCTATTTACCTCATTACAAAAAGGATTTAGCCTGGACGGGTAATCCAGATCAAGCTCTTTAGAGCATATAACATAAAAAAAAGATTTAGCCTGGACAGGTAAATCCTGTATACATGTGTGGCTTGAGAGTGTACTCTCTGATATAGTACCTTATAGGTACCATTGTAAATGAATTGACGGATCTTGATTCATACACTTTGAATGTATTACCTGCATATCCATTGATATTCCAAATAAATTCAATGGGTGACAATTCCATACATGAGAGGATATGTATGATAAAATGAGTTATTACACGTATTGTCTGAAATACAAGAAAATGATGATACTTGATCAATGATATATGAAAAACATGAGATTATGATATTTGTACATGGACTCTATTTAATGAATATATGTTCATTATTGATTATAGACTTGTACACCTTGAGTGTACTAATTGTGACCTTGATATTTTGAGTAATATGAGTAAAGTTTTGATATGAAATTATCAGAACTCGAAATGAACTATTATGAAATTATACTTGAAATAATGAGATGAATTATACATGTTGAATGAATACATGTTGTGGAAAGCATATGTGCTTGAAAAATTTATTGTTGTTGAGCCCATATATGTTTTGATGTTATTATGGAATACATATGACTAACAAGGGCAATGAGGATATGTGTGGGGCTTGAGGTCAAATTGATTGAATATGCCTTACATAATTATCTCAAAATAGGATGAATGGTAAGTTAAGTACCATGTTATACGAACTTACTAGGCATTTTATGCTTACTTAGTTTTATTTCTCTGTTTTATAGTAAATCGAAAGCTTGTTGGATTGGAAGCTCGATGGAGATCACTTACACTATCCATCGGCCCATGTCGGTACTGTATTGTAAAGTATTTATGGTTGTAATGGCATGTATAGGATATATTGGTCATATTGGCTTGTAAAATGTAAATGATGCTTGTAATCTAGCCATTGGTATGGCTAGTAATGGTTTGTTTAAATATACTTGTAATGTCAAACTATGGTAGCTACATATATGTTAAGTAGTTGATCAAATCATGTTTAATACATGGATTGAACTAAGGTAAGATTGTGGACATGTATGCATGAAATGATATGCCATGATGAATGATGGAATTTTCTTGATTTGAATGCTTGAAATGGTTGGTATTTGGATGTGTTATTCAAGTGCAGGTCATGCGTGTGATTTTGGGTGAGAAATGAAGCTAGGAATGACTTTATTTTGTCCACAAGGGCAGACACACGGGCGTGTGTCTAGATTGTGTGTAACACACAGTCGGGTACATGGGTGTATAGTTAGGCATTGTGTCCCCTTCACCTTAATTTTGAGAAATAGAATGCTCAGAGTTGAGCACACAGGCAGAGACACGGGTGTGTAGACAGCCGTGAGTGCCACACGGCCTAGAACACCAGCGTGTGTCTTGGCCATGTGAAATCTACACCTTATTTCGAATTGAATTAATTAACCACACAGCCTAGCACACGGGCGTGTGGCATGGTCGTGTGCACAAGTTAGAGGGTTATACGGGGTCGAATATGGCCTCCAACACGAACGTGTCCCAGGGTCACACAGGCGTGTAAGCCCTGCACCTTGAAAAATTGTTTGAAATATCGCGAAAAATTGTTAGAGGTTTTGATTAAGTCCCGACTCGATTCTAATGCTCGTATTGGACCTTGAGGGTCCATTTAAAGAGACATTATGAATGATTTCGAAATTTGAATAGTAACTTGCATGATGTAACAGCCCAATTTCGATGAAATCAAAATAGTGGTCTCGAGACCACAAGTCCTAGCCAAAAATAAAATTTATTTTTATTTTATTTTATTATATGATCCATATTATACTAGAAATGTCGTGTGAAAATTTTGAAAAGAAAATTTTACTGATTAAGTGCTTAATTACGAGAAGGACCAAATCGCATAAAATGTAAAAGTTGGATTCTAGAAGCTAGAAGGGTTAAATGTAACACCCTGAATTTGGGCCTAGAAGTTTTGGGCTTTGAGCATGGGAGCGGTTGAAGGCAGCTTATAATATTCTGTTGTGCATGCAAATTTCGTTAATGAAGGCTTGTTTTAGTGGTTAAGTGTGCAGAGAAGTGTTGGAGAAGTCCTGGGTTCAAACCTAGACTCTAGCAAAAATTTTGGTTTAAGGTGAATCAAACCCTGGGTGTAGTAGGTAGGCCTTAAGAATATTGTTGGAGAGATTGTGACACAAAAAGCCTTGTGGCTTAGTGGCAAGTGACGTGTGGAGCATTTTGAGGGGAGGCATGGGTTCGAATCCATGGCAAGCAAAGAGCATTTATTTTGCTAACAAAGGGTGGCAAGAGCTGGTGTTGAATTTAAACTCGATGTTGGAGGATCCCACATCGGGAAGCTAACATAAGAGTGGATGGGAAGCTAGCTTTAAATAGAGAGAACCATGAGGAGAGTAAAGATACCTTTTCTTGGTGATCCCTTTCGCTTTATGGCGTGCTCGTTTGGGTTGGGGCGTCGGCTAAGAGTGCTCGGAGCATGGATTAACTCAGTCTCCAATCGGTGTGTATTTCACTACTCTAGTTGTTAGATGGCTATTTCGGGCGCGATGGGCCGAAAGGGGCCATGTGGGCCCAATGGGCCTACGAGCCCAATTGGATAAGTTGTTTGATTGTGTAGTAAATATTGGACTAGGCTAGGTGAATCGCATATTTGTGGCTAGGTTTGGGCTAAAAAGGCCACACGAGCGTGTGGGCCCATTTGGGCCGAGAATGGGCTTTAGGGCCATTTGTATTGTTATCCCTATTTAGAATACTTTAGTTTACCAATTATTGAAATGCCCTCGACTTGTAAAATTACCAAAGTACCCTCGATTTATAGAATTATCGTTTTACCCTCGATTTACAAAATTACCATTTTACCCTCAGTTTACAAAATTACCGTTTTACCCTCGATTGTGAAATTACTGAAATACCCCTATAGGATAGAATTACCAAAATACCCCTAGTTTGTAAAATTACCAAAATACCCCTAGTTTGTAAAATTATCGAAATACCACTAGTTTGTGAAATTACATAAATACCCTCAATTTATAAAATTACCAAAATACCCCTGATTTATAAAATTACAGAAATACCCTTGACTTTCTAAAAATTATAGAAATACCATTGGTTTACAAAATTACTGAAGTACCCTTGGTTTATAGATTTACCAAAACACCCTTGTAGGATGAAATGACTAAAATACCCTAATAGGTAAAAAAAGACAGTAAAGCCCCTGTAGGGTAAAGTGACAAGTAATACCCTTGTATGGTAAAATGACGAATATGCCCTTATGTTAAAAGTATGACTAATGTGCTTAGGATTTACATATATTGATATTGGATTAGTTAAGTTTGAGTGACAGGTGGTGGTTATCGTAGGTGATTGATTATGGAAACGTTTCAACTTCAACCCATAACAGGTGTGTACTAACCCTCGTAGTAGCTTAGATTAATATCTGCTGAGAAGCCGAAATGCTAAAATACCGGCATTTCGAGAACTTGTAATGTTGCGTGTGGGTATAGATGCGATAAATACGATAAGGTTAGTGTTTGGATCGATGGAACGGGTAAGAACTCAATTTTGTGCACGATGATAAGTTGGGCCTCAATGGGCTGGAATTGGGCCAAATGGGCTTTTGGGCCCATTTGGGTAAAATTGATAGAAAATGGAATTTGGAAAAGTTGCATGTTAACACGGTTAGTATTATGGTAAAATTTGGGTTAAGCAGGCTTAGTGGGCTAAATCAGCATTCGTAGGGCCCATTAGGGGTTTTGGGCCCAAAAGCCCGAATTTGATAAGTGCGTTAAAGATCATTGTTTAAACACTCAGAAATATTGAAAAATGTAATGAACATGGAAAACCCTAATTTTTGGTAAAATTATGAAAATACCCTTATAATATGAAAAATGACTGTTTTGCCCTTGTGGGCAAGTGACTGACTTGGATTGTGTGGTTGACGGATTTGATTGTGAATATATGTTGGTGATATGAATGACTTGACTGTGATTGTTTGATTCAAATATGGGCATGACATTCTGCATACATGACATGTATGATATGCACATGATATGTATGATATGCACATGAGATATTCATAAATGCATTGGGTTGGGTTTTTATATGGATGGAGGAAGTGAAAAAGGGCTTATGCCCCAGTTATTAAAGGCTTATGCCCCAGTTATGAAAAAGGGCTTATGCCCCAGTTATTAAAGGGCTTATGCCCCAGTTATAAAAATGGGCTTATGCCCCAGTTATTAAAGGGCTTATGCCCCAGTTATGAAAAAGGGCTTATGCCCCAGTTATTAAAGGGCTTATGCCCCAGTTATTAAAAGAGGCTAGGCCTCCAGTGATATGATAAAGCAGCTATGCTGCGAGTGGAGAGTTATGGTGGGGTGGGTCGAGTTAATCCCCACATGGTGTGTTGGTTGGTACGGGTGGAGAGTAGCGGATGGTGGGTCGAGTAGTCTCCCCAAATGGGCTTGCATACATTCATTGACATTACATGTGATATTGAAATGGGCTTGCATACATTCATTGACATTACATGTGATATTGAAATGGGCCTAAGGGCCATACCGTTTACAGTAAAGGCTTCGGCCCAGTGATATCATTTATGAAAAGGCTTCGGCCCAGTGATATGATTTATGAGAAGGCTTCGGCCCAGTGATATGATTTATGAAAAGGCTTCGGCCCAGTAACCGTTAAACGAAAGGCTTCGGCCCAGTATATGTCAAGACTAAATAGGGCTTTGGCCCAGATTGTACTAATACCGTGTTATTTACTGTTTGTTTGTTATTGGGATTACACACTCTGAGTTTTTCGTAAACTCACCCTGTTTCTAAGCTGTGCGGGTAATCCCTAAACTTAGATGGTTTGGAGCTGCGAGGACTCGGAGATGGCCACACTCATTTTGCTTTCATTTCATTTCTTTTAATTGCAATAAGTAGCCGATTTATTTCTTTATAAGTTTTATCTTATTAATATTATTATTTGGTTTTGGGTTGTAATAAGGCCGTTTTAATTATTTTTCGGGATTATTTTATCTTATACCCTATATTTTTCGATAACAATATGAGTTAGACCTAGGCGTGTTTCCAAAATGATAATTGTTTTCAAAATAACGTAACGATATAATTAATCAGTTTATCAAAAATATCTACTTAAATGAATTCCAACTCGTTTTTCTCAAAACCTAACCTAGCACCAAAGTGTGTCAATGGTTGTAGGCATGTCTAGGATTGGATCCAATCAAGAGCTTGGTACTTAAGCAGCCTTCTAGGCTCACCTCCTCTGTTTCGGATACCTACTGGTGCACAGCTTCCATTCACTTTATTAACTTAGCAAAGACTATCTTTTAAAACACTGAGAAGGACATTGAAAGAGGAATGAGTTTTCTTAAAAACTTCAATGTGACACGTCGGATCCGGCCATAACTTCTGGGTCGGGTTTGGGGTGTTACATTAAATAGCTATGGAATTCAAAACTTAATGTCCTTATATGGTAATTAGACCATTAATAGAAATCATGTAGATATTTTTGGATGATTCATCCATGGAAAATGAGAAAATGGCTAGGGACTAAATTAAAAAAATGAAAATATTAATTAATTAAAAAGATGAAAAGAAAATAAAAATCATATTTTCTCATCTTCTTCCCCAAAATAAACATGGAAATTGATTTATTAAATACACAATGCCTATTAAAGAAAGAAGTTATTCATGAGAAATTGATTTATTTAGATATGGTATCTACAGAATGGGTTAATTGAAAATTTCTTTTGAGTAAGCTTCGCGAGTGAACTGAATGATGTGAGATTATTGATGACTTTATTAGTCAATGGAATAGTGATAAAATTGCTCAGATATGTGAATACAACTGTTAAAATTGAGTATATTACAACAATCTTTTTTGGGTATTCTATATGTTCTGTTATTCTCAGAGGCATATGAAATTGTGCATGAACAGATGCAATATTTATCGTATTGAAAGATTAGTAAATTATTATAAATGGAATTACTGAAGTCTGGTTGACTCATGAGCGGTATTGCACTATCATACTCAGGTTTTCTAATTTATCATGATTGATATAAGATTTGATGGTAAGGTTCATGTGATATCATTTTCTACTTTTACTGAGTGAAGCTATAAATTGCGAATGTGCAAGTCATATTGTCTATATCACAGTTATTTCTACTGAGTATGTGTGTAAACATGGGTTACTTGTGAAAGATATTTATTGGTCAGTGGTTACTATACTTACTATTATTATAAATTTTGACTTGAGTATGGGAGTTCGGTAATATGGAACACAGATTATAGAAATTGTATTATTGCACTGGTTGATATCGGAGCCACTTTTGGTTTTCCTCTTTTATTTGAAAAATATTATTGAGATTGAAGTATTGTTCCATTTACATGGTGGAAATGTCAGATCTATTATAGTATTATGGTTTTAACCTATTTGATGACTATGACCTCGAAATAATGTAAAGCTTCGATATCCTTTTTAATTCTTGTGAAAGTGTTTTCTATGATAGCTACATCAATGATAAGGATATTACAGAGAGATGTAAGATTTGAATTACATCAATGATAAGGATATTACAGAGAGATGTAAGATTTGAATGGATTGACAAATGTTAGTAAAGTTTTGACTAGTTGGAAGCTCTGTTGATTAAAGTATTGATTCTGATTCAGCCTAAATTGGGTAAGGAACTTGTTATTATAGTGATGTATTATTAAACGAAATTAGATTGTGATTTGATGTAGTAAGACAAAGTAATAGCCTGTACTTTTAGACAGTTAAAAACCACATGGAAGGAATTACCCAATATATGATCTAGAATTGACATCTATTGGTCATTGAAATCTGATAACATTACTTGTTTGGTGAAAAATTTTGTGTATTCATCGATTATGAAAGTTTGAAGTATCTGATGTTACTAAAAGATTTGAATTTGAGATAGCGTATATGGTTTGAAATGTTGAAAGATTATGACTTGATAATTGTATATCATTTGGAAAGAATGAATGTGGTTACAGATGTTTTGAGTTGGAAATCTCTGTATATTTTGCAAGCCAAGGATATCGAATATAATTGTTTGATAGTAACTTATTTTAGCTTAGTATAGAGTTAAACCGATGTCTCTACAATAGATCAATGAAAATTACAAAAGTGATAAAGAGTTGTGAGTTAAATGAGTACAGTGTGAAATAATTTCTGAAACAGAATTTCAGAATAGATTTGGTAAATGTCTATTATTCAGAGATAGAGTCCGTCTACTAAAGAAATTAGAGATTGTACTAAAAATTTTACATGAATGATCACAGTGGTACTATGCCTGTTTATCAGAAGAATAATAAAATGCATAATGATTTGAAAATGATGTATTAGTAGCTCAGAAATGAAATGTGGTATTTCTTAAATTGTACTTAAATGATGGATGTACCAACAAGATAAGGATGAAATATTCAAGATGGTTATAGTCAGAGAAAATACCGAAGTGGAATGGGACAAAGTTACTATTAACTTTATGTTGGGATTATCCCTGTCTATGAAAAAGAAAGATACTATTTGAGTAATTGTTGATTGTTTGACAAAGCCTGCACATTTTATTCTGATATGAATGGATTTCTCGCTTGATAGATTACTTGAATTACCTGTTTCTGAGATTGATAGATTATATGATGTGGTAGTTCTGTTATCTCTGATTGAGATCTACAATTTATATTTCGATTCTGAAACAAGTTACAAGAAACTCTAGGTACATGGTTACATTTTAGTACGGTATTTAATCCTTAGATGAATGATCAATTTGAGCATATGATTCAAATTTTGGCAGATATGCTTCGATGTTGTGTACTTGAATTTGAAGGTAATTGAGAAAAGTATTTGCTCTGGTTTGAAATTACTTATAATAGTTAACAGTCAAATATAAAATTTTACTGTACGAGGCTTTATATGGTCAGAAATGAAAAACTTCGGTGTTTTGGATGGAGTTCAGTGAGAAAAGATACATGTAGTAGTTTTGATTCGTTGAACCTGAAGAGAGATAAAAGAGACCTGAGATAGTTTAAAAGCAATATTTGATCATCTGAAATCTAATGTGGATCTAAAATGAAAAGAAATAGAGTTGCTGATGGTAACAAAGTATTTCTGGAGATTCACCGTGAAAGAAAGTTCTCTAGTTTACCCGTAAAGGCAAATTAAGTCTGTGGTTTATTAGGTCATAAGGATTATTGAAAAGAGCTGGACTTGTTTCGTATTGATTGGTATTATTATCAGAGTTCTACAAAATTCATAATGTTTTTATGATATATGTGTTATGACAGAATCGATCAGACCCATCATCTGTTATTACTTTTGTAAATGTTCAATTTAGCTTGGCATGACTTACAACGAGTGACTAGTTAAAATTCTGGCATGTGAAGTGAAAGAAATGAAAAGTATAAAGGTATCCTTAGTGAAAGTTCTTGGACAATGATATGATATAGAGAAAGCTATTTGGGAACTAGATAGAAACATGAGAAAGTAATGCCTGGATCTTCTTACTGGTAAAATTTTAAAGGACGAAAATTTCTTAAGGGGGGAGAGTTGTAATAGCCCAATTTAGGTGAAATCGGAACAGTGGTCACAGGACCACAAATCCTAGTCGAAAAATAAAATTTATTTTTATTTTATTTTATTATATGATCCATATTATACTAGAAATGTCATGTGAAAATTTTGAAAAGAAAATTTTACCGATTAAGTACTTAATTACGAGAAGGACCAAATCACATAAGATGTAAAAGTTGGATTCTAGTAGATAGAAGGATCAAATAGCTATGGAATTCAAAAATTAAGGTCCTTATATGGTAATTAGACCATTAACAAAAAATATGTAGATATTTTTGGATGATTCATCCATGCAAAATGAGAAAAAGGCTAGGGACTAAATTGGAAAGTGAAAATATTGATTAATTAAAAAGATGAAAAGAAAATAAAAATCATATTTTCTCATCTTCTTTCCCAAAATAAATATGGAAACCCTAGGAGAGAGAGAGAGAAGAGACTTTCATGGCCAAATTGGGTAAGTTTCCCTGTCCCGTTTTTAGTAATTTTGATATTTTTGAAATCAGGATGCCCTAAACTATCTATTTGGGGGATCAATTTGAAAAGTTATCATGGTATAAAAATTGGGTCAAGGATGTATATGTTGGAAATTTGAAATTTATGGTAGAAAATGAAAGATTGATGAAAGATAAACAACTTTTATAAAGTGATTTTTCATGAAAACTTGATTTAGGGACTAAAATGAAAAATGGTGAAAATCCATGGAAAATGCTGAAATTTGTGAAATGTATGTGTTGTAAAAGTTTTATATATAATTCAGCTGGGCTTGGGTAGAGGGTCGGATTTCATGAATTTCATTTTTCGAGCCTAGGGACAAAATGGTAATTTATGGAAAAGTTAGGGGCAAAATAGTTATTTTACCTAGGATGAAAATTTAGTCCACATGAATATAGAATGTGATAAATTGATGTTAAATTTACTCGTATAGATTCGGATAAACCAAATTCAGAGTTAGAACGAGTAATACAGGAAAAAGTCGGATTAGTAGATTTTACGTACATGAACATTTGTCGAGGTAAGTTCGTGTAACTAAATTGTATATGTTTTTATGCTTGATTTAAATGTTGTTTTTGTGTATTTTATTAATGTCATAAATATGTGAAATGATCACCTACTCGAAATAATCCGATAAATGAAAATGGCCGATAAATGAAAATGCCCAATAAACTGGTAAATGAATAAAATGTTACTTGTATGCTTGACATGAATGTAGAATGTGTTTTACTCGAATTACATAAATGTTACAGAGGTATGAAAGAATCAAATGCCCAATAATGCTTGAAAAGTGTTTAAACCCTAGTTGAATAAATATAAAATCGATGGATATGTGATTTCCTGAAGGTTCTGCATTTGTTGCGGATAGGATTTAGCTCGAATGAGTAATCCTTCGACCTCAATTCTGATAGGATTTAGCCCGGATGGGTAATCTTGATATAAGTCCTCTCGAGCATATACTATGGATTGGATTTAACCCAGACGGGTAATCCAGATCGAGCTCCTTAGAACATATGTCATAAAAAGGATTTAGCCTGAACTGGTAATTCTGTTTTATACATGAGTGGCTCAAGAGTGTACTCTATGAAATAGTACCTTATGGGTACCATTGGACACGAATTGACGAATTTTTATTTGTACACCTTGGGTGTGCTACCTGTGTATCCATCGATATTTCGAATAAATTCAACGGGTAAAGTTCTAATAAAGGCAAAGATGAATTTAAAATAAATTGACATGGAATGATATTTGTATATGAAAATTACTTGATGAGAATGTTCATCCTTCATCATAGACCCGAATACCTTGAATGTACTGCTACTTGTGTGACCTTAATACTCGAATAAAATGAGTAAAGTTTTGGTATGGAATGGTCTGAACTCAAAATGAATTATTATGAAATTATACTCAAAATAATGAGATGATTTATGCATGTTGAATGAATACATGATGTGGAAAGCATATGTGCATGAGAACTTGATAGTTGTTGATGCCTTACATGTCTTGATGCTACTATGGAATATATGACTAACAAGGGCAATGAGGATGTGTGTAGGGCTTGAGATCAAAGTGGTTGAATATACTTTACTTAGTTATCTCAAATAGGACAAATGGTAAGTTAAGTACCATGTTATATGAACTTACTAAGCATTTTATGCTTACTCTATTTTATTTTCCCCTGTTTTAGAGTAAATCGAAAGCTCGTTGGATTGAAAGCTTGGCAGAGATCACTCACACTATCCATCGGCCTATGTCGGTACAGTATGGTAATTCAATTGCAGTTGTAATGGCATGTATAGGATATGTTGGCCATATTGGCATGTAAATGTTAACAATGCTTGTAATCTAGCCATTGGAATGGATAGTAATGATTGTTTGGATATACTAGTAATGTCATATTATGTTAACCACATATATGTTAAGTAGTGATCAAATTATATCTAACATGAGAACATAACCAAGGTAAGATTGTAAACATGTATGCATGAAATGTTATGCCATGATGATGGATGGAATATGCTTGATTAGAATTCTTGAAATGGTTAGTAATTGTATGTGATGATATATCAGGTTAAATGACAGAATTAACTTGAATAAAATGCTTGGATTTGTTGGGTTATGAATGCAAGATGTAGTGGAGGCTTATGGCAAAGATTGGGGGTGAGAAATGAAGCTAGGAATGGCTTTTTTTTGTCCACGTGGGCAGACACACGGGCTTGTGTCTAGACCATATATGACACACAGCCTGGTAACACGGGCATGTGGTTAGGCTGTGTGTCCCTTGCATCTAAATTTTGAGAAATAGAATGCTTAAAATTGAGCACACGGGCAGAGACACGGGCATGTGTCTCAACCGTGTGTGCCACACGGCCTAGAACAATGGCGTGTGTCTTGGCTGTGTGAAACTTGCACCTAATTTGAATTAAATTAATTAACCACACGACCTAGCACACGGACATGTGGCATGGCTGTGTGTGCAAGTTAGAGAGTTACACGAGGTCGAGCACGACCTCTAACACAGGCATGTCCCTTGGACCACACAGGCGTGTGAGCCTTGCACCTTGGAAAATTTTTGAAAAGCTACGAAAAATTCTTAGAGGTTCCAATTAAGTCCCAACTTGATTCTAATGCTCATATTGGGCCTTGAGGGCCCAATCTAGGGACGTTATGAATGATTTCAGAATTTGAATAGTAACTTGCATGAATTGATTGTAAAATGTTCTGAATGTTCTGGTATCGCTCCGAAACCTTGTTCCGGTGACGGATATGGGTTAAGGGTGTTATACATGATTTACCTGTAAATGTTTTTGAAAGTTTTGGTAATGCTCTAAAACCCTGTTCTGATGACAGATATGGGTTTGGGGTGTTACAATACAAATAAGGATATTGGTGTCTCTGATTACTCTTGAAAAGAGTTATATTTCAAGCCTCTAATGTGAATTAATTGTTTGTAATTAAGTAAATATGTTTGCATTTTTAGGATGTTTTTGGAACATTGCATAACATAGCTTGGATTGTGCTATAAATATTATTATTTGTTACTTTTATTATTGGGGAAGAAAGATGTTGGCTGTGGTTGGGAACAGGTGAAGGATGAAGAAGAGAAGAGAGAAAAGAGTAGGAAAATGAAGAATGTGAAATATTGTCATGGCAAAATGCTAGTTGGATTGCCAACAAGAATGCCATAGAAATTCTAGGAAGAGGGTGCAACACTTAGTCCACGTCACTCTCAGCCAACTGTACTTGTACTAGATAAACCACCCTAAAAAATAAGAAGCAAAAGGTGTGTGCTGAGAGGAAGGGACCTACCCTATAAAGGAGGAAATATAAAAGAAAAGAAAAGAGGATTTTTGGAGAGAGAAGAATTAGATAGCAGTGTTTTCTCTCTACATCAGATTCTCATGGAAAATCTCAAAGAAAATGGAGGAGAGGGTAATAGCTTACAGAGTAGAAAAGTCACAAACGCAAGGAAGGGTAAGAGAAATCTGCCCTGGGTTTTGCATCAAATCTCATTATTAAAGTGAAAGCTGGAGTAGCGAGAGCTTCTTGCAGTTTTGCCTTTATTTTCTTATTTGAACTTTGTGATTCATGAACTTAAATGATTATGTTGAATGGTTTTGTTTTGGATTTGAATGTCCAATCTATAAGCTAAATCTCATTGGGTTGGAATTATTTGGGTGATTTTTTATTATCTTTAATACCCATGATATGATTTTGAGTAGATTATTGTTTCATTCAATTTTGTGATTATTTTAAATGCATACATGCAAGCTCTAGACATAGATGATTGTATGGTATGTTAGTAGATCTGATTTAATTATGAAAAGATTAAATAGATTGGATTATTATAAGTTGATACAGACAAGTATTCGACAAAATGTTTGCAGCACTCTAAATATAGAAGTTGTGATCTGTACAGGGAAGGGAAGAATAATCTTGATATCATTCTTAAGTTTTATAGACATACAAAAAACTCAGAATGGTAGCTCAAAGTCTGGCTTTCGAAAAAAGCATACTACAGTAGTGAATCCTTGAGCAGTAGAATGGTCAAGATTTTGCCATGACATTATTATAGTATAAGAATAAAGCCTGAGTAATTCCAAAACCTTTATCATTCAACAGTACAAATCCTCCCTACTTATTCTTTGAGAAGTGCCACAACATTTCAATTGCCCTAGCATTTTTTTCATTCATAATTGATTTTATTAATCCTTTCATTAATTCTCTTTATCAATTTTTCATCTATTTCTTTTGCACAGTTTAATTATTAAATTTCATAAGTAATAGCATAACCAATTATTTTAATCAATTCTAATCCCTGTGGGGATGATACTCACTCATCACTTTATTACTTGATTCAACGTGTACACTTGCACATTCGCATTACACATTCACATGCAACAAGTTTTTGGCGCTGTTGCCAGGGATCGACAATATTGTTGAAAAATTTAGTGTTGTATTACCCCTTTAATTTTTATTAGTTGAGCTTTATTAGTTATTTTGATTTTTTTTTGTTTTTCAAGATCTGTGTTGGTGCATGAGTAGAGGTATTTTTGCAATTGAAGAGTATTCTTTTGATCCTAAAATTGAGAGAACCTTGAGAAGAAGGAGAACAAAATTATGAGAAATGAAAAGAATTAGAAATGATCAGGTTAGAGAAGAGCCATTACAGCAGGATAGAATGGATACTGATATTTCTTGAATAATAGATGATAGAGACAAACCTATCAGAGAACATGTAGTGCCGATCTTGGATGATCTAAATCCAAGGATTTTCAGGCCACATATTCAAGCTTAACATTTTGAGTTAAAGCTGATGTTGTTTCAAATGTTACAAACTGTAAGACAGTTTACTAAATTGCCTACTAAGGATCCACAATTGCACTATAGAATCTTTTTGGAAGTCTGTGATTCATTCAAGCAGCAAGGTGTTCTTGAAGATGCCCTAAAATTGGAGTTATTCCCTTATTCATTGCCGGATCATGCCAGAGGCATTGCCATTAGGAATGGTGACATCTTGGAATAAACTTTGTCAAAGGTTTCTGCTAAGATATAATCCTCCAACCATGAATGCCAAATTGAGGAACAATATTATGTCCTTTCAGCAATTTAAGGATGAAACATTACATGAAGCATGTGAGTGATTCAAGGAGTTAATTAGAAAATGGCCAATGCATGGTTTTCAATATTGGACGCAAAAGGAAATGTTTTATAATGGAATGAATAGGCATATCATGATGGTTGATCCATCTATTAATGAGACTTTGCTCGATAAATCATATGATGGGGCATATGAAATTCTATAGAGGATAGCAAGCAACGATTATCAATACCCCATTACAAGAGTAGGGATTGGCAGAAGAGTTGTTGGAGCAAAGGAACTTGATGCAATTACTTCCCTAACAACTCATGTATCATTTTTAATGAATATGATTAAACCACTCAAAAGACCAATTGCAGTGTTGGAAATTAAACTAGTTGAGTTAACATGTATTTATTGTGGAGAAGATTATGTTTTTGATGAATGCCCATCGAATCCAGCCTTATTTTATTATGTGGGGAATTTTAACCACAACACAACAACCCATATTCCAACACATATAATCCGGTGTAGAAGCAGGATCCCAATTTCAGTTGGAGTAATCAAGGGGTGGGAAATTCCATCAATGTTATTCGACATAATGTTGCAAGTGCACCACCTGGATATAATCAACCCATGCCACGGCAAAATGCTCAGCAAAATTCAGCTTCAAGTTCTTCATCTATGGAAGATCTATTAGAGGAATACATGACCAAGAATGATGCTATCATTCAAAGTCAAGCTATATCTTTAACAGCTTTAGAAAATCAAGTGGGGCAAATTGCCAGAGTATTAAGCTCAAGACCTCAAGGAGCACTGCCAAGTGATATTGAAAATTCACGATCTCAAGGGAAGGAATAGTGTAAAGCCAGTACACTCAGAAGTGGTACGCAGCTACCAGGAGTTGTTAATGGTACCACTATTAAAGAAAGTAGTTTAGATTTCACAAATACAAAGAATTCAGAATTAGTTGCGGAGCAGGCTACAACAAAAAAGAGTAACCAGTAAAATGTTGAAGCAGATTCATCTTATATTACCAATAACAATGCCACGGCAAAACAACCTCAACAATTGGAAGGAAGACCACCGCCACCTTTTCCTCAGTGTTTCCAAAAATCTAAGCAAGATTTTCAGTTCAAGAAATTCTTGAATGTCTTGAAGCAATTACATATCAACATATGATTGGTGGAAGCACTAGAACAAATGCCCAACTAATTGAAATTCATGAAAGTTATCTTATCAAAGAAGAGAAGGTTAGGGGAGTTTGAAATTGTTGCTCTCACTGAAGGGTGCACAACAATTCTGAGAAACAAATTGCCACCAAAACTGAAAGATCTAGGGAGTTTTACTATGCCTTGCTCTATTGGAAACCACTACGTAGGCAAAGCATTATGCGACTTAGGTGCAAGTATAATTCTAATGCTTTTGTCTATTTTCAAGAAGCTGGGAATAGGGAAGGCGAGACCTACAACTGTCACATTACAATTAGTTGATTGTTTATACGCACATCTAGAATGTAAAATAGAAGACGTGTTGGTAAGAGTTGAAAAATTTATTTTTCTAGCAAATGTTATTATTCTAGAATGTGAGGCTGATAAAGAGGTTCCAATCATACTTGGGAGACCTTTCCTAACAACTGGTAGAACATTAATTGATGTACAAAAAGGTGAATTATCTATGAGAGTTAATGATCAACAGATAACTTTTAATGTTTTTGATGCTATGAAGTGTAAAGATACAAATGAAGAATGTCATGCTATTGAGACATTTGACACAACAGTTCAAGAAGAACTTACAGAATTTTATCACAATAATTTTAATGATGGTGTAGACTCATTTGAATTTATTGAAGCAGAAATGGTTGAAGAGCTTGGTGAACTGATGGAAGCTAAGAAAATTGAGAATGGATCAATGAGAAGTTTTGAATCATTAAATTTATCAGACCGTTCTTTTAAACCTCCTCGGCCATCCATAGAAGATGCTCCTACGTTGGAATTGAAGCCTTTACTAGAACATTTGAAGTATGCTTACTTGGGAGATAACATCACATTGCCTGTAGTTATTTTTGCAGCCTTGACATTAGATCAAGATGCTTAATTATTGAAAGTTTTAAAGAAATCTAATAAGGCATTGGGGTGTAAGATTGCAGATATCAACGGAATTAGTCTAGCAATCTGCATGCACAAGATATTGCTGGAGGGTTGCCATGGCAAATCTATCTAGCAGCAGAGAAGACTGAATCCCATTATGAAGGACGTTTTGAGAAATGAGATTATCAAATGTCTAGATGTTAGAATTATTTACCCGATTTCTGATAGTTATTGGCTGTGCCCTGTTTAATATGTATCTAAAAAAAGGGGTGTCACTATGGTAGGCAATGATACAATAAACTCATTCCTACTCATACTATCATGGGATGGAGGGTTTGTATGGACTATTGGAAACTCAACAAAGCAACAAGGAAAGACCATCCTCTACCATTTATTGACCAAATGTAAGATAGACTATTGGGGAAAACCTTCTATTATTTTCTAGATGGTTATTCGGGGTACAATCAGATTGCCATAGCTCCTACTGATCAAGAGAAGACTATATTCACATGTTCTTATGGAACTTTTATGTTCCGACGATTTCCGTTTGGATTATGCAATGCCCCTACAACATTTCAACATTACCTAATGGAAATATTTTTATATATGGAGTTGAAATTTTTAGAAGTTTTTATGGATGACCTCTTGGTTTTTAGTGATAACTTTGAATAGTATTTAAAAAAATCTGGAGTTAGTTCTTTGTCGGTGTGAAAAAACCAACCTTGTTCTTAATTGGGAGAAATGCCACTTCATGGTCTGTGAAGGCATTGTTCTGGGACATAAAATTTCACAGCAAGGGATTTCCGTTGACAAAGCAAATATTGAGGTTATTGAGATTCATAGTTTTCTTGGCCATGCATGTTTCTATCGACGATTTATCAAAGATTTTTCAAATATTTCGAAACCCTTGTGTATATTGTTAGAACACAACAAATCTTTCAATTTTGATGAGCTGTGCTTACAAGTATTTGAGGAATTGAAAAAACAGTTAGTAACAGCACCAATAGTCATAGCACCATATTGGACTTTACTTTTCGAACTTATGTGTGATGCTAGTGATTTTTCTAGAGGAGTAGTACTTGGGAAAAAAAAAGACAAGGTATTTCATGCTATTTACCATGCAAGCAGTACATTGACAGATTCACAGCTAAATTAGACCACCACTGAGAAGGAGCTGTTAGCTATGGTATTTGTTTTTGAAAATTCAGAGCTTATTTAGTGGGCACCAAAGTTACGATTTATATAGATTACTCTGCTATTAAGTACTAGATGATCAAGAAATATGCCAAGCCCATTTTAATTCGATGGATACTACTACTGTAGGAATTTGATTTGGAAATTAGAGATAGGAAAGGCACAAAAAATCAAGTGGTTGATCACTTGTCTTAAATTGAAGCAAGAAATGAAGACGGTAATATTCAGTGAATTTAGGATAATTTACTAGACGAGCAATTGTTAGTTGCAATGGCATTAAGGTGGTGTGCTGATAGCGTCAATTTTTTGGTTAGTGGATTGCTGCCAACTGAGCTCACAAATTAAAGACGAAAGAAATTATCCATGATGCAAAGCAATATTATTAGGATGAGCCATTTTTATTTGAACATTGTGCAGACTAGATAGTTTAGAGGTGTGTTCTATATAACAAGATTCAAAGTATTTTATATCATTGTCATTCAGCACCGTATGAGGACACTTCGAGCGCATGAGAACTACTACAAAAATTCTCCAATCTGGATTTTATTGGCCAACCTTATTTAAAAATACTCATTAATTTTTCCAAGTTTGCGATTGTTATCAAAGAACTAAAAATTAATTGGGAAGGTATGAAATGCTTTTGCAAACTATTTTAGAAGTGGAACTATTTGACATATGCGGAATTGACTTTATGGGTTCATTCCCACCTTATTGGGGCAATGTATACATACTTTTAGCTATTGATTATGTCTCCAAGTTGGTTGAGGTTGTCCCTCTACCAACAAATGATGCTAAATCAGTACTGAAATTTCTACATAAAATTTTTTTTACTAGGTTTAGTACCCCTCGTGCTCTAATTAGTGATGAAGGTTCACATTTTGACTGCAAATTAGTTGCTAATGCTCTGAATAGGTATGATGTTAAGCATAAAATTGCCACGGCATACCATCCCCAGACAAATGGACAGTCAGAACTCTCTAACAGAGAGATTAAACATATTCTAGAGAAGGTAGTCAATCCCACTCGCAAAGATTAGTCATCCAAATTGGATGTGGCTTTGTGGGCATATCACACTACATTTATGTAATAGCCAATTTTTAGTCAAAAATTAGAACAGGTTTCAAGACCACAAATATGATGTCAAAATATTTGGCTTTAAAGTGGTTGACATCTTGGTTCTTGATGCTTGAAAAATTAAAGATGGAATGGTAGTTTAAAATGCAAATTATAAATGTCTTGTGATATGTTTAAATGTGGTGATTTGGTACATTTGTTATAAATGACATATATGGCTACTAGTGCTAGTTGTTGAATGGCACATTTGGTACTATTTGGTGTGTTAGTGATAGGTAAATCAAATGGTATGTGTTTGATGTAAACTTAGTTTGAAGTTAGTGAACATTTTGGCCAATTTGAGTATATGGTTATACATGTTTAGGTTTGGAGATTTAGGTGCCCTTTGGGCATATTGGTTGTATGCAAATGTCCCATATTTGATTAGCTTGATTATGCATGGTCTTGGTGATTGTAGATGTATGCATGAATGGATGAGAAAAGTGGCTTGGAAATGGCCTATTTTTTGTCCACACCGACAGAGACACAGGCGTGTGTGACACATGGCTTGGTGACACAGCCGTGTGTCCCCTGTAGCTTTCAAAGGGTTGCAAGTCAGGCTGTTACACAGCATAGCACACGACCTAGCACACAGACGTATGAGGCCATTTTGAAGGGTACACGGCTTGGTACAAGGGCATGTGGCTTGGCCGTTTGACCCAAGTCAATGAGTTACATGGGCACAAACACAGGCTAGTACACGACCATGTGTCCCTACTTCGAATGTCCACACAGCCTGATACATGGGCGTGTCCCTTGGCTGTATGACCCCTGCAGTTTTGAAAATTTTTATTGTTTTTTAAAAAATTCTATTAGTTTCCAATTTAGTCCCGACTTGTTTCTAATGAGTTTTTAAGGGACGATATGCATGTTATAAATTGGTTTGGCTATGATTAATGATATGAATTATAATGTTAATTTTTTTTTTGTTTTCTTTGAAATGAAAACTTCAGTAATGCTCTATAACGCTATTCCAACAGTAGATATAGGTAAGGGGTGTTACATTTATTTGTATCAGAGCTATAATTTAGTCGATTGTCGGGCTAAACGTAGCGTATATGAGTTTAGCTATACATGCCATTATATACCCTGTGATAGTGTGATATCTCCTGACAGCTTTAAAACATGTTTTCTTATAACAATGACATCCAACTGAGTTGACTCAGATGAAATTGAGAGTAACGCTCAAGCTTCCGTTTACAGAGTAGCGTCAAGAAGTGCAACGCTCCTATCTGAGTGCCGGGGAGGAGAGCCTAAGGAAGCCTTCTACTAGATGATGAACGAATGCTTTACCGAGTTTGTACGAACAAACCCGGCTGCTCAACAATCTCCACCCCCTCTTGTTCCCCAACCGGTCCCTGTTATTCCTCAAGGTTTGGAACCTTTACGAGTTAATAAGCTGGCTGTTGATAAAATTCATAAGTACGGGGGATAAAGAATTCAGAGCTACTGCAGAAGATGATCCTAAGAGAGCAGATTTCTGGTTAAAGAATACAATTAGGGTTTTCAATGAACTATCTTTTTTAGTGGCCGAATGTGTTAAGTGTGTGGTATCTTTGTTAAAAGACTCAACTTACCATTGGTGGAACATCTTGATTTCAGTTATGTTGAGAGAGCATATAACTTGAGAATTCTTCCAAACTGGGTTCCGAAAGAAATATATTAATCAAAGATTTCTAGATCAGAAATGTAAAGAATTTTTTGAGCTCAAGTAAGGTCGTATGTTTGTGTCAGAGTATGAACGAGAGTTTGTCAGATTGAGCAAAAATTCTCGGGAATGCATTCCAACCAAGACTACTATGTGTAAAAGATTCGAGGAAGGGTTAAATGAAGATATAAAGCTTCTAGTCAGAATTCTTGAGCTAAAAAAATTTGTTGTCTTAGTTGATTGAGCACATAAAGCCGATGAGCTAAGTAAAGATAAAAAAAATGCTGATTTTAACGCTAGAGACTCGAGAAAGAGTTTGACTGGGAAGTCATATCATTTATCATCGAAGAGACCAAAAGAACATCACAATCGTTCCACAACTTCAGTAGGGTATTCTAGTAGAGATGGAGGCAACCGGTGTTTGAGTCCAAAGCCTCAGGCTACATCTGTAACAAGTGTGGGTAGTGTCAAAGATAATAGACTTGTGTGCAAGCACTGTAATAGACCATATTACGGTGAATGTAGATTGAAGAATGAAGCATTTTTCAAGTGTGGTTCCTTTGAACACTATCTTAGAGATTGTCTAGGAAAGTTCAAGAAAGAAAAAATTCAGACTATGAAATCAAGCAACATTGCTATGAGAGGTAGACCACCTCATAATCCCAGTAATGTGAGTGGTAGCCATGGTGTAACAAAAGACTCTACTGTGAGATTTGAGGCATGAGCACTAGCTAGGGCTTATGCTATTCACGCAAGAGAAGAAGCTTCTGCGCCAGATATTATTACTGGTACTTTCTCTATTTTTGATACTAATGTTACTGCTTTGATTGATTTGGGATCAACCCATTCATATGTATGCACGAATTTATTATCTAGTAAGAAATTACCTGTTGAGTCCACTGAATTTGTGGTTAAAGTTTTGAACCCCCTAGGTCAATATGTATTAGTTGATAAAGTTTGCAAGAACTGTCATTTGATGACTTAAGGTCATAGTTTTCTGGCTAATTTGATGCTATTGCCTTTAAATGAGTTTGATGTGATTTTGGTCATGGATTGGGTGACTCTACAAGATGCTGCTGTGAACCATAGATGAAAGCTTATTGTATTGAAATGTTAGAATGATGAGACACTTTGGATTGAATTAGAAAATTTGAGTGGGATATCTATTTAAGCTATGTTAGCACAGAAATATGTGAAAAAAGGTTGTGATGCTTACCTTGCATATGTACTAGATTTTAAAGTATTTGAGTTGAAGCTTGAATCAGTGCCTGTGGTTTGTGAGTATCCTGATGTGTTTCCAGAAAAGTTACCTGGATTACCGTCTGATACGAGCTCGCCTCGACTTGAGTTGAGTCGTATGTAAATTGCCGATCGTCTTCGAGAAAGCTCCGTCGGAAAAAGAAGGGATGGTCACTTCGGATTGAGTTAAGGGAAGTTGAGGAAATGGACATAATGGTATGAAAGGTAAAAAATGAAATGGTATTATGAAATGGTACGAACGGAATGACCGGTTTAGGTAAAATTTGGAAAAACGAAGAAACGGGTCGAACAAAAAGAAGTGCAAACAAGAACCAATACCGATTTGGTATCGACCCGTTGTTTATAGGCTCTCTTTAGTTCGGTTTGGGTATGGTAAGGGAAACCTCGACCCACTATCTAACAAGATAGGAACCTCGGTATAAAGGATTTTGAACGCCACACTAAAACTAGTGATAAGTTCGGTTTCGTAAAGAAAGAGGTTGACGCCACTACTAGGTAGATAAGCCAACGAAAATCTTAAACGAGACTTAGAGAAGAAGTTCTTACAAGAACAAAAATTCAGTTTTTATAAAATTTGCCAAAAAGTCCTTTACAAAGTAACACAAGCCAAATTTATAGTGAATACAAGGGATAGCCGAATAGGCTCTTGAGGTAGCTAAATGGTTAGCTGAAAATTCCAGAATTTCTGATGAAGCTTCCTTGAAGATTCTTGTGCATGGAGAATAACAAGGGGCAACTTCTAGATGCCTTGATTTAATAGGAAAAACGGAATGGATTGTTTGGGCTGCTACTTGGTTCATCCGAATGTACATGTGATTAAGGGGCTGTCTAGAGCACTTCAATAGCCTTAGAATGTGAACAAACTGATTTGATCAGCCACACATATGTGAACAAACAAAACCGAACAGCCATTGGTGTGAAAGGAATAATCGGGTGGGTGTGAACAGCCTTAACTTGTCTTGGGCAGCCAAACGATCTACTTGAAGAGTTGCTGCATGGGTTGGCCGAATAGTCACTTAGGGAACACCAATGATCAGCACACCATCTTTAAATCATCCATGCACCTATGTCGTCCAAAGGGTAATGTACCTACAACAATTAAAGCAACAATTTAAATCCCTTTTAGACACATTAATTCGGCAACATAAAACAAATAATTCCTGCACCATAAATTAGGCTAGACATAATTAATCTTTGTAATAGTTAAGACATTTAATTGGTCCTATTTAATGAAGCACTTAATTTAGAACATAATTAAAACATGTCCAGATTATGACAAATTAATTATTAAAACTAAATAACTAATTTAACTAATAAACAACTTAAATAATTTATTCAAAGATAATAAACTCAATAATGGAATGAGTTGAAAAGAGCTCGTTGAGCTAAGTTATGTTGAAGTTTGGTGATTTGAGCTGATTTGAGCTTGAAGGATAATGCATGGGTCGCTTTCGGTCCAAAAGCTTTCGATAAGTCCAAGCAACGGTTTCACCCCAAACTCTATCAACTAATCTTTGTTGTTGCGTCTTTGAATCTCTTTTGCTCGAGCTCGGGTAATCGGTCCTACAGGCAACTCGAGAGGATCTATATTGGCAACTGGCAGCTCGGGAGGTGTGGTCGTATCATTCCCCCTCTCTTCGAAGCGATTTGCCCCCAAATCGTCACCTATATCATAAAAAGAAAGATCAGCTACATTAAAGGTAGCACTTACATTGTACTCACCTGGGAGATCAAGTTTATAAGAATTATCATTTATTCGTTCCAAAACTTGAATGGCCCATCTCTCTCTAAGCAACAACTTCGACTTTTATTTGAGCCGAAAATCTTTCCTTTCGCATATGAACCCACACCCAATCTCCGGGTTCAAATATGACTTGTTTTTGCCCTTTGTTGGCCTTGCGCACATATTGCTCCGTCCTAGCCTCGATATTAGCTTTGACCTTTTGATGCAATTGTTTCACATAGTCCGCTTTCCTCTTGGCATCTACATTAACAATTTGATCGTTAGGTAATGGAATTAAATCAATAGGAGATAAAGGATTAAAACCGTAAACTATTTCAAATGGAGAGAATTTCGTAGCAGAGTGAACGGTTCGGTTATAAGCAAACTCTATATGAGGCAGGCATTCCTCCCACGATTTGAGATTTTTATGGACGATGGCCCGTAGTAAAGTGGATATTACACGGTTCACCACCTCGGTTTGTCCATCCGTTTGAGGATGACATGTCGTGGAGAATAAGAGCTTCGTGCCTAGCTTGCTCCAAAGTGTCCTCCAAAAATGGCTAAGAAATTTTGCATCACGGTCGGACACTATCGTCTTCGGAATTCCATGCAACCTGACAACTTCTTTAAAGAAAAGGTTAGCAATATTAACAGCATCATCAGTTTTCAAACAAGCAATAAAATGTGACATTTTTGAAAATCGATCTGCTACAACAAAAATGGAATCTTTTCTGGTTCGAGTTTGCGGTAGACCTAGGATAAAATCCATTGAAAGATCAACCCACGGCCCTTCGGGGATAGGCAAAGGCATGTACAGCCCATGTGGGTTAACCTTTGATTTTGCCTTCTTACAAACCAAGCATCGCGAACATATTTTCTCGACATCCCGTTTCATCCGTGGCCAAAAGAAGTGTTCTTGCAGCATGGCCAAGGTCTTTGCAATGCCAAAATGACCCATGAGACCACCACCATGTGCCTCGAGTACTAGCAACTCTCGCACGGAGCTTTGTGGAATACAGAGCTTACCTTCTCAAAAAAGGAAGTCATCGAACCTGAAAAACTTATCAACAGCAGCATGTTCACACAATTTATATACATCTCCAAAATCAGCATCAGAGTTATACAAATATTTCAAAAATGCAAACCCAAGCAGTTTTGAATCCAAATGATTTAACAGGGTATATCGACGAGATAGTGCATCGGCCACAATATTTTCCTTACCTTTTTTGTACCGTATAACATAAGGAAAGGATTCAAGAAATTCTACCCACTTTGCGTGCCTTTTGTTGAGCTTGTGTTGGCCTTTGATGTGCTTGAGCGATTCATGGTCCAAATGGATGACAAACTCCTTCGGCCACAAATAATGTTGCCACGTTTCCAATGCCCGAATCAAAGCGTACATTTCCTTATCGTATGTGGGATAATTCAATGGTGCACCACTTAGCTTTTCACTAAAATATGCCACGGGCTTCTCTTCTTGGGTCAACATAGCACCAATCCCGATACCTGAGGCATCACACTCAATTTCAAATGTTTTATCAAAATTAGGTAATATGAGTAATGGAGCATTAGTTAAATGATATTTAAGTGAAATGAAAGATTTTTCTTGCTCCTCGCTCCAATAGAAAGCAGAATTCTTTTTTATCACGCTTGTGAGAGCGGCCAATGTGCTGAAATTTGGGACGAACCGACGATAGAAACTCGCCAAGCCATGGAAACTTCGCACTTGGCTTATGCTGGTCGGTCTAGGCCACTCTCAGATGGCTTTCACCTTTTCTTGGTCAACTTGAAGTCCTTATGAGGTGACAACAAATCCTAGAAAAACAACTTGGTCGTCGAACAAACGTGCATTTCTTAAGATTGGCATATAAAGTTTCCTTCAACACAACACATCAAGAACAGCTCGTAAATGCTTCAAGTGATCATCTAAAGATCTACTATATACAAGAATATCGTCAAAGTAAACCACACAAAATTTACCAATGAAAGCTCGTAGAACATGGTTCATTAAACGCATAAAGGTACTAGGAGCGTTAGTAAGACCGAATGGCATTACCAACCACTCATTATAAAACCGTGTTTAGTTTTAAATGCTATTTTCCACTCATCTCCCTCGCGCATCTGTATTTGATGGTAACCGCTTTTGAGGTCGATTTTGGAGAACAACTGAGCACCACTTAGTTCGTCGAGCATATCATCTAGGCGCGGTATTGGATGACGATACTTAATCATGATTTTGTTCACGGCGCGACAGTCAACGCACGTGCGCCACGTCCCATCCTTTTTCGGCACCAACAAAACAGGAACAGCGCATGGACTAAGGCTCTCGTGGATGAATCCCTTTTCAAGGAGTTCATTCACTTGTTTTTGCAGCTCCTTGGTTTCATCGGAATTACTACGATAAGCCGGTCGGTTTGGTATAGACGCGCCAGGAATGAAGTCGATTTGATGTTCTATTCCCCGAATAGGTGGCTTACCACTCGAAACTTCGTCGGGAAATACATCTTCGAATTCCTGCAAAAGAGAGACAACAGAAGAAGGGAAAGCAGCATCTAATTCATTAGTATTCAAATATGATTCCTTGTACATGAGTACAAGTATAGGCTGCCTCAACGTAAAGGATTTTCGAATGTCACTCCCTTTCGCATAAGCACTCATTTTTGCACTCATATTTTCCTCACTCTTTTGTTTTTCTTGTTCCTTACTCTTTTCTCTCATTTTTACAACTTGTTTCCCTCGTTTCTTTTCACTCACTTTTTCACACGCCTTTTCACTCTTTTCTTTTTTTTTCAATCTCTTTAAAATTTTCAATTGAATCACGCAGCTTCACTTGATCTTCGTATACTTGTCTCGGTGTCAAAGGCGCTAAAGTGATGTTCTTGCCTAAATGCTTGAAGGTGTATCGGTTGGTGTAGCCATCATGTACCACCTTTCGATCAAATTGCCATGGACGGCCTAACAAAAGGTGCCCGGCATGCATGGGAACCACGTCGCAAAGAACTTCATCGTTGTATTTTCCGATGGAAAACAGCACCAATACTTGTTTTGTCAGCTTCAACTCCCCACCATCATTAAGCCATTGAAGCTTATACGGACAAGGGTGCTTTATTGTGGCCAAGCCGAGTTTCTCCACCATTAACGTACTAGCGACGTTTGTACAACTCCCGCCATCCACGATAAGGCTACACACCTTGCCTTGCACAAGGCAGCGCGTATGGAAGATATTCTCGCGTTGTTGTTCATTCTCCGCGCTTTGTACACTTAGGCTACGTTTGATTACAAGGATTTCACCTTCGACGGCACATTCAAGATCGCCTTCTTCATCACTGACAAGGGTGTCAGATTCTTCTTCTTTCTCGTCTTTCGACTCGATTTCTCCGCCGGCGCTCATCACCATCGTTCTTTGGTTAGGGCATTGACTAGCAATGTGCCCTCGCCCCAAACACTTAAAGCACTTGATGTCCCTCGTGTGATTCGGGTTAGCAACTTCTTTTCCTTTGCTTGATTCACCAACGGGCTTGTTAAACTTTGCAGGGTGGTTTTGTTCCTTCGGGCGATTAGGAAAGTCCTTTTTACTCGTACCTTGTCCCCACTTTGAGTTGTTTGCAGGGTTGACATAGGCCCGAACAGAACTTTTCTTCTTGAGTTGTTTTTCAACTTTAATCGCAACATGAACCATGTCGGTCACCTCGACATAGTGTTGAAGCTCCACCACGTTAGCAATCTCTCGATTTAGCCCGGCTAAGAACCTAGCCATGGTTGCCTCGCGATCTTCTTCCACATTCGTACGAATCATTGCTATTTCCATCTCTTTAAAATAATCCTCCACGCTCCGATGGCCTTGCGTAAGGTTTTGCAACTTTTGGTATAATTCCCGATGGTAATAAGACGGGATAAATCTCTTTCTCATCACCGCCTTCATCTCTTGCCATGTTGAGATTGGTCTCTCTCCATTTCGTCTTCGACTTGTTGTTAATTGGTCCCACCACACCATGGCGTAGTCGGAGAATTCGATGGCCGCCAACTTGACTTTCTTGGCCTCCGAGTAGTTATGGCAGTCGAACACCAATTCTATTTTCTTTTCCCACTCCAAATTCACCTCTGGATCAGACTTGCCTTGGAAGGGCGGTATGGAGAGCTTAATGTTCTTCAAATCATCATCTACTCGGCCTCGATCCCTTTGACCCCGGTTCTGCTGACCTCGGCGTCGCTCACTTTGGTTTGATCCTTGGTCACTTTCTAAATCACTTGGGTCATACATCTCGTCTTCAACTAGCCTTGCTCGTCCTCTATCACGTCTAGGGCCTTGAGGCATTCTTTCTCGTCGCCCCCTCTCTTCGACTCGGTCTAGTCTCTCATTTATGGACTCGAGTTCGATGCGGAACATACGTTGGATTTCCCTTAAGAGTGCTTGCTGGCCAAGATCAGGAACTCCTCCGCCTCCGAGAGTCACGTTCCTTAAGGGTTGTCTTGGTAGTCCTTCATTCATGTTACGTTTTGGACTTTCGCGACATGTTGTAACCTCACTACAAACCTCACAAGATCTCGAGAGAAAGAAAGAATGTTGGCACTCACACTCGTGTTTACGCTCGTTTGGCTTTTACCTCCTCTCGAATGCGCTCACTCACTCGTGCCTTTTCCACTCCTTTCTTCTCTTATAACCTCTCTAAAGGATTTACTAGGCTTGATCTTCTAGTTTGTGAGTCGGTTTTTAAAAGGGGGTAACAATGGGAGTGCGTATAGGTTTAAGGTTGGCTGAAAGAATAGGAAATTAGGTAAGAAGGTGTGGCGTGCATATGGGGTTTAGAACAAAAGCTGGATCGGGAAACTATATCAAATCAAGGCTTGGCGTTCAAATAGCAAACGAATTGCATAAACACACTTTTTTTTCCGGATCCTACCTCGGGAATGCTCCGATTCGAACGTCTAAGCTTCTCATTTTAAGTAGCTCTGATACCAAATGATACGAGCTCACCTCGACTTGAGTTGAGTCGTATGCAAATTGCCGATCGTCTTCGAGAAAGCTTCGTCGGAAAAAGAAGGGATGGTCACTTCGGATTGAGTTAAGGGAAGTTGAGGAAATGGACGTAATAGTATGAAAGGTAAAAAATGAAATGGTATTATGAAATGGTACGAACGGAATGACCGGTTTAGGTACAATTTGGAAAAACGAAGAAATGGGTTGAACAAAAAGAAGTGCAAACAAGAACCAATACCGATTTGGAATCGACCCGTTGTTTATAGGCTCTCTTTAGTTCAGTTTGGGTATGGTAAGGGAAACCTCGACCCACTATCTAACAAGATAGGAACCTCGGTATAAAGGGTTTTGAACGCCACACTAAAACTAGTGATAAGTTCGGTTTCGTAGAGAAAGAGGTTGACGCCACTACTAGGTAGATAAGCCAACGAAAATCTTAAACGAGACTTAGAGAAGAAGTTCTTACCAGAACAAAAATTTGGTTTTTATAAAATTTGCCAAAAAGTCCTTTACAAAGTAACACAAGCCAAATTTATAGTGAATACAAGGGATAGCCGAATAGGCTCTTGAGGTAGCTAAATGGTTAGCTGAAAATTCTAGAATTTCTGATGAAGTTTCCTTGAAGATTCTTGTGCATACAGAACAGCAAGGGGAAACTTCTAGATGCCTTGATTTAATAGGAAAAACGGAATGGATTGTTTGGGAGCTAAAATGCAATCAATAGGTTCAGCCAAATGCTTGAACTTAATTTAATGCTGCTGCTTGGTTCATCCGAATGTACATGTGATTAAGGGGCTATCTAGAGCACTTCAATAGCCTTAGAATGTGAACAAACTGATTTGAACAGCCACACATATGTGAACAAACAAAACCGAATAGCCCTTGGCGTGAAAGGAATAATCGGGTGGGTGTGAACAGCCTTAACTTGTCTTGGGCAGCCAAACGATCTACTTGAAGAGTTGCTGCATGGGTTGGCCGAATGGTCACTTAGGGAACACCAATGATCAGCACACCATCTTTAAATCATCCATGCACCTATGTCGTCCAAAGGGTAATGTACCTACAACAATTAAAGCAGCAATTTAAATCCCTTTTAGACACATTAATTCGGCAACATAAAACAAATAATTCTTGCACCATAAATTAGGCTAGACATAATTAATCTTTGTAATAGTTAAGACATATTTAATTGGTCCTATTTAATGAAGCACTTAATTTAGAACATAATTAAAACATGTCCAGATTATGACAAATTAATTATTAAAACTAAATAACTAATTTAACTAACAGCAACTTAAATAATTTATTCCAGCATAATAAACTCAATAATGAAATGAGCTGAAAAGAGCTCGTTGAGCTAAGTTATGTTGAAGTTGAGCTGATTTGAGCTGATTTGAGCTTGAAGGAGAATGCATGGGTCGCTCGGTCCAAAAGCTTTCGATAAGTCCAGCAACGATTTCACCCCAAACTCTATCAACTAATGCTGTTGTTGCGTCTTTGAATCTCTTTGCTCGAGCTCGGGTAATCGGTCCTACAGGCAACTCGAGAGGATCTATATTGGCAACTGGCAGCTCGAGAGGTGTGGTCGTATCATTCCCCCTCTCTTCGAAGCGATTTGCCCCCAAATTGTCACCTATATCATAAAAAGAAAGATCAGCTACATTAAAGGTAGCACTTACATTGTACTCACCTGGGAGATCAAGTTTATAAGAATGATCATTTATTCATTCCAAAACTTGAAATGGCCCATCTCCTCTCGGCAACAACTTTGACTTTCGCTGAGCCGGAAATCTTTCCTTTCGCATATGAACCCACACCCAATCTCCGGGTTCAAATATGACTTGTTTTCGCCCTTTGTTGGCCTTGTGCACATATTGCTCCGTCCTAGCCTCGATATTAGCTTTGACCTTTTGGTGCAATTGTTTCACATAGTCCGCTTTCATCTTGGCATCTACATTAACAATTTGATCGTTAGGTAATGGAATTAAATCAAGAGGAGATAAAGGATTAAAACCGTAAACTATTTCAAATGGAGAGAATTTTGTAGCAGAGTGAACGGTTCGGTTATAAGCAAACTCTATATGAGGCAGGCATTCCTCCCACGATTTGAGATTTTTATGGGCGATGGCCCGTAGTAAAGTGGATATTACACGGTTCACCACCTCGGTTTGTCCATCCGTTTGAGGATGACATGTCATGGAGAATAAGAGCTTCGTGCCTAGCTTGCTCCAAAGTGTCCTCCAAAAATGGCTAAGAAATTTTGCATCACGGTCGGACACTATCGTCTTCGGAATTCCATGCAACCTGACAACTTCTTTAAAGAAAAGGTTAGCAATATTAACAGCATCATCAGTTTTCGAACAAGCAATAAAATGTGACATTTTTGAAAATCGATCTACTACAACAAAAATGGAATCTTTTCCGGTTCGAGTTCGCGGTAGACCTAGGATAAAATCCATTGAAAGATCAACCCAAGGCCCTTCGGGGATAGGCAAAGGCATGTACAGCCCATGTGGGTTAACCTTTGATTTTGCCTTCTTACAAACCAAGCATCGCGAACATATTTTCTCGACATCCCGTTTCATCCGTGGCCAAAAGAAGTGTTCTTGCAGCATGGCCAAGGTCTTTGCAATGCCAAAATGACCCATGAGACCACCACCATGTGCCTCGAGTACTAGCAACTCTCGTACGGAGCTTTGTGGAATACAGAGCTTACCTTCTCGAAAAAGGAAGTCATCGAACCTGAAAAACTTATCAACAAAGCAAAGCATGTTCACACAATTTATATACATCTCCAAAATCAGCATCGAGTTATACAAATCTTTCAAAAATGCAAACCAAGCGATTTTGAATCCAAATGATTTAACAGGTATATCGACGAGATAGTGCATCGCCACAATATTTTCCTTACCTTTTTGTACCGTATAACATAAGGAAAGGATTCAAGAAATTCTACCCACTTTGCGTGCCTTTTGTTGAGCTTGTGTTGGCCTTTGATGTGCTTGAGCGATTCATGGTCCGAATGGATGACAAACTCCTTCGGCCACAAATAATGTTGCCACGTTTCCAATGCCCGAATCAAAGCGTACATTTCCTTATTGTATGTGGGATAATTCAATGGTGCACCACTTAGCTTTTCACTAAAATATGCCACGGGCTTCCCTTCTTGGGTCAACACAGCACCAATCCCGATACGAGGCATCACACTCAATTTCAAATGTTTTATCAAAATTAGGTAATATGAGTAATGGAGCATTAGTTAAATGATCTTTAAGTGAAATGAAAGATTTTTCTTGCTCCTCGCTCCAATAGAAAGCAGAATTCTTTTTGATCACGCTTGTGAGAGGTGCGACCAATGTCTTTGAAATTTGGGACGAACCGACGATAGAAACTCGCCAAGCCATGGAAACTTCGTGACTTGGCTTATGCTGGTCGGTCTAGGCCACTCTCGGATGGCTTTCACCTTTTCTTGGTCAACTTGAAGTCCTTGCGAGCTAACAACAAATCCTAGAAAAACAACTTGGTCAGAACAAAACGTGCATTTCTTAAGATTGGCATATAAAGTTTCCTTTCGCAACACATCAAGAATAGCTCGTAAATGCTTCAAGTGATCATCTAAAGATCTACTATATACAAGAATATCGTTAAAGTAAACCACACAAAATTTACCAATGAAAGCTCGTAGAACATGGTTCATTAAACGCATAAAGGTACTAGGAGCGTTAGTAAGACCGAATGGCATTACCAACCACTCGTACAAACCGTGTTTAGTTTTAAAGGCTGTTTTCCACTCATCTCCCTCGCGCATCCGTATTTGATGGTAACCGCTTTTGAGGTCGATTTTGGAGAACAACTGAGCACCACTTAGTTCATCGAGCATATCATCTAGGCGCGGTATTGGATGACGATACTTAATCATTATTTTGTTCACGGCGCGACAGTCAACGCACATGCGCCACGTCCCATCCTTTTTCAGCACCAACAAAACAGAAACAGCGCATGGACTAAGGCTCTCGCGGATGAATCCCTTTTCAAGGAGTTTATTCACTTGTTTTTGCAGCTCCTTGGTTTCATCGGAATTACTACGATAAGCCGGTCGGTTTGGTATAGACACACCAGGAATGAAGTCGATTTGATGTTCTATTCCCCGAATAGGTGGTAAGCCACTCGAAACTTCGTCGGGAAATACATCTTCGAATTCCTGCAAAAGAGAGACAACAGAAGAAGGGAAAGTAGCATCTAATTCATTAGTATTCAAATATGATTCCTTGTACATGAGTACAAGTATAGGCTGCCTCAACGTAAAGGATTTTCGAATGTCACTCCCTTTCGCATAAACACTCATTTTTGCACTCATATTTTCCTCACTCTTTTGTTTTTCTTGTTCCTTACTCTTTTCTCTCATTTTTACAACTTGTTTCCCTCGTTTCTTTCCACTCACTTTTTCACACGCCTTTTCACTCTTTTCTTTTTTTTCAATCTCTTTAAATTTTTCAATTGAATCACGCAGCTTCACTTGATCTTCGTATACTTGTCTCGGTGTCAAAGGCGCTAAAGTGATGTTCTTGCCTAAATGCTTGAAGGTGTATCGGTTGGTGTAGCCATCATGTACCACCTTTCGATCAAATTGCCATGGACGGCCTAACAAAAGGTGCCCGGCATGCATGGGAACCACGTCGCAAAGAACTTCATCGTTGTATTTTTCGATGGAAAACGGCACCAATACTTGTTTTGTCACCTTCAACTCCTCACCATCATTAAGCCATTGAAGCTTATACGGACAAGGGTGCTTTGTTGTGGCCAAGCCGAGTTTCTCCACCATTAACGTACTAGCGACGTTTGTACAACTCCCGCCATCCACGATAAGGCTACACACCTTGCCTTGCACAAGGCAGCGCGTATGGAAGATATTCTCGCGTTGTTGTTCATTCTCCGCGCTTTGTACACTTAGGCTACGTTTGATTACAAGGATTTCACCTTCGACG